>OX465424.1:8809268-10078902 GCA_950005045.1 Agrotis exclamationis
ATTTACCATACAAAATTTAAGAACTTAAAACAATTGTTATCGTATTTACACTATATATAAATATATAACATATACATATATAAATAATACAAATATATAATTAAAAATAAATATGTATATTATGTGTTCTCTAGCAAATTAATGGTAGAGGAAAGAAGGTAGATTGATGATAATAATTAAGCAGGTAGGGGTCGAAGAATATTAAAGAGAATGAAAATGAAGAATGAATGAATTAAGCCACTGAATTAGAAAAGATATTAAAGTTCAGACTAAAAAAACAAAGGGATATTCCTATATATTTAATCTCTGATCTGTGTTAGAGATTAAATATTATTTAGAAAGATCCTTCAGCTATCTGAAGGATCTTCCCACAAACGATAGGTCAATAATTTAATAAGATCAGTTAAAATTATGAATATGATGTTCAAGACTAAAATTTTTATACATATATACCTCAATATACCTGATTGTCAATAGAACTTCAAAATACCTATTTAATAATAACTTTATGACGTAGTAATCCGCAGCGTCTATACGCAAGTAGGTAATTACTTCGCACCTCCCACGAGCAGAGGAACAGTGAGTAGGAGAAAAGCTATTGTGGTCCTCCCGAGTTGGTTATTCTTAGTCGTAATGTTGTATAATCGAGGAAAACCTGAAGGAAAAGCGTCCCAAGTCGAGCAAATTGTATATTAAGCCTACAGAAAAATATACCTTTTATGACGGCTCTGTGATTATATTACCTGAAATACTTCGTAAAATTTTAAGTACCAAAGTATAGTAGAAGCGATTTATACGATATGTTTTGCGATTGGGTGTTAATGCTGTCTCTGCTTACACAATAAGATACTTTTCAGTATAGTTAAGTATCTTAAGAACCTAAGGGTATTGGCGTCGCGCGTCGTTTAAAATCCAGTAGCTGTAAATGAGTAAAGCGAATGTGATGATTAGACCATCACGTCACGAATCATGATGTAGGTTTGAGCAATATCTGTAAGAGTGTGACAGTCCTATTCACTCCACCGGGAGTACTAATTTGATGACTTTACCACCCCAAAATAAGGTTCAATCAAATTGAGTGTATTTCATATCAGTCAGTCAGTCATCAGCTGAAAGACGTCCACTGCTGAACATAGGCCTCCCCTTGGACCGTCCACTTACCACATCCATCAGAGTGATGACATAATGACTCTGAAACGTGGTCTTTGACTGCTGGCCTTTTAGAAAGACTAAGAGTCACTCAACGAGCAATGGAAAGAGCAATGCTCGGAGTTTCTTTGCGGGATAAAATCCGGAACATGGATATTCGGCGAAGAACCAGAGTCACTGACATAGCTCATAAAATTTGCAAGTTGAAGTGGCAATGGGCAGGCCACATCGCTCGTAGAACTGACAACCGATGGGGAAGAAAAGTTCTCAAGTGGCGACCACGGACCGGAAGACGTAGCATAGGCAGGCCTCCCACTAGGTGGACCGACGACATCGTGAGAATCGCGGGCAACCGATGGATTTCATATCATCATCCTGAAATCAGCAATTTACTTTCAGCTTCATAACATTCCTGAAAGCCTAGTCAGTGTTAATTAATTTATAATAAAAAGCAATATCTACACTGAGTAATCTATATAATGTTAGAAACCGCTTCGCGTGAGAGTATGAGGAGACATCGTTCGCCCTCCCGCTATGCGCCATGCACTATATAGCCGCTTACGTTTGTGAGAGCGAATCGGCCGATCCCACTCTGAGCACTGCGAGAGCTGTGGACACCGGAACATTTATTGTTTATTTGTTTTACTAATTTTTATTTATGGTAACACAGGAAAATGGATTCAATTGAAGAAGGCCTTTACCGGGCGGTAGGACAGCTAAGGCTATTTTTTTAAAAGTACCGACTAGATAATTAAGTAGGTAATAGCCACCATAGTCAATGGTTCTGTTGTTTCAATGTTATTCGCGGAAAAGCTGTGGACGTATATATAAAAATTTTCTCCCGTTCCAATTTTATGGTACCTTGAGTTATGTGAAGTATGTTCTCTCTATTAGCTATTTGTTATTACAAACAAAGTATTTGAAATTATAACAAGAATCGATTCTTATTCACTGAAATAATTCTACACGTTTTCTTTGTGTCCATTAGCGGAAGATGCTCTGTAGATTGTTGCAATGAACATATCAATTTGACAATTTTATTGAAGTAAAGGTAAACAAAATACTGAAAGAGCAAGGACAACAAAGTCCAAACCAATTAATAAAATGGGTAAAACAAACAAGGATTTTCTTTTTTTACACACATTCAAACCATTTGTTTGTTTACGTAAACTAAGTACAAGGCTAGCACTTTTCAGAGGACAAAATGAAGCTGGTGTTTTACATGGTCGTATTGTAAAAGTTATCCAACTCTGTTGTATTTCTTTACGCTCACTACCTTGATACAAATAAAGGTACAATAGCGGAGAGGCATAAATAGGAAATCGTCGCTCCACTGACTCGAATAATTCACTAAGAACCAGAGTTTCACATGAAAATCGTAATTTTGTATGCAAATTGAATTCACCGCGGTTACTTGACGAGATTAACCTTTTATTTACACTCTGACATTATATTCATACGTTCAAGAATGTTTGTTACGTACCTAACAATGACCTTTTTGTCTCGATGTACAAAAAAAGGAGTTTGCAATTCGACTTACACATATTTTTTCGAATATTTAAATGTGCTAAATACTTATTTGGAGGTCTCGGTAGAATGTTGTGCTGAGAGTGAAATATTGATTGATAGATTATATTTTCATTGTACGTAAATATTAATTCATTGCCAACAGTTCAAAACAAATAGGATAAGTGGATAGTTATAATACTATTTCATGCTATTTCACGTCGTATCATTAATTTGATCTAATGTCGTAAGATATGCATCAACTATTGCGCCTTTTTATTCTTTCTATCCACTTCAATAGAGTTACTTTTGTCAGGCCTGGTATACCTACTTCACCGCTTTGATGAAACTTACAGCTGACTCAACCTTTTAAGCATTATACATATTATTAATGATCTGTACGTTGGTCTCAATTCAATATACTATACCTAAGTGGGATGTATAGTTTCAGCCTAGTCATAGGCAATTATTTTTGGTAAGTAATTTTCTTATGAGAAACCTGATCCTACTTACATTATCTACCATTGTTAAAAGAACCTTATGTAAATAATATTAATATTCCGTATAAAAACGCTCACCAAACAGCAGAATTGTACAAAAAAGTCACAAAAAAAAACGAAATCCAATCACAATAATATTATGTTTATTGTATGACAACATTATAACGAGACAGTTAATTACACGGAAGATACGTTGAGCGCGACAATATCATTGAGTCTTAAGTTTCATACAAAGGTTACTTTATAAATATTCCAGTCAGGTACCTAACGTGCGTACACGTCGTGATTGTACATAACGCTGTACAGTAATTGATCAGGTGATTAGCTCAGTTACAACGACGCAATTAATGTTTTTAGTCAGTATTTCAATGTTGAGTTTTGTTACGCATGTCATTTTGTACCTGAATCCGTAATTTGATCTCCCATCCTTCATAAAATTACCGTTTACTATAAGACACAAAAACGTGAAAACTCGTGATTAAGGACTGCCAGCCAACGTGGCAATGCTGTCAGTATTCTTGGTCAGTTTTCCCGTTGTTCACCTTTAATTAATTAGTTTATTAATCGAATGAAAAAATAAAAACTTTTTGTTTTTTATCTAAATTTTAAACACGGAAAGAAACGATAGGTACGACGAAAGGATGCGTGAGAAAAATCTTAAACAGAATAGAAACCGCTGAGAAGAATAAAATATTTTAATAAATGTCATAATGATGCCATATAAAATCACCACATCGTAAACACTGGGTGGTCTACATGTTGTGATTCGTAAATAATTTGGACTGCTCTCATAACCCGCTGATAGATTTAAATTAAATCCGTTAAGTTATGAATAAATAAATCCAAAGCAAGTTTTATTTGACAAAATAACATAATAACTGTCAATAAAACGTCCAACAGTCGCAATAATGATAATACTAACAAGTTGTTGGATATCTGATACCTCAGTTAGGTACGAGTTTAATTTAAAAGCATAGAGCGGGTAGTGATTTCCATTTTTTTTTATTTTTTTTTTGTTATAGGTGTTTGAGTGAACATTTTTGAGATCAATGTCACAAAACACAGAAATACCTATTGAAATAGTTTCTATCAATGTTTCTCGATTCTTATTTAACTCGGTTCTTAAGTGTTGCAATCGTATCATAATCGCACTTTCGTAAAAATAGTAAGTATGAGATTTTTTGTATTTGATGCAGCACGTCACTATTTGGTATAAAATAGAAATAATAATTATCACTATATTATTTTAGTTATTAATAAATGTTGTGTTGTGTGATCTTATTCAACAAAATCAACCCACCGTAATATCAAGATAGCATCGCGGTGGTGGACGCGTACGGCGACGGACGTCGCAAGACGATCTCCGGCCACCGTAGGCGCGGGCATGCGGGCGGCGAGTAAAGAGCAACTCGCTGCTCGACCATGGACCATGCCCGGGTCGACGGCGCGTTGGGTTCCACGCGCGCCTCAAAGAGCGCCAGCAAGATGACGCCCCCCCCCCCCTCTAGAGAGCCAAAGCCTGCCGGGGTCGCGGGACTTATCACCGTGACCCCGGAACATAAAGGGCTACTGAAGGACACCGTGGATTTTAGTCAGTACAAGTCTGACAGTCCCTCTCGCCCTGCCCGGGGTGGGAGGACTCATTTGATGATTCTACCACGCTAAAAAAAAATATATCAAGATAGCATAATTTGTATACTTTACTATCAAAAGCAGTAAAACAAAAAAAAAACCAACAGAGGCAATAGAGGTTAAAAAAATAATAATAAAAACAACATCAAAACGCAACACTTAATCCGAATAAATGAGTCAGTATTTTATAATGATTATTTATAACCTACACTTTTTAGATGCCACCACGCTCTCTCTTATGGCATGTACCGCACCACAACTGAACAGCGCGCAGCGGTTAGAAGTCGGCCGTCAAATCGCTGCGCGCGAGCGTCCTTCACGCTTGAACGGGCAAGACGCGAAACGCGCCGCATGCACATAGCAACATACACACATACATACATAACATAATTTATGTATATGTACTATCGCACAATGTAATCTCTGCTCATTTTTAAAACAAAATCGCGTGCGCAGTATCCCACATCTGTGAACTGGCCACCTCTTTTATGAAATGGATGACCCTTTTTTATGAATAGGATGAATGGTCAAAACAAAGGGCCTAGGAAGTGAAAGTTATAACTCTGCAAGCAGAAATAGTCTTTACGGTGGTAAGTATATACATTGGGCGATAGTACATAACATAACAGCATTGTTTTAATCACCTGTTTTCTATTTCTCATTATAACTAAACTGACGTCAACAGTTAAACATTTAAACATGTACTTGTACTTATTTCCGTAATTACATAAGGCCGTATCATTTTACATGCACACGAGAATGATCGTTGAGATCACAACAAATAACCTCGATCCTGCTTCATTTTGTATTAGAAATAATATCTACAGTTGGTAATTATTAGCTGGTATATTTGCGTTAATACGTATTTACGTACGTGGTCATTATTTAATTACCCACCGTGCTATGGTTCTTTGGAATATCCGCGAATCCGTATCCGGATTGATGATTTCATCATGATCGTCATCGTGTGGTGTACAGCAAATAATACCCTATTCTTAAAAATACCGTACATATTTAGCGAAATTTCCTATGACGATATAATCTCAATTAATTAGTCGCATATCTATCGATTTTCATATGTGATAAAATAACATAAATTCGTATTCGTATGATGAAAGTTACTGAAATGATTTTTTTTGTATTATATTGGTGACCTTTGACATTTGCATTCATAGTCCTATTGTTTTCAATACCCGGAAGGACAATGCAGAAAATAATTACTTTTACAACCATATCGACTTACGGTTGACCTTTACAAATTTACAACCATGGGCCGACGACACGTGTATAATGCATTAAAACGCATCTAACAGAACCTGAACCAGCTATCATTTCCTAATATCGTTCCAAAAGCATGCGCGTGATTACCACAGGTGGGAGACATAACGTCCAAACAGGCCACATTAAAACAATCCAGTTTTAGAGATCGGTAAAATTGATCTACTATTCATTTGTGTGCCATCCAGGAAGCGAGAGGTCTTTGGCTCCCGCCGGAATGCGCCCCGCGTGGGTGGACGAACCGATCCCATACACCGCCATACACTCCCATGCACACGGCTTTCTATTGATTTAATGAACACTATCTTATCTTAGCCAATAGGCTTATTACGCTCACTTTACGCGTTTCGTGGTTGATTCATCCAATTAATGGTCGAAACAACGGAGCTTGGGGCAATATCGAACGGATCGGGTATTTAATCTACGGTAAAATAGAACATTAAAATTATACTTCATACATGGGTTTTCGTAATAATTGCAATATAAATCGTGCGTTAAACCGAAAACAGATGGCGCCACGCGTGTGCTCGGACCGTTTGGTTTGTGACTTGTGTATACTTCATTTGAGGCCGATCGGTTACTTAATAATTTATTAAACTAAACATAACGCGGCCACCTTTAGATATCGATGTTATAATATTTATGTCAATTTTGAGATACCTTTATTCCATGTTTTGTGACTTGGTATTTATTTTAAGTTTCAAGAGGGCTTGGGCTGAAACGAAAAACCCGGTAATTGATAAGAACTGATTAACGTTAAATACGATTAATGGCGATTATTGTGAATCGATTTGATTGAAAATATGAGTGATTAAAGTACAGTAAGCGTGTAAAGAGTGGATTCTTTCAAGTATCTAATACGTTTGGAATCGCAATGGCAGCAGCTACATGATTGGCTTCAAGACCTCCACTAGGTAGATACTGGATATAGAATTCCTTCAAGTGTACGGGAACCGTTCCACTTCTTCCTGCCTACGAACCGTAGTACGTGGTCACCATTCCAGAACTTTTTGGCTCAATCTGGGAAGAATGTGCCCTGTCATCCATTAAGTGCCACATAACAGCCAGCTAGAAATACGATACTTCAAAAATTATCTGCAAAGAAAAGATCAAAATGTTAAAACTCCAACTTAATCCGAATACCACAAAAGACCAGATATTATGAACCATGTAGTAACGAGTATGTTGCCTCTAAACGATATTGTAAAGTTATGCTCAATGAAGCTCATTACAGAGCAATTTCCGATGGTTTAATGTGTCCATAAATTTGCTGAGTCCGGGACAACGGTTTGATTGCCGATAAAACCTCGCCCGCAACGGCAGTTCTGTATTAAAAAGCTGTTAATATAATTTGCACCTCGTTATGATCGGGAACTCGTCCTGAGAATAATATCGGAAATTAACGTGAGATGCTGATAAGTTAGGCCTTATAGTTTTCTTGCCCGATAGAATAAATACAGTTGATATTCGGGATATAGATTCGAAATTCCAAGTGCTCTATCATCGTCAGCCTTCAGTAGATAAAAAATAGCACGTCATTAACTTAAATCTTAGTAGTTCTCATCCACCACCAACCACTCTGTGATGATAATTTCTCAATCTGAATGATTCCTCTTCCTGAAATGAGAATTTGATGAAATCAATCATCAACTTTATAAAAATATCTGCAAGAAACAGCTTAGGATCATTCAAAAAATTAAAAGAACTAAGTTAATGAATCACTAAATACTGTTCGTGTTTGTAAGAGTATCAAAATAGAATTTGCGGTTAAGGTGTTATCGACACCAAAGCAAGGCTGAGCAATTTTATCAAATTTTAACATCTTTTTCCCTAGAATTCTACGACTCCAAACTCTAAATACAGAATAGGTAATGCTGGTAATGTTGACATCATAATTATCTCTAAATCTATATTTCTCATCTGCCCAACCTTATTCCAACTATCTTGGGGTCCGAATGCAGCTGAATATCAGTATATTAAACAGAGCGATCTATCGTACCTCCACACCCAATAGTAAGACTGGTTGTCACTTTAGAGCTTCTTACTAACAACTGTCAAATATCCACAAATGACAGCCGAGACCAACGGCTTTACATGCTTTCCACAGCATGGAGGTAACTCGCTATGATAGATCTAACAGAATAACCCATCCTGAGATCAACCTTGGCAAGCGCGGCTTAACCTATTATTATTTAGCTGCGAGCTCTTTTTATTTTATATGAAAATACAGATTTTATACGAAAATACTTTTTACAAACATTGTCAATTAGAGGAGTTATTATTGAAAAAAACATTGAAGTACTCGTATAACAGACTGTGGAAGTAATAATAGTCAAATATGCAGTTAACAAATAACTTTTTGGGAGAACCAAATAAATATGGCATGTGTTTGTATTTATCGTTTTATCAATTGATAATAAAGCTCTTGATAACCCGGGAATGCCCAAATCCATACCACTAGAAATAAGTCACATGAATGGAAATTCGGTTAATATAAAACGATAGATCGTTGAAGAAATAGAAAACAACAAATAGAGTTTACTTTTTAAAACATGGTGGTACCTATACCTACCAAAGAAACAGAAAAAGGAAAATTTGATGACACGAAAAATACGCATGAAGCCCAATTTCCAAACAAAATTCCCGTATTTGAGTGGGTAAGATAAATGATTTGGTTTATCCCCAGATAAGAAACACTTGATCTTGACTACATGAGATAAAATATCTTATATTAGGGCATCTCGATCACCGATAACATTGTTTAGTTGATACTTCTGTTTGCTAAAATGCAGTTGTCAGTGGAAATTATTTTTCTTTTAGGTGAGTGAGAATCGTTTAGAAGCCTTTTTTGTTATTTTTCTTCATTCGTTTTGCTTCATTGTTTTCGTCTGTAACTATTTATCTCAAACGTTTGAATATCATCAAATATTAATAGACGCGCAGCTATTCGTTCCATAAGATCATCATAATAAATTATTATATCAGACAATTCTTAAAGAAATCAAAATTTTTCTTTCCCAGTATGCTTCAGCTGTGTATCATCAGTCCCCGTACCTGATGCTGCTGAATCAGCGAGGATAGTGAATGGACAAGCAGTGGATATCACAGAGGTGCCATACCAGGCAACTATAAGGAAGAGAGTCCTATCAGGTTGGGCTCACATTTGCGGTGCAGTTGTAGTCAGCAATCGAGGCATTTTAACTGCTGCCCATTGTGCTACTTCGTAAGTTATTAGAATTGTGTTTTCGTTAAAGAAAGATTTATTAAATTGTTTTGGTTTTTCAAATATGTACTTTACTGTCCCTCAAAACCTTCAACTTTTACTGTCATACTTTTTCAAATCATTAGTTCCATCTCGTGCCCACTCTGAAGTAAGATTAAATAATATTAGCTTTAGTAATTTCAGCCAATTTGGTACAAACGTACTCCTTGAGAATTCTTTGAAATCATTTGGGTTGTTGTACCTGTTTACATTCTCATCTTCTTCCAGAGTCATAAATTGAAAATTTCTTACTATCTTAAATTATTGAATTTTCTCTTTGCTTTCAATGATCAGTTAATCATTTTCACTTTATTTCTAACTTTCAGTTATTTGCACAAGCCAGCTGACATAAAAATCTCCGTCGGTACTTCAAATCGCATTTCTGGAGGCAAGACTTACGACGTTTCCGTTATCTTAATTCACGAAGGATTTTCCATGGAGACCTTGGAGCACGACATTGCATTACTTGGGACTGCAAGAATGATTGAGTTCAGTCAGTCTGTTGCTCCAATAGCAATTGCTTCCGAACATTTTGTTCTACCTGCTGGAACTGGAGCTGTGGTTACTGGGTTCGGAACTACATCGGTAAGATCTAATTTGCTCCCTTTTCCCACACATTCGATCCAATAAATTATAATTAACACTGTCAGATTTAAGATATCAGTAAGATGAAATTGGTTTCTGGTCAAAACTTTCCTCTGGAATGTAAGAATAAGAAAAAGAGCGTTGGGAAGAATCAACTTGCTCATTTTCAAATTTTCAGTTCCGAAACCCGGTTTCAAAGAAAATTGTTTTAAAATTTACAGTACGAAGGCTCATCATCGGACTTGCTGATGTCAGCTAAAGTGAGCATTGTCTCCCAAGCAGCATGCGCACGGGCATATTTACGCATTGCCAATATAGTGGCGGGGATGGTCTGCGCTCAAGGCAGTAATCCACCACGAGATGCCTGCCAAGGCGACTCCGGTGGACCCTTGGTGGTAGGAAACAACCTCATCGGTATCGTGTCCTGGGGTGAAGGCTGTGCTGATACCAATTATCCGGGAGTGTACACAAGAGTCTCTGCATACAGTTCTTGGATAATGCAGAGGTTACATGTAATTGGAATAGGCGGTTAATATGATCTGAAACTACAATATTTAAGGAGTATGGGGTTTAAATAGGTTATTTATTTTAAGAATGTTGATGCTTACGTTTACAAAAATATTAATTTCAAATTACATATAAATCCAATACCAAATTCTAATAATTTTTAAAATCCAATGGAATCCATTAGAACCTTTGTGTTTAAAGTTTATTGTAAATGAAACTAATTAATGACCGCTATTTTTACAATATTTTTTTTTATTTTATTTTCGAGCAGTTATTATTGAACCTGTAGTGCAATGTACGAACGGAGAAGACTTATTTAAATACAAACAACTTTCTACAATAACAATGGTGCTTACGGTATATTCTAAGTACGTGTCAATGACATTTTTACTTACAGATAGTACGTATTTTGTCACTTGCAATACCGTTAATGCTCAATAAGACTGTACTGGAAAAACTGGAAAATAAATTACTATAACTTATAACTGGATTGTATGTTTTTTTTTAACTCGAGTAGTCTGCCCATATTTGATATGATAATTCGTACACTGATAAAAAATATGTAAGGCATTCATTTCTTATCGTTGGCATTTAGGCACGTACTATTTACATAGGCAAATGAATAGATAAGTGTTAATACTACCGAAGGAACGTTACCAAGAAAATAGATATTAGGTTCTAAAAGCAGCATCAGACGTTTGGAAGATAATATAATCAGATGACCTGTGACAGACGCATAACAGAATTAACCACTTAGCAGATTTGCTGCTGCAGCATAATTATCACACAAGTCATGCTTATAAAAGAAACAAAAGCAAAATAGTTTTCACCTCGATTGGAGCTTAAATAGATTCATTATACCTTATACAGCGATGATTAAAGCGCTTTATAAGCTGCCTGGTTAATTGAGATGACGCCCTGAATGATGCGGAAATGCAATGAAAATAGTTAGCATTGCTTGCAGTAAGAATTGTTCTTCTTTACCGGTTTGAGTGCACTTCTTTGGGTTTGAACAAAGAATAAAAATTTTAAAGGGTTTTACTCAAGAATATTTACTGTTTCTGGTGTTCGTGATCTTCAACGTAATTTCGATTTGAACTTTGTTATCATAGAGTACGTGCTGTTTTTCCTTTGCGTCATGTTATCTTTTTAATTCAATCTCTTTTACTTATTATTAGCATTAATCATTTAAGTACAGCACATCAATGTCTTCTTCTTCCATACCATTCTGTTAGCAGATAATTGTCACCTCCTTTGTAGTCATATCATTCTTCACACAGCCCATTCATTTCTTCAAACTTTCTTCACCACATTGTGCTCCTTTTTCCGCATCATATAGGGGAACAGTGTATAAGACGGGGACGCGAGGTATAATGGGGACATACACTCTTTAGGCATACTTAACACAACACTAACGTAGCGCAAGCGCCATCAGGACGTCATTTGCAAGCGGCCATTAACAAATGGCGTCCTGTTGGCGCTTGCGCTACGTTAGTATTGTGTTAAGTTTGAATTAAGTGTGTGATTACCCATCATACCCCGCATCCCCGTCTTATACACTGTTCCCCTACCCAATTTATGACAAACGATTAGCAGACAACTTTTCAGTCACCAGTTTCAGAATTCCTCTTATTTATTTTTTATCCCATGGGAATGTCATACTGGGTTAAAAGTTATTATCTACGTGTTAATCCCGGCTAAAAACTATTTTCTCTACTTTTCATGCAAATCCTTTCTGGAAGGTTTGAGTGAACAAGTAATAAACATCCGTCCTCACAAAATTAAAGCAACATAAGATGAACGAAACCACTAGATGTTTTTACCAATCACTTTCATAGTGTTACGTTACACTTTAAATGCGATTAGCACTAGTTATTCTACGTTTTTTTTTGTGAAGTCTAGACAATTAATAATTCATATAATTTTAATGATCATTGTATTGAAAAAGATTAAAAGTATGCGTATAATTGTAATCTTTTTTATTTGTGTATCATTTTAATTTTCTAGAAATCAAATTTTTAGAACCTTGCCGTCGTACCAGAAAAACTTTTAAACGTCTGTTGAACACCTTGTCTAAAAAAATGACAGATTATGACGTTGAAATAAGGTCCGTTTTGCAGTCACACTTTTTTTTAGACAAGTGTTCAACAGATTTTTAAGTTTTTGTAGTAAGGCTGTTGGTGCATAGGTACTTAATAGGGAGATTATAAATAAATATTGATAGATTAATTAAGTTAATAGGAAAGTAGGTAAGGTTATAAACATGAACTTAACTTAAAGTTTATCATTCAAATTTTGAATGATATTCAAGATGGAATAGCATGCAAGATTTGAATGAAAATCTTTTCAATCAGGTGACTTCAATAGGCTACCTATTTGACAGTATCAATAAATTATAAATCTAATAAGTCCGTTTTTTAGAGTTTTGAAAAATAACGCACATATTTTTTCTTATGTAAAATCAATGAATATTTACCAAGATAACACATCAAGACTCGAGAGTGGGGGCTCGTGACGTCAGAATTCAGTAAAAAATGTACTAAATTGTGACGTATTGGCAATTTTGAAAGCATCATATCTCCGTCAATTTTGGTATGTGTAAAAAAAATACGGGTCAAATATTATTTGATTATCTAACGGGTTAATTAGATTTTTTTTTGTCAAATAGCCTATCCTGTCGATAGGCTATTTAAAAAAAAAAGAAAATTAACATTTATTCTCACACATTCATTACCTAATTCCCTTCAAATAATAAGGTATTTAACACATCACCCCTCTAAAAAACTCTGGTTAGAGAAAAGAGTTTTTTTTTCCCGCCATGTCACCGCGCGCTGTGCTCTGATTGATCGCTTCATTTGAATCCAGGCGAGATTCGATTTATGATTAGCACGTCTATCGGATTTAAGAATCGTCCCTTGTGAACGTTTACAATGAGGGGTGCTAAGTTCAAATTGTTAGCTTGTAAAATTGATCTGTTTGAATTTTTCTTCTTTAAGTTGTGATGGGATTTTTTATAAATAGATAATTAGATTCACCTTTATGGGATGTAACCATGAAATTGACCTTCTAGAGCTGTTTCTTAGTCGGTTTAGATGTACCAACCGTGGACAGTTTTCGCGGCAAAATTCGCCGTTTAATAATTTTAACTTCAAAATGTTATTTTATAAATACAACTATATGTAATATATATTATGTAAACTGAAAGCTAAAAGACTACAAAAGTCTTTGTAATGCCACTCGACTTTGGACAAAATTGAGCTTCTATGTGTAGTTTAATTGCTAATAAATAAAAAATCTGTCGAATAAAGCAACTTCAGGCTATTAAATTCAGCTTTATGGGTGGTTTTATTACAACTCATAAACCAGTAATTAACAAATTAATCAAGAAAACAATCAACACTTATGTAAACATAATATCGAAAAAGTATTGTAATCTACGTTAAATACGGTGAAAGCTTCCGACACTCGCTCGTAATCCGTTTCCTCTTTCTAGACTAGCACATTGTTCTTTAGCTTTTCTGAAACAAATGATTATGAACTCTTCCACAAACAAAACAAAGTTGGATTTACCACAACACAGCCCTTGATTAAAGATCTTTGAAACGTAAGCGCAAAAATTTATTTACGACACCCCCTCATTTAACCGTCTTCTGTCTCCCTCATTAGTGCGTATCGATGGTATGTTTTGTCTCGCTCTGACGACCCATAATAAATTTCGGGACGATTCTGAATTAACAATACCATAGTCATAATTCGCGAGCCTGTTGCGGCGCTCTCATCGGGATGTTTGACGATTGTTTTAATATTTGATGGCACGTTAACCATTAAGTGTAGTTTACAATTGATTAACTCAAACGTAGGTAATAAAAATGACACACTTTCATGAATGTTTTTTGTGGTGTTAGAATTACAATAACAGCATTCTTTGCTGTTTAAGATTATCAATAGCCAATCTTTAATAGGATTTCCTAAATCATTAAATAATGTACTTACTAAGTTTCTAAAAACTATATTCAATCCTTTCTTTTAATATAAATGAATATCATATAAATATATCCTTAAATGTCAAAAATTTAATCCAACTAACACTATCGATAAACCCAGTCCTCGCTACCGCACATCACTACCCGAATGACGGAGCGTACGCCACTTAATTCAGGGGTGGCATTGCTCAGACGGCAATAATGTATACACGACTAGGTGTCGAGTCGGGCTACACTGGCGCGTCTTACTCGGATCAATTCTAATCTCTGTCGTCACGCCGGGAGCGGCTTCGTCGTGAACTCATGACACTTCGACCAAACATCCACTGTATCAATATTTACGCCACCTAATCATAACTGCGCTTCTTTCTTCTCAAATTACGGGTGTTTTGGAAGTTTTTTTTATTGGTTACTACAGTTTTTTGTCGTATTTCTGGTTGATAAAACTGTAGAATGTAAATCAACATGCTTCGCTTTTGCTTGGGTGTATTATATTTTTTTATTAATTGTGTATACATAAAATGTATGTGATCTCAAAAATAAAAATACATTAATGTTTAAAAAATATTTATTTACAAACCAATAAGAACCAACTGGATCAATCCTTTAAATATTCAAAAAGTCAATACGTCGCCTAATATTCAATTCGATTAGGTCGTTGAGCGTCTAAACCCACCGATAAGTAAGTGTAATGCTATAGTCCCTCGGCCTATTACCTGGCAATTTCACAGAACGATCTACGTCGGATCGCGTCAACAGCACACAATGATGTGACACACACGGGCTTTGTAACTGAGAGGGACGGCACTCGCTCCCGCGATTTGTTTACACAGTGTAGCTTTCCCTTTCGCGGTGCGTCTGTGTGCGTGACCATCTGGCGGGCGGCAGCCCTGCGCTGCGCTAGTGTTGTGCCCCCACACGGCAGCGAGCGCACCCCGCTCGGGGTAGCCTGCCTACGCTTGTATGCGTGACCCAGTCGAATAAATCTAATATTACACACAAACATATTGGTGGCACGGCGTGTCATTTTTACGCTTGTGTTGTCGCTACTTGGGGTTCTTTATGCGGCACGATGATATTATTATTCTGACGATTACGACATCCTTTATGCTTACAATAAAATAATTAATAAGGGATGAAGTGTATTGTTGAGCGGGAGTTTGTGATCGGTATCGGGCCACTCGGCTCGTTCGAGATTTAAAAAGGTAACGATAAAGTTTATTACCATCTTCACGGGTAATGGCGGCGGCATTGTTTAATTAAAATATTAGCACTTAGGTATTTCGTTTATTGTTTAACATCTATTGTGCCGATGAGAATTGTTTGGTTTATGGCAAGGCTCACAAATTGCGTGTTGTTGAATAATGATTCAATGAAAATTATTAATACTAACTCCGTAAATTGTATCAGTTAAGTTTTGAATAAACTATGGTTACTTGCTTACAACACATAATAAATAGCGGTTTCCATTTTATCGCAATACATAGGTACTCTGATTGAAACTTTTAATAGCACAACTAATAATAGATAATTATTTGTAAAACCAGCAAAGTCTAATATTTTTATTCACGCGATCATAATTTTACGCAGTTCAGAATTCTACTTGCTAACTAAACCGGCTCCATGAATGAAACGGCACACTGATGTCGTTATTAGTGATGTCAAAGCTCACGTATCGATAATATCGACAACGCTTATTTTTTATCCACCATCATTTTAAGTTGACTTTTCCACCTAAATATAAATATTTTTTAATTAAAAAAGTAAAAGTTATTTACTGATGTCCTATATATTAAACATCAGACATTAACTAACCTACAAAAGCGTGTTAGTTAATTAACCAGGTTGTAGGCACAAAATCTCCAAACATTCTCAATTACTTATTCTGTGACGGAACAGTTGACAGGGCGCTCAACCCCCGTTCAGTTTAACAATTACGCGGCAGGGCTCATTGTGGCACGACCCTACCACTCCATCCATTGTGGACACCACTATAACGTGTCCAAAATATCCTGACCCCTGCCGAAACACAATCATCCCCCTCTCTCTTCCCCTTTAAAGTTTACGCGGGAAGGTAATCGGCTCAATTTACGCTGGGAAGTAATATACAAATATTATTATCCAGCCTTTTCACAAATATCAATAACGTATTAAGTACCAGCTTCGGGACAGATTTAAAAGTTAACCAACGTGATTTTTAAACGTTTAAATGACTTTATTTGGTGTTAATTTGAATAGGCTTCTGTTAAATGACATGTCAGTTTTGATTTTATTTAAATATTGTAGTTTTGTAGCGTAGCGTGTCATTTTCGATACGTTATCTTGTTACATTTTGATAGTAGGCCACCAAGACTTGTTCTCAATTATATTTTTTAATTTAATTTTCAAAGATAATAATAGCCTGTTGATAGACAACCGTTCCCCTTCTAAAAGTAAACTTAACACTTCAAACGATCTATGATTAGTAAAGATTAAAATTAGCCAAACTGTTTCACTGAGCCGAGATATAAACTTGTTGAAGTTTTAGAAATATTTCACTTTGAAACAGGCCTCAATTTGATTATAAATTGGGCTATTTAATTAAATTTTGTAAGAGTCTCACTTGTTCTTAGCTTTGTGACCTTAGAAGGGTATCGTCAGCTTCATATAAACCATGGTTGTTCAAGCTTTTCTTCAAAGTGTCTACTATATTTCGCATATAATTGTGCAACAGATCTAGGATACCGTCGTGTGGTCCCTGGCTGCGAATAAACCACGACTTCCCGTGGGAACTGAACGAACTTTCTGTGGGACCTTATTTTGAACCCTAGCTGGCCCAGGTTAGGTGACTGTGAATTAGAAAACAATAAGGATACATTCTAGCTTGAAGGCAATGTTAATTATTAATAATATGATTTTTTAAGTACCACTGTCGTTGACAAAGCCTGAATGGCTGACAAAAACAATGCACCAAAGCAGTAATTAGTCAAAAACTTTCAGAATCTTTCAAAGGAATCCGTTTGTTTAATCCTCAAATTACACGCTTCATTCCCTAAATTGATGACCTAGGTCAAGTCAATGCCAAATACTCAAGGTAACATTCAGTTACTTTAGAACTAAACTTCAACACTAGGCCAAGATGACCTTAATCGATCCTCAAAACGATCCCGATTCCTCCACAAAGATCCTCAAGGTGAAAGGGCGTGCAAGTTGCACTCGTAATATAAAAGTAACTTATGCGTCTCCTCTGTAGACACCTCCCCCTCCCAACTACTACGCAACCTTTTTCTAACGGGTATAAAGTCATGAACTTTGAGGTCAATAAAATTCGACCAGACTCGTCCTTTGTGAAGGCTGACTACATACTGAGGTTCCAGATGTGGAACTTGTAGGATAAACTGATTCAAATGTTGGGATAATTTTTTTTCAGCCTACAACAGTGCACAACAGTGCCTTTACCCAGACAGGGACAGCCCACTGCTGGGCAAAGACCTTCCCCAAGTCTTTCCAAGTATCCTTGTCCAGCGCGGGATAAAATTTAACAACAGTTAATTTAATTTATTTATTTTTTTAAACCTTTCCTACTGTCATCCTTATACTGACTAAAATTCACGGTGATCCTTCAATAACCCTTTACGTTCCTGGGTACCGGTTACCTGATGAGACAGTCCCGCATGGAGTCAAAATATAACATTAAGGCTGCCTGTCCATAGGAGCGGAGCGAGGCTGAGGAGCGGAGAAACGAAGAAATATTAACCAATAGGATTGCACTGAAGAGGAGCGAGGATTTATTGCGTCCTGTGGACAGCAGCCTAAGGCCGACCTATTCTTAGTTTTTTTTCATTCAATCTCTCTATCACTATAAAACTATGATGATCTCCCAATCATACCATAAGCAACAGAACATAGTGAAGGAAGTGAGCTACTAAGCCGTAAAGGGACATGCCAGTGAAGTGCCGAGCTTTGTCAACATAGTGATATACCATGCATCTGAACCAATCTGAACTTCATTGTAGGTTGTACAAGCTTTCTGTCTGTGTGTACCATTTGACTTTCTACTACTGCTGTTTTGAATTCATGAGTCGTGGCGCTACAGGTTCATAACCAGTTAATATTGTTTTATATCATATCAAGATAATTTAATTTTCAATCAAAGTTTAAACACTCGTAAACGTACTTTAGTAAGGTGTCAGTGAAAATCAATTAATGTTTAATAGGATTTCATTTATAAAATTGCTTCTTACTTTCAAATCTTTATCTATGGAGAATATCACGTGTTTAGTTGTTTTTTAACTGGTACTTTCTTGCGCATATAATGAGGTGACAATACGATTTAATAAGGTAATTACTTTAATTTTCCCCTCGAATTTATATTTGAAAGCAGGTAAAACAGCTTCTGAAAGTGAATAAAAGCCAACATAATAAAGTTTCTCTGTGGCCCTTGCCAACAATAATAAATAAAGATAACCATCAAGACAAGACAAAACTATACAAATAAACCAGTGTTAAAAGCAGGTATATGTAACCAATATTATCATATATTCACCTCATTTACATTCCATAGCGTACATACGTTACGTGTTACATTACACGCGCGATTTTCTCTGCGAATCTTGCTTATACTACAGTAAATACAGATCTAACTAAAGAGACAATATCTCCGACGTTAAAAGGCCAGCCCGAGTAGACGGGAGGTGGAGGCAAGGGGTGGCCCACCCTCTGTGAAATTACTACATTTTGAAGGGAACAACTTTTTATGAGAATAAGCCGCCGCTATGAATCTCGAATTATAAGCGAATTGAGTGGTGTGGGCGCAATACTGTTCTTGATAGACATTAAAATGATTTTTTGTAACTAATTATTTTTTCATAATTACCTCTTAAGTCACAGACTAAATAACACTTCAAAATATCAGTATCATCTCACAGTATTACACCATTTTTTCGCATCACCTCGACAATCTGTCTTCAATCAACCAATTAATCTAAGTTAACAAACTATTCAAGTTAATTAGTAATTCGGCGGGCGCAGGGACAACACAACAAAGTTTCCAAATAACTTTAAACTCTTGTAGTGACAACCTTATCGTCGTAAACGGTCGGGATGAGTCGGGAGAGGTCGGCTGCGGTCGGTCTCAGTCAATAAGGTGCATTGGCCGCCCCAAGTTGCCTGCTCGACGTAACACTGGACCAAGAAGGACGGGGAGAAATTCTCCCGCGAATGGGGGTAAAATGACGACAATTTGGTTTTACTTTACCAGATTGTTGTAACGGAAGATATTTATTATTAATGAGATTCAACTTAAAATATTTATTAAATGAAATCTTTATTTGGCAGCGACAGTTCAGTCAGAAGGAAAGTGCCAGAAGTTTCTCTTTGCGAATTTTCATTATTTGCTTGTACAGTTTTCTATTTTGTAAATAAACAAATGAACCTCTTTACTTTTTTTTATCTACTATACTAACATGCCGCTTTACTGACCTATTACTTACCCAACAATCGTAAAAAAATCTTTTGACACTCACTGCAATTTATAAAAAGTTTTTGACCTTAATACAGTGTGGGGCAGCTCGGCATATCATGTGGCCACACAGTCGCTCCGAGGAGATGAGATTCTCTACGGGTCGAAGGGTGTGAACAGGCGCACCGACTCAAATACCGTTAGGGATAATTGTGTCTCTTTTATTTACACCATCGCTCTAACAACACACAGGAGCAATCTTATACACTTTTAAATTCAATATTCTTTTGTTTCTTCATCATAAACGTTTTTACGCGGTCAAAAGTTTAGTCGTCAGTCAGTTGTTTAGCTAGAAGTCAGTTTTTATTCGACCTTGACAAACTCGTCTCCGTATGACCTGCGAATTTAATTGCTCATAAAAAATACCATACGTATTTGTATTCCGGAATATATGTACTTCAAATAATACAGGTGCGAGCAATACAATACCAAAAGTGACCGTAGAACCAACATTTACTTGGTTTACCAATTGTAACCGAATCTTGGTGAGGTGTTACATAACATGAGCGTGAGATATCCCTGTGGGCGGCGGGAACGGAATGCCGGAGGAAAGCCGACGGCCTTGACACGACAATATTTGGTGCGCCTTCCTAAATATACACAGACCACAGAAGTACACCCGGAATCAAAGCCAAAGTGACAGTGGTTCAACTTCTCTGCTTATGTATTTCCCACTCTGTGAACGTTGAAATACGGGTGACAAATACAGTTATTGAGCTTTCACGACCAATGCGCCGGCGCTTCTTATCGCTCCACGGTAATTAAGACCCTGTGGTCGCGCGCGTTATACTAACCTTTGTCGAGTTCAGTTGATACCGTATTCCTTTTTTATCATTTAGAAAGCATCCCTTAACGTGCACAGTATATTTTCACAACAATGCAAAATGCTGAGCCATATCGCAGACAACAAAAAAATGGAAACGCTGAAATGTGTCATTTTTGCCGTGTATCGTTTTTTGTTTTGCGAAACGGACGAAAAAGAAAAAGCAAAGAGACGATTAAAAATGATCCACGTGAATGTATTCGCGCGGACAATATTTTAAAACAAAATGTCACACGCTTTCCACGGGTGTCTGCTCCCACCCCCGACGGGGGGTGAACAGAGGGTGTAGGAGGGCACCCACCCCCGTTCAACCAGTGGGGTGTCATTGTGGACTGTGGTGTCGTAACTCCGCGAACTTTTTAATTTACAATTAGGTAGCTTCCCATTTCTCTGCCCTATTTAGCTCTCGTTTTTCCGGTAGACACCGCCGCGGTCGCAGTTCGTAATTAAAATTTATTTATCAAATTACTGCGCCCTAAATCTTTGGTTTTTTTTTAAAGGTACGTCTTAAATTAACCCTTAAAGTAATCTGCGTGCTCCAGATTTTCAATGAGGACATTTCACAAAATCCTTTGTTTAGGGGACTATTACTTTGCTCGCTGTAACAAATGAAAAACGTTGGAATACCACTTAACTTTTGTTATCGAAAGTGAATGCACATACAAATAATAAATGCCACTCAATGGGACAGTGAAATCGCTACTAAATACCCGGTTGTCGGGCAAAACAACGAAGCTGACGTGAAAGAGCAATTGTTTGGGAACAACACAAACGACACGACCCTTGACCACGGGGTGTCCGTCACTGATCGCTTATTTTGACAATATCGGCCTACTAATTAACTTGTTTTAAAACAGTGGATGTTCGACATTTTCGCCTATTACTTGAGTGGTGTGAGTGATAAACAGATGAAGTTACTTTAAAAAGATTTTATGTAGGTATAGTACAAACTTTCTGTAAGAAAACTTTACACACACAAAATTTGATACAAAAATATCTTATATCCGCGACTTCCTTCTAACAAAATGGAAACCAGGAAAGACAACTCTCCTCAAGTTTCTCCTAGATCATTCAACAGCTTTATTTTATTACAGTTCTGCCATAATCGTTAAATGTACTGTGCTGGGAAAATAATAGAGATATTTTAAATAAAATGATCTTTTTCCCGAGACCGGACGAAGCAGGAGGCAGGTCTCCCGTTAGGTTTACAATAATCGGTCGTTAGATGTAAGTGACCGATTATTGTTCGGCATGGTGGTGTAACTGTGGTCTGGTAGGGAGATCTTAGTTGACCAGTGTATACTTATCTTTTGACTGATGACGATGATGATTTTTTGTCCAATTTTATTTTTTCAGTGTCATCATCATCATCTCAGTCATAGGACGTCTACTGCTGAACATAGGCCTCCCCTTTAGATCTCCACATATACCGGTTGAAAGCGACCTGCATCCAGCGTCTTCCGTTTTTTTTTCGTTTTATTTTTTCAGTGTAATTTCAGAGTATTTACACCAGTAAATACTCTGAAATTACACTGCATTATATACTTAGTAATACCAATTAGTAAGTATATTAACGACATATCCATAAAACGACTGCCAATCTGTCTTCAACAGCTCAGTTAAACAACATCAGTCCGAGAAATTTCGAAAAACCGAAAAACGCTGTCGCTTATACCTTGCTCCACTGTTGTCGCAAGCATCCAGTGAATTTCTGGCAACACCCGTGGCGTCTGTTTTTGTGTCGGTTATTCACGCGGATGCCTTTACTTACCTAACTTCTTTTAGAGCCGCCTTTAGCACATGCTGAGACAATTATACTTCATACATAACACTATTTTCTATACAAACTCGCTAGATAAAACAGTTGTCTTTTCTTTTTCAGTTACATATTTTCTCTAAGGAAAAAATTGGACATTATTACACATTGGACCACTTTGAACAACAGCTGTATTAATTACTACCTAAAACCCTTTCAACTAAATAACATAAAAAGTGCCAAAGCTTCTTGTATCAGCATACTTAACAAAACCCATTCTTACGACTTACTAAATTCACTACTTGCACGTTACTGCCATCTCTGTGAACTTTTTAAGTCTTGCATTGCTATTCTCTAAGTCGTCGATAAAATAAAACGTCGTCATTTCGACGGCGAGTTACAGCATAGCACTGCAGGTCACCGTGTACAGTAACAGGAGTACCTACTAAATCCGATGTAACAAAGTCGTGAATGAACAACCAAGAGGGCTATAATTAAATTCTTTATTTCCCCCAACATTACCACTTCCCACAATACCCGATTAGTACACACAGTAACCGGGTACTTTACAGTTTTGTCTACGTTTAACAGTACGTAGTTATTTTAGTGTAAAACTGAAAATAGTAATAAGAGGGCGATCACTCCGGCTCTATTTGTGTACTAATAAAGTTATTTCAGTCCTTCCCATATACCGGGTGGCAGGAGAAACCGCAGAGAAAGCCGATGATTTTCTATACAACATGCATCCGATAACATTCTATTGAGAAAAGAAGAAGACTTTCAATCTTCACTACGTGTTTGAAAGGATTAAAATTATGATATGGAGGAGTGCAGAATAAAAATGAATGATGTATGAATTTCAATGTAATACTCTATAAGGTCTATAAGGTAAAATCATCATTTTCCTTCTGTTCATTGATATTATTAAAATATAGTTTAATTGTATAATTAAAGCTTGTGACCAAATCAATAGCTGAGTTAGAAAACGGCTGCCGTTTGAATTTCATTATCATCATCATCAGCCTATAAATGTTCCCACTGCTGGGACACAGGCCTCCTCTCTGAGAGGGAGTAGGCCATAATCCACACAGTGTGGGTTGGTCACATGTCTTCGAATTTTTGGTTCTAGGACATGCCGGTTTCCTTACGATATTTTCCTTCACCGTTTTGAGCAGTGGTGATGAAACAAATTACACAAAGTAATGAGCCTGGCTGGATTCGAACTCAAAACCTACAACTCGTAAGTCGGGGCCGATACCATCTGGGCCACCACTGCTCCGTTTGAACTTACTTTTGATTAAATGATTCGCTAAACATAGCCACTGCTATATTAATAGGTATTATAAAAAATGATACTCATAAAAGAACATTTTCTGAAAAATCTCAGCACAGCCCTAACAATACCCACGTTTAGCCAAACATGTAGGTGGCATGAAGTCAGTCCTGAAAATCAAACATCCCTTCACGTCTAGACTCGATTGAATTCCACCGGGAACGCTTCCGAACCGATCCGATTTCCCCACGGTAAATAAATTAATCTCAAACCGGTTTATTTTTATACATTGCTAAATAACGATGCCTATTTTTATATTTATAAATAAATACAACATAAAAGACTTAACCTTTGAGGTAAAATATTTATAAAAATCTAATAACGTGATGGCAATGCCAATTGTGAGACGCCTACGTTTTGTGTCCTACTCGTATTTAGATATTATTTGAACAAATTGTTTTGAATTGTAATATGTATTTTCTAAAATAGTAAAGCAAGAAATCATTTATTTTAAAACTGTAAAAAGTCGAATGACACAGCTAACAAGTTACACTAAACAAGGAACAAATTACAATGTTGGCAAGCAAATGTAGTTCAATAACTTGATTTATTTGTGTTTACACAGCAACCATTCCACATATTTCTAACAGCCTTGCTGACGGACCATCGGCTGAATAATGCTCAGGCGCAGGCAACATACCGTTAGGGCGGCCTATTGTCGATACGAGCAAAAAAGCCTTTTGGAGCCACACCGCCACCCTTGCCAACAAAAAACATAAAACAGAAAGAAAGGACCTCAAATTAAAGAATCGGCATCGGAATGTTGCACCCGTAACTTCAGAATGGGCATTTATTATAAATCGTTGAAATTATAGCCTCGAAGCATGGCGCATCCCTTTTGTCCTTGCCTCAAGTTAGATTGATGGAACTTTATCATGCAAAAAACATCGGATACTATTCTGTTACGGTTATTTACACCGTGCCGATGGCGCCTTGTTTTCGTAATTGATGTACTCATGTGTGACTGGTTTATTATGTGTTGACGTTGTTTCTTGATAAGCAACGTGTGTTGGAGTAGGCGATTTTGGGAGAACTAGCAAAAAAACATGTAATTTACAAGAGGTATTTTGTTTTTGTTGCAAAGCTCCAAATAGGTCACGAGCATGTCACAAGTTATCTCTGGCACGTTGCAGATAAAGAAAGTTAGCAGTAAAAGGACAGCAAAGTAAAATCCTATCCAGCAAAATATGAACGTGATCTCCATCGTGTGGGAAATAGCTGGCATCGCGACACAAAAACCAGCTCCTCAATGTAACAAGGCGATTCAAATTCTCACAAAATGTGGGAATCCGCTACACTTGAATGGGAATCCACAACTTGATCAATACCCGTCTGGAATATTCCCAAAATTGTAATTTGGTTGTAAAAAATGTTTACCTGTTAAAGAGCGGAAAGGCCCAATGCCACGTGCGACTGCAGCTTGTACTCCGGTGTTCACAACGCACCTCCTCGGCATTATCCTCGACATTCTGTTGTTTTTTGTATTGACATAACAATTAGAACCATATCTTTGTACCACTTCAAATAAAGACGCCTGTTTTTGTTGCAAACAAGAAACTTAAAAGCAAGAAGAGTTAGGCACTTAATTTTGGTTGAGATAGAATATTATCTCAGTAATTTTATTGCTGATTAGCAAATAAATTCATAGGGCTTGCAGACACAAAGTAATCGTAAAGCACGAGGTTCATGAGAATCGTCGTCAATTTCTTTCAACAATAGAATTACAAAGAAAAATATCTTGGGGCGCAGATAGCACTGAACTGAGCGGCGAGATGAGTTGCCCTTACTTCGAGAGGGTGTGAGGCAGACGAGATTGGATCGTGGTGTAAGTGTGGAGCGGGAGGCGATGTCATGTTGATAGCGATTCGCGTGAGAGACACATTGTAAATGAAAAACAGAATAACATTATAAAAACGAATTTAATCTATGAGTCGATCGCCTTAACTTGGACTATTAACTTTCTGAAAGATTTATAACAAGAGAAAGAATGAAAAAGGTGGTAGAAAACAATAGAATGGGTAATTTATGTATTGATATGATTGACAAAAAAGCCAACATGTACCAAAGTTATAGAAACTTGTTAATATTTACTCGTAGCTAAGGTCTACGTGACCTGCGCGATCTATCCCCTAAATTAACCGCTGACGCTCCCGCTTGTAACTCGTGGCCGACACTCGAAGATCCCTGTTGGATGGGACTCACCCGCTTTGCCATAAATCTTGGGACCCTCGACCGCCACCCGGATTCTCGCCGAAAATATCTATAAATACCCTCTTCTACCTACATATTTCAAATATTAACAGGGAGACTAGCCAAGTGACAAAGTCAGACATTTGCAGACTTGTTCGAGCAAGCTAATCAAGCTGCGGTACTGTTTCTACCGAGTTTTTCTTTGTAATCTGCTCATTTTTAACTTCGCGAAATGGACATTCCTTCAGGAACCTGATCCTTTGTTTATCAGGATAGTACTTTGTTTCTTTTCTTTAATTCCTGATACATATCATGAATTACTTACTACGAGTACATTACTAACTGTGATGTTAATAGACTAGACGGTAGATAAAATGAGATACTATCAGTGGTAACAACGATGGAAAAGACAAAAAGTTTGGGACGAACATAGCTATCGTAAAACTTAAATATCAGTTCTATACAGGGTGTCCCGGGAAGTGTTGATCAAATTATACAGGGGTATGTTGGAGGTCCTTTTCAATCTTTTTACCGCTGAGACATACGGTTCTATTTTTTCAGTTCAAAGGGCATTAATGTACAGGAATTGCAAATTTATTAAATTCTCTAACTTTAAAGCTAATTGGTATATCCGAAAGATTAATACCTCTAATGAATCTATATGCCTTGGGGAAGTTTTTCTAATACTTTGTCAACTTTCGCCAGTATAACTTTTTCCCAGGAAAATCGAGTAACTTTTTGTACGTAACAAACCTATTAAAAAGAATATTTTTCACTTACCTAGGCATCATTTTAAATGCTAAGTTTTTATTTCAAATTATTTCTAATAGTTTAAAATCCTTCCTTTCAGTTTTGACTATTTCGTGGTGGTTTTCGAGTGAATCCTTGATGGAATCTAGGTCGAGGTGTGAGGTCGCGCGGTGATTGTCACGGGTTGGCCAAATGATCTTTGTGTTCCGTGATATTTGCATGCTCACTGATAACGTAGTTCCGGATTTTATCCCGATTATGAAATCCGAAACATGGATATTCGGCGAAGAACCAGAGTCACCGACATAGCTCATAAAATTTGCAAGTTGAAGTGGCAATGGGCAGGCCACATCGCTCGTAGAACTGACAACCGATGGGGAAGAAAAGTTCTCGAGTAGCGACCACGGACCGGAAGACTCAGCGTAGGTAGGCCTCCCACTAGGTGGACCGACGACATCGTGAGGGTCGCGGGCAACCGATGGATGCAAGTGGCGAATTGTCGTTCGGCGTGGCGGTCTAAGGGGGAGGCCTATGTTCAGCAGTGGACGTCTTCCGGCTGATGATGATGATGATAACGTAGTTGTAAAGCTCGAATACAAGCTTGCATTCTGTAAACCAATGGTCAATCAATTTGAAATTAAATTAAATGCATTTATTTCTAGTGACTAAGTATATGACTCATAAAATTAACATAACAATTACATAATCCAATTAAAATATAATAATATGGCATTTAGCAGTCAAACAAATCAGAATCAAATTAAAATAAATACCTATAAATTTATGTATATTAAGTAAATAACTTTTGTTACAGTATATGTAGAACGTGCCGATATGCCTAATATAAATTAGCCTTTAGCTTTTTAATTTTTAATATTTCCTAAGTTTTAGGTACCTTTTTTCATACCAATGATCTACAACATAAATGATGACGCTTTTGTTCAGCAGATTACGCTGGCTAACAACAATAACAGTGTTTGTACCTGTGCAAATAACTAAGAGCCATCGAAATTCTGTTAGTAAGTATATTATTATTGTCACGTAAGAGTAATGTGACGAATTTCAGGTTACGGCATAAGCCATCTTATACAACCGTTATCAAAACAAGATTATCGCAATATACGTACATTGTTATCAGTGACAGCTGGCTGCGCTAATGTGAAGCACAACTAATTAAGAGGAAATGCTCCGCCCACTATAATAGTAGGTAGTTACGTTACGCACACCCCCAGGACGAAAGAAACAAAGTGAATGTTTTACTTCCGGTTGTAAAAAATAACAAGAAACTTTTTTATATAGGTTAAAAACAAACAAACGCAAAGTTATTATAAGTAAATAATATATGTATTAAAAATAATTTTCGGTATCATTGCTTTTTCAATAAGTCAAAATCATTAGATATTTTGTAATAATTCATCGGCTTTTAATCAAGACCAAAATCATCAGGAACTTTAATATTATAAATATAAATTATTTCCACAGATACTTTAAAAAACAGCTGGTTTAAAAAGGCCATTTTAGCTACATCATTTATTGATGTTGCTAAAAAATAAATAAACATATAGAAAAATCAAATCAATTTTTTTCATTGCGATAAAATTCGTAAAATGGAATATTCTATTCTATTATAATATATACATAATTTAATAAATAAGGTGCTATATAATTATCTGCCACCGCTTTAATGGGAGATCGTATTGCGTGTATAGATTACAATAGTAAAGATAAATAATTGATTATTTGTCATATTTTTTTTTCATACAAAAATAATTACGTATAAATTTGACTGGATTTATTAGTTTAAAACCATCCAGTAGACTTAAGCTGTTGCCGCTCCGCACTGAATTCATTGAAATCATTTCGCAAAACGCCGGCGCGCCTTTTATACACTGTTGCCATACTTATCAAACGATACCGCTGCGCGCCGGCGACTCGTCGGTCGCCCCGCGACACATTGCGCGTAATTTGTGAACCACGTTATGCAGAATAGAGCCAATGTTAATTTAACTTGTTTATTTTCTCAAATTGAATCAACTGTTGCAAGGTACGAAATTTCTTCACTATTGTAATCTTTAAACACAATACTATCCCCCATTAAAGCGGTGGCAGATAATAATATAGCACCTTATATAATTACCTATATATAATATAATTATATATATGCTATTGCTCATGCAAGCAATAGAATAGATAATTGATGAAGAACAATTTTATCGCAATTGTACAGTCAGCTTCAGAGAAAAGTAACCCGCTTTATGTTTTGCTTATGATACCGCCTGTGACTCGCCTTTTATAAGAGCGCCTTCACACTAGCGTTTGTCCTATCGCCCAATGTAGGGGAAACTGAGGACACTTGATCCTTACGGGAGACTAGATACACTGGATTTACAGAGCTTCTGTTAACACTCTTTAAATTTAGAGAGGCCACATTTGTAGCATATGGTACGTCCTAACTTTCAAAAATTGGTACCCATGTCAAATTCGATAGTTGAGCAGATGGCGGATGATTTTGTGTTTCGTGTTGTAAGAAAATGTTTTTCATAAGAAAACATAGGTATATGTGTTTTATTATAACAGTGGATATGTTTTTATTGTTTCTAGATTACCTACTTGGCAAATAAATCAATGATAAACAATTTTCACATGTTATTTTGTATTGTTCCCCCCAGGATCAAGTGTTCCAGAGGGTGGGGATCAAGTCAGACATATATATGGGACACATGGTACAATTCCCTATACGACGTTTTCGTGGGCTGGTTACTAAATTTATATACCGATATCATTAGCTATTATACTAAGTATAGCCAATTAAATTCCACGTATTTCAATACCAGAATATTTAAAATCGGATTAAAATTCGCGAAATAATAGCCAAAAAACAAAAGGGGGGATCAAGTGTCCTCAGTTTCCCCTATATACTGACCCCCGTAAAGACTATTTCTGCTTGCAGAGTTATAACTTTCACTTCCTAGGCCTTTTGTTTTGACAATTCATCCTATTCATAAAAAAGGGTCATCCAATTCATAAAAAAGGTGGCCAGTTCACAGATGTGGTATACTGCGCACGCGATTTTGTTTTAAAAGTGAGCAGAGATTACATTGTGCGATAGTCCATCGTAGGCGTTCGATAAACATATTCGCAGCGCAGACGCCGCGGCAACATGGTGCAGACGTCACACACGCCGTTCCGTGTTCCGTGTGACGTCTGCGCCGCGTTAGCGCAGCGTTTAATTGACTCCAGAAAAAAATCCGAAACAACGCGACGTCTGCGCTGCGTTGCCGCGGCGTCTGCGCTGCGCATTCATTTATCGAACGCCCACCCTGGACAAACGCTAGTGAGAAGGCGTTCTAATAACGAAAAGTGTCAACTGTAAGTCCGCCTGACCCTTCAAGGATACTCGTATTAAGCAAGATAATTATACTTATATTTAAAGTAACTACTAGCTTTAACCTGAAGCTTCGCTTGCTCCATTCCATATGCATACATAACAGAATTCTTCAAAATTGATCCACCGGTTTAAGCGTGAAAGCGTATTATTTGTTAGGATTATTAAGTTAGTATGTAAAGTTGACTATATATTATACCTACTTATCATCATTACGATGTTAGCCTATTGAAGTCCACTGCTGGACATAGGCCTCTCCCAGAGAGCACTACAGAGTACGATCATCTTCATCGTTTCTTTTTTTTCATATTATACAGCTTATGCTTGACTAAAAAGCCCCCAAAAATGATCCAAGATGGCGTATACAGGTGTTTTACGGCGTACCGATCCATATCGCGCAGCCTTGATTCTATTCCGCGACGGCCGCGCTGACACAGTTAAAGCGGACTCGACAAGCAATGACTCAATCGACCAACGCGTGACGAAAGCACGATCCTTGATATGATCGCTCACTAATAATGCACACGATTCATTATTTATATAGATTTTTTTTCCAATATTTGAGCTGGGTAATAGTTTTCCAATATTTAGGCCTTGTCATCAGAATAGGGAAATGGAATGTGTTTTCCTTAAGTTACTGTTTGTGTCATATCCTGTAAGTAATCAGCTCATTGCAGACCATAAAGGAAAGGTAAGTTAAGAACTAAGCAATTAATGGTTTGTAATAACAAAAAACTATAAAAATGTTCATAACTTCGCAGAATAGTAATCAATCCTCCCTTTTATAAAGTCACACCACCAAATCCTTAAACCTATTATAATTCTCATCAAAACCAATGTTTGTGTTCTACGCATAACACTTAAGTTAAACTTCATTCAACTTACAACAACAGATTTTCCTAATAGCCCATATCGTTCAATATTCATAACACACACAAAACTTACATACCCATAACACAGTACCAGCGTATGTCAAGGAAAACGTACTCATAAAATACTTACGCAAATAAGTTATTATCGATAACTTAACCTTCTCGATACCGACAAAAATCGCTCGAGAAAAATCTATTTTCATTTATGTACCGACGTTTCTGAACACATAACTTTTCTAAGAACAATGACTGTTCCAAGTAAGTTTATGCAATGAGTATGACGATGGCCACGTTTTTTACGTGTTTTACTTTCAAACTTATGACGTACTTAGTTTACAAGTGAAGTCGTCAATTTGTTTCGTTACGTGACTATGACGTAGGTGGTTCAAAAATAAACGTTGATCACAATGGACTTATGACCCAATGCCACGGGTTTACCCTCGTGGATAGGGGTGGACGAGCCTCCAAAAGTTATTTGTAAATGGGCTATATTGGACGGTTATATCAGATTTTGATATCATAAGTAATTGATTCCTACCTATACTGTTTGTTCCTTCATCTCAAAGAACTATCGAAGTTAGATTCTGAGCAGCTACTGTGGGTTATTTACACTTACACACATTTGTCGCAAAAATCTGCTGATGTAGGAAAGACGCAATCGCCTTCAAAGGGTTTAGTAAATTTAATATTGTTTTCGGTCGTTTAGCATTTGTAACTTCCTTCATAAGAAATGCCATGTCTTGGTTTCCCAACCAAGCCGTCAGCTCGACATACTGAGGCCCTGGCACGAATTCTACATACATGGCCGTACTTCATACTTGAAGTATTATACGAATACTTCAAGTATGAAGTACGGCCATGTTCGACCGAAATGGGCTATTTGATTGTAAAATTCTAAATAGGTGCGTCGGACAGAGCGCGCAGCCGACTCTCGAGTGTTGATGCGTTATATCTTTGTAAATATTCATTATTTTAGCAAAGAAAAATACTATATGCATTATTTATAAAAACTAAAAAATGATGGACTAATAAGAATTGCAAATTGTGTATTTATATTGTCTAAATGCGTAAGCGCCTCTAGTGAATGGATAAACTAATTATATATATCAAATTAACGTTAAAGTACACAACGTTCAAAACGTGAAAACTCGTGCTATGGCCTCAGAAAACAAACCAAAACCCAAGTTACCCGGAAGTTACGTAACAATTTTATCAAAACTACAAACTTAGCAATTTTTATCAGACAGATAATATCTTACTAGTCAGAAACGACGGAAATTCGGTAATACCGAGTAAACAATATTTCAATACTAAGTGAAGTTTTTTGAATTACCATCTGCTTTTCATAAGTTAAGCCGGATGTGCGCATGTTTGTAACGTTATCTATTTGTCATTTTGTCAAAACCTGCGTCATACTCCGTGGTACCTACTCTTTTGATTAATAGTTAAACATGTACCGTAACATTTACTAAAATCTAACAAACTTTGACCATGAAATAAAAAAAAATAGTTTTTCAAGTGGCCAGAAACTTAATTATGTTTGTTTCAAGCAAGATTCAACACATAGGAATTAAATAGTAGTAATGACTTACAAATTAATCACGGGTTTGAAAAAAATTTATGTATTGTTGGTCACAAAGGAAAACTTAGAAGAAACTGCAAGTTCTAGAACCAAAAAAAAAAAAAACGACGACATACTCGTACTTAATTCCCCTCGGCCTATGTCTCAGCAATGCAAACATTATGGGCTGATTACAAGGTGACACATTTGTTTTTCTGACACAATCATTTAATAATATTCATCGATCAGTCCACTTATCTCTTCAACTTTTTAATCGCTCTTATTAAGCTTTGGCAGGTAGAAATACCCACTACCAACATCCTAGTCAAGTGAAATTAAGCATAGAGGAACAGTAAGACGGGGACACGGGGTATGATGGGAAATCACACACCTAAGGCAAACTTAACGGGAACCGATCAATTTATCGAATTTTTTTTGTTCGAATTTCATTACACCGAAAACTATTGACCGACATCTCTTTTGCTATATGCATTATTTGACATATTTTCAGTTCATCGAAGTATCATTAGCCATAAGTATTATTTTACCGAAGTATGTTCCGCCGATTAACAAAATAACTTTTTACTATTGACCGAAACCTCTTTTAAACTTTTTTCAATTGCCAAATGATTTATTTGCCATATTTTCACTATACCGAAATAACATTTTACCGAAAAATTAAATTACCTACTGTTATAAAAATTCAATATATTGTGCTACAAAACTTTGTGGCGGAAACGAAATGCTGCAAAGCCGACTTTACGTAGTCTTGTCTGCCCTACCCCTAGAGTGTAATTTAAAATCGCGTAGGCGCGGAGGGGTGGGGTGGCCCGCGAGCTGAGGAGCAGGTGGTTGGAACGGCCGCCGCCGCGGCTGAGGCTGGCCGGCGAAGCCGGCCAGTAAACCGAAGCTGCGGTGGTGAGCGTTTAAATCATCTGCGACGATAAGCTCGCGTGGGGCCACCCAAAACCCCGCAGCGCCGGAGCCATGACAGAAACAATGCTTGTTGCATGCTTGCTCGCGTCGTGTCGCGCAGTTCCGCTGCAGTGCAGTTCCGCCTAGTGCGGTTTCACCTTTACAGTCCAACTATGTAATTAACAGCAAATGTCATTAATGATAAAACAATACCCGTCAGAGTTATATTATCTTATATGATTTTTGTACAATTGTTTTGTATTATCTACCTACATTCCAATGGCGCAAGTGTGCACTTTCTAGGTGTTTGGTGAAATGAAAATATGGCAATTAAAACAGTGGTATAATGAATGTTTGGAAACATAATACTTCGAACAACCGTCATTTCGAGTAAGTGTAACATCGGTAAAAAGTTTTTCGGCCAAATGAAGTGTTGGAGTAACGAAAAAAAACGAATAGATAATAGGTTAACTGAAACAGTGGCAAACGTGACTTCGATGAAGTAAAAAAAAACCAAACAATAATAGTTGAAAAGTTTTAGGTCAAATGAAATTCGGTCAAACATTTTTCGATCTTATGATAGGTAACCAAACTTAACACAAAACTAACGTAGCACAAGCGCCAACAGGACACCATTTTTTACAAATGACGTCCTGATGGCGCTTGCTCTACGTTAGTGCTGTGTTAAGTATGCCTAAAGAGTATGTCCCCATTATACCTCGCGATTATTAACGTCCCCGTCTTATACACTGTTCCCCTAAGCTAAGAATCCATAACGTAGGACGAAGTGCGTATCAAGCTTGGAGATTAATCCTATGACTATACTAACTCCACACTCCTTTTCATGAATACAATAGTGCTTAATCTACTTCAATTATAATGGAGATCAGAACTAACTGAATAGTTTAGGTGTGGTCTGGGCCGGTCGAAAGTCTTTGAAAATGTCTAGACAACTTTATAAGGCGTACTCCACATTGGTAGACCGCACAATGTAAACCACAGGTTGGTGATAATTGACAGTGGGATAAGTTGGGTATATTATGCTTTGCTGACTACGAGATGCGTACAAAAAATGTCTGAAAGTACCTATATACTTTTTTAAGCCTGCTCTGTCTCACCAATACAACTAATAAAACCTTAATATTAATAAACAGGGTGTAAGAGACATCGACGCACAAACGGATACCATGGGTCCAGGACATGATTCTGGACCCCCCGTGTTGGAATTTTTCGTCGGATTTTCCCTAATTTTCTATTTTTTTTTAATTGGAGTTTTTTTTTTACTTTAGACTGTTCGTAATCGTTATTCTTACCTAACCCAATGAGATTTTTAATAATAAAAGTAATTAGTTCACTACTTTCACTAAAAGTAGCAATGTAAATAAAACTAGAAATGGTGTCTTCTTAGATGTTTATAATGAAAGGTCATCGTATACCTAAATACTGTGTCCAGTACCACAGTACCTGTAGTACTTTAAGCGCGGCTCATTATTAAAAAAAAAAAAAAAAACATAAAAAAATAAATTAAAAAAATAAGAAAAAACCGACGAAAAATTCCAACACGGGGGGTCCAGAATCATGTCCTGGACCCATGGTATCCGTTTGTGCGTCGATGTCTCTTACACTCTGTATAACTTCAATCAGTACTCTGCCTATGCAGTCTACTGCTGTTGAATGGCAATGAGTTTCGCAAAACTGCACTCTACACCACCTGATTAACAGCCTTTCACGTCCAGTCTGCTTCACTCAACTTTTTGAGGTCATAGACTGATGTTGGGATGGGAGATGTCTCACGCAACTCTTACCGATACCTTGTCTCCGCTCCAAGATCCGTTTACTCCAACGACCTTCGATTCTCAGATGAATTGGTTAATAACTCAAACTCATTATTTCGTGCAATTCAGTATGATCGCCTTAGTACTTTCTCAAGTCGCATGTTGGCTGATTCGATTCATCGGCCACGAAATCGAGATTTATATGACTATATAAACAAATTGCAATATTAAATTATATTTCATAGTGCTACCTTCACGTAATAATTGTAATCGTAATTATTTCTATCATGTCATCATCGTCATTGACTTATAAATCATATGTTTCTTTACCGTAATGGTGTAAAATCTGCAATTAAATCTTGTTTTCTTTCTTTTACTTTATTTTTATAACTAAAAGCATCGACCTCATCTTGACCTCGAACTAACCTGAAGGATATTCATGGAACTCACTGTATTATCATCCTTTGACTGGAGATTTCGTTTTTCATACATGCCACGTATTCGATACCCACATCTATACATATAATAAATTTGTAGAAAATTCATTTTTGTACATTGAAGAAATTGAAACAAAAAATAGCCAGCGTGTGAAAAGATAAGTAACAGAACCCATTTCCATCATTTTTGAAATTTTTGTCTGTTTGTCTGTTTGTTTGTGCGCACATCACGTAAAATCTACGAATTCAATGCTAACAATGTTTATAAACAAAAATTATACGCAACTTAAGGTTTAACTTAGTTTTTGTTTCATCGAAATCGGTTCAGTCTATCAAAAGTTATTCGAATTTAAAGTGTTTCAGAAGTAAAATTACGGTCAGTTCACACCAAGACGTGCAGTTCAATAGGGCGTTCTAGCTTAGGGTCAGTTCAGACCGAGACGCGAAGCGACGCGACGATGCGCGCACACTTATAAGAGCCATTCAAAATACGACTTTATTTTCTACACCAAAAAGATACACATTTCCTTGTGAGAATTTAGAATACGTTGAGATGCGCAGCGATGCGCCGCGATGCGCCGCGCGACGCCTCGCGGCGCAGCGCGACGCGTCTCAAAGCAGCTGTGCTGCGCTGCGCCTCTCAAGGCCGCAAGACGCAGCGCGGCGCCGCTTGACTCGCTCCACCATGCGAGGTGAAGACCGGGAGCTAGAGGTGACTGAGTATGCATAATTGAAGGTCAAAGAATAACAATGCAGAACTTGCCGGTCAGTTTTTTGGTTCATTTTTTTCGCCCTCTTCTCTTATCGTAAACGGAATGTATTGAGTACATGATTTAAAATCATTTTAATGATTATTTCCGTCATAATTTATAGAAAAATCTGATCACAGCTTTTTGCGGGACAGATAAAGCGCATAATAATATTATGTATAAGAATTCGGTCATAGTTGCTGTCACTCGGATTTTGCATACTCAACTACCTCTAGCCCCTGGACTATGTAGCTGAGGCCGCCATTTGCAAATGGGACTGCGGGAGGACGCGGGGCGGGGGCAGCACGTGGGAAATCTAGACACATTTTGCTGCACCGCGCGGCGTCTGGATGCGCCTCGCGACGTTGCGATGCGTCTCGCGACGCAGCGAGGCGCATCGAGGCGCCGCGAGGCGTAGCGCGGCGCTGCGTGAAATGACAGGCCTCTTCACGCATCGTCGCGTCGCTTCGCGTCTCGGTCTGAACTGACCCTTAGAATAGCAAAACTACATATTCAAATAATTCATCTAAACATATGTACTTCAACGATAAAACGGTAGATGGCGTTAAAATAAAACCTGAAATAGAGGTGTTTAAATTGAAGTAACATTGTTTTGTTTACATCTTATAAAAAACCGGCCAAGTGCGAGTTGGACTCGCCCATGAAGGGTTCCGTAGCAGCAAGCATAGATTAGAGATATAATTATATTGAGATTAGTAAGTAATATACACAAACAATAAAAATAACTTTGTTTTTCATAGTATTTGTATGAATGGCAAAGTTATATTTGCGGTTTTTGAAAATGTACTATATCTCAAAAACTGGTAACTGTATCTCATCCAAACCAATTTTCGTTGGTAGTTTTGGTTGAGGTCTACATTATATATTTTTTTTAGTTTTATCATTCTCTTATTTTCGAAGTTACGGGGGGGGGGGAGACACACTTTTTACCACTTTGGAAGTGTCTCTCGCGCAAACTGTTCAGTTTAGAAAAAAATGATGCTAGTAACCTCAATATCATTTTTAAAGACCTATTCATAGATACCCCACACGTATGGGTTTGGTGAATTTTTTTTTTTTGAGTTTCAATTCTAAGTATGGGGGGCACCCCCAAAATTTGTTTTGTTTTGATTTTTGTGTGAAAATCCTAATGCGGTTCACATAATACATCTTTCTACCAAGTTTCAACAGGATAGCTCTTATACTTTCGACAAAAAGTGGCTGTGACATACACGGACAGACAGACAGACAAACAGACAGACAGACATGACGAATCTATAAGGGTTCCGTTTTTGCCATTTGGCTACGGAACCCTAAAAACGTAATTTAATTATAGCGATTTTATGTAATCATAGGATAGTCAGGACGGGACAGAACGGGACAAGACGGGACAGGACGGGACAGTACGGGACAGGACGGAACAGAACGGAACATGACGGGACAGGACGGGATGGGACGGGACGGGACGGGACGGGACAGGACGGGAAAGGACGGGACGGGACGGGACGGGACAGGACGGGACAAGACGGTTCAGGACGGGACAGGACGGAATATGACGGGATAGGACGGAACAGGATGGGACAGGATATTTATGAACGCTCCAGAATGATGGTTCACAGCTGTGTTAATTTGTTCACAATATTGTTAATATTAAATAAGCACTATAGTTCCGCCAGATCAGTATGGAATAAAATAAAATAAGATACGTTGACCCCCGTATTTTGCAATATTTCAAAACCATTCGAAAAAATGTAGAACGACCAAAAGCAACGCATCGTGGTAAGACGCGATCTTGACCTTATATTTTATTTTGAACGATGGTGGTATGAAATTCGAACGATGCATTATTAGGATCAATGACCTTTATTCCAGACTTATTTGGCGGGGACTATAGCTTATATAAAAGATTGTATCGGTATCCTCCAACACCGCTTCGCACTAAAAATATAGATTGTTAAGTTCCGACATCCACGCGAACGAAGTCGCGGGCACAGCTAGTAGAACATAATTCATAACCTAGCCTACTGGCAGTTGTTCTGGATCTTGTTAGTGAGTTAAAATTTTTCTTAACGCAGTTTTTTGTCAATTATTGCTTGTGTGGTATAAACATACACGAAATTGCGACACGGGGTCGTGAAAGACCACAAACGAAATAGCGGGACGACCTGAATTTATTCCTTCAGGATTAGAAACAGCAACGTACACACAGTGGTGAGGGTGCCCCAGAAAAGAAGACCTTTGACCACCCAGCAGTTGGGCAATATAATAGGTCACATGTATAATAGATAGGTATAACATAATCATAACATATATTCAGCCTATAGGTAATGTCTGTAAGTATGCGGTCCAGAGCTGACTGAAAGTTGTCACACGTCTTCCAATTTTTGGTTTTAGGTCGGTTTCCTAGCAATATTTTCCTATACCATTCGGAGAGCATTAGTGATGAAATAATTTAGAAAAAGTTTAGTAGTTATTAGTAGACAACAATTGACGGCACGGTTGGCGTAGTGGTTGAGCGATTGGACTGCTGCGCAGTGAGTCGCGGGTTCGATCCACAACGAACAAATATTTGTATGACCTGCAAGTGATTGTTCCGGGTCTGGGTGTTTGTGTATGTGAGTTTCTATGTTTGTAAACGCACCCACGACACAGGGGAAATTCGAGTAGAGGTAGGAGATAGAGTGGGGCAAAGTTTAAAACACACACACACACACACGAACTACAACTTATTAGTCGAGGCCATTACCACTTGGCCACAACTACTCTGTTTAATATGTTTGTCATAGCTTTGCACTATTTTTCTTAATTATCTGAGTTTTTCCTCATACGCCAGTTTAAATATAGCTTTTTTTTTTTAATTTGCTTAACACACTAGTGTGGATCAAAAATGTAGGAAGTACAAAACTAAGATAACAACGCTTCACTTATTACCAGGAAAATCAAACAATGAGGGGAACACCCGGATAATATTAATTAGTCAATTACTTTTGGTGACTAATGGGCAGTCCAGATAAAATATCGGTCATGTAATAATTACTAAACTGGGATAAGAATAATTATTTGTGTACCTATTGCCTGTATAATTAAAGTTTCCGGGTTGTGGAGGATAGATAGGCAGTCACTCCATATAAAATACTGAAATTCAGTTGCATTCGGTTCAACTCCCATACCCCAATATAGTTGGGAAAAGAATGGCAGGCGATGATCCTGTAAAATTACAAATATCTTGATCCATCATCTTTTAACCAGTCTAAACGAGTACTTTACATGAAGCGACTGCCTAACTGAGATCCATATCCAAAACTCAGTTAGTACTGGATAATATGGTAACTACTCACTAGTTAAATAAAAGTTTAAGGCTGCCTGTCCATAGGAGCGGAACGAGGCTGCGGAGCGGAGAAATGGAGAAATATTAACCAATAGGATTGCAGCACTGAAGAGGAGCGAAGGTTTACCTAGTGCAATCCTATTGGTTAAAATTTCTCTGTTTCTCCGCTCCGCAGCCTCGCTCCGCTCTTGTGGACAGGCAGCCTTACAGGCTTTTTTCTGGTGATGTATTAGTGGTGCGATATTAGGGCAAAATAATCACGTTTGGACACCCGTTTGATGGTGGATTGTCATAGATTGAACTTTATTTTATTTGAAAACAAGAGGATAAGGTTTTTAATTACCTATTTTGAGGTCTTATTGACCTGAAACACCTTAGGACAAAGTCACCTTTTAACGTCACTTCCTTTGCACGACAGTGAACATAGCTATTTGACAACTATTTAAAATTGAACAAAAAAACGGTAAAAACACAATACATAAAACGTAACAGACACTGTGTAACCCAAAATGTTACTCACCGACCTCAAAGATACTCCTCAGTGGTTTATAGTCATTAGTCATTACCGTAAGGCTTGGTTCCCAATGACTCATGTCTTTAGTATGAACTCGATGATTCCAGGATGTTGTCAATAATCACGAAGTTTCGAGTCATGAAGATTACCTGCGTAAGTAATACGTAGAAGTCATAATATTTTGAATTAATAAGAATCGAAAAAATTGATCTCTACAGGTAAGGCATGACCCCTAACCGAATTTGGTTAAACGAAATTATTGTCTGTCATTTTGTACGTCATTGGGAGTTGGAGATAGGTACGTTTTTTTTGGAATAGTGTAAATTAAAGTGCAAATTAATGCCTATAAGAAAAGTATTCGGCTCATCCCCCAAAAATAAAATGATCACAAGTGTAAACTAAAATAAAACAAGCGACAGGCGTTTCGCGAGATGCCAACACATCTTCACATGTCGCGAAAAAAAACACAAACAGCTATAAATGAACAGGTAACACCACTTACACGTAGGTGCCCCAGTTTCTTATCATTATCAGTGGCGCGCGCGCAAGTGGCGGAAGTGATCTCGACGGCGACGCACGCGCCTCGCCGCCGGAAGTGGGGTTCCACACATGCAGGTCATGGAACCCAATTTGTGATTACGAAGATGTCATTTGCAAGCAGCTTGCAATACACCAAGAATAACAATGGCCGGTCACGCCTAGTTTTGAATAAGCAAATAGTTATACGATTGTCTTTTGTCCCATATTTCGATGTTATGTAAGCTGTTATTTAATATATCAACGTTTATTTTTACTTATTTTATCGCGTACATTAGGATGTTGTATTTATTTAATTGTATTATAAAAAAAAAACATAAAAACGTCCACAATCTTTCACACTGTTGCGTAAAATACTGCACACTGTTGCGGAATGCAAAACAAAATGCGTTAATTATTTTTCTAGATAAATCACGACTTTCGATTTAAGATTAATGATGATTAGTTCTTTTGAATAGATAAAAAGTTGTAATTATAAGAAAAATATGTAACGAGCGTGTAACATTATGAAAGCTAGTGTTCTCCAGTTGGCTGGACATACATCAGTCGGCAAATGATTGTGAAGACACCTCATGTGGGCGACATTATTTCTCACCTCTAATCGACGGAAGACGGGTTATTTTAATATGATTATTTATGTCTCGTCGGTCAGACTAGGTCGTTGAGAGACGTTTTAATCGGAGCATGAGAAAAAATAGATGTATCGTTGACGAAATTTTCCGAGTGGAGCTTGCTTGTCGGTGCATCTGTTTACGTTCGCTACAAAGCTTACATACAAGACCGTTTTACAAGGTCAGGCACATGTTTTAGCTTTTGTACAAAGCCAGAAACACTAAAAATCTTTATTGCACAAATAAAAGTTTTCAATCTCAATGTAACCATAACAACAAACGAATTTATAAGCAGTATTTAAACAGAATGCAGCGTGGAAACACGCACAGGAGCATCCAGGGCCTATTACATGACCTGTATTAACATTCTACAACCATACAATCATGATCAAAATAATAAATATGTAAAGATTACAATATAATTCACTTAGTAGGAGGGGGCGTCGACCCGCGGCGCCACGCAGCCGCGTCCGCGACCTTATTACAACGCGTCTTCAACAGTTCGTACGTACACAGTAATTCAACTTTGTACGTATATGAACGTGACTAACCCACACAGACACTTTGCAAATTCTCAACGATAGAAGATCGAATATACTGAACCATGAGGAACTGCGAACACTTCCGTCCGATCTCTTTAAATTTGTAAGTAGCACGATGGATTTGGAACATATAAATAACATTCTAAAAGACAGGGTTTGGGAGTTTACTCTATTTTTAATTTTAGATGATCTTATTAAAGTTTTCTCTTTTGTAAAAATAAATAGACTTGAGACGATTTATTTGCAATATTAATCATTTTCATTTAGTTTAGTATCCATTTCACAGTCTGTTTTATTTATAAGAACCAAACGAACTTGTATCTCTCAACAAGATCGGTCTCAGTGACGCATGAGCCATCCTGGCCCACGTCTCATAACCTCATTGTCCATCGATTCCTCCCTAAATAATCCTTCATGTCTATCCTTCTGTTCTATTTACAAGATATCACCGAAAAAGCCGGATAAAGGGAAACGAACTTACGATGAGAAAACAAGTGAAAAACATTTTTTTTTAAGTCCTTGTAATAAGAACGGGGTCAAACAACACGCCCAAACACCAGATTTATCTTTACATAAACGTAAGCCAACAACTTTTACAGAGAAATATGAAATTTAGAATTATGTCAAACTACAATTTGTCATTTTGTGTGCTGCATGTAAGGAGGTTTGTAAAATTCATCCACACGTTCACAATGTCAAAAAGCAAACGTTGAAAGCAAACGACGTCCGATGATAGGGAAGACAAGCAAAGGTGAAAAATTAATAGCATGGCAACCTGTCCACGATTTGTAAACATTCTCGTCTCTCGCCAACGTGACGAATTCAATGAAATGTATGCCAAACACCAGCACTCTAATTATAAACAGCTATCAGAAAAAAGTACTGCTCGCATTAACACCCGTCTAAATAAAAAAGCGACGGATCAGTAAGCGATCGAACGAGGCGTGATGATCACGTAATTTGGTTGAGTCACACCGAATATGTGCAGACAGGTAAATATTTAGTACATCGTACGTACTTGAATCGATGCCAATGATTGTTGGACTTCAATCGCCGGAGAGACCTCAGTTTTGTTAATTTATTGTTGTGAATTTACCAGACCAATACTATTTTCGGCAATGACATCTCTTTTGCGTTGATGGCTATTGTGGCCGGATAATTTACCAATCAACTCAGCACTTTATTCATTTCGAGTCGCACTCATCAATCTGTCCTTTATATGGTTCACGTTTGTTTTACATTCTCCTTTTGTATTGAGACAGAGGCACCTGCTGTTATGTCTATATCACCTGCAAACATTACGAAGCAATTCAAAAGGCTAAATAAACGTATCAGAAGCATGAAAGTTTTCTCTAACTAATTAATACACCAGTCATACAAGTGAAACATAGCAATTACACCGAACTAGAATTGGTTTAACATTTTCTAAACCAATACGTAGGAGATTTAAATTAGTAGGTGAAGTCTTACAATTAGAGATGCGTAGACGTTGGTAAGAAAGCGACAATACATTAACCTACAGTGTCGTAGGGAAAACCGTCACACGAGTTTTGCTCAATTATAGTGAAACAACATGGCTTTAGAACTGCTAGATGTAGCGCTTATTACTTACTACGCGTAATTAACTAAAGAACCATTTAAAAGAAAACAAAAAACGGAAGATAAAAATATTTTGATTTTATTCATGAAAATGTAACTGAAGATCTTTAGCTTCAATATGAAAGCTTAATTTTTTTAATGTCAGAAGATACTCAAATTACACGCAGACGGATGACGTCAAATGAATATTTATCACACTTCCTAAAAGTTTTAAATATATACCATCTTTTTGATCTGAAGAAACAAAATTTTCTCCGATGTTCATAATGAAATATGGTAACGTTCGTCCAAGTGTTAAATTGTCCCAATTCAATGTTCATCACGAAAAATCAAAATTTTCTCTGACCGGTCATGTCAAATGACTTAAATTTTCTAAAAATCCAAATAAAACTACACAGACGTAGAACAGTTAACAATTGGTCACAATATCGAAACGTCTCTTCTAGTGGAAGTAAGTTCGTTTATCATCGGCAACTGAGACAAGGCGGCAAGAAAGTGGACTTTCACTCAGTCAGTCGATGCTTACTCCTTACTATATCACACCTCATTTGATTCTAAGGGCCTAGTTTTATTGCATGTAAACAACTCACAATTATTGAGAGAAATTTGAAATAAAACATTAATATTTAAGGTTTATTTTAAGTAGGTAAGTGATGTTTGAGAGTGAAACGGGTTATGAAAACTTAGGATAGTTTTTAAACAAAGGTTTTGCGGGAAAATCTTTTTTTTTTTCACCGAATTTCAGGTGCCTCATTACTACCAACAGGCCTCCCCTTTATCCTCTTCCAAACCTCTCAATCATTTGTGATCTGTGACCTTGTTCGCTCTGCAAATTAATATCAGATCGTCATACCACCTTTACCGCAGTCTACCTCGACAGCAATTTCGCCCAACAGGCATCCAATCCAACATGTTTGAGTTACGGAGCACAACACTTGATACTTAAAAATAATTATTTAGGCATACATATCGCTAATTTCAAAACGTAAACATTCTGTGTATTTCAGATTATCATGAGTTCATGACCCATTAGTGTTACAGTTTTAGTAAACACATCCTTATCAATGGTGGTTTGTAGATTAGAATAATACATGAACATTGAATCACATATAATATGCCAATAAAAAAAGATATTCTTTTGTTTATCCAAAACTCAATTCAAAGCTGTTTCACTTCCAAAATCAATTTCAAACAACAACATACTTTTCGCAACAAAGACTAATGAACCCATAACTCATCATGCAAATACACTTAAAACTGATCAACAAAACCCAGTTCCCTTAATAATAGAGACGCATTGCACAACGTATTAAACAACGATTAGACCAATAGCCAATAAACCATCGTTTTGTAGGTCATCAGACGCTTTAGTGCTCCAATATCTCCGATTAAACTTGTGACGTTCATTAATAACTACGAAAATGTAATTAGTTTTGACCAACATGTGCTCTTTGTCGGTTGACGTCATACAAATTCAGCGTTTGACATTAAAATCTGATAAAATTAATACTGAGTTTAAATTGGAAAATTTTGTTGTGAGGTCAACCGATGTTGCTGCGGAGTTTTTCTAATAAACGAGTTGTAATCACATAAATAAACACACCTATAAAACTTTATTTTCGCTCTATTACGCACTATAGTCTATCAAACACTCTGGTGGTATATAATAAAACATATAATTCCAGTTAAATGTATCACGATTCACGATTGACGAGTAGGACACACAAACGAAAATGAAAAATATCTTTTAATGAATCAATGTCTACCTATTTTGTGTCAACGTTTTTATGTCTTTGATCTAATGTGATTATGTCCTCGAAAATAAACCTAATAAATAATAATTATGACAAAAAAGGGCACCATGTAGCGATTTCCCATTTCAGGGACACGTGCACTCAAATGTATGTGGTTCTTTACTCACAATACCAGCTCAGACACTATCTGGACGGTCTTCTTATGTCCTGATGATGAGTTGTCTGAACAAGAGGAGTAAATCCTTTTCTTTGCTTGATAAATCATTAAATCTCTCGCTCTGTGCTGTTAAACTCCTATAGACTCTGAAAGTTTCCGCCAGTCCGTCTTTCAATAGCGTGCTTTTGAGGGTCACCTGTTTAAATAGTCCCGAAACTCCGGCCGGCGCTCTTAAGCTATTTTCACCTCACACTATCCGGTGCCCCGCCAGGGCGGTTTATTGTCACTCCCTCATGGGATCCACCTCCTCCTTCAGTAAAATTACTGCTTGGCAGAAACAGGTAACTGCATCCCATTTCTCCACGTTCCGAAACATGGTTTGAAACAAAACCGGACGCGAGAGGTGCCCAAGAGGGGCAGACCTTCAACGTATGCTCCACCGCATCTTTCGGGCGGTTCATGCGGCGCCTCTCCAACTACTCTTAGCTTTTGCCTGGTTGTTGTAGGTATTCTTGGTTACTATTGTCACGACGGCACGGCGTCCTCAAGTTTCGCGTCATACAGGTACTCTCCCAAATTGTTTAATGTAAACTTGTCTTTGAAGAGTCAAAGCAGTAAAAATAACAGCCGCGATTGTTGCGTGTCCAGGAGAAAAACCTTTGAGTTTGTTTTGGGTGATTTTGTCACTGAAGTCGGACATGAAACATTCACCTCAACTAATTTTAAAATATTCGTTCATTGTAATGTATTTTGCCAAACCCAATTCACAGAAATATATAGTAAACACAATAATTTATCAAGCATCATAAATTACCTAACTAAAATTCAATCTCAATGTGAGTTTCATAATAATATTTCAGAAGAATTTGTTCATGACGTATTGGCATAGTTCAGCAAGGTCACAGGTAAGATTTTCAGGAAAAGATATTTGTATAGTCTACAGATGATTGTTCGTAAACATCCACATAATGCTTGTCTGAATGATTTGTGTGTGTATTAGCAGTAAGGTGTTGTAATGTGGTACTATCACGGAGAAGCTTTGGACCTGATGTTTTCCATCGAAATTCTCTGTAGGTACTGTTTTAATTATCGTTACTTCGTCTACTCTCTACGTTATATTTTTTCTTCTGGCTTGTAATGGTTTTTTATTTCATCTATGTAGTACTTCCATCCAATGTGTTTTGACTGGCCTGTTGGTCTAGTGGTTAGTGACCCTGACTGCTATGCCGGAGGTCGTGGGTTCGATTCCCACCCAGGACAAATGTTTGTGTGATGAGCACGATCATTTGTTCTGTGTCTGGGTGTAATTTATCTATAATATGTATGTATTTAGAAATATATAAGTATGTTTATCAGTTGTCTAGTACCCATAATACAAGCTCTGCTTAGTTTGGGACTAGATGGCGTTGTGTGATAGTTGTGGATTATTATTAATGTGGCTATACGGTTTCGTTTATCTATTTGTATCTTGTTAATCGCAAACATTTTTCCGTTTAATTTACCTGAGTAAGTTATAACCTCACGTTTGAGTGTTCCGACCTTGTCAATTGAATTTCCACGCGTCGGATCTGCCTACGCGAATTTCCGAGGAATCGTGTCATATTCTAACAATGAGTTACATCGAGACCGACGTCAAAGTCAAACATAAGGTTATAATTAGCCGATGTACTTCTAACGCATATACGAGTATGGATTCTATGAACGTATTTACGGAAGCGCCTGCGCAGCGCTAAAAACATATTATAAATAATTGTTTAGGTAGTACTTGGCTTTAAGTAGGTATTCTTGTCTCTGTCAGCCTATTGATATTCTTAGTTATAGCTGTCAGTTCGAAGTTTATTTCACCCACTAAAGCTTGTTTGTACCTTTAATACTGTATTGCATTTTCTTGAATCATCAACGATCCATATACATATTAGTCCATTAGCATCAACCAATGACTCATTTAGCCCAAAAACTGTTGTAACTTCCTAGAAATCCTAGCATTGTTATACTTAATAACGTTACGTACACAAGTTCCGTTGCAGCTCAGTCCAGTTATTGCTTCTTACGTTGATCGGCCCACGCTTCCTGCATCAGATTTATTAGCGCTTTACGCTCCATCGCAATAATATTATATTATTAGAACACTATAAATATTCCGCTACTAATATTGCTCATCTCATATTGATGATTGGCTGGCACCTGATTCGTAGCTGAAAATCTTCTGGCTTTAGCAATGTAAAAAGAAGAAAGAGAAAAGTGGATAAAACTGCAAAAAGCTAGTTAGTTGCAAACGAAAGGTAAAAATATATACAATAAACTAATCAAACCATATAATTTTATCTCCTTGGCCAATGACGGAGAATTAAATACTAATTTCATAAAAAATAGTTCCTAGGAGAGGTAAAATCATCTTGCTGGTACTGTACCGTAGAAGAACTTTAAATATGAATGAAAATTCACATATATAAAACAGATTTACATTTGTGAATTTTCATTAAGAGAGATTATTCAAGTACCTATACAGAAACCTGACAACCTAGGTCAAAGTGATGAAACAAAAGATTTTCCAGATGTGAAAGTGAAAGTAAAACAATGTATCACAATCTTATTATTCAGTATAAGTTACAAGCTGAGCTGAATCGTGTTGGGAACCCCTGATTGTATAAGCTAATAAAAGATTGAATTGATTCAGAATTAGCCCCAATTCCATTGAAGAGCGGAAGAGTCAATAGTTCTATACTACAGTCATAGGCGAAAAATGTGTGTCAGACTGTCAGGCCATTTGTAAAGTCACACATGAATCTAATCTAAATGGACCTGCTTCAATTCTCCGAGTCTCAGTTGTCATTCCTCGACTACAAATTTGGATATTTTAATATCCTACAAATCTTATCAGTAAAGCAATCTGTAAAATGAAACCCTTTACTAATTCAATGTTATCCACATCTACCTGCGTATTCATTTTTAACATTATTGTTTAACATTTATTCTGCATTGTTCTAATTTCATCCAATTTAGAACATAGCAACGAAATAGTCTACAAGATCTTCAATTCTTACTAAATGGGCATCATCATCTTTTTTCGTACCTTCTTCTTCGTCATAGTGCTCCTTCTCGGATCCTTAAGACACATCACCCAGTCTCGACGATCCTTTTTAAATAATCCATCTGGCTACTTTTGTTAATTAATGTTACTTTTGTTATTTCCCCAGACAGCATCGCGACAGACCTCGTCGAAAGTTGCGTATCGAGCTGGACAAAACCAACAACCACTTTGGCCCTGGATCGAAAAACTGGAAGTCTTGGAGGCCAGAGATCTCTGTCGAACAATGAGATGATGCATATATCAGTATATTAGTTAGCATTTTCTTCCCAAACCTTTAGCGTCGTGAACGGGCCGCTTCACCGCACGTAAGTATTCAGTTCGAGTCATAACGCACGCGGTCGGAAGGTGAAAGGCGTATCGCTTTCGAATTAGATCGCGTTATGCCGACAACGGTGAAACGCCGACACTCTCCAATGTTTATGTACTTAAACGATGTCGGATTTACTTCGTTTCTGATTGTGTACATGAGGTTAATCAATCCGTTGTGTATGGTTGAGATAATTAATTCTGCATTTTAGCCGTTTGATGCCTTGTTTAATCCGTCGATAATTGCTCTTCAAACCATTGCTTTTGCTCTTATAGGCTATTAATTTCAAAAATGTAATCGGGTGTCTGCAAGACTATAGTCAAACTACAGATTGCCAACAGACTCCCAAATTCATGTTATGAATTGGCTGAAAGTAGGTAATAGCAAACGTTCACTTATCACAAGATAATACTTGCAGAACATCTAGGTTATCTTTTGAGTAAAAGATATGAAAGATTCTGTGAAATACGATCGATTTATTCAAAGAAGCTATTGCAAAATAGTTGAACTGTTAAAAAATAAAATATTTTATTTGCCAGTTAAAACTAGTCACAACTCTTTGTAATAACGATCATCAATCAAGCAACTCAGCACTCTTCTATTCAACATACACTACCAAATAAGGACATAATGACAGTAATCACTTCGCTCGGCATATGGGTTTATGACCGCAAAGCCTGACCTTTCGCCCTGGTAGGCTGCTGCTCGTCATTGACCTGGAGTATTTGGTCTGTACCTTTCATAATTACCTAATTCTTATATCGTCAGTCGTCAGGATTTCATTGGTAACTTGAACCTAGCGCAACTGTCACCAGGGGAACAAGTCCCTTTCTCTTTTTGTCGTTTATCAATTACCGGGCAGTCTTCCGTTGCTGTATTAACTCTTGATGATCTCAAGATCTCTACTGCGAACTCGCAAAAAATGAACTCTCATAACAACAATATTATCCTAAGGATATTTTTCTTGCTACTAGGGGAACATCAAAGAAAGAATGAATGTACTGCGTATGACCTGTTGAAAAGAATAGACTAATAAGACATACCCCAAATGAATTAGAATAATAACAGCAAAATTATGATGACGCTACAACAGCAACCAATTGCCTTGGAAAAAGTCAAGGCAATAAAGCTAAAATACAAAATCGAGCTGCTTAACTTCAGTAAAGGTAAAACTCATGTCAACTCTAACAGCATAGTTAATTGTTACACACGTTGCTGATAACGGGCGTCGCAGGCGCAACTCAATTATCGATATCACCACAACTGAGAATTTTTTCGCTGTTTTGTTTGCGGTTTTATGTTCCCAGGAATATGTGGTTTGTTTTTCGTTTGTTTACGCTTGTTGACGTTTTAATTTATTGCGCAGGGTTTTGGGCTATTTCTATTCTTGTTGTGTGGTCAAGGACAGAGTATGGTTGTATAAGTACGTAAATGTAACTGCGCAAAAGTACCTACCAATATTTACTCGGTTAATTTTGTAAGAGAAGCCTTTGACAACCATTACTAATAATAGCGTAGAAACTGCGTATTGAACAGGAATAATAATAAAAAATATTCATGCATATAATTCATGCCTCTTCATTAAAGTAAACAGAAACCACATATCGCCAAGAATATCTAAATCCACAAACGGAAAAAAGTATTCTTGGTGCTGGCCAATGTTCAATGGAGCAGAGCAACTAAACACTCGAAATATTGCCAGAATAGCAGCAAGATGCAAATCACCTGCAGAATGATGACCGCAAATGAGTTTAAGATGGAATAAGAAGAGGAAAGCACGATAAAAATGAAACAGAGCCTTACTGCGATTTACGTTCATAGAGTATTGCTAGGAAGTATTGCTACAATACATTCTTCCGCCGAGCAGTGACACTGTTTCCCGGTTTGAACGACCTCTATGCGAAAGATTCACAACAGCAATTTTTTTTTTGGAGTGGATAAATAATGCATATATCGGCAAAAGTACCTAATGTGTGTCGCGTCACAGGTGGTTGAAATCCTTGTGGTCAGAATGAAGGTAGAGAAAAGGATATTGTTGGCAATTTGATATGCCTATGTTCGACTTTGGGCTGACATAGCGTGAGTTGATCATCTATGATAAACATATTTTGGCAAATTACCTACATCTAAAAAAATACTTAATCCACAATTTTCCATAAAACACACGCTATAATTGATAAAACGTTTAATACGTGGCATAATAACTGCATGCATCGCTTGTAAGGCAAGGCAGTCTCATAATAAGTAGGCGAAGGCTTACCGCTTAGCACATGAATTTTATCAACAAGCATTTACAAGAAAATATTTTTATTTGCGCAAAAAGCAAAGGTTCGTACATCTGGCGAACATATTAAGATAACAATGGCAATGAGATTAGAAATCATTACTTTCTATACGGTGTAAAATTTCCTATTGCGCAAGCGGTCGAACATAGTCACGTAGTATACGATAAGCACATGCAACGGTGTTTTATACCTATACTTATTTACTAAGAACGTTTGACTTGGTACTGACAGATACATTGGCGAAGAAAAACGTGGTAACTTTGCCGTGATACTAAGCGAACGAGCTGTGATTACCTAACTAGAAGGTATCCGGTCATCCAGATACGTTTGCCGTAGTCACTGTCGTTTCAGTACCTACATAGGAACTCTATTCAAAGCATGTTTAACAAAGCCTATCAGTAAACACCTGGTGCTAAACATAGGTTACTAGACCATTTCAAATTGCTAATTAGAGACCACAATTATTTGTCACGGTTGACACACTCATACAATATTGTTGTGTTTGTATAAGTCTACAACCTGGTAGGCACGGTATATTGGCTGGCGATCTAGTGGAAATATGTGATTTTCAACATCAAAATCATACACAGGTCGATTTCACCCGCTTCTAACTAGGCTTCTCTTGTTTTGACACTCTCCAAGAAAACTGGAGTATGAAAAACATCGTGAGAAAGCCAAAGTCCAGCATGTGTAGCCTAACACCGTAGAAACCGGTTTTGCCAAAGGAAGACAAGATTATAATGACAAATCATAGAAAGACTTTTACCGTTTTGCAATGTTTAAAATATGGAAGAAAATGGATCTAATCTTCAATGGTCGAAGAATCGTGCCAAAAAACAGTCGAATTGTCTAAATAACCATGAAAAACGGTCTATTCTTGGTAGAATTCTCGAAGACATGGTCTGAAACCGTGCAGTGGGCCCGCGTGGTGGATCACGACCCACTTCCTCTCATGGCATTGAGGCCTGTGTCCCAACAGTAGAAACATACAAGCTGATTTTATGCGTAGTTTTTGAGTGATTTAAAAATAAAATGTTTGCTAACACATTCCAACAATGCAATTCGTTTTATGCAACTAACTCTTTCAAATTACTCTTTTGATAAACAGCTGATAAGGTCGCATATTTTTATACTCAGATTAGCTAGAAAACTACAGTGTTCGTAACTTGGCAAGTATTATTATGTAATATTACTACTTATGCGAGATTTTTTTTTAATTTGTTACACAATAATGATATTTTATATGAGGTTTATTCTTTATTGTACACAAGTTTCTAGATACCGAAAACGATTTAAGTAATTAACCAAATTAAACATTCTATAGACTATGTAATTTTCATTCACGACTCAATCTAGGTTTTCCAAGGCTTTACTGTTTGCTAAGAAAATCCATATTAATATACTTCAGATATAGAAAACAACTGACATTTTATTTTAACTACTACGACTCCTATGCACTGATGACTCTAAATTAGGCCTTTATCTATTGACTTTAATATTGTTTATTCAGCAAAAGGTGGCGAGGCAACTTGGACGCATGTCTCAAAGGCTCGTTTGAGGAGGCACAAGGTAAGAGTTCCTGGAAGGAAAAGGGGAAGGCATTTGTAGTGAGAGGCATAGTATAGAGTCTGTACTTTCATTAGTCTATAGTATAGAGATGGAGTCTATACTAGGGATATAGAGATAGACTCTATATAATATAGGGAGGAAAGAGTGTTGTGGTGTAGTTTGGAAGAATTCTTTGTCCAGCAGTGGACTACAAAACGCTGAATTGATAGCATGATAATGTCACCTAATAAAGAAACTTTGTTTCTCAACATTTCGCCATCACGAGTAGGTATTAGAGCGTAGGTACTCCACACGCATCCGGCGGTGATCTCCTTATACACAAAATGTCAACTTCGTCGTTAAACTATAACAGAATTGCGCACCATCAATACTGCGCACCTTGCATGTCTGAAGTTTGTTATGAACATCTTGGAAATGGAGGAGGCAAAATTGAAAATCTTCGAAAAGAGCATTCGGATTCACTTAGAAGACAGAGGCTATGCCCAACGGTGAAATGGCCACGGCTAATATTTCATTTGCCTTTTCACACGACGACGACGACGATTTTGTACACGAAGCCGCCGCGCCGCCACCGCGCCGCCACCGGTCCGCCACCGCTCCGCCACCGCGCCGCTTTTATGTGTATACCTTCGCGACCGCGCCGCCACCGCGCCGGGGAGGACTTAATCAGATTCATCATCGTTGTTCAATAACGAGGTGTAACTTTTTCACTTTCAGTACATAGTCACTCGAACGAAAAAGAAAAACTAAAATAAATAAACAATCAATCTCAGAAAATATGTACGAGTAGGTATACTGAAAGTTTTCCCCATCAACTCACTTCCCGACTTCAAAAGTAAATAAACAGTATCATAAAACGACATTTGGCAACACACGAGACATTGTTTGGCATCTACGAGATTATGTGACGATTATCTTATCCAAAGCTATCGAGCTTTCATCTCACATTGTGGTCCACCATCCTTCTTCGAACGACGCGTTGGCACGACGCTTCAAAATAATCATAAATTTATTTCAAGTGGCGAGCCGGCAACTAGTTGCACGAATCGCCAATGACGCTCATTTACACACATGCACAATACTAATATTTCTGTTCTGTGTTCGTTCTTAACGAATATGTGTGGAGTAGGATTCGCGTATTGGATATTGTAATTAGTCATAAGATTTTTTATAAAAAAAATACATGTGGCACTCGGAGACTGTCGCGGAAAAGCTATTACATAGCATTTAAAAAAAAACCAGTGTTCAGGAAATTTCCTTAGGATTTTTCGTTTCGTTCGCGCGCCGTGCTCAGAGCCTGCGATAAAAGCTATGCAATAGCTTAAAATATAATGAACATATAAGTGGATCTTTTATACACAGGATTCCCAGGTCTCTCACTTCCAAACTGGGTCAAAATTTTCAGCAGGTAACGGGCCCATCACGCTTCCACTGCGCCACTCTGCTTTCTTATAGGAGAATTTTATAAGTAGGTTTCATTGTGAAACCTTCTTTTGTAGCTGGCCGTTTAGAATCATTAAGAAAAAGTAAATTGTCTTTATGACGGATATTTTTATAATGCCGAAGTCTCCCGAACTGAAACGACTTAAGACGACGCGGGGTGTTAAGTATTTTTGTTAGGTTTTTTTCGTTAGGTTTTTTCGTTAGGGGATTTCTTAATTCGGTCGCCGCGCTCAGAGCCTGCGATAAAAGCTATGGAATAGCTTAAAAACTTCCTGAACTGCGATTTTTTAAACACTCGACTGTGTGACATTTTTTCTTTTTAAATTAAAATAAAGTGTTTTAAAAGAAACTCTTTAAAGAATTCTTTTCTTTACCCATGAAAATAGCGCAATATAGATTGACAAAGTAAAAGTTATTGACATTTCAAAGTTATCCCGTTAGTTGATATGTCAAATGAATGTCAAAATACTTCATAAAATAACGAAAGAAGTTCAAAAATGACTTGTCACAATGAATATACTCGTACCTATTACGAAAGTAATTGGTTTTATCAACATGTAACTAAGGATAGGTACAGATGTCAGCACGTCAATCTATCTTAAACTTTAAAATGTTCCCGATCGAACAAGAACGTTCTTCTTTTGCGATCAAAAAATCTACCTATTCAATTGATTTATAGGTTGGAATAGGCAGTAATGAAATGTAAACAAAAGTTACTTTCTCCTACTTGAGTATTGATAGCAATACAAGATTTTGGAAGCCTCATTGTTGTGAAATATTACATTTAATTGCTTGTGACTGAACAAGTGTAAATTATCTATCTAACCATATAATATTATGCGGTTGGAATCCTTCAATCGTCCTCGTGAATCACTCTGTGTACCAAACGAATTAACGTCCAATGATTGCGCATTAGAACCTTCAAATAATACTGAGAAAAACAGAGATATTTTTCGAGAAACATCAATATTGTAAGAAAAACACATATGGAGTAAATAAATGATAAAGTTACTCCCGAATCTCAGTGATGCATGATAAAAAATTGTACAAAATTGGCTGCATACACATAAATAGCTTCAGTTTTCTGTGCACGACTACGGCTGAACTTAAACATACCTCAATATAGAGATTACAAAACCGACTTCACTACAAGTATTTGTGAAGACACTGAGGAGACTGTGGACTTCAGCAATCGTTTCCATAGAACAATAGAAAAACTTTTCTTTGAAGATCATTTGTTCTGAAGGATTATGCGTACTTTCCCCCTATTTTCGATTTTTTGTTGCAGTAGATTAGTATTCTTTTTTTTTTAAATAACTTATTGGTAGAATTTAAGAAAGGTGAATAGAAAAAAATCGCACATAATCAGAATTACAAGCAAAAACATTCTTTAAGACAAAAAAGCAAAAAGACTTTTTTCCAAGCCTGCTTATAGTTTAAGAAACTAATACGTAACAAATACAAACTCTTTCCCTTTATGATATTAGTATACGTAGGTACGTAAGCCAGAATACGTCACTTCCTCCGCCACTGAATTTCACGCTCGTCCTTTGAGTCCGAAGTCCAAAGTCAATGCAGTATCAACGTTCGTATCCCGATCGCGCCCAGACGCTGCGTCATACAGACTCAATACATACGTCTATATACAAAGGAGCTGTTCTCGGTTATTTTCCACATGACCACCTACATCTATCGACTTTAATATCTTTGTTATTACCGTCTATGTTTCCCACTTTTTATTCAGAGTTCGTTTTCATTTCCATTATAACAGGATTGGTGAACTTAGGTGTCAAAAAATGGTACTTTTTATACGGACAAGATACCTTTTGTAAGGTGTGCTTTATAAATGAACTTTCCGAGAGATGAAACTTGGTAACTTAGACATTAAAGCACGGAACGGCAGTGCATCACCGTCTCTGCTAGACCTTTTACCCGACTACTTCTGAAGGATTATTTATATCAGTATTTTTATTTATTTAACCTGCATGTACTTACACAAAACTTAATTTCCGATTGTAGCAATGGATCCTACTTTGAAAAACTTAGCAACGGAAGCAGTTTGATGAACTCTATAATCATCCAAGGCCCGACTTTACGACGGCGCGTTGTGTTCCACGCGCGCCTCAAAGAGCGTCAGCATAATGAAGGGGCCCCCCTCTAGAGAGCCAAAGCCTGCCGGGGTCGCGGGACTTATCTCATTACCGTGCCCCCGGAACATAAAGGGCTATTGAAGGACACCGTGGATTTTAGTCAGTACAAGTCTGACAGTCCCTCCCGCCCTGCCCGGGGTGGGAGGACTCATTTGATGATTTTACAACGCTAAAAAAAAGGCCCGACTTTACCAGCTACTGGTAGGTATACATCAATTTGTTTTTGAACTAAAATGGACTTGATCTTGGCCTTAATCTAGACCAGAAGCAAAACTGAGGCTTTAGATGGAGAGAGCTGCGACTCCGACAAAATGGTTTTCGCTGCCCTGGTGGCCTACCACAAGCTCTTAACGAGATTTTTACGCTCAGGGAAAGAGATGGCGCTAGACGACTTGTATAGCTCTGTCTCTTTCCCACAGCCTAAACTGGATCGCGTTAAGAGCTCGTGGTAAGGCCCCTGATGAGGGCTACCACGTACGCGGCTCCAGTACGATCACTCAGCCGTCATCGCAGGTTACAGGTAGCATGTGATACCGTCCGGCTCTACTCATCCTGATCAGAAATTTTTAAATCAGTCAGCCACCCTTCTTCAATATCAGCGCCAACCAGCATCCTTCGGGGTCGCGGCACTGTCTCATCAGGTAATCGTGAACGCAAAGGGCTATCAAAGGATCGCCGTAGATTTTGGTCATTACAAGTCTTACAGTCCCTCCCGTCATGCCCTGGGTGGGAGGACTCATTTGAAGATTTTTCCACGATAAAAAAAACCTGCATTCTTGCACTTTATTATGCATAGACCAAAACTTGGATTTTATGATGCATTCTTATGATTTAGTTGTTCCAAATGTCTAGTTAGTCTTATTTATTAAGGTTGCCTCCCTTAGCAGTTCTTCTTCTTTTTTGTTTTGTTTAGCACATCATTAAAGTAGTGCTGCTAAGCTGCCATTTTTCATCAACAGCTTGAAATTCCTGAGTATGGAAACAAATAAAGAACAAGTCACGTAATTGCTATCGGAACATGTATTTCGTTTCCATATTACACTTTTACGTGGAAATGTACCGTGCGGAAACGATCATAATCACACTAATTGAATCCTCATACTTAATCACAAATCAGATAACGCAACTAATTCATCCGAATCATGTCGTTCAATAACTTAATTTGTTTTTAAAAGGTTTTATTATAGCAACACTTTTATAAATAACTAGTCAATTAGTTTCCAAAATTGGGAGATAGTTAAAAGCGCGTATTCTGAAAGTTGGCAACGTCGCAAATAGCTGTCAAATATTTACAAGTTTTAATTAAAAGAAATATGGCTCTGTAGTGCACTAAAAATGATATAGGAATGAAATTAAAACACTGAATTTGATATTGTAACCATTTCAGGTGTAAAAAAGGCTTAGGTAAGCTCCAAATACTTATTTTACATCTAAAACTATATATTCACTGTTACGGTATTAATTATTGCATTTCCTTATCAATTTTTAGTGCACCACAGAGCCATATTTCTTATTTCCATACAGTAACATTGCTAAATTAATTAAAACTTGTTAATATTTGACAACTATTTGCGATGTTGCCAACTTTCAGAATACGCGCTCTTAATATAGGTATTTATTTTTATCGATATTTATTAATTAGTGTAACATTGGTTTTTTTCAGCGACCGTAGGTATAATATTTGGAATTTCCTGAAGTGTGACTCTCGTCTGCATCTGACATTATTTCCGTAGCTGATACATTATCTGAAATAGGTACTTAATGAATTACAGTTTTTTTAATAATTTTCACGGTTTGGATGTTATTTTATCAAAGTTTGTCATCCCGTATAGCGAAATTATAAGTTTCTATCAAGTATATCGGACTCGCCTTTCAATCTGATCTGACCAAATAAATGCAAATGAATGACAAATATCTCACAGCAAAGATACCTATGTGATTATTGGGGCAACTTTCAATTGTACCTGCATTAAGTGGTTCAAATTGTTTCGATATGACTTAGCCAAAGTACTACTAGTTTTGTACAGTTAGCAGCACTAATATGTACAATGTACACTTAGCAATATTCAAAGGAGATTGATGATGAATAACGATTGCAGTTTTGAGATGAAATAATTCTACTTAAACTAATATTATAAAGAGGAAAGATTTGATTGTTTGTTTGTATTGAATAGACTCCGAAACTATCTACTGGACCGATTTCAAAAATTCTTTCATCAATTGAAAGCTGCTTTGGTCCTGAGCGCAATAAGTGGGGGGAGGGTGTAAAAGTTAGTATTTCATAAGAGTATATGGATCCTAAGATAATATCCATAACTGCACGAAATGACAATCAAAACATTGGGTGAAAATATTGTAGGTAGCTGTAGACACCAATCATTCCAATAAGCAATTTGTTTAAATAAACACTGAATTTAAGGTCTGAAAACACGACCATTTTTAAATAGAACGGTAAAGTTAAAAGATTTTCACTTACTTCAATCAATTATTTAAAAATTCAGTTGACAAATTAGTGACGTCCCAGGTGGTTATTGCCAAAATCTACAGAGGTATCGCATTTTGACAGCTCAACTAGTATGTCAATTGAGAGGTTTGTCCACAAGCCCATTTACTCTTGAAAGTTGCTGTTTTTGCATATTGATGTTCATGACTGTACCGGTTATTGTGACAGAGGTAATGTTTCGACTGGAAACAGCAAGTATATACCTACAACACGAGCCTACAAAGTTACTGACACAAATTAACGAACTACTTACGGCTAAACAAAAGAATCCACATAGCCTGTGACAGGTCAACGACCTAGACGTAAGTATCTAGTAAAAAGTTTGTATGTACCTAATTAAATAGTTTACGTTGAAACTGTTACTTTCGTACTATTTTAGTGTAGTTTTTTGCATTTTTTTTTGCTGTTATTTTTGTTAGGCTTTAAAGAACGTCATAAATATAATTATTTGCTTAATATACTTACACAAATTCTACATTAATTCCAATAACTACTACGAGAACGTACCTAGGTAAGTTTTCTTAAGTTTAAAACTCTGAATTTAAATTGTAAAGGGTAATCAACAATGGTCAATCCGGTTGTTATAATTAACTTCGGTTGGTAACGCCAGAGTGACCTCTCTTCACCCTTTGTTAAACTTTTAAGTTTTCATAGCTAATATAAGCTCAGCCGTTACGTTTGAAAATGGTTGAATAAGCATCCTGAAAAGTGATCAACTTTCAAGACTGGTACTTCGTCAGCTGAAGTTACGAGTCATTACAGAATTTTATAATCATTAAAACGGTTTGTGAAAATCTTTAATAGTTTTTCCAATATCAGCTAGGTACCTATATTTAATAAAAAATACTCAAATAAATAAACCTGGCAGTCACGTATAGCTTTTGTAGGCTATAAATGCTATTATTAGGTACCTTTGTACGTTATGATAGCTACTATTGTTTCTATAATATTGATAACACGTTAGTTAGGTATGACAGATGGTACCTATACGATACGTGCTGTAACCAAACAGGACGAGTGCGGTGTGCTATCGACGTCCTTGTTCGACTTACAGCATCGATAACAGCTCTGCGCTGATAACGAATAAGCGTGCCTGTTTACCAAAATACCCATACAGTTTTTGTTCAATATTATCATTCTATTCCATTTGAATCATCGATAAATGCCGCCAAAGCTCCGCCGTTTTATTTGATAACGAATTTAGTTCCAACTGTTACCTACAACTAAGCTTTTGAACATTTCATGCATTTTATACGGTTAACTAATAAAAATACTGGCAAGTTACATTTTATCCGTAATAAAATAATATTTTATTGTTCTAAATTCAAATACAAACGGGCGCGAGATGTGTTGCGCGCGCAGGCGCGTGGCGCGAAGACAGCCGGACACTCCGCACGCCAATTAACGCGGCGCGTTCACACGGCCACCCGCTCGCGCGATACCCTTCCCGCACACCATCCGCGTAACGAGCGTTAACCTGTCCCCGCGCAAGTTACAAACGCGGCGCGTACAACGCAAACGCGCGCGTTACCTCTGTTTCCGTTTAGGGACTTGCAGTCGCCCGATTTGAAAATAGAGAAACTCAAACATTCGCCCGATTATCGGGATCGCTGTCGATGGTCGGTCAGTGCGCCGCGCAGGCCGCTCGCCTCGGCTCGCCTCGCACTATTTATATCGGAAAGAGAGAACTGCGTTTCGACACTTCACGTGTATGTGTGTACCTTTATTTTATTACCATTTGTAGCCGGTTTTAACCTGCAACGATTAGTAAGCGTGGTTTATTTTATTGTGGCTTATGATGATGATGCGCCTCTCTGTGGAATTTAGACATTATTCATCGGGTTCAACATCTTCTGTTATCAAATAGATGGCTTTGGATTAATTTCGAATACTTTTTTTTTTTTTTTTTTCGTGATAAAATCATCAAATGAGTCCTCCTACCCCGGGCAGGGCGGGAGGGACTGTCAGACTTGTACTGACTAAAATCCACGGTGTCCTTCAATAGCCCTTTATGTTCCGGGGTCACGGTAATGGTATAAGTCCCGCGACCCCGGCAGGCTTTGGCCCTCTAGAGAGGGGGCCCCATCATCATGCTGACGCTCTTTGAGGCGCGCGTGGAACACAACGCGCCGTCGACCCAGGCATGGTCCATGGTCGGGCTGCGAGTTGCCCTTTACTCGCCGCCCGCATGCCCGCGCCTACGGTGGCCGGAGATCGTCTTGCGACGTCCGACGCCGTGGGCGCCAACCACCGCGGGTGGGGCGGAGGGAGGACATTGCCCTGTCTCTCTCGCGGCTCGCCTCCTCCTTCACGAGCATAACTGCTTCGCAGAAGGAGGCGACCGCTTCCCACTCCGTCTCGCCCCGCAGCATGGCCTCGACCAATGCCGGGCGCGAGAGGTCTCCGCCTATCGCCGCCGAGAGGACACGGCGGTGCTCTGCCCAAGCGGGGCAGTCCTGCACCGTATGCTCCACCGTGTCCTCCGGGCGATCTTCGCAGTGGTGACACCCGGGCGTCTCTTCCCTCCTTATCAGACACAGGAACCTCCCGAAACTTCCGTGTCCGGTGAGGACCTGCGTCATGCGGTAAGTCAGGACGCCGTGACGTCTTTCCAGCCACTCCTCAAAGAGGGGTCTTACCGCCGCGATTGCGGCGTGCCCGGACCTCGGTTGCGACAGTCGTCCCCTCCATACTGCCCTGAGATCGCACCGGAGCTCTTCCCGCCGCGCCTCGACTTCTCGGGGCAGCGGGGTTACACCCCGGCGCTGCGCCTCCACGCGCCACTCATAGACGCGCTGGAGGGCAGTCGCCTCCAGATCCCAGGGCAGTAATCCGGCAAGGAGGTTGGCTGATTCGCCGGCTATCGTGCGGTATCCCCGGATCATCCGGATAGCCATGACCCTCTGGCATGCGACCAACTTTAGTGGTCGCGTCCGGATGCTCAAGGCCCACACGGGGGCCCCGTAGAGGGCCATGGACCGCACGATACCGGCGTACAGCCTACGGCAGGAGGCGTTTGGCCCGCCGAGATTGGGCAGGAGTCGCCTGAGGGCGCCTGCTGCCCGGTTCAGCCTTGGGGCCAAACTCAGGAAATGCTCCCTGAAGTTCCACCGGCTGTCGAGGACGAGTCCCAGGTACTTCATCGTCCTCCCGACGCCGATGCGAACCCCCTCCACCGTTATGTGGGACTCGGACCGTGGCGCGTTCAGACGACCATGAAAAAAGACATGGCCTCTGTTTTGTGCAGCGCCACTTCGAGTCCCAGCTGCCGGATCCTTTCAACGACTGTCGCAACCGCTTGCGTCGCCTTGTCGGCCGCCGCCTGATGCGACTCTCCCTCCGCCAGGACGAGCGTGTCGTCAGCGTAACATATTACGCTGACGCCGTCAGGGAGGTCGCCGCGCAGCACCCAGTCGTATCCGATGTTCCACAGTGGCGGCCCCAAGACCGATCCCTGTGGAACACCGCACGACATCTCTCGCCGGTTCCACACTCCCCGGTGACCGGGGTAGATGATGGCCCTGTCCGTCAGGTAGTCCTCGACTATACGACGGAGGTAGGTCGGCACCCGGTGATACCGGAGTGCCTCCCTGATGCAACTCCAGGGCAGGGTGTTGAAGGCATTGGAGATGTCCAAAGACACCGCCAAGACGACCCTACCCCGGGCAACAGCATCCCCCGTCGTGAGGGCTCTCACGCGCATGATGGCGTCCACCGTCGAGCGCCCCCTGCGGAAGCCAAACTGGCTCTCCGCAAGATCCGGACCCACCCGATTCAGGTGCCCGACAAGGCGGTCTGCAATTACTCTTTCAAAGAGCTTGCCCACCTCGTCGAGCAGCACGATGGGCCGGAATGCGGACGGAGAGTCCGCAGGGCGCCCGGGCTTCTGGATCAGGACCAGTTTCCCCGTCTTCCAACGAAGCGGGAACTGGCCCCTCTCCAGGCATGCGCTGAAGAGCCCCCCCAGTCGAGGACCGAGAGTCCCTGAGGCCAGGACCCAGGCTTTCCCTGGCAGGCCGTCGGGTCCTGGGGCGGTATTTTTGGCCTTGAGCCGTTGTACCGCCACTCTCATGTCTACCTCGGTCACCTCTGGAGCGTCGTAGACGTCGTCGACGCTGTGGTCCGCGTTTGCGTCAGCTTCATCGTCAGATTCCGTCGGAGACGGAGCCATAGGCGGGGGAGTATGCTCCCCTCGCGATGGGAACAGGGCGCTTACCACGTCCTCCACGAACTGAGGCCGGAGACTCTGCGTCAACGGGGGAGCCCAGGGGCGGAGCTTTTTGCGCACCCATTTGTAGGGGCGGCCCCATGGGTCCCCGTCCAGAGTCCCCAGCATCTCCGCGCGGGCCAATTCCTTGGCCCGCCAGATTTCGTCGCGGAGGACGGTCTTCGCTGCCCTGTAGCCCTCGTACAGCTCCGCCTCCACAGCCGCCGCATCCAGAGGTCGGGTGCGGCGCCTGCGGAACCTGGTGTACCGGCGTCGCGCGGCAACGCACGCCTCGCGCAGCGCTGCTAGCTCGCGCGACCACCAGTACAGCTGACGCCGGGCGCGTCTTTGCCGGACCCGGGGCATGGCCATGTCGCAGATCCCGGAGCCACTCCGCCTCGTCGTTTATGTCGGCAGGCCTGTCCGGTGGTGACACCCAGGCCTGCACGATCGAGGCTTCCAGGAAAAGCTCCCGGTCCAGCTGTTTCAGCGCCCATCGCGGACCACTTGGGTTCCGTCGGACCGGCGCGTCTGGGGTCTGGGCGGAGACGTCAAACCGGATATACCGGTGGTCCGAGTAAGTCTCCACCTCCTCCACAACGCGCCAGTCAGTGACGCGTGGCGACAGGGCGGCGCTGGCGAACGTGACGTCCACCACCGACTCGCCCGTCCACCGCACGCACGTGGGGACAGAACCCCGGTTCTCAATGACCAAGCCCTGTGCCAGGGCCCAGTGCTCGAGCCTTCGGCCCCGCGCAACGTCCGTGTACCGGGAACCCCAAGCCACATTCTTGGCGTTGAAGTCCCCGAGGACGAGCACGGGGAGAGAACCGAATGCGACGACGACGTCACCCAGCTCCAACAGGGAGTCTTCGAACTCGGCGAGAGTTCGGTTCGGGGAGAAATAAACGCCTACCACGGCGATCTCCCCGAACCGGGCTGCGGCGATCCCGCGCCCTCCCTTGACACAATCGAGGGGCGGGGTACCGGCGGCGGCCGACTAAATTAGGGTCACCGAGCCGTCCAGGTCCGCTACCCAGTCATTCCTGGGCACGACAAAGTACGGCTCGGCGACCACGGCGACGTTGATCAACCACTGCGCCATGCTCTGGAGCAAAAGATCCTGAGCAGCGGCGCAGTGGTTGATGTTCGCCTGGAGGAAGCGCAATGGAGACATTAATCTGAATCCATTGCAGCCTCCTCCAGGGCCCCCTGCGAGGGCGTAGCCACGACGGCGGCAGCGGGAGTGGCGGCGGCGGTGGCGGTGGCGGCGACGGTGACGGCGGTGGCAGAGGGCCTACCTCTGCGCCTGGCCTTGGTGGGTGGGGCGCAGGACTTGCCCCCAGCCCGGTGATCGGCCGGCTTGCCGGCCGCCTCACATGCGAAGCAGTGAGGCGGGGCAGAGCACGAGCCGGCCCTGTGACCGGGCTGACCGCAGCGGAAGCAGTCGTCGCTGCGGTCCACCTCTGAGGTGCAGACGCATGCCGCGTGGTTGCCCACTTGGCAGCGGTAACACCTCAGGGGTCTGGGTTCCAGGATCTTCACACAGCCTCCTCCGCATTTAAGGACGCTCTGAGCCGTTCGGCCAGAGCGTCAGCGGTGGGGCCACTGGCCGCGCCGGGGAGCTCTAACATCCGAGCCCCCGTTGCAGTGACCCGCAAACGGAGGCCACCGGCGATGCCGAGCTCCTCCAGGTTCACCGCCTCCCGTGCCTTCGCGAGCACGTCGCGGTACGACACGCCCTTTTTGACCGCGTCCGGCTGCAGCGTTATTACCACAGCCGCGGTCTTTGGGGCGCGCAATCGCGCCGCGACGTCGCGCTCTTTGCGCCGCCGCCGTCTTTCCCTCCGCCTCGAGGACCTGGCCGCCTTTTTAGCCTTTCTCCTCTCTCCGGCCACTTGCCAATCGGCGCCGGCCGGAGGAGTCTGCTGTGTAGGCTGAGTAGGCTGTGGAGGCGGCCGGTTTTCGGCCTGGGCCTTCCTTGCGGCCGCCCGAGCTGGCCTCGCAGGCGTCGAGGTCGGAGGTGGCTGTGACTTCGACGGGCCCGGCCTCGCCTGGCTGGGCCCGGCCTGAGCCGTCCTCGCCCCCGAAGGGGCTGTCCCGACCGGGGCCGTCCGCACCGGGTCCGTCCCCGCCCGAGGCGGCTTCGTCGTCGGGGGAGGCCTGGACGCGGCCGCGGCCGCGTATGAAGACGCCAGCGGGGGCCTCAGCACGCGGCTCTCCAGCACGGAGAACCGCCGCTCAAAGGCGGCCAGCTCCTGCCGCACCAGGGTGAGAACTGGGTTCTCGCCCGGCGCAGGCCGGCCATTTTCCCTGGGGCTCCCCGGTGGTGCCTCCCTACGTCCGGCCGCCTGCAGGCCGGCCAATTCCGTCCTCAGGGCGGCGTTCTCCTTTTGGAGAGCCTCCATGGCGGCGGTCAGGCGGGTGACCTCCGTCCGCAGGTCGGGCATATCTTCCCTTGCGGACGGAGACTCGCCGTATATGCGCGCCGCCGCCACGATGGAGGTCATGGCGTCAGCGATCGCGTCCTCGCGCGTTTTCTTTCTCCTCTTCATGGAAACCACGCGCATCGCGGCCGCCACGACCTCCTTTAGTTTGGCCTCGTTCGAGGCCAGACTAGTGTTGGGCTCTCCAAGGGAGGGCCCCCTCCCCGAAGTCTTGCCTCGGCCTTTACCCCGCGCACTTGTGGGGATCTTACGGGCCGAGGCAATTTGGAATACTTGGATGCACTTATCCACTACTAGTTAGTCTTTTTTTTTTTTTTATCGTGGTAAAATCATCAAATGAGGGCGGGAGGGACTGTCAGACTTGTACTGACTAAAATCCACGTTGTCCTTCGATAGCCCTTTATGTTCCGGGGTCACGGTAATGAGATAAGTCCCGCGACCCCGGCAGGCTTTGGCCCTCTAGAGGGGGGCCCCGTCATCTTGCTGACGCTCTTTGAGGCGCGCGTGGAACACAACGCGCCATCGACCCGGGCATGGTCCATGGTCGGGCAGCGAGTTGCCCTTTACTCGCCGCCCGCATGCCCGCGCCTACGGTGGCCGGAGATTGTCTTGCGACGTCCGTCGCCGTGGGCGTCCACCACTGCGGTTGGGGCGGAGGGAGGACACTGTCCTCTCTCTAACGCGGCCCGCCTCCTCCTTCGCGAGCATTATTGCTTCGCAGAAGGAGGCGACCGCTTCCCACTCCGTCTCGCCCCGCAGCATGGCCGCAACCAATGCCGGGCGCGAGAGGTCTCCGCCTATCGCCGCCGTGAGGACACGTCGGTGCTCTGCCCAAGCTGGGCAGTCTTGCACCGTATGCTCTACTGTGTCCTCCGGGCGATCTTCGCAGTGGTGACACCCAGGCGTTTCCTCCTTTCTCCTTAGACACAGGTACCTCCCGAAACTTCCGTGTCCGGTGAGGACCTGCGTCATGCGGTAGGTCAGGACGCCGTGACTCCTATCCAGCCACTCCTCAAAGAGGGGTCTTACCGCCGCGATTGCGGCGTGCCCGACTACTAGTTAGTCTTAGCAATGGAATAGGTAGTTACCCTCTTTGAAAACCTTTGTGCTTTCAAAGTAGGGTAACCACATCCATCGTGACGCTGTCCCTTCATCAACAGTCTTTGCAGCAGGTATCAAATGCGAACTCCCTAATTCCGTGTGAAGTAGTAAATTCGCAATGTGATCTCGAGTAGGCAAAGATGCATTATGTATGTAGTTCTATTGTCAATGTTACGTACAAGTACAACGATTACATAGCAGAGCCCATCCAATTCTATTATAACAAGCGGCGCAAAAAACAAATAAATACTAGTCACATACGAGGTACAAAAAGAGTTGTAAAACCTTTAAAAAATCTCTTGATATTTTATAAATAATGTCGTGGGAGCATCTTGTACTTTGATAGACGCCGACACCGAAGCGGTGTCCGTAAGACATTTTTTTACTACCTGCTCCCTTTAAAATTAAAAACTTTATAGATCTGTCTGTATATGATTCGTCAGAGGTACCGCTAGTAAGAGCCGTAGGTACGTCTTTCAACATTTTTTGTTTGTCTTGGGTTGCCGCGGTTGAGAATTATTGGAAGGATTTGGCAAAATACTGGTTATTTCCATGGCGTCATGTTTGAAGAATTACTCTTCTACTTTATGACAATAAAACTCACCAAATACTAAGAAGAGGAAAACCAAAATACATGGCAACTACTTAAAACTCAATACATATACATCAGGAACAAACATAATTAATCGAAACAATTAATTACTCGGAACGATCGATTGAAATCGGAAGGTTCCCAGCGGCTATAAAGGGCGATCGGTATGGCGCGGGTACCTGCGCGCGCGCATCCTGTGTGGTCCAATGACGTGACGCGGAACCTGCCGCCAATCAAACACGAGACGAACGTCAAACGACCCATTAACACATACACAAGGACATTTGCGTGTGAACCGTACCAAACTGCGGGTCAAAGTCAACAGTTTTTATTTATGTTGGCAGATAAGTAAGCCGCAAATAGAGTTTGACATAATAACTTCCTTTAAAACAAATGATGATCATGGTTTTTGTATCTTTTTTGCTGATATTATGCAGTAGGTACAAAATACAACTGAGCATGATGTAAAGCCCGATTTGCATCCGACAAGTAGATGAGTAGGTACAGTTGTGTGAACCTATTGGATAGTAGCGAGTCAACAGTTACTGTCCAGCTATGCTAGAATTCTCTAAAATAAATTTCTAGGCTGTACAGTAGTACAGTACCTAGTACTGTGCTACTGCTGATAGTATCGTGACACGGCGTAGCTAAGTGAATACTATACTGCAGTTTCGACGCGGTTGCAGCGCTGCTCACAAAGTGTATCCTTAGAAAATAATTCCTTGTACCTACACCACTGTAAATTGTGAATTGCATTAAAAGGGAAAAGGAATGAGGGATGCTCAAAATGAACTGCTGAAATTCAATAATCGGAAATCTTTATCGTATGAAAACAATTTGCCATATAACATTTCTGAGAATGAACTCGAGTGAACACCCGACATTCAGAAACGTAGTGTAAAAGATAACAATAACTATCACCGAGGTTTCGTAATCGGATTACTTTCTAGCGTCAAGGAATACAATAACAGAGACCTACTTACACACTGAACAATATTACGAGTACTAACTTCAATCGCGGCTGTACCCATTTATGATTTAATGTGCAATACACTTTGTAATACTCTTATAAATGTCATAGACACAAAGAGGAGTTTTACTTTGTTGCAAGATAAACTTTGGAAAATTTGCTTATAACCAAATGCTTGAGTGAGTCACTCGTGTTTCTATAGACCACTTTATTGTAATTCGAAGGACAGAAATCAGGCAATTTTAAATAACCAATTAAACTAAGTACTTTATGAAATTGCTACTTCTTAACTCCTTTATGTTGAATCTAAGGATATCAATGAAATACTAATACTACTATAAATAAAATACTGTCTTTGATGGCACAAACACAACAGACGATAAAGTTTCAGCGTTCCACAGGAAAATAAAGATCTAAACACATGAAACCAACAGAAGCAGATGTCATTGTAGCATCCAAAACAAAAGGCAATGTGATCATACACCGAAACCGTAGTAACATAGGCGACGACATTAATTAAATAACAATTGAGATGTGGAACGAGACACGACGGTATCAACGATTATGTCGCCGACTATATTTAGCAGCTAACTCCACTCTGAATGCCACGCACGAGGCAGGATGTTGATAAGATATTTGCATACACCTAACTATGAATTGTGACATAAAGTTTAACAAAACAAATTAGGAAACCGCTAACATATTTGAGGCCCGAAGTCGGCTTTAAGTTATTATTATGAAATATTTATTTTCAATTGTCCAAGACTGTCGATGAAGACAACATTATTGTAATAATACCGCAATCAAAATAGAATCCGTTCTTTAATTATGGTATTTCAAGACGGGCGATTTCAGGACGCAACATTATGCCGAGAAATATCAACGTTTACTTAGATTTCACAATAACCCGTAAGTACGTCACGTAGATAACTTAAGATATACGCTCACAATAATACGACGCAAAACTAACTAAACTGATCGGTTTGCTAAAATGATGTCGCAACAGCAAATATAAATGAAATGAATGATAATATTTCGGCTATCGACATAAGTCGACTTGCAGTGAGGCAAGTGCCCAAGTGAGCGATCAGCCTTGGTGCGTTTGAAATCTCGTTGCGGGCGTGACCACGATGTTCAACAAATGATATCATACCAACACTAGACGATTACGTAGTAATCAAACCAGTTACTACAGCAACAGATCATGTATTGCTCAGTAGGACCATTCGCTAAATTGTACATCCATTACGCTGTCTATGTTACGTTTCAAAGCATTTTCCGATCTCAAGGAAGCGTTGGAAAACATGTAAGCGAGATAACTCCGCTCTGAATCAAGAGGTAGCAACTGTTATTAGAGGATCACGCTTTACTGATAATTGTTGTCTAAATATTTACCGTTCCGAGTACATTGAATCTCATTCCAGTCTCCGAATCTAATTTTCTATCTAATGACTTAGTAGGTAATGTTAATAATCTCTTGGCTATTTGTTCAAAATCTGTGTTAAAAATGCGTAGGTAATTGTAATTAGTCGATGTTCTTCTTTTGCTTTCTTACTTCATTATTTAAATAATTTAATTGACTGTTTGGTAAAATACCTGTTCTAATACTAAATTACTTAACATCAGATTGACAACATAATAATGGATATGTGCTATGTACTTAAAAGTTATTCAGAACATTTTCCTTTTCATTCTTTTATATCTCTTTTGTCTGTTTGTTCTCTTTGTAGTTTGAGAAATTATTGTACTGCTCATTACACGTCCGTATGATCTGATAAAACCATTTTAATAAGTTTTACTTGAACATTACTTTTGCCTTCATATACATAAAAGCTTATGTTTTCTTATACTGTTACGACTGTTACTTTATTAATAACGGCTTCCAATATGTGACTCACATTTGTTTAATTCAATGTTTTGTATATACCTAATAATATAATATTCCACAACTATCACACAACGCCATCTAGTCCCAAGCTAAGCAGAGCTTGTGTTATGGATACTAGACAACTGATAAACATACTTATATATTTCTAAATACATACATATTATAGATAAATTACACCCAGACACAGAACAAATGATCGTGCTCATCACACAAACATTTGTCCTGGGTGGGAATCGAACCCACGACCTCCGGCATAGCAGTCAGGGTCACAAACCACTAGACCAACAGGCCAGTCATATTATTACCTACTTACATTTTCCGCCTATGAACAGATATTATCGCCTTTCCTTCTAAACGATCCAAAACAGTATTAAGTACTGCAGTTATTTTTAGAACACAGGAAGCAAGACAGCATAAGTATTAGGAAACTTATTTATGTTGTTGATGCAAAACAGTCAAGTAATGGATAAGGTATTTTCACTTCACAACCGAACTTATTAAAACCTCAGGGAATTTCCATACCTCGATTTGATAAAGATAGATAATTAGGCATAAATCGCATAGTGAATTCATGACGTCAATAACAAATCTGAACGGATGCTTTGCGGCTTAATCAAATAATCTATAATATTATAAATGCTGCATCCGGAAATTGGTACAGGAATCCTTAAGCGGAATTCCTGATGAGAGATCGAATGTTTGCGGCCAGGCCTATGCACTATGGAACAGGTTCATTTTGCTTTATTGACATCATGATACATTTATGTAATAAAGTAAGCCTTCATAACTGAAAATTAACTTTTAGTTTTTTGTTAACTCTACAATGTTAACTTTTATCAATATCTAGTTGACCGTGTTAAGCTGATTATTGTGCCTTCGACAAAGGCTAATCTTCTAACGCTGTCCATTTTGTCCTGTACTTCGTAATACGTCTCCATTCTATCACTTAACAGTTCTTCTTTCGACACTTCTCTATCTCTTCCCTTGGCCGTTAAACCGTGAAATGGAGATGAACAGGGCAGACGGTTTTATGGGATTACGTATTTCTAAAATTTTGTTTTGGCCTTACAATTTTTGATCTCACTTTGTCTCTTCTTTTCACTCTAATAACTCTTCTTTTCATTCCATTTCGGCAAACTTAGATTATTTTTTATTTGTTTGTCGCTTAGTGCCCATCTTTGATTAAAGATGTTCAAAATCCGAGGGAGGGGAAGCTAACTATCATTTAGGAAGGTCTGCAAAATTCTTAATCAGATAACTAAATCAGACCCAAATAACATTTAGGTACACACGTAAATTCACTGGATAATATTCTTCAGAGTTGGCAATACCGCGTCCTCTATACCAAAATATTGATGATCACTAATGATCAGTGATAAGATGGCCCTAATAGCGGCCATACACCATACTGCCTATCGTACAATCGGCATGACGATCGATTTGATCAAATTGGCAGTTCGTCCATATACACCATACACCATACTGCCTATCGTCCAATCGGCATGACGATCGATTTGATCAAACTTCAAATCGGCAGCAGTGATGCCAGCTTAGCAACTTTATAGCTAGATCTAGCTATTATTCGGTGACCGACAGCTACAATTTTATAAAAGTTGTGGCTTAACTTTTTAGCTACTGTTTTACCGACTTGTTTTTTTACCGGTCTATCCCACTGGTGGGAATCAGTTGGTAATACAAGTGAAGGTCGGAAAACATTTGCTTATCGTTAAGCAAATGTTTTCCGACCTTCAAGCGATTTTCGACCTTATTGACATTTATGCAAACACCGGATTTTAATGAAGGAGCAATGTTAGCTAACGAGAATGTGAGAAAAAACAAACTAAATTTTAAATGTCAATAAGGTCAAAAATCGCTTGAACCAGTTTTTTCCACTCCACTCCACTGTAAAAAGTGTCGTGACAATTTTTTCCGCCTAGCCCCCTTTCGCAACGCGCCATAAGGAACTTCGTTCCAAAAAAATAAACGTTTCGAATTGAGAACCTCCTCCTTTTTTTTACGTCGGTTAAAAAGTAGCTACCGAATATTAGCTAGATCTAGCTATAAAGTTGCTAAGTTGGTATCACTGCTGCCGATTTGAAGTTTGATCATTCCGATTTGATCAAATCGATTTGATCAAATCGATTTGATCAAATCGGCATGATCATGCCAATTTGATGGATTCCACGCCCACACACGGTCAAATCTAACTGATCAAATTGGCAGCGTCATGCCGATTGTACGATAGGCAGTATGGTGTATGGCCGCTATAATGTAGGTATAGTATGTTATTCTGGCGTCTACTGTTGCCTTCGTACACAAGGCAGTCATCAAAGTTCTCGGTAGCTAATCGATCGATAGATACCGCATCCGCACCCGAAGCGTCAGGCAGTTGCTATCTTACACCGCCTGAAAGTCTATAAAGTTATTATAATTCAGTAAGATTCTATACAACAATATGTATGGGACTTACTTAACTAAGAAAAAATGGTACATCATCGATGTCGACCACGGCATAGGTGTTGTGACTGTCTGGCCTTGTTCGCGGGGCAAACATGGCCAGAAATTGCCAAAAACACAAAAGTTTGGAAGGAGAAATAGAAGGCCATTGCCCAGCAGTTGACCACAGTATACGCTATTAGAAATAAATAATGTTATCTGACTTTATTACTCTAGAGCGGATTCGAATCCCAGGTCTTGCAAAGTGTTATTGGGGTTATGCTTTTTTAGTTTTAGTTTGAGGTAGCTAAGAGTCCAGATTTTAGTTCCCAATTGATAGCAATAGACTCGCTTTCTATGATAATTATGGGATTTAAATCTTCTTCTTCCTGCCCTTATCCCATCCTACTTGGGGTCGGCGCAACACGTTTTCTTCTTCCATTCTCCCCTATCAGACGTCACAGTATCATTTACTCCTTTTTCTTTCATATCATTCCTTAGACAATCCATCCATCTTTTCTTTGGCTTTCTTCTTCCTCTCCATCCATCAACATTCATACTCATCACTTTCTTAGTCACATGGGTGTCATCCCTCCTCATCACATGTCCATACCAAGATAGACGATCCCCTTTAATTTTTTCTGAAACAGGCGCCACTTTCAAACTTCCCCTTATAAACTCATTCCTTACTTTATCCATTCTTGTCACTCCACACATCCATCTCAACATCCTCATCTCCGCTACATGCAATCGTTTCTCATCCATCTTTTTCACAGCCCAGCATTCCGATCCATACAATACGACAGGTCTAATCACGGATTTGCATATTTTCCCCTTTAACTTGAGGGGCATCCGTGGATCGCAAGTTGTTCCGGTGACCTGTCGCCATTTCATCCATCCCGAGTTGATCCGGTGTGTTATGTCCCGGTCTACATCGCCGTCTCCTTGGACAAGCGACCCGAGGTACCGAAAGTCGGAACAGATTGGTATGGGCGTTCCTGCAAGAGTAATGGGCACAGGACTGGAGAGACCGCCAAAATTGCAAAACAAATACTCTGTTTTGGTTCTGTTCAATTTCAGGCCAACGTTCTCCAGTCTTTGCCACCACACCTCCAATCTGTTCTGGACCTCTAGGCCGCTCTCGGCAATCAGCACAATGTCATCGGCAAACAGCATGCACCAGGGGGCCTCTTCCTGGATGTCCGACGTCAGAGCATCCATTATCATCAGGAAGAGGTACGAGCTGAGAGCCGACCCTTGGTGCAAGCCAACCGCTACATTGAAGCTGCCGGTAGTGCCCGCTGTAGACCGGACTTGGGTACTGCATCGACTATACATTGCACGGATCAACTGTACATACTTTCCAGGTACACTTTTCTCCTTAAGGGCCCACCACAGAACCTCACGGGGTATGTAGGTAAAAATACAAAGGCGTAGGGCTTATACGCGCAACTCTAACAATCCCTTCGAGGAAATGCAGGCGTCATGATGTTTTAAGTAGACTGTAAAAATTACATGAATTTATAATTCAAAGATAAGGAATCGAACTTTCAAAATGAAAGTTTTATTGATTTCGAATGAAATCATTATAACGTGTAAATAATATTAACGTGCAGGAAATGGAATAACATATTAAGATTTACTGCCCGATTTATCACTTCATCGCAATTCATCTGAAGACTGCATCCTGCCATGAGATAGGTACCCAAAGTATATCGCAGCAAATAACAATTATGATTTCGCACATTAGGTAATTATTATTATCTGTAGACCGACTTTACCACTGTTGGTTTTAAACTTCTCTTTTGCTTCCAGGGTTGCGAGTCTCAAGAGATTACAAAGGTGCTACTTCAGGGGTGCTAAGACAGGAAACCTCCACATGCGTCCGTGGACTGGAGTTCCCTCTCGGATACGTGCGTGGGGAAGACCAGTTTTTCGGGCCGGTGCACCTTGGGATGCGGGCAAAAACTCTTCCTTAGGCACTGTGTGCCTAAGGGGTCTCTTTGCCCGTATGCGAATAGCCTGTCGTGTGGACGCTCCAACGCGTGTCCCTCTGATTAGCAGAGGGCACAGCGGCGAAACGGGCTTGCGGACGGTGAGTAATGGGTAGAAAGAAAGAAAGAAAGAAAATTGTGTTTATTGGCACTTAAAACTTAAAACTAAACAATACAAATAAAGTTATAAAGAAAGTAATTCAGTAAGAATAAAAGAAAAAATAACTTAACAATTAAATGCCAAAGGGCCTCAGCTCAGCATATGCCAGATGGCAACACAAAGTTTGCCACCTGACGCTGATTTTCAGCTGCAGCCCACTTTCAGCTGCAGCCCACAGTAGGCGGTCGCTCGCCGTCCGACCAAGGACCAAGCCCGGGTCGGTGGCGCGTCGTGTCGTGTTTCGCGCGTGCCTTCGGGGAGTTGTCAGCAAACTGACGGGGCCCCTATGGGGCCAAATGGGCCTTCCGCCCCACGCAGGGCGGGAGGACTCATTTGATGATTTTACCACCCAAAAAAAAAGTTGCTACTTCAGTAGCACATTTGTAATCTGATGAAGAGTCCGATTGTTAGTCACTCTATACTCTAAAAATAAATTCAGCTCATTCAACACGCAGCGTATTTATTTTGTGTTTTCTTAAAAAAGACATTAGATACTACTCATTTTTCACTTGAAATTTTACAAGCATGTTTGGTCTACAAAGTAACAGGTTTGATAACACATAGCAAACCGTACAGGGGAAACCCCTAGTACTAAACGCCTTCAAGTGACGCGTCAAAAGGCCAGCGTTATTCATTCTGTAACAGAAATTACACTTGAACTTTAACTCTTCACATGGGATTAGTTAGATTAGTTGGCTTAATGAAAGAACCGCTTGATAACTCTACTAACCAGATGAGAGGGTGATGAGGGCCGAATCTACTTCGAACTTTTTGTTACCGAGATGAAATGATTGCAAAGTAGATCGTTTATGGACCCATAACTGAATTCCTTCTGACTGTTCCTATATTCAGACGTTTTGTTTCACAACTGCCTGAATTAAGCCTTATTAAGACGATTCAAGAACTCGCACGCAAATTGCGTTACATTGCGGACTTTATAGGTGCAACCCGTGCAACGAATTCAGTTGATCAAACAAATACCGTAATGTAGTGAAGCTCGCATACGAGTTCTTGCTCCATCTAAATGAGGCTTAAGTGTACTGATGGCATTTATATTTTAAGTATTGTAAAACTTCGTAATAATAAATATGTAGTTGCAATACATTTTCCTGCTTTTTTTAGACTCCGATATTTTGTTTTACCAATTAAGTCTATGCTCCTCAATAAATAAGCCGGCTAGCGTTATTTTTCAAAACGAGGCATGATATCAATTTAATTATATTGACTACCGTCTTCCCTATCGATAATAAATATCAGACACGTGCAGGTATAAGTATTCATACGAAAAATACATAAAAACAGTCTTGGTATCCGAAACCAGATAAAAACCATGGTACAGCATTGTTGGGAACTTCAAAATTATCACACGCTAAGGTCATTTAAGCTTATTACTTTTTTGTTAGCATAGTATCAACAATGAACGCTTGTCATTGTAATATTCGCGAATCGGGAGTAACAAGGCCATCGTCAAACAAAGTAAGAAATAAAAACTAAATGATTCTGAATCGGCGTATCATCAAAAAAGTTTGGATTTCAATTTTATGTGTCCAGTTGTAAGTGCTGTCGTTGTGAAGTGTTTTTTGAATTAATTATGTTGATAAAAAGCGAAGTGTGTATGTTGATAATACAATAATGATAGGTACGCTCGTAGCTACAGGCGATTGTTCGTCAGTAGCTGAGCATATTTATTGGTAATTATCCTTCCCAAAAGCAGGAGACTCAAGACAGTCCCTGATACTAAAAAAAGTGTGAAATAAAATTAAATTTTGACGTTTAAGAACAGCGGAACTCCCACCAAATTTTAGTTTGACATTTTATTTGATGAGTCCGCTAGTTAGGTATAGCTTTTTCTATGGATAGGATATTTTCATTGATAAAGGTCTGACTGTCTGGTGGTAAAAAATCGCGAATTCTATGAACAAAAAATCCATACTATCGGAAATGAATACGATAAGAATCAAACATGGGTTGATCCTGAACGATTACCGATATACATTTATGGTCTGATTTATCTAATGATGATCATAATGATAATATTGCCTTCCACGTGTAAACTGTAGACATATAACCGCTGCTTTTCATATACGAGTATCATTACCCAGATATCACGCCAGTAAACCCTGATGAAAGGATAACCAGAGGCGTTTATCTATAACACACCTACTGTCGACCAGACTTGGTACAGTTCTTAGAAATATTTAAATTAATATATATTTCCTTTACCATATTTTCAGTCTCATGTAAAAGGCAAAGGAGCAGCTACAGTCAGTAACGAAGAAATGTCCTGAGAAAAACCTATAAACGCTTTGTTCTGAATTGGTTTCAAACAAGAGCTCACTTTGTATCGACTCTCGACTATCGAGGTAATCCAAAAGATATTTCGATATATGTATTACAGAAAGCATAAGTGTTTTTGTATGCTTTTGTAAAACAAATACATCTACTTATCATTCAACTTTATGAAACGACTGAAAACTGGCAACCTGTTCGATAAACATATCATTACGGTTACAATACTGGTTTGACTCGATCGTATAACGAAACAATAAAATTATTATGGTTGAAATATCTACTGTTTAGTGCTTCTGGTTTATAAGACCACGAACCTATATAAATTGATATGAAAACTGTTGACCTATGTTGTTTTTTTGTCTCAACCTCTCTACACCGTGTTCTTCACGTTATCCATAAACTTTAGCAAATACTTCTATGGCTTTTACAAATCAAATCCAACAAAGGAAGTAGTACTTAAAAAGGCTTCGTTACAAAGATATATATGCAGTGAGAAAGTATCTTAATTTGGCCTATGTTGCCGCTTAGTGCAATTAAAATGATAAATCTATCAAATACTATTTGCATTTCATTTGCACGTACGAGAGGAACCCGAGAGTTAGCGAAGAAATACGATCATTTGCGATAACGAATCTTTCAAAGAGATTAAACTGGTCGCTATGGATACCTAAGTTGTTATTTGTCATTGTTTGTCATGCATGATTTTAACTGTCAGGATTATTGTTTATTGTAATTTGCTTTTGGGTTTCCGACTAATTTAATCAATCATTTTGATTACAACTTTCACTATGCCGCACGAATATTCTGCTCAACACCAAGCTGATATTCACTTCGTCTACGGTTTCTGTGACGGAAATGCTACAGCAGCTGTGCGAGAGTACCAACGGCGATTCCCTGGTCGGCGCGTTCCTGATATACGAACATTTATTAACATACACAGGAGATTTTGTGAGATCGGAATTAGACCACGCCGCCCTGAACGAGCAATCAATTTGAGCGTCGCTCAAGAAAACAGAATAATGAACCTTATTATTCATGATCCTACACTCTCAACGAGACGCGTTGGGAGAATCGTGGGTGTATCTCATAAGCTAGTGTGGAAACTGTAGAAAAGATATGGTTTGCATGCCTACCACTACAGAAAATCCCAAGGCATAATACCACCTGATCACTTCTCAAGAATTGTTTTTTGCCAGAGAATGAATCAAGAACTGATAAATAATCCAATACTGCTTCAAAAAATTCTTTGGATGGATGAAGCCCAGTTTACAAGAGCGGGAGTATTCAATTCCAAAAATCAAGTGCAGTGGCATGAGAGCAACCCGAATTTACATTGGCAGGCGTCACATCAAACTGAATTCTCTGTAAACATGTGGGCTGGTGTTTTTAACAATCAGCTGATCGGCCCTATTGAGATTCCCCACCGCCTAAATGCTGACAATTACTTAGAGTTCCTAAGAAACGTCACTAGCTTCGAATTTTTCGAACAAGTGGATCTTCAAACTCTGCGAACCATGTGGCTCCAACATGATGGGGCCCTTGCACATTATGGCACACAAGTGCGTGAATATTTAAATGCAACGTTTCCTGGCCGTTGGATTGGACGAGGTAGCACAAATATCGCATGGCCAGCTAGGTCCCCAGATCTGACTCCTTTAGATTTTTATGTCTGGGGAACCTTAAAGGAGAAGGTGTACTCCGTACAAATTCAGAACCGTGAACAGCTCTTAGATAGAATATCTCAGGCTGCTGAACAAATAAGACAAATGTCTGTAAATTTAAATGGCCAAATTAGGACTCGTTTGAATATTTGTGTCGAAAAAGAAGGTGGTCATTTCGAAAACTTTTTACATTAAATTTATTTTTTGCTTTTTAGAGTTTATTTTTTATTAAAAAAAATATTTTTGAATGACATTACGGCTGACGTAGTTGTCTAACCTACAGTGTTTGGATCTTTGGACACTCCATTGAGGTTGACAGGAGAGCGCTCATTTGTGAAATGTATTGAAAAATAAGATGGTGGCGTTAGTTCTGATGTTGCCCACGCAACAAGTGTGCTTATAAATTATAATTATTCTACTCAAATGCATAAAAAAATATGCTGTGATTACCATTTATCTTAATTTGACCGAGACCTATCTTTTGAGAGTATTTTTACGAATGTACGTGAGCTCTAAGCGTGGTCCCCAGATTGCGTGTTGAGCTGCCCCTCTTTTAGTCAATAATTTTGAGATTGAATGTTCGTTACTTAAGCCGAAACGGCAGAATGGGAAGATAATTATGGTAGCCTACTCCCCTTCGCGTCGTTGGAGGTCCGGCGTTCCTTTAAGCCTAGACTAAAAATAAGGACTGCAGAAACGTTTTGCGAAGGCTGCATGTCGTGGGAAGAGGTTATCATGATTTGGTTATGGAATTTTGTTTTTTTTTTTATTCCTCAATTAAAAAGACAATTCGAAATACGTATCTACCTGCTTGGTAGCCTTATACGTTCTCTTTAGATAAGTATAATACATTGACAGTGCTATGAGGAACGAGATAAAAAATCAAAGAAACTTTTGTTTTGACAAGTTTCAGCCCGCCAAATGTTATGAATGAAAATACGACGTTGCCAATTCGGATAAAGAGGCATGCATATCGGGTTATTTACGTCTAGGTATTTAGTTTGTATGAAAATTAACAAAAAATAAGAATTTATTAATGTGTCCATAATGAAAAATGCTTACTTCCGTGGTTTGAACATCTGGTCGAAGTTTATGTATATCGTCCGGAACACGGTGTATACAAAACTTCACAGATATTACTACTTTTTGAGTGAGATTTTGATGGAGGTTATCTGCTGTGATGCATCAAGCTTATCATAATCCTAAGCTGATTATGGTCTATTCATTCATATGTCATATTTCTGTCCTCAACCAGTTTTATGTATTAAGGGAATTTTCTTCCATATTACCTGTATCAGGCGTCGCACCAGGATTCAGCTCCTTATTAATCCGATCACACAATCTATTCTTGCATAGTTTCTCATTACCCTCATTCCTTCACTTCTGATGCCTACAATGGGCCATATCATTTACACTAGTGTACACTCATAAGGCAAATTCATTATTCTAATGCATAGTCCACTGTGTTGTCATGCTATTAAGATTGAATTTCGAGATGACCGCATTGTCTATGTCTGTTTACATAGCTTTATGTGTTCTGCGATAAAATATCATGTAAAAATGCAAATAAGGTTTTTCCTTATCGTCTCACTTATTAATGAAAAACTTAACACGGTATTTGAATTAATCTAACGCATCAGACTAACTCCAAATTGATTGATCGCAGCAGACAGCATCGAGGCACTAACTACCCTCCAAGTATGAAACCCTTCGAATATTCCCGAAACTGGGCCGAGCCTGTAACAAACCTGTTACGAGTATTTGTAGAGACAAAGAGCCGAGAAATTCTTGGAATAATAAATAATTAAAGGTGATATTGATGCCGTATCTTAGAATAGATGAATGTGCTAAATTTAGATTTTCCTGGAGCGAGAGAGTACCCAGAATAATGATATACTACGAATCACGTCGTAATTATTGCATCTCGCGTTTATGTTTCCGAAGACATCAAAGCGGTATTATTAATCATGTAAGGCTTGCTGCACACGGACAATCAATAATGCAGTAACTTATGTTTTCGTGTTACTGCAAAACGAGAAAAATATGAGCGGACCATTTAAAAGCCAAAACATTTTTTTAATTATCTGACCTTTGAACATCCGCCAGATGGGAATTTCCTCAACTCTTAACAGTATCGCAAACGTCATTTGCAGGGACACAGGAAATACCATCTAAGCCACAGTTTAGTAAAAAACTTTATGTGTTTTCCGATTGAAAATAGCTGATCATTTCAGGTCATGAAATGTTCTAAACTGCGCATTTCTAATATCAAACATTTAAAAAAACATGTTCAAATCTTAATTTCTCTATGTTTCATCTTTTATGTCATACACATATATACAACACATTTCTTTCTACATGAATGTTCAGCCAGTACAATCTCACAATAATCCTCCCAAAGCCCAATTATTTCCATACAATAAGTTGTGAGCGCAAAGTACTCCTAGCCTTAGTTATGGCTCTCAGGTAATGGTCGAGAATCGACAGATTTGTGCAGCACGTGCGAAAGACGTCACGTGGCCTCGGCACATGTCACCGCGGTCCGCCATGTTTTAGTACAGTCGACAAAATAGTTACCTACATCCAACCTAGTACTTATACAAGCTACCTAACTGTAAACATCTTTCTGCACATTGCAACGACTTTATTACGAACGAATATGGTTAGGTGAGGTTAACGTCACGCCTGTTTCCCTTCCCTTCTCGTTAGACTAGGGTGTACCAATAGCGTTATCATTAGGATAACCTAATTTGGCCAGTTATCTTTAAGAGCCAGTAGTTCCTTGTTTTTTAAACATTGCCCCATACAAGGAGTTTCACCTGTGGGTGCATTTACAAACCTTTAAATTCACATACACAAACTCCCAGATCCAGGACAACTACTTGTAGATCATACAAATATTTGCTCCGTGCGGGAATCGAACCCGCGACACGCAGTGCAGCAGTCCAATCGCTCAGCCACAATACATTTCTGTGAACTTCACAAAGTTATCTTGATATTTCGCAACACACACGCGACAAAACTTATCAATTACTTCCTTATCGTGTAGGTGCCTCTTGGTGCAAGTGTACTCACACTTATCCATTTTGCCGCCAGTACTTAATTGAAGACTTGAAAAAATGAGCTACGTTTTACGCTGTACGCCTGTATAGTGGGCCGTAGTGTAATAACGACCTTAGAGTCGCGCATGTGTTATCGTTGTTCAATCAACATAACATTTGCTATTGTGTATGAATGCGAGGGTTAAGTAGCAGTTTGAAGATAGAGAGAAAGGGTTTTAGAAAGAAAGTAATTACCTGTTTTGATTCTTAAAAACCTTTATGAGGGACTAGACGTAAGAATGTAAGGTGCACCCTGCTTCAGGTTAGTCTACCCCTCTGCCTAACTTACTGGCTTAAAAGAGCTATAATCGCACATAAGTATACTTTATAAGGTTGTCCGGTACCGAAGAAGAATCAGCGAATATAGAATAAAATCCTAGGGCGCACTTATTCAAGTCAAAGCTGAAAGATTTTACTACCATGATAGCACGCCTGCTCAAATTTACTATAGACTGCTAGATGTGGTGAAAACACTTACAGGGGGTTCTCTCATTTATAGTCATTTATGTAAAGAATGAAGATGTGATTGTTTCAAAAATTAACGTTTCCAAACATAAGTTAATTAAATTACTAATAATGTTTTATTCCGATTAATTTCCGTCAGAGACTTCGTAATAAGAACACGATTTTCAGGCCAGTGATGATTGAAAAGCCATATTAATTAAATTCGTTCTCCTTTAAATGAGGTTTTACAACTCTTCGCCGACACATCGTGTGGAAACGGTTTTAATGGCTAATAAACCTTTTAAAGTGCTTCTTTACTCTTAATTTATTTATTCGTTTTATCAACAAGTCATTTGGAGTGAAAATATTTATTTGTTTGCTTTAAAGAACTTCAGATTAGAACCTCCATTTGCAGAAAAATATTTAAAGTGGTACCTACTTTAATACGAAAATCTGAAGCTGCACAAGGATATTTATGGCGTGTGGTCAACAACATTATTCAAGTGCCAAAATATCCTTGTAGGTAAAAGTTCTTCGTGACTTCATAAAACTGTTTAACCTGAAATGAGGTCCTTTTACCGACTCATACGATACATTTGATAAAGGTGGTTTAATTCCAGTTTTCAGTATCGTAACTACCAACTTTAAGAACTGAAGTTACCTGCATCAATTGATAGGTACACCTTGAGGTCATAAATATATATTTGGCGGGATGTCAATGTATAAAGAGCGAAATTTCGAAGGTTTTCCCGAAAGGTCACCTACATACTCCGAGGCACAATTGCTGGTCATGGCCGCGCGGAGACCTCATATCTGACGCTCCGCACAAGTTATGGCCTTCACGCGATTTATTAAAGATAAGTTGTAAATATGAAATGAACGATATATTATCTCGAATAAATAAATGCATTGAACCCATAATATTTCTCAATTTTCGAAAAATCAAAGTTTACAAAGACAAACGAAACTTTGATTTTTACTACATGGGAATATCGAAGCAATTTTTTACGATTCCCTGTTATAAACGACCAGTTTCTTATAGCATACCTAATACCTATGCTATAAGAAACTGGTCGTTTAAATCATTTAAAGTGCACAGTACAGTGTACATACCTATCTACACTGTACTGTGCACTTTAAATGATTTTACAGACAGTATTTCTAGCCACGCTACAGCTTGAAAACGCTATCAGCTTATAAATTCCTTCGCATCCTATATGCTATAGGTACGAATGCGCAAGACAATCTACAAATAACCATATTAGTAAACAAACGTAAACAGCTTGTCATTACAAAATTATGCCCAATAATGACACAAGTCATACGTCGTTAACAAAGGCCTATAAGTGACTTCTCAAGTAAAATTCAAGATGAAAGAAACACGATATGTTTCAGCAACATGCTCGTTGATCCGATGGTAGCTAGTGCTACTGTTAAGCATGAAGTCTTGGGTTGAATTCCCAGGCTAGGCAAAATGTTTTTGAGTTTTCGTTGCAGGTTTTCAATAGGTTTTCACGTTTAGTCTCATAACGTTCAAGTTGCAAAATAACCACATGGAAAAAAAAGTTCAATACTCATAAGATACAAGTCTCGAAACCTCCAAGTTGCAAAATAGTCAAGTCTCAAAACATCCTTGTCTCATAATATACATTTTTTATTTAAGTGGATTTGTAAGTGGTTTTTTTTTTATATTTTTGACATCGATCTTGATCTAGCAATTTCAAAAAAAAATATGGAAAGTATAACGCTATAATTTAACAGCGGAAGTCAGCACAAGAAGAAGTTATTAGTGGCCTGCAGACCACTGATATTGTAAATAAATCAGAATTAAAATAAAACATTTATGCTGGTATCAAATTGTTGGAGCTTGTAAATGTAGGTAAAACACAACAATGTTATTTAATGTTAATATTATATAGTCTGTTGTCTGTCTGTCTGTAGATAGTGTTATTATTATATAGTCTTAGATGAAAAATGTCCAGATTGATAGTAGGCCACGGGAATTGAATGTGATGTGTAGCCGTGTGTACCTAAATAAATATATTAAATATATTTTCTGCTGAAATCATTACATTAATTTCGAAAGAAAATATTAATATCTATACCTACCTTTAAGAACAACGGAACGAATTATTTTAATTTTTACATTAAACTCCATTATTATGTGTAATATGTGTTAATAAAAAAATATCGAACAATTGATTTGGATTAATTTAAATGTCACTCATTTTTGTTTTTTAACCGACTTCAAAAAGGAGGAGGTTATCAATTCGACTGTATTTTTTTTTTTTATGTTTGTTACCTCATAACTTGCGACTAGGTGAACCGATTTTGATGATTCTTATTTTATTTGAAAGCTGGTGCTTCCCGTGTGGTCCCATTGTCACCATTTCAATATCTGATGATTGGATCCTGGAGAAATCGAGGGCAACCCTCAAATTTTATAGGCCCACACATCGTTTTTCGCAAATATTATGAAGTAATTTAAGTACTTGCGTATAGTGATCATCATCTCATGTAGCTGAGCTGATGATGGAAGGTTCAACAACTCCTTAACAGTAAGTAGGCGTCGACTGATTTAGTATTTTTTTTTTCATTAAGTATTTCAAAGCACTACAATTTAATAAAGGTCTGGAGTATATCTGATGATGGAGCCGAGAGACAGTCGAGGGAACTCCTCAACGATTCACAGCAGCTACCTTGTGTTTGAGCTTGATTAATTTGTATTGATAAGAACTTTACACCTAGATGAGTTGTAACTGTTATTAGGGGTCTGATGACGAAGACGAAGAACTGTTCAGGGAACTCCTGAACGGTTTACAGCAGCTATCTTGGACTTAATTCATTTATACTAATGACCCATATGAGTTATTGTTCGATGCAGGATACCTGCCATTTGGTCCCAAAAAAAATCATTTATTTTGGTGTTCTTGCTTATTGTGTACATGGGCGATGTTATAACGAGTGCTAAGGATAATAAAATTCTAGTGCATAAGTAAGAAAATTATGTTTTTGACAAGAATTTCGGTTGAATATTTAAACTAAAAAGGGTAAAATAAAAAAGTTTAAAAAAAAAATGTAACCGACTTCTAAAAAAAACAACCACTAAAAAGGGTAAAATAACCTACCAAAAAACTTTTTTTCGGAAGTCGGTGGCAAAAAAATCAATGAAATAAAAAAGCAAAGCCACCGACTTCCGAAAAAAAGTTTTTTGGTAGGTCATTTTACCCTTTTTAGTGGTTGTTTTTTTTAGAAGTCGGTTACATTTTTTTTAAAAACTTTTTTATTTTTGTTTACAATTATTTATATTAGGTACAATATGTAAATAATTGTAAACAAAAATTTAGTTTAGGTTAGGTTCTGATTTATTGGTGTGTGTTTTATTAATGTTTTGTTTCATAAAACAACATTATACTATTAAATTGTTTTTTTATTATTATTAAACTGTGACCTCGGTAATGTGCTTATCCTCGCCTGAGTTAATTGCACATAAACTTTTTCATTATTTACCTATATTAAAAACACATCTTAACAAGCCTTACAGTTTCCACCAATTTTATTTATTGAAAATTCAAGATCGATGTCAAAAATATAAAAAATTTACTTACAAACCACTTAACTAAAAATGTATATTATGAGACAAGGATGTTTTGAGACTTGACTATTTTGCAACTTGGAGGTTTCGAGACTTGTATCTTATGAGATTTGAACTTTTTTTTCCATGTGGTTATTTTGCAACTTGTACGTTTTGAGACTAAACCGGTTTTCACTGAACCTAATATTTCACCCAGTTGATGGCCCTGGAATATAGGATAAGAAAAATATGATGTTACGTTTGGTTAATTATGCAGTGTGTTGGTGGGTTTAATGAATCAACATAAAAACAATCATGTTGCTGCAACAATGTTGTGTAACTCTTAATGGGAAAAGTTGTTATTCTTATTATATCACTGAAATGATGTTGTATTGTTAAAAAATGACCATGAAGAGGTTACCGACGAAAGCATGTGTCATAGACAAGCTAAATTATTGTTCAAACATCAGTCGGGTGTCAAAGACCGATAGGTTTAATTAGTAAGCAAAAAGGCGCCATAGTAACATTGAAGGCGTAGGCGATAAGGCTCAAACGACCAGTATAACTTAGTCTGACTGTTCAGTTTCAGTTGGTTATCTTTGAGTGGCCACGTGGGGTCTTGGTGATTGGTCGACCGTAACGCGTAGGTGGCTTCAGTAGCAGACGCGGCCGTCGATAGAAGTGACCACTGACTGTCATACTAATGCACTAAAATGTTGCTGACATCTAGATGCCTTTCCATGTCTGAAATTGGATAAAATATGACTACTACCTCTTTGCGAAGAGGAATTTGCGAATTTCAACATTCCTTTACCAACTGACTTTCTGTTCCGAAACATTTTCACGATTATCAATTATGATGGTGGCCATGGTTCCTTACTGTTCGAATTTTAGTTACTGTATTGTACTATTGTTACTGTATAGGTACCGTTACTTCGATACCTATATAAAATCGATTTTATTGCTTATTTATGTTACTTGTTTTTTATCGAAGCCACGCTTGCTTAGTGTCGATTCTTTAAACTCTAGTAGAGCATCATTAAAACATACTTATTAATTATGTCGTATTGCTACAATTTCACTTTCCGCACACACGTCATGACTGTCGGTTTTGATTGAGATTTTTTGCCTGTAGTCAATTGTATACATAATATGGAGTATATGACTACACAAGCAGGTGCCACAAAAAAAATGAAAATAAAATAAACAACCAAAATTTTCTTAACGCGTCAAGAATAATCTACCTCTATTTTAGATTTTTCTTAGTTTTAGACTAAGTACTACTCTGCATCTTGCAATTCTTTGGACAGCCACCAGCAAAAGCTTGCAAAAGATCACTAAGCGTCATTTTAGTCTTACACATTGCGTCTCGTGAACGGTAAGGCCTCGTCCAAATGAGGAGCTCCGACGCCAAAACGGTTGCTTAACCACTCTGCACGACAACATTTTGACACATGACACATCAGCTGAATCGACCGGGTGATTCGAAATTTAAGACAACACTCAAGATTTTTTGTACATTTTCAGCATCCCATTTTCAATCAAAATTATATTGCTACAGCGATTTCATACGATAAGTTTGTGAACAATATCTCTAAGAACGTGTTGAGGTCACTAAAACTGCGTGATTCTACTGTAAAATGTGTGTAACATACTAAATGCTACATCATTCCAAAAACTAGATAATTTAGATTTGCTGAAAATATGTACATAAACAAGCTTCCCACGTGATAAAAAACGGTTATACAGTGAAATAAATAAAGTAACTTACTACATGCATTATTACATTTGCCAGTGTTCATACATAATTTCATAATAATAACGAAACAAAGTCTTGATAAAAATTACCGAAAACTATGTTGCAACATGACACGTCTTAGTGCTGCCGTAATCCCAATGTTCATTATAACGATTAAAAACGTTCATTCAGCCTAATCGATACTCGCAATATAATCGAACATGGAAAAAAAAGTAAAACAAGACATAGAGCATGGACCGATTTATCTGCTTATTTTACTATAGTTAGCTTAGTCCATGCAATACATCTATGAAACTGAACCTGAAGATTCTTTTTTATAATATTTTGAGTATTATTTCGTTTGATGATTTTTTTATTACACAATAAATTACTTAATTTTTAATTCATGATTTCGATGGAAATAAATATCGGTATTTCAATGGAGGCCAAACGTGTGTGTGTCTTCTAAATTTAAATTCAACCATATAGTTTTACCCATACTGTGTCTTCGGTAATTATTTTCAATTTATCTGATTATTTCACTATAAAAAGCGAATCTAAAAAAGTGTAAGAAAAAAAGTGTAAAAGTGGAAAGACAAACACCGGGTACGGATCAAATGCTGGAGTAAGAGATGGGAGTACTTCCAAATGATTCCTTGCAGTAATAAACAAATTGAATTTCCAACTGGGCGTGAATGGCTAAATTAGAATCTATGAGGAATAGCGAAAAATACTGAAAGAACTCTCGTGGCTGATTTTGATAAAAAATAAAATTACAGCATAAAAATTAAATTGACATATTAATTTCCAGCAATCAAACCATCAATGTTATGTGAAGTAATTATATGCGACCAGTGAACGAAGAAAACATTCACTGCATGCGACAAACGTATGGCAAAAGGTTTTTTAAAATTCAAACTTTAGTTAATGGCCATAGCTCACTACATCGTGTTCTCATTTCAAATACATAACGAAATTTTTGAAATTCGAACTTTAAGTAAATTGGCGCGAATTTTGATCTGCGTACGATGACTAAATTATTGATTAATACTTCACCGAATTTGATCCTTAACAACGACCCTATCGAATAGTGTATAGTGTGTTCTTATTTTAATTTACAAGCTCGATTCCTGACAAGCAAATTGATTTTACAAAAATCTAAAGACGCAGACTTAATTTTTGCGATTGTAGTTGCGGGCTTGCGAACGACGAGTATTGGGTAACTCACCGTCCGATCAAGGACTAGGCCTGAGACGAATGCTCGTCGTGTTCCAAGCGACCTTCAAGGAACTATCAGCGAACTGACGAGGCCATAATAGTGCCAAACGCGTGCCGGGCTCACGGAATTGTTTTGAAACCATTGAAAGGGTACTACGGTCCTGGAACGCAAAAGGCATGTAAAGGAACAGGGTATTTTTAGTTAGTAATAGTCTCTGACTTCTCCTTCCGCTCCACCCAGGAAGAGAATCATCAAAAGATTTTAAACTATAACAGTGTGTTTTACTGAAGTTAAGTCGCGACAGCATCACATCTAAAGGATCCTTAACAAATACCTAAATAAAAATATTATTATACCTACTGGTGTCGATACTGACGAATCTTCACCGTCAGTATTGATCTGTATGCATGCCAGCACAGGTCAACTTACCCAAATCTGTCAAAATTTTCCAATCGAACATTAACCTTCCACTATTGTGATAAGGTTGAAAATCTATTCAAGAAATTTGACAGATTGAGGTAGGTTGATGTGCTGGCATCAACCTACCTCAATCTGACAAACTTTAATAGATTTTCAACCTTATCACAATATTGGAAGGTCAATGTTCGATTGGTAAAATTTGACAGATTGGGGTAGGTTGATCTGCCTGGCGTCTGTACATTAAAAAATAGCTAATAAATTAAAATGTTATTATTTTGAATAGCGAGTACATCAGCGAGCGCATTCCTAATTCAAATTTTGGAATTAATAAATTGGCGCGCATTCAAACATTTATTACTGACATTGTTCCTTTGTCTATTTTTGTTTTTGGTAATTACAATGCACTTAAAATTATTATAAAGCTTTAAAAAATAATAGAATTGATATTAATTGTATTCTAAGCTTAAAACGAATTTATTTTAATTTTTATGAATCGATTTCTTAAATTCCTTATTTATTTCACTCGAGTTGACAAAAAATTCAATTATGGAATCGATTAGAATACTCGCTTTCACACATCATTACGATTTAAAAAAAAACATGGTTGTCGATTATGAATACATATTGAGTAGTGGTAATGAAAAATTCGTGTTTTTGGCCCTGTATTAGAGAATTAAGCTAAGATCTGGGCTTTTTACGTTATTTATAAAATTTGGCATGATATTTATCGTAATTGTTATTGAGTATAAGCGTGTGTGTGTGATCCAAGTGAAAAAAAAATGTTAACAAACACAAGTGGCGCGAAACTTCGAGTTCAGATATCAAATTCTTCATTACCACTGCTAATTTATGTTGAATTACGTATGAATTCGTTACAATACTAAATGACGAGTTATTCATCCCTTCTATAGTGATACCTTGGATATCCGGAAACCACATTTTTTATGATTTTTAGCCCAACCCAGCACTACCATCAAAATGGCGTAAATCGTATTTACACTTTTGGATTTTGTAATGGTAAATTAAGAAAATGCGTTGTAAATGAAGAAGTTTTAATGGCGTGAACAAATCAGATTTTTATTTAACATTCTTAATTAATGCGCACTCATAGGATTTAACGCAGAGAATATTATATTTTTAATTTTTTAATGAGGATGTCGTATGACTACAACGTCTGCCCATTTCGGACCCACTACTGAGCCAGCGTAGGTTTACTTGTCGCGGCCGTTTCGGACCCGGTACCGAACTATACGGTTAATAATAATGAGAGCAATTAACACGTAAATGTTGAAGACCTCGATAGATGACAAACTTCCGCAAACGCTCACAACTATGCACGAACTTAGAACTTGACGAATGGGTTTTGACAAATGGATCGGATGTTTTTATTTTTTGAATTGATTGATTAGTCTGACGGTCGCGACTGTGATTGTTAAGTGTGGGAATGCAGCCGGTTCTGTGTGAGATGAAATGGAACAACCTCCACGTATCTCAAGTGCTACTACTATGTTACCAATCTGCAGACTGGTCACCTACGTCAGAGCCATGATGTTAAATTGTGCTCAATGAACGGCAACACAGGCTGTCCCCCTAGGCCCCTATCATTACAGGTTTGATTACTTCATTGTCAAAATGTGGGAGCTCCATAACAGTAGGTACTACAACTTGAAACACGTTTTCTAGGAAATATATTTTTAATGCACTATACTTGTTTTTTTCAAGATAGGCGTTTTCATCTCTACCATATTGAACAACGTACCTATAAATAATTTAGTTACTATAAAGTGAGTAAATTATTATTACACCTTCAGCTCATCAATTTAGGGCCCAGCCTAATTTATGCCGCTGAATATTAATATTCACATGAAACTTCCGCTACCATCACTGACCTCTAAACTCTGATTAGTTGGTATTACCACTTGTGATCACTTGTCCGGTAGTAGGAAGTACTACCTAATGTTAGAAATGTTGTACATATACCTACTTATAGTAAACTATATATTACTAGCTGACCCGGCAAACGTTGTTTTGCCATATAAATAATTTTAAAAAAATTTAGGGGTGGACTACCCCTAACATTTAGGGGGATGAAAAATAGATGTTGGCCGATTCTCATAGATACCGGATAAGCACAAAAAATTTCATCAAAATCGGTCAAGCCGTTTCGGAGGAGTATGGCATCGAAAACTGTGACACGAGAATTTTATATATTAGATATTCGGTAGATGCCTAACAAGAACAAAAGTTAAAATTAACGATAGCTAGGCTTCTGGACTACTTTCAAAAATATTCGCAGTTTTATGTAAATATTAACCAAATTTTTTGGAATATTTGTCTATTATTATGTGTATTTTTGACTACAAAGTGACAATTTGTACGTTATAATGATGGCACGATAATGGTGACAAGGCATGTTGCTAAATATTTATGGTTAGCTACTGCTATCAATAGTTACTACAACCTAACGATGACTGTGCTGTTCCGCTAGATTATCGTGCTATGTTAATTCATTTTAACTTTTTGTCAAACAAATAAGTTTACGAAGCCTTCGCGTTATTATACATAAGTTGGTCGCGTTGCAGTCCGCCCGATTACTACCTTCCTGATTGGCAAAATATGCCACAGTTTGGTATTATTATTATGTTAATAGCACTACAAAAAGAACAGTCGATTTGAAAAGGTAAATTCCACCAAAACAAATAGAAACAAACCTAAATTAAAAACGTCCGATAGAGCCATTGTAATCGAATTAACCCACACATTTACCCTCGAATCACTCAAGTAGTGAGTTCAGAATGAGCTCATGTGCGGGCACAACTGGAAACAATGCCCCAGCGACTCCGGCGCAGTTCTCACGGGTCATCTGCGCTCCCACACTGTTTAGTACCGACCACTGATTGATCGTAACGGGCCTATGTTTATTACTAATTTTATTCTCTTAAATACACGAGGAATGGTTATGTTCGTTTTTGCATTATGATTGTATAATGTTGTCTGTTTGACCTCCGGATATAAATACTGTTTACTATACTGCCCAATTATTCGTTACTCTTAGAAACTCGTTAATATTTCAGTTTCATTTTTTTATTTCATTTTTTTTTATTTCAGTTTTATTAGAGATAATTCTATATTGGACGACTGCAAACCTACATAGGTACCTATTTTGACTCATAATGTTATAATGTTATCATGGGTCACTTCCTTGATCTCCTACTATTATATTCCATGTTTTATGAAAGATGAATCATATTCACAAGATTGTCCAATATTGTTTCCAATATCGGCTCGGTTTTGAGAAATTATATTACTATTGCTGCTAATCGATTAAAGATAGGCGTTCCACTATCCCTTTTTTTTTTTTTAGCGTTGTAAAATCATCAAATGAGTCCTCCCACCCTTACTGTCAGACTTGTACTGACTAAAATCCACGGTGTCCTTCAATAGCCCTTTGTGTTCCGGGGTCACGGTAATGAGATAAGTCCCGCGACCCCGGCAGGCTTTGGCCCTCTTGGGCGGGGCCCCGTCATCGTGCTGACGCTCTTTGAGGTGCGCGTGGAAGACAACGCGCCGTCGACCCGGGCATGGTCCATGGTCGGGCGGCGAGTTGCCCTTTACTCGCCGCCCGCATGCCCGCGCCTACGGTGGCCGGAGATCGTCTTGCGACGTCCGACGCCGTGGGCGTCTACCATTGCGGGTGGGGCGGAGGGAGGACGCTGTCCTCTCTCTCTCACGGCCCGCCTCCTCCTTAACGAGCATTACTGCTTCGCAGAAGGAAGCGACCGCTTCCCACTCCATCTCGCCCCGCAGCATGGCCTCGACAAATGCCGGGCGCGAGAGGTCTCCGCCTATCGCTGCCGTGAGGACACGGCGGTGCTCTGCCCAACTGGGGCAGTCTTGCACCGTATGCTGTACTGTGTCCTCCGGGCGATCTTCGCAATGGTGACACCCCGGCGTTTCTTCCTTCCCCATCCGACACAGGTACCTCCCGAAACTTCCGTGTCCGGTGAGGACCTGCGTCATGCGATAGGTCAGGACGCCGTGACGCCTTTCCAGCCACTCCTCAAAGAGGGGTCTTACCGCCGCGATTGCGGCGTGCCCGAACCTCGGTTGCGACAGTCGTTCCCTCCATACTGCCCTGAGATCGCGCCGGACCTCTTCCCGCCAATTCCCCAAGATTGAATGATGCGTAATAAACAAACGTACTTACCGCCTGCCTCCCAGCCACAAACACATGACCCATTTCTTCCAATTAACTCCTACGACTAGCGTGGGTGGTTTAGCGGCGGATACATATTAGTTTTATTCCTCATCTACTTCAGATCAATTGACACGACTGTGGAAACATGTATTCATAGAAGGTTAACGCGGAGGCTGTTTTAATTGTTATGTTGATTGTTGGACATTGCTCTGTGTTAAAGAACTATATGCTTATTTTAGAGCTCAGGAGCCTTACCACGAGCTCTTAACGCGATCCAGTTTATAGCTGTGGGAAAGAGACAAAGCTATACATGTCGTCTAGCGCCATCTCTTTCCCACAGCCTAAACTGGATCGCGTTAATGCTATTGTCAAACAGACAGGCGAAGCGAACGCAAAGCGAAAGCGAAGCGAATCCTGTCATATAGAAAAGCGAAAGCGATACGATAGTCTATGTGACAGGCTTCAAACAATTGCATACATTACAAACATAACCTCCTTTTTTTTGAAGTTGGTAAAAAATGCTTCGCTTCGCGTTCGCTTCGCCTATCTGTTTGACAATAGCTTAAGAGTTCATGGTCCACCTGATCAAAGTTTTAGAGGTAGTAAAAGATGATAAAACGAACTGGTACATTTGTAAAAATATGGTTTCATCATACACCAGCGGGAATGTGGTGTCATGGGGCCCAACGTCGTGGGTCACGACACATTTCCCTGTTTCAGAGGTCCAGATCCCAGCAGAATGATCATGGTGGGTTATGCTTAGGTCTCCTATTTAAATTGGTTTAAGGATAAGTCACATTTGAATGTTCAATGTCTAAATTAGTTTGTTTATTAAAAATAAGTGATTGGTACATATCATACAGAATATGTTACAAAAACAGTTAGGGCGGAATCAAAAAAATAAAACATTACCTACTCCGCATTCTGCCCTTGAACAAATATCAAAGTGGTCCAATCGTCCATAATTCATATCGATCCCAATTAGTACATTGTCTTCTAAAAATATTAGCGGTCAATTAATTGACCTCTTTTCTCTTTTTGATTTAACTTGATTTTTCCCTTGATTAAAAAAAAATTGGTACATAATTATAAGTATCACAAGAAATTATAACAGTGAGTTAATATCAATTCTCGTCCAGATGATCGCCGTTCTTTTCAGAAGAGCACTGGCTGCTTCATTGTATTTTTTATTTTATCTTTTAGGTCGTTGTACTACATTCGCAATACTCTGTTTTTGGAAGAGAAAACAGTAACACAAGAGTTTTGATATTGTTAATTTAGTGGTGAGACACGGTAATACAGTTATCATATAGGAGGTCCGGTTCATAGTTCCGTTTCGCAGATTTGCAAAAATCCAAAATATTGAGTTTGATAAAATGTGTGCCTTTTAAATCTCCAGTTTACCAACAAGACACGTGTGACGCTCAGCTATTCATCATGCTCTCAACACTACAGAATCAGATGCATCATTCAATTTCCTGCCGTCCAATTACTGTAACACCTTGTATATAATTACGTCCATACCTACATATTAAACGCTGTTGTCATCCATTCGTCATAACAATGATATGAACATGATTGCCGTCCTCTAGTAAATGTAACAATTTGACTTCAAGCGTGTCGTTATTTCGTAAGCAGTAAGGGCGGTTTTCATAGTTCGAGTTTAGAAGTGTGGTTGACTGTAGACTCGTACTAATTCGCAAGGTTGCTGAGCGCACGCGCCACCTTGGTTGCTAATAATTGATCTTCATGCGTTAAAACGTTGTTTCCCACGTAGTTACAACTCACTTTTGTGTATTATGTTTTTAGTTGCTACTGTAAATGAAGCGTTTGTTTTTGTGTACACTTAATTTAGTAGGTACCTACTACCTACCTCTATGTTGTGTATATTACCTAGTATTAATATCCAGTTCCTCTGACAATGGTAGTGCCGAAATGCTGTTTTTTAATTTTGTTTTAATTCTATCTCAATTTTTATTTCAGAATTCAGATTTTCAGCAGAGGCATACAGCCGTACAACATCTGGGATAGTTAGAATGAAGGGGTGCCAAAAGCTGAAGTTTGTTTTCTGGAAAAAAAATGTTTGGTCCTCATTTTAGTATTTCCGCAAAAGATTTACCAGTTTAAAGACGAATTGTTTGTCCATAAGTTCTTATTAATTAATAAACAATTCAAAGTAGAAAATCAAATCTAATCAAAATAAATCAATCAAATCGCCATTCATTGATAAGTTTTGCATTCAGATTATTCGACTGTCATTTGTTTACAATTTATTTCAGAATGCACCACACGGCTGAGCGTGTCGTCATCCATCCGTCGCGTCGTCACTCGTGGCCAATAAATAATACTTAGTTAATACTAGTATCCGACCGAAATTTCGGTCAAAATAACTGCAGACTCGGTGTGGAAGCTTCTTTTGGATCAAAAAGTGGACGAATATTCGGTTTAACGGAAACACGAGTTTCTGCGCCCGCCGCCTCTGAAAAAGAAACAAGTTTTACTCAATGATATATAAACTATAGATACGTTGTCCGCATTTTAAAATGGCAACAAAAAATGAAGCCAATTGGCCACATTGCGCTTAGTTGCGTCTCCCTCCCGCCGTACGGTGTCATATTTTCTTTCTCTTTCTTCACGCGTATAAGTAGTTCTAGTATTGTCGCCGTTTTTAAGCGCCGCGATGTTCGTTCATGATGTGTCTATATATAATACGTCATTGGTTTTACTTTAGTCTCTTTTCGTTACCGGTTGTGCTTAGTTATAAACATTGCGTTCAAAAGTGAAACGGCCTATAAATAAGTAGATAACATCAAGTCTTGATCTTCATGAAACTACGGGCTATTTTTTCTTTGGCCTGAATAACTTCATTAGAGAAATATTTTGATCTCTTGACATGTTTTTTCAAAAAAATACAGGTAGTTTTAGTTTCGATAGCGGTTCTGATCGAAAGTAGGGGCTGTACTGAAATTCGGTTACAATAATACTTATAATGTTATGCTTGAAATCATGATTTTGTCAAACACTAAGTACAATCTGTAGATTCTATTTTGTGTTAGGTTTAATAATTTGTGCCGTTTAAAACGTTTGTGTGGCCGAGTTTCCACTTCCTTATTAGCCTGCGCGGAAATAGATTGATAACGATGTTCTGAATTGATTAATTAGGTGTGTACCTATCGTGAGTCGTAAAATATCGTCCGATTCGTTCTTCCTTCCTTATTTCATTCAAAATAAGATCTAATTAAATGAAGTTCTGCTATCAAGAAAAGATTATTTTACTAAGCTAACCAGAGGTGGGCACAGGAGACGGCTTATTGCACACTCCTCACAAATTGGTCTGTGATCGAATCTGCTACGCTATTCTCTAAAAACTCTACAGCGAACTCGTCCTCGAAACTAGTTCAAATATGTAATTAGAAAATAGAAAGACAAACCGCATTTTCAACGCAAAATGTCCTTAAACAATGAACTTTTTTTTGCGTGGTAAAATCATCAAATGAGTTCTCCCACCCAGGGCAGGGCGGGAGGGACTGTCAGACTTGTACTGACTAAAATCCACGGTGTCCTCCAATAACCCTTTACGTTCCAGGGTCACGGTAGCTCGTTAGTCCCGTGACCCCGGCAAACTTTGGTCCTCTGAGGGGTCCCCGTCATTATAGAATGAGCTACTCTTTAGGTTTAGAATTTTGTAGACTGATGATGCTTTTGGCTTGGGACAATTATTTATTATGAAACATTGCAAAATGCAACAAAAAACTTAAACAAAATCAATGAGTAATAAATTAGAATGGTATCCATTTCACAGTATTCACATTCAATAAAATTCGACTGCCACCACTTGAGATAATGGTATGCGCTGATATTACGAGTATCATAGGGTAACCATGTCTCCACGTGGTTAATGAAAGACAAAAAAAAAAACAATAAGGAACCAGCACAACCGACCAAATAATAATATAATTTTCCACAACTATCACACAACGCCATCTAGTCCCAAGCTAAGCAGAGCTTGTGTTATGGGTACTAGACAACTGATAAACATACTTATATATTTCTAAATATATAAATATTATAGATAAATCACACCCAGACACAGAACAAATGATCGTGCTCATCACACAAACATTTGTCCTGGGTGGGAATCGAACCCACGACCTCCGGCATAGCAGTCAGGGTTACTAACCACTAGACCAGTGATTCCCAAAGTGGTGCAGGTGGACCCCCAGGGGTCCACGGGAGACTTGCTGGGGGTCTACGTAGCCGTGAACAAAAAATGGGGGTCCATAAGATGTTAATGGGGGTCCACGAAAATTTATTTGCTTTTGATAGTAAAGAGCAAAAATGTAAGCATAGTTTTTATAAGGGCCTACCTACATTGTTTTAAGTACTTAACTAAGCAGATAATATTTTAATAAGGCAAGCGACTGTTACTTGTCCAAACTTGCGTATTCGATATAACCTTCGATCATTAATTGAAATATAAATGAAGCAAAACATTAGTCGGCGCGAATTCTCTAAATTTTCAAACTTGTCGGAGGTGATGTTGGAGGTATTGATGAGGATATCCATACCTACAGTCAACATTTAAGTGCCCTGCATGATGACTTCAAAACCAGGTTTGAAGATATGCTGACGATGGATATACCACCATGGATCATAAATCCATTTGATGAAACGGAAGTGGCCAATGTTATATTACAAGAGGAGCTGCTCGAGCTAAGCACCAATGAGGAGCTGAAGGTGAAATGGCTACCAAACATTTTGGCTGCAAGCAGAAATACCCGAAAAATATCCTGGACTGTGGGAAATCGCAAGGAAATATTTAATAGCTTTTCCCTCGTCATACCTTGTCGAAAGGAGTTTTAGTGCCGTTACAAACCTCTTAACAAAAAAAGGAGCAAATTAAAAATCACAGAGCGGGGGGATTTGCGGTTATTACTCACAAAAATAAAGCCAAACGTTGATCGTTTGCTGACACTCCATCAAATACATCCTTCCCATTAATTAAAATTATGACCTGAATATAGGTTCAGGTCATAATAATACCTTATTATTTTTTTCTTGTAATTCTATTCTTTTAATTAATAAAGTGATATAAAATGTACCATTTTTCGTTTTTATTTTACCTAACGGAATATAGGGACAGAACTCAGAAGCGACACAATTTTTATTTTTTGGCGACTTTAAGAATGTGGTAGAAATGTAGCAGCAGGGGGTCCACCGAAACCAGTAAAATTTTGAAAGTGGTCCACGAGAAAAATAAGTTTGGGAACTACTGCACTAGACCAACAGGCCAGTCAATAAAAAATAAATAAAACATTTTCCATCTACAGCACCACTCACTTTCCATCCTCTCATAGAGCCGGTGTCCCAGCAGTGGGAAAATTATAAATAACCTGATTATGTATTTGTTTATTACTTTGTTCATAACACTATTTGTTTAATTGTAAACTATTATCGTTCCAGAACTTGTTGTGTAATATTTTACCCTGGACATTTTTTGTAGATTTTCCTGCCACCATTTTTCAGTACAACTGTTGTACGAAATTTCCACGAAACCTAAGGATATAAATTATTTTAGATGGGATCTCTAAGACTCCCAAGGGATACAACCAAATCCAGTATTGATGTCTACTGTAAGGACTACGATTTATATTTATTCCCTACCCTCTTTGATCTTATCTTTGATTTTAGTGCCGAGTGTTTTCGTGAAAAGAAACTACTCCGACCCAAACTGTAATTCTGAAAACTTTTGCTAAGTGATGTCTCTCTTGACTACAAATGCGTATAGGTACTGTACAATAAATTTCGAAGACGAACAAATGAGTAACGTTTTAAATAAATATTACAGACACCAGCACATCAACCTACCTCAATCTGTCAAGTTTCTTTAATAGATTTTTAACCTTATCACAATAAAATAAGGTTAATGTTCGATTGGTAAAATTTGACAGATTCGAGTAGGTTGACCGTCTGTCCTTTCTCATCACAAATCAGTTTTAAAGATATTTAATCAATAATTGTGTTAACACTATTTTAAACACCCAAGAAGACATTTTTGAGTTGTCAATCCTTCAACTTTAATCTTAACCCTCGGAAAAATCGTCGAGGTATTTAAATGATTGTCCTACAAACCCATCCCGTGTGGTGACCGGAGCGATAACGTGTGATATGAGTGATAGGCTTAAGTTCACGCGTGCACGTGCTCCGACCGCTATTATGTGCCGATAACAATACGATTTATCAAATAATCGATGCAGTTTCAGGCTGGCTACACGTGATGCGTTAATGCGATTTATGTTCTGAGCCTCCAAGTTGTTACTCAGAAATTCCTGATGTAGAAACCCTATAATATTAGCACAAGAGTGGACAAAGTTTCGCACTTTTCGCGTCTGGAGGTCTTCAGACGCGAAAAGTGCGAATTAATGTTTGTGAAAATTGATATTTCATAGTTTCGAAATGATTAGATGATAACTTCCTACTTTATCATTGGTTGATTAGAATTAGATCTAAAATTAAAATTAGTCGTGTTTCACCCAACAGGATTCTTAAATATCCGCAATAAAAGCTCTAAAACTACTTATATGTAAATAAATATGCCTTAACTTTAGTTCCGCTACGAGGAGTTTAAAATGCTAATGATTGACATGACTTGTCACCCTTGAAACAGATGATATGAATAACTTATCTAATATTTAGCAACAACATCAATGCTACTTTCATTTATAAAGGCATAAGTAGGCCTTTTAACAGAAATTCAAATTTTCTTGCTCTCAATTATTTCAACTTAGTCTTAGTATCGAGGCACCTTGACGGCTTTTAAATAATGCATAATTTAGATAAGTTAACTAGAACAGAAATCCAGATATTCACAGACGAAATTAAATCCTTTAAGCCTATCAACGATTTAAATGTTTGAGTGTAATTTTGTCTATCTGCTAGATCAACATGATCTATTGACTTATTATTATTTTCTTTTAGAAGTTTAATTACTTACTAATGTTATTTGCTTGAGTGCCCGAGTTACTAACTCACTAATCATGATTAACTATAACATGCCAATTCCCAACTATGTAGGGGTGTGCTTAAAAAGTTTTTAATCGCATCGTGTGTAACTTGCCTTATCCATCGATATCACTGTTGTGGCGATAATGTTCTTTGATATCAGCTAATATAATACTGTTCGGAATAATTCCTAAGGTGAGTAGGTATTAACAGTATTTGTATCGTCATTTCCGTTTCAGAAAATAATAATGTTTGATTCTAACCCATCTATTTTTCACTAAAATTTTACTTAAGTCATATTTTAAACATAAAATCCGAACTGTCATCGGTTCTTTTATTTATTTCAACGCCATTCATCAACATTTCAGCTCGGAATCTGCACTCACTGCAAATTTCTTCTGTCATACTTCTAAGTTCTGTACGTCTCTCATCCATTTTATTTCCAAGATTTTATTCCCAATATAAATGTCTATAATTTCACGCCATAGAATTTACTATAATCCTAATATAAGCAAGATCAGTCCATTACTTAATGGAAGCAAAACTTTCCCGCTGAAATTATTATTTAAGTATTTTTTATTTATAGGTACAACAAAAATAAATTATCAGGCCATAAATTGTCCAATCAATATAATCGATCGATATAGGTAATAATACCTACTTCCTTCACCAATCCGTCAGATTGTAACACCCGACAAAAGTATTTGTTTTTGCGCTATGGGGAAAGCCCATGACCTCTCGTGAACTTTTGTTTAACTTTTGTACCTAGCCGAAAATGTATGAAGATATTATTTTAACAAATTACCATCATTATTCCTCTGACTTTTTTGTTTTTGTAACTATGAACATCTAGATTTTGTTCTAGAATAATGTAAGTAGTTTTGTAGCGAGATAAGGATACTTGGCTACCGCGTGTTCTATTCAGGTTTCGACATACAAGTCAGGAAAGTTTGCAGGACTGTGTAAACAGGTGACCGTGACCCTGTCTCGTAATTGGCAATTGAAGGAACACCGTGGATTTTAGTCAGTAGGAAACTGACAGTCCCTTTCGCTCCACTCAGGGCTGGAGGAATCATTGTATGATTTAACTCCAAACAGGCAAGATATGCCTTTTTTGTTGTTTTCGGAGGGAAAACTTCAAAAGGCTTCCGGTCTTTGGGGATCAGACCGGGGAGTATGGGATTTTTACCTCACTAAAACCACCCCGGTAATCACCATCAGCACATGGGAGAGGGCCCCGTTTCCTCTTAAAAGACCTGACCGTGATCCCTAGGCTAGATATTCCTAGCTAGACTAGCTACGTAACATTTCATCACGCGTGTTATCTACAAAAGACCTAACAGAGGTGTACCTGTAGGGTAAACGGAATACTCATTCGTTTAAAGTCCCTTATTATTATGGCCCCGTCTAGAGGCATAATGACGAGGCCCCCTCTAGAGGGCCAAAGCCTGCCGGGGTCGCGGGACTTATCTCATTACCGTGACCCTGGAACATAAAGGGCTATTGAAGGACACCGTGGATTTTAGTCAGTACGAGTCTGATAGTCCCTTCCGCCCTGCTCTGGGTGGGAGGACTCATTTGATGATTTTACCACGATACAAAAAAATGGTAGGCGCGAGCTCATTCCCATCAATCAGTTACTAAACCAGTCTCAGTACTACATATTAGGTAAGAACTGTGATTTTACTGGTAAAACCCAATAACCCTTTCCAGCTGAATAACCATTTCCGAATAGGAATTGAACTCATGAACTGCTCTACAGTACCTTTTGGGTTCAATGGGATCATTAGAACAATGAAGCAGGAAATTAAAATAGTACCTTGTTGTAGGTAGGTACTATTGGAAAATTCAATTATAGTACTAAATATAATTCATTATTTGGTGTCAAATGTACCACCCCATCCACCTTTTAACAACCACTGAAGTAATCTTTTTATTTTGTGTCAGTACTTAATATGTAAGTAGGTTTTCTAACATACCTATTTGAAGTCACAGAATGATATTCTCTAGCAACAAATAGGGAATTAGGTCAGGGAGCCGGCACAGGCAGGTAATCACAGCGTGTGCCAGTTCGATCCAAGGTTGAAGCGTGGTCCATATGATAACGCTAGCGCATACAATCGTTGACATTGTTGTAAATTGTTTAATTACAGGTAAGCGACGTTTTATTATGTAGCTCGTTCAGACGTGCTTTATATGCTATAAGAGTAGCTCTGGCGAAACGTAAACTAGAATTTTTATTTTATTCTAGAATTATCAGTTCCGCTAAAGGTTCTGTTTTATCATAAAATAACTATTCTGGAGTGTTTCTTCTTAATAAAGAACGGTGACGATGTATCGTTGATAAAGGTTTTCATAGGGGGTACAATTTAGCGGAAGCATCAAGGACGTCGCTGTGACCTTGATCTTGACATTGCTGAGTATTTTTATCCTTTGATCAATGAAATAACCAAATATGGAAAGGGGACCCGCTTAGTCATGGTAATATAGTGAGGAAAATTTTTAAAGAAAATATTTTGAAACACACCAGCAACTAATAAACATAGGTAACAACGCTTAGAACTCTATTAAGATACTTACCTGGAAAAGGGAGGTAGGCTAGGTAAGTCAAGTAAATTACACTGCCATAGTTAGTGGATAAATGCGTGACATACCGTTTGCAGGTTTTTTATAGGCAAACTCAGAAGTCTCACCTCATTTCATCGACATTTATCTAAAACTCCGTGATGATTGTGCGCTGACACTTAAGGGAGAAGCAGTTGTACAGTGGTAAACGAGCAATGGAAAGAACGCAGATGTAAAACGTATAAAAAACTGCTTGTAGTGCGGAATGGCATCTTGGCGATCATTTCGTAACCGTACGATGCTCGATTAATTGCATGCTCCAATTTCATTGCAGATAGCTTTGAGTGAGCCTTTAGAGTTGAGAAAACAAACATTGTGTCACTTCAAGTACTAGAGGTGAGACACTGTGAAGAAACAGCCAGTTTTTAACCAGCTTGGGAATGCAGTTCGAGTAGTTTTTGTGTTTAAAGATCATGTTCGCGTTATAAAACTTGATAAGTAATAAACCATACGTAATGTTGAATGTAAGATGTACGGACCTGTTTTTGGAGTTCTGCGAAAAAGTGAAGATGGTGTATAAACCTAATTTTTTATTATTGAAACTTAAATTGAATATGCGGAAAATAACCTCATTAAAGATAACTAGCGCTAAGCCTGAACGTAATTTTTATATCAATAATCCGTGACTTTCTATTGCTCTGTTAATACTTAACGAAGTTTATTAGAAACTTGAAAGGTATCCCTTGTTATTACTTAAAAGAAAGTTGTGTTCGTTTTCTTTTATAAAGGTAAATAACATTAGATCTACTCAAGCTAGTTTTCAATAGCGGCAACTCATTAACAAGAGCGATCTGTTTGATTTCGAACACTTGTCTCCAACTGTGCAATAAGTACTATATTATCGGTAGGTACACATATACCTAAGTGTTTTCATACTGTCAAACAATGATCGTACCTGTGTACACCATTCCTTCTTCATAAAGAGTGGAAGTTTATTAATACAACCAATTTGACAACAAAACACCACCTTCTTCGTTCTTTAAAAAGCATTAAAAATTATGATCAGATAACTGTTTCTGCATTCAATGGAGGGTTCCATAAGAAAAGACGTTGTCGGCTGTCCATAAACAATGAGACATAATAACAGGTATATTATTTGATTCCCTAAAGCACGAAAATCCGTCTGCTTGACCGAGTGCAGCTGATTTCATAAAGGGCGTTCCCCTCCGAAGCGCGCGATGTTATAGGCAACAAGAGGTTGGCGGTTTTAGTGTTAGTTCATAATAAATTAATTACGATAACTAAGCATTAGTAGCGTAGAAATCTCAGCATGAAATCCCATTGCATCGCTCTATTGTCATCAGAATCACTGAAATTTTCAATTGAGGAGGAGTGATGAGTTTTCGAGATAATGATAATATTATGACGGTGGAAAAATAACCTTATGTTTGCTATGTAAAAATGCAGAGGGAGTAAAGCTGCTCACGTTTTATTATATTTATCTACCATGACAAAAAGTATAACCGAAAGGAACGCCATTCCTAGCGTCGACGCCAACCAATACAAAACGTTTTCAAACAAAAATACAGTACTTGAGGATAATCAAATGGTAATAATCCAAAAACAAGTATCCAAAATCTAACACGAAGACATTCCATAAGCCGCCAGTAGCCAGCCGAGTCAACTACAGACATGCGTGTATGCAGATTTCACGCCAGCCGCTACTAACTTACGCTGTTCGTACATCACGACGTAACAATTACATAAAAATGGCGTTCACATCGGGCCGTCGTCGACCGCGTTTCCTCGTCGATCGTGTAAACTTTCACGAAATCAAACAAAGAAATAGCGAAGCGGCTCATTTGCATCATTCCCACGCGGACAAAAGAATGACCCAATCTGTTTGGCAACTACAAATGATGTGTTACCCGAAATCCTATGGTCACCGTCTGCCTCCCCGCACACTCGCATGCGACAGACAACGAATTGAGATTTAAATTCTATGTTAGACGATGACCTTTTTATTCTCGAAATCGTCTCTCTCATGACCCTGATCGAGTCCACTCCCGAACAATGTGATCGGACGATTCATTTGTCGATTTTATTTTCGTAATTAACGTTTCGTTTTACGCAACCATGTCTTCACTTTAATGAAGCGCTTATGTAGTTTCTAACTTTAGTTTATACGTTGGTACGGCTTCCTTTATTATGTAGCTAGTATACTAGGTTTATTAATAGTGTTATGAGATTAGTGCCAGCTCTGTGGTATTGGACTACGTCTTGCTTTATCAAATTCTTCTACCCAATAGGTACTGAGAGTGGGTCTCTTACAAATCTTTCTACTTTTGGCAATATTGTAAAGGTATCCTAGACAGTTTCAGTAGGTACCTAGTTTAAAAGATGCTAAGTCTCATTCATAATTCCATGACGAAGGGTTCTGGACGAGTTGTGAGCAACGGCTCCCCGCGACCTTCCCAAGTCATCAGACCAGCGAGTGGAGCACCGTCCCACGCTTCACCTTCCGGTCCGTGGCCGCCCTTCGAGACGGTTCATATCTTGTGAGTGTAACATACTTGAAACAATTATGTTTAATTCAATATTTTACATTACGTATCATCAAAATGGATAATTTAGAAGTAGCTAACGTTAAATTCGAGTATAGATAAATAGTGAATTCAAGATTATTCCTTTTCTGAGTTGAAACAATTCTTGAAAACCATTTATGAAGTAAAAAAAGGAAAACGTTAACTTACCTAGGTAAGTACACATCTACTGCAATGAGGTCGAAAATCTTCAACTTTAATCAAGCCCTGCTCAAATTAATTTGCATATAAAATGCAATAAGCGAACGTGGAGTGACGACTGATAAATGTCGTAATGAAGAAAACAATGAGTTAAGGACTTTCTATTCGCGCGTGCGTCTCCCCCCACTTCCCCCTTCCTCTCATCGTACCTAACTGCCCACGGAGAAAGCCTTTGACCTGCACCTCCACAGGGCTTGTTTACTACGATGCAGTATTTGTGGCACTTTTGCGTGTCCGCACCACGGCCGTGCATAAATTGCAGTTCTATTTATAATTGACATTTTAACAGCGACCCCACTGGCTGTTATTGAAAATAAAGGAAGATAAACACACGTGACGTCCATGAACTACATCGAAAGTACAGAGTTTTCCATTATAATTGTCTCCAAAGCTGGAAATGCAGGCTTCAAAATACAAGACTTCATAAACAGTCACAAAAATTATAATCCTCATTCAAAGCACCAAACATTACAGTATGTTTCTATAATTGTAAAGTGTAGTAAACACAGTAAAGGCAGCTAGCGCAGTGCGCTCCGACGAGGTCGGGCAGTCCCGTTGTGCGCGGGAGTTGGGTCGGGCTAACGGGCGGCGGCTAATGAGAACGGAGCGACTCAGTTATGCAGATGCCGGCTGCGCACGCTCAACGTTTATCTACAGCTTGTTGGCTTGAATCACACTGTGATTTACCTAGACCTGTTGTTTGTAGTGTTAGGTAATGGTTTTGATTCTGACTAATAAAGTTACTAAACGGTTGTTGTAGCTTGGCAGTTGGGCTAGTCAATTTGAGGATTTCTTCTAGATATTATTATCTATCGAAGACTAAATAATAACAATTCTTTGCATCCTCCCTAAAGATGCCGCAGGTATACGTTAAATCTAGATCTTGACACGTATTGCAGGCAAATCATGCAATTATCCTTTCTAAAGGAGTGAGATGTTTCAACTCCTTACTCTTAGCTGCCAAAACCACAACAGTCATTTATCCAAGACCTAACCAAAATCATATCCACATAATAAATTAACTATTAGAACTAGTATTCCCATCAGTACTATAAATAATCGGGGACGGGCGGTATGCGCTGCGCCGGCGCACCGCGATTCGCGCCGCTGACGTTGAGTAACCGCCACAGTGTGTCACCACCTTCACGGGCCGCTGCTTCCTGACGCCTTTCGTCAGATAAACATTAGAAGCAATTGCTTTGTTTGGCTTATTAAGTTAGTGCGATACTTATTATCATAACAAACGTGTTAGAAAGAAATACAGAACCAAATAAGAACTCGAAAAAGCGTGATGTCTGTTTATTCACTACCTATAACGAATTCAAGCCACAATTAGCAAAACCACAGCTAAAGAAGATGACGCTCTTAAAGTTCTAGCCAAGCAAAATAGCAAGTGATCAAGCAACGCAACATTAATTAACAAAAACTTAAAGTTTTACCTACCCTATTAAGCCCAAAATAGTCTACAATAAGCACTAAGCATTAACACGAACATAAACAAATCAACACAGCACATTTGCGGAAAATACAGAGTTGCTGGTAATCGAACAAAGAGCTGCATTTCTTTGGCCGTTCCCCTCGACTCTCAGTTCGTCCCTCCGGCAAAACCGATCGGGCCAGACCATCGGCTCGCAAGGAATGCTTTCAGTGACTAATAGCCCAACCATTCGCAGGCTAACGCTTACTTGTAGCACAGTAATCTGTGAACAGTAGCACAACTACGATGTGTGCTTGAAATAGTACAGGTGTACAACAATAACTACTGGTTTCTTAAAGACAAAGGCTCACATGCTGTTAAATACCATCAGGTGAGGGACCAAAATGACATAACCAATTAAGTTACCTATATGTGAAGTTAACACATTTGAAAGTACGTAGTGCAGATCTCATGAAATTCGTATTTCGGATGATCATGATAAAATTAGTGGTCCACGTTGGCCCTGGTTTGAAAGAACTTAGAAACCAATGCCAAAAAGTGGGATAACACAGAAATGTTACTGGTGTTATTGTAGGGGATGGTAAGGAACAGAGATGGATCATGTGACCAAAATTCGAGTACGAAGGCACAACTTCTTTTCTATACCTAACAGCGAAACTAGCTTACAAATCAGCCACTGTCTATGTGCTTGTGCTAATTCGGTAATTTATTAATAATAACACTACTATTGTCACTATTTGTTGTGCACGTGCCCAGTTGTAGCCCACTTTAGAAGGGAAATACTGCCATCGAACTTCCCTCCAATCTAAGGTCACAGTGTGAGAGTTGACAAAAAAACACATTGCGAATACGTACTCGCATTACATAAGATGGCCTTTGTTATTTTATTTTACATAATAGCCATTTTGTCACACGTAATCTTTACCATTGGTAGAACTTTACTTATCATAAAATATATTTTGCCTCAAACTCAGTATCGTATTTTTAACCAAATCAAGAAATCGACTTGACTTATTAAGTAAGTAAGTACTTGTACTTAAGCAAATTAAATTACAAAAAAAAACAAGCCAAGTACGAGTCGCACCCGCACACTAAGGGTTCCTTCCTTACCATTATCTATAAAAAAAAGCCAAAAAAACACGTTTTTATGTGGGCGGGGGGGGGGGGGGGTACACGTTTAATTTAATTATTCATCTCTATAACTAAATATTTCAAGCGTCTACATGTTGCCGTTATCAATATGAAGCTAAAATTAACAAAAAAAACACGATAGTTGGTTTGGGAGGCCCTTCAAATACCTATTAATTTTATTCTGTTTTTAGTATTTGTTGTTACAGCGGTAATAGAATTCATCTACTGTAAAAATTTAAACTATCTAACTATTGCTGTTCATAATATACCTACCTACAGCAGTGAGATGTGGACGTAGGTACAGACAGACAGACTCACTCCGTTACGGGCGGCAAACCCCGTCTCGGTACTAAATAAGACACTTTAACCCCTTGGATAACAATGTGCTACTTATTAGTTAAGTACATATTACATTATTTTGTGGTTATTTTTGACGTCTGTCGGTTTGTTTTTTTTATATTAGTATTGACTACTTTTACTGTTTAAGTATGGCATATTATCTATGTAGTTTCTATGCAATAATAGCAACACAGGCTTGGCCGTCGGAAGAACAAAACCAAGATAGTATATTTATAATCTTCACGTAAAGTACCTAGACACTATCTATACTTGTTTACCTTTTCCTGCAATATAATTTATTTAGATAATCGCGCATCATAAGATTTTAGAAACGCGTAAATCGAATGATTTATTTGTAACTGGCCTTGAAGAAAGCCGTTCGAACACAAATATATGTATGAGCCGTCGTTATTGGCAACCGTGACGAATGTCTGACGAAAATATATAAACAATAATTGAGCTGTAAGTAGGTATACGAGTATTTGGCTGACAGATATGGACAGTATGTACTTGCCCCTACCATTATACCGAGGTTTGGCGCAAGCTTAGAAACAAACTCGATAATTTAGCTCGATAAATACAATATTATTTATATTATGGTCCATTACAGAGTTACAACATAAACTGAAGAAATGGTGGGAAATTGCGTATTAATTTACACTGGGCGTTGGCATGAGACCATACATGTTTTCAGTCAATTGCTTCATTTCATTGGAAAACATAGATTCAGGAAATAAACACGGTTAAGTAATTCACAATTCTTGAAAATAACCGATGTTAAACAGGCAAAGCAAGAAACCTACTAACGAGTAGGTATTCGACGTTCGTTTATTTAATCTAAGAACATTACATAAAATAATTAACTATATCTAGGAATCTAAAGGTAAAAAAATTTTAAATAACAGACTGCAAAACGGATAAAATTAATTTACAATTCACCTCAACAACAAAATTCGTGGCAAACCAAAGTTGTAATCATAATTTGATTATTAGCACATAATAGATAAAGAATCAGTTTGTATTCCAATTAAAATGAGACTTCAACCACTATTTATTTACATTACTTAGAACTTGCAATAACTTATTTAACTTACAAATTCGAACTCATCGTTTTGGAAGCTAGTTTTGCTAAGTAGCTCGAGAGCTTCAAATGAACATGGGCCACTTTCCATATTAGGTTGATATTTGAACCTAAAATGGATGAAACACGAAATACATCCACACAAAGTCGTAAGCAACAGCTAGTAATAAACAAAAACTGAAATGTAAGCATCGATACTACAATGGTAGTGGTAATTGCCTATTGCACCGGCAAGTGAAATGAAAGTAACAATCGTTTTATGAAACCTCTTGGTGGAAGGTAATCTAATCGCGTTAACATTACACAATGTTACTCCGAAACTAAACAACTAATCACCTGTGCCCATTGATTGAACAATTTTAATCTTAATCTATTAAAAAGTTGTCACTCATACGCTCTCTTGGATTGGATTTTTTTCCCATTAAACCAGATTCAATAACACATCTGTTTTTGGAGATATCATAAGCATACATATACTTGCTTATCTTTTGGATACCGGAGCAGCAAAGAAGAACAATCAAATAATGTGCATCAAACATTCGTAAGTGAAAACATAATATAATTTCATGCGCTGCGTGTCAGAATTGTGCAGTTTGAACATCTATTGTTAATTTTCTATTCTCTTATTACAATTATTTGCTTTATGGGGAAGTAGGAAATAGTGCGAAGCGCACGTATAAATAATATAGCGTGACTTTCTCCGTTTGTTTTGATGCGAGCAGTGGCGGCGCGGGCGCACGCGGTGTGGCCACACAACCACATAAGTGACACAAGTAGGTAGATAGTACACCTCAAAACAGGAACAATAACATTGCATAAACAACCACATATAGAAATAAAAACTAATATTCTAATGCGTTTTAAAAAAGTTTTGTTTCAATAAGTAATCCTATACTCATTAGGTAACAACCAGAAACAATAAAATATGAACATCTACCATGCATCGGTAGATCATAAAATCTGTTAAATTAGTCATTAATAATTACACAAAAGAGACTTGGCAAACTCTCTATGATATTGTTATGCTAATTTGGTATGTATAATTTTCTGACCCATACCTACAAACTTATGAAACACTCAATCATTCTTATGGAGTTTCACCAAAATTTAATTATACGTACCTTCTCTAATCAATTTTATAATAAAATTTAATTAAATACGTATTCTAATCAAAAAGTAGATGACACTAATATACATCCATTAAACACACTCCGGTACCAATCTGAATCCAAACATTGCAATAAAGAAGTATCGCGACAGCCGCAGCACCGTTACGTAATGGCGGATTGTCAAAATGTCGCAAGCGCAGCTCACGTAGGCCGCGCTCCTTGCAACCGACGCAACCGACAAATCGCTGGGAAAGCATCATAATTCCGCCAATCACACGGGAATCTCAGCAATGCTAGCTGATGTCCAATAAACCGCGTTGTAAAATATTCGATCCAAATACTATCGCAATGTAATAAAATCTATAGGTATGAAAATAACCCAAAATATATACCTGTTTATGACTTTTAGGTTTTGATTTTGAAACTGTGGATGAACATTTAAAAGAGCGAATTTTGTTTCAATATTTTAATGACATGCGCATGCAAAGCGGATCCATACAAAAATGTACACAGACCTTCACTCTGACATTCGAATCCATCACAGATTCTCGCTTCGACCGTGTACAATACTGAGGTCTACTTTATAATATAGTAATTCCTCAATTTGAACGGTAAATGACCTTGTTACAGTTATAAAATGTCATGCTCGTGTTTGAGCAACCCGAACTGGTTAGTGCTATCGTAAACAAAAAATGTGAGACTAACTTGTGTGTACGACGTACGTATCAAGCCGATGATATAGTACGTTAAATGCCAACATTTTTGTTTTCTCTTCGAATTTGTTGCGGAAGGAAAATGTTTGACGTAAACAATTTTGAAGATTACTTTCTAGACGAGTTCCATGTCACCAAATAGAACACCGGTGCTCCAAAATCGGAGTCACAAATTGAACAATGAACGGCGGCGACGCGGGACCGAAAAGAAAATTAATTTAGGTATTGGTGTCGGTCGGCGACCCCGCGATTGTGAAACGCTGAGCGATTGCGCTCAGTACTGTTTGTGTAATACACCGGCACAATGCTCCACCAAATCAGCTGGCCCTCGAAAATGTTCACCTGTGTTGAAACAAACGTCAACAACTAGTTGACGACGAAGACGGGTCGTCTCGTATGCGTCAATAAAACCTTCTGCTTCAGCGCAGCGTTAGGTTCTCAATCTTAACGAAGTATCATCGGAATAAAACTTAAGATATAATAATCATAACTTTGTTTATTTTATTTGCATCAGAAACGTAAAATCACGAAAAAATATAAAAACAACATTAAAAACCCTTCCAGCATCAACAATTGCAGCAACTAAAATCGCGAATCCAAAAAAATATGGAACATTCAATTGGCCAAAAATGACAAAAATCGTGGAACAGAACACTGAGCAAAGTTGGTAATTGGGAGATGAGATCTTGTGGAACGTGGCTCGAGGCGGCATGAATGAAAGCCGCTCACTGACAGCACACTATGATCGTCACAGTACAGCCACGCACCAAATCAACACCGTCCTTTTCGATATGTCACCCATGCAATGCGCGTTATGCTCTCCTCTTCCCACACGCACTTTCAGTGCAGCCCGCAATGTATGAAATAAAAAGCTCGTGTATTTCCAAATCATCGGTCGATTTGTGTGCGTTAAGGATATCGACATCCGCCGAACGAGTTTTTCCAGTCCGTATCATCGCAATATCACGGTTATTATTGAAACGCGCACTGCGGTCGCGACAGGTAAGTAAAGCATTTATCACGGGAAAAATATTTACCTATCTAGTGCAGCGTTATCTTATACCACACACAATTTAGGGGAGATTGGACTCGCTTTATCACTTTAACTAAAAGTCGACCGCTTTTTGATAAAACTTTCGAAATTAATTGTTGTATGCTCAAATCAAAAAATGTAAATCTTCGTATAATAAGAATTTGGTATACAAAAATCACACAGTGAAGTAAAACGTTTTGTAGGTACAAAATATGGTTTAGAAAGTTCACTGTAGTAAGCTGTAAGCATAAGTCCATTTGATTGTATCTCGGTGAACCATACCACTTACGGTACATACGGCTCGTTCGTGGGCAGAGAAATTTGGTAACACAAATATTAAGCCACAACCAGTTCACAACAATTGAAACGGCGATTTGAAAGACACGGCGACCAATCCGTCACGGTTCTTATGAGCGCAGCATTCTGTGCCTCCTCCTAACAAACGACAACTGATATTTTGACATCGTACACTCTTATTTTTGTGCACAATATGAGTGAGATTTTGAAGGTAGGTATCATGGCAAGTATAATCTTTGATTCAAAACTGTAACACAATAACAAACAGAAAACTTTAAAAGAAAATAAGCGACCTCTCTCTCTTATTAAAAAAACTTTATTTATTTCATTGACTTTACTTAGTTCCGATGGTTCCGAGAGAAAAGTTATTTTTTATAAAGTATAAAATAAAATAAAATAACAGATTGTTTTAAAAGTAGGTACTTAGGTACCTGAATTACTTTTTTTTAAGTTATAAATTACCTACTCCTTTTAGTTGCGATACTCCACGCAAATTCTTATCTCATTAATTAGGTACAGCACTAGAATTGTGTCAAGATTGAGAGATGTTTTTCTTTTGACCACTTACTGTTACTTAGCCCGCACCAACACCAACAAGGTACAGGTGTGATTATGTTGTGTATTTACGTGAACAATGCATAATCAGGAACCACAGTTGAATTGCTGGTCTTAATTGAAGTATTCCATCAATTTCTCCAGATTAAATTCAGGAATCTGATCTGGCTTGTTAACCATGCCCATGGGATCATCGGTGACGTATACCCATTGAAACAAAAAATGTTTTTTTTTTTCATAATATCAATCCTCGCCTTTGGGTAATCGGGGAATAAACATTAATAAAATAAAAACTGTCGAAGTGCATGTCGGAACATGCACAATTAAGGGTTCCGTAGTAAAAATGATTTATGCCAAAAGCAAACTAAGCATTTTAGATGAACTAGCTGTTGTTAGCGGCTTCGCCCGGTCCAACTCACAAGGGTATTGACAGACGGACAGAAGGACAACGAAGTGATCCTATAAGGGTTCTCTTTTTCTTTTGAGGTATCGGTATCTACGGAACACTAAAAAGTTTCCGACGAATTGAAAAAGTCATCATTAAAAAAGACGTAAGTATTGTATATTCTATTTTTTTATTAGGTAATTGAAACATTAGATTACTTAATACGTAACAATAATAATTAAAAATCAGCAAAACTCAAGTATTAACATTAAATCAACAGTTGGTTACTAAAAACTTATTATATGTATTTCCTTAGAGGAAATAAAGAAGCATAGTTTAAGGCAATCATTTTCGAACATTATATTCTAAGAAATTATAAAAACAGTTATTTGTCAATTTGACAGTAGGTATATAGTACTTATATTATAAAAAATACAACCGCTACCAATTATCGGCTATCTCAAAAACTCTTTACTACTGACTTTGGAACTGCTACCGCGCAGTTTAATTCACAAAAACACGTTCAGTTTAAACGTGGTTCCATACACGAATTATGAAGATAAAAAAAAGATATAAAAAATAAAAGGGACCAAATTTCAATCATATTGGCTTTTGGCCCCAGATTGGTCAAGTAGGTAATCGTAGTAAACTGAGGCCTTATCATGAGTTTTCAGTTATTCTGCTGTAAAGTAAACTGGAAATTTGACATTGTCAATTGACAAATTTCAAGGAAAAAATTAGTTCCTTCTTTGCACACCAGAGGCGCTGTCCCATTTTTCCATAGCGTAGCGTTATTTGTATGGGAACATGAAACAGCGCCTCTGGTGCACGAAGAAAGAACTAATTCTTTCCTTGAAATTAAATGTCAAAGTTCCAGTTTACGTCACAATAAGTGAAAACTCATGATAAGGCCTCTGGAGCAAATGTATGTAGTTTTTTCTTTACACAACAACTAGTTGAATAAAGCGAATTTTTAATACTATTTATTGTTGTCTCCCTCCAATAACTCACTTACAATTAAATCGACTTCACTTAAAAAATACTTCCGTTTCCGAGGTGTCAGCCGGCTGCAAACCAATTCTGCTACGCTGTTCATGTATTCTTTTAAGTCACAGTCTTCCTCCGTTTCTTTTGAACTATATTGGTATTTTACTAAAAAGCGAGCGAACATTGCTGATTCCATATTGTTTTTAGAAGTTTTATTATTTTTATTTGACATCAAAAGTTTCCTCAAGCGGCCGCCAGTAGACCCGGGAACATTAATTTCTACCTTATCCATTGGATCTTCATGCTCATTACTTTTCATTTGTATTTTTGGTAAAGCATCAAGACCTCCGAAATCCGTGTCAATTAAAGCCTCATCGTCTTCAATTTCATATACCTCGCTAACTTCTTCGTCCGTTTCTAAACTCTCAACTGTTTCTTGAGTATTCGTAATACTGTCACAATACTCGATATTTGGCAGAATACTCGTAGGTTCTGTTCCTGTTCCTTGTTTGTAATCCTCAATTATGATAGCACTATTATCTTCTACTTTTATTAATTTTTCCACATTCACACCAGTCTGTTCTAAAGATCCAAATGCTGAATCAAAGAAACGATGTGAAGTAAAAGGTATTTCCGAATCAGGAGTTTCAAGCACATATTTGTTCAGAAAATCAAGAGTGCCATCAAAATACTTCGCTGTATTCAAATGATTTCGAACCATATCTTCGGTCACTCTTTCATTAAGGATCATTTTTTTTAATATCAAATAGTTATATTTCATAGCGCTCCACTTTTTCCTGCAATATAGCTCTGAAAAGAAAATAGACAAGTCAAAATTATTATTTAATCGATTCTTACGTATTTTACGATTGCACGTCAATGTTTGATACAATCTTGTATGAAATTAAGTACAAAATACAACATTATTTTTAGTATAGGTATGCGAATCGATTCCAATAATTTTTACACCATGTTATATTTAATCCCGAAAATATTTTAATTTAATCACCACTTAATTACAATACAATCACCTAACGGTTAGGTACCTATTGCCAAACTATGTATTATCAATGAGTGTAGGTACGACACAGGCAGCGCGGGTTGCGCGGGAGTACCTACCACGAACCGCCGCGAAATGAGTATGTTTTTCTTAAAACTAGAAAATTGTTTGCTCCAAGGGATTCCAGACCTTAGTATTTGATATGAATTTCAGCTAGATGCCTCCATGCGATCCTGAGAAAAAGGGTCTTAATAGACAGACAGACGGATAACCCTAAAAATACTGGAATTATAAATTACGTGCCTAGTTAAAACTAGTACAATTTAAGATTGTTAAACTTCGATAAGAAAATGATCTCAAATATTGGCGTAAAATGATATGCACAAACTGAGCGATAGCGAATGTGAGAGTAGGTACTTGCAGAACACGGTGAGGGTCGCAAGTATGAGCAAGACTGCGGATCCAATGCGCATGTATTTCGTAGAACTATCGAACATAGTGCAAAGCGTTAAAAAGCAATTCAACCCATAACATTAAAGTTTACAAATATAAATAATATACATACCTGGCCTTTTTGTTATCTCCGATATCTCCCGCCAGGCTTTGACTCCTTTCGAACCCTTAGTTCCTAAAACGTTATTGAGTTCATAGCCTTGAACTATTTTAATAAAGAAAATATCTTTTTCGTTCCACTTCCGCGTTTGATATTGATTTCGACGACGCATTAACTGCATAATTATTGTTATTAAAAAATGCGTGCATGAATACGTGCCGTGTCTATGACAGTTTGCGGGGGACTGAATGGTGCCACGCGGGGCCGCTTGCCGCTCCCCGCTCTGCTCCATCGCCCGGCACACGGATCATGGCGCACGCGGGGCGCGCGGGGAGCGGCGCGACGCTCGCTCGTGTTGTGACTCGCAACGGGTGTTAGCGGGTGAAACGGGCGGCGCGGCATGCGGCATCTCGATACCGCATCTTGCGCGCTATCGTTAATACGAGTATTACCTATTTCATAAACTTTTAGTACTATACTATTTCAATTTAAGTATACTACTGAATTAATTAATTAATTTACATAGGTAAATTAATTAATTAATTCAGTAGTATACTTATTATTCTAAAATCGTTCGTGCTAAAATAGTTTATATTTCAAGCTTTTATTTAATTTAATATTACCTAAGTTTTTAAAAATTTATAGGTTTTATAAAATGGATTTCATTCATGTATCGAACCAGTGACTCATATTTAGTTAATTTTTGTATGAAAAAAATGTAGCCCTTGTTTGCGTCCACAATGAACATTTCTCAGTGCTAGTAATGTTGCGAATGTCTGATTTTTGACATTCGCGAATGCGAATATTTAAAATCAAAATAAAACGCACGCAAAATGATAGATAGTTTTGACATTTAATGTCAGACATATTTAAACCGAACATTGGTCAAGTCGATATAGTTGAATGAATGTAACTTCATTCATTCAACACAAAAAAAAATCAACAAGTTTAGACTGGAGCTGGATTTTTTATACACTTCCCCGGAACAGGCATAGACAAAGAACTTATAAAAATAACTTTAAATATTTTTATTGTTTTTCTCTTTTTTCTCTCTCTTTTTTTAATATTAATGGGTGGTAGGCTGATTTGATGATTTTATCACAATAAAAAGGAATTTTGACATTTTTTTTACAATTCTGTTAATATCTTAATACAATTGGACTAACAGAACTATTTCAATTTAGTTGTCTACTTCAAGACTATTCTGTTACATATAGTTTCCATATTCAAATCATAGTAGTAATTTAAAAAACAGTTTTTCAATAATATTCGCAAACATTCGCATCGATTTATGCGGATGCGAATGCGAATATCAAAAAACATGCGAATATTTGCGAATGCGAATATTCACAACATCAATACTCAGTGCTCTGCAATGTTCGTTGCAAACTGTACCTATGTTTATTAATTATTTAAACTTCATGTACAAAAAGTGATACATAGGCGGACTTAATTTGACAACATTATGATGATGATGATGATAGACACAAATCTCTTTTTCAGGCCCTTCACATCTTTAACCCAGACTTTTTATCAGGTAAAAAATGTAACTTTAGTTCATACAAGATCGACCTACGAATCGAGCCCTGAGCTCATGGTTTGTCATCAGTTATACAAGTTAATCATTGTGCCCTTGCACCACCTCAAGCTGTCGAAGTGACCCATGTCATAAGCGGATAGCTTGAACTAGCGACGTTATTTATTTGTCGTGGGGTCTTGAGTTAAATTCTCAGATGGCAGTCTGTGTACTCAATCGTCATAGACAATATCATTACATAACTTCAGAAGGAGAGATCAGTACTAGTTTTTTACTAAGTCATAGTATTTTCAATTCAAAATCATGTGTTGCATTGCTGAAAAACCCATCTCCTTCGAAACCAACGCGAAGAGGTGGCATATTCTGATCAAGCGAAAGTTAAATAATTTTCATTATTAAAATGGGAAGGTGCGAATATTACCACTATGACAATCGTATTAAACGTGTAGGTGTACAGAAGCAGAGGGTGTGTCGCGTCATCGCGTGGGCCGCGTAGCGCTCGTAGCGCCTCGTAGGGCCGTGACGTCACGGTGACGTGCGCGCCTACGACTGCTACGAGTCTGCGTAGGCATGCTTCTCGGCAACAGGAAAGGCGGTAATGATTCAATTTTGACTACCACACGTTTTGTATATTTTGCCGCGTTCGTTCAGTTCTTTACATTCCATGTGAAATATCCCGTGTTGTACGCACGTAAATAAAACACTGGAAGTAATGCTCCTGTAAAATGTGCATCTCATTATTTTTATAAAGAACACGGTTATAGCAGTCCATTCGGAACAATTAAATATTTCTTCTTAACTGAATATTCAATTAATTAGCGACGCTCGTAATGCTTTACTTCATATAAATGTCCAACGTTCCGGCACAAAAATTGACAGACTCGATACATAATGCATAAATTGTTTATTTCTCGAAAGCGTTTTTATTTATGACCACAAAAAGCAATAAAGTAGCAAGCAAGTGCGCGCTTTATTAACCTCTGGTGTACGGCACGGCGCGCATTCCGGCCTCAAACCTGTCCCAACGGGTGAAATCAAACACTCGCGAGTTAAGGAGCACCCGCGCTCCGTACATTGTCTCATATTCTATTAACATAACAACTCGGCCGTGTAATAGTTGTTTGTATCTCAGTAAAAATCGCGGTGGATGAAGCCGAGTGGGCGCGATCTATGTAAATGCCTACACGCTCGGTACGCTTTCGAGATGATATCAAAGATGACGCAGACGCAGAATTGACATTCATTGCTTTTACGATAAAGCGCTCAATTCGATAAAATAATTAACTATACGAGTGTTTTGTTGATTTGCGTGTTTGAAATTCAAATATGATTCATTTGCATTTTGACCTAGTGTGATGGACTGAGTGATTAACCTGACTCTATAAATACAAAATTGACACAAATATTGAAGACGATTCAAAGTTTTAAACTTAATAGCGGATTTACTATTTTGAAATACTTAGTATATATAGAAAATTCAAGGCAATCATCTTAGTTTGATTTCAATTTTCTTAATAGTCTACTGAAGAGCATTAGGTATTTTCCAAGCAGATGTAGGAATTCAATGAATTTTCCGTAAATAGGTACAATGGTATACGACGAAAAAAAGTGTCACATCTATTAGATTTGCCTCGGCTATGCGTTTCGATGTCAGTGACTAACGATTACAGTCTACTTTACAAACACGCTTCCACCGCAGACTATTGTGTATATATACACATAAGTATACCTAAATATTACGTTTGTGTGTGTTCGTATGTGTGAAAGATACGCGGATTCACTCACCCGAGCTCCAACCATTTGTGTTATGTGCCATACAATTAACTATTCATAACTTTTATACCGATTTCTTGTTATTATCATTCCAATCTAACGTTTCGGTTAACCTACTAATCATTATTTAAGAACTGAATTGAAAACCGCCAAACTGATCTTTGACCTCACTATATATCAACTTAGTTGATACTTTAGTAGTTTTACTGTTTACATTGATTACTTACATTTTTTTAAATCTATCCTGATTATTTATTGAAATAAAGTAACAAGTTTAGATCACATAATATCAGACTATCCTCTTCCAAAAAGCCTTTGATATTTGTAACAAGCGACTAAGAATCATGCGGGTTCTTGCTTCCAAGAATTTCGCTTAGAAAAGAACATTAAGCGTGAAAAGATATATTGTACGTTTCCAGTTTTTTTGTTAAAAATAAAGTGACTTTTTTTCTAAGTAATCGGAAAATAAACAATTTTGGTACCAATTTCTTTTAATAACAGTGTATAAATCGCATTCATTTCATAGTGACTGAAACTATTTCCTCGGGCCCGCGTAGGTCGTTGACCCACACTACGGCATAGCGTATTTGCGTGGTACTCCTACTTACACCATAAATCAATGTGAAAGTATTTTTATTTACCTCATGTGTAGAATCACATGCTAATTGATATTCAAAAAGGAGATTCATTAAGCTTTTATGAACCCAGCAAAAGTTTATTGAACTTGAACTGTTTTTAGTGATTTTAGAAGATTATCCGTTGAAGTATTTCCTGTTGTTGTGTTTTAATTCTTGTATAGTCAGATGCGGAGGATATTACAATAACGGTTGCCGTTTCACCTTCACAAGCGGTGTAGTTTAACCTAAGAAGCTACCCACTAGTATGTAAGTCATCGTGATATATCAGTTGGTGTAACCTCTATTAAAGAGGCGGATATTAACAGGACGCTAGTCGGCAGCCAGTCATTGTAATCTGTCGATCTACATCCTCTGAAGCTACTAGCCTTTACGCTACTGATAGGCTAAATATTCATGTTTCAACGTAGTAATGAGATATATGAAAATGTCAGCAGCCACCATTAGACCAAATTGCAAAACGCTTTCGTGGCAAAATGTCATAAAACTATGAATGGTAACCCATAATGTACGGTGGTATTCGCTCATTGATGTCCATTATTATCCACTATTTGATTACCTTTACGAATACTCATCGGCTATTGTGTACATAGACTATTAAACGTCAGCTTAATCAACTGATTGAAACGAATGTAAATCATCCTTGAAATATTAACGGCGCTATTCATTTACAGTTTAGCCAAAGTAAATAGGTGCCTACATAAGTGATTATTTATATGAACAGGGAAGTCTTTGATTAATTAAATATATTTCCCAAACATACAAGTTGAGGTCAGAATCCAGTCTGACCAGGTGCTAAGCAATAAGCATACTCATAGTCATCCAAACAACGCATGATACGGATGACCTAACAATTTTTATTTATCATAACACCCGACTTGTATTCAAGTGGTACGCTAAGCACACTTTGCGGTTAGCACAGTTCACCAAAACATACTCAGTTATTTAAAAATACGGCTTATAAATTATGAACATAAAAGCAATAGTTATGGAGACTAGTTACTAGTATTTAGAAAAGAAAATATCTACTAAATTTTGAGAATGCCATTATTTGTAAATTCAGAATAACACATTACCTATGACTGACAAAAATTGTTGTTATGTAATGTAATTAGAATGACAGTAAATATTACAGAAAGTAGGTATCTACATACAGCATTCGTCACAGGTAGACCGCACGCCGATGCTGTTGGTGATGAAAGCAGCTTAGCGATTTAAGCAGCGATTAGTCAGTATTTAGCAAGTGCGATTGTGAAGCGACAAAACCATTTACGCTGTTAGATTTATTGCTAATAAAAAACTTAATGAGTGCGCTTCGACTAAAGTCTTCAGAATTAATACAGTTGGGGCGGTCCATACATAAAATTAACATAAAACATCTTAATACAAGTATATAAATTGTACGCGAATTAATTTATTAACAGCTTGTGTTTACTGCCCAGATGAGTTATGGTCTGTGCTAAGTACACTGAAATTTGGAACTAGTAATTTCCGTCGAATATTTCATCGGATCATAATTGTGAGTACGGAGTATTCCGGTGTCCGGGCAGGTAAGTCGAAGTCGGAGAATCAAAGCGATGCCGATGTAACTGTGAAGCGTCTGCGTTTGTCGAGCTTGCCGTGTCAATAAACTTGATTCGAAAGTGGAAGACGTTCCGACTTACATAAGCAGGCAACAATGTGCCCGCGCCGAACGCTATGCATAGATTATAATTATTTGTCAATTCAGATGGGTGACGCCATATTCGAAACTTAACATAGGTCAGTTAAATACCTAGATACACCAAGCCAAGGTAGGCCTTTTATGGAATAGATAATATTTTTTATTAGGCACTTAATAGGTACCACTCGCATACCTTCACTGAATTAAAAATATTGAGAGATCGCAACCGCTTATCGCCTCCGTGAGAACAAGGCGCCTTCTCCGCTTAAGTGGACAGAACTCCACCATGTCCCTCGAGCGATCCACACATTGGTGCGTCGCAAGCTCGGCCATCGCCAGGTACGACTCGACTCTCCCTCTGCCAGCAACCTCCCGAGTGGCCTCATCATGCGCCTATGACCTGCACCTGCCCGAAATACTTATCTGCTCTAAATAAAAAAATGGATTATGATTATGCCTAAACTCGTATCTGTAGATTAATCTATGGGAATTATTCAGAATACACGTCTCGACACGGCCATGGTTCTGAGCGTCAGTCCAGTTATTTGCAAAACCGCTATTTATATCAATCCCATAAGCAAGACATTAGAAACACTCACAGATCAATCACACAATTATTTTTAGATGTTAGAGACTCAAAAACAAACAAGAGGAAAAACTCTTGAAAGATGTCAAGGAAGTGACGATTAACAAAATTTGTTTATAATCTAATCAGCAAAAATTTCAAAAGACAAATTAATTTGACTTGCGTAAAGCTGTACCTACTCAAATACAAACAATCTTATCAAAGCAATAAAATATATCACTACGACTGATATAATTTTATGTATTCCTAATGAATGACGCATTTCGTGATGATAAAAAAAATTACATTATTATAATAATATATTATGTAGTTAATTTCCTTTTAGTAACTTGGTATACTACCAGACACACTTACGTAGACCTAAGAGCGGTACCTATACACTACACAAGGCCTCATTCCCATTATGACGGGCCGGCTCGGCTGTTTCGCCGTCCCTTCCATACAACCGGAAGTGCTATTGCCAATACAATTGACATGGTAAATTGGTAACTAACTAGCTAGTCAAATAAACAATATTTTATTTAAAACTTTGAACATGGATAATAAAAGGGTCCATATTGGCTCACCTAAAGTTGTTAACCCGAAATTGTTCTTCCTAACGATTTGTAATCCGAATTATCAGTCTTCCTAAAATTTTACATCCTACAGTTTTCATTCATACTTTTTGTAGTGCTACCGGCGATGTTCATAACACTCATGTTTCCGAAAATTGTAATGTAATTAATAATATCATTATTGAAAATATATTTAAACTCCTACTGTTTTCTTTCATAACGCTTTTATTCCTAAACTTGCGTCGAGCTACCTTTGTAGGTGGTAATCCGTAATATATGCTCGCCCTTGCATCCTTAGTCAAATTGCCGACTACCACCCACCAAGGTGGCTCAACGGAGCCCCGCTTTGCGGGGCTCCTGTTTCTATTTGCAAGGTTTAAAGTAACCTAACACGAAGGGGATGGAGGGGTCTTTCAGACCCCGCCATCCCTTTCGAACCTAACCTGTGCGAGTCGGGGTGCCCTAAGTCCCGAGCTCGCTTCGCTCGCTCTTGCATCCTTTTATATCTAAACAAAAAATATATGACTTTGAATAATAGTGTAAAAAATGGTTATGTTGAGAAAATATAGGAAAACAAATAATAGTATAATAGAAATGTTTATTGCTACTGACATTATGAAGTCGAATGATTCGGAATTATGAACATTAGTGACAGAGCAATTAGGAGTTGTGATCATTAGGATTAAAAATGTTAGGAATACAATTTTCGGGTTTCCAATGATCGGAGTTTAATTTTTAGGTGAACTTTGGCGCGCCCATAATAAAAACGTGCTGATGTAAGTTGTTTTATTAAAAGCTTTTATTGTTTTTGGGCGAAAGCCTCTTTCCCATTCATACAAACCGGTTGCTAAGCCAGTACCAACATATGTTTGAGCAGGTTTAAATCCAGCTCTATTTAAATTTTCCAAGTATAAATTGCATTATGCCACATGTCACCAAGCTTGCGTGTGTGCGTAATGGAATCGAGGCCTAATCGCAACAGCGGCGGCGCCTTTCAAAGCCATGTGCAATAAGTAGTTGAGCCGATACGTCACAATAGTGCATAAATAAAGACTTGCCGACAAACTCGTAAGCACAATAAGCTATTTTCTTCACTTCACTTGGTGTTTAACTGCTTACAAATACATAGCGACAACAGTTTAGATCTTTTTTATCGTTAATAGCAATAATGACACTGAATAAATAATTAAAGATTATGTAATCTTTAGTTATTTTGAGTAATGGTACGTATTCTATGTTATGGGCCATGTTGCCTGAAATAAAGGTATAAATAAAAATTATGTTTTATTTATTTCTAAAATCACAACTAGCTGTGTCGGCGGCGACGGCGCGGCGGCGGGGCGTCGTGTCGCGTCGTCGGTACTGCGTACCTACCACAAGCTACAGTGATAATAATAGGCTGATATTATTTTATGTGAGATATTAGACACGGTGTAACCGTGTTACATTACTGTTTTAATACAACTCCATGTCTTAAATTAGTAGCAGTTTTGTCAGACATAAAAATATTTTTATTACCTACACTCAAAATTACAAATTGTATCACTACAATTTTTAATGCAAACGTAAAACAAAAAAAATGGCTATGTACTTACTATCACTTGACGTTTAATAAAAACGTGTAAGTAAGTGATAGTAAAGTTCGTAGCCATTTAATAAATAGTAAATACTCTAATAAATATTTACATAGTTGCGACAGAGCAATGCATTAAAGATTTAATCAGACACGGATGTGACGAAACGTCTTAACTCACTACAGCAGGGGTAAGTAAAAAAAACTTTCATTTTTTATTTCACAGTAAAAATTTCACTGAGAACTTTATGCGATACACAATTTGCATAGATTGAGCATTGTTATGACTATTTAATACGTTTTGTAAACGACAAGCACGTTTATTAAAGTGATATCGTTCACTTTGATCTCTCAATTGTAGGTTTATAAAACAAAATAATGTGTACTTTCATTACACAATAAGAAAACAGAATGCACGAGTTTTAAACTCGAATTACCAGCAAGTAAAATATAAACACTAATATTTGTATTAAATATTTGATTAGCTGACCATTTATTTTGACTCCCACACTACCTACATAGAGCAATAAAAAAGCCTTCATCGTTGGACGCGTACGGGTCAATAACTAGACAAAGGTTCGAGTAAGATTGTAGACGCTTCTCCGATCGACCTCAAATACTTTACGGTGAGTTTATTAATTAAGGCGGCCGACCTTGCAGGCCGCACATCCAAGGAGGTCGCCGGAGCGCGCGACAGAGACATCGCTATCCGCCGCGCGCCGCCACACGCTCCTCCCGCGCCACGCAACATCAAACCAACTGCCGAAGCGCGCCATTTCAATCGACTGACGTATCCCTCATTGACCTTCCGTTATCATCAATAGGATTGTCTTTGACTTATCAACCGCTTATTGCTGACTTTTCAACTCAAACCTTACTTTTTCAAATCAAACAACAACGCGTATAAGGCGTATAACTCATTGTAACTATTTCGTTCGATAATTACGGATAAATAAAAATTGAATTCAAACTGCGAATAAAAACCAATCAACGGCAAGCTTTAAAAGCCGCTCGGTCGCCAAGCAATTATGAATGCTAAGAGGCGAATCTACAGTAAGCCGGTATACATGACGTATAATACAAACACAAACACAGTCTCGCACCGAGCAGCCGAGAACAATCACAAGAGAGCGCGAGCCAGGAGATCACTCGAAACCGCACCTTAAGCTCATTGTCAAACCGATTACAATAAACAAACAGGACAGACGCGGTTGGAATCTTGTCAAACAGGCGAGTTCGAGCGTTGACTTATTGCCGGTAGGGCATTTCTGTGTCTGTTCTGCACGACAGAATTGAGACTCTATTGCCATCTCTATATAGTCGAAATTAATTTTGATTTTTATCATACAGGTAAAACACGGGCACGATCGCTTACGGCCCACTCACACAGACGCAGATCAACGCTGCCATAAATAAAAGATTCCAACAGAAACAATTGTTGCGTAGAGGTGATCCGAGGCCTCGGTGAATGTAGTCGACTAATCGCCTCGAGTCGATCGCGAAAGTAGGTGACCGCCCGTGATTGACGCTCTTGCGAAACCCCGTTCGATGACATTTAGACTGGACGGACAATGCTCTAAACCCTCGGTAATTATGAAACGTAATTATTTGTGTAGCAGATTGGTATATGGTGTGATGTAACTTGTTAATCAAGTGCAATCATCACGATTATTTTAGGAACGTTAGAATAGGAACCAAGTTTATTACGTCTGTTTATAAATAATTCTTTAAAATAAAAACTGCCACTATGTAGATTATCAGTTTTTCTTAGCCTGTCTTAAGTATCTCGCCTACGCCTTTGATACGTAAAACAGCTGAAAAGCGTTTGAAATAAATAAATTATTAATCATAGATATGCAATTAAAAGCAAATATTACATCTACATATTGTTTTATCGTTAATCCAGACTCCACGGAATCTCTGTTCTAAGATAACGCCGCTCTACTTAACCTCGCCACACAGAGACGCGTAAACGTGAAACAATACGGTACAGTAACACAACCTTATTCATGTACCTGTTAAATTAAACGCACACTAAAATGGACTCTAATGTGTCGGAATAGAGTGGAAAGGATGTTGGGTGAGTCAATCAAGGGAGGTGTATTTACGCTACGTGCACTCACACATGCGCAGAGGACATCTGCGTAGGTACGCGGTCGGGTGACGTTAGTGTGTGGGAATGCCAGCGAAATTTATACACACTCTTCATCGCGCTCCATTGTAATTTACAGTTTTGTAGCGTTTTAAAAAGCAAACACTTCTGTATGAGATTATCATTAATTTATTTTATCTCTAGTAAATGTTACCGCCGCGTAAGATTAAGGAAGTGTTCTGGCATCTTGTCTGTAAACATAAAGTTGGTGATATCACGTAGTCGTTTTGACGCGTGTGCGGCACCTGTTTCAATACGAAACAAATTAGAATGTTACTTGAAATAACACAGGTAAAAAACCTAAAATTACCCTGTATATTCATTAAACGTGAAATCGATTAGGTATTTAATGTAAGTATGTAAATATACACCTACACGACAAGATAGTGTGATGTTAAATGATGATAAACAAACAAATATTTTATGGAAATTAACATGTTGCAACAGAAACTGCCAATCACTGTTCCAACAAATGATACTTTATCAGGAATCAAGACTCCATACGTACGCAACTACTTTTTAAAATTAATTAATCTCGAAATGCTGTTTGATAGAGTAAACCGTAAAACTAAGAAAGTATCGAGAGAAAACAGAGACTCGTTCATAAATTTATATCAAATTGAAAGTTTAAGCAAATGAACACGAGTCAGTGGGTGCTTTCTAGAAATTATAATGTACATTGCATTGGTAGAGGAGCGAGAGATCATTCGGTGGTGTATATTATCTACAAGCGTTGACCGAGGCGGCCAGCTATTTGTACTTAGTATGTAGTAGACGAGTACGCCCACCTTCACAACAAGTTCACACCGCAGGTTGCTTACTGCTCAGTTTTGGATACGGCATTTGACATCAAGTAGAAGTTGAAATCTCAATTTTCCTTATTAACATCCACTTTTTGTATCGTGGTTAAATCATCAAATGACTCCCCCAGTTCAGGAGGGACTGTCAGACTTGTACTGACTAAAACCCACGGTGTCCTTCGATAGCCCTTTACGTTCCGGGGTCACGTTAGCTCGACGTAACAGCGATTTAATTAAAGTAAGTAAAACAATGTTTTATCAAAAAAGGAGGAATAAAGTATAACATACCTACCTAATTGGAAATTAACAAAAGCAATTTAAATCAATAATCACAGCTTTACTTACTATTTCATGCTAAAATTTACATTGATATATTTTGTATAGATAAGTATTTAAATTGCAGAGTGCAGAATGACGCCGATTTCTTTTATTTTACCTATTTTTTCAATATTTCAGTGAACTTTGTTCCGCATGGAAGAAAAAGGTTCATTTAGTTCTTAAATTTATAAGCTAGATTAAAAAAAAAATACAGTAACTATTATTACCTATTATTTTAGTTAAGCTTGATAAAATATTTTTTTTTATAACTTCGTAAATAGAGCATAGATAATAAATAACGATAGCAGCAATCGTGGATTACAAACAAAAGAACAATTTTTCAAATCCGTTCAGGAATCATTGAAAAATAGGGGAACTTACATAAAAATAAAGGTTTCTGACGAATTGATAACCTCCTACTTATTTTGAAGTCATTCAAAATGTACATCGACAATGATTGATTAATTAAAGAAGGAAATAATATTAATTACTGTATGATGATACACCTATATATCGTACCCTTATTGCAAAAACCGATTATCTGCATAAAAATTCGAGTGAAAATGGGTTTTACCTTTAGCTTCGTCGTGACTTGAGGATTCGATATCTACTTATATTTAACTAAAAATTGGTAAAAACTGCAGATAATCGGTTTTTGCAATAAGGGTACGATATTGCACCTAGGTCAGGTCATCGGTAAATATTTTAGTAACTCTTTGACATTTCACTTGATGCAACAACGAGCGGGATGTTAATAGTAACATCAAATGGACGCCATTTTTATTACAGAAATACCAACACCCACATACCGAAGTCTGTGATATACTTGAATTAATTACTAATCATGTCCATAACACCCACACGACCATTAAACTATAAGTTTGTACAAGTCAGTGATAAATAGAAAAACGTGCATACAAAGTAAGAGTTCAGGCACTCGAGAGTTGTTATAAAAACAGTGCATTAACACTGAGATATCACAATTCTATAAAGACATTAACGCAGATAACAAAACAATTAACGAAATAACAAGTTTCCAGACAAAACAGACACATTACGGGCATAATTGCTCAGTTATTATGGCTCGGATCATATATCCTCGGATTAATTTAAATGGTTATGTACGAGAGGTCAAAGCTGCCTCAGAAGCTTCACAAGACTTGCTACATGAGCTCACAAGTGTTTTAGAGGCGTTGGCGGGAAACGCCCTGCAATACAACGAATTAACTCGAGAAGTTGTTGGTAACGTAGTTATGTTTACAACGCCGAGGTTGTGCCCCAGGAGGCGGGTTTGGAGCTCCAACCCAAGAAACCTTAGTTGGAACACCAAATATTTATAAATAATGAGAATGTGAATAACATTTCATTACCTACTTAATTACAACTTAGCGATAATATGTTTACTCTGGTTCTGTCCAGCTCAAGTATTGCGAAAAAGCAAAGCCTAAATTGAGACTGATAAGCACTAAAAGTATATAATTAGTGTTGGTCATGCCTTATCATATTGAAAAGCTAGCATTCAGGATGACCTATTTAATCAATGTTAATAAGTGCATATCAATGTACTTTTGATTTTACTTAATAATGGTTATAAAATAATACAAATAAGTAATTAAGTGTAACCATGACTCTGAAATGTTAACAATTCCTAAGCATCATCATTTTACGTGTTTATTACGTAGCGAACAAAAATATCTTATCTTTACAGCACGCTTGCAATATTTTGTATACTTTGAGATTATTTTGCGGCACTTATCAACTTGTTCTAAACACATTCCATATCCATCCATATTTCACATTATTTTGTCTAGAAACCTACTGCTTAAACGTTATTGTGTTCTGCATTTAAACTTTTTAAATGGGGACAGCTCATTTCAAATAAATACTCAACTAGGATAATAAACAGCAGATATCACCTACGTATTACATAACTCCCGAAAAATACCAATTCTTTCTATTACATTAGGATGGCAAGGCAGGGCTTCATTAATAAAAAACTGATTAAAATGAACCTACATAACGATACCGGAAGTATCAATTAACGTTAGGGACATTTTGGCGAAAATGAGTTATATATATCATTTGATTCAGAATTTCGCGCTTTATCGATTGGTATTATTAAAAAAAAATCTATCTTAAAAAAAAATGTCCCTTACAGTACAAAAATTTTGACTGCGAAAACGATTTTTGAAAAAAAAATATGATGTAACAGTCAATAACAATTTTTCTTCTCAAAATATTGAAGTAAGTTACCGTATTAAATAGATAATTATTTAATACGGTAACTTACCCTTACAAATCAAATCATTTATTTGCATAATACAGGTATAAAAGATGTTAAAAATAGATATAGAGTGCACTGTATCATTACCTAATTAGATGTGCAAATCCTACTTAATATTATAAACGTGAAAGTTTGTTTGGATGGATGTATGTTTGTTCCTCTTTCACGCAAAAACTACTGAATGGATTTGGTTGAAATTCTGTACATAGATAGTTTATAACCTGGATTAACACATAGGATAGTTTTTATCCCTATTTTATGTTCCTACGGGATGATTTTTGAGTTGTAGCGGGTGAAACCGCTGGCAACAGCTAGTATTTATATAATCTTTAGGCAATCTAATTTTTCTAATAACATTACTTAATTCTTACAATAATATCACAAAATTACAGAATTATCCTGCTCGAAAACAAAAAGCTAATTACAACAAATTCAGTATCAGTGCTATACAAATGTCAAAGGAATAAAAAAAAATACAGAATGTCAAGAGAGTTACAATTATTCATGTCGTGCTCAATAAATTAAATTAATCATTTAATAGGTACATTAAAAATATTAGTAAACATAAAAATTAGGTAGGTACATAAAAGTTATTACTGCATGTCACACTACTTGTTAGTATAAGTATCTATCTATATCTTGATCCTGTAAGAACTCCTTGACATTGTAATAACATTTATTTATTAGGATTTTGTGAATCTTCGACTTGAATTGGTGAACAGGTAAAGTTTTGACAAAATCGGGCAGCTTGTTATAAATTAAAGATGCCATGCAAAGAATACTTTTATTAATTAGTGCTGTTTTCCCATAAGGTATATCAATTTCTAGTCTATTTTTGTCACGTAATTGTCTATAGTTGCTTTTAAAAGCAGTCTTAAAATAGTTGGGATTTGATTTCACAAAAACATTAAGTTCATAAATGTTTAACGAAGGGAATGTCAGAATTTTCAATGTTTTAAAATAGGGTTGACAGCTGGTAGTATTGTCCACATTACACATAGCTCTTATGCATTTCTTTTCAGCTTTAAATACATATTCCTTATCTACTGAGTTACCCCAAGATACAATATCATATCTTAGAATAGGTGCAACAAGTCCATGATATGCAGCTAATACAGCTTCTTTATTGACAATTTTTGACAGTTTGTAAAGAGCAAATGAGGATTTATTGATTCTTTTGCATACACTTTCTACATTGTGTTTTCCATGACAGTTTATTGTCATTCACAGAAACTTTGTATCTGTCACGGGATGAACAGACGCCAGCAGGTCAACCTACCCGAATCTGTCAAATTTTACCAATCGAACATTAACCTTTCAGTGTTGTAATAAGGTTGAAAATCTATCAAAGAAATTTGACATATTGAGGTAGGTTGATGTGCTGGCGTCTGTACAGTTTTGCCTTGGTAACCAACGTTTATAACGGTTTAGTTCTTTGGTGAAAGTTAATAATTTTAGTTTTTTCCATATTTATTTTTAGATTATTTTCGTTTAACCTATGTATAATCTTATTTAATGTTTGGTTAACTTCATGCTCATAATCATTCTCCTTTTCACCCTTTATTATGACCGTACTATCATCTGCAAACAAAACCATTGGTTGATTTATGTGGTTAGGAAGATCATTGATATCTATCAAGAACAATAAAGGCCCAAGAACACTTCTTTGTGAGACTCCAAATTTTATAGTTTTCGTGTCCGATTTATGCTTAATCTCGATTCCTGTTTTCTGACATATTTGTGTTATTTCTACTATTTGTTTTCTTTTGTGCAGGTATGAAGAAATGAGATCTAACGCTTTGCCCCTTATGCCGTACATGTTTAATTTTTGTAAAAGTATATTCTGATCGACTCGGTCAAATGCTTTACTCATGTCCATAAAGATGGCACAAGTTGGTATTTTTTTGTCTATGGCTACCAAAATTGTTTTCAGTAGGTCATAAAGGGCCATATTATTTTATAGATTTACTTTTACGAAAGCCTTGCTGTTCGTCTTCGTCTTAGAAGCCGACTTTACTTTTGATAAAATGAGACCAACTTTGAGTTATACTCTTTCTAATAAAAAAATAATTTTTGTAATAGGACCATGCGTGGTAATACATAAAAAATATATATACTCGTACATGTCGAATTGAGAACCTCCTCCTTTTTTTTCGTCGGTTGAAAAGTGGACAGACTTAAAAGTATATTGATAATGCTTATTGTTTATATAGCGTTCTTTAGAGGCATAAGCCTGCTGCGGGCGTCAGTACACTCTACTGAACATTAGTTCAGTAGAGTGTACAGACGCCAGCACGTCAATCAATCGCAAACTTTAAAATGTTCCTAATATTGAACTTGAACTTTCTTCTCTTGTGACGGGGTTTTAAAAAAAATACGTAAGACTCAAGGACTTTCTGCTTTATCGTGGGTGCGGTTACAAACTTAGGGTCATTCCACACGATACACAGCGATACTGGAAATGTGTATCTTTTGTAGTAATTATAAAGTTAGATTTTGAGTCGCTCTATTGAAAAATGAGCCTTAAACTCACACAGACAAACACGCAGTCTCGCAACAATTACTTGTAGATCATACAAATAAAATGTTTGTTCCGTGCGGGAATCTAACACGCGACACATGATTCTGCAGCCAGCGCACAGCCACTGTCAGTCAACCACAATCGCCAACACAACCTGATGTGCTGGCGACTGTATTTACTAGGTATAGGATGCTATAAATACTGACGTTTGAATTTTATTTTAAAAACAGTATTCTAGATTTGGAATGCCAAAATTCGGTAGTATTAGAAATAACTTGGTAAAAGCGTGCCAAAAATCGACACATAATTTACAGCTATTAGTTTTAAATAAAAATTTGAAGCCATCGTTTTGCCGCACATGATAGAGCCTTAAATCATAATAATCGACAGATTACAATATTAGTATGCACAATAAGCCCGTTAAAAAGACAAGCTTGACAACATCGCATGAATAAAATAGGTGGATCAAGAAATCATGTCTTTATAAAACATAATTTATTGATGCATCATCCATTGGTTTGAAAACTTAAAAAAAAACTGACAGAATAATGGTACCCTTACGTATAAATTTCTAGATTATGCTAAAAACTAGTCAATACTGTTAAGCAATAGATACCTTTTTTGTCTTAAGAAATGGGAAAACTCAGACTTTTCATTTACATTTCGGAGAACACCTCTGAAATGTTTTCAAACAGATGCGTCCACACAGAGCGCGCAGCCTCGCGAGGCATTTGCTGCGCGAAGCAGCTCGGTTGGTGTGGAGGTGTCTCGGCCGAGGCAAGCGGGCGCGCTGCCTCGGCCGAGTGACCGAGCGCCCGAGCCATCCAGTGTCGGCTTTTGTTTTGCTCGCGTATTATATTGTTTCGTGCCTTGGACGAAAAAACAACACGAGTCCGCACAGAGCGCGCAGCCTCGCTAGTCAGTTTCCTCGAGCGGAAAATGCCTCGCGAGGCTGCTCGCTCTGCGGGGATGGACCTAATCACTAACAAATAGAGGACCGACCGTCAAACAATTTGACATAAACGCGTAACAAAGCAAAATGAGAACAACAAAAAATACTTGAAACCAGTCTTTATATAATAACGAGGCATGATTATGACATCAGGTTGGTCGCCACCTCTCAATACGCAGAGATCCGCTTAAAAATTAAACACAAATTGCCTTGAACACACAAACTTCTAAATTAAGTTGTTACGCTCAATATGGCCAGAATGTGTGGATGTACTGGAAGTCGGCTCTGATGGCGTCAAACTGGTATGCTAATGTGGTTGTTATTTATATTAGAATAATAATATGTCATATTGATGGAGCTGACAGTCGTGCAACTGATCAACGTAAGTCATAATGTTACCGATGTGTGCTTTTAGGTAGGTATTACCTAAAAGCAAAAGTTTATTAAGTTTCGTAAGATGAATCTTTTGATGATTTTTAACCCACAAAAAAGGTTTACATTTTTTTATTGCAAGACTACTCAGTTATTGATAATAGATGTAGGTAATACCAGATGTTTTCAGAAGACACAGCTGGAAAAAAATTAAGGTCCTTCAAAAATGCATTTTATCCAAAAAGTAAGGAGAGGGTCTGCCCTTGCTGAGTAAATACCCACTTTTCGTTAAAATTTAAATGAAATTAAAATCAAAGTCGACACAATATTGAAGGCAAAAACATAGAAAATATACATTATATCATATTATAAATTCTCGTGTCTACCTGTAGCTCAAACTAAGGAGGCAGTCTCGAGGCCTTGCCGCTGCGCAGGCAAGTGACATCATGCTCGCGACACCCGAGATCACAATCAAGACGATTTACATTATCGTCCTATTGATTTACAAGCACTATAATATACTCCTATTTTAACGTGTTAACAAATAATTGGCCGCACACGTTAATTTTATTCCTCGGATGGATTCAAATTGGAATTCAGTAAAATAGGGTTTATCGGATTACAATTAAAATCCGTTTTGCGGTTTTTTTTTCCTTTACACGTGGAAATAGCGTTGAGAAAGAACACGCTGATAATTTTGTCTTGCATTTGCATACATTTTGTTACGTTTCTTGACAATAAACTTCAACTAAGGACCTAAAGATAATATTGTTATAAACACTTGGCAGTGAGATTGTTTGTCTCAGTACAACATTACGTAGATGATACAGCTCTACGAAAATGCCCTATTTTATTATTCTATAAAATTGAACGCAATTGAAATCTGAAGAGGGTTATCGGGCCTATAACGTGGAGATAATTTGAAAATGTAACATTGCGGCTATGAACTAATCCAGCAGACGTTCCACCGACCACAAGCATTGTGTTCAGCAAATTGCAAAACAAATGGCGTAATAGTCAGTAACAGTTGTATTGAAACGTACGACTAAGTGCCCAAGTATAATATTTGATATTTTTATGTGGCCGCTAGTACGTGTTTGAATACTAATTCGTCCTTTCTTGTAAATGACATTGCCAAACTGTGGAATGAAAAAATCCATAAATTTCGCATAGAAATGAGACTTTTTGGCACCAAATGGCCGTACGTTTGTTTACATAAATGTTTTACCAATTTGCTAATTTTGGATTGAACCTATTATTATTTATTTGGCCTAGACATCGTAAATTAAGCTGTTCAACGCGTTTGACCTCTTTCTTGTCTGTGTTACGATGAACCTTTATCATTGAAATTGTACCATTTGAACTGAAATCTTTATGAATGCTAGAGTCTTATATAAAATTTAAGACTCCATTTAGGTACGTTAGTGTTTATTTACCATGAAGGTGTGTATAGGCTGATATGTACTCTGCTCACTCTCACTTACTCTGCACGCTGAGAGATATGCACTCTGTGGTAAAGCAGCTGAAATACAGCTGCTTTACCACAGAGTGCATATCTATCTACCTACCTATCTATATCTCAACCGAGTTAATTGATGCTCCCAATTACAATAATTCAACTTAGTCCTATCACTAAACATTTTATTTTTCCTGCCCTTTATGTTTGTATTTTATTCTTCACCTTTCAAAAAACTATTACAAGCAATATATGTATAAATAACTTGGCATCTTGCTGCACACTGAATGACCGACAATGAGCCCATCAGAAATGGTCCGAGCGCAACCGGTGTCGCAGGTTCTAGTCGGTCGCGTGCGACTCACCCTTTACACCTCAATACTGGACAATATATAAGTATACTTAGATCGCTATCTTAACAGTCATGTGCCGTTAATTGAACTAGAAGCACTACAACTGCTTAATGGCTAACTTGTATCTCCTTCTCTATCTAACGTTCAAACTATAACTTAGGGAAAGTCTAGTAAATTCGCACTGTTTTGTGAGACATTTCAAATTCAATAAGCTTCTACATCATAGTTTTAAAGGCAATTTATTCCTCGTCACAATAACTTAAGTATAATACCATAGATGAGCAATGAGGCCGCTGTAATTAAGTGTGAGAATGATGGAATAATACAACTTTAGAGTAGGATAGTGGACTGTGTGGACATTGGCCAAGCGACCTCGCGAATCGTCTGCTTATGCTTAATCGGGTCGAGCGTTCAATGTCACCCGCGTCACCACTAGTCATGTAAAACAAAAGATGTCGCGAGGCGGCCGACTGTTGACCGCTGTTTTGATTTTTTTGAAGTATAATACCAACCACCCAGGCGGCCCCAGCATGACTTTTCGCCTTTTTTGACGTAAAGTAACCGAACAATGTCATTAATTTTATGGAAAAAGAAATTAGCTCCTCGTTCGTACCTACACTAGAGGTGCTTTTTCAATTTTCCATAAAATAAATGCAGTAAATACTTTAAGTAGGTACCTACCTACGCTTGCAAATAAAATTCAGAAACTTTGTGATAAGGCCTCTGTAGTTTCTGTGGAGAAACAGACTGGTTGGGAGTTTACTTGAAAAACTCGTAATTTCTACTATACAGTAGAAATTGGAGAACGTAGATTCGTTTACAAAGATTTAAATTCATATGCACAAACACACAAACACAGAACAACTACGTGTAGATCATACAAAATTGTTCTGTGGGCGAAGGTAGGCGAAGAAATTATTCTAGAAATCGCTTCAGCTTATAACTTTCGCCACAGGAAGGCGGCAAAGCGTTTACAAGGTACTGCCTCATAGAGGACAAAGATCGCTTCCTCCGATACAATCTGTTTTCAGTAAATAGTCACTTAGGCTGATAACAATACTGATGCCTCGCCGATATCACACAACCTTGACTTTAAACATCCATGATTACGTTGTTTTGACGTAAATTGCGGATTTTTTATAAATAAATACATTTTCGATACGTATAAGTTGCTCTTAAGATTTAGTGTTGTGCATAGTCCCCCAAAATGTTATGATTGCTTAAGATAGTAGTTAATCCAAAGCATCTTTTACTTCCTACTAAGTAGGCAACTACTATAGTTAAATAATTAAACACTGTTTCTAACTTTGCATCCGTTTTGGGTAATATTAAAAGTAATTAGGTAAACAACTAACAACACATTACTAATGAGTAGAAATAATTTCGTAGCTACATAATTTTTGTGCTCGAATTCCATTAAACTCGCCTGTTAAAAAATGTGCTAATTAGCCATACTTCATTTGTTGGACCTTATCACACATCTTTGTTGAGCTAAAAGTTACTTAAATATTGTCCAGGGTCTTTCATATACAACCTTGAACATATTTTTGAACAATACGTGCAACGTGGGCGAACTGAATATGTAACAGAACGAAAATGTCCAAATTAGGGCAAAATGAAACGTTTTAATAATTAAATGGCGCCTAAAAACACATACAATAATAATACCAATATTATCACAACGTTGATATGCTAAAGATTAGAAACTATTCCTTTAAAGTATATTTTAATTCCATTTATGGAGCTTTTGAGAACTTGACAAAAACAAGCAGTCTAAATATGAAAAATCAACCATAATTATTTTCCATTAGACTGTAATATTTAAGTAGTAGCAATTTGTCCGTAAACAGCCTTGTAAAATTAGTCATAATACATAAAAGTATTTACTTGCGGCTAATTTGTACCAGAGAATATTTACCAACCGACATATCAGGCCAACGGGGCTAATGTTGACGCCACACGGGGACTAGAATGTAAACATTCCGCGGATTGGGCGCATATTGCACAAAATTTGTCTCTCAATTGAGCCGGCATACCGTGCATCGTAATAAATCAACGCTTCTAGCCTGTATTGAGGACAAGTCCGACCTAAGAAAGGTAAATGCCTCAATGCTAGTAGTTGTAAGGAGAACGCGGGCCGCGGAGGCGAGAGGTCGCCCGTTCTAACACGGCGGCCCCCAAACAAACGCGCACTTATTTGCCAATACGCGTCCATCTCAATACTGTGTCTCTCTACTCGATGAATTAACCTAATGCATTATAGTAATGTGTTACAACACGCGTAATCTGATTTGTTGACTTATTTCGGTGTTGGACCTTTACTGCCAGCTACATTTACTATACTGCTATTTACTGAAATGACAAAACTGCAGTACCTACGTCATTATCGCTAGAATTTACGATAGCGCACAAAATTTATATGCCCAGTTATTTCGTTTTGTGAAAACTAGATCTGGATGCAAGTCAGTCGGTAACTTGTTTGAATGCTAGGTATGTAGAACTAGTGTTCAGTAATGAAATGACTCGACTAGCTTTCATGGAAGTGGGGTTGTCCTCGAAGGCACACGTGACCGTGTGGACAATTATAACAATAACGACCAGCAGAGCACATGCGCAAACTAATATGTGCATCATCCTGCTCGATACTCATTAAAACAGTTGACAGTCTACAATACATTCACACTGATAAATATTGGTAATAATTAATTAATTATTACCAATATTTTTGATGACTGGATGGACTTTGGCACTAAGATCAAGGTGGTTCTGGGTGCTCGAAGAAAATTAGACAACAAACGTCTACTTAATAACTTCCTTGAGAAAATACTATAATACTACTAAACTAAAGACTACTACCAGGTTGGTACTATTATAAAGACTTCCTAAACAAAACGTGATAATTATGTTTATGACACGTGATTACTACGGAAGACGTCAAGTTTAAAAAAAAATGTAACACAAGTTGTGCCAGCCATTATCGCCTTTATCAAGACTTTATTTGAATATCTATTTGTATTCCAATTACATATTATAATCTATTCGGCAGAAAGAGTACTCGACTAACCCATATTAAAATGTACCGTTTAGTGTTTAGTTCTAGTAATATCAAAGGGAAATTAATAACGGGTGGTGCTCATGTGTGGCCGGTCGTGTTGCACCAGGCTGAGGCAACACGACAACTGACATATTGATTATGGAAAAAGAAGCAAAAAGGGTTTCAAGGTAAGTGGTGCAGCTCTGTGCGTATAAAGTTACGTGTGGCCAGGATTCAGGCCGACATGTCACTTTGAACCATAGCACAATCATTATTGTATAATATTCATTAATATTGGAACAAAACTACCTGATCGTATCAGGCGTGTCTCCACACGTAATTGCTGAAGTCACGGAAAAATATGTCATCCGGTACTCTCAAGCGATGAGGTAAACCTTTCAGTACTTATTTATTTTACTATTGTAATTGCAAAACTGAGCATGTTTATCTAGGTACAAGCTCGTAAAGGCTGTTGTTTATGATTGTTAGGGAAATCTGACTGAGGGAAACCAACCGTGGGCACTGCAAAAATATTCACAAATACTAAAAGTTTTATGCACTGCCCTAAAATTGTTACGGCCCTTCACAGTCTCTTTATTTTGGGGTCAGTACACAACATTCGAGACATACCTAATAGGCTGTGTCTACATATTTTATAAGTAAATGGCGTCTTCTCAATAAACAAAATACTTAGGTCCTATCATCTCTGTAAGGCTTGAAATGTTTGCCGAACCTAAGGTGATGGTTAAGCAATTCGACAACTTAGCGTTTTGCATTTTCCTGAGAAGAGAACTTAAACGTTCGGGGAAAGAAATTCCTATTTTCGTGTAAACTGTAACTGTCCCTTTAGTAAAATTTGGTTCTGTAAAGCTCGAAATTCAGCAACATGTTACGGATAATTTGTACCATGTCAATGCCAGGTAAAGATGAAGAAACATGAGATGCGTGCACCTTTTTGGAAAGGCTGTTGTATAAGTATTGCTCGATTTGTGGTACAACATGTTATGAACTGTACGCACAATAATTTGATTCAAAATTTCGTAACACCACTTTAAAAGTTTGACCCTTAAAATAGGCGTAAAAAATTGCTACATTTGTTTTGACCCTCAAAATTTTCGCTACCGGTCTTCAAAAGACCCTGAGTCCCTGCTTAGCCTCGCACGATGTTACAACCGGTAGCTACGCACTACGCGATGCGTCGCGCGCGCCGCCTATATGGCAAGGTCGGCGGGTGCGCCTGCGCCGTCGCACGCGACATCCGCGCAATCACTTTCACTGAGCGTCTTACCAAATGCACCGAGAATTATGTAGACTAGAAATGACGAAGAGTAAGCAGTATAAGATGTTACTGAACATTCGTCATGTAAAACAAAATTACATTGAGAATCCATATTAACTGTAATCTGCATTGTAAATAGATGACTACATTTATTTTCACCCCATATGGTTAATATATTATATGCAATTCTTATTTCGAGTTAAGTATAATATAAACGAACTTAAAACTAACTAATGTATAATGATGATTTTGAATGATAAAGTTTTGAAATGACTGTGGCGAAGATTTATTTCGTAGGTTTTATTTATCATTTATAAATTAATTGGACATGAGTTCATGAATTCGGGCTAACATTACAATAGGACACAAAAGATTGAAATAAGTAATGTGTATTTAATATTTTGCAGTGGCTTAAATATCTTATACTCCTTTTGTTAAATTGGATCAAGCCACATCTAGTAGAACGTAACTCAGCAATAGTACCGCGCATTTGGCTTCCTGCTCGACTCGCGCTAAATTCGTTTCAGTGCGAACTGTGCTTTCGCAACTTGACTAAGCTCACGTAACCACTGTTACAAAGCACAAACAAGACATTCATATGTGAATATTGTGACTACTAGACATAATTTAATGTACCCAATGAGATTATTATATACCATTCAACAAAGACACATAAGAAAAATAATAAGTGATTCTTTCATATCGAAGCTTCTGTGCTCTCCGATTATGGATCAGCTCTGAGAAGCGGTTGTCTTATTAATTTTAGAAGTCTTTAAGGCTGAAACAAAGTGAAACTGGTGGCATCTGTATCCTAAGCTAGATAATTGGGGTGAAGAGGTCACATGTTCACGAGACCGTAAAAAATCTTGATTTTCAGCTGTGGCTGGTCAGACTGGATGTAGCCCTAACAAAAGTCGGAAAAGGCAAGTCTGTTGATAAATTAAATTGTTGGTTTGCAAATTGGATTAAGTTACAACAGACAATTATTCAAACTTAACAAAGAACTCATACCTAGTAACAGACACTGCAGTAGTCAGCCTCTTTCTTTGAAGCGATTGCCCGTAGTTCGGACGGAATCCGCTTCTGGGTATCAATGCCTATATTTAACGAATATTCCCATAATTTTATAGGACTTACATTAATAAAATCAGTTACGATTACCTATTTTGTGTATTTGGATCTCCGTTATTTATTAATATTTTATTTTATAAGTACAATCAAGTGCATAAGTGCAATCCATCGATTTTACTTATTGTAATACATAATTATGAACATTTATGGCTCATTTCATTGAAACATAAATTATAGCGTTACTTGTCCTTGTGGATTTTTCAGGTAGGTATCACAATAGTTACTTAGATACTTAGGCATTTATATTTTTGAAGAAAATCTAAAATAAGAGGAACGTATTAGATAAACACACGAAACGATTCTTCTTCTTTATTTCTAACAGCGTTTTGCATATTTTGACTTTTATAGTGCATATTTTAATATTAAAGATCGCATTTAGATTCTTGTTTTGGCACTTTTTACTACAAATATTATAATAAGTTGACGTATCGTTTTCACACTTAGACATTTGTAAATTATAATGTAAACAAACATTAAGATCCACATTAAGATAAATTTGACAGTAAATAGGTAGGCGTTTGGCAGATATGGGATAGACCATCGCGTTGACATTGTCCAATGGGTCTGTAAATATCTACCAATTTATCACTAAGCAAAAGGCATATTGCCCCGGTTTAAAGGACCTACTTACTGCATTCCTATTAACATAACAAACCCTGCATAAACACAGTAATTAAAATTCATGTTCGTTAATTCAATGAACTCCTGATTGACCTCTCTTTGTCATAGTAGCGGATATGGCGCCGGCCCGTCGAAAGATATAAACTAAGGCAAGGGAAATAAATGCATCAGGAATTGTAATCAACCTTTCAAGTTTTAACCAAGCACTGAATTTGTCATATTATGGTGATCCAAGTAACTTTTTTTTAATTCGTTTTGCATCATTATAATAAAATATAATTGTTTCTAATATCTTTTACATTTCTTCTTTTATTTTCATGTACCTATGTTCTTATGGATAACCAGTGGAAAGTTAATAAGATATATATATAACTAGTACCTAGTTATAACGTTATCGTTTAGTAATAGGATGCACCGTGCACAATCGAGGTGACATCTGTAGGAAGCAGGATATTGTGTGCCTCTGCTTCATACTACGTTCTAGGTATAAGAATCACCGTAGGTAACGTAAGCTAATATTCATTTCTCCAACTTAATACGCTTTTCCTGTATTAATCTGTAGCTATACACGTGCCTTGTACTTGGACATTAGGTTATTCAGTAGTTACCTACTTATATACTAATTCTTTTATGTTTCTAAATTATGTTTACTTTTGGTTTTGGCTGTTTTTTTTCGCTTTATCAAAAGACTAAATACATACATAATTTATCTTGAAATGTTGTAAGTATGTTATTTTCCAACATTTAATTAGTAATTTTAATAATTAGATAGGTAAAATATGATATCTCCTCTTTGATGTTGATTCTAGGTAGGCAGGTACATATTGCATCAGAAATAGAGTTATTTCAGTAGATAGGTACTTTCATCAAAATATTTCATCATTATTTCATGCTCAGCAATATGGACGAAAAACAATCCAAAAACTAATAACATACGGAAATATTATACGGGGACTACATAATTTACATATAGGCATAAATCTACTGTGCAAGTGCACATACACAACAAACACCGAGATATTAAGTCAATTGGCATGCGCATAAAATTAACTGATAACAAACACACAGTTAAAAACACTCCTTTTCAACAATACTTCTTAGCGTATTCTAATTGGATAGAAATAATTAATTCACCTACTTACAGATAAATCGATTATTTAAATACATACCTAGTTACAAAATAAATAGTTAATTATGGTTTAGCACTCATTTTTTCTGTAAAACGGGAAACACTTTTTTCTTAGACTTATTATCATTTCATGTCAAACATCCTGTGTATTTAGAATAGCTAATCAACACCTTACTTAGTAGTTATCAAATAGATTCAAAATAAATGCACAAGAACTCGATGCTGCTGTACCGAGTTCGTTAGAGGGATTTCCTAGTTAAAATATTCCCAGGCACAATGCCCAATAGCAACAGACGGTCTTATCGATGACGTGCTAAATAAGTAGTCATTGACCGGGAAAAGTTACTGGGTTTTTCCGTTTATTATTTGTTTATGTATGTTTATCTATCACCCTTTGTATCTGGGACGGTATAGATGCAGCTTCTACAAAATCATAACCTTTAACTGCGTCGTCTGCATCTGGATTTTCATATTCATGATTAAAGAGATTAAGATTTATCTATTAGAATAGAAGAGATAGAGCTATGAAAGTAGATCGGTGATCGGATCCGGGGATAGGATATAATTTGGGTAGATCGACCGACATGCAATACAGAAGAGCCTTAAACAGGTAAATTTAACTATTAAGACAGTTATTGTGTTTCAAAAGGTTGACGAAACTTAACAAACAAATAAACTAGGAGTTTGATAAAATTGTAAGAGGAGAGCAGAATGTGAAATCGATAATTTGCTGTAATACTTTTATCCTTCTTTGGAAGAGGAAAAGTACGAGTAGATGCAAATAAAGCAATGGCAACATAAAATTAACCGATAACACACTGACGATAATATCACTGGTCAACACTGGTTTTGCCACACGAACTTTGATAGCTAATTTTGTTTTATCAATCTACCCTCATTATTAAATCACAGTTGCCATATGTCAATTAGCCTCCTATTTGTTGTGATACGGTAATACTCATAACTAGTACTACGGCAGTAAATTAACAGAAACGCTTACAAGTAAATCGTTATAAAAATATTTATCGTTGAATTTGAACACTTTTTTGGGATTTATTAACCCTGTGAGCATGTCAAGGAAGTGTATTAATGATCCTAACTCTTTTTGTTATGTCTGCGGAGAACTTACATTCAAAAAACAACGACAAAATTTTACAAATCTTGTGATGGAGTGTTATCACCAATGTTTTGGTTTTTCTGTCGCTCTTGTACAGCCAAATAATGTGCTTCTACCACCATTGCATATCAAATTAGGATTAATAAAAAATTTTGTGAAGGGAGGTGTGTTATCGCAATGGGAGTGGATTTTTGTATCTAAAAGAAAAATTCCCTAAAATAAGTGATGCAAAGATAAAAGAGGGTATTTTTGTTGGCCCTCAAATTAGGGAGTTAATAAAAGATTCAAGATTTGAAGAAAAATTAAGCGATTTAGAAAAATCAGCATGGAAGTCTTTTAAAAATGTTGTTGCCAATTTTTTGGGTAACCACAAGAGTGACAGCTACAGAGAGTTGGTTAGCGAGCTGTTATTGTCATATCAAGCATTAGGTTGCAACATGTCACTTAAGATTCATTTTTTAGACTCGCACCTGGATTTTTTTCCTGACAATTTAGGGGCTGTCAGTGACGAGCACGCCGAGAGGTTCCATCAGGATATTTCTGATATGGAAAAGCGGTACCAGGGCAAATGGAGCCCAAATATGTTAGCAGATTACTGCTGGACAATTAAAAGGGACCAACCAGAAGCTAAACATTCAAGAAAATCTTAGATTTTCTAAGTCATTTATAAAAAAATAAACTTTTGATTTACGAGATCCGTATGTTTTCTTAATATTTTAAATTACTCAATAGAATAAAATCTTTGTCTAGCAAATTTTTTTTAACTGTTTATTTTTTATTACAATCACCAATTAAAGTAAAAAATATCAAAAAAGTCCGTGTGGCACGACAAAGTTGAAATTTTGTTGACCAGTGTATTTTACCCATAAGCTGTAAACATAGCTAATGACTCATTTCCCGACTGTTTTTCACTGAAGTTATTAGACTGTTAACAATACAATTACGGGATTATTAAAACTAGTACTTAATAGATGACACCTGGCAATGCAGACAGACAGACATGACGAATCTATAAGGGTTCCGTGTTTTGCCTTGCGGCTACGAGAACCTAAAAAACTACTTAAGTCTAGTCTACTATACGAAATCAGAGATTATGATGTGTAATTTTAGCACAGTTTTGACGTCATAATATCTATTTAAGACTTTCAATCACACATTATAATGTGGAAATTTTACGAGTGTACGTTTTTTCGAAAAATTACCTTTTATTTTTTGTTATTTCAGGGAGACTCATCAACCGACTTCAAAAAAAGGAGGAGGTTCTCAATTCGTCGGAATCTTTTTTTTTTTTTATGTATGTTCCCCGATTTCTCGAAGACGCCTGGACCGATTTGGAATTTTTTTCTTTTGTTTGAAAGGGTATACTTTCCAATTGGTCCCATGATCATCAGGTCAGGATCTGATGATGGAATCCCAGGGAAATCGAGGGCAACCTTCAAAGGAGTTGGCTAAATTGAAGTATGTACAAGAATCCAGCCACTTATAGACATTGGACCTAGCACTGTATAACGATGAATAGCTCAATATTAATATTTCACATAAAAAAAGGTTCAACAAGTTGTCATTTCTTCGCAATCTTGAAAAAAAAAACGTGAACACCTATCATTAAAAGTACTATAAAAACTGCAATTAATGCTAACATTGCATCCACACAAGAAGAACTAATCTATCTACTAGTGTTAACCCCATCAAAATCTGTTAGTTATATCGGTGAAGACAGGCTGACAAATAAACGTGCCAGGGGACTTCATATTGCAAAGCATGTCGTGATTGATAAATCTTTTCTGAACTACGAGTAGTTATTGCACACTTTAATTAGCTCAAAATACATTTCATTATTTCAAAATGAAACAAGAAAAATAGTACTATATTTAGGTATTCGATAATCTGTGATTGATATAAATCACAGTCTTAAAGCGTACGACGCGAAAGACTGTTGAATGTTTAAATGTCATTTTATTCACGTGATTTAAATCTGGGTGTGATGTTGTAAAATTCTTCAACTTTGAATTGTTTCTGTCTACTGCATGGCGATCTAAACTTCTCACAGAATTGCCACAAGTTATGCACACCGTTGCATGACCGAATTTTGCCATACGAACTTCACAAGTTGCTCCTGAATTCAGCAGTTCATGACAAGGATGACAAGACAAATGTTGGCATTCCTTGGAACCTAGAAAAAACGTAATTACTTTAGTACCTACATGAATTAACTTTACTGTTTACCTATACATCTAAATATTATGACATATAAGGCAACCAATCTGTTGGGAACGCAATCGGGGCCGCGGCGTCCTCATCTTCCGCCTGACTTAGGTCCTCACGGGACACGGATGTTTTAGGAGGTTCTTGTGTTGGATTGGGCGGAAAATAAAAGCGTGTCGCCACTGCGAGGACACAGTGTGGGGATTGGGTTTGGGCCGAGCATCGCCAGGACCATCTGTAAATGTCTTACCTCTATTGTTAACCATCGTGATACGATGGTGAGTAGAACAGCAAGCAATGACGTCTTCATTGCTTGCTTGCTATGCCGCCGCAATCTTTGCGTGGGTATACCACAGTTTATTTATTGCATGATGAATTGTATGCAAGTCCGTGTTGAGTGGCGATAGGTCGGTAGGTATAAGCAAACAGAAAGTCCAATAATCAAGCGGGGGTGAAGAAAAAGCCAAAATAAAGAATTACAACGAACAATTAAACGGCAGAGCGTTCAAATGACATCTGACGTTTGTTTTTTTTTCTTAAAGATGGGACCGAACTCAAAGTTCACAGAATCGATAAAAGAATCGATTGGTTAGAAAGTAGTTTGATAACACTTCAGTTAATATTATTCGACAAAAAATAAGAACTAAGATTAAACGAAGAAGCACATTCAGAAGTTTAAAAAAAAAAAGTTGAGTTTCGTGGACGAATCACTTTTTCTTTACGTTGTAAAATCGTCAAATGAGTCTAAATCTACGGTGTTCTTCAACAGCCCTTTATGTTCCGGTGTCACGGTAATTCGTTTTCCGAATCAAAACGTGTAACGTAAAAACAAAAAACTAAATAGGACACTGAATTGAACTCTATCGATTCCCGCCAAAAACTTGCATTTTCAACGCCATTCCTTAATTATTTCAGAAAAGAAATCGTTTTGAATCCCGTTAGTGAAAATCGATTAAGTACAGTTTCATTTTGACAATCTGGAAAAGCTTTATGACCCTTCCCTAGTCTACATTATTTCATCGTGGCCTTGTCATGTCAATAAAAAATGCACAGAAAGCAATTCAGATACTTTTTTATGTTTAACAGTTTATATAAGTATTAGGAAATTATTAAACACTAAACAATTCATTAATGAATTTTTAAATACTACGAGTTAATGTGAAAGTCATATAGATGACTGGGGCAGTCATTTAGCCAACTCCTTTACAGGCACATAGTACCATTTTCATATATTTTCTAAAGCTGTTCAAGTATTTGCATCTGATAATCATCATCTCAGGTGGATGAGCTGATGATGGAAGGTACAACTCCTCAACGGCTTGGAGTAGGCATCGACTGATTTAGTTTGTGTTCGCATATCTCTGGAACTACAAGTCCGATTTAAGTAATTCAATTGTTATAATATTGTTCAACTTACGGAATACTGCAAGTTTCATCAAAATCGGTTCAGTAGTTTTTGAGATAGGGAATTTTATTAGCTTATTGTGCACTTGAGAGAGAATGATTTATTTGACAAGAATTTGAGTTGAATATTTAAACTAAAAAGAGTAAAATAAAAAACTTAAAAAAAAAAAATGTAACCGCCTTCAAAAACAACCACAAAAAAGGGTAAAATAACCTACAAAATAACTTTTCTTTCAGAAGTCGGTGGCAAAAAACAATCGTATGAAAAAAAAACAAAGGCACCGACTTCTGAAAGAAAAGTTATTTTGTAGGTTATTTTACCCTTTTTTGTGGTTGTTTTTGAAGGCGGTTACATTTTTTTTTGTTTTAAAGACGTTTCGTCTGTACAGTCACAGGCAAAATTCAAATTATTGGTTTACACTTTAAAATAGTTTGATAGTCGTTGTTACTCAGAAGTTCGAAAGTCTCACAACCAATTTTGCTAAGAGATATCACCCAGTTACTAGGTTTTAAAGGTCAGATAGCCAGTCGCTCCATGTAAATATAAGTAACTAGCGGCCCGCCCCGTGCTTCGCTACGTGTTACAAAAGATGTGATGAATGAAGAACTACTCGACCGATTTTGTGCAAACTTCACATAAATAATCTACTAAATAGTCCGAACAAAGCCTAAACATTTGGTTTGGATAGGTGAGCCCGTTCTTGAGTTATAAAGTTACAACGAAAAGTGGCATTGATTTTTATATATATAGATTGAAACACTGACATTCATTTCACTCGGGAAACTTATTGTTTTTCTCTTCTTATAATAATAATTATCTGAAACCATAGATTTCTGTTGACAAAGTGACCACACAGGCATGCTTAATTAAATACCTACCTAGGTAGGTAAATCAATCGTGTTTGCTGGCGGTGTGTGTCAAGTAACAGCACGGCTGTGCTTTGATGTCCCCATACCTTGAATTCGGTGATTCACGATAACCAGATTGTTTCCAAATAACCATATGACCTCATACGGTTACAGCCGTTTTGAGAATAAAGATATTTGAAAGCAAACATCCAAAGTCTTTTATCGCGGGCTCTGAGCGCAGCGCGGCGTGGCGGCGGCGACCGAATCAAGAAATTCCCAAAAACCTAACGAAAAAGCCTAAGGAAATTATTATTATTTATTGATTATTCAGACATGTTACATCCAATTACATTTACAAAATATCATAATAAAATCAAAATTAAGATAATAAAATCAAAATTAAAATACAAAATAAAATTACAATGAAAATTAAAATCAATATACTTAAGAATTAAAATCAGAATCTGAATTCAAAATAAACTCAAAATCCAAATTTAAATCAAAATTAAAGTTAAAATCAATATTAAAATCTAAATACTAATCTAAAATCTAATTAGTACAGTAATAAATATAATAAATAAAAAAATATAATTGCATATTATGTTGATAAAAATGCTATGCAATAGCTTTAGCGCGGCAGTCCCCGAGCGCCACACGTATTTTTTTTGAGCCTTCAGTCTGTTCTTTCGGGTAAACTATTTAAACGAATGCTAATTCGTTTAAATACTTTACTGATCATGATTGTTGCTTTTGTTTTGCTACTGTTACTATAATCAAACAATCGTGAGGCCTTAGGCCTTATCATGAGTTTTCACTTATTGTGACGTAAACTGGAACTTGGACATTAATTTCAAGGGAAAAATTAGTTCCTTCTTCGTACACCAGAGGCGCTGTTCCATTTTCTAAACAAGAAACGCTGTAAATACTGGAAAGACGCTGTAAAATAAAATACTGAAAACTCGTGATAAGGGCTCTGGTAGTTTTATTCACGGATCGATTAAGGCTGTACAGAAATGCCCTTTCATTTGTACACCTACCGATTTATTCATTTTAGGTTTTTTTTAGCGTGGTAAAATCATCAAATGAGTCCTCCCACCTAGAGCAGGGCGGGAGGGACTGTCAGACTCGTACTGACTAAAATCCACGGTGTCCTTCAATAGCCCTTTATGTTCCGGGGACACGGTAATGAGATAAGTCGCGACCCCGGCAGGCTTTGGCCCTCTAGAGGGGGGCCCCGTCATCATCATCACGTCGACCCGGGCATGGTCCATGGTCGGGTGGCGAGTTGCTCATTACTCGCCGCCCGCATGCCCGCGCCTACGGTGGCCGGAGATCGCCCCGCGACGTCCGACGCCGTGGGCGTCTACCACTGCGGCTGGGGCGGAGGGAGGACGCTGTCCTCTCTCTCTCGCGGCTCGCCTCCTCCTTCGCGAGCATAACTGCTTCGCAGAAGGAGGCGACCGCTTCCCACTCCGTCTCGCCCCGCAGCATGGCCTCGACCAATGCTGGGCGCGAGAGGTCTCCGCCTATCGCCGCGCCGAGAGGACACAGCGGTGCTCTGCCCGAGCGGGGCAGTCCTGCACCGTATGCTCCACCGTGTCCTCCGAGCGATCCTCTCATTCATTTTAGTTAGTATCAATGTTCCTGGTTTTAACAAACAAGGTATCGTTTACTCCTATTCATATCGGCACTTGACAAATTTTAAACATTTTCAACGTAAAGGAGATGGTCCAAAAATGTATGGAGCCTGGGCCCAGTCTATGTACACCATATGTAAAAATAGCTTTTTAATACATAAACCGTTTTTAATTGTTAATTTTCTTTAATTTCACTTCGTTGAATTGTGCTTTTCAATTAACTTTGTCAAGGATAACAACACTCGACAAAAAATCAAACATGGTGGATCTGACAGTAATAAGCGAAAGGGCATTTTGACAATGACATTGACATATCGACACCGGAAGTATCAATTAACGTAAGGGACAAAATACGACTTTTCAGGAGAGCCAAAAAACGATTTTTTTTTATTTGTTTTGTCTATAACTTTTTACTGTCTGGTCCAATTTTTATGGTGTTCAAGGCAAAGTTTCTTAGAATTTTGCCTTCTTTCTTGCTTTATACGAAAGATTCAGGAATTCCCAGTAGTTTCAAATATAGCATGTCCTTTACATTAAAAAAAAAAGTTTAGATGACCCTTACGACACTAAAATTTTATAGATAATCCGTCGAGCATAGTGTAAGCAGCAAGAGAAATACAAAATTATACGAAATTTTATTGTAAAGGACTTTATCATTGTTGCAATTTAATGTAACAATAGATTATCTACTAACATTTTTAGTATTTTTACACTATGGGAATGAGTTCAAAGAGAAAATGAGTTTAATTTCAGGTTTTACTGCTAGCTATCGCACATTTAAGTCCGATTCGAGTCGGACGGCGTCCTACTGTTCCGAGCTAGCTCGGATACGAGTAGGCTCTGAGTAGTTCTACATAGTATACTTAGTTTTACATGTTTGTTTATGCAGCAGGATTTACCTGTTCAATTTCTTGGAGAAAATTGCTAGATGTCCTTCGTAATCGCTGAATCCAAGGACTAGTCCAAATTCTTCTCCTTTTGCTAGATTACTTATATTTTTCTCGTCTTAACTCTTTGATTAACATGTCTCTGACAATTCAAATACTATTTCAATTCAGATTCTATGTTGACTATAAAATATTTGACAATATTAACCAGTAACCGAGTGTAGGTACACTTTGTATGAAACTTACCCGTTTGAGCCCACTCGGTTCGAAAACACTCTGACCATGTCAACGCGGCTTTAATCGGTTTTATAATTTTATTATATTATTTAATTTAATAAATAGTAAAGTTTTCTCAGAATTTATTGCTGATGATGTGTAGGTTGAATAAATTAATGGAAACGAAAGACCGATGAAAAAATGGAATATGAATTGTGCAAAACATGGTTTAGTTAGAGTGAAGGCAGTGAAAGTTGAAATGACTTATAGAGAGGTCGTAAGGGGATAAGATAGAATAAAAGGTGCATGGGTTGTGTAAAAGATGAAGGAATAAATATATTAATATCTATTTGATGTTTTACATCTGCAGTAATTTCAGCTCATTTCGACTTCGAATGGAGAACGTGCGCTGTGGCGCTCCTTGGATGAAGCCTATGATCAAAATTGGACTTTTATAATTAGAAATGATGATGAATTTCAGCTACAGATTGATTTGTGTTGTCTATATTTTATGTATTTTTATGTCTAACAGCTGTTCTTTTCCAAATCCCTTTACTTGTTCCGTCGCGTTTGAATTATTTGGAGGTAATTCTTCGGAAAATTTTATGTCGTAAGTGTCGCCGATCCCTAACATTCTGTATAAGCTTCAGATTTCGTCAAACAATTTTGTAAAGGGCCATGTTGTTTAAAATGACAGAAATTTTATTTACAGTAAGGGACATGTTTTTTAAGTTAGGGGCATTTTATTTAATGTAAGGGACAATGTCATTTAAATCCACTAATTTGAGGCTTAAGGTAAGGGTGATAATTATTTAATACGGTGACTTACTTCAATTTTTTGAGAAGAAAAATTATTATTGACTGTTACATCACATTTTCTTTCAAAAATAGTTTTTCGCAGTCAAAATTTTTGTACTGTAAGGGACATTTTTTTGAAGATAGAATTTTTTTATTAATACCAATCGATAGAGCGCGAAATTGTGAATCCAATGATATATATAACTCATTTTCGCCAAAATGTCCTTTACGTTAATTGATACTTCCGGTATCGATATGATTGATGTTTATGTAGGTAGGTGTAAGCTGGGCTAAAGAGATCGCAGAAAACAATGATTGATCTCGAATATCTTAGGTTTTAATAAAAATAATAGAATAGTAACCGGCGGCACTTATATCATCTATCCTATATCTCAATGCCAAGAAACGAAACTTCACGATGCTCTTCATTCTGCCAAGGACAGAAACAGATGGCGAAGCATCTTCAAGCTGAAAGTAACTTCACATCGGGGGAATCACGTCCCTCAGCAATGAGGAATACGACGCGAGGAGGAGCAGTGGCATGTGCAGTACCTAACAACTTCAAGTTATTGTTATAGTACAGTAGTTAACATGACACAGTAATAGCTAGGAAGAAGACAATAAATGTCTACTTTAGCATTAGCTGTGTTGGGAACATTATAAGCTGATACTTCTGCTAGGACATAGACCTCCATTCTGTGAAGGATTCCACACCCAATCCAACTGAGCACTTACAATATATGAAACAAGTTTTGTTATTTTACATCTATTACTAGCGACCCACCCCGGCTCCGCACGGGTACAATCTTTACTATATTATGCATGTTATCCTTCCTCTTTTATCACTCTATCTATTTAAAAAAACCACATAAAAATCCATTGCATGATTTTAAAGATCTAAGCAAACAGGGACAGACAGCAGGAATCGACTTTATACTATGTAGTGACACTAAGGGTATACATTTAAATAAAACAACTTGTTGAGACTTATGATTTATTCATCATCCACATCATCCCTTATTAATATTCCATCCAGGAATGACGCTGGTGCTTCTATGTTTTCTTGGTGCCGGGCCCAACCCAAAATACCACATGATGGTCATTATGTGAGCACAGCAACCCATTGTCCGTCGTCCAGAGATGCAACTACAATAATAACTAATTATATTAACATCCCAACCTGATCCTTCCCTTGCCAACAATATATGTATATTATAATAGGTTCGTCCTGAGCTATGACTTGATTTTATTCTACCTCTTATTAGTAGAGGATTGTACGCTGAGTATGAGTCCAACAATTAAAACATAATAAGCCACCTTCAGGTATCTTAAACAAAAAAACTAGATTTATTTAAATAACATTTATAATAAATATAAACTTATCAAGATTTATGTAAGAGTATTTTAATATCACTTTTATAGACTTGTCCTAGGGCCCTAGGCAATGTTCTATGTCATATAATTATTGTTATATATGCACATTCCCAGAAATGATATAGTATCAGTTCTTTTTCTACTAGCAATGACATTGTCTTGCATCATAATTATGAAACATTGCATTTGTGCCTACCCCATCCATATGAATAAAAGAGGGGTACTTACCTCTCTTGGAGCAATTGTTGCAGCTATAAATTGTCTTTCTGCACCCTCCGCATTGGAATGAGTACACCTCCTAAATAATGACATCCTACACCGGACTCAGACATTGCTGTCATGACGATGCTGAAGTTCATGATCTCCATGAGCACTATTATTTGATATCTCACACACATTATGACTCCAAAGCACTGTGAGCACATTATTTCATTTTCATTAATCTAAAACAATAAATGAAAAAGAGGTTATACAGTGTTTATCAATCCGTTTGGTTAAACAGTATTTAGATTAGATAAATGTTTCTTACCAGATGGCCAAGATTTCGCTCGATGATAGAAATTATTTCGGGACCCATATCATCGGCAGCGTAAGACTGGTCATTTTCATTTATTATAGACGTGCATTGTAGCCATGCCATTGTCAATAAACTGGAATAAAAATGAGTAAAATCTGTTAGAATATAACACAAGGGAAAAATAACTCGCATAGTAAAAGCATTAAAACAAAATACAAGTATAGGACATACCTGAAACTAACTCGTTCTTGTAAAATAACATGACGAAATCCGAATCACAGGCGAATCAAAAACCATATAACAAAGCCGGGGTCAACAGGTAAGCAATCAATCAGTCCGTAGTAGTAATCTGGGTCGCAAAACTAAAACAATCACTAAAAATTCCGAAAAGTATCCAACTCATTAACTCAAGCTCAAAATGTGGCTCAATCAAAGCAAACATAAACAGAGACTCGGGTTTGAGAAACGTCAAAGTCGACAAACGTCATGTCAAATGTCAAACATAACTGTCATGGCTGCCCTAAAGACAGGGTTAACTTATTAAAAAACTTTCCTGATTATCATTTTTTAACAGCTAAACCCGTCTTCAAATCATTTTTATAGTATTTTTGTGAAACTCTCCTATTTTTTCCCTATTTATTGATGTGGTGTACATAGACTGGGCCCAGAATGAAACATCTCCTTAACGTAACACTCAAAAATGTTTAGATTTGATTGTGATTTAATTTATAACGTTAGGTGGATAACGCGCCGCTGTCACATCAGCGCATGATTCGGTTTTGTTTACACATACTTGACAATAACAATCAGCGCGAGCGTCGCAACACACACGTATACACTGGCCAGTGTGACAAGGACGTCAATACTGTGACGAACACACATTTGTACTTAGCGGACATTTTCAAGGCACATAGTATTGACACGATATGAACCTGACCCGATTAAGAACTAATTAAAAACATTAATACTTCAGTCATAATGGAAAAGGCTATGCTCATGAAGATGAAATGAAAAGCTGTATATCGGCTAAGATCAGCACTTATATTGCATTGACAGACGATAGTCATTTGTATAAACGAACTTTCATTAACAAAACGTAAAAACGTATACTTAGGTACATTTTACGTAAAATAAAGCCATATAACTATTAATGCATTCAGTATTGATCTAATAGTAGGTATTTCATACGCATCAGCGACGTCGATCACCCCTCATTGCTTTGCCTTGAAAACCTCCCTATAATCAAGTACAAACTACGCCAGTGACATAAGCCTGCCGGGGTCGCGGGATTAACGAATTACCGTGACCCCGGAATTTAAAGGGCTTTTGAAGGACACCGTGGATTTTAGTCAGTACATGTCTGTCAGTCCCTCCCGCTCTGCCCTGGGTGGGAGGACTAAACAAAAAAAAAAAGTTACATATTCTTACCTTTTTGTTGTACAAAAGAAAAAATAAAATTAATTTAATTTTTCAGTATGTATGGCTAAAGTCAGCTCCTTGATTCTGTGATCAAGGAGGTCTATGTAGGTTTTCTACTTTAAGGAAGTTCCAGCAGTGCTTTTTTGTGACACTGATGAGATTTACTGAAAAAGTTTATTCTTTCAGTAAAAAAATACATGTGGCACTCGGAGACTACCGCGATGAAGCTATTGCATAACATTTATTTTTTTATTTTAAAAGAATAAAATCACCTACCGCGTATATTTAACGGGAATATAATTTATTTAAAATGTTTGTGGTGCACTAGGTACTGTAATAAAGAACTTCTTTGTTGTAGGAGAATTTTATAAGTAGGTTTCATTGTGAAAACTCCTTTTGTAGCTGGGGTTTAGATTCAGTAACAAAGTAAATTGTCTTTACGACGGATATTTTCATGATTACCGAAGTTTCTCGAACTGAAACAACGTTAGACGAAGCATGGTGTCAGGTTTTTTCTTTAGGTTTTTGGGAATTTCTTGATTCGGTCGCCACGCCGCGCCGGCGCTGCGGCGCCGCGCTCGGAGCCCGCGATAAAAGCTATGCAATAGCTTAAAAAATCTTGACATATTAATCTGTGAATACTGTAACACATTAACGTATGTACCTACCCACATTAATCACATTTCGGGTTCTTTCCTACAACAACAATATAAGTTCGTTTATCAAAGATAAAGCAGGTTTAGTTTTTTATAAGACTATAATGTTACAGGTAGTTTGTTAATTGTTATAGGAAGAGGAAGTGATAAATAATTCCTTACACAAATAGAACTAGACTATACTAAGTTAGCCTAATTTATTAAATGGGTGTATGAAATTCCTACTATAGGTACAAAGTCTTTATCCTAGCACGGCTCCTAAAAAAAACTAAAATTGGAAAACAAATACAAAATAAGACATAACAATCTCGAACTTTCATTTCGCTGAAGTAGTTGAATAACTACTTAACTAGCTGCATACTTTACCTACTTCCTGAAATCCGTATTTTCATATTAGAACCACGCTGAATTTCTGTCGAGACAAACCCGACAGACGTACTACAGTTACTTTATAACAAATGACGTCATTCACGGTTCACATTTTATTTTTATAAGAATTATTAATAGCGTTATAACAAACTGAGAACACTCTACCTAGTGTAAGGGAGGTTAAATATAGGATAATCAACGAACTTCACTAAATGCACGTGAGTTTTAGACTTCGTATTGGGGTCCAAATGTTAATCGGTCTTTACTGTGACACTTTGGTCGCTTAATACAATAATGTTAGCTGTTAAGTAAAGCAATCAATTCAAAATGCGTGACTCCGTTTTATTGGTATTGCCAGATTGGCGTAGATTTAGGTTAAATTTATAATTCAAGCTCACAAGTTCCTTTGTGGAAGAATACAGATTAGAAACAATGAGAGAGTATTAGAACGATGAAGAGGATCAAAAGTAAGTGCGTTATGCCGTAATAAATAAGTAGATTGTAATTGTATAGCACTACTTTTTGTGAGTTCAACGACGTGATAGTAATGCACATAAACATCAAATTATCCTAGTTATGACGTGCTATTTACGTCTTTTGTATTTTACGCAACGGTATTTCTTATTGTGAAAGATAAAAATATCTATCTAGGTACATGATACAATTAGGTATGTACATCTAAAGTTGTCATCATGATAAACGTGTGACCGCGATGATAATTCACTATTGGTTGATTGGTAGAGAATGCCTCAGGCATTAAATCTTTAAATAAATAAAGTGTGCATCTTTTTTTTTTGGGACAAACCCACCACACTATTCCCAAACCACTGCAACTCCTGAGAGCCAGAATCAACAGTGGCAACCACCAGAAAAGCGTCAAGACAATGAAGCTCGACGTGTCCCGGAGAATGAATTTACCTGTCTTGGATCCTGCACGAAATTAATCAGAAAAGAATAGTGGAGGAGTAGGAAAAATATTTTCCACTTCCCTCCATGCAAGCAGGAGACAGAACAAAGCAAGGCCAATAGGCACAAAGGGACATTACAACTGGGAGAAGCCCAGTTGCCTTGCACCACGGGTAAAAATGACTACTAATATTAATGGGTCCTAAATTGTGAGCTGCTATATTTGATTCCAATAATAGGTATGGCAAAAACGCTTGAACGCACGGAAGTTTGTTCGAGTTTCCACAAGGTCCGTATAATAAATGACTCCAGATGTAGTCTGAACAGTATCCAACATAATATTGCGTTCGTTCTGCCAAAGAATACACTCCCAAAGAATATGATGTGCTGATTGTTCATATTCACAGTCAGGTGACGAACATTGACAAAAAGGCTAGGGAACAAGCTTAAAGGAAAACAATTTACTTTTAAAGTTACCATGTTCCGTGAGAAATTGGGCAACACAGTGATCCACCTCCAACCACGTCCTAGCCAGCCGCTCACGAACGGATGGGAAGAACTGGTGGAAAGTGTGCATCTATCTAATATTACAAAGTGCACTTAAAATTGCTACCTACATGCACTGCATCTTGAGCGTCATTCACAAAAAAAAAGTGATCAAAGTATCCCAATACAAAGTGAGGATGGTGCTTCATGCTCTATTTGATACGGTTTTGTTATGATTATTAAAAAGGAGTGAAAGGTGGTGGTGGTTAAGTGTAGGTACTATCGCCCAATGTATATACTGACCCCCCCCCGTAAAGAAGATTACATTGTTCGATGGTACATACATACTCGTATGTCGTTTTACTACGAGTTAAGAGAAAAAAGATCTCATGACCGTATTTACGGCAATGATCCTCGATGACGGAAGGCAAAAGCAAATAACATCGTTATCCGGGTACGTATTCATAACTATTGTGATCGCGTGTTCTGTTCAATGCCGATGCTTTATAAGTGCTTCAGATACTACACACTACTATATTATATTCATTACGCTCTGTGGAAATTGTTAGATATGTTTATTTATAATATTAAAAAGGAAAATCTCCCACTTTCAGGAATAGTTGACATTGAATTAATAAATAAATTAATAAAATTAAAAGAAAATAGAAGAAAAAACAAAAGAAAATTGGAAAAGAGAACCGGGCAGTAGATAAAATACTGATTAAATTAAAATCTGATTTGCATCAAGACAAAGACTACATACCTATACGAGTACATAAGCCTATTCGGCAACCCTTAATCCTTATTGCAAGGGATCGAGGTCAGAACCAAACGAAAGAAATGCTTGCTGGGATGACGGTTTAAACCAAGAGTGTCGTGGTTACCGTGGATAATATTATAATCTGTATTCTACATTTTAATACAGTTGAAGGTAACAGTATTATAGGCGGCAGTGGCGCGTAAGTCGACACCGCTACTTGTCCGCGCTATGCAAATGGAGATAATATGCGTACTAGCTAAGTGACCGGGTTGCGCTACCTACTCGCACAATGAGGTTAATATCCAACCAAGTTGTAAATAAAAACTTGGTAAACGTCTCACTATGGTTACTGGCACGCTTCTCGATTCGGTCGGGTTGCAACAGAAATCGCTGCGAAACTGCGAACATGGCGCATGTGCACAAACCGAATGGGGTTACCTCACCCACATTCCTGCCTTCCGGAATTTCACTCACGTTGACAATCGCAATGTACTGATACAATGACTGTGTTTATCGATGTCCATCAGATTAATTCTGCGCCGTTGTTAAATGGAAATTAGCAATGTAGCCAAACAGCTAAATCGATTAGAGTAAATTTACTTGAAATACGTTCGCAAGTCGTTTTATTTATCACTGGTCATTTATTATTGTGACGCCATAATATTATTTCGAAGTATTAACGATATACATGCAATTCATTTTTAATTATTTCCACAGCATTTTAATCGGTCAGCAGTTAAAGTATCAGTAACTGTATTAAATAATTATTTAACTTCGAAATTCCCGCGTATTTATCTTGGACAGATCTTAAGCTGGCTACCTCGCGAACCATTACTGATGCTTAATCTGGTGCGCATCTGAGTTCCAGTTTCACGATCTGTCAAAACGTACCGTTGCTACGGTTACCTGCGTCGCCAGTACCCTAGAAATTGTCTTCATCGATCTCACAAGCGGTGTCAATTTACAGATCTTTAGTCGCTTTAATTATCCGAATTTATGACCTTTCATTTACACTTCCTGGACCCACTAAAGTTTGCGTACAGGTAAAAATAATGAATACATGTAAGTAGATATAAGTGTAAGATCTATTCAACGTAGGAATCTATTTTTACTCCACGATTCTCGACAATTTCTTAATGTGTATGAAAAACTTGACTATTTTCAGCTTGCACATGTATCGCAACAAAGTAGATATGATAGTTATTCTAAAATGGTGCCGCTTTACTACTACACGTATCATCTTGGATAAACTTTCTTTATCTACTTATATCTTTAACACAATGGCAAACAAGAAGTTGACAGACGATCACGCTACCGTATTTACTTAATGGGTAATTTTCAACTTTATCTAATCATCATATGCAGAATGCGTAATTTTTTTCAAAAATAAGACATCGTCTCGAGACATTTAAGTGGGTTTTCGTAGCTGGTGTATGGGTTGAGACAAAGAATTGCCAATTATTCCACCTGCCCTTGCGGCACCTGGACCGGCTGCTCTTTTTATTTATTTCAACGTCGGTGATATTTTTATTGTTCGCCTTCGCAAGCGATGGCGGTCACAAATGAAATGCGGTGCGAGTGTGTGCACCTTTTTATGTTCATTCGTCAACTGAATTGTCTACATAATATGATCACATTTAAGATGCTGTGATGCTTAAAACAATTAATTTGAAGATCAATATAACATGGATTAGTAAGTACTAAGTATGCTATTGAGCAAAACAGGCGTTCAATAGAAAGCTACAGATATGCAATTGCAATCAACGGCTCGTGCTAATGGAATGTTAAGTAGGCTGGGCAGCCTTTTCTCGATATTTATACTGTTTTAAAAATAGCACGCAGTCAACTCGGAATTGTTTACAAAACAAATTATACGAAATAAAATGTGCAGTGTGGTGCATTCAATGAAGTATGTGCTAGGAACATATTTATAGTACCTACCTTTAGTTATTTATAGTGCCTTTAGTGTTAAAAGTACTTAGTTGAAATAAGATCAAAATATTTACAAATACGGTGTAAACTACAAAGCGATGCTGAAGGGACTCCCCTTTTTCTGTCGTTATAGAGTTATCGTTAATTGGCGAGATAATGCACAATAATTACCTAACGTTGGTATAGCAGCTAAGTTAAACACGTGCAAAGTAATCGCACCAAACAAAAGAACTAATTTCTTAGAATCTTTGGTATGTATGATGCCTTCAGTCTGTCAGTCAAATGTAAATACGGGCTAGGCGATAAAACAATAAAATTACAAAAAAAAAGAAGTAAGTACACAGCTGCAGTTATTATTTCTTCTTTGATTTCGGCAACTAACAGTAGATACTTACAAACAGTAGTTGCTTACCTACTATTTTATTTAAAAACTAGCTTTTCCCAGCTGCTTCGCTCGCCCCCCCCCCCTTATTGCAACCCCCTTTCAACTGGTGAAAGAGTTTTTGAAATCGGTCCAGTAGTTTTTGAGTTTATCCATTACAAACAAACAAACAAAAATACAAAGTTTTCCTCTTTATAATATTAGTGTAGATTATATGGCAAGCTCACATTGAACAAACACCCGGGACATGCAGCGCAGCATTACATAAATCATTACAGAGTTACTTTGAATGATAATGTGCTGCATCACTAATTTATTAAATTCCAATTTGAAAGAACAAAGCGATCTGCGAATTGGTAATATATTTTCGACGAGTACAGGGTCTCATCCCGCCTTAGCTACTGAGAATCGATCACGGCTTACTCCGAGACGCGCGCAAAAAATACATATCTCCAAGTTAAAACCGGCCAGATCGAAAAGATCCTACCTAATATTTGGTGTACGTTTAACCCTTCAAAGGCTGCCGGTCGATACCTTCACAATTAGTTGCGTTTTTGTTTCCAAATTGATGACTCTGAATCACGAGCGTCTGCGCACTTAAACAAAAAGTAGGATCGTTAGACTACTTATAAAAGATAATATGCCTGTTGAAGGCAATTTTATTTTGCGGATCAGTATTATAACCACTCTGATTGTATAGTAGATACCTGAGAAAACTTAGCGCCGCCCACTACCTGAAGAAACAGAAACTCGATTTTCATATTCATAGAACTCTGTTTCTGTCTGTTTTGGTATAGCACGTCAATTTATAAAAATTCATCCTCAATTGTCCGTGTAACACAAAAATGTAAAAAAAAATTAAGTGAGGAGACGCGGCCACGATGCGTCGACATGGTTCGTTGACCCGTCGATATTTCTCGAAATTCGCCTCGGAATCCGCGCTCTTTTCGCTTTTTAATTGTAGGTAAGTAACCGGCTACCCGACGACAAGGTGATACGTTTCCCGAGAAATAAATGTACGTCCATGCCCTCACTCTGGAATTACTGTAACGGAACATACGAATTAAGATTTACAAGGAAACGCACGACAGATTAAAAATCGAGCTCACTCGGTGCTGGATAATCTCTACCGTCCAACCAAACGTCGCACCGTGCGCCCGCGCCAATTTGACCAAACCGGCATAATTATTTTAGTATGCTTTAGCTTTGACGTCATTTATTAGAAACAGTGATTGTGCTTTAGATTTATCACGTGCCTTGTATTTTTGGCGAAACAGTGTAGGTGGCATACCTGTCGACATCAATAACAATCGCGAATGTAACACTAAAAATAAAAACACTCTAGCAACCAAAGGTACTACCTATCTGTTGAAAATCGCACAGACTACAATAGATATTTACAAATGTTTGTAATATCTTTAATAGCTGTACGGAAGTTTGATTTTCACGCTACGGACTGAACAATGGACTCGCGAGTCTCAGCAATGGAGCCATTCGAATACATGCAATTTGCCACGAATTTGATTACCTTTCTATTTCATGTGAATTTCTTCGTTATTGTTATACCTAGACAAATTTGAACGTTACCACTTTTGGTATTTAGAATAAGCTGGCATCATCCCAAGACAATTTTAAATAGAGCACGAGTAGGCAGATTAATTATTATGACACATGACTTTGTTTAATATTCACGCATTTAAATAACAAGATCTTAATCATGTTGTCAACGTGGAGCAATTAGTAAAAGTTTAGCGCGTGCTGATTGAAACAGCAGCCGCAACATAATCATAACTTGATGTGGAGCGCAAGGGTGTATAAATCAATAAATAAATAATGCTAATGCCGTTGCTAATACGGCACGCCACGCATCGTGCAGTCTTCAACAAGGTGCGATGTGGTGATCGGGTCGCACGCACCGGCCGTCGCGCGCCGCCCGCCTCCCTACACCGGTTTAGGGCTGTTAACACACACACATACCTTAATTCAAAAATGTAAGACCTTTGTATTTAATATCAACTTATTTATAAGTGACCAATGTTGTTTTCAGCGCGCTTTAATAGCAGAAACAGATCGCATTTAGATATATCACCTCTTTTAACTTATTTTCTAAATCGGTGTACCTATCTATACGTTAAGGAAGCGAGACTAGAAAATATTATTTAAAAATACACACAAAAGGTGCGACCCTAAGTTACAAGCACTCGATGATGTTTAGTAGATTATAATTAGCCGCGCTGCCAACCCACAGCTAGTGGTGTATTTCATAAGCGTAAGCGACTTCATTTATCGAAGTTAATTGTGTGTATAAACAAATCATGTGTTAAAATTTTAATCAGATTTAGTTCTTTATTTATTCTGTAACATTCGCGAGACTAGGTAAATAAAATAATTCGCAGCTACGTGTAAGATGAAATAGTAAACACGTCAGTCACACCATCATCATAATAAGTGGCGGAACATAGATTAATTACATGATACGTAGGTGTTAATGATAAATGTACGACATAGCAGTTGTTTACACGCATGTTTACGGAGAGGACACTATGTATGCAAGTGTTCTGTCATTTTACTGTGCTAGAACAAATAAACACACAGGTTGAAATGTTCGTAAACATTAACATTAACCAGATTTCAGCTCTTATTATGAGTATTATTATCGAGATACGAAACTCGAGGTAAAACATTTTGTGAAATGGGTCATCATAATTATACCGGCCTATTGTTGCCCACTGAAACACCTCCCCCAAGGCGTTCCTTGATGCGGCCTCGCCGTCGTGGTGACGATCTCCAGCTTTTTTCATCTAACCACTGCCAGCTACCTTCTTCAGGTCAACGGTCCATTAACGGGGGATGTCCCACATAACATTTACCTACGCGTGGTCTGCATTCGAAAACCATTCGTACTCCACCTTTCGTGGGTTTTGTAACCCTTAAACGGGTAAATAGTTTAAAATAAAATAAAAAATATATGGCAAGATTGAAGAAGAAGGCAATTGCCCAAAACGAAAGAAACGAACAGGTTTAGAAGGAGATAATGAAGGCCTTTGCAGTACGACAAATACATTAAAAAGGAAGACTGCGGCGACGAATTCCTGTTTAAATACAGCAATGTATACGTATATCCTACGTTAGGGTATATCCGAAATAGTAAATACATGATTATAACTATGGTAGATATCGACAATCGACATGTGTCGGTATGTCGCTCGTGGCTTACATGACGGCGGCGCGGGACGGGTGCTAGGCGCGGTGGCACGCGCCTCGCCGCGCCACTCGCGCGCTCCGGCAGATGTGCGCAAGCGCAGCCGACGTACCGCGCGCCGCTGCCTCTACCTGCATCGGCGCCTCCATATGCGCTTATTTGCTATTTACATACACCCACCGACCTTGAAACCACATCTCAATGCGTTAAGTCTAAGTTAAATACATAGTTAATGAATTTGATGCTCATTTTGTAAAATCCCAGCTATATTGGGGAATCTCTCTCTATGAAACACAATGTGTTTATGTTAAACATAATAATTTATCATTATGCTTCCTTGAGCTGGGACTTTTTAAAGGCAAATTCAACACTTTAAATAACTTTCCTATTATTGACCTAATTAACAGATTCGAACGCTAAGAGTGGGTAAATTCCTGGAAAATTGGTCTTACGCAATAAGGAAAATTGAGTAAATCTTGGTGGCGTGTTAATTTAAAACCCATTTTCGAAAGCGGAACAACTCACATACTGAGTCAGTCGCGAGAAATAATAGGGAATCGCTACTAAATATAGTACATTAGTACTATGAATAGACGCGCCCACGATATGTAGCCGTGTAAATCAACGCCCGACTAATGTATTACAAACCCGATACATGGCGTCTGAGGCGTGAAACTAAAAACAACTAAAAACTTTATACATATTTAATTATTCTTTAACATATTTTATTCTTCAGTTAGCGCCTAAGTGCCCAAAATAATGTGTGTAACAAAACTTCCTGACCCGGAAACAAGTTCTTGATTAGCACTTCTTAACCATTCAGATAATATAAATGAGCCGGCTTTATTGTTATTTTGATTATTCAATAAACCAATGATATAAATGTACCTAAATTATTTTCCATAAAGAATAACATCAGGCAGGTTTCTCAATAAGTCTTATTCTGCAACTTTTCTGGTCTGAATCTCAGTTAAATTCACTAAAATTAACTTAATTTCTAAATATGCACGGCACACATCACAATATGATCAACATAGTCAAGTAAATTGAGTCTAAAGAAAGTTAGTAATCCGGCGCGGTCCGATCTAAAAGGTATTTGAGTATGGCACACTCCAGTAAAGGGCAGAAGTGATATGTCGACATATGGGCGGCTCACCGCAATGCGGCAATGTTGCTCCTATGTACACATACGTTATTATGAACCACTCCGTCGGATAATACTCGCACCGTATTTATAACATGTATCGTCTAAACGAACATGAAAATATAAGATGCAATAAGCGATCACAATAAACAACGGATGATATCCAGATGACTCATCTATTTTGAAACAAGAGCATCGAATGGGAAAAAGAGAAACCATTGAAAAATATTTGTTCATACAACGGATAACATTATTATTTGAACGAAATAAATATTTTTTAAATATAACCTTGTCGGATGTAAATAAATAGGTGAAGGTCTAAAATAAAAAATCGTGAAAAATTTTAATCCACTGTAATCTTGGAGTGCAAGTCGCTAATAACGTTGTACTGGCCACTAATGTAGTAAGTGAACAATATTGAGAAGCTATTATAAGAATTAACAAGATATCAATAGCGTGTTTATTCTCCGAGCTTATTAGATCGCGGCGCGGCGCGGCTCAGCTCACTCGCAGCGAGTGTTGCCGACGATTGAACTTTACGTGACGTGTATTACGAAAATAATTATTAAACGTTCATTGCACACAATCCACAGAGATGAGTGCGTCCAGGAGCACGGTGCGGTTTAGTCGGAACGTTAGCGACCGATTGAGGTGCTGGACGGATGCGTGCGATTATAATTAGGATTGTATTTCTGATTCCGACGAAGCTCAGTATGGCGGGCAAAGCTGAATTCCATCTGAGTCATTGTGCCCGTTCTGTTGCCTTTATTTTCGTAAAACACTCCATCTCACGCGCATCATTGTTTCATTACCTCCGCTCTTGTTAATTATTGTAGTGCTTAATTAAAATAACAACCGGCGTATGAATTGGTTTCGTCACCGCTTTATCTTTAAGTTGAAGTAATTTTGTGTCCATTAAGTACATGTACCCAAGTCCATTAGGTATGTTGTGTATGTTGGAGCAATAGTAGGTACAATAAACACAATTGACGTACGTAACAAGACAATTAATAAACTGATGTTTACGACGTTGACATAAGCAGGTACATACGTCAAGGGCAACTTCTAAGAGAAAAATAATAATATCTTGTTACTTTTGAGTAAGAAAAACACTAAAGAATCATGATAATAATGTAAAAAGAAAACGAATGTCAAAAACATAGGCATCACCATAGACAAACGGTGATAAGTGAAAATAATAAACAATTAGAATTTTAGAACGTACTCATTTGTAGAGCAAAGAATGTGATATTTTCATGTTGTGTGGCTTTCTCGTTTCGTAGCCGCGACATCGAGCGCGAAGAATGGAAATCATCGCTCGCCTGTAAATAATAAATATAGACGTGCGTTATGTCTAACTCGACACTTTGTGCGGCACAAACGAAGAGAGAGAGCGGAGCCAAGAGCAAGTGACAAGAATACAAAGTCAAACATTCACATCAATATCATTAGATAGGTCTAACAGATTTTTAACAGAGGAAGCACATGAAGAAAATCTTCAAGATAAAATTGATTTGACATGCCCTACTTTCTGTACGTACCTACATACCTCAAGCGCAAACGATGAACTGGAGACATGGTCACTTAAAAAATTTTGGGGGAGAATTAGAAATAAAGACAAAAACTTGATCCTTATTTGCATTGAGATAATAATTTACTGAATAAGTTAGCTTAGATAGCAATCGCGAAAATATTAGTGTAACGAAGAGTGGACAAGCCGGCGCGGGCACGCGTGATCGGCGACATATTTCCCGAAGTGCGGAACAGGTTTGCACCGATGCAAATGTAGGGTTATCACACGTACAGAGTACGACTTATATGTGAGTGTGGACATGTAAGTTGAAGTAACAGACAACTTCGATTATAAAACGAGCAGCAAATAGAAATAAAAGCGCTGAAGAATACTCCTGTAGTCTTCAACACTCTTATAACAATATTTCTGTAAGTAATAAATAATAGCCAAGGCCATCTGTAACAAAAACATGTATCTAGAAAGAATAATTGATTACATAAATTAAAATAATACATACCTATTGCATATTAATAAAACAAAATTTGTAAAATCTCAAAATTTAAGACACCATATTATTTCAGGCAATAAAAAATCCCATAGATTTAATTCCGGCATGAAAAGACTTGTAGTCTGATTGACAAGTAGATTTTTTATTTTTCATGTTTGCCTCCTCCGTTGTATTTAGTCATAAACTAGAGCTGACCTTTCTGGTGTTCAGTGATTTTCATGGTAACCCTAAATGCATGTTACTCGCAGCCGATACGCCTGCTTGCTACACCGCGTTATGTGCCACTTGCGAACGTTCTAACTATTCGATTATATTATTATGTTTTACCTTTTCCTATTTCTAAAAACCCTTTAAGCTCCATAGCCATTTTTTTAGGCGTAATCCTACTAAAATTATAAATGCCAAAGTGTGTAAATGTGTATGATGATGTTTTGCACAGAGATAATATGGGACCTTAATAAAAACGGTTATAGGCTTTATGGGACTTCTGCAAATTAAAAAAGCATTAATCTCATTCTATTTAGGCACATAAATAAATTAGTTATTCAAAGATAAAGTGAACTGCAAACTAGAAATGCTTACATGAAGCCAAACTGCGTCTGAAGCCCAGTGATAAGTAAACCGAGCGCAAGTTCCGTTATGAATTTGTCCGCGAACTATAACTTGTGTAAGTTGTAACTGAAACATATAATCATCAACTTTGGCTACTTTGCTTTGCGTAAATATATTGGTGATCGTGTATAGGTGATCGCGTAAAGTTTACCAATTTTGACCAAATTTGTCGCTGATAGGTATGCAAATTGCAAAAAACACAAGAAAATTTGAATTTCGCTGGCTACTACGACAAAATCACCTTAAGGTGGCAAAATCATGTATCTAAGCGGAATGCTAAAACTAAAGTAAGTACAATATAGGATGACGATTAAAAAAAAAACACTCGTTAATAATAAATTGTCATATAAACTTTTAAAAAAAGAACCGACTTCAAATACAACCACAAAAAAGTTTAAAATAATTCCGAAAGAAAAGTTATTTCAAACTTTTTTGTGGTTGTATTTGAATTTTGAAGTCAGTTCTTTTTTAACCGACTTCAAAAAGGAGGAGGTTATCAATTCGACCGTAAGGTTTTTTTTTTTTTGTTGTTGTATATTTGTTACGCGATTACTCCGCCAATTGTGAACCGATTTTCAAAATTCTTTTTTTGTTCGAAAGGAGGTACTTCTGAGGTGGTCCCATAGTCACCACGTCAGGATCTGATGATTGGATCCTAAAGAAATCGAGGGCAACCCTCGAATTTTTAGGCCCACACATCGTTTTTCGCAAATCTTATGAAGTAATTTAAGTACTTGCGTATGGTAATCATCATCTCATGTAGCTGAGCTGAGGATGTACAACTTCTTAACAGTAAGGAGTAGGCATCGACTGATTTAGTTTGAGTTCACATATCTCCGAAACTACAAGTCCGATTTAAGTAATTCTTTTTGTGTTGTACTAGATATCATTTAACTTAGGGATTACTGCAAGTTTCATCAAAATCGGTTCATTAGTTTTTGAGATAGGGAATTTTATTAGCTTATTGTGTACATGAGCGATGTTAATACCGGTGTTACGGATTACAAAATTTTAGTGCACATATTAGATTATGATGTATTTGACGAGAATTCGGGTTGAATAGGTACTTAAACTAAAAAGAGTAAAATAAAAACTTTTTCAAAAAAAATGTAACCGCCTTCAAAAACAACCACAAAAAAAGAGTAAAATAACCTACAAAATAACTTTTCTTTCGGAAGTCGGTGGCAAAAAAAAAGACAATGAAATAAAAAAAAAAAACAAAGGCACCGACTTCCGAAAGAAAAGTTATTTTGTAGGTTATTTTACTCTTTTTTTGTGGTTGTTTTTGAGGGCGGTTACATTTTTTTTTTGAAAAAGTTTTTAAGTTTTTATTATATCCTTTTTAGTTCAGATATTCAACAAAAATCTTCGTATAATCGGCGTCTTTGAAAATCTACAATCCAAGTCACCAATACGCAACAAAAACGGATCTATGTGGGCAACATCACGACATATCCATTATTGTTATATACTAAAACTTTATCCAGAATGTCATGAACACTTTTCTGAAAACCGCATCAAAATCGGTTCAACCAAACGCGAGATAATCGCGGACAAACATACAATCGACTTTGAAAATCAATCCAAGTAAGCAAAAAATTCCCTATCTCAAAAACTACTGAACCGATTTTGATAAATCGGACTTGTAGTTCCAGAGATATGCGACCACAAACATAAAAACGTACATACATACATACACTTTTATAGACTAACATATGCGAGAACTGGGCAGTTCTGGAAATATTACACACATACGAGTCGAATTGATAACCTCCTTTTTTTTAAGTCGGTAAAAAATTAAGGTACTTATCACGTTATTTACCAAGCATGACGAAGCAGAACTTATTTTTCACTTCAGTAGCTCAAACATGTAGGTTTTGCTGCCTGAAATCAGTGAGCAAAATGCGATTTTGCTCACTGAGTGAGACAAAGTAACTTTTTAATTTTTGTTTTCAGAAAGCCGCGAATATCTTATTCAGCCTTGGGTTAATCATATACAATTCGAAACATTTACACTCCATCTCTTTCCCGCTATTAGAAAGAGAGAGGGACAAAGACCAGCCCTTTCAAAATTCCGATTTTGAATTCGTCCTCAAAGACAAACACGCTCGGTTTGTACTAACTAAAGAAATTTTGCAAAAAGATAATTTTTATGTCTTAGTGTAATTTATTGAATTTTTAACTTATATGTATACGTAGTATTTAAACGAAAATAAGTATTTACTGCAAATAAAGCTAATATTTAACCTGTAAATATTTATTTCTAGTTTCAATAAAATGTTACGTAAATATTTTGAATAATAAAATATCATGGGTGCTATAATTTCCGAACACGCCTTAATTTAAAAATAAAAGAGCGGGAATAAAATTTCATGGCTGGCGTAAAGAGTTGAATAAGTTAATAGTTATTTTAATCTATTCCTGTTTATTATTTTATCTCCTAAAGTGTTCTCGCTGCTGAAGTGAAAAGTTATGTGTGTTACATGAGAGCAAAGTTTTTTGCATCTCGTGCCTTTGAATCCCTCGCCACACTCAGGATTCAACTTTAGAATCACTCGCTACGCTCGTGATTCAATTGTTGTATCCTTCGCTTGCTCAGGATTCAAAATCAGCACTCGCAGCAAAAAACGACTTTGCTCTCTTGTTGCACAAATAACTATTTCACTTCAGTAGCTCAAACATATAGGTTTTGCTGCCTGAAATCAGTGAGCAAAATGCGATTTTGCTCACTGAGTGAGACAAAGTAACTTTTTAATTTTTGTTTTCAGAAAGCCGCGAATATCTTATTCAGCCTTGGGTTAATCATACAATTCGAAACATTTACACTCTATCTCTTTCCCGCCATTAGAAAGAGAGAGAGACAAAGACCAGCCCTATTAGGTATTCTGTGCCCTTTCGAAGTTCCCATTTTGAATTTGACCTCAAAGACAAATACGTTCGGAAATTTGTACTAGGCTTAACTAAGCAAAAAGATAATTATGTCTTTTTGTAATTTATTGAATTTTTAACTTATTGTTGTATTTAAACGAAAATAAGTATTTATTGCAAATAAAACTGATATTTAACCTGTAAATATTTATTATCTCCTAAAGTGTTCTCGCTGCTGAAGTGAAAAGTTATGTGTGTTACACGAGAGCAAACTTTGCATCTCGTGCCTTTGAATCCCTCACCACACTCAGGATTCAAAATCAGCACTCGCAGCACAAAACGACTTTGCTAGAGAGCAAATAACTATTGGCCGTATATGTTAATCTTATGCTTATCATAATCTATAAAGCGCATCACACACGGCTAAGATACGATAATATTTTATCTTAAGATACCATATCGCTCGCCATGGTATTCAATGGACCGTCACAAACGACGAAGATAAGATATCTTTCATATTTTCGTATCGTAAGATAGAGAGCGATATTCGTATCTTAAGATGTAAAATATATCGTAAGATAACATCTTAAGATAGAAAATATATCGTAAGATACCATCTTAAGATGGAAAATATATCGTAAGATATAAAATATATCGTAAGATGACATCTTAAGATACAAAATATATCGTAAGATAACATCAGATGCAAATACGGGGTGTTGTTAACTTCGTTGGTACGAAATAGTAGTGTTCAAAGTTGCTATATGACAGTAACTTGCTAAATGATATTTTACTTGCTATTTTATAGCATGCTATTTTATATGCGTAGGTTCACTAGGTAGGTGCGAATAAAGCAAGCGCAGTGACTGTTTGCTGTAGTTGCATGCTATAGGTACAAGAAATTAAGAATATTACATCGCGTTTATGAATTCATTACGATAAAATGGAGCAGTAAAAAAACCGGCCAAGTGCGAGTTGGACTCGCCCATGAAGGGTTCCATAGTAGCAAGCATAGATTAGGGATATAATTATATTGAGATTAGTAAGTGATATGTACAAACAATAAAAATAACTTTGTTTTTCATAGTGTTTGTATGAATGGCAAAGTTATATTTGCGGTTTTTGAAAATGTACTATATCTTAAAAACTGCTAACTGTATCTCATCCAAACCAATTTTCGTTGGAAGTTTTTGTTGAGGTCTACATTATATTTTTTTTTTTAGTTTTATCATTTTCTTATTTTAGAAGTTACAGGGGGGGGACACCCCTTTTACCACTTTGGAAGTGTCTCTCGTGCAAACTGTTCAGTTTAGAAAAAAATGATATTAGTAACCTCAATATATTTTTTAAAGATCTATCCATAGACCACATGTATGAGTTTGGTGAAAAAAAAAATTTGAGTTTCAATTCTAAGTATGGGGGGCACCTCCAAAATTTGTTTTGTTTTTATTTTTGTGTGAAAATCCTAATGCGGTTCACATAATACATTTACCTACCAAGTTTCAACAGGATAGCTCTTATACTTTCGACAAAAGGTGGATGTGACATACGGACGGACAGACAGACAGACAGACAGACATGACGAATCTATAAGGGTTCCGTTTTAACCATTTGGCTACGGAACCCTAAAAAACCAATGAACTTTCCTCCATACTTTTCAGGCTTAGGACTGTCTATAATTGATTTTACATTGTCGCATGTTTGTATTTTGTTTCTTAATATCTCTTTGAACTAAACTGTGAAGTGCGTCGAACTCTTCTCTTGACATTTTAAAATACTCATGGAACTTTTTTTCTGAAAGATCGTCTAAAATTTTGAATTCCCCACGATCTTTCCTATTTTTAATGTGAGTTTCGACCCAAATTGATCTTCTTCTGTAGTGTGCCAGAACCATGTGCAAATCGAATTCAAAATCGGAATCGTCATCCGTAGAGCTATCCAGTAAATCTAGCAGGCAAGCATGAGCCATAGTTAAAACACCCTGTATTTATTCGTTCAACAAGGGACACGACCGTGCGATCGCGACGAATATCGTAAGATAACATCTTAAGATAGAAAATATATCGTAAGATGCCATCTTAAGATAGAAAATATATCGTAAGATAACATCTTAAGATAAAATATTACAGTATCGTATCTTCGTCGTCTGTGATGGCCTAAGATATATTAATATAACATCTTAAGATAAAATATTATCGTATCTTAGCCGTGTGTGATGCGCTTAACTCAGATTGGCCTAATACTCTAACACCGTTTTTTTTTACTTTTATTTACCAAAAGATAATAATATAATTTTACACTAAAAAGGAAATCTATCGACTTACTAATAACCTGACTTCGTAATAATGTGGAAGTAAGTTAGTTTGGGCCACCACTGCTCTAGAGAGCAGTGGTGGCCCATTGGTATGGGCCCGACTTACGAGTTGTATGTCGTGGGTTCGAATCCAGGCAGGCGCATTACTTTGTGTAATTTATTTCATCACCACTGCTCTCAAAACGATAAAGGAAAACATCATGAGGAAACCGGCATGTCCTAGAACCAAAAATTCGAAGACATGTGACATCCACCAACCCGCACTGGGCCCGCGTGGTCGATTATGGCCCACTCCCTCTTTCAGAGAGGAGGTCTGTGTCCCAGCAGTGGGAACATTTATAGGCTGATGATGATGATGAAGTTAGTTTGGCTGTTGTTACCTTTTCATTCCGAAAACACTGTAATTTTGCCTATACCTTTTCAGGTATACAGAGACGGACACAGGGTATTTTTCTACCCGAACAAAAAATAGATACTGTATAACTGTGCCCAAGGGGAACAACAATAACGATAATAGATGGCGCCGCATGTACGAGCCGAATTGATGGACAAAATTATTAATGCAAGCGAAGCTGCGCGCAAAAGTTAGTGAATTACAAATATAGAAAATATTAATAACAGACATGACAAGAAAAGGGTAATGACGCCAACACATTCATAGAAAGATGATCGCAATTATATCTTGAAACCGAAGAAGATAAAATTAATCAGACCTAAAAATTTAAATAGCTTTCTGCTACATTTTAAATATAAAAATTCGTCAATAACAAAATAGCCTTGGAAAGAAAATATCATCACTCATTTAAAAAAAAGTTGTTATGACTATCAAGAAAATATCAAATTAATTTTTGTTTCTAAAAATAGACAACCATCTCAATCAACAAGTCTTATTAAAAACTATATAAAATATTAAGGCTTCGATAAAAAGTTCATGATCAACAGTAACATTAGATTTTGATATGTATAGGTGGCAGTAAATAATCCAGTTTCATGCAATAATTAAAATTTCATGAAAATTTCTATCAAAATGACAAAATAAGAATTACAAGCATTGCATATCAATATTATCATTATCATCAGCCTATATATGAGAGAGGGAGTGGGCCATAATCCACAACGCGGGCCCAGTGCGGGTTGGTTACATTGCATAATTCAATTAAACTAATGCATAAATAATATGTATAATTAGCTGTTCAAAGTTGGGTACTTATTATTCGAATAATTGTTATTTTTAATAATTAATTTTTGAGACTTTTTATTTTAAGCAATAACGGACTATAGATTTTATAGAAGACAAATAACGAAAGGCTAATTAATGTGTAAAACATCAATCAACAATAAAAACAATTGCAACATATCGTGACACCACTAATATAACAAGTAGGTAATGCTAATCGTTATCACTGCCCTCACGTTCGATAAGGTAGGTACAGTTCTTGCCCGAAATTGTGCATAATAATTATTAATAATGTATTTTCAAATATTAGGTAGAAGAGTTTCATTGTAGGTGCTTTCCAAAGTTTATTTTTATTATTTGAACGAAAACCAAGTATACTGTACAAAATTAAATACCATAAGATGTGGCTGCGAAACACCACAGAAATGGAAGTACAGAGCGATACAGAAATAGCTGATGCATGTATGTACAAATATAATATATCTGTTTTTTACGACTTCTACGAACGTAGGGATGGCATAGATTTAGGTACGAGTAAAGCTGATTTAAAATTAACTCGGAGACAGGGATGGCCAATGATTCACAATGATTTTAACGCTTGGCACTTTTGAAGAAGATTAGCGTATAACTATTGTTTACGAATTGTATGAAACAAGCGGATGCGTTGGTAATTCGACAACCCTACAGCCGCGTTTCAGCTCCGAGGCGCAGCGACCACGTTGCAAAACCGCCGAGTTGACGATAATAGCTGGATCATAAAATAAACACGGCGACTGTGATTTATAACTGTTGTCAACATATGAGGAAAAACTGATTTTTTAATTCTCCGCTTTCAACGCTTTGATGATGAGCTATTGTTGTATTGCCGAGTGGAATTGCCTGCTGTAGCACGTGACCTCCTCCACTCTAATCTGTATCTTAGATAGTATATTATTTAAAGTATCTACATACCTACCTACGCTTTGCAAATACATTATCTACTCCATGATGACACTATAGATAGTCATTATAAGTATCCGTATCTCTTATTTTTTTATTTTTCTATAAAACAGTATTGTTTAGTTATTTAATACGATAAAATGATACAAATTAATAATAAAACATTGTACAGGGTGGTCCAGGCCAAACGGATAAAAACATTTTTTTAGGTAGTCCGTCTAGGGGCCTATTTGTACCCGCCAGAAAAAAAATCGCTTTTTTTTTTTTCGTGGGAAATCTTCAAATGAGTCCTCCCACCCCGGGCAGGGCGGGAGGGACTGTCAGACTTGTACTGACTAAAATCCACGGTGTCCTTCGATAGCCCTTTATGTTCCGGGGTCACGGTAATGAGATAAGTCCCGCGACCCCGGCAGGCTTTGGCCCTCTAGAGAGGGGGCCCCGTCATTATGCTGACGCTCTTTGAGGCGCGCGTGGAACACAACGCGCCGTCGACCCGGGCATGGTCCATGGTCGGGCAGCGAGTTGCCCTTTACTCGCCGCCCGCATGCCCGCGCCTACGGTGGCCGGAGTTCGTCTTGCGACGTCCGTCGCCGTGGGTGTAAACCACTGCGGTTGGGGCGGAGGGAGGACATTGTCCTCTCCCTCACGCGGCCCGCCTCCTCCTTCGCGAGCATGACTGCTTCGCAGAAGGAGGCGACCGCTTCCCACTCCGTCTCGCCCCGCAGCATGGCCGCAACCAATGAGAAAAAAAAATCGCTTACAAGATATGATTTTTTTGTAATTTTTGATATATCACCACTTTATAAATTATATTATATTTTTATTTTAGGTGCTTACTTAGACATTGCACTCTCTCAGAAAGAAAAAAATATCAGACTGATCTGCAGAAGTGCATTTAATTTCATATCAATGCAAGAATAATTACTTTCCTTGAAATCGACAGATTTTTCGTAAACTCTTATTAAAAATTTTAAAATAAATCTTAAAAAAAAAACGAAAAAACTTTTTTTTTAATTTTCCTGGCGGGAACAAATAGGTCCCTAAACGGACAACCTAAAAAATGGCCTGGACCACCCTGTATATTACGGCTTAATTGCCAAGGGTCTCGACCAACAACTCGTCTGAGAAGGCTTTGCTTGGCAGCTGCATCAAGCGTTTAATGCAGAGGGCAGTACTCCTGGACACGGCGCGTATTGTTAGGAGGTTCCTTTCTCAACAGCCCTGGCCCCCCTTGCCCTAATAATAATAATAAAGAAAAACATTGTGTAATATTTCACATCTAGGAGATTAAGTAATTTGTTCAAGGAATTCACTTTACTATTTTTGCGATACACTATATTCATAATTTATATGTCCTAAGTATCTACTTAAAGCGATGCTTATACGTGCGTGATATTTATGCCCTTACGAAATACATATAAATTCAAGAGCGAAAACGTCTAAATTGATCCTCGAGCCAATTAAACATAAACAATAATCAGTATGTAGTAAATAAACAACATGCGTAGCATGTAAATGTCACATTATCTTCTGTCGTTCTCTTTTTATATTGTTTTGTTTCAGAAGTAATGGCCACGATACAAACAATATTAAAATGATAATATTATTTTTTTGGAAACCCGCGTAATAAATAACAGTTGCTGATACTACACTTAATGATTAAAATAATTAATTGGCATGATCTTATTTTTGTAGATAGGTACACGAAATAACTGTATATACACAGACAAAATGTGCCTATTTCTTTTAAATATTTGTATCAAACGAATCAACTTATTTTTGAAAGCTAAATAAAACTCATAAAGAGATTGTATTAGTATATTAATCTACATTTCAACGTTTTCTGTCTCGCAAATAAATAATTACGGTTTACAATCAAATGGTTTCCCGCCTTCGCGTTGCCCTTTTGCGTCTGTACCACCCCCGAATCGTCTTTCGAAAGTAACTTTGAGTTCTCTTTCACCACCCACGCGCCCACGCTGCGACATCACCCGCCTAAGGAATCAATGATCACAGACATAATTTATAAAATCAGCTTAAACCTACCCATTAGGTAAAATAATACTAAGTTATATAAACCAAGAAAAATAGGCAAATATGTAGGCAAGCCAAGAATTTTAGCAGCCCGCCCAAAGTTGAGAGAAAAATAAATAGGTAGGTAACGAACGAAGTATTTCTTTTACAATCAAAATACCTTCGTCACAATTTATATTTGTGTATTAAGTTACAAAATGTATAGATCTACACTGATTAGATTCTTCCAATACTTCTTATTGACCTTCGGTATGTAAAGTCACGTAGCACCGAAAAATGTGAATAAAACAATAATATCAGTTCTTAGGTAAGTATGAATGCTACGTGTGTGAATGTACACATATTTATGGAATATGGTTCTTATCAGTTTTGTCCTACGTCACGAATTTTATCTGTATTGATAACGTTCTGCGGAAGAAAGGTAACTAAACACGTACTAATCGCCACTGTTAGGTTTTTTTCCGGTTTCAGGAATGTTGAATGATGTTTGTTTTAATTCTGGTCGAATTTCATAATGATTCTGTTACCAACTTTTGAGGCAAGAAGTCTATACTAGTACTGTTAAGTAGAATTTGTTTGCAATTTTGTATGTGGAGTAATCTCCGGAATTATTACTCCAATTGTATTTTTTTGATTGGAAGAACATTATTTCTAGCGCTTATAGGCTATAATTTGTATTTATATCATACATAAAACAGTGCTACCTACCACATTTGTCTAGCAAGTTGAAAAAAATAAGATTGCGACGCAGTGGGTCGTGGGCCAAAAGTTTACACAAGACACACACATGAGGTCGCAGGAAAAAGCTGAAATGTAGTAAATAAAAATTGTAAAGCTAAAGTTTGTGAGAATGTATGTATGTGTTTGTTACTCTTTCAAACAAAGAAAACTGGATTAATACAAAGGATAGTTTTTATCCCGATTATAGGCGCGGGCCACATAGAAAAGACGTAAGACGAGGACGTGTCGCGGACGGGCGAAATGTATGAAAGTCGCGACCACGCCCCGTCTCTTCTGAGTTTTACGTCGCGACGCTTCTATACATTTTGTATGAAAGAGATGCCGAAGAGACATATGTCTCCGCCCCGTCTGCGTGTTACGTCTTTTCTATGTGGCCCGCGCCTTATGTTTCCGTGGGATAACTTTTGAGTTGTAGAAGGCGAAGCCACTGGCAACAGCTAGTAAATAATAATAAAATTCTAATAAGGTACCTATAACGGTAACGGTAATTGCTAAACGGACTGCAAATCTTATTAATTTATTTTATTTTATTAATTTAAGTACCTACAACTTCCTATAACACCTAAACGTGGGCGTATCTGGAGATACCAGGGCGGGCTGACTTCCAGGTTTGAAAAAAAAAATTAAAAAAAAAACAATTTTCTAAAGCTTCATTTCTGTAAATACTTTTTTTTTTGCCAACATGATAAATTATATTTTTTATTCGGAAGTCGCTGGAAAAAAGTGAGGGAAATGAAAATGAAGTCACCGACTTTCGATAGAAAGACTCTTGAGTTTGCTTTAGAAGTCGGTAACAAAAGTAAATATCTGGGGTGGTCACCAGACCCGAGCGCCCCGCCCCCGATTCCTTTCCTTGATTCATTGAAATAATCTATAGTCAACAAGCCAGACTAGTACATAATTATTTGAAACTAATTTGTAATTTAAACTTTGTAATTGTCTCCCGCGCAAAGTGCCATAGGGATTATATATATGGATTTATATATAGGGATTCCAACTTCGGAACCCCCATAAAATATAGTGCGCTAGTGTTCCCAAGATTGGTGAATTACAAAACCCTGAAGCTATAGTATGACTTTTCACGTTTTTGTGATTAAAGTAAACGGGAACTTTGACTTACGCTACGGTCTACCGGAGAGGTATTCTGTGCAGGTATGCCTGCGCAGGTCAACCAGGTTCAAAAACCTGCACAGGTCTATTCCCACACACATTCCGGTCTACCTGCGCAGGCATACCTGCACAGGTGGACCTCTCCGGTAGACCGTAGTGTGTATGGCCGGCATTAGGTGGAAAAAAAATGTTTCACACCTGAGGAACTTTTTCATTTTCCATACAATAAACGAAGTATACTATACTTCAAGTATACTATACGTAAAGTACGCAAATCTTGTGATAAGGCCTTTGTACTTTTTTAGTTTATCGCTACTTAACGTCTACGTAATACTATACCATTACCCTTATATTTCACTCTTCCAAAATAAATAGCGCATAAACAACAGAATCAATCATCACGAAATTGGACCGATAGGAAACCTGGGATAGGGTCATACCAAATTACATATTACATCCCGAATTTTTTATTTTATTTAGGGTAGAATTAGATGGGCGAGACATTCACTATGTCGATAAGTACATTATTTGGGCCAGATAGTTTTCCTTCAAAAACAGGCAAGACAGTGAAGTTGACCGCCGGGTCGTCATTGCCTGGAAGAGCTACTGGTCCATGAAGACGCTAATGAAGGGTGACCTACCTCTATGCCTGAAGCGCAAACTCATCGACATGTGCATTCTTCCTATTCTTACCTACGGTGCTCAAACCTGGTCCCTGACCGAGTCGCAAAAGTTCAAACTCAAGGTTTGCCAAAGAGAGATCGAGCAGAGCGTATTGGGTATTAAGCTCAGCGATCGAATTCGAAATACCACAATACGCTCCAAAACTGGAATTGCTGATGTGGGCCATTGTGGGCAATAAGACTGCCAGGTTGAAGTGGGATTCGGTGGGCTAGAGTCGTTACGCAGTGGGTGCCAGATGGGCGTCGTTGCTGAAGGAGGCCTAGAAAATGCTGGCGTGACGATCTGGACGCATTCATGAGGGATTGGCCGGAGAAAGCCGCACAAAGGGAAGAGTGGAAGGTTATAGGGGAGACCTTTGCCCAGCAGTGGAACAATATAGGTTATAAAATAAAATTATGCGATACAAATATCTTCTAAGATAAACTTAATTCTATCAATTTACTATAAATTGAAATGTGGATGAGATTTTTTTAAAAAACCAACAAAATGTGTTTAGGTTCCCAATGACGTCTCAGTGCTACAAAATAAAGAATGTGAAAATGTCTATAGGTATTTAAACAACATTTTTATTTTTGGAGCCGGTGGAGCGGATAGCTGTTTAATTATTTTTATGAATGGAGTAGAGGGCGGCGCGGGCGCATCGGAACGCGGACGAGACGCGTTGCGCGCGCTGCTTTACGTTCGCTTTCCCGACTTTCCAGTCAACGCAGGCGACGTGCGTGCTGAACAAAACTGATGTAGACCATTTTATAAAATGTTGAGATTACCTAACCAATTTCACACTATTGCTTAGCTTTACGATTTTTTTTTCGCACTTATTGGTTACTTGCTGAAGTAAGTCTCGCGGTATCGCGGTACCGGTTGTAAAAAAAAAAAACAAATAATTATTTTTGTGTACTTTCATAATATTTATTGACAATGTAAATGTTTGACAATGTTTTTAACAATGTACTCAAAATTGTTATTTTAACCGACTTCAAAACAGCAGAGGTTCTCAATTCAGTTCGTGCTTTTTTTTTACTTTTTTTTATCGTGGCAAAATGTTCTTAGTTCACCTACGAGTATTACTCCCGATGCTTCTAGTCCGATTTCTGTGATTCTTTTATATTTATATTTCTGTGATGCAGTTCTTATACTTGTCGTTTGGTTTAGTGAAAACAAAACTTCAAAAAAACTATAACCGACTTCAAAAACAAACACAAAAAGTGTAAACAAAACAACTTCAACTTCATTTTCGAAAGTCGGTAACAAAAATGTCAATGAAATTAATTGTTTTTTTTTAACTATCAGGTGAAACAAATGATATTTTTTATCTTCGCAGAAAGTATCAATTTGTCGTTTATGACTGTGAAACACAAAGGGCAATTTAACTACTTTTGCGAGACTCGAAGATCAGCGAAGGGTAAAATATGATATATTACGTAAAAAAAACGAACAACTAGATAAAACACGATTTAAGATGTGTATGAAATGCGTGCAACGACAAGTCGGCACACCGCAAGGACATCTCAGGACGAGTCAGTTGTCCTCTATCGTCATGCGCAGGTAGCAGCCAGAGGACGACAAGCCCATTGTTTATCGTTGCTAATTATTATGCCCCAACGCAGACGCTTGTCGACCGCCGCAGCGCGTCGAGCCGCTGCGCAAAAACTGAGATACATAATAATATCTACCTGAGATTAAGGCGAAATTATTTATTTAAATGCCATTACTAAACGTTTTCAGAAATATCTAACTTTCATGGACAATGTTATTAAATATTCATAGTATTCATTATTTTTATCGAAAGCGCTCTACTTCAATCATTGAAATCGCAATGGACAGCAGAACATTGCAACTATCGCAGTGGCAGTATCGCGCTCGATTGAGGACCGTTACGTGAAAACGTCGAGTGCGCGGGGTGGGGCAGAGAGCCGATACGGTGACGATGGCGCCCGAACACGGCCGATCGCCGAGTGCCGAGACGACGACTTACGAGCGGGGGAAGCGGGGGTGCGCCACTTATCGCGGCGAGCTGGCAACGTCGCGCGGGGTGGGAGCGCCCCGCGCCGCAACCTCTCACTCACCGTCGCCGGCTCGCCATCGCCATCATCCAGTGTTACCTTTGACGGTCGAATGCGCGGTCGTTCGCCGTCGTAGCCAGTGACGTCGGTGTCGACACTCGTGCAACACGTCTATGATGTTTCGGTGACTTCAAAGTCGGACTCGTGAGTGAACGATAACTTATTGGCCATCGAATGCTGGAACACAGTGACAAGTTTTGATCTCATTACTCCCTGGATTTGGATTTTGATGAGTTGTGATAAGTGACTATTTGGATTTTTGAACAAACAGTGAAGTGGATCACCAAAAAAGGATTTCTTCTAAGTGTCAACATTGGATTATGAATTAAATATTTCTGCAGTGAATTCAAGAATTGTGTTACGTGAAAGTGGCATTCAAGTAAATACAAGTGTTTTTCTAAACTCTCTGAAACAGATTTAATACTTTCTACAAGTTTTGAAAAATATTTTTTTTAACATAAATCGTAGAAAAATTTGGGAAAAAAATATTATGATCTCGCATGATGAATAGAAACGACAAAAGTTGTAGAAGGTTTAAAACTAGGACACACCACCTGTCGTAAAACGTACACGCTGGATTTTGCCTCAGCTGATTCGAAGACGGAATAAATTCGCAAAGCGTTCATCGTTGACAGATTACAAAAAGTGAAAGAAGTTTTGTGAATGAAAAATCTATACGTGAACACTTATGATTTTTAAGTGTTGATTTGCATTATGTGTAAAGTTATTTATAATTGGCCGTATAAAGAAAAAACAGGCTTCAGAAATTATGGACAAAAAGTGATTCAGAATAGACTGAAGACGGCGATGAAATTTTCACAAAGGTAAACGATGAACGTTTCGTCAATTGTTGACGTTCGACGAACGGCTGGAGCGAAATTTACGCGCGATACGCGATAACAGAAAACGCGACTGTATGCTTGCGACTGACACGAGTACATTATTGGAGAAAAAATAGAATTTGCAATGATGGATTTTTTTTGGGAGTTATTGCCGATTGGTGATATTGTCAGTTTCGAGTTGACGTTGATGTTTTTGGGTCGCAACAAACCAGGTGCATCCTGTTTCAGGGGGTGCCTTGGAACGACAGGACGGCGCACTCCAATAGTACGGCCGGGTACGCGGGTTCCATCATCACCTACGGGGGAGCACAAGCTCCCGATAGTGGAAAACACAACCCGTTGCAAGGGACCATTGGATACAGAGTCAACGCCCCTAGGTGAGTCCGAAAATATTTGTTTTGAGTCGCAAAATACGTGTTTTTGAATCTTTACTGTAAGCGTGGAAAACTATGGTAAAAGTGAATTACTAAGCCAGTAAAAATTTGCGAAATATGTAGTATGTGAATAATATGAACAACATTTAAAATACTGCATAAAAATGTTAATGTGCTTGTTGTAATCAAAATTTCCGGTTCACAATGCGTAAATAATGTTTTATTGGGTTTTGTACCTTGTTTTTATAAAAGCAGAATTTTCGAGTCGATCATTCAGTTATTAAGCAATTAAAAAACGAATCGAAAATGATGAGTAGACAGATCTCTAATTCGTTATCAGTTACCAAAACTTGACGTTTTTTGTGTAGGTAGTACTTGGTTGCCTTAACTGTTTTTATCTTATCCGGAACAAGTTTGTTTACATTTCAACAAAACGCTGAAACGTGACTCGGCTTACCTGTGCCACCTTATCGTAGTTAACAAGCAATAAAATCAAAAATATACCATCTACGTAAATATCTTGAACTACCTTACGATTCATGTTTTAAATTGAGAATATTTTGTTGCAAAACCAATCTATTATGATAAGGGCATTGTAATATAAATCAACGACTTCTAATCAACAAGCAATATTAAGTTGCTCCTCATAAACCAAACATAACTTTAAAAGTACACACAAGTGTGACATTGTCGACCGCGCATCGCTGCAATTATAAATGAAATGTGCTCCTCCATTCACACGCACAAACGCTTTAGGGCACCCAGTACTCACACACACGCACATCACTGCACTCACACTAATGCAAACGCACGCACACATTTAAGGAACTCTCACACAAGCGCATAATGGGAATGCACGCGGTGACTGCACTTTAGCGCTTACAATAAACACAAATAAACAAAACATTTAAACTAGCAACACCGAGAGCATCGAACAGTTAAGATTCATTCCAATAGCATTTTTACGTTTCTACTTTCTAGTCTGATATTTTCAACTGCCATTGTTCTGAATAACAAATATTAAAGGATTGGATAAATAACCGTTTTCAACCATTATTAAGGGCTTAATTATTACAATGTCAAAAAAAATCTGGGCAGGTGTTAAGTCGAAGCGCTCAACGGCTTTGTTTAGTAGTCACCTTTACAAACGACATATTGTTGATGGCAGGCCTGCCTTTATACAAAACCAATAAGTAAATAATAATAAAAGTGGGGACCGGCAGCAAGATTGTGTGAACCCAACACAGGAAGTCTACTTAACTTCAAGGGTTGAGAAGTAAGGGAAATTGAACTAAAGTTACTCATTAATTTAATATCAAACGAAAGTGTGAACAATTTTAAAAGCGAGTTGAAACATAAAGAGATCTGTAACCGTTAGTAAGTGATCGTGGGAAAAAACGTCAGTTTGAATCGAGCGAGACGTCTGGGGGCGGATGCACTGACACAACACACATTACACCACGTGCGGCATGCCTGAACGGATTCTCAATAGAAACCTTAAATGTTTCTATAATACTTCAGTCACGAAGTGACTGTAACTTACTCACTGAGCATTAAAACACATCTCGTAAATACACGGGCTAATCTATTCTATACTGTTAAATCGTCGATTCCTTTCGGTTCAATATCATCACAGCCCAACAAATTATTATCGGGAGCGTCGTCGTAATAAAGCCCCATATTGACGTGACCGGCCCCACTTACCCTAGGCGACGTAACCGACCCTTCCCCGCTCATTGTACCGTATTTACCCCGGAACGCTCGGCTCCATTTGTAAACCCCCGGAATCCGCTCCTTGAAGCATGATTCATTCTTCGGACCCCGCGTCAATTGATGAGAATGAGATAGGTAGATAGTAATGTAGGTAATTAAAATTATAGGTAAGAAGTATTGTAGAATATTTTCGAAAATATTTTGCACATAAGTACAATCTTCTAAAAAAACAAGTTTGTGTTCATTTATTTAAAAAAAAAGAATATTCTGCGTTTACAGGCATTTATTCAATGCACCCAATATGTCAGGGTATTATAAACCCAACTCTAATCATGATACCGATTTTTAAAATGTAGTTTTGACATAGGTAAGGCATCCTAAACATCAAGTCAATCGATCCCATAATATTAACGTTAGTTAACGCTTTTTATTATGTCAGTGTGCGCACAAGCCACAATGTGAAGTGGCATTTAAATGGGGGTGACCAACTGTCGTCGAAACACAGGGGTGGAACACGCCACGGCTTCACGCTACCGCGATAGTAATCTATACGAGAGTCACAATTAATGCCTTATTTAACACTTCACTTCAAATAAAATTAAACATCTAGTTATACACGATAACAAAAAAACATGATAAGTTACATTTTTAAACCATATTTTAATGCCAATTACAATACCGTCAAAATAAAATGTTAATTTCTGTTCTGTAAAGAGAGTTGTACGACTAAAAACAGAAGCATGATTGTTAAACAGTTGGATTCAATACACGATTATCTCGACTGCCAATTAACCAGGAATCCGACACGTCTGCGCACTAATCTAAAATTAACTGCAGCCTATGTATCAAAATACCTACGCGTTACTCGCACATCTCTCAATACTATGCCAAACACCTTCCAGCTTCTCAAAATAGCGACTTGCCTACTCATTCATATTGATTTATTTAGAAGTTTCGAATGTCGAAGAAAATATATAACACGTCCACATAGAGACCATGTCATATCCTTTGTTTAAATTACCAGTCTAACAGTCCTTAATATTATTTCAAAAGTTGATGATAAGTCTGCGCAAGCATATTTGCCGAAACATAAGTCTTTTATAAAGGTGTTCCGAGAATTGTCTCAAAAGAATGCTTGCGACGAACGTTCGCATTCAACAACCCAAATATTTTGAACAGACCATAAGTGATTATTCGGATGTGGTACCACTTTTACAAAAAGTGTACCAGGATACAGAACACACAGATTTTTTTGTCGACTACACATTTCGGTCGGCAAAAAGAAAAAGGTCCAGACAAAACTATAAAAAGAAGTGCAGGCCGGGCCGAGTTTACCTAAGGAAGGACCCTTGTAAATCATCTGCAGCGACGATGAATAGAGACGATATCGAGATGAGCGTCGTTGACTCGTGTGTTTATTGGTTGTTGACGCTACTAAGTGTCTGTTAAGCTATTTACGAGAATACTTTGTATTTAGGAGTCGCTACTCCGCCAAGATTTATTATGAGTATACAACCAATTAAAGTGACAGTTAATTGACATAACATTGTTATCATTGATGACAAACTAATTTAATAGAAATTTGAATTTAATTGCATAATATATTGTTACGTACAGGCAGACTTTTCTACTCACTTATTTTCATACGTAATCAGTTATACAGTTTGTGTAGATACTAAAACGTACACACGTAAATGAATATTTATTATAATAATTCCATACACGTTCACAAAGGGCCAATATTGTTGCTCCACTACAGATGCTCGCAACAATGGGTAGCCCGTGCGAGTGTTTGTCGTGCATTTGTCGAATGGGAATTATTAGAAAGGGCTCCGGGAAGGCTCGGGAATTCGCCCCAAAAGCAGTTCACATGAATCGTTCTCCCACTCCGGCGCCGTACAAAAAATCAAACATATCCCGGGAGAAACACAGGGGTTACAACGCGTCACTATACGTCCATATTGATTTTTTTCTCTCATTGTTAGTAAAATAATAAAATCACGGCGCCTATTAAAAAAAGATCTTGCGTCGATAGAATTTGGGTTGAATATTGAATCTGAGTTTATTAATAATCGAAGCGTTAACGTGTGGAATGTTCGAATCTGCAAGGCCGCTTGCAATAGAAACTGCTCGTATCGTGAGTGAAATAATATTAACTGGACTGATTTCACATTTAATATGTACACGTGTATCCATTCTGACATAAGTAATTACTTTTGTTAAAGAGAGCCTAAAAACGTTGTTTCTTCAATATTGTAATCTTTAACGAAAGTTTTTAACCGACTTCAAAAAAGAGGAGGATATTTAACGATGCCTTCAGTAAAATTTGTAATAATAAGTCGAACATATCAAATTTACTCGTAATTTGCTATAAGTGTTTGACGTTTTTGTTATAGCGGCTATGGGTGCGCCGGCGGTTCGGGCGCGATGAGCGGCGGGGGCGAGAACGCGCAGTTCGGCGCCACCGCCGCAATGGTCGCCGCGGCCACCACGGCCGCGATGCAGGACTCGCAGCCTTTCTCGCAGGTAAAACATCAATCAAAAATCTGTATCTAGTCTCAAAACACACATATCGCAAAATGTCTTTTCATCTACAACGAAATCAATGCAATTTGAATAAATTCATATGAAACTAAACCTTTGCTTGAACACAAACTTAAAACAAATCTTACTGAATATATTAAACTTATGAAAAGGACTTGAAGAGCTACCACAAATGAAACGTGAATCCAGTCACGTATACAATTCTACAGACGACGTTATTTTCATTTTACAGATGCAAAACAACATGACTATGGGAAATCCTCAATATGGCGCGATGAACGGCTACGGTCAACAACGCAGTCATAATCCGGGTATGACCGGAATGGGGATGGGAGGTAACGGCGGAATGAATGGAATGAATAGCATGGGGCAGATGGGAAATGCAGCTATGAACGGCATGAATCCCATGGCGCAAATGGCCAACATGGGTATGCACGCCAACATGATGCCGTCGCAGATGGGGCCTGGACAAATGAGCAGCTCAGCGAAGATGGGGCCGGGATACCAAAGGCGGCACACGCCGTATCCGGCTGGCAACATGCTTATGGGTCAGAGAAAGACGCAGTACATGAGTGGGCAGCCAGGCTTCGGGCCGACTCAGTACCCGGCGGGGTACGGCGGCAGACCCGGCTTTCAGGGACAATACCCACCGCAGCAAGCATTAGGTCCAAGCGGTAACTTCGGTGCAGCAATGAGAGGAACAATGAGGCAATCAACGCCACCCTATTCAAACCAAGGACAATACTTTAACGGAGGCGTGCCTAATCAATTCCCTCAGCACCAGAGTAGCAACGCGCAGTATGGTGGGCAATACGGTGGACAGTTTGCGCAGGAGGTCGCTATGCGCACTAACATGAGCTATCAGCACAGTCCTGTTCCTGGCAATCCAACACCGCCGCTTACGCCCGCCAGCAGTATGCCTCCTTACATCAGCCCTAATGGTGATGTGAAACCCCACTTCAACGAGCTCAAACCAGCATTGGGCATGCAAAGTAAGGATACTTATTTAATATTTGTGGAATAATAAATTCATATGCATTGTAAGTTTATTAAAAGAATCTTTCTATTTTCAGATGACGAGCTCCGGTTAACATTCCCCGTAAGAGATGGTATTATATTACCACCATTTAGATTAGAACATAATTTAGCAGTTAGCAATCATGTATTTCAATTAAAACCCACGGTTCATTCGACGTTAATATGGAGGTAAATATTGTAGTAAAGTAATATACTTAAGTAAAAGTGCAACTAATGACAAAGATTAAAAACTTGTTTATATCTTCACAGATCGGACCTTGAGTTACAATTAAAATGCTTCCACCACGAGGATAGGCAGATGAACACAAACTGGCCAGCGAGTGTTCAAGTGTCGGTCAACGCGACTCCATTAGTAATAGATAGAGGAGAGAACAAAACATCACACAAACCATTGTACCTGAAAGAAGTGTGCCAGCCCGGCCGAAATACGATTCAAATCACTGTCTCAGCCTGCTGCTGTGTAAGTATCTCCTGAAATCCTAATGTCGTTTTTTTTATATTAATAATCAAATAAATATCAAAACAATATGAATCAGCCAGCATTTTGGTCTAACAAAACCTTACATTTTCCCTTTCTTGCAGTCGCACCTATTTGTTTTACAATTAGTTCACCGACCGAGCGTACGAAGTGTGTTGCAAGGTTTATTAAGAAAGCGCCTACTAACAGCAGACCACTGCATCGCAAAGATCAAAATGAACTTCAACCAGACGCCGACGAATGGTAGCAATGGATCCAACACAGCTAACGATAGGGATAGCGTTGAACAAACAGCTTTAAAAGTATCGTTAAAATGTCCAATCACATTTAAGAAGATCACGCTACCAGCACGTGGCCACGAGTGCAAACACATACAATGCTTCGATCTCGAGTCGTATTTACAACTTAACTGTGAACGAGGTTCGTGGCGGTGTCCAGTTTGCAAGTACGTATTAACACTAAAATTTCAATGGTTGTCTGATTTTTGTTTTATGATACTAGTATCTAACATGATAATTTTATTTTCAGTAAACCAGCGCAGTTAGAAGGTTTAGAAGTTGACCAATACATGTGGGGTATCCTAAACACGTTGAACAGTTCAGATGTGGATGAAGTCACGATTGACAGTGGTGCTAACTGGAAGGCAACTAAAATCGCCAACAATACTGGAATTAAGGTGAGTATTTGTCACAGGACTAATGCATTTTTTTTATTTATGTTAAACAAACTATTATTTAAGACTTTGAAGTGGTTTCACTGTAATTCTAAAACATCACCTTTAAATTGCAGCAAGAAGAAGATAGCAGTGATGGCAGCGTAGGAAAGCGCAGTAAAGCAGTATCACCTGGCTCAATGAACATGCCAACGATGAACAACTGGGACATGAACCAAGCACTATCGCCATACCTTCCTCCTGATATGAATACTATCGCCAGCGGCTCAATGATCTCCTCATACAACCAAAATGGCCAGAACAGAAATTCAAGTTCGAACAATCAGAATTACGACTTCGGAATGAACAATGGTCCTGGCAGTAACGAGTACGCTGGAAACGGTCCCCTATCGCATCTAAATGAGAGCGTCAACTCTTTAGATCCTCTCAACGCCATGGAGAAGAGTCTTAACGATCAGGTAAAAAATGTCTTGTTCGTGATACACAGTTCATAAAATATTAAATAATAATAAGAAGAATGTTGTACAGGGTATAAATAAAGCGAACTTGGTGTTTGTGTAGAGTATTCAGCCTCTTACTTAACCTCTTGTACCAAGTTATAAAAAACTGGTACAAAATATGGTTTCAGTGGTTTCATTCATTGGGCTTAAGATATTGGAACGGTGAATGCACGAGCGAATTCCGCATATTCCTAATAAGTCAATTCTGACACATCTCTCCCATCCACTGGCCGAAGAATTGAAGATTTCCACACCTTAAAAAAGGGTACCTGCTAAAACACCGGAGTCTTAAGTCATAATTTCTCCAGATGCCGCACACCCCGCACACACCTCACACGCCTGGCTCGGCGCACACGCCGGGTGGCGGTGGTGCGCACACGCCGGGCTCGTCCCACACGCCGGGCCCGCCTTCTGTGGACCACCACTCGCTCACCGACGTCGACATACCCGCCGACCTCAACTTCGATCCCGCCGCCGTCATAGATGGAGAAGGGACAGATAATCTCAATGTGAGTATTAAAAGTTATTTTATGGGAGGGTCCTTACTTAATCATACATAAAGTTTACGAATAATTAAAACTAAAGATACGATTATATGAATTTAGTTTGTGTTCAGAGATACTACTCACAAAGCTGAATTTTTCGTTCCCTTGTTTTCCGAACGCTGTTTACACGTTGCGCCATCTATTGGTAGTGTTTCAAACTACTTACCAACACGTCTGATATTGCAATCAAATCAATGCTGTATTAGATAGCGACTTCTAAACTAAAGTTATATTTTTATACGCAATCACGCCTGCGTCGCGTCTTCGCAAAGATATTTTTAAAGAAATGAAAAATTCAGTTGCGAGCAGGGTTCGATCCTGCGTCTTCTGGATAGGTACTCCAGACGCCTTAACCACTAGGCCATCGCAACCACTACTCACAAAGCTTAAATAGTTTGAAACACTACCAATAGATGGAGCAACGTGTAAACAGCGTTCGGAAAACAAGGGAACGAAAAATTCAGCTTTATGAGTAGTGGTTGCGATGGCCTAGTGGTTAAGGCGTCTGGAGTACCTATTCAAAAGACGCAGGATCGAACCCTGTTCGCAACTGAATTTTTCTTTTCTTTAAAAATATCTTTGCGAAGACGCGACGCAGGCGTGATTGCGTACAAAAATATAACTTTGGTTTGTGGTCCTTTATATCGTGCAATGCAGACAATATAGAAAAGCAACACGACAGTCAACTAATTAAAATACTTAAGGCGCGGTCTTATCTCATATTCCCAAAAATTGGTTTCTTAGAACGTCGAGTATGACGTAATGTAATAAAAATAAGCAACGCGAAAAATACAGTGAACAGAGAAGGGTATAAAGAAGAATTTAAACCGAACAGAATAATAAATAAGAGTTTGATATTCCCAATAAAAATTGGGAAGTTGTAGCACAAAAATAAACTTTGACGTCGAAGATCTCTGTATTTCCAGCGATAACAACAGTTTTTTTTTAAGAATTTAGTAGGTTTTCCATTTTTTTAAAACTTTAACCGAACCATTATTTAATTTTATGTCTATATTTTAAATAATCTAAAGAAAAGCAGTAAAATAAATGTCCATTCGCAGCTTATGTCACATTTCAACACAAATGTCATTTTTTCAATTTTCAATCTTATTGACGCTCCATAGTGGTGACAATAGTTTACGCGGTCATAAGCGATTAAAATCGTAGTCAGTCCGCGTCTTAATGAGTTTAGTAATCCTTGGTTGGTTACTTAACTGAATCGCTTAATCTTTTTATAGGTACCTAAAGCATGTGGAATTAAATAATTAATATCTATTACGTTACTGAATCAAGCGTATTAGCATGCGCTTTACATAAAACGACAGCAAACAAATATTCAGGTGGATTCCATTCACAATTCAAGCAAACATCAATAAAAAGCATTCCACACGAATAAAAGGCAAGCCTGACTGTTGCTTTCTAATTCCAGTTATTGCCGGAGACAAGTGTGGACCCGATGGAGCTGCTGTCGTACTTAGACGCACCTGCGCTTGGCGAACTCCTAGCAACGCCGCCGTCGTCGTCCTCGTCGGCAGGCAGCCATCCACCGCGTGCGCCTTCCTCCGACGATCTCCTGGCACTGTTCGAGTGAATATACGGTGACCTGCCGAGAAATACGTAGACGGGGTTACGTATAAGATTGTCAATTAAAATCACCACTACCAAGGATCTCGATTTGTACTTAAAAGAAGATACTCTATTTCGCCCATTTCATGGTTCATCATTGGGCGGGAATATACTTACTACCATCTATAACCGTCTACGTATATGGCTCGTTAGGTAATCTAAGAGATTTATTCGTCTGAAAGTCAAACTAGGCGTTTTTTCAACTCGCATTGAAGCCAGAAGCCCGATATTGTGATATTAGATTTTAGTTCCTTCTCCACGTGTCGCTGGGTTGAATATCGCAGAGCATTGGAGCAGTAGATGTTTTCAGAATCTCTGTCACCTTGTAAAGGTGTTATCGTCTAGTAGAAGTTCCGAACACACTGTCGTGTTGAACACAGCGGCACACCGAGGCATCGATTGTTGAAACAATGGTGTTGGAGAACATTTATTAGGTATTTAAGTAAAGTATTGGAGGCAAACGGCCATAGACACTGCGGTGTTGTGCATGTATAGTTCCTCGCACCGCCGCACACACGGTGGCGCTACTGAGCTCCTTTAATATTCTAAACTCTAGCATAAACTATAACACAAATTTTCATTAATAATTCAACTTCTTATTCGATATAACTGTAATCGATTAGAGTTTTTTTTTTATTTGTGTCCATAATTTGTGAATAGTTACACCGGGTGTAAATAATAATGAGGAGTTATTTTATTTGTGCTAGTTGTTTTGTGTACTGTGGGCAGGGCCGGGCGGCTCTTTGTATGTATAGGCTAACCGAGCGCGGTCGGCCCGTCCGGAGGCATTGTGAATCTTATAGTTCCTATTGGATGCGAGCGAACTATAATGTTCAATTGCCATTTACTGTAAACATATTCCTTCAAGTTTTCGCATATTCTGCATTTTTAAATGGTAAGATATGATAGGATTCATGAGTATAACGCTACTCGCTTTTGGGTGATATATTCTAAATGAGTTGTTTGAAGTCAACAAATAAATGGTAACAAATTAGTTACAAAAGTATATTGTAAATGTGAGTGCAAAAATGAACTCTGTTAAATTATTTTGCGTTATGTGAATCGAAGAATGATAGAAATATATTTTAATTTCTATATAAATAGTAATGAACTGTATTATTTGTAAATATGAATCTAGATAAGAATATTATATTACCTAGTTATATATAGGAGAAGAACATGGCAGATACTTATATGACGGCCAGTTTAGTATAGTATTACTAAATTAAAGAAAAAATCTACACATGGTTTTACATGTACATACAAAATTACCATACCTATTATACAAGTCTATGCGTTTGGAGCCCAGTACAGTAAGCTAACAACTCGAGTCTTTATAATTTTTCAAATTTTGACTCTGCTAAACCTTAAGAATTATTTCATTCTAATTTGATATTATTAATTTAATTGAACTAGTCCAATAGCTTTTGCATTGATTTTGTACGGGAAAGTTCCTCTTGCTTGAGTTGTAAACATTTACTTACGTCAAAGATTTAAGTTTTTACACATGTTAGAATTGGTAGCTCTGGCACACGTAAATATTCGGTTTTGTTCAATAATTTCACAATATTACATAAGTTTTAGTTGATAGTACCTACTGTATTTGTGCTCTGAAACGTTTCTCTAACTACAAGTGCAAACCGCAAATATAAACATTCATAGAAAAATGTGTTACATCCATGCTCATCTTAATTTTGTTTCGTTTTGCCCACCTCAGATATACATAAAAGCAATAATAATGAAGTGCTGATATAAATAAAATTTATTTTAAATAGTTAATGTGTTATTTTAAAATATATAAGTATACAATAAATAGAAATAAAAATTGCGATGAGCATCGAATTGACAAATTCTTATTTCACGTATTTTCAAATGTTTGGTTCCAATTTTGATGTTTCGAGTAATGTTGCGCAAGCAAAATCAATTATATTTGTTGTAACTTATTTATTTTTTATATATCTATATTTTTTGAGTAACGCGCAGCGCAAATTGTCAACGGCATTCGGTTCTAAATGGAATTAAGTTCCCATAAAAATAAAACAATCGTAACACCATAATTCATTTAGATGTTGTAAAATTTTCAAACATAACTTACGGTTAATAACATTTTTAATAACAGTTTAGAAAAGTATCTCATACTTAGAGTTATGTGTAAAACTGTCGATTCTTTCACTGTCTTATGTAAATTGATGATTTGCGCATCTTTACTTCGTGCTATGAATATGGACGCCTCTTTAGAGTTAGTCAAACTATTACGAAAAACAATAAAATTAGTATTATACAAAGCCGTGGTCAATTATTCAAACAAGTTAGAGATAATTTACGAATCGTTGTCAAGTTTTTGTTGTCGTCCGTTCGTGGTTGATTGATTGTGTGTCTAGTTGATCACAGCTTTAGCATAAATTACATAATTTTAAGGGACCTTCAATTCCAGTTAGCTAGATCTATTTATTGTAGTGAATATTGCTGTTGGATGGATCATCGCAACGATTTTTGTATGACCAAATAGTAATTTTTTACATGTTTACCTATTTTAGGTAATTTAAAAGTAATGAATTTGTTTATATAAAAATGGAAAATATCACAAAAAATGTATAGCATATCACATTATAAAAATAGCAAAAATCAAACCGAATGATTCATCCAAGTGAGTAAATGATTACAATATTATATATTTTGTTGAATATTATAATGACCTGCTGTGAAGTAGATTTTGTGCTCGTACAAATATAAGCAGCATTTGGAAATAAGTGAAAAAGAATTCTAAATAAGGTAACATGCGACCCATGACTCAGAAGTTAATACAAAGCCAAACTGTACTGTAGCGTATTTAACATTTGAAAAGTTTAGTAATCAGGTTGGTACCCACTGAATTCATTTTGAAATGTGTAAAATGAAAAAACATAACATTTTTATGTTATTGAAAATAAAATAAATCTAAAAATTATAATGTGTGACTTTCATTTAATTTTGCCTACTTCTACCTGTGCTTCTACTAAACTTCGATCGATCAATACAGACTAATAGGTACTTAATTTCTGAATATAGACTTAATTCTATGTTAGAGTAAGCACCTAATAGTTTACTGTAAGAAATAACGCTCCGTCTGGCTCCTAGTCTTTCTGGCTAGTCAGTAGTAACAGTGTCATATTTTGCCACTACTTCATCTTCAGCAATCTAGTAGGCGATGACAATGGAAAATACCTACATGTTTCTGCGCCACAAAAACGTATTTTTTAACAATAACAATATAGGAAGTTGACTTAACAATTTAGAACAACGAACGGGCATAAGAAACCACCGGATAAACCTGTTTACTTGTTCAGTGTTCAAAATGATACCTAATTATAAAAATTTACATGGTGGAATGTTTTGAGAAATCCAGCCATTACACTGTTGTGTTCGCAAGAAGTCAAACCAGTATGTAGGCTATTTATAAACGAAAATAAAACTAAACCCGAAGGATACCTCACAGTGCTTTATTAAAGCTCCTCCAGTTTTGTATACGTAGCTGTCTAAGTTATCGATGTTGCTATACCTGTACATTAAAACTACCTACTAACTTAGTTTTTTTTATATCTATAAAAGTTTAGATTATTTTCATGTTTAGACCCATAAACATTTTTGTTACCTAGATTTCTTAAAAAGGCTTTGAATGTTGGAAGACTAAGAAGTTTTATAAGCAGAAATTTCACGTCAACCAGATGAAGATACTAAGATGGTCAGGAGGTGCAACTAGATGGAATTCAGAGGAGGAAGAGGCTTTACATTTGTACTGGTTAACAAAAGCGCAGTTGAAAGACGTCTGAGATGGTATGTCTATATGTATAATGAGACGCAGCGAAGACCGAGTGATACAAGTTGCCTAAAACCTGCCAGAAGAGAAAAGTAGAAGCTGTCCGCCATCAACCTGGGGGCTAAATCTGAAGAGGACCACAAAAAAGATTGACCAGATTTGACTACCCAGGACAAAATAAACTGGAGCTTTTATTCACTAGTTTAGTGAGGAACAGTACCAGGGTTGGAAAAAGAACAAGAGCCATGCTAAATGAACTTAAGAAAAACTTGTGATGAAATAATGCCAATGAAATGTAGCATCTCTCTCAATGAACGGCTGAATACAGAGAGCTGCCTCGTCGCTGAGACAGCATTGGCTACAAAAAAAAAGTGTTTTGTATGCATGCATTGATTTATAATTCTTAAATGACGACAATTCGTCAGTTTACTATTAAGTTTGGCAAACTGGTTAAGATGTTACAATGAAGTATTAACAGTCCCGAACGCTCGGTACTTTTACTTGATTGAATGTAGTTTTATAAAGCTGGCAACATCATACACTCGCACGCGCAGCGAAGCCTTCTTACACGCACACATACAAATGGATCTCATGTAAACACGTGCCCTATAGCGCAGACAGTCGATTAGTCGACGGGTCCGCGGCAGGTATCGCGCCCCGTCCTACCGGTTCAACGATAAAACGATCGAACGAACGCCACCGTCAAACGAACTACTTAAATTGTATTTATTCTAAGCACAAAGAACAACAAGACAGTTTTTTAAACATTGACAGTGCGGTAGAGTGCGCGCGGTTTTGAAACCACCGAGGTATGCGTTTGTAAACTTCTCCTTAAGTGCATAGCGGTATCGTGAAACCAGATTTTAAGTCCTCAATGTATTAAAAGTAGCTTTTCTGTTGTTTGTTTAGTCGACCTATTCCTGTATAGAATATCAAGACTGCAAGACTGACTTATAGATCAAAGGTAAGGCTAACTTATTGATATACCTATGACAATTAAGTGATAAAACTAGCAATTTGTGTTATGTTCCTACACCAATGCATTCCTACACGTTCTTTAATTTTCATTCATATTGGCTAGCACTGGTTCTAATATTAGCCCTAAGACTTGAAACAAAGAGCGGAAATGTGGAGCGATTGACATTTTCTTTAAAAAATGTTTTCCTCGTCTTTAATCTCTCGTTAAATAACATTTTAGTACCTTGTTCTTTGTGCTCAAAGTTTCACTAATACACGAAGCATACTATTTCTGAGAATCTTATCTTTAAAGTCTTTTGGACTTTTTTGGTAACGCAAGGGTCGGGTTGGTTTATCAACAGGTAGATGTTTTAAAGACTCATTTTCGGCGAACGCGGATTAACCACGACAACATCGCCAACAAGTTTGCCTCTTTTATTATGTCTTTTGGCAGTTTGTTTTGTTAGCTTTAAATTATAAATCAGTTTATTGTAATTAAACTTGATCTTTTTTTCTACAAGGAACAGGATAATGTCTATCGATCTCATGCGTTATGGTTGACACGTATAGATTTTACATTAGCAAAACTTTGTGACTAATAGTTCCAAGACATTTATCGCTACTCATGTAAATAAAATTAAAAGGTCGAGACTCATCATCATATTAAAATTTATGTAGAACTGTTCATACATTTTTGTTTCTCGTTCGATTGGCCTAGATAATTTCCGTCAAAAACATTTTGCTTACAGTGAATATCTACTAAGAAAAGATATTCAAATGCCTGCATATATTTTGAATCACCATCACAATTACTGCGCTCCTATTTTATAAACAGCGTTATCAGACGTGTGAGGAACCTCCAGGTGTATCATGTTTAACAAATCAATAACCTTCATCTTCAAGAATAAAGCAAAGCAGACAAAGAATCGCACTTGGCGAACAATGGTGACATTAAATATGTACCCTGTACTCTACATTATGTACTTATTTAGACGCCAACCATCTTACGGTATATGATTTATGAGTACCTTGATTCATCAGATACGTATAAGTTTTACCGTTAGGCGTTAGATTTATAAATATTTAGGTAGGTACTAGTATTGGTTTTGCTTGATGTTAAATGTTGAACGAACCGAAGATTTAAAAAAAAACTCGTAATTACATGCAGACGTTACTGATCTTAGACTTTAAGTTAACATAGACTTCTAATGACCCATGCATGTTGTGGTCTTATCTTATATATAAAAATCAATTGCTGTTCGTTAGTCTCGCTAAAACTCGAGAACGGCTGGACCGATTTGGCTAATTTCGGTCTTGAATTACTACTGGAAGTCCAGGGAAGGTTTAAAAGGTGAGGCGGTAGGAAGTTTGCCCGGTCAACTAGTCTTATATATAAAAATCAATTGCTGTTCGTTAGTCTCGCTAAAACTCGAGAACGGCTGGACCGATTTGGCTAATTTTAGTCTTGAATTACTTCTGGAAGTCCAGGGAAGGTTTAAAAGGTGAGGCGGTACGAAGTTTGCCCGGTCAGCTAGTTTATTGAATATTAGTATGTATTTAAATGGACAAACAGTCCGTCAGGCACATATTGGAAAAAAAATAGTTCAACAAATCTCTATAATTAATAGATGTTTTCTAAGTAGTAAAGTTTTTTTGGCATTTATGTATCATCATAATCGCGTGAACTCATGACCTCTAAACCTAAGATGAAAGTATAGTAAGACACTTTCATAGACGTTTGTCGTGTTTGAGAACAATTAATATTAATTTTATTTAATGATTGCCAAAATCTCTAAACATTTTTTTAGTCAGTACAAGTCTGACAGTCCCTCCCGCCCTGCCCGGGGTGGGAGGACTCATTTGAAGATTTCACCACGATAAAAAAAATCTCTAAACAAACTTGTGCTCATGTTCTAGATAAATTCGTGTTTCAAATGGCAAAAACATAATTATTCTATTTATGCATCTTTAATCTTTGTTTGGTCTAGTGGTTAGTGACCCTGACTGCTATGCCGGAGGTCGTGGGTTCGATTCCCACCCAGGACAAATGTTTGTGTGATGAGCACGATCATTTGTTCTGTGTCTGGGTGTAATTTATCTATAATATGTATGTATTTAGAAATATATAAGTATGTTTATCAGTTGTCTAGTACCCATAACACAAGCTCTGCTTAGCTTGGGACTAGATGGCGTTGTGTGATAGTTGTGGAATATTATTATTATTATTATTATTCTCATAAAAAAATATATATTTGAAAACAATCACTTATCGATAGAAAGAAACACAAAAATAAGCAGGTGACTTGTTTTTTAGTCCCGTTTCAAAGATAACGCAAACCCAACCTGCCACACAGGTGCACACTACCAATTTAATATTACCTAAACAATATTTTGTAATTTTTGGCCTTTCCCTCACTTAGATACTCAATGGTCCAATGAGCTGGCATCGCAGTTAGAACTTGAAGGATAATGAGCAATCGACACGCAAACAACATGATCCTATACGCGATGAGCTATCTATAGATATCGATATAGCTGCGATGACCACAGACCTCGTAGGTATATTAGTCATGGAAGACCATTTAGTGGACTTTGGAATCAATGCATTTTTATAATGGAAGTAAATAGGTATGTGGTTTATTCCGTCTACTGATTTGGTATTAGTAGGCGTCGCCACGCCATGGAAAAAGAAGTGTTGGACGTCCGGCGGCGAGATGGGCAGACGACATTGTTGCCATTGCGTTGACGACATTGTTTAAGTCCTTTATATTGTTGCTTCTCTACATATCTGAATTACATACTCTATAAGGAGTTCAAAACATTACTGGGTCGCCTATAAACGGCCTCAACCGTTGCAAAAGCTAATTTTAAAAGAACAACCATTAAAATGATACGAATCGTGACGATCGTGCGTTACGTTTTCATCGCTAAGTAAACCTTGCGAAAGCCTTCTCTCCCATCGACAGGTACAGGGTTGGCTATTAGCCATGGTTACATAAAAGATTAAAGGTTACACTGTGCACCGTGCATTGTCCTACTTGATGCAAATCAATCGATGTTCAATGACCCAAACAAGATCGCTACTCTGACTTACTCGAAGGTATTGCTTTAGTTAGTGAGGCAAGTAAACAAGAAGTATTTATTATTTCGATAAGCAGTGAACGCTCTACAGTATGACCTCGCAGCCCTAGAGGAATGCAGAAGACTTGTACGCAACTGTTAGTGTTTATGAACTTTAGAACGATAACTGTCGCAAAATACTACTTGCATGCTAGCTTGTTATACTAGCCAATTGGTATCAATTTCTTAAAATTTATCGTGTTATCTTTAATTTAATTTACACAGAACTTTACATACCCGCATTTCGTCCAGATTGGCGAACCAAAGTATAATGAACTACAAAAACACTTGAACTGTTTAAATTAGGGTTTTAAAACTTATCACTTAACAGATTACACTACACTTCACTGAATAACTTTTATGTGATATCCTTAGAGTTCTATAAGCTATTAGGAACTGTCAATGCCGATTTGACCTTTATTACTCTAGCCTCATCGTTCATATTCATTTGTGATTTACTATCCAATCATGCTTCGCCACACCGTATTTTCGCGCAGTCGCAATAACCACTGTTAATTAAACTTATTCTACTTATACTCATTTTATAACCCAGCTTGAAGTTATGTTGTTGGTAAGTCCGTTCCGAAGCAGTAATTATGTACAACGTAGCTACCATCCCTTTTAATCCTAAAACTTGTTTGATAACATGACAGTTACTAATGTAGGACAGTTAGACCTATATTTTATGAAATTGCTTTATTAGAATATATCGATCATTCTTTTGTAGGTGGGACATTCTCCAATGTTGAGGATAATGATTAATGATAATAATATTAAGGATAATGAAAAACAAATATAGAAGAAATTATTTTAATTACATTTAAGCTTAAATGTAGTTAACTGTATAAGTACCTACTTAACTGTAATGTTTTCCAATAACAAATATAGAAATTATTTTAATTACTTTTAATCTTAAATGTACTTAAAATAATTTCTACATTTGTTTTTTATTATCCTTAATTTTTTTTTGTCATGAATCATTATCCTCAACATTGGAGAATGTCCCAGGTGGTGGCATAGTGTCACCGACCCTGTCTTACGGGTCGTGAGTTCGTACCGAGATAGGCGTGTTACTTTGTTTAGGTAATTTATTGATACTGCTCTTAACACGGTGAAGGAAATTAATCATCTTCCTATTTGCATAGGACCCTCATTCTGCAAAGTCCCCCTTCTTCTGAAAGATTTCGATAATCATTCTTCTCAGAAAGTTTTGAAATTTTTCTTCTCAGTACTTCGCATAGGGAATACGCCTTTTGAGTATGTAATTTAAAAACACGACGATGTCTAATGATTCAGACAAAGCTAACTACCGGTGACGCATGGACCTCCACGGAAAATACCAATAGTGATCACTTCTCTTTCATAAAAGTTTAGCAGCATATTCAAGCTGAAACAACTTTTACAATAATGCACTATTTTTAATTTTCTTCAAAGTTATAATTATATATTACAAGATTACTGGCAACGTCAAAATTAATTAAAAGGTAAAACTACGTAATAATTTAATTTGTAAAATATCAAGCATTTATTTTAGCCCATTTAGCCTTTAGAAATAGAATAATTATGACAGTTGGATTTTTAAACGATTGGATATTTGGATATTAGTAATCGGTTTGTTCCCACTTCTAAGGTAAAACTTTATCGTCCTTAAAATCTTCTCAATGATCAACTGAATTTCGTTAAAAAATCACGCGACACTAAGAAGTTGATTTGAGAACTACATAACACAGAGCCAATAACTGACAATGTGCCTCAGCAATGTGCTTGCGGTGGGCCTGGGCATTACGTCATTTGGCGTCTCTGTCGCCCTCGCCGAGCCACATTGCTGTAGTATTGCCGTCACACTCTAACCCGTGCTGTCACACAATGCCCCGCACCTCCTCACTCCCTCACTGCCTGCTTGCTCGCAGTTGATCGCAGTGTTTTAGTCTGTACAGTTGATTATTTATTCTCTTCTAATAATATCTGTGATAATTACTGATTAATAATGCCGTCATATAAATATTGTATTGTGCCTAATTGCGTCAACACAACAGCTGTTACACCAGACAAACTGTTTTTTCGAGTTCCACTAAAGGCAGATTTGAGAAAGAAATGGTTAGAAGCAATGAAGAATGATAAAAAATTTGCAGAGAAAACTACAAGTTTGAACTGCTGCGAAGATCATTTTGACGTAAGTATTACTTTCACTTCTATTTATTTAACCTGAGATTTTTGTAACATCTTATTCTTAGTGTCACATTAACAATAATTACAGGGCTGCAGGGGGGTATAATGTATAGAATACCTACAAGCACGATAACTGGGATCGTTTGTGACAATGAAAATAGTAAATATTTTTCTCGCACAGGTTGAAGAGGATTCGGCAAACTACACAAGCTACAAGATGATGGGCGGAAGGCTAATATTGAAAAAAGGAGTTATTCCACACAAATTTGATTGCCAAAAGGTTACAGTCCTTGTCAAACTGTCAGCATATAAAAAACAAAAACAAATTCAAAGATTTGAACGAGTTCTCAAAACAAATATTCGTCCAGAATATGTGTCAGAAGTCCCAATTGAATTTGTAAAATGTGAACCTAACATTTCAAACGATGCTATTGAAAAAGACCCAATTGAAATCGATCATTTATCTACTAGTACTTCCAGTAATAAATCATCAAAAACTGAAGAAAAAAGATCCAAGAAAAACTAATAGACGTACCGATTATTATTTTATGAAAAACGGTTTAAAATATCATGCCAATAAAAGAGAAAAATAGTTTTTAAAAAAGATCGTAATGTCTGCTCAAAAATCACTGTCGTTGATTGCTACGAAATGAAAAGAAGAATGATCAAATCTTGTTCAAGGATGCATAAGGGACCAAACTATATAACATGGGCTATGGAAATCCCTCTTCAGAAGAAGCTTACTGCTGAGAGGTTTTCAAATACTAAAAGGTTGATATTCCAAACACACTGAAACAGTTTCGATCACTATAAGCTCAAAACGAAGAAGTAAGATGACAAAGAGTCCCAATGGATTATCACTCATTTGTGTCTAATCCATAAACCTAGAAAATCTGTCGACTTTATAAGTTCCTGGTTAATTGAAAGATTTTCTCAAAGATTGTTATTAATTGTTTCTAAAATGTATGTATGAAATTATAAGTAAAATAAAGCATTTATTAAAAATAAAACTTGTATTATTTAATAACGACTTCAAAAAAAAGGAGGTTATCAATTCGAACCGTATGTATGTAATGTTTCCAGAACTGCCCAGTTTTCGTATATGTTAGTCTATATCAGCGTCTGAACAAATGTGCCTTTCAGAAGTGTATGTATGTTTTTATGTTTGTGTTCGCTTATCTCCGGAACTACATGTCTGATTTAAGTAATTCTGTATTTGTTGTAATAAGTATTGTTCAACTTTGGGAATACTGCAAGTTTCATCAAAATCGGTTCAGTAGTTTTTGAGATAGGGAATTTTTTAGCTTATCTGTTCATGGGCGATGTTATTACTGCGGTGCTGCGGATAACAAAATTCTAGTACATTTGTAAGAAAATTGTGTATTTGACAAGAATTTGGGTTGTATATTTAAACTAAAAATAAATAAAAAAACTTTTTCAAAAAAAGTAACCGACTTCAAAGGCAACCACAAAAAAGGATAAAATAACCTACATAACAACTTTTCTTTCGGAAGTTGGTGGCAAAAAAGTCAATAAAATATGTCCTAAACTAAATAAATAAAAAAAACAAAGCCACCGACTTCCGAAAAAAAAGTTATTATGTAGGTTATTTTATCCTTTTTTTGTGGTTGCCTTTGAAATCGGTTACTTTTTTTTGAAAAAGTGTTTTTTACAATATTTTTTTAACGTTACCCCCACTACCACTAGTAATTTCTCCAGTATCATGGGTGCGATTACAACAATTTTAACAAAAATACCCAAACACCCAGACACCGAACAACAACTTGTAATAAAAAAACCGGCCAAGTGCGAGTTGGACTCGCGTGAAGAGGGTTCCGTACGATGTTACCTACCACGTTTTTTTTAATCTGACCCAAATTGGTACGCACAATATTGAGTGATTTACCATGTTATTTTAATATTTCGTCTATTTTCTTGAATAACTTGGAAACTATTTATTTTAAAATTACAAAAAATATATATTTAAGATTGTCTCAACAAGACCTTTCATTTGATATATCACACGATGCAGTTTTCAATTATTTTTTTTATTTTCCCCTTCCCCCCCAAAAATTACCTCCCATATACAGATATGGACTTCTTATAGGTTATCCTATAATCTATAAGTAGAAAACTAATTCCTGTATTTTTTTCAAAATTTTAGGTTCAGTAGTTTCGGAGATAAGGGGGGGGGGAATGGTCAAGCTTCGTCTATTTTTTTTGAATAACTTGGAAACCATTTATTTTAAAATTACAAAAAAAATAGTTTTAAGTTCGTCTCAACAATACCTTTCATTTGATATGTCACACGATGCAGTTTTCAAATATTTTTTTTTAATTTTCCCTTTCCCCCCCTCAAAAATTACCTCCCATATACAGATATGGACTTCTTATAGGTTATCCTATAATCTTTAAGTAGAAAACTAATTCCTGTATTTTTTTCAAAATTTTAGGTTCAGTAGTTTCGGAGATAAGGGGGGGGGAATGGTCAAGCTTCGTCTATTTTTTTTGAATAACTTGGAAACCATTTATTTTAAAATTACAAAAAAAATACTTTTATGTTTGCCTCAACAATACATTTCATTTGATATGTCACACGATGCAGTTTACAACTATTTTTTTTTAAATTTTCCCTTTCCCCCCCCAAAAATTACCTCCCATATACAGATATGGACTTCTTATAGGTTATCCTATAATCTATAAGTAGAAAACTAATTTCTGTATTTTTTTCAAAATTTAAGGTTCAGTAGTTTCGGAGATAAGGGGGGGGGGGAATGGTCAAATTTCGTCTATTTTCTTGAATAACTTGGAAACTGTTTATTTTAAAATTATAATAAAAATATATTTAAGATTGTCTCAATAAGACCTTTCATTTGATATGTCACACGATGCAGTTTCCAATTATTATTTTTTTAATTTTCCCGTTCCCCCCAAAAATTACCTCCCATATACAGATATGGACTTCTTATTGATTTTCCTATAATCTATAAGTAGAAAACTAATTACTGTATTTTTTTCAAAATTTTAGGTTCAGTAGTTTCGGAGATAAGGGGGGAGGGGGAATGGTCAAATTTCGTCTATTTTCTTGAATAACTTGGAAACCATTTATTTGAAAATTACAAAAAAAATACATTTAAGATTGTCTCAACCAGACAATTCATTTGATAAGTCACAGTTTTCAAAACTTTTTTTTTCATTTTCCCCTTCCCCCCCAAAAATTACCTCCCACATACAGATTTCATCTATTCACGTCACACCTCTGTGCTTGGGTCACAGGAATGGATATGTGTACCAAATTTCAACCCAATCGGTTTAGTAGATTCGGAGATAATTGACTGTAAGCGACAGACAGACGGACACACGAGTGATCCTATAAGGGTTCCGTTTTTGTATTCGGACGTACGGAACCCTAAAAAGGCTAAGTTAATACTACTACGAGTATGGTCTAAATAAATATGTGGATGAACCAAGAATGACGGTTGAGTGGCTAGTAGGTCTAAGTACTGACAAGACTATAGTGTGACTTGTGAAGTTGTGACTGGCGCACTGCACATCTATACTTGTATTTTAAAGCTGAAGAATTTGTTTGAACGCGCTAACAAGCTCGTGAATGGTCCGAATGAAAATAGTAGTTTATGAAACTGGTACAGTCACGAGCAATTATATGTACGCAATTGGCAGATTTTAAAAGCGATTTTCTCCTACCATATTGATTAACCTTCAACGTTTTCATGAACGTTCTATTTTGGAAGCCCTGCCATTACGAAATAGGTATTATTTCAAAGTAGAAACCAACATTTCACGAGGAAATTGCTCTTGAATTTTGTTAAGTGTTTACATTTTATTGCTCGTGACTGTACATAATGAGGGGTATTATACACGAGTGTATAATACCTAGTTATGTGCAGTTTCATATACTACTTTATCTACTCTCATTGAACACGAACGAGCATATCAAATAAAATATAAAGATTGACACAGTACACAAACGTATTATGACGCCACAACTCCCGTTATCACCGCGCATGTGCCAAAGCGCGCGCAGCCATAGATAAAAAATTATCTGTAATCTATATCGCAATGAAAAAAAAAATATTATAAGTAACATCATTTTGTTAGAGAAATAATGTCATATATACACCGTGTTCCGGACGATATACATAAACTTCGACCAGATGTTCAAACCACGGAAGTAAGCATTTTTCATTATGGACACATTAATAAATTCTTATTTTTTATTTTTTGTTAATTTTCATACAAACTAAATACCTAGACGTAAATAACCCGATATGCATGCCTCTTTATCCGAATTGGCAACGTCATCCATAACATTTGGCGGGCTGAAACAAATGAAATGCAAATAGTATTTGATAGATTTCAAATTAAGATACTTTCTCACTGCATAGCTCAATTAAATTTCATTAAATGAAATTACAAATATCTTTGTAACGAAGCCTTTTTAAGTACTACGAGTACTTCCTTTGTTGGATTTGATTTGTAAAAGCCATAGAAGTATTTGCTAAAGTTTATGGATAACGTGAAGAACACGGTGTAGGAAGTAGTACTTAAAAAGGCTTCGTTACAAAGATATTTGTAATTTCATTTAATGAAATTTAATTGAGCTATGCAGTGAGAAAGTATCTTAATTTGAAATCTATCAAATACTATTTGCATTTCATTTGTTTCAGCCCGCCAAATGTTATGAATGACGTTGCCAATTCGGATAAAGAGGCATGCATATCGGGTTATTTACGTCTAGGTATTTAGTTTGTATGAAAATTAACAAAAAATAAAAAATAAGAATTTATTAATGTGTCCATAATGAAAAATGCTTACTTCCGTGGTTTGAACATCTGGTCGAAGTTTATGTATATCGTCCGGAACACGGTGTATATATTTTTTTAATTTCATTTCGATATACTATTTGTAAAATACGTCTGTATAAACTCGTTTTGAGTTTTGTATTTTTGATTTTTGAATTAATCGATATGAGAGTAGATAAAAATGTTTTTGTGTTGGATAGTCCATTTTTTGAGAAAGGCTATAGGCTAATTACTCGTAAGTATCATTACGCTACGACTAATAGACACAGAACAGCGCGGGTGATTTCGCGGGGAACAGCTAGTTAAATATAAAAGAAACGAAGGACTATGTAAAAATGATGTGGCTAAAAAGAAAGTAACTGCTGAAATGACGAGCTTGTAAGAACAACATATGCAAAGTCAAACCCAAATAAACTGAGAGGTATAGAAAAAATTATGATGATGAAGATAAACAACGGAATAGGGAACTTCTGTAACTAAGACTTTGTTTTCTATAAGAAAGACTCATCTACATAATATGAATTCTACGATAAAAAATAAAAATATGTAACTCGTTAACAAGTTAGTCATCGTTTAAATTGCTTTGTACGTGATCCTCATTGAGCCGTTGGTCGTATGTAGAATATGGCACAAACTAAATGAATGACTTACATCTTTTGGCAATATCGGTTCAATAACCACGCAAATGACTAAACAAACTGTCTGCGGGATTCAATCATGTTGTGCATAATTATGTTATTCTTACTTGATGAAATTTCATCTGTATTGTGCAGTCTTTATTGGAAACCTTTCCAAATGGATAATTAAGTTAATGCTTAGGGCAAAAGACGAGTATAAACGTTGTTTTAGGCAAGGACTACTTAACTGCGTAATTAGTAAAATATCAGATGTAACAAATAATCACAACAAACATTTGTACCGCTAAACGATTTGACATTTTTGAACCAGACGTTTCGTAATAAACGTTAGCATAACATTAAGAGGTCAATCAACTTCAGTGACTTTAATAATCCTATTTCTAAATACCTATTTATAATTAAGAGCCAGGGTTGTACGATAGTTAACTCAGCAAGTGTTAGTCATTAGCCTCTACCAAAAGGGGCCCTCCCCTTTTGGTAGGTAAAGCACTGTTTCAAAAAACTAGTTGCAAAAGTTAGTGATTATTAGTGATTTTGTTAACTCTCTAGGAATATTGTGCGTGATCGAACTCACCAGGCATCAGTGTATGAAAAAAAAGAAATAATTGCAAGAACTAATGATAAAAGTAAAACTATATAATTAGTCGTAAAGTGGTACAGACCCTTAGTGGTGGTCTGTGGTAGTTGGGCGCATTACGTATGCCAGTCAGCGGCGACTTGTGCGCAGGACGTTGCACCCACCTCGCCTCTCACGCTGCCTTCCACACGTCTATGACCATTCGACCGTAAGAAGCAGATACTTGAACACCTTTAATAATTTATTATTTTAAAAAGAAGCTATTGTATCAGAAAAGTCTGATAAAAACTTTAATATACCTAATGTATATTTATATTAAAGTTTTTTAAATAATAATTATTGCTATGGATAAGATGTTTTTACGCAATAAATATATTTGTGCATTCTTTGGACTTCTTTACGACATGTTGCCTTGTCACGCACCCCTCACGTGTATATTATGACCGTGACTTGTGAATGAGATGTTTATAGGATGAATATTTCATTGTAAAGCCGATACTTTTCAAAATGTAATGCTAAATGGAAAAATGCCATCTGTCTCAAACACCCCAAACAATTATGCGTGTGAAAAGGCGGCAACACGTAGTGAGTTTGAATCAAAACCGAATGTGTTTTATTGGCGTCTTTAGCATTCTAGTTTAACTCAAGGAAATGAGATTTCCTGTGTTCTTTATTGGGAATACAGACACAAATCGTGCTTAACCACAGAGGATGTACAAGACTAAATAAAACAATGTATAGGTTCAGTTAAGGAGCGTTGCCCTGTCTAGGCCAGAGAAAGAGGGAATATTCTTACTTACCAGGCGACATTGCGAATTTCTGAACGATTATGTTTTCTCGACAAGAATGGAACACTGCATGGGTTTGGTCGGGAACTAAACTATGTTGAAAGTTCATTTATTTTTATTTCAATTATGTGCACGACATGATGCCAAAACCAGGCTGACTCAGAAGTGGCAAGAACCTACACTTCGATCCGTCAAAAACACTCTAAAAATGAATCTGAGGCATTTTGTAGTAACTAAACAATCCAACAATAAAATTGAATAAAAATACTTTTGTTTTAGCTATAATTGAGTAAACAAGTAGGTAAAAATAATTATAATCGACACGCAAAAGTGACGTGGAATCTCATATTTCCGTGTAATTGTTACCTAGTCGACTGTGAATTCTATGCTTTATGTGAAAGTGCCTTACACTTTCTATTGAACTTAATAATACCTACCTGGATAAAACATCTAGTGGAGAGCCGTAAGGCGTAAAAATAGTAAAACCTCGGAATCCGAGGCCAGTCAATGAATCTTCATATAATTTCTTGAAATGTGTTGTTAACAGCATATTATTTTAGAAATTTGTTAAAAAAGTCTGATAAGATCGAGAAATAAATAAATTGCTGAAATGGCTTTATTATCTTAACTGGAACTCTATCTTAAAATCATGTTAAAGAAAGTCGGTAAAAAGCCAAACTATCTAGCACTAAAAATACGAAAAGTAACCCGTTTCTAACCTCTAGATGCCTCTAGCATTCGTTTAATTAATTCAGCCGACAACAAAACCGATATACATGATCTGTCAGTAAAATAAAAAATTGGCAAAGTAACCTAGCACACTTTGTTTTAGGTAGGAATAAAAGTTTTCTACGTGTTTTGTGCACGGAGATAAAACTAAATATACTCGCTGAAATAAATTTGTAAATACATATCGGTTTCAAATTAATTTATTATTATTTAATTTTACCTATTTGTTCGTTTCATCGTTACACCTTAATGAAATCAACTCACAAGCGATGTTTGTTGTACCTATACCTAAATTCCTTGCGTTAGGACACAATAACCGTTTATTTGGAATTTTGGAAGTATCTAATCGATATTGTCTAAGTGTCTATACCTACATAATTTTGGAAGCAATAGGAGTTTAATGAACTATCTCACGTTATCTCTACATCCTAGAGATTACAATAAAACAAAACCACATAATCTATTAATGTCAACTAGGCTGTATGTGCTTTGTGGCTCTATGGACAGGACACCAGAATAACCCGTTTTCCACGATTGACACACACGAGTTACAACCTGCGCGGGAAGATAAGCTAAACGAAATATATTGCACCTACCTATCTCCATCTCCAGCTTGACCGGTTTCTTGTTTTGAGAATTACTTGTAGGTATGTCCTTATAAAACAATAGAAAATGTTATAATAGAGTTCGATATTAAATATCAAATTACTTGCTAGAAAGAAGGGTTAAAATTTAGAATATCTGACTTTAAAAGCTAGAAAATAAATACCTGCGGCTATTTTAAAATCATCTTTTAGGTGGACACATTTATCCGAGCCGAACGCGCCGAAAGAGTCGAACTAAACGAATTTTAGAATTCTGTTTAATATGAAATCTCATGAAATCTCCCACACTTATCCGAGCTGAATCGTCCGAATCGAACGAAAGGATTTTTAGATTTCTTATACATACATAATTCTAAAATTCGACTCCTTTGGCGCGTTCGGCGCGGATAAATGTGCGTCCATTTTTTCCTACTCTACTCTACCACGTGGTACTACTAAAACCGGTACAACCAAATTATTAATTCTTAATCTAATACAGGCGTCCAAAGCGAGGTTTAGACAGTCGGAACAGACCATAACAGTAACATTAATATAACCTACCTACCACTGACTCTACCGAAAAGCTAAACTTTGCAACGGAAAACACTGTCACTAATAAATGAATTTCCTCTTTAATAATTTTTATGTCATTCAATTTACATTGCCTGGCGAGAACCCTCGGCCTGAATCGAGTATGAGGCCGACACAATACTCGTCCATCACGTACAACACACGCTTACATTAAATAAATATTATAATTTGACACACTTGTACCGATAACCGCAGCTCTGAAACTATAACCGTATTTGTGGTGACGGTAGTAAATAGTATCGGTTTTATTTGCAGCCACCAGCAGCCATTATTGATGGCAAGCATTAAGGATCGGATCAGTACTATACATATATTTGAAGTAGTTAGTAGATCGGATTGTCCCAATTAAGATAGTTGGTAGAGACTGTAGTAAAACAATCGCAAGCATAAGGCATTATCGCTGTTATAAATATATTTTGTTCACGTAGGTTTGCTCTTTGAAGAGTAGCTGGAGAGGCGCCACGGCGGCGCGCGGCGACCTCCCCTTCCGCTTGACGCAGGTCCTCACCGGACACGGTGTGTATGATAGGGAAGGAAAAAACGCCTGGGTGACACTACTGCGAAGATTTCCCGAAGGACACGTTGGAGCATACGTTGCAGATCTGCCCCGCTTGGGCAAAGCAACGCCCCGTGTCCTTACGGAAGCGATAGGCGGCCTGTCGAGGCCAAGCTACGGGGCAAGACGGAATGGGAAGCGGTCCCTCCTGCGATGCAGTCATGCTAGCGAAGGAAGAGGCGGGCACCTTGAGGGAGAGGACGACCTCAACCACAAATACTGCCGAATCTACTACACGATCGGCCCAAGTCGATTGAAACCAAACAGTACAGTACCTACACTAATTGTTTCGGATCGGCTATGTTGATCAAAAGTACTGCCGAACTTTTGACAGTAAAAAGCAATCCCAAGAATGAGAAAGGTGCTGTTGAAATATTACAGGTTTGAAAGCTATTTTTTACTGGACTGACTCTAAAACTACTTATGGATTAAAAATATAAGCACAATACAAATTAAATGAAAAATCTTATACCACACCATGTATCTGGGCATTACAGACCTCCTATAGTCATTGTTCAAAAAAAAAAAATTGAATTGAAGCACATTCATGCTAGTTATTATTCAACTGGTCTGGATTAAGAGTAAAAAAAAACTGGACCTAATATATATTATGCCCTATGTACTCAAAAAGTATTTACTACCTTTGACAACCGTCTTGAAACAAAATTTTAAGTAATGAATGGAATGGACTTGGTAATTAGATAAGATACTAAAGTATAGTAATAACTAGGGTTTCCAGGTCTTAAACCTGAAAAACCGGACAGACTAGTCAATTTAGCCGGACATTAAGGTGAAAAGACCTTTATTTTTTTTTGTCTAATACCTCAACCAATTTTTGAAAACAAAAAAAAAAACGTAAAGTATGTTTCAAGTAAACAAAATTCCTCTCGCTGTGTAACGCAAACGAACACAGCTAGTACTAGTCCACTAGCTTGCGCTAGCGATATAAGGTGAAGCGGGCGGAGCGGAAACCAAATCAGGACTAATATAAAAATTATGAAACTTAAAAAGCCTAACAAAAGCCGGACAGGCGGGACCCGGTCTAATTTGGCCGACATGCAACCAAAAAGCCTGACTGTGTCTGGCTTTATCCGGACGCCTGGCACGCTAGTAATAACTAGTAAGTAATCAACCTACCCTCAGACTCAGACCCACTAGCATTCTGAAACTACTTAAGTCTGCTTGATGAGTTTTATCAATAATTCACATCATTAATCCATGTTGCATCTCTCATTGCCTTTAGAATACAAGAAAATTTAAACAATGTATAAACACTTACTTTTGGAATTTTCTTGTACTAGTTATAGAATTAACTCCTGCAAAAAAAATATTGAGTAGGCTGAAATTAGCCTAGGTCAAAAGATAATTCAAAAATAAGCAAAATACTTAACTATATTGTATCACAAGCAAAAAAAAACTTACTGGAACCTCGAGAAGGTCAAGCAGGTCAGACTGAAGCAGTTTATGCAGCATGCAAGCTTAGCAATTCATGGTGATCATAAAATTCAAGTAACTCTCTTCCAATATTTCAACACACCTCAAAATAATAAAAATCTGAAATGGAAAGAAAATAATACTGTTACTGAAAAGAAAGTGACCATCAATGGATTGTAGGTTTTCTAGTTAATTCTTATTTCGTTATTAAGTAGTAAATCGCACAATCTATCATGTTTATTTACCTACAAGTTACTAATACCCAAGCTATTAGCTTTTTCGCCATTTCTTGTCTCCAATGATTTTGATAAATTCCTCAAAGCAGCACTGAATTTTTAAAGAATAAATGCATGAAAATTATTTCAAGTTTTTGCCCATTTGAGCTGAATTCTTTTGTTTCGAAAACACAAAAAAAAAACAGACAAAACACTGGCGCACTATTTGAAAAAGAAAAACTTTGTTTGAATATTTTTTTAATTCTATTTGTGGCGTGGCTCCTAGGCTTTTGTGCCATATTTGAATTTGGAAAATATTTGGAGTTTGACATTGTAATGCTCTAGAGAGACTCTTTTACTGTCCTCGGAAATAGTCTTTTTTATTGTCATCTGAAGTAATACCTTCATTTATTTACCTGGCTTTTCCGAAGGCCCCTATCCATAACAGGCCTTCGGAATAACTTGAAACATTGTTCTTGATTTACAAAATATTGAAAAGAAATTGAGAAGGTTAGCGATATTGGTATCAATCCTAAAACAACCCGAAAAAATCCCGTGTTTTTTTTTTTGTAAGTATCCTCTGATGTGATTTTGTGTCCACGCAATGAAGAACCGATCTATTGCTACAAAATATATTGTAACTATTTTGTAGCAATCGGTTCGGATCGGTTCTTCATAGCGTGGACACAAAAATATATTGTAACTATAACACGAATAAAGGCCTAGCTCAGGGAGACCCCCTATCTCCCCTTTTGTTCAATGTGGTAACAATGAAGGTCTGCAAGAGTAATGTTGACAATGATATCATAATATCTCAGTATGCTGACGATTTTATTATTTTTAATCAAGCTAAACGAAACGAACTCGATGTAGTCGCCTTAAAATTTCAATAGAGAATCTTACTAGTGAATTGGATCAAGTACTTTATCCTGCACAGTTGCAGGACAAAGTAAACTCAACTCCCTGGTTTGAATGCTATAATGTTACTAGAGAGAGCCGAGTTGGTTATTGCTCTCAGATTACGCTCGGGTCATTTACCGTTAAATAGTTTTTATCATCAAATACGTAAGAAAGCTTCTCCTCTTTGTGAAATCTGCAACAGTCTTGAAGATGTATATCACCTCATATTTGAGTGTAAATGTTATGCTGATTAGAGAAACGGAATCAGAATTGAAGATTTGAGGAATGGTGAACTGAGCGTTGTTCTGAGCGATCCGCAATCCGAAGAAGCAAAATTGTTGTTTTTATTTATTTTGAAGTGTCTGCGATTGAGGTCTGCTCGAAGCGGCGATCGGTCTGCCACTTCTCAGACTTTCAATGGGGAAGGCAAGTGTCAAAGTGAAAATTGACATCTGTGTCCCAAAAGAACTGTCAAATCAAAGGAATTTTCTGAGAAAAAAGCGTTTTATTGATGTAAAATGACTAGATGTTGTGTAAAAGGCTGTAATAATGATGGAACATACAAATTTCCGACAATTCACACTATCAAGAAATAATGGGTAGCTGCTGAGACTGCTGCGAGAACAAAAATTGTATTATCACTAAGGAAAAAAGCTATACAATAAACAAAAATCTACCCTTGCGAAGCCGGGACAGGCCGTTAGTTGAATTTATTAATGAAATTCTATGATTATACCATAACTAAACAATCGAATACACCTTTGAAAATAATATCTACTTTTCTATTGGAGGTTAAGTATTGCATCGCTCTTTATATCATGAAATGGTTCTTCTGGTGGAAGAATTATCACCGGGACCGAGATTTGTGACAGTTGTGGTGGGCTTGGTTCTTCTAACCGTACAGACAGACGTGTTGCTGGGGAGTTTGTTCCGCCACTTCTTCTTCCCAGCCAAAACACTAGGAAGTGTCGAAGGGGGGGCGCTTTGGGGGACTGTCTTATGTAAAAAATTGACCTTCAAAAAGTGCTGATAAATCAGCCTAATTTGAATAAATGACTTTTGATTTTGATTTTGAATTTTTATAACAAAATACGTGTTTGTTTTTTGTACAAGCTATACAGTAATCTGACATATGGGACAACGATCGCAGCGACATCTACGAATAGCTTTGAGTTGCCATCCCCATTGATTATGAGCATAATTCATGTTTATTTGTTGTTAAAATATAATTTTTAAGAGATTTAGTGTAAGAGAGCCCCTATGAGGCTGACATAGTGGATATACTAAATTCTCTTCAAATAAATTAAAAAAATATATTAATATTATTAAAAAAAAAATATTGTAACTATACTTACAGTATTTGAGTAAATTATTTTTTTTATTTTATGTAATTTAAAACTTTTTTAATTTTCAATACCAATCGTGTCAAAGAACACTTGAATTCGTAAAAATGATCACTGGTAAAGTCAATAAATTAAAAGAAAAACAGTGTTTAACTGCGACTGCATAATAAAAGACTACCATAAAAATTCTGATGCTCGGCGGAAGGCCGAGGTATCTGCTTGTATAATATCATGTTGTCAATATTAGACACCGCACACCAGACTGTAAGAAAAATTCTGGCAGATCGTCGAACGTGTACGATGCACGCCGAACAAGTTTCCGAATCAAAATTTTCAAATAGTAACCGGGTTGCATCCGGCAAACATCAGAACATTTCTGACAGATACTTTTAGAATGCGGTCGTGCCAATGCCAAGGCGCAAAGGCCCAAAAGTCATGCCAATTTTTTTTATTAAAAATCAAAAAGTTTGTGTTCCCTTTGTTTGACATTGACATAATTTTGTTTGTATTCTGTTTTGGTTTTCTCGGTCCGGTTGCCTTACAAAAACAAAAGAATTCGCACGATAGAATTAAAATACTTAATGTCGCTCCGCTCGTCCGAATGGGTTAACTACTGGTAAGTAGATTCACACACATAAATTGATAGGTTCTTACTTGAGGATATTTTTGTAGAGGGACTATAAAACCGGTTCTGAAAAGTAAAGAGCCTCTTAAATTAATTATAATACCTTTTTAACTAAAAAATCAAACCGACGAAAGATTGAACAGAAAAGCAATAAATTTTGAGGCGGCGCCAAACAAACAAATACCTAAATTAATGATTTGAAGCGAAGACTATTATTTTATTGTAGCTGCTGCTTTTCGTTGATTGTTTCTTTGGCGCCTCCTCAAAATTTTTCCTCAAGTTTTTATTTTTTTGTTAAAAAGGTATTATTTTTAGTTGTATACCATGATTAGAGTGTTTAACTCATGGAAAAACCCGTCTTCGCTTTTATCATAATTGTCAACGTAACCGTCACAGTAATTAGTATTAACTGTTGAGGACCTGTAACTTGCAACTAAAAACTCCACTCTCAGACTGTCAACGACTATCAAATCCCAACTATGTTTAAAGTTCTTATCATGATGAATGAAATGAGCCCAAATACGATATAGTTGCTGTTAACTGTTGAGGATCTCTTGCTCAGACCCTCGATGACAATTATACCCCAGCTAGGTCTAAAGTTTTCATCAAGACTAGTGAAATGAGCCCAAACACGATATCGCTGGTGTTGACTGTTGAGGAACTCTTGGGGCTGACTTCACAACATAACAGGGATCTGGAGTTGACTTCAGAACTACATAATTTATTTCAACAGAATCGGTTCCCAACTGAAAATTCAGTAGGAAAATTGATCATTATTTCCTTTTTTTCTACCCTTACAGGCCGATTTTAGTTTTGAAATTTAAATGGGACCAACTTTGAGATACACTCTTTCCAACAACAAACTCTTTTAAAAAAAATTTTTGAAATCGGACCTCGTTAGGAAATACATAAAAAAATATATACATGTCGAATTGAGAATGTCTTCCTTTTTTTTCGTCGGTTAAAAACAAAATACAAGCAAACAAACAATTAGTATTCCAAATATAAAAGTTCTTAAAGCTCATTTTAAGCAATAATTTTGTAAGAGACATATTGTTTTCTTCTTGTTTCAGATTTGTTAAATTTTATCGCTAGTTAAAAGAGAATTAAGGTGAATGGAATCAAATTATTACTACAAATTAATCAGAAAATCACATAATAATTACTCTGAAAACTACTCTGAAAATACAACTGCATATAGCATTTTTTTTTTTTTTTTTTTTTTTTTTTTTTTTTTTTTTTTTTAGGGTGGCAAAATCATCAAATGAGTCCTCCCGCCCTGGGTGGGGCGGGAGGGACTGTCAGACTCTTACTGACTAAAATCCACCCGTGTTCCGTCGGATGCCCTTTACGTTCCGGGGCCACGGTATCCTGGATTAAGAAAAATCCGCGACCCCGGCAGGCATTTGGCCCCATAAGGGGCCCCGTCGGTGACGCGTGAAACACGACGCGCCACCGACCTGGGCTTGGTCCCTGGTCGGACGGCGAGCATTCCCATTACTCACCGTCCGCAAGCCCGCTCCGCCGCTGTGCCCTCTGCTGTTCAGAGGGACACGCGTTGGAGCGTCCACCCGACAGGCTATTTGCATACGGGCAAAGAAACCCCTTAGGCACACAGTGCCTAAGGAGAGTTTTTGCCCGCATCCCAGGGCGCACCGGCCCGAAAAACTGGTCTTCCCCCCGGACGTATCCGAGAGGGAACTCCAGTCCACGGGCGCACGTGGAGGTTTCCTGTCTTAGCACCCCTTTCCTGTCTTAGCACCCCAACTGCATATAGCATGGGGTATAGTTTAGTATCCAGTTGCAGGTGGAGGGGGAAGGAGGGGGAGGGGGAGCCCCCTACCCCCCGCCCCGGTACTACTCCCATGTCAAGGCAATGTGTCTTTCTAACCTAACCTTAAAACTTGTTATCCTACCAAAAACATTCTGTAAAAAAAACTAGCCAAAGTCTCGATAAAGCTGCTTATTTATCTCTAAAGTTAATGAAATCTAGACAAAGTCGTGCCAAGTCTTTCTTTATTAATATAGTTAATGTTGTGAAACTTGGCCGTTGAAGGGTACACAACAGTACAAAACCAGGTGCTCCATGACACCATTGCACCAATCCTGACTTGTACCCACTAACCAACGGCCAAGTCACACAACATTAACTATAAAAAATAAAGAAATCGCAATAAGGAACCTTAGACTTGGAACTAAGAAAAATAAGCAGCTCTATCGAGACTTTGGCTAGTTTTTTTTACAGAATGTTTTTGGTAGGATTTCACTTCTTTTTGTAGAAATGTGGAAAAAAAAATTTATGACTTTGTATTTTTGACGTCAAATGAACGGCCCACCAAGTTGAATATTTTTTGTAAAGACGGTATAATTATGTCGATCTCTAATAGTTTGGTTGGGCTCTTGTGTTTTCTAATCAGGGTCACCATCAGGCACTCCAGATCTTCGATTATCCTAGTTTTTATAGTTTTCCCTGGCCATTAAACCCTAACTCTGTACCAAATTTCAGCTCTCTGAGATTATGGGAAGTACTAGTTCTATTTTGATGATCATGAGTGAGTGAGTGAGTGTCGTAAATGCGAAACTTTGCTTTCGCTTAACTTCGGAACTGAATGACCTACAGACTTGAAATTTTGGATTTTAAGTATGTGATTATAGCTTACTGGATGACGAAAATTTCTGCGTTCAGTACCCTAAGCACGAGTTTTCGGTTTTTGAGACGTAAAGTAAACTGGAACTTTGACAATTTCAAATTGACAATTTTCAAGGAAAAAATTTTCTTCTTCGCACACTAGAGGCGCTGTTCCATTTTTTCATACAAGAAACGCTGTAAATACTGAAAAGACACTGTAAAGTAAAAGAGTGAAAATTCGTGCTAAGGGTACTGGTCTTATCCAGAGGTTCTCAAATAGGGGCCTGAAAATACGGCGATAGGGTTCCAGCAAAAGATGGTACGGCAGTGTTTGCTTTGCGCTCGACTTTGGCGGGGGCACTGCCGTGCCCCCCGATAGTCACATATTAGGCGTATTCCAAAAAATTGGTATCGTTTCGTATAAGGAGGGAGATGCCCTGTGTCCTGGCACCACTCTCACCAGAAACAATGTGTACAGGAGGGTTGATTATGATGCTGCCCTTGCACACCTGCGAACTATTGACTTTAAATTTATCAACAGTGACTCGGATGCAAATGATGCCGCCACTCTTTTAGTTGATCATATTTCAAATGCATTGACACAGCATTCCGTCATAATTTCTCGGCCCTGTGTAAAAAGATTGCTTAAACCCTGGCTTACCGCTGGTCTCCTGCGGTGTATTCGTCACAGAGATAAGCTTCATAGAACTTTCATAAAAGACCCTAATAACCTAATTTCTGAAGTAACATACAAAAGGTACAGAAACTTTTGTAACGCCCTTCTGAAGAAGTTAAAAAGAAATTACGAAAAATCCTTATTAAAAAATACAAAATGTAATAAAGAAAAATGGATTGCCGTCAAATCCATTATTAGTACCTCAAAACAAAAAACTGCTGGAGAACATCTCTTAGTCTCACAGAAAAGTGGGTCAAGTGCTGTAAATGAAATAAACACCTTCTTCTCTAATATTGGTAAACAGCTAGCAGACAAAATAACACGAGCTGAACATAGTTACAAATTTGACATCAACCCCGTTCCGAATTCGATTGTGTTACTCCCACCTGATGAGGCTGAAGTTGACACATGATTTCGAATCTCAAGAATGACTACCTACCGGTTGGGGTTCTATTTCGGCCAAGTTTCTGAAATTAGCTAGACCCATTATCGTCCCCTATCTGACAAAACTAATTGAGATCTGCCTTACTCAGGGTGTTTTTCCCAAAGTGTTCAAAAAGTCCCTGATTACTCCTGTCTACAAGGGGGGGGGGGGAAAGGACGATGTTGGCAACTACAGGCCGATCTCAGTTCTTACGACCTTATCAAAAATATTAGAGAAAGTATTAAACAAAAGCCAACAAACTTTCTGTAACACAATAAAATACTGTCTGAAGCCCAGTTTGCCTTTAGACCAGGGAAAAGCACAAAAGTGCATCGGCATATTTATTGACCTGGCCAAAGCCTTCGACACCGTCATGATTCCTCTTCTTGTGGACAAGCTAGAAAAAATCGGTGTTCGAGGTAACGCTCTAAAAAATCTCAAGGATTTTCTTTGTGACCGGACGCAAAGAGTGAAAATAAAAGGATATGTTAGCTATGATGCCTGCGTTAAGTATGGCGTCCCTCAAGGCAGTATTTTTAGCCCCAGTCTCTTCTTGATTTACATAAATGACCTATGCCAGCAGTTATTTAACAATGGTAAGATCTTTACCTACGCTGACGACACGGCATTAGTATTTCATGGAGGGACTTGGGACGAAGTACGGCGAAGTGCTGAACTGGGACTGCATAAAGTGAGCCATTGGCTAAGATCTAACCGACTAACTTTAAACCTTTCCAAATCAACATTTTTCCAATTCTCTTTTGCTAAAATCAAACCTCAAAATTTAAGTTTTAGACTACATGAATGTAATTTCGATTCTACAGAGACATGGTCATGCACAGCTATCACTAGGGCTAACCATATGAAATACCTTGGTGTGATTGTAGACGAGAATCTTGGCTGGCAGCAGAAAATAGACCTCACTGCAACACGTGGTAGGAAACTTATTTGGGATTTTAAAAAACTTAGGTACGTGGCCGACTTCGAACTACTTCGCACTGTGTACTATGCGCTTGTGCAGTCAGTTTTGGGATATTGTGTTACTGTATGGGGTGGTGGATGCAAGACCTTTATGATTCACCTGGAAAGAGCCCAAAGATCTCTACTTAAGAGGCCGGTGTAACAAGCTCGCAATTGCAATTCGAGGCAAGTACAAAAATCAAACGAAACATTGCTATCTCTATCTATCGCAAACAAACAACCCATGCTTGACGCGACAGCGCTACTGTCATTCCAGATTAGTGATAAATTTGTTTGTGTTCCGTAATTCCAAAAATTATGAATGAAAACTTGATAATTTTCAATTATTTTTTGGATAATCTGCAACTAGACAATATAAGCTATGTTCCTATTACAATAATATTAAGAATATTAATGTTTATAATACAGAATAATTAAGTTGAAAACATGCTGTTAGCGGTGCACAGTGTTTTATGAAGACCATTTTTCAGACATGGCTTTTTTATGTAAAAATCTTATAGTTTAAGCTATTTAGATGCATTATTTTGTATCCCCATTTCACTAGCATGTTTAGTTATTGAGATAGAATTTTTTGAAAATCGTCTTTTTTGCAACCAGCTATTTAGAAAAAAAATCATTTCTCTGAAACTAAATATGATACGCAATTATGACCTTAGAAACATCGACGGCGTTTTTTATGCTGCATATTTTAGAGTACAAATAAACTTAAGAACTTTCATAGATCCGTACTTATACGAGGTTTTTCTTTTTTAGATTTTATTTTTTTTCTCAGTAATTTTGTCGAATTTGGAAAAGTTATTTACACTGAAATTATGCCCTTTATCTTCCCTACGCACCACAAAAATACCACATCCCAATTGCGTGGAATGTAGAAGTTATACCAAATCAAACAAAAATACAGGCCTAGGAACATGAAATTTTGCAAATGGTTTCTTTTTTAATCGATTTCAAAGAGAAAAAGGTTTTAATTATGTTCGGTTGGGTGTGTTTTTTATTTTTTCTGTATTTTCACCGATTTCTTGGTCAATTATGGACCGATTTTAAACATTTTGTTGTTTGAACGATTATACTTTCGATTTGGTCCCATAAAAATATTGTTATGATCTGATAATGACTTTCAAAGAAGCCTAAGTTTAATAGTCGAAATTCTAATGACCAATACATCCCATCAAATAAAAATTTATTCCTTGTAATTTCGATTCGAAAGTGAAAACCCAAGCAAAAACAGTTTATTTAGAAGAACTTCTACATTCCACGCAATTGGGATGTGGTATTTTTTTGGTGCGTAGGGAAGATAAAGGGCATAATTTCAGTATAAATAACTTTTCCAAATTCGACAAAATTACTGAGAAAAAAAATAAAATCTAAAAAAGAAAAACCTCGTACAAGTCCGGATCTATGGAAGTTCTTAAGTTTATTTGTACTCTAAAATATGCAGCATAAAAAACGCCGTCGATGTTTCTAAGGCCATAATTGCGTATCATATTTAGTTTCAGAGAAATGATTTTTTTTCTAAATAGCTGGTTGCAAAAAAGACGATTTTCAAAGAATTCTACCTCAATAACTAAACATGCTAGTGAAATGAGGATACAAAATAATGCATCTAAATAACTTAAACTATAAGATTTTTACATAAAAAAGCCATGTCTGAAAAATGGTCTTCATAAAACACTGTGCGGTGTTAAAATGTACGAAATGCAATTCGCTCGCATTTCGTAAATAGTGAATGTTTTAAACAAAAAGTTTAATAGAAACCTAGATAAATACCGTCTGTATCCGAATAACATAACTTTAAGTCGGTAATATGTTCGTATTGCGAATGATTTTGGTATTACGTTTGTATGGAGAAATTTTCGTTCACCGTACCCTTAAGGTCATGAATTTCCGGCCCTTTAGATTTCCTACCAGAGACCTATACGAGAAGTGTGAAATACTAACGGTTAGACAAAATTATATTCTCCAAATTGTTAAGCACAGCAATACACCCTATAATAAACAAAATGTTTGCTTACCCCTGCGCTGTCACACAGCATCGGCCAGGAGACAGCGGGTATATCTTGCCGTTTTTCTGTATAATAAGCTGAACAAAACCCTGAACATAAATCCCCTTACGACACGTGAAACAAAAAAGAGGGTAAAAGTATGGTTACTGACACAGGACTACAACGCAACTGAAAACTTACTGCAATTGTGTGTGTGTTAACCAATTGCTGGGCGAAGGCCTCCTCCCACAAATTGTAGTACTTCCAATCCAGAGCCAATGTGTTCTGCAAATTGGTGATGACTGACATGTCCCACCATCTCTATATCTTCTGGCTGTGTCAGGCCTCTAAATCATAGTTACATATTTTGTTATTTTCCCAGACCTGCAATCAAACCTACTAGGATTCAATCCTTGCTTTAGTAGGCCCAAGTAGATGACTGCTTGCCCAGTGGAGTAGGTGGACCTTATGGCAACCTTTTTATTTTTACTAACTCTTAGGATGAGATTTTATATCTAGTTTTTTATGGTCTTTAGATAAACTCAAACTATGGTTGAGAAAAAACTTATCTCGGAAAAAAACATGGAACGATTTAAGAAATACTGTGAACTTTCCTTCTTCCATTTACCAGCTGTTATTCGTAATTCTTAATACTACATACTATAGAAACCATTGTAACAAAAATATGCTTGGATGAAGTCCTAGCATATTTTTGTTACAAACAATCCTGTTCTCTGGAGTTAAACTGGAATGAATGATTGTTGTAAAATGTGGTGTTGTGGCATTTCATACCTTTTAATGGATGCTTATCTCAGATGACTCCTGAGAGTCCCATCATCACAGTGAAATATTTGAAAGTAGCGTTGTAATTTATGTAGCTGCATAAATTTTATCCAAGGCTTTTTGTTGTAATCAGAATACCTAGTTAAAATGTTTAAAGTGTTAGTTTAATTTTAAAACGTGATTGTGAGATTCATAATAGTTCAGTAGTTAAACAAACTTAAATTGACATGTCTTGATACAATAATTAAAAATATTAAATGAATGTTTATTTAAACAAGTTCTTAGAAACTCGTAGATAGCGAACTTTAGACAGTCGTCAACCAACTGGTCGTTCCGTTATTTCCTACAAATCGGTGCGCATACTAACACAACCTCCTTCCTTTCCATTGCACTCATAGGAATATCGTCCTTTAAGTAGAACTTTTACAGGCTGTATTCCCTTGTGGGTTATTTTTTACTTGCTTCCTTGTGCAATCATTTCTTACGCCTACCATTTTGTCTGTCGATAACCGATACTAATAAAGGCTTGATACTTCGTAGATTCGTCATGTTCCACAACGAATGTAGCTGTTAATAAATTGGTCAGTTTCGTTTAATATCTTCATTGAAAGTAAAAAGAGTAAAAAAACCAATTTAGATCAAATTGTTGAAGTTTCTATTTTGTTTGTGCGTTACTTGCTAATGAATGGACGGATACATGGAAAAACTGATGAATAAAGTTCCATTATCGAGTACTTACTCAATGAAAAAATTGCTATAATTAATACACTAGTCAATATATCTCCGCGAACAGCAACATAGGTCGCTACACCTATTTATTCAGAAATAAACGACTTGCAAAAAAAAACTTGCAAAACCACTCCAGTTTTTAACTTGTCTAAAGTCAAGCTTTATCCTGTGCTACGAGTTTCGATACTTCATTATAAATTCGCTTGTGACATGTTGCGAACTGTGATCTAGATAGATCACTTTATTAATACGAGTACTAGCTAGGTCTTACGTTCAAAGTGATCACCGTCAGTCTATAATCATTGGCTGTAATTACGGTCACAATTATCACCCGCTTCGTTTGGTATGTATGCTAAATATCTTAGCAAATAATGCTGCTATATGCGTTAATTAGTGATGTCAAATTAAGTTAGCAATTAGAACGCTGTCAGGTAAGAATGTGGTTCAGAGTTTAGATGTTCGAAAGATTAGATACGGGAATATTACTTAGACTTATCGATTGAAGTTAATTTGGAGCAGTTATTATATTGTTAATCGAATAATTTGTCATAAAACTATGTCAGCTAGTCAAATGTATGGATAAATTAATTTGAAACCCCGAGAGCATTAGTAAAGACTAAAGAGTTTTGTGTTTCCACAACTACTTTCAACAGTCCAATGTAACAGTCGCCTAGTCGTTATATCGCGTATATATTTTTGAGATTCCCACTAACGTTTCACAGAGATACATGTAAGAAAACTGAGATGCAAAAAATGGGATGCAAAACAAGTGAACGCTTAGGCTGCACTCTGCAGTACCAACGACGATATATATATCGTCGTTGGTAGGCAGGTACCTACCTAGCTACTACAAGTTTCTACAAACATATTAAACTGCTCTTAGAAACACGGAACACACGTAACTTCAAACTATGTATAGTGTATTCCGAGCTCTATTCTACAATTTAGGTCAGCCCCAGTTGCATGTGCAACACTTTTACATTCATTAAAGACTTACTACGTGTAACTGAACTGCTATACTGTGCCAATTCCAAGTCATTGTGAAAGGAAGGGAGCCCTTATCACGAGTTTTCACTATGTAAAATAGTTTACAGCGTCTTTCCAGAATTTACAGCGTTTCTTGTATGGAAAAATGGAACAGCGCCTCTGGTGTACGAAGAAGGAACAATTTTTTTCCTTGTAAATGTCAAAGTTCCAGTTTACTTTACGTCACAATAAGTGAAAACTCATGATAAGGCCTCAGAGAAATAAATATTTATTGTGTAACCTGTACAAGTGTCACACGACATTACAATAGTCAGAAAAAATCATCTTCATGCAAAAACAAGATGTTTTCAGTACTTTAGGTTAATAACACACGTTCAACATACGTGGGACTGCGACCGTAATCTGAATAAAATCGCCTGCACTATGAACCTCTTTTGCATAACAGCTCAATCAATCATCGTAAGACCCGAAAGCGATCATTAGACATGCAGATTTCGAGTTACGCAAGTGAACTGGCAGACAGACCTTTGTCTCAGGCTTTCTACGTGACAAGTACGGCAAGGCGAACCGCCTACGTGTACTGTTAACCTGGTATTTATAACGTACTGATCGTCGCGATTTTGACTTAATGTTTAAGGGATATACGCTCAATCAATCAATCATTAACGTAGATAATGAATATATACGCCTTATTCTAATGTTGGAGATTATTTTAAAGCAATTGAGAAAGATTAAGCTTAATGACTCTCCAAATTAATGGTCTTGAGTTGACCTCATGACAACACAGATCCAAATTCGTATTATTTGTTTTGCGACGTAATACCAAAAAAAAATCCTCTTGTCCTATCCGCAGTTGAAATCGATACTTTATCTCTTCGTCGGATCTAGATCATTCACCTCTACTTAATTGTAATACTTAGCGTCCTCATTATCTATCTATCTATAAACACATATAAAAGTAAAAGGTCACTCACTCATAGGACACGAAATCGGAAACTACATACCAGTGCTAGGGGTTTAAAATTTTGCATAGGGGTTTTTTTAGGACGTAGGTGCTCGCTAAGAAGGGATTTTGCGATATTACGCCCCTAAGGGGTTGTTTTTGGGGTTGATAGTTTGTATGAAACTTTGTTTCAACAAGTACCTACAAGTAGCTACACATTTTTTTCTTTATTTTTATATTTTGATGTGTTGATCAAAAAGGATACTTCCACAAACTAATTGAATATTAGTTTTTCCACGCAATAAAAATGCTTTTAGATAGGATTATTTCGTTTAACGCAATATCAGCATTTAAAATTAAAAAAAAAATCAAAATGGCGGATGGCAACTGGTACACTCCCCATACAAAAATGTTCAAACCCCTTTGACAAATTGAGGTAGGTTAATGTACTGGCGTTTATACCTAGGTTTCATTAAATTGTAACAAAAAACATTGAACCTTATAGTTTTAGACTTTTAACCTTTCTAGTCGCAGTGCAAACATGATGAATGTGTAAGTCAGTGGGTCATATTTTTATCTCATTATCTTGACATTTTTTTGTTCGCAATAGTATGTATACAATTATTCCATAAGCTATTAATGTAAATGAAAGTAGCAAGTACTGGCAGATCTATGTATTACTTGTAAGCAATTTCAATTTACATATTACGATAAAACAGATACCTACAATAATATCCATTCATGAGGTTCTTGTACCAGGGAAAGCGCTCCTACTTTCTCGGGCTAATGTAAACGCAATTAATTAAATGTCAGGAAAATATTTATTAATGTAAGTAATGCGATGTTGTTTAATAGAATTCTAAACATCCAATTAGCGTTAGACATATTGTGATTTGTTGGGATAATATAAACTAAAAATTATATCTTTGGCTGGATTATCTGCAACGATTTGAAAGATGTCATATCTTTCTCGACTTATGACTCTTTTGAACTTCCTTTCTTCGCCTTATAATAACTACGTATGTTTTTAGTGAACAACCAAATAACAATTTAAACAATAGCTTGGCTTTCAAATAAAAAGGGCAAAGCAGCAAGGTTGTAACTAGGTCGTCTAGCAAACCCGGCGAACTCCGTTTCGCCACCAGATGGCTTCGTTTTATGTAACATTTCGTTTGGTGATTAAAAGAAGAAAAATTTTTTTTTCCTGAATTTTCTTTGCTATAAACCTCACGGAGCCCGAGACCTTTCCAACGAATGCAAAACTGTGGAAATCGGTTAGTGCGTTCTGGAGTTATAGCGTCAGGAAGGAAAACCGGACTTATTTTTATATAATAGATTATTACAATTCTATTAGAGGTAACCCCTTGGCTTTTCTTTCCATTTCATTCCGGCAGAGCACCGCCGTGTCCTCACGGCAGCGATAGGCGGAGACCTCTCGCGGCCGGCACTGGTCGAGGCCAGCTGCCGGCCGGCTGCAGGGCGAGACGGAGTGGGAAGCGGTCGCCTCCTTCTGCGAAGCAGTTATGCTCGCGAACGAGGAGGCGGGCCGCGAGAGAGAGAGGACAGCGTCCTCCCTCCGCCCCAGCCGCAGTGGTAGACGCCCGCGGCGTCGGACGTCGCGGGGCGATCTCCAGCCACCGTAGGCGCGGGCATGCGGGCGGCGAGTAATGGGCAACTCGCACCCCGACCATGGACCATGCCCGGGTCGACGGCGCGTTGTGTTCCACGCGCGCCTCAAAGATTGTCAGCATGATGACGGGGCCCCCTCTAGAGGGCCAAAGCCTGCCGCGGTCGCGGGACTTATCTCATTACCGTGACCCCGGAACACAAAGGGCTACTGAAGGACACCGTGGATTTTAGTCAGTACAAGTCTGACAGTCCCTTCCGCCCTGCCCTGGGTGGGAGGACTCATTTGATGATTTAACCACGCTAAAAAAAAAAAAAAAGAGGTAACCCCTTGGCTTTTCTTTCCATTCAGCACACATGTGAAACCATAGCAGCAACAATAACAGCAGCCTCCAAAGGTAATATATGTGACCTAGCCAATCAAGACACTTCCTTTTGTAATGCTCAGTTAGATACATACCTATAAATATCAATTACAAGTAACTCCATTAAGTTTGCCAATCATGTAGGTAAGTAGTTATTAATATTTTTTAATGAGGCTGCAGCCTTGCGCCTTGTATTTAGAGAGGCGACGCTGATCAAGGTGACATTGATGGAACAATGCTAGTGTGGGTTTACTTACTCCCATATATTGTAGGTAGGTATGTGACCTGAGCATACAGCACGCCTATTTTGTTTTTTTTTTCTTATTAACCCTGAAGTTTACTGTCTATCAAGCCTGTAATGTTCCACTGATGACCAAAAGCCTCCGTCTCCATTCCATATTCTACACACTTTTACCATTGCGGGCCAATCCATTCTGCAGAAGTTAATAATTCGTCCCGCCATTTTACTTTACTTATAAGTGTTTTAGTTAGGTGTTAATTATGTTACATCATCATCTTTTGGTTCATGAAGATTGTATGATAAAACAGTTCAACGTAAACATCACTTAGTTTATAGTAATTTAATGTTAATTTTATGAACTCATTGTTTCGCAAATTGTTTCTACAAAAAAATTTGCAGCAGGTGAACTAAGTATTGCACTTTGCTTCTGCACAAGTGAACTATTAAAAAAAAACAGTGAATCTGTCTTTTGCGATTCAGTGCATATAGCTCTTTCAGAGACCTACCTATACATACACAGAAGAATAACAGATCCATGCCAAGTAATAATTAGTTGCAAGTCATTAGAAATAGTAAAGTTGCCTAACGTTAGGTACTATTTCGAAATACCATAATATTAAAATTTAATAGAGAATGTGACAAGAAATATCTGCACGACATCGACATCATAATCGTTTCCTTGCGACTTATTTTCCTGTTCTTGAAATAGTCCTACAAGTTATTATTAGGTACCTACGCAATAAAAATTAATACCTCAATAAAAGTAAATGATTACCTCACATAGTGGTCTGCTTTTTGTATTAATACGAAGTAATCCCACGTAGATTAAACTTAATATCTCAACAACACAGGGTAATCTAAATAGTATTATTTTGTTTGAAATGACACGTTGCCACATTGTGCAGGTTTAACATTATCTGTTTGATTTAATAGGCAGTTGGATTATATCCTGCTCAGAGTTTCATTTACCTAATTGTTATCTGATATATTTGAATTTCTGTTCCTGATTGAGACAGTTTTACATAAGTTTATGTAAATGTCTTAACTTTCAAAATCACTGAAGCGTAGATTTAACCATGTAGGTACTCGATAATATTATTATACCTTAGTTTTGAAAGTCTACTGTCTATAACTTGTATTACTGTTGGTTACCTACTTTTAGTTACCATCTTCGGCTTCATCTTCTATCATCGTGATCATGACTCGTACCTGTGTGGGTACGAGTACTTTTACCTCACATCCAAATTGTGTACCGGTCATCAGGTTATTAGCGGTCTTTACTCGAGACATGGAAAGGTGCCTGCGCCTTCGTCGGTAACACACGTAAGCTAACGATCAGGTATCTTTGAGCGCAGGAAATCGTTAATTGTCATTTATCTGTTACTGGCACAAGGTTGGACAGTTAGCTACGACTAGTTACGAACAGTCTTTTAAAAATATCAAAATTAGTGAGGACTTCATCACTGATATTGGATGCTATCTTCTGGTGATGATTATATTAGAACTATCTAAGAAGCTAAATAAATGCCTTGGCGTAACGGACTGTATCTCTACTAATAGCTATAATACTTCCGATTGAACAATTAATTAAACAATGTGATAATTGCGGATTTAAGATATTCTTGGATCTGCTTCCGATGAATTCATTCAGTATTGCATCAGCCCCTTAATTTAAAATCATGACTGCGTGTAACGGTTCAGTTACCTTAGGTATACGCCGTATACGAGGGGCATACTACTGTTTCATGTGAAAATACGAGTTTACTTAGAAATGCTCATTTCATAATAAAACGAAAATCAGTTACCTACAGAACGAATTGCTTAGAAATCCAACGCAAGTTTATACTGTTCATTGCTCCTTTGCTTTGTGAACCATTAAACTGCGAGAGTGTGAGTTGGCAGTGGATTTAAATATCTAGAGGTTATCTCGTATTGGCCAACCGTCGTATGCAGGGGTAATAACCGGCCAACATGACGCCGTTTTCTTTAGCATACTCTGGGAAAGTTGTTTTAACATGTCAGCCTTTGTGCAAGTGCGGCGAGTAAAATTAATAATTATCGTAAGAAGTAAGAAAACACGACGTCCTCCAGTAGGAAGTGAATTTCCCCAACAAAGCCGTGACGTGCGAGCGACAAACAAAAACTGTTTATTTAAGTAAAACAGCTGTAATTGTATTTGAAGCTGCGATCTTCACACTTCATTACAGCCTCAATGTCGGTGGAATCAGCAGACTATTTGTGAGAATGATCGTGATTCTAGTTTGATCAGTTGCAATTGCAATCCTTGCGGTTTTGGTGCCAGGGTCTCCTTTTCTCGTGGGAACTGCTCGTTGAGCTGTAGTTTCTAATCTTAACCCTATGATAAACTAGTAGTAGATTAGCCAACAACCCATTTCCTTAATTGACTCCTACGAAACGATTTGTTCTAATTGAAATTGTAGAGTCGTGTTGTTTGTTATTCTCGGTTCTCGCACATCTTTGTAATTTTAACAAATGGGATGGGCTATACTCATATCTTTTATCTTTGCCTGCAAAAACTTGCAACAACAAAAACGGAATCCGAGAGCTCATCACTAACATTGAACGATATAGATAATTGTGAACCTAATTGATCTGATATTTTCAAGTTCAGTAGTCGTATGGACGTATGATCGCTTTCAGTTTTGTTCTTGTACCTACAGTTATTACAATTAACATTGTAGTTTGCTTTATCCGCGTGCTATGAGTATAGGTACACACTGTGAAATCGTACATAAAAGATCTAAGTGAGAGCTTAAGTAACAAAGACCACGCTCGTGACTAAAAGACGGTTTCATTTTTAAGATCTTGTACTTTGTTCCACTTTCGAACAACCACAAAAAGATCTAAATCAGTAAACCTAGATTGATTCCTTGGATGTCATTGAGATGAAATGTTTATTAGGCATCACAATGAGATTGAAAAGAGAATTTATACATTTTTACGCTGCCTTAGACGGTAGAATTTGATTCCAAATCTCTGTCTATGTTGTCTGATGAAGTGATGACAATTTTACTTTTATATCCCAATATTTCGGATGCAAAACCTCACATCAAGAGTTGGTTTACGTAATCGTGATCAAGAGCATCAAAGTTATATACGCCGGATTATAGCTTTCAGCAATAAATTTAATTAACCGCTCAGTGCATAATGTGTTATTTCTTAATAAGTATTTTAATAACAGCCTGTTTTCTTGTACCCAAGTAGTCGGCAAGTCCATTCGCCTGTCCCACATAGCTCGAAGTCGTCCAAGTGACTGTGAGTGCCGATCTTACGTTTTGTAAGAAGTGGGACACGCGGTGTACTTCAGTTACATCGACCAAAACTATACCGGTTGATCAGTTTGAACGGTACGGAGTTCAAAAGAAAAGGTTACGAAGTCGTGATTGTTCGATCGTTTATATTCTGGTTCACTTTTAATACTATAAAACCGTTGTACAGTCAGCTTTAGAAAACTAACCACCTTTGGTTGTGACATCACCACCAAGCGTACTAAACCGTGCCTTCGAATTCAAGTCTTCACGCACTACTCTCAAGCAAGACTTAACTAAGCCAAATACGCGACTAATTACTATTGGCGAACTAATCGATCGTTTACACAGGATAATTACAAAACCATTCAGTCATAAATCTTTTCTGAAACAAAGCTCCCTTCACATCAGTTTATCGTGATTTCAAATAAACATTATCGTGTTGGCTACCTACTTGATCAATTACTATACGCCATATATAATTTCACTACATTAGGCTAATCGATATTTGAAAGCTACTTTCCACTTTACCAATATTTTGTATTAAAATTTTGACTTGCTGAATTCAATTACACGGTACTTGCACCTACACGATTGGAACTTGTAAACAATGGAGTAGGTGGGAATCAGACACCTGCTTATTGTTTCAGAATAACATCAGTTATGTTAGTTTTATTCATTTGAAATAACGCTCATGCGTATGGATACCTACTCATTAAAGCAATCTTAAAGTTTTAAAACAATTGTCATTAGTCGATACTAGACCTTCGAATAAATCTTGAATCTTGCTAGTATTCAAGGGTAAATAATCCTAGCCTGGCAATTGGTGCTTATTTGGAATCTTAATCTAAATAGGAAGTTTCTTCGTACGTTACGGTAGCTTCATAGAAAACTAAACTCCTTGAACTTTATTCCAACTGCTATAAAATTCTAAAATGCACATTGACAACTTAGACCGGGATCTAAACTCGGTTTTTGTATTAATAACTTTACGATAGTAGAAATAAAGTTCGAAATTCAAAAATTGATTTTTGATTTAAACCTTGGTCTAAGTTAAACCACGTTTTGTAATAAAGCCGTTTGGGTTTACTATAATTATGTTTACTATGTTGTGTTAGGGATTTGCGTCATCCCCAACAACCATGCTCGTGCCGCCATTTTGACCTTGATGTCAACTAGCGTTAAATGGGACTCACAACTTGATAAACATTAGTGGCTACAACTTTTTTTAAATGCACATTCCAAAGCCTAAAACACGAAAACATTTTGTTGACAGTAGCAAAATCTTAAACTCGGCACGTTGCATCTGGTAATGATCAAGTTTTTCCAACTTTCTTCCTCTTAGAAGGTTTACAACGATAAATCATTTCAAGCCGCACTCAATTACCGTTTATGCTAGTGTCAAATTAAATACAATTGATTTTATTATCATCAAGCAGTACTTCGACCATGTTAGTGAAATCACTAGATAGATAATATTGCGGCTCTCGTCTCGACAGATGACAATCTCTACATTCTTGTGGTTATTAAGCTCCTGCACAAAACACAAATCTGCATGTTTTTCCTTCCATCAAGAATCAAGTTGACGTCAATGAGTAGGTGTTATAGAATTTTATGATCAAACTCAGAGGCCACTAATTTGAAACTGACAGAAACTTTCCAGGAGTTCTAATATAGAATAGAACATGTCCAACCACGACAACAATTTTGCATAATGCAAAAAACTTACTCTAACCAGTAGTCTGCAAGATTAATAAGTAAATGTATCTGGTGTTCGCTCAATAATAAAACCTGCTCATTCTACCGCGTAACTATTAATTGGAAACAAGAATCGAAACGATTCCATAGTGAGAGTTCTTGCTGTGTCTCCTGCATGGACTTAGTAGTCCTTGTGCATTTTTTACCAAATGAACTTGAATGTCCTATCTCTTACATTCTGTCACGAGTCGTCCATGGCTTGGCGGAACCCTGATGGGTACGAACGCATTTTATATTTTCTTCGCGCCCTAACTAACGATAGCAAGTACAGATAACGCGATAACGTTACATTACCATTGTCTCTGGGGCCATGGGAACGCCACACCTAGCTATGGGAAGTTGAACTTGTCGCGCATTCCCCATCATTATCGACATAACTGTTTAATGAACTTGTTTTATGAAGTTCTATTGCGTAATGCGGTACCGCATAACATGTCACATTACGCATGTAAACCATGATTATTGAGACAGACTTGTAATACGGATGTCTCAATAGAACTTTGTCGAATGCACTTTCAATGTCTGAGGGGCTTTGAAGAGCCATCCTTTTCTCTCTTCCTTTGAGTGTTTTGAGCAATCATTATGAAAGGACTTAATATTAATCATTCGTGCTTTGTCTCAGACCGCACAGACCTGTCAGGATTATCGAGTACACAGCGAATTGATATAGGGAAAAGTGTGGGCAATTCTTACTCGCTGCACGCTCCGTGGTCGCGCAAACGCAGCCTTACGCGGTATACGGTATATTGATAGCTATGGATGATAGATGAGGTAAGCTGAAGCCTCGTCCGTTAGCTAACATGATTCTATAAGTTGTCTGTATATCCGTTATACTATCCGCCCTGTGGATTATATGGAAGTAAAGCGGCTTTGATGTCTCAAGTTCCTTAATGGTAAGTACCTGGAATTGTGGCCTACGTGTTACACCACGACACGATTGTTAGTTTTGTTTTATCTACCTTCTGTGAAATCCATCCTTGTGAGTGAGTGACAAAAGACTATAATTTTTGCCGGCAGATAAAAAATTAATGCATTTTCCAGTTTCTTCAATTACCATTTTTGTCGACTCACTTATTTCTAGTATTGGCGTTAGATATTTTAAGTAAGGTTAGTACTATTAAGTGACTAAGTGTTCTGTGGTAAGGTCCTAATCCAAGACAACCTCTCATAACATTTCTAGTCGTAAGTAGTTGTAAGAAGAAAATGGGAAATTGCACTTAGTAACCAAAGGAAAGAAAAACGGCATATGTATGCAATACAAATCGTAGTTAAGGTTAGCTCGTTTAAATCCGTTTTCTCTTTCATTTAACTTTTAAATTTTGTGACTGTAGTACCATTAACCGACGCCTTCTATTTCGTTTAATGTAATCAATTGAACCCGTGATATGTTTGTTAATGTGAATATAATATTGTCACAAAGCAATCCTCTACTACCTAGTCAAATTTACCTATGGGTTTACGAAGAAGCCGAAATAAATATTGATGATTTTCCTTTAAGTACAGGAGATGTCATTTCAGCAGGCTATGAGAGATCATTTCCTTGTCATGATATTACGTTTTTGTCATAATTGGATATAACGAGGTTTTAGCAAAATTTAAAAAGGTGGAATAAATCTGTTTTGAAAGACGTTACCCACCTACAAGATCCTACTAAAATCCAAATGCACTTTTATAGCCTTATGCACATATAAATCAATGAATAGCTTGCCTTGGACGCCTTCAATGTAATGGTCGTTGTTAAATACAAGGTTTTGGTTCCGTCGAACATTCTCCTTTACTTTTGTCTCTAGGTAGGTATTCAGTACAAGTGTTTTCTGGTCACTACAAAAAGCATATCTTTCGCAATATCTTTAAAAACACCCGTTTCTGAAGACATTGCGAAAGATAAAATAGTAAATGTGTCGAAAATTAAAATGCATTTTAAAATAACTTATTCATGTTTTATTGATTGGGGATTTTTGTCTGATCGTATGCTGTGATAATAAAATTCAAATTGGCGCCAAGAAGATTAACAATCACCTTATTGAATTTCAATATGAGTAAATATATTAAGCAAAAAATAACCTCGAAATAAAAAGTCAAGTTCTTAAAGAGCTGATGAGATACGAAGACGATTCATAGACATTAAAATCAGGTCACTTTCGCCAAAGTAAAAACAAATAAAGCTGACACAAACCAGGCCACGTATGCACTCATGGCAAAATGATTATCAGCCTTGTCGATTTATCAATATTACCAACAATGTGTATGTTTCGCAATATTATGTAATTCGGGTCAATAGTCGACTCAATAAAATCTGTAATAAATGGGAAGCGGTTTACCTGTACAGAATTCTCTGTTATCGTTGCTTTCCTTGCCTTAACTACCGTATCACATCGCATCGCTATGAAGAATTCTTCAACATCTCCACGGTCGGATAAAACTGCGAATAACAGAATTATTACAGACTTATCAGTTTTATGTTATTACTTACTAGTATACAGTTTCAGGTTCTTGGCGTCTTAACAAAAGAGTAACCTCCATTTTCATATATTTATGGTCAACCTAGATAATTTATTAATGTACGAAATGTATAAATATGTAATTACAAAGACCTCTTTCGGCAAGAATAAGTCAGACATATTTAGATCCGCGATAGTAGGTACGCATTTTTGCCCTATTTCATACTGAGTGAAATTGGGACTATGTCCGATAAAATGTTGATAGGCCTTATCTCCTGCTAAAAAGGGTCTTTGCATTGATAAATAAAAACTATATCAATGGGTAGGAGGAATACTTCGTCTTGTACATGACGCCTCAACGACCCCCTTGATAATCTCAAGCGTGACGAAGACACCTTAGGCTAGCAGACAATATTTATAACTTTTGTAAAAACTACTCTGAAGACGTAAGGTCAGGTTTCACGCACCATTTACTGCAGGTAAACCTTAAATATTATTTAACTCTTGCAGAAATTACTTAACAAATAATAGAGGTTTTCAATGTAGAGTCTAGAATAGGCAGTAAAATATCTACTCTTTTCTTGTAAATCAGCTCATAGACTTGTTAGAAAATCAGCATAATTTATTGTATTTTCGCGTGCAACAAGACAAACCACTAGATTTGCTAAGATTGCTGGTTTAGTTTCTGTAAGCACTTTATTTTAATGTGATAAATGGATTTTAGCACTACCGTTATTGTACCGAAACCAACTTTGCCTCACGTAATTTGAAATTAAAATTACTGAGTCAATTAGAATGTATTGCCAGTTGCCAGTATAAACTTATGACTAAAAATAAAAATTTAAAAAAACCTTACTTATATTGATGCAATAAAATTGCTTTAACTATGCGTTATTTAATTAATTTCTTCAAACTCCGCTTTCATTTATTTAAGAATAGAGTTGTCTTAAATTCTGTTTGCACTGTATTATTGGTTACCCAACGTTTTAGCAATTTAAGTACTAATTACTTAGTGATCTACAAGCACATGTTAATTTAGTTAGCTCACACCTGTGGGAATTTTATTTAGTTAAGATTTTCGCGCTCAGTTTTAATCTGTCTTGTGTGCCTAGGCCTGTATGTAAGCAGCAAGCTGCAATGGCAGTTTGGTTTGCAGAACCGTCTGAAGCAGACGCCTTTGCCGCGAGTCGACGTTTGAATTGAGACGTTCAGAAACCGCTCGCTGTATAGGCAGCTGTGCCTTCACTCGGGTTAAAACAATATGTGTATTCGCGCCAAAACAACGTCAACAATATTGTTCTTATCTGTGTCGTAAATTCGTGATTGTTTTTTTAAGTATTCGTATTAGATAATTTTGTGCGGCCGTGTGTTTGTTTAGTGAAATACGAAATTGTGATATGTACTACCAACTATGCAGTGTAGATAACGTTTCCTCGGTTTGCGGTTGCGTCCGTTGGAGGTATATTTTATTTCAAAGTTAATTCCATTTTCCTTGATTGTAAAGTAGGTAGGTAGCGATTTCGTTTTAATCTTGAGACTGTAGCTTTTATCAGTTTTACAGGCATATCGAAATTTCTGAACTAGATTATCTAGTCATTTAAGTACATGAAATCCCTTTTTCTTCTGTTCGTGGCTTGATAGATTAGGTACTTATTTCTCAAATGAAACTAGCTCCAACCTTTGACAAGATCATGTCATTAACTGGTTTAATTCATTATAATTAAGGCTGATTTAATTTCCGTAACTACGATAACCATGAAATAATTACTGACGTTATAAATTAAAATAATAACCTACCAGTTGATATGCAAATGGATGGCCCATTTAACAAACCACATGAATTTATGATTAAACGCTGTTACTAGCTATGGGAACCTACATATCTTTTCTTCATTTATTCTTTCTTCCTTTCTAAATCCAGCAATTCGACGAACTATTTCGGTTACTTAATTACTTCTCAGATAAACAATTAATAATTACGTACTACCCTGACCTAAATATCATTAAGCAACATCATAAAGATTTCTACTACATAGAACTGAAATCTCATAGGTATCTGTTTGTTTCCGACCATGGGAAAATACTACCGGAAAATCCTTGTTCAAAACTGATTGCTTATTATTCTTTTTATGCAATAAAATTAGGTGCTTTTTTAACCCAAATGTCAAAAAACCAGCATAGAATAATTTAATTTATACTTACTTCAGGTTTTTCATTTTATGGCCAGAAAAAACGCGATTCTACGCTTGAGATAACAGTCGTTAGTCGAGGGCACCTTGCTAGAATTATGTAGTCTGACGTTTAAAATTATTATAGTTTCACTCAAGTGAGTGCATTATCTGCAATGGCCGATAGTAAGGAATTTGAGTCAAGAAGTTTTATGGTGCATGCACTTGAGATTTCTACACAACTATTTAGCTGGCACTGGTAAAACTATCATTCATCTTCTCGTAATAAGAATCTTAAGCCTTAATTTCTGTGGTCGCCTTAGTGATAAACCTTGCCATACTCTAGCCAGCAACCAAAAATGTAGCAATTTTTTTTTATCAATATTAGCAAGTAACAGGTTCACACTTTCACATTAAACTTATTTACCTAGGCATATCTAGGATGCTATCTAACTCTTTCCCTTCGTTAACTGTGTTATGAAAATTGATAAGTGAAGAGGGAGTGATAAGCTATCGATATTTACGTACAGGTTCTAACATAACATTTAGTCTTTTCCGTAAATCTAGTATGCACTGGCAAAACGGCATAATATTAAGTGGAGTTAATGAATAATTTACTACTTGCATTCTGTCATTAAATGCAAATGGCGCCACGTCGATAAACCGGTGTTTGATTTGCAATTTTCACAATTCCATCAAGATTCTGTCGAACTTTAACGCAACAAACTCTGTAATATTTGCCATTTTGAAAACAGATTTTTTATTTCCTTTAATGAACTCGATATTGTAAAGAAGGTGCAAACTGACTTGATACAAGACAGCGATTGACTTGATAAGAGTGAAATAATGTGAAGAAGTAAAGCATTGCAGATTCTATACAAATATAAGTATACTATTTAATACTTAGGTCCAGAAACTGCCCTATTACCTACACAACTCTCGAAGAAACAGATACTTACCTACTTAATTCAATGCACACAGCGTAACATAAACTGTTTTTTTGTTACAGCAATCATCAATGTACCCACCATGCAGACAGCAAGAGAATCAAGCAGGCAAAAAAGATGTAACAAAAGGCGAAACTCTAGAAAGAAATCCCTATCGCCGTCTGACTTAAAATGCACTAGGGGAGACGCAAAAACGGATAGCAAGCTGAACGGAAAGCGCTCGCTATCCGAGGGGTCAGTGAAAGTGAAGCATAGGAAAAGTAACATACGACGAACTTTGACCCACCCATTTACGTGTTCGGACGATATTCGCGATGTTAGCATGATCGGTGTGTTCAATAGAAATGTTAAAGTAGATCCTCCCCCGGAGAGTGACGAGTCTAATATGCCACCTACCAGTAGTGATAGGGATACGGAGGATGATGGACGTCTGTCACGGCCAGCGCCTCAAAGGCCGCGATGGGACTCTGGGAGTGAGATGGACTCTCTCGTGTCGACGGTGGTCAAGAGAGCGTCTGCGAGGCGACGCAGGACGCCAGCAAACCCAGGTTAGTTCTTAATTTTAAGTACGTAACTACTAAATTTTTTAACGTAACGAATTTCTTATTTGATAACAAAAATGAGGCTTCCGGCGACTGGGACCGCAATAAACTGATACCGCGGTCCCAGTTGCCGGATGCATTTAATTTTAATATTTGTATTCCGTCGACTGGGACCGATCCATGAATTGTACCAGAACGGTACGGTCAGACGAAAAATGTCTATGGGTGTCTTGTTCAATACAAACCAGGAAAAGTAATAGGCTAGCATAGGTTTAAAGGAATAGGTTACCTGAAATTGTCTTGTATCGATTCAGAAATATTTAAATAAATACCACTTTGAACTTATGCTAGCCTAGTACTTTTGCTGGTTAGTCATTGAAAAAGGCAAATTCAGGTAATCTCCTACTTAGAATTATTTAAATACCGTATACTGGACTCATGCTAGCCTAGTACTTTATTCTTGGACAATAGGGATTTTTTTCTCCTAAAAACTCCCTGGCGAGAAACGGGAAAAATATTCCCTTTTGTCACCAGTGAGACAATTAGAAGCTCACAAAAAGTACTAGGCTAGCATGAGTTCAAGATGGGTCTGTATTTAAATAATTCTAAGTAGAAAGTTTCCTTAAATTGTCTTTTTCATTGACTAACCAGCAAAAGTACTAGGCTAGCATAAGTTCAAAGTGGTATTTTTTTAAATATTTCTGAATTGATACCAGACAATTTCAGGTAACCTATTCCTGCCGAGAATTATATTAATACAGACCACTTTGAACCTATGCTAGCCTATTACTTTTTACCTGGTTTGTATTGAACAAGACAATTTCCACAGACATTTTTCGTCTGACTGTACCGTTCTGGTACAATTCATGGATCGGTCCCAGTCGACGGAATACAAATATTAAAATTAAATGCATCCGGCAACTGGGACCGCGGTGTCACTTTATTGCGGTCCCAGTCGCCGGAAGCCTCACAAAAATTACCTACTAGTCATAACGCAACTAAGATAAGATCAATGGAGCCGTAGGTACTTGTCTGTTTGTGTAACGATGCACTGCTGTGTAAAATTTTACGATTATTTGGATGAAGTTTTGATAAATACAATTTCATATCGTACAAAATATGAAAATGGTTTTACAGACAGCGTCGTTACCATGTGGCTACCGCCCTTGAAAGCGTATCTACTCTCTTGAATTTTATTTTTGCAAAAGCAGATATTTTCAACGGGAGTAACCTATCGTGACGCTAGAGCTACGAGTATCTTTTCGAAAGTTAAATTAAATTAGTCAAAAGTGAAATATCTACAAAATACGGTTAGGTATATCTTTTTCAATTGTCCCAAAAGCGTTAACTTTCAGTTTCCTGCCTCGTCATAAATTCGTCAGTGATTTGACGAGTGAATACTGCAGTTCTCGTGATTTCAATATCGTCTTAATTTCATGACCTAAATGCTAACAAATAATAACAGTCACTCATTTGCATCCGACACGTGAAATTACTACGTTTATACAGCATTATAATACTAGAACATGTAAATTGTTTACATAGAATGGTAAGTAATTACCACAACCAAGGTTGGAGTAAGAAAATGTACTGCTTATTGTCATTGACATTATTTGTAGCATTATACTTGGCGCAGGAAATGAATATCATTATAGAATCACTTATGCATATTGCTATGTTCATTTTATTGCGTCTATGTTGCTTTATATTTATATTCATAAAAGCCACCAGATACGATGGCAAAAGTTCGAGTCACTCAGTGAGGAGACAATATATAAGTACTAAAAGCATTTGCGAGTGGAATTTCTAGATGCCGAAAAACATTGTCAATTTAATGATCCAATTCAGAAGTAATTTTGACTCAACGAGAAAGTCGAGAATCTCGCCTATTTATAAGTACCTATAACATTCGAAACAGTACGCTAGTTGATTATTATCATCCCACGCAATTGGCGTACTTGCCCCAAAAGCCGGCGGCCAACAATTAGGTCCAACACTCCATTATGAGAGAACAATGGACGTATCTGCTCAATTTTGCGAATGTTGACACAATTTTTTTTCCAATGAAGAGAGAGTCCATGATTCACTTCAAGGAAGTTAAATGGAACGAATCTACACAATCATGTTACTTGCATTTGTTAAACACCGTGTTAATATTTATGCAAAATAGTAATCTTTCAGCTAGCACGTTATTTCTACACGTGACTAAGCGTGGTGTAAATTAGTAGCTATAATATTATCATTTGAAGCTATGTAAACAAAAACCAAGATAAAAAATCAGTTGCAATGTCACGCGGAGACTCTTCCGTGTACATGGGACCAGAATGGTCAATGGCAAAAATGTTCACGTAAAAAAACTTCCTTACTGGGTTTTCAATCTTCCGTCGCTAAAAAAAAGTCCACTGAAGATGTCTGATTTTAGTTAGGTCAGTTAGGTACACAATGAAAAGTCCACATAACTCACTCAATTTCCATTTCCACTTCTAGCCTCCTGCAGACACACGCGATTAATCGCGCGGGGCGACATGTCGCGGTCCATTCGCAGTATTTTTAGAGTGGAAATTAGCTTGGCTCGTTGTCGCAGCGCGATTAATCGCGTGTGTCTGCAGGAGGCTTCTAACAGCACTAAAACAAGCTAAACAAAAAAGAAAAATCTCTACTTCCATATAACAAAACCATGTGAATGGCCGATAGAGCTAAACTATAAATAAAATATAGTATACCTCGACATCGAAGGTATTATTTAGCTTAGTTTACATTCAATACAAATTTTCATTTTCTTTATGCTTATATTTCGTGACAACTTTATCGCGCCAAAAACATTCATTAAACCCTAACTCAGTACCAAATTTCAGCTCTCTGAGTTTATGGGAAGTACTAGTTCTATTTTGATGAGGAGTGAGTGAGTGAGTGAGTGTCGTAAATGCGAAACTTTGCTTTCGCTTAACTTCGGAACTGAATGAACTACAGACTTGAAATTTTGGATTTTAAGTATGCGATTATAGCTTACTGGATGACGAAAATTTCAGCGTTCTGGTCTTATCCAGAGGTTCTCAAATAGGGGCCTGAAAATCTGGCGAAATGGTTCCAGTAAAGGATGGTACGGCAGTGTTTGCTTTGCGCTCGACTTTGGCGGGGGCACTACTGTGCCCCCTGATTTTCTACTTTATATAAGTTAAAACTTAGTCCGATATGAAAACAAAAAAAAAAAAACACCGTAAATCTTCATGGTTAGTTAGATTGGACGTTAAGTAACATAAAGATTATTAAAATGCGATTACCTGTGATGATTGCATAACTTACATAATTATAACTTAGACCTATGTATAATGATTAGTTGTGTGCAATATATTTTTGCATAGTTGCATTACGATCTAACAATGACATAGTACGTGCATTGGTTGCATGCAACGTTGATGAAATTGCGAATATTGAAATGTAAACAAGAACCTGCGTTTTTTTAAATAGAATAAAAAAGCAATCCATGCCTATTAATTGCCACCCGCAAAGAAAATGCGTAGGAGGAGAACCTAGCGGCATCTATGGACATGCTTTCTTTGTTTACCAAAAAGCTTTCATAGATTCATAGATCATAGACGGTTGGGAAAAATATTTTATTAGAGTTGTCGGAAAGGAATTTAAATTGCTTAACTAGATCTATACATGCTAGCTCATTATTTACTTTCCATTATTAAAATCATGTTAGTCGTTTCTAATTTATCGACTCAATAACTTAAATACGTGAGTGCACCGCCATCTATCTTCACGCCGCAAAACTGAACGACCCGATGCATGCGTATGCAGTTAAAAGTTTACGACTGTAAGCATAGATGGCGCTGCGTGTTCTTAATGTTGTTCATAAACTTGAAACTTGGTTCGTTCGGTTTTGTGTCGTAAAGCTTGCTCTCCCTTTGAAGGACACGAGACGTGGATTTTAGTCAGTACAAGTCTGACAGTCCCTCCCGTCCTGCCCCGCGGGTGGGAGGACTCATTTAATGATTATATCACAATAAAAAAAAAACTTTTTCAAAAAAAATATAACCGCCTTCAAAAACAACCACAAAAAAGGGTAAAATAACCTACAAAATAACTTTTCTTTCAGAAGTCGGTGCCTTTGTTTTTTTTTCATTTCATTGTTTTTTTGCCACCGACTTCTGAAAGAAAAGTTATTTTGTAGGTTATTTTACCCTTTTTTGTGGTTGTTTTTGAAGGCGGTTATATTTTTTTTGAAAAAGTTTTTTATTTTACTCTTTTTAGTTTAAATATTCAACTCAAATTCTTGTCAAATAAATCATTCTCTCTCAAGTGCACAATAAGCTAATAAAATTCCCTATCTCAAAAACTACTGAACCGATTTTGATGAAACTTGCAGTATTCCGTAAGTTAAACAATACTTAGTACAACAAAAAAAGAATTACTTAAATCGGACTTGTAGTTCCAGAGATATGCCAACACAAACTAAATCAGTCGATGCCTACTTCAAGCCGTTGAGGAGTTGTACCTTCCATCATCAGCTCATCCACCTGAGATGATGATTATCAGATGCAAATACTTGAACAGCTTTAGAAAATATTTGAAAATGGTACTATGTGCCTATAAAATTTGAAGGTTGCCCTCGATTTCCCTGGGATCCCATCATCAGATCCTGACCTGATGATCATGGGACCAATTGGAAAGTATACCCTTTCAAACAAAAGAAAAATTTTCCAAATCGGTCCAGGCGTCTTCGAGAAATCGGGGAACATACATAAAAAAAAAAAAAAAAAAAAAAAAGATTCCGACGAATTGAGAACCTCCTCCTTTTTTTGAAGTCGGTTAAAAAAAGGCAGTCGTTAATTAGATTTGTGACTTGTATTTTAAAATTAATAGATTTAAAAAATCTAAAAACCCACGTTTTTAAATGTCCTAAAAATAAGAAAATAACCCTACGGGGCTGAGAGAGGGGCCACTCAAAATGTGGGGGCGTATATTATTTAAGGAATTATTTATGGGATATATTTACATGACATGTATAGATCGTGGGTGTAACTTGCAAAGATACGCCCCCACGTTTTGAGTGGCCCCTCTCCCAGCCCCGTAGGGTTATTTTCTTATTTTTAGGACATTTAAAAACGTGGGTTTTTAGATTTTTTAAATCTATTAATTATTTTATTATTTTTATCATTGTTCATCGGGTTTGAAGCTACCCTGAAAATTTCAGCCTGCTAGCTTATAGGGAAGTGCCTGTCCGCCATCTTGGACGTCCGCCATATTGGATTTAAGTCACATGACCATTTTTTTCGTATTCCTCACAGCAAACCCTTTCATTTGATACCCATATCATGGGGGTGGGTTTCAAACAGCCAGAAAAAAATTTATAACACTCATTTACTTGCCAGAGTAGACTTTCATTATAATAGCTATAGTGATGATTAGGTACTCAAAAGAGAAAATCCAAGTACACCTTTTTTTTTTGCGTGGTAAAATCATCAAATGAGTCCTCCCACCCCGGGCAGCGCGGGAGGGACTGTCAGACTTGTACTGACTAAAATCCACGGTGTCCTTCAGTAGCCCTTTATGTTCCGGGGTCACGGTAATGAGATAAGTCCCGCGACCCCGGCAGGCTTTGGCCCTCTAGAGAGGGGGCCCCGTCATTATGCTGACGCTCTTTGAGGCGCGCGTGGAACACAACGCGCCGTCGACCCGGGCATGGTCCATGGTCGGGCTGCGAGTTGCCCTTTCGGAGACGTCATCTCTCCGAAACTGTTAACAAACGCGTTGGAGGACGTTTTCAAAACGCTTGATTGGAAAGGACGGGGTATAAATATCAACGGTCAGTAAATATCGCACCTCCAATTTGCGGATGACATTGTCATCATGGCAGAGTCCTTGCAGGAACTGAAAGTAAGGCTGAACTGCCTTAGCGATTCTTCAAAGCGTGTGGGTCACGGAATGAATTTAGACAAAACCATCATGTTCAATGGTCATGTCACCCCAAAACCTGTAATCGTAAATGGTGCTGCCCTCGAGGTTGTGCAAGAATACACATAATGTGTTTATTATTATCTAGGCCAGCCATACTCAAAGTGTACTCCGCGGTGCCCTGGGGCTCCGTAATGCCTTTGTGGGGGCTCCGCGAGAATCCTAGTAATGGGAAAAAACACCTCTCCTATTATCAGTGTCTAGATTCGGGTCTATAACCAGTGTGTCCTACCCCTAATGACTTACGAAGCCGAAACGTGGACACTTACCATAGGCCAGGGTCCACAAATTCAAGGTTGGTCAGCGTGCAATGGAGAGAGCAATGCTTGGAGTTTCCCTGGCGGATAGAATTCGGAACGAAGTCATTCGCCGGAGAACCAAAGTAATCGACATTGCGCGTAGAATAAGCATGCTGAAGTGGAAGTGGGCCGGCCACGTCTGTAGACGGACAGATGGTAGATCAAGCAGACATGTTCTAGAGTGGACCGCGAATGGGCAAACGTAGTGTAGGACGCCCTGCGGCAAGATGGGTCGAAGATTTGAAGAATGTGGCTGGCAGCGGATGGATGCGGACTGCCCAGGACCGGGACGGTTGGCGCTCTTCAGGGGAGGCGTACGTTCAGCAGTGGACGGCAATAGGCTGATAATATAATATAGCTAGGTACCTGTCATCCCGAAATTTTAATGTTCTCCAAAAAAACAATAATGACGTTTTTGAAAGAAAGAAAGAAAAAACGTTTATTGACACATGCCTTAAGTACACACAACATAAAGAAAAAAATGATTAAAAAAATTTTTTTATCATAATAGATCGTCTTTTGAATCACGGTTGAATGAATTATATTATTACAAGCAGAGAATTGATTGTCAAATCCTAAATTAAAGCAAAGCGAAGCCGCGGCGGGCGAAATCTAGTTTAAAATAAAAAAATGTGTTTCAACAAGCCCCTAACGATTTTACCCACCGGTATCGCCACACTTCCCCTCACGAGACAGGATGCCCCGCCGCGGGCAAACAATATGAACGGAAGTACAACCTTTGGTTACCAGCCGTAGGTAGCATGTAGGCCGTAATGATAGTAATGAATGAACAGCTAATGTCAATGCCGAGAATATCACTCGATGACGAGGCGATGACAGCGAAGGTTTTGAACATCTGTAAAGAAAATCTAATTTATGTGTCAGATCACAACCTTGCATTTCTTTTGAAGCAGATGGATGGCCTTAGAGTTTATCGGTGAATATAGATAATAATAATGTAGGTATTTTGTAGTACGAACTAATGCGCAAATTGGGAAAAATATAATGTGCATAATCTAAAAAGTTTTGCTAGGTACGTATACAATTTGTAGACAAGTTTTTTGCACAACTTCTTCCCATCAATTAGATTACGCGGAAATAAGTTTCCGCCAAACATTTTTTTCTTTAATTAAGTAATTTTATCTATAGGCTAGCAATCAGTAGACTTTAATACTGATTGCTAGCCTAAAATTACTTAATTTATTTAGATTAGAGGATTAGACTATACTTTCAAAAGGGTATTTGACTAAAAAAATGTAATTAGTCCGTCAGTTGGATTATTAAAAAGTTATACGTATTTTTTCTTGTGTTACGTAAACAAAAAGTAACGAAAATACGACACTTTTAAAATTGCCAATACATCACAGGCAAGTACAGTTTTTACTAAACAACTCTCGAATTTTGATGAGTTATATCTTTGTAAATTTACACTGATTTAACAAAATGAAAAAGTCCTTGTCCATTATTTTTCAAATCTGTAGCTGACGGACTAATTAGAATTGTTTATTGATGCAGTCGCCAATTGTAACAGATACCGGTACTGTTCAATTTTGCTCAAACCCTTCTGGTGCATTTTTAAACACTGTATTTTCCTCCGTTTCTGACCAAACACTAGGGAACGTCGGATTAAGTAGTCGAAATGATTAAGTACTATATCCGACGGGGTGCTCCAAAACCACAACAATTTATGATAACAATATCAAATTCGATGTTATTCAAAGATAAGAATTATTTATCACCTTACCTTAGTAGTCGTCAAGATATTTTTGCGTATTAATATTGGTTTAATCATGAATTTACCGTTTACATATAAAATTATTAACTAATTCAGGTATTGATTTTACTTTTAAATTAACAAAAGTTGCCTGTAGCTGCACTTCGTTCTAGGTCGTTGAAGTCTTTTGTATGGATGATAAGTAGACAAGATGTTCTCTCATCGACATAATCAATGTGTTGCAAATTAAAGTTTATTACATTTTAAAACAAAATAAGATATCATTCCTAATTATAAGGCCTTAATTATTCATTATTTTGTAATTAGCCATTACTTCTGCCTCTTGTTTCAAACACGTATTTATTTTACTTATATCGTAGTACACGGTAGAGACTTACCTACTTCATAGCCATAATAACATTTAATAGTACTTTTTACGTGTTCGTTTACTATTAATTTGATTTCATGACCTCCAAACTCCACAAGGTTCGTCTCTACACACGACAAAAAAGCTGTACAAAAACCTTATTTTCTTGAATTTAGATGTCTTATTATAACTGAAAAACATTGAACCGTTCGCGCTCTGTTGAATGGGAGGAAACTGTGACATCGTATCGTTAGTACAGTTAAGGTTTTTTTGGTTTCAGTTTTGGGTACTCAGTTAACTGTTACGAGTGTGTGCGTGGGTACATAGAGCCTCCTCCGTACTTACATACATACCAACAAGTATTCTTTTCAAAACGAGCTTGTTCTATATACAAGTGGTGTTCGCGGTGTTTGGTCTAGTTCGCCAGTGCAAGTTCATTGTTCGGACGAACCTAATTTACATTGGTCGTAAACGCCAGGCGCTTTCCGACTGTTTTTTGTACTGAAGTTTGGCCCTCGGCAGAGTTAAAGCGTTTTTGTCGACTCGTTACCAGTCACTTACGTCACTTTGATTCTGGTAAACGTTTTGTTGTTGGCGTTGAGACGCGAGGTGAGTCACGTTGTTAGTACTCGTAAAAGTCGATATTTACTATCGATAAACAGTAAAAACTATTTTGTTAAACGCAACTATTTTGTTTTATGAAATTAACGGCCAAAACCTAGAGGAGATGAGCAAATTAAAACCAGTAATACAATGTTTTCACAATATCACAGCATAAAACATGTAAAATCAAAAATGTCTTAACCAGGCTTGTCCAAACAAAACTGTAATTCTATGGATTCTTTCTATTTGCCTAAAAATAACACATTACCAATCCTTTGTTAGCAAAAAGTCATTCAGCTAACTAATCTTGTTAAATAGTTTTCATACGCCATCATAGCACCCTTCATTAAAATAAACACTCCACCTTATACAAACAACAACGTCGACAAAAACTCGACACTAACAATCGAGTAGGGGGCAACACTGTGTCGGTCGAGCGCAGCAGTCGGCCGGCCGGCTCCGCACATCCGCTTGCGCGTTCAGCCCCGCGCCCGCACTCCGGAGCCCTAACCAACCTGACAAAAAAAAAACGAAAATACGACCGAAAAGTGTTTTATCTGTGACAATGTGTTCGAATATTCAAAAAAACAAGCAACAAGTGCCGCCAATTCATAATTTCATAATAGTTTGATAAAACAATAAAGTTTCAAGTTTCCAGCCAGTTTAATGAACGGTTGAAACTGTGTTTTTGAAAACAGCCCGTGTTGTGAACTTTTAGCGAAACCTTGCGAGGAAGTCTTAGCAATTCACTGACGAAAATAGGTAAGTAACTATAGGTGTGGTATAGTATTGAAGTAATTGGATATCGAAAAGCGGTTTAATGGATTAGATGTGTGCTATCAAATTGCACAACGTCTTTGCTAATCTTGTAATGTGGCAAAAGTATTTTATTTAATTTGAAAACATTAAATGAAACCACTACCCAAATGAATGCTTGGTTAAGATACCGGAGTTTGTTAATGAGATAGGTACTACGTAAAAATAATACAAAATTTTATGAGTTCCAGGGTACAATAGTTCTATTTCATGCTAAGTCAAACAAGTGAAATTTAGAATCAATTCGGCATGGGCTGAAGATGACGTAAGGTTAGGAACTGGCCTAGCATCAGACGGGTTATTGTTTCTAACTTTATATCAAGGTGGTCACGATGACTTCATAAAAAGTCTAGCCATTCAACATTAGTTTTTATCCCTCTAGACTTCAATTTATTGAGGCTCCATTATAATTTGCACATCACGAATTATTTTTTAAGTCAAAGCTTTTAAATTCAGCCTACTATTAAGCCTCCATGATGAGTACAAAAAAAAAAAACCAAAGACAATGATCATTATTGGTGTACCAATAATATTGTACACCAATTTTGGTGTACAATAAAGTATATTCTATTCTATTCTATTCTATTATCTCGGTCGTTGAGTTAGGTTGTTTGAATCCGTTATTTCATATTCAATCTGAGAATCATAGGTATAATACCTAAATGTAGCCAGGGATTCAATTCACAATAATTATACTGAGTGTATTTGTTAAATTATGCACATCATATCACTCAAAAACTTATCGCGATAAGATTAGACAATAGGTCTACGGTCTCAATCAAAATCGTGAGACAACGTTGTTACGTCATAAAGTTTACCGAAATAATAAAACGTAATCTGCAGAAAAGCAGAAAACCGTAATATTGATTGATCAATCAATTAACAAAACCAAATAATTGGTCAATCATAGTTATTTTTAGCCAATTCTAAACTGAGAAACGTGCGTATTCTGTAACGCTCTATTTCATAAAAGGCAATGAAAACAGTTGCAAGACTGAAAGACGACGAAAGAACACTCAATACGAATAGGCAGAAAACGTACATTTTTGACACTGAAATGGTTAAACAGATCTTTTCGAATATTTTTATATCTATGGTTACAACAGGCTTTTCGCCAGCAGTTAAGGCTAGCACAAAATACAAATAGTAATAAAAAAATCATTCCCAAAGTGTCTGCCAAGCGTGGTGTTTATGACAATATCCCCCCGTGGCCGTTAATTGTAACGGTCTGTTGGGAAGCCCATTGGATGGTCACATTATTGCATCATACTATCAAACTACTAAGGCTTGAAGGCCCCAAAAATTGGTAAATTTCTCAAAGGATCATCATTCTTCGATAAATCATCCGAGCAGTATATTAACAATCCTAACATAAAATTGATTCTTTAGAAAATGTGATATCTCCGATCCATTGCTTATTCATGATGTTTCTAGTATGGAACAAAAGAAATCCGTTTCTTGCTCGACAAATCGTCTGCATCTGACGACCATTAAACGGAGATTATTGTTTGCGTTACGTGTTTCATAATTTATAGCAGTCTGACTTACTAATTGGGCAGCAAAAGTTGTATAATTAATTATTTATTAATCATAATTATACATAATCGCTAATGACTAATTGAAGCATAAAAAGATCCTTGACCGAATTGAAAATTACTGTTTCTTCATTAGTCAACCACTTTAGCTGTAGTTGTAAAAGCAAACGAATGGATGTTTAAGTGATTCTAAATAAGGTTCAAGTTCCAAATTATTTGACATGCAAGGGCCGGCTATTTTCTATATTAATCATCAATTTACTGTGGATACGGGCTCCCTTTAGAAGCAGCTCATATAACCCATAAAGAAAACGTTTCGCATTGATGCATATATACTTTCGACACTAACGACCAAATTTTAGAGTTTTGGTAATACTTCAGTTCAATCTTGCTATTGACATATATGGAGTTCTTAACCTGAGTTGTGTTGCTGGCCTGTATACCTGATTCCTTTTTCTGTTTCCTTTCTTTGTTTTTGACTTGCAGGTAATTCTCAATCAGCTATTAACAATAACGAATACCGAATCACCATCACGTGTTAATATAAGTGCAATCTAAATGCAACTTCAAACATTTCTAGTGCGTTTCAGTGTTGAAATATGGCGCACCATAAAACCCCACTGGTTCAGAACTATCTGAAGCATCGGAGCGTTTATTTACCAGATAAGTTCAGTCCGCGAACACTAGAAAGTCTATCGATAACATCTGATCCACATATATTGTGTTTACCAGCATTATGTGAAACAATAGGATATTCAAAGGTAGGCTAGGTTAGCTAAGCGAACAGTTTCGTAATAGTGAACTGGTCTGAAACTAAAATATTTATACTTGTTAGGTTGTTTCTAGAATGTTACTAAAGGAAGTTTAAGTATTTGTGAATTGGAAAGCCCTTATAAAGTATAGATTAATGAACAAACAACTATAAAGCTAGGTAAAATCTCATGGTGAAAAAGTAACAGCAACAGTCTCTGCATAATAAGTACATTTTGGGAACTTTGTATTCTACATGTGCTTGTCTGCCAAAAAATAACAAATAAAACTTTGATGTAGGTAAATCGGGAAAGGGAAATCTCCAAAAAGTATGATTCATCCTGGTGTATCATAAAATCTTAACACCCGATTTGTTTAGTAAACTTTTTCCTTAAAAGGCTTAATCGTCTTAACCCGTAGGTTATCCCTAAAAATTTTACTGCTATTGTTGACTGTTTATATCGGCTATTTGGGTTAAGCGTAAAGGCACAAGAAGAAAAAACACTGCTGCAGAAAACTGAGCCAAAAGTGCAAAGAAAACAATGGGTAGATTGCTTTTATTGTCCTAATAATAGAAAGAATAACCAGTTACTTTTTGAGAGGAGTTTAAGGCACACGTGGTATATTAACTGGGAATTCTTTGTTCTATTCCAAGTAAACCGATGGTAGTATTGGTAATAATAACTCACTCAGGTTCGTTACTTTTATCAGTTCCATAATTTTACCTGCGAGAGAGAGTAAAATAGTACTCATGGTGGGAAGGCATAGTTAAACTTATGTTCCACTTGAAATATCTCGAGGCGTTCACGATCGCAAGACTCGAGTGTTGTTCCAAATCAAGACCGGTCTTAAGGAACACTCTATCATTTAGGTTATCTACAACACTTGGAACTATTACTGATCGAATTAAGTAACACACGGTAATGTTAAGGACATGTACGAACTGTATCTGGTACGGCCTCGCTACCTCTGTGCATCCCACGTGCGCCGAGTTAGGCAACCAAGCCTTGAGCCGGCGCCAACGTATGCCCCGGCTCTTACTTTCATTGTCCGTTTGAATGCTGATTTGATTACAACGAGGCCATCCGATTGATGGTGTTTATTCCCTATGTGGAGTAACCTCCATTTCTCTTAAGGAAATGAAGATTGTTTTGGCAAGTTGCCTTGTATTGCTTTTTTTTTGCTCTTAGGCGATATTGCTGTCAGATATAAGGCTACAGAATGTTACAAAAACTGTGTTATATACTTTGCTATTTATTGGTTGGTCTATCAGAATCCAGTCTCCATCTCACACATTTTAATTTGTTACACAAAAAGTGACAGTATGCACTTAGGCAGGCCTTTCTTCAGTAAAAATTTGAAAGTTCCTTCGGTTCTTGATTAGAGAATCAATTTACCATAATTAAGATCTAATGTATCATTTTCAGCGCAGTTTAGCGGGTCTAAAACGGCCACTTAGCAATATTCCAAATAATTCACTTTGTGAATTTAAAGCAAACGTCATTGGCTATTCTTCTAAATTATTTATTCGCACGAAGTTGGAATATTGCTAAGTGGCCGTTCCGTTTTAGCCCCGCTGAACTGAGCTGAAAATGATACATTAGTTCATAATCAAAATTATGATAAATTAATTCTATAATCAAGGACCCGGATTTAAAACAAATGAGCCAATATCGTCATTATTTGACATTTTGTCCTACCTCATTAAATAAAAGAAGGGTACCTGCCGTACATAAGGTAATCTTATTTGCTTACGTAATAAGAGCAAAAATATGTATCTTCACGGTCTCATTCCACGTTGAGGTCAGCAGAATTGTAAAGTGCATTTTACGGCTTTTGTGGAAACTGATAGAAAAATCTCTTGGACTTATCTATGGAGCTAGTAAGCCTCCCCCAAAGAGCGCCAACCATCCCGGTCCTGGGCAGCCCGCATCCATCCACTGCCAGCCACCTTCCTTAAATCATCGACCCATCTTGCAGCAGGGCGTCCTACACTGCGTTTGCCCATTCGCGGTCTCCACTCTAGCACATGTTTGCTCCATCTGCCGTCTGTCCGCCTACAGACGTGGCCGGCCCACTTCCACTTCCATTTTCAATTAGCAGGTTTTTATCAATTTATAATGTCGTCTGCCACAGCGGGTACCTATATCTTGGATGAGTTTCGCACATGAACGTGGAACATGGTACAAGCAAAGAGAAGTTATGTTCCCAGCTGTGGCGATATCAAACTGTGAATTATGATGATGTGTAACTTGTGTGAATGATGTGGAAAGAAAACTAAAATGAATCAGGCCGTTTTCCAACACAAAATGACTACCTAAAGATACAAAAAGTAATGATATCACAGTAATCATAAGTAGATCTGAAATAAAAACAAAGAATATTTTTATATGGAAACACGCAGCAGATCACCATCATATTTGAGCATTCTGCTCAGGATTGGCTGACAATATGTTATGTGAAAAATACACCTTATTGTACTGTCTAACAAGAACAATAAAGTCATATATTAAAGCTAAAGGCACTCAAGTTTCACTGAATTAAATCAATTAAAAGTCTCATCTGCAGTGTTACAAAAACCATGGCATGTGCATGATCACATTAGCAGTAATTACATTCACATAATGTTCATGTTGTTCTCTAAAAGGCAGTAGCGTGTTGTGTATTCGTAAACAATTATAGAGTAGGTAGTGTTGGTACATGGAGATTAGCTACTTAGATATTACACACGTGAGGCGCTTACATACACTTTGTTATTTATCTGATTGACACCGGTATGTCCGACGAATCTATTGATAACTTAGTTATAAATACGAACCAATACTACTTGATAGGGGGTCTTTCCCAAATTGCGAAAAATATATCCGCCTTCTGCATACTTTTTTGCATTTCTCAAGACCAAGACATAAGACAAAAACCATTGCTTGTCGTAAAAGTCCATATTTAGATATTTCATTTTTTTCATGTCTTAGTAACATTTTAACAACATCGCGATCGCTGTGAATCTAGTGAAGCATTGCATTATGAAACCTCACAATAAGTTATTGCTTAATTAATTAGCTTTCTAGACTAACAGCATACTTAAGTACTAAAAATAAATATCATTTTATCAGATTTCATCTTAGAAAGTTAATGTGTGATGGTATTGCTCTTATCGCCAATAAAAATGAATTATGAACCATTATTTAAATCAAAGTTATTATAATTATATAATAAAATGCCGAGCTCTCCTTTAGAAATGGTACTGTGTGATATATGCTAATATTTTAGCATACATCACACCTACCACCTTTTCAGTCAACAAAACCCTCAGGCTTCAATAGTACCTAATATGATAGGAAGTGGTCCTGTCCATTTTTCATACATTTGGATTTTGTTGTACCTACCCATAAATTTCATTTTTGTAAGCTTGTTACTCAAATATTTCCAAAATTTTCATATCCCATAAATAATTTTGTACAACCAAAACGATCACAAAATCTGTCAAAAATGATGCTAGACTTTTTTCATGATATCCCAAGTAGCAAAATGTGGCCCTATAATTATCCTAGGAGCATGTATTTTTTAATCCTATAGAAATCCTAAAAACGTTTATAGAACCGCATTTGGGCGCAGTTTATAGGACTATTCCGCCCTATAGTCGTTTTGTAATAGTCCGGTAGAGTGCAATTCGATTTTATAATTACCTTATTAAGTGCTTATACAAGATGCATTTGTCCCATAAAGATCCGATAGATGCATTTGATAAGAGCGATTAGTCCTCTTACGATCTAGCGCGTGCCATTATTAGAGTAAATTGATCCTACAGTGATCAGCGAGATGCCATCAGTAGATTCATTCAGTCAATCATTCGTTCTTAATTCGTTTAATAATTTTGACATAACTTTGTGTTGTGCTGATGTGTCATTGAATACTTTTTATTTTTAAAGTAAAGCCATATTATAATAATAGCTAACATAAGTAACTTTGTCGTTTGACTGTTTTGTAAAGAATGCTCATTCAACTTGCGAAATTAATTTTATTGATTAAGTGTTAGATGATAATACACATATCTTCATGCGCCTTCAAAATTAATCATTTTCATTATTTGTTAATTCAGTAATAATTATCTAATTCCTATCCGACATAGGGTCAAAACACGTGCCATAATATTGCATTTATCAGAATCTTTGTAAGACTATTAGTCCGAGTTATGACTATTACATGACATACCTACTTTGCCACCATATTTAAGTTTTAGGGTTCTTTAGAGGATAAAATAAATCAGTATTAACATTTATAGAATAGTGTCAGATTTATTCTGAATGATTTTTCTTTCAAATTGTTTTCAACATTGATAAAATGTGGGCTGTGGAGGAATTCAAAATGATGAAATAACTAATTATCAGTACTTTTGTTATCGTGGTAATGTCATTAAATGAGTCCTCCCACCTAAGCCAGGGCAGGAGGGACTGTCAGACTTGTACTGACTAAAATCCACGGTGTCCTTCAATAGCCCTTTACGTTCCGGGATCACGGTAATTCGGTTCCCGCGATTCCGAATTATCAGTACTTTAAATAGTTTTTTTTTAAATCTGATAGCGGGCATTCTGCGACCCGCAGAAAAAAGAATGATGGTTCTGAGTACGGAACCATCATTTTCAGACTCTTTTTTTATTCAAGAAAAGTATTGACCAATACTCGAATACTGACTATGTTTCGAGGAAATTTTTCGAAATTCTTCTTCGATAACTACTTTTACGCTTAAATCGTTACCATTGATTTAGATTCATATTTATATTGTTTCAGCTTTCTTTAGCAGATCACAAAATAAACACAAGATGGCCGCTTACTCTAATAATAGCAAAGTGTAGGACACATTTAAGTAGAATCTTACTTATAAAAATCAGAAGCTATGCTAGTTTGGTGTTCAAATCCATTAGAGGTCATCACTAAGATAAATTGATCTTAAAATATTCTTACCTCTAGCAGCTATATCTATGACATTTATAGGAAGTGCATGTCTTACAGAAGAATGAAACAAGACGTTAACTTGATTTAACAATCTTAGTAAATGCGTTTATCGGATCAAAAGTCACACTTTGCTAATTAGTTTTATAACTTGCGCTTGTAAGACTGCACGTTCTAACAAGAGTCAGGGAAAATAATCCTATTGACGTTTATAAAACTAAGTGATAGGATCGATAGTACTTATAGATCAAATCATCTTCTAGGATGCTTCAGTAGGATCAGTGGTCTGAGTCAATGCGTCTACTAGATTTATATAAGACGTTTAGTCCTATATGTCAAATACTATAGGAGCATTTTGCTCCTTGGGATCCTTGTATCATCAACAGTGAGTTTCTCAGCAATCAGCATACTTCCAAAACGTAGCAGATCAAGAAAATTAAAATCAAGGTTTTCTTTATACCTTATCTTATTTCGACAAGGTCTTTTGTTTTTCCTAAACATAAATATATAAATAGACAAATAAAACCTCGTCTTGCCGAGATAGGTTCGTGTAACACGTCGCTTTCGACTCACGACACGCGCTGCGCTGCGCCGGCGCGGCTCGGGCCACCCATCCGTTGTGCTTTCTACAGATCCAATATTAGCATGATTGCAATCTCAAACATGACATTCCGGACTCTTGGACTTGCTGTTCTATTTCTATTGTTGTTACTAGCTGCCGATCGAGGACTTTGCGAGGTTCATTACAGTAGGCGTGTTATATCATATCCACTTAATCTTTCCGCTTGTGTGTTGAATAATTATCGAATTGTTTTTTGTATACTTCAAAGGCTATTTCTATGTGTTCAGTATTCTTTACATTGCATTTTCAGTCCTGGCGTTCCGAATGTTAACGTTCTTGCAATAGTTACAAGAAGTTCAAGCTTAAGTTTTTTGATATTTTAGTTTACCTATACCTTTGCCACCAGGGTCGTGATATACTTAATAACGGCACCTTTGATTGACTACTACTAATCTAGTAGTAGCGAAAATAAAGGCAGTAACTTGGTTTAACGTAAGTTCTGAACGCCTTATGATTCGCGCATATCTAGACGCCGCATCGGCGCCAACTCGTTGCTCAGAGAAAACTGGAGGCGTTTGTTATTATTTCACTTCACTATATCTTGAACAAATAAAACATGCATAGATAATAAATAAAAAAAACATTCATATGTACATACATACACACTGGAAAACAGGTTTAATGTATGTATTCCATACAAGTTTTAGAACTGGTTTGAACTTACCTGTGTAACGTGTTTTATTACGACTAGCAATCTTTTCTGAACAGGCGAAATGAGAGATGGAGTTACATTTACCCTTAATGATGTTTCCACTCATTTCCTTGGTTTAGATGTTTAAAAACAGAGATAATGTTATCAATATTCCCATAAATAAATTAACCAATTGTTTATTTTCAGAGTGGGGCGTCAACAGTGAACCGGGCGAGGCAAGCGAACCGGAGGCCGGTCGCATGCGTCCCGAGGACTACCGCCTCGTGTTCCTGAGCTCAGACTCGTCGTGTCGGGAAGACACGGAAGATTCGTCGTCCACGGCCTCCTCCGCCGCGCCGCCCGCGCCCGACGACTGCGACTGGGACTACTTCGAGCCGGGCGCGACGGCGGCGCCCCCTATCCCACCACCTGCCAAGCACGCGCCACAGGCTTGCCCGCGACCTTGCTCCTGCGGCGCCGAGCCCCGAATAGTCGCGGTCCCAGTGCCTGTCCCCGTACCCGTACCTGCCGCCCTTTGGCCCGCTCTACTCGCCTTCCCAACACAGACACCGCCCACGCCACACTGGAACACGTACCCTGGCTTAGCGCCTCTCGATGCAGCAACGCTCGCTCGGCTCACCACGGCCGCAGCCGTTGCCGTCACCGCCGCCGCCACCGCCACCGCCTCCGCTGCTGCACCGCAAACAGTTAAACTCGAGATGACCACCGTCGAAAGAACTGATAAAGCGATTCAGTCCGAAGCGTCACAAGCGCCGGAGCCCCGCGATAACGATAACAATGATAAGAATATCGAACGGCCAGTCGAAAATGAACCGTCAGTCGGAATCAAGGTGATTGCTGAGGAGGACTCTTTATCGTTGTTATCCGATCCAGCAAATGCTATGCCAGATCACTTGGAATCGGAGAAAGCTTTTCCTTCCTCGAACGAGTCAGCTGACTCAAGTGACTCAGAGCAGGGAGTAGCTCGGCGAAGTTACGACCTCACAAGCGGCGCTCCTGAGGAACCAGCGACGTCTGACGAGGACTCCGATGACTCAGGAGGTGGTGGCGGTGGCAGATTCTCAAGAGTATTTGTTGTTAACCCCGCTGACTCATCTTCAGACCTCGAGGACAACGCTGACAGTAGTGGCATAGATTGTGATGATTCCTATGACAAGAAATCCGATAGTTTAGAAATAATTGCAGTTGAGGTAGCTGGGCAGAATGAAGCCAATGTTGTTGCCGAATCAAATGAAAATTTTTCACCAAGGTCCGAAAACTCAAACATTGTGCTTTTAGACTCAGTTAATTTTACGGAAGAATATTCTGTTATTCCTTATGACAACAATAGTGACGATGACAGCAGTCAAGAAGGATCCAGAAAATCTAACTTTTTCAAGTTTTGTGACGAAAATATGCTTCAAAGTGAAACGTGTGAAAGATTTAACAGTTTTAATGCAAGTTGTAGCTCGAGCTCTAGTAATGATCTAGATAAAAAAAATAACACAGATAGTGACGTTAATCGATATCAAAGCATATCATCTGAAAATACCGACTACGATTCGCTGGCGGACGTGAAAGTAAAATTCTCTGTAGAATTAGCTAACGAGACACTTAATAATAATAGCGAATTAAATTCTGCAGAAATTCAGCCGGACTCATTAACTAAATTAGCACCTTCGCCGGAGCCCAACCACGAAAACACAAGTTCGTCGTCCGCAGAAAAAATAGACCTGTTTAAAGGTATTGAACGCACTCTCAGTGAACTATTGAAGAAAGAATTAATGGAGGACCAAGAGGAGGAGAAAATGCACGGTGGCAGGCCGGTTTGCGACGACGCGGAGGGGAGCGCGTGCGCACCTGCCGCGACAACAGTTTGCCGCTCGCGTACGGCTTGTGCGGACGGTTCCGCGCGCTTCACTAGCCGCGTTATGATAACGCACGACCGCGTCTCCGTTGTCACGTCAGACACGACGCGGCTCATGCGGGAAGTTATAGTGCACCACACCAATTCACAGAGTGAATCGGACCCTAACCCGGACGTGCAACAAGACGAAACAGACGAACGAATATCCGACGACGAAACGCCACAGCCTTCGGGCGGAGTGACTGTTGTTAGCAATGCCGACACTCTCTCGGCGGTCGTGTGCCTCGAGGAGGGGCTTGCAGACGATGACTCGTGGGTCGAGGACGTCAGTCACAACGAGGACGAGGCCACCTCACCTTCTGACTCGGATTCCGGGGATGAAGCCTCCCTTCCCATGCGGGGAGAGGATTTCGCCTACTGTAGGCGTTCCATAGACTTCACTTTACACACCATCGTCGAAGAAAGTTGCGAAGAAAGCGAAACGGAACAAACAACAAAAAAACCACGACCTATATCCGCCACGGAGTTAGAGAAATACTTTTTCTTTGGCTTGGGTGACGGCAGAAATGTTCGCGATGATGAGGAAGCAGTGTCGGAAACGTCGAGTGTGTGTAGTGAAGGTGGTGAATCTATTGTTGATAACGAGCAACCTAAAAGAAGTGGTGATAGTGATGATCTAGTGTCATCACGGTTGGAAAAATATTTTCTCTCTGGTTTCATGGGATTTAATCAAGAAAGGCGTGATTCAGACGGTTCCGGTAGCGTTGGTAGTGATAGTGAAGGCAGACAAAGTCCTGAACAGCGTAGAAAACGACTCGTCCGTGCCCGTGGAACTCCGCGATCGCATTCAAATTCACTTGACAATTTATTAACGGGAGACGAACCTTCGCAAGATAATCAGGAAGTTTCCGACGCCTCAAGTACAGAGACGGAGGATAGACATGACTCCTCTGAAAGGCTTGACATGCAAGGCGAGTCGAAAAGAAAAAAACAAAACAAAAAACCACGTGGATCACCCGCCGACGAACGACGACAATCAGCTGAGTTTACCGAAGAAACACGTGATGATACTAGATCTGTTTCGGAAGGTGAAGACGGTAGACTATCACCCCGACCTGAATTCCCACCGCTTGGATCTGAACTGTCTGAATCTAAAAAACAAACTAGTAGGGATAGTGGTTTCGTCGGTAGCTGTGATGACCTACTAAGAAATGGAGATTCTAGTTCTGATTTTACACGATCTCATGAACCTAAAGTAGAATTAGAAGAAATTATCGAAGAAATCCGACCTGATATTGAAGAACGTGTGGAAGCTCCACCGTCATCCCGCCCGCCTCAAAGTCCATTAGTACGTAAAGATAGTTTTAACAATTGGTCGTCTGATGAAGAAACCAATCTGATGATGACAAAAATGAGACAATTTTTCAAAACAATGATACACACAACAAATGTCCGGACCTCTACACCGGCATCTTCTAACTCAACAGAAAGCTCCCGGCCCCCGAAGCCACCTCAACTTCTTTACTTCGAAAGTGAATTAACGAGGTTAATGAAAACAGTTCCGGGTATAAGGGACGAAGAAGTGCGTGAAATAGTTGAGTATTTATCGAGTGAAGACACGTGGAGTGATTCATACGATTCGTCCGATTACGCTGGTTCTGACCTAGAGGGAACAACTGCTGGTACTAGATCTGCGCTGAGGAAACAAATATCTGATAGCTGCCGCGAAATAATTGATGAATTCGATAGAGGAAATAATGACGCGGGTTCATTAGAGCGCGATGCAGTTGGAGCGTATCGGAGGCTGGCGGCGACGCTGGGCCGCGCCGGGGAAGGTTCACCCCCTATGTTTGGCAAAGTGATGAGGCATATAGGTGGCAGACTAGTGGCATTAATGCATGAAGTGTCGGGTGGTGCGTCGCCAAGCACAGACGACGACAGTGCGTCCGAGCCGGGGGCGTTAGCGCGGAGTCGATCTCATGATATATTGGAGCCAACAGCGAGTAGGGGTAGCGTCGCGAGTGATTGTGAGAGGTTTTCGTGGCGTGGTAGTTTTGAATCTGCCCTTCTGGCAGCTGATTCTCGTGGTACGTTGGGCGGTGGCGGTGAATCCCGGCGTTCGCCGGCGGGAGCTGACTTGGCAGCACAGAAATCACATTCGCGGAGTTGTGGAGCGATCGGAGGCAGTGAGGACAGGCTGTGGCGGGGAAGACGGCGTGCCTCCGCACCAGATGCTGAGGTGAGACAATAACATTACACATTACCTACAAAATAAATATCAACATTACGCATACGACCGCGACATATGCTATCAAAATAAATATCCACAACACAAGATACAATCAAAACAAACATTCGTGCAAACAAAACTAGACACATACTTGACTGAATGTTTGCATTTTCTGTCACGTACTTACATTTAACCATTCAAGTGAGTTTTTACAAAACAGACAACTACTTATTCAATTCAAGGCTGTTTCTTCATATCAATTTATTTGGGACGCGGGTATTTCGAAAATGTCAATGTCATGTAGGTACTCCCGCTGCGTTCAAGAACGCACGTTAGTAGATAAAAGATTGCTTATGAGAGCTAGCTGTGTGTCACATAAGAGATAACGTAGGCTTGTAAATAAATAAACATTTGACTAATTCTGTCTAGTAGAGCATGAAGTTTCCCAATCTCCCGACTCGTTCACATTGTTGTGAAAACTTGTTTACTTTCACTATCGTCTACTTTAATAAAAATTTCGTTGACTGTTTTACTGAAGAGCTTTTACAATTAGGTACTACGAAAATTTAAATAGAGAACCTATTAAATTCTTGGTATACATACACCAATATGGAGAATACTATTTGAGGATTAGATGTTCCCAAGACCTTGATTACCCTAACATATGCCTGTAAAGATCAGGTTACTTCTTTTTGCAAATCCAAGTTCAGATGAAATGAAAACCGTTTGAATTTACCACTTAAACCGATAATTTAATCGATTTATTGTAGTACATTTTAACAATCGAAATATGAAAAGTGATTTCACGCAAGTATTACTAATATATACCCACATAATCTGTGCGCTCTAATTATACATTTTAATTTTAGTGTGTTTCTCAGTAAGTGAATTAACTATGTAATTCTAATGAGCAATAAAGATGCAATAAAGATGTTCTTAAACCTAAAAAAAACATTACATTCCTCTTTACTTGGCTCACTTTTAACTTTATGATTGTCTACCTATCGGTTATCTAGTTTGTACTTGTAAAATTATTCGATACTGTATTCTATACTTTTGTAAAATGACGAGCATAGTGTGTAATTTTATTTATCGTTGAAAAGCACGTACGATTTTATAGCTTTACCTAGAAAATGCTAGGGAAATAGGTGACTTAAGTAACATGTTTTTTACTTATGCATTTAAGTATAATCCCTGTTGAGAATTGCTAACATGGAACACATGCATAGGTACATTATTGATCTTTGCTTTTACAAAAATATAGATATTAGGGATGCATCGATACGCCATTTCGCCGATACGATACCGATACCGATATTCTTATAAAAATATCGGCGATACCGATACCGATACCGATACGCTTATTATGAATTAAAAAATTAAGATATCCTATCCTATCCTATCCTACTTAATATTATAAATGCGAAAGTTTGTGAGGATATTATAAATGCGAAAGTTTGTGAGGATGGATGTATGTTTGTTACCCTTTCACGAAAAAACTACTGGACGGATTTGAATAATTCTTTTTTTAGTGTATAGATATAAAGTCTGGCCAACATATAGGCTATAATTTATCTTGAAAACTTGAAGACCTGGTGCAGAACCGCAACAGACCAGCTAAGTTATAAGAGATACAAAAATGGTGTCATAGCAAAAATTGTTCCACGTGATGAGCATTTTCTGCTGAGAGAATAAATTTGAAGATTTGGAACACCTGATGTGGCACTCTAAGAGCCCAGCTACACTATAACATATACAGGAATGACGTCTTAGCAAAGTTGTTCAGCCTGATGAGCACTCTCTGTTGACGTATAAAAATTGGAGATCTGGAACACCTGATGTGGAACTTCAAGAGACCAGCTACACTATAACATATATAGGAATGACGTCTTAGAAAAGTTGTTCAGCCTAATGAGCACTCTCTGTTGACGTATAAAAATTTTGAAGATCTGGAACACCTGATGTGGGACACCAAGAGCCCTGCTAAACTATATCATATACAGGAATGACGTCCTAGCAAGAGTTGTTTAGCCTGATAAGCACTCTCTGTTGCCGTATAAAAATTGAAGATCTGGAAAACCTGATGTAGAACACCAAGAGCCCAGCTACACCATAACATAATATATAGGAATGACGTCTTAGCAAAGTTGTTCAGCCTGATGAGCACTCTGATGAGGCGTGTAAATAGCCTGCACCTTTGTGAAAGTTGTGAGAAAAATTGAAATAAGAACCTATGTAAAAGTGTAATGGCGGACCTCAAAAATAGATTAATTTTTCCATTGGTGAATCCTCGAGAAACCAATACCAAAATATTATTATTAGCAGCAAAACAGGCCCACGTACCTTGACAATCCAGAGATCCCACTCAGACCCAGGGAGATGGTCAGCCTCGTTCATGCGCGCGTGATGGCTTGTAGGTATAGCTGCCGGCCGGCGAGCAAAATCTTCTTAAATCCACCGGTGGAATGGTTAAAACTCCAAAAATAAACACTGCACTATAAGTTCTCAATGAATAGCAAATGCAGGTCCATTTATTTTACAAGTATATTCAAGAATTCACCAAAAACGGAATTTTTAAAAGCGGAGCGCAGGACACACAGTGTCTTTTCTTATGGCGACGGGAACAGAGCCTCTCACTCATGCCATCTATGGTCATGTTGCGAAAAACTCAAGAAAGTTTCGATACGAGGGCGTTGCTGATGCAAAATGTATTTGTCCGAGGATTCATCAATAGACAACTTAAAATATTTAATTTGAACTACTAACATATTATATTATGTGGAAAAATCCTAAAATATTATTATTTTATTTTGTATTGAAAAAAAAACATTGACGCTTCACCATGCTCGGGGGCTTTGGAAGGACGCAAGTGCTTTCAAAAGGAAAAGTGAAAAATTATAAGTATTTACTGACCTACATTTTGATCAAAGAAAATCTAAGTTTTATGACTGAATGCGAGAAACAAACGATATAAGTTATTTAATGTATTTCCTAAACCTTAAAGACTACGAGTATTATATAAGAGTTAATGTTTATTGCGTTGGAATAGGATATAATTTAGCGACGGCACGTTTAAAATTACCGAACTTCGTCTTTACCATTGCAACACGACTGACATTATCCGTGCCTTTATAAACTTCAGTTATAACTCCTAATGGCCAACTTAGAGGAGCTGAATTGTCCTGTCCCACAAGTACGACAGTTCCAACTTCTACGGGTTTGTCAGGAGTTGCCCATTTTTGTCTGACTTGCAGCGTATGCAGATACTCTAGGTGCCATTTCTTCCAGAAGGATTGGACCATACCATCTAACAACTGTTTGCGCTGCGACAAATTAATGCGCTGACCAGACAAATCGGCTGCCGGCAAGTACTGCAATGGAGTCGACATTAAAAAGTGAGCGGGAGTAATAACTTCGGGATGGGGATCGGAAGACAAAACGCTCAGAGGGCGCGAGTTCATAATGCACTCTATTTGAATGAGTACAGTTTGTAACTCCTCATAAGTGAGAAGCTGACTTCCGATCACGCGATAAAGGTGCGTTTTTAACGTTTTAACATTCGTTTCCCACATGGCGCCAAAATGTGGGGAGCGAGGTGGGATCATTTTCCACATTATGCGGCGTGTTGACAACTCATGTAAAAGAGATGAATTGAAACTAGAATTCATTAAGAATCTATAAAGTTCATCTAGTTGGGCCTTAGCGCCAACGAAATTTGTAGCATTGTCCGAATAGAGACAAGATACTGGCCCTCGACGCGAGATAAAACGTTTAAACGCGGCTAAAAAGGCATCAGAGGTTAAATCAGCGACCAACTCTACATGAACGGCTTTGGTTACTAAGCACACGAATAAACAGATATACGCCTTCTGGGCGTGTTGGCCTCTGCGACGAGTGAGGGTTATGCGGATGGGACCAGCATAATCCACTCCAGTGTGGACAAACGCCTTTGCTTCCGATACTCGGTATTCAGGTAGGTCTGCCATCATTGGAATGGGATGCGTCGGATTTACCCGAAAACATGTGTTGCATTGTCGCAACTTGGACCTAATGACAGTCCTGGCATCTAGTATCCAAAATCGCTGTCTTAGAATAGACATGAGTAGTCCCGGTCCAGTGTGACAATTCATCACATGGTAATGACGAATTACTAGGTCCACAATATGGTCATGTTTAGGAAGTAAAAAAGGATGCTTAGCGTCAAATGGAAGATGAGACTTCGAAAGCCTTCCGCCGATGCGTAATATTCCCTCTTCATCTAGAAAGACAGCTAAACTTTGTAGTTTCTTTGGAAGCAATTTCCCAGATTTGATGAGCTTAATGTCATTTGCAAAATGAACAGATTGCACAGCACAGACTATCGCTCGTTCCGCAGCTGACAAGCCCTGAATAGAACGAGGTTCACAATGAACCTTTGGTCTAGCGAATTTCAATATATAGGAAACAATGCGCAACAATTTATCCCATGATGAGGTACGTTGAGCAAGTTGATATAGAAGAGGTTGTACTACTTGCGTGGTCACTGTTAAGACATTTGCCTTGTGCTCGGGAAGTTCCCCACAATTAATAGGAGAGAACGGTTTGACGGGCCAATCCTCAGGAGCACAACGAAGCCAAGAGGGGCCGTTCCACCAAAGTTCATGTGACACTAACTGAGAAGGAAGAATCCCACGAGACAGACAGTCGCTTGGATTCTCAACACCTGCCACATGGTAAAAATGTTGAGAACCCAAGTTCTCCTGACATTGAGCGACTCTATTGCTGACAAAGACTGACCAGCGGTGCGGAGGAGAATGTATCCAAGATAAGGCTATCGTGGAATCCGAAAAGGCGTAAATTCCTGCAATAGGAATACGTAAAGCGTAAGTATCACGAACAGTTTTTACTAATTTTGACATGAGCACGGCGGCACATAGCTCCAGACGTGCAAGAGTTGTAACCTTGGTAGGTGAAACCTTTGATTTCGCACAAAGTAAGCGGACTATGACACCGGATGGACCAGTAGAGTGTATATAAATCACACATCCGTACCCACCCATACTAGCATCAGCAAACGCGACTATACGAACGGAACAATCATCGGTAACGCCCACGTGGCGTGGTATGCGTAATGTATCCAGCAATGGAAACTCTTGCATGAGAATGGAAAAACGTTTAAAAATGTCGTCAGGAGCGGGATCATCCCAACCAATATTGCTCAGCCATAACTCTTTGATGAGCAACTTGGCATAAAATATCACGGGGGCGACCAAACCGAGAACATCAAATAAGCGTGCGACTATCGAGAGTATATTTCTCTTAGTACATTTCTCAGCTACTTGTGCGGAAGTGAAGAAGAAATTATCCTGAGAAGGTTCCCACGAAAGGCCGAGAACCTTAGACACATCACTCCCAGCGTGAAAATCAAGGGACTTGCGATGCGAGTCGGGAAGACTGTTTAAAAGAACGGGTGAATTGCTACACCATTTAACAAGGTCAAAATCGCCCGATTTAAACATCTTTATAAGATCATGCGATAGCTGCATGGCGGTGTCTTCATTATTCACAGAATACACCAGATCGTCCATGTAGAGACTTGTCTCTGCTACTTTAGCAGCTTCGGGATAATGCGGACTGTCAGAGGCCAACTGTCGCACAGTGCGCATAGCTATGTAAGGACTCGACTTAAGCCCGAAAGGTAAGCGATTAAAAGCGAAAATTAACACAGGTTCGTTCTCATTGAATCGAAACAAAATGCGTAGGTATTTACGCTGGTCAACGGGTACACCAACGCGTAAATACATTTGTTTAATATCAGCATTTATAGCGATGGGAAATATTCTAAAATTTATTAAAAGAATAAACAAATCTGTTTGTAAATTTGGACCAATATGGAGTACATCATTTAAAGATAACCCTGTATGAGTTTTAGCACTAGCATCCAATACAATGCGCGGCATCGGTTTGTCTGGCCGAACGACAGCGTGATGAGGGATATAGTACCCGTCATCGGAAACGGCAGATTCGTCGACCTGACTTAAGTAACCGTTGTCCATATACTCTTTGATCACTGCGTTATAATTTTTCCGCAACATCGGCGATTGGCGGAATTTCCTTTCAAGAGCAATAAGTCGACGGTACGCGGCGGTGCGGGAGTTACCCAACTCGGCGGGATCCTTTCTGAAAGGTAACGCGACGGTATAACGTCCCACATCGTCTCGTGACACGGTCGAGGAAAAAATATTCTCACATTCGGTTTCCTCAGGAGAGAAAAAACGTTTATTATCCACTTCTTCCAATTCCCAAAACTTTTGTAATAAATCATTGAGAGCCAATGCTGTGAAAGAAGAGTTAGGTAAATTGAAATTATCACTATTATGCGGAAAATCACCCATAAAGATATACCCGAATGTGGTCAATAAAGCAGGTGGGGCGCGTGAACCAAGATCGACCCTATTCCCCAAGAAAATGTACGGAAACAGCTGAGCGCCCAACACTAGGTCCATATCCCCTGGAATATTCCAGCTTAAATCTGCGAGCGGAAGCGCGTGGAAGTCTATATGGCTATCCCACTTAACATGGTGCGATGGTAGCTGGTCCGTAATGCACTCAACTACGAACGCGTGAATAGTATATTTTTGATCCGGATATACGCGAGACTCGATATCTAAATGTACGTAACCTATTATCGGTCGCGATACAGAACCAACTCCTTTAACAAAAGAATTACTCAAAGGAATTATCAGTAAATTAAGTTTTCTACAACAGGCTGTAGTTATCAAATTATTCTGCGACCCATTATCAATTAAGCACCTCACTAATGTTTTGTGACCCGCACTGTCATTTTTAGCTCGCGCATAAACCTGAGCTGTCGATAACAACACTATCGCCTTAGCTTTCGCTGCATCAGCTGCCAACAACACGGCCGAGCTGTGATCCGAAGACACTGGCGTCACATCACACGAATCAGACGCAATCACCCGTGCGGAAATATCGACCTTATCGCAATGAACGTAAGAGCGCGGCACCAAAGACGTACCGGGGTTCGAAAGGAGCGAGGGAGGCGAGGAGGACAGCGGCGCGGGAGGCGACGCCACGACTACATTGCAATTCGTCATTTTAACATCAGCTGTTTGCGGTTTATTTTCTTTATCAAAATGTAATAGTGTATGATGGCGTTTTTTACATAAGTCACAGACTGATGTTGACTTGCAGTTACTCAAACCGTGCAATGTGCTTAGACAATTCGCGCACCCACGTTTGGATTTAATAAACTCGAACCTTGTTCTAGGAGTCAACGCGGATTTGAACTTAGCGCAGTTATACAAATGAACATGAGCGTTATCATTACAATAAGCGCAGCATGGAACCGCGATCGCGGGTAAACAAGCGGACGAGTCAGCTGACTCGCTCACAACAAACGCCTTTGTCTGTGTGCGTGACTCGCGAGGAGCGGAAGCGGGGTTTCTACTAAAGTTTCTCGCGTTAGAATGATACAAATTCGAGCGTGCTAATATCTTTGCCTGGTCTTGAACGAAGCTTATCAATAATTTCGTTGTGGGAATTTCAACATCTCGAATGGTAAGTTCAAACGATTGAGTAGTCTGTGCATCGATTTTTCTCATTGCGCAGTGCAAAAGAATAAAATCAGCAAGATCCGTAATCCCAAGTTGTTTCAAGGCAGAAATAGACGCACTAAATGTTTCTATGAAAGAATCGAGACTATTAGCGTTATATGAACAACTTTTTAAATCCAATATGTTATTTAAATAATGCGTACCTAGTGAGCGCTTCTCTTGATATTTTTTAACTAAACTATCCCATAAAAACTTGTAAGTATCACCCGTAGGCACAATTCCAGCGGTAACCTTCAATGCGTTGTGTGTAAGCCTACCTACCAAGTACTGCACACGCTGCGAATCAGTCAGCTGATCATTATCATGGATATTTGACTTAAACGACTCGTAGAAAACCGGCCAATTCTCAGTTTTCCCGTCGAAAGATGGCAGCGCGATAGGAGGCAACTTTATTTTAAGCGGTTCAAAAAGAGTCTTTGAGTCACTACTGGGTGTTGGTGGCGATTGATTACTGTTTATTTTATTCCTAACACGTTTAATATGAATATACAAATCTTCAAAGGATTCTAAACAAGCGTAGTCGACACTTGAACCAGGTTTTAAACTAATGTTTATTTGATTAATTTGATCGACAAAAGATTCAAATTTATCTCGAATGTCATCAATTGTCTCTGACTCAGTCATAAAACTCTCATTTTTCCTCGAATCGAACGACGATATATTTCTTGATAAATCATACAATCGATTAATGCGTTTAAATAACAATCCTTTCTTTTCATGAAGAATAGTTAATAAATCTTCCGGCTTCAGTTGTTTATCCGTCATTTTGTTAATTATCAAACGAAGACAATAACAGAATAAATACCTACCAGGCGGTTTGCAATAATAACGCACCTACCAACTATGAGTACCTAGGTATCTATCTAATTATTACTTAATACGCACAAAGCCGAGATGAGTTGGTGACTACCTACTTATTTACTTCAGAACAAAGCGAATTTTTAAATGCGGATACCTACATAGAATGAACTTTTACCAATAAATACGTAATGTAGTTCTATGTAAGCTAATAAATAATTGAACAGATTTACCAACAAATACGTAAAATCTATTGTCAATTTATTAAGCTGCGTTAAACAGGCAATTTACCGAAAGTTTACGTAAATAAATACCTATTGTGGGTTATTGAACCTATATGATTTTTACCAAACAAATACGCAAAAAATATAGGTACTGGTTATTTATCCGGTATCGAAGGACCATTAAATATGATGAGGCGTGTAAATAGCCTGCACCTTTGTGAAAGTTGTGAGAAAAATTGAAATAAGAACCTATGTAAAAGTGTAATGGCGGACCTCAAAAATAGATTAATTTTTCCATTGGTGAATCCTCGAGAAACCAATACCAAAATATTATTATTAGCAGCAAAACAGGCCCACGTACCTTGACAATCCAGAGATCCCACTCAGACCCAGGGAGATGGTCAGCCTCGTTCATGCGCGCGTGATGGCTTGTAGGTATAGCTGCCGGCCGGCGAGCAAAATCTTCTTAAATCCACCGGTGGAATGGTTAAAACTCCAAAAATAAACACTGCACTATAAGTTCTCAATGAATAGCAAATGCAGGTCCATTTATTTTACAAGTATATTCAAGAATTCACCAAAAACGGAATTTTTAAAAGCGGAGCGCAGGACACACAGTGTCTTTTCTTATGGCGACGGGAACAGAGCCTCTCACTCATGCCATCTATGGTCATGTTGCGAAAAACTCAAGAAAGTTTCGATACGAGGGCGTTGCTGATGCAAAATGTATTTGTCCGAGGATTCATCAATAGACAACTTAAAATATTTAATTTGAACTACTAACATATTATATTATGTGGAAAAATCCTAAAATATTATTATTTTATTTTGTATTGAAAAAAAAACATTGACGCTTCACCACACTCTCTGTTGATGTATAAAAATTGGAGATCAGGAACACCTGATGTGGAACTCCAAGAGACCAGCTACACTATAACATTATATAGGAATGACGTCTTAGCAAAGTTGTTCAGCCTGATGAGCACTCTCTGTTGACGTATAAAACTGAAGATCTGAAACACCTGATGTGGAAATCAAAGCTATATCACTAATTTCACCGTATAATTTTAAAGTAGCATGAGGTGGGAGTACCTCCATGCAGTAAAGGCGGTAACAGTTCAGAACTTTTCGATGACGATGAATACTTATATATGAATAAAAATTTGACAGGCCAAAACTCCCATTTATTTTTTTACCCGGGCTCTTGAAATTGAACATCAGACTTATCAGATGTTCGATTTTGACGACCCTGTGGTGCTGGCATAAGCAACAGGATCCGCGTACGAAGTCACGGGCAAAAGCTAGTAATAAATAAATCACAAGTCATTTTTTTTATTAATATAAAAAGTAGTGACATAGGTTGATATTAGCTATATAAATTTTTGTAATTAAAATTAACATTAATAAGATTTTGGTTTAAAAAACAAAGTAATCTTAATTTTTTTGGAGAAAGGCGCTTTCGCGAGTCTGTTTGAAAAAGACCTGCGTTGGAAAATAGTCTCTCAGATGCGTCAGAACTCACTTGGAATCTAAAGTACTTCTGCTCATTTTTTTTCATAAGACGTTTTTTTAAGACGTTTGGGTATAAGACGTCATTTCGCCAGAAAACGAATGGACTTTAGGTATCTCTCGACTTCTTCATTGAGAAAATTACAGCTCAGAGTAGACAGGGGCTCATCTTGCCACAAACACTCCAAAGCCCGCCAGTCGTAGAGCCATCTCAGAACTTATCGTTGCACTACCTACTGGTTTTCCCCGGGCATAGTTCGTTCTCGTTTACAACGAAATAGACGAGACAACACGCTCGTTTACACTACATTTTTAAATTAAAAAGTATCGTTGAATCGGTCATAAAATATCGTCGATACCGATATATCGGCTAACCCGAAGTATCGCCGATATATCGGTATCGGTATCGGATGCATCGCTAATAGATATGGTATAGTTGATAATAATGTCCATGCATTGCTAATTCTATGGATACAACAACGTCCTTACCACTTATTGCATTTTTTTTTAAAGGAGATCTGTTGCGTTTCCTGAAATGTCATACTTAGAAAACGGTATTCCAAGAGTCACTCAACTATCGACTTCGACCTAATCTTATAAATAATTACAAACACTAACAGGTGGTTTAAGTTTCACCTGCATAGAATTTCTAATTGTAGCTAAGTGCTCGACTTTTAACAGATAAGGTAATACTGTTATCGTCATTAGTAATAACATAATTATACTGCAGAATTTGAAATGACTCAACTAATAGCAATCAGCCGTAAAAATGCATTTAACCTAATTAACTTAATATTTTCACATTAGGTTGACCATCATAGGGAGACGAATTAAATAATGTTGCGTAATATTTCTAGTCTTTAAGCTATAGCAGCTCATTTCTTACCTAAAATCCGATAACGGGAGCTCTAATAAATAAGCATAGGATTTTTATAATTATTTAGCGATGAAAAATGTTTAATGCGCAGCATAATTTCAACTTTTTCTGCTGAACACATTGTAAGTTTACCTGCTCCATCACCATTTTAATTCTGTAAAATTGCAGCACATCACAAATCTGATCGATCATATTAAGTTTATGAGTAGAGGACAAAATGACTATTGGGTAACTTTGCCACTTCAATTCTATCCTCGTGCCCGATCGCACTTAGCATAACATTGTTAAATCTTGTGTTCTAATTACCTGATTACAGTATGAGTACCTATTGACAGCCGCCTTAACCTACTGACTAGTGGATATTTTTACCAAAATACTCTCATATAATTATCTTAAGACAAGGAAGAACCGACACAAAAGCTAACATCACCAAATCTTGCAGTCGGAGGAAGAACAACGCGCCGGCTCTCTACCCCGGCTGCCGTCCATCACGGGTACGAACACAGTGCCGGCTGGTCCGGTGAAGTCGGCCCGGTATCGTGCGCCCGGGTTCCGTACGGCTACCCGGGCGGCGTCAGCACCAGGGCTGCATGCACCTAGGAGGCGCAGGCCGCCTCCTACACCGTTGCAGCCACCACCCGCTGCGCCCGCGTCGGCACCTAGCCTCCAGGGTGAGTTATATTTTATGGTGTATGAGTCTTAGAATATAGGACAAACATAAACCGCGAATAAAACTGCAATGTTTGCCATCAGGGCAGGTCATCCGATATCTGTTTTGATTCAGAATAATGCACGTATTGTCAGGGAATAAATCGTTTGTAAGTTTTGTGCAATACAATAACAGAAAATGTTTAAACACTACGAATTAAGATCAAAACATCAGACCCGATTTCATCAAGTATGCTAAGTTCTGATGGTTGAAGACCAGATCCTTATTTATTCAGTTCGTATTCTATTGAACAAACCGTCATTATGTTTAAGAAAAATCCATCAGTTTTTTAGAAGTGTAACGAACAATAACTTTCTTCTATAATTGTCTTTTATCAGAGACATGTCTGTGGAACACAATATCCGCTTACATAGAAAGGCTTTTCTTGTCGCATTTTTCAAGTTATAAAAACGCACAAACTAGAGGTCGTTTATTTCGTTATTTGCACACTTTGCTAACTTGGAAGGTCATGAGAAACAACTAGAGACGTAAATATATTACTGCATTTTATTTATTCTCGAGACTCGCATAAAACAAGTCTTTTAATGTGCTGGAAGTTTCATTTGTCATGACAATTCAACATGTTGTAGACTCCACAAAAAGACAATGAGCTGCAAATGAATTGTCACGATTGTTCTTAACAGCAACTAATAGCTAAAAGTTAATTAAAATACGCCTTGTTACGTAAAAAGGTAGCTAATTATCAACCTCTTTAAAAGGATGATGAATCGTGCTTTATATCTTTCTAAAAAATTTCAAAAGTTATTTTCACTCACACTCAATGGCATGAATTAATCATTCTGACAATCAGCTCGTTAACTCTGAACTAAATCATCTTGTTATGAATAATTGACAATATTTTTAATATAAAGTATGTATAAAATTGAACAACTTGTGTAACCAAACAATGTGTAAGAATATAGTACATGTTTTTGTTCATCCACATATGGATTGTTATGAAAAATAATACACCTCCAGTGTTTTGCTTGCGCACGAGACAATACAAGTGTACATTGGAAGGTATCAATTATTTTAAACCAACTGGTTTGATGTTTAATTTTGAAACATCGTATATTGCAATGCCATCAGGTTACCTTTCTGTAAGTCAGGAAGCGAGCTGAAATTGGTCGAACAAACGTGTGCCTCCGTGCCCTTCTTAAATTTCCCATGGCTTGCAAGTGTCCATGACCGAAGCAAATCACTTGCGTTTACAAAGTATCATTGTTGCATTCGTATTTCTTTAGCCCACTTAAAGTATTGCGTGACTGTTTTCCCATCAACTCCAAACTACTATTGAATACAACTCTTTGTTCTCGAATGTATTCGTTATTTCGTTCTTAACCCTCAAATACCATATAAATAATCAGGTAAGAGAATCTGGTAAAACCTTACGTCAACAAGTACGATTAACTGATACAACAAACTTCGTAGATCACAAAAGATTGGCACAGTTAAACATTCAGATTACATACTGTGACGTAATGGGTGAACAAATTCATCGAAATGTGCAACTCATTGATTTTAATGTCACGTTCAATGCAGCGCATACCTTTCGCTTGTACTTACGAAAAAATGCACATAATATAAAACGGCGGTAGTTCTATTATCCACACTTATAACATTATAAATGCGAAAGTAACTCTGTCTGTCTGTCTCGCTTTCCTGCTAAAACTACTGAACCGATTTAAATGAAATTTGGTACACAGATAGTTTAGAGCCTGAGAAAGGACATAGTAGGCTACTTTTTATTACGGTAAGGGGGTTTTAAGGGGTAGAAAGGGGGATGAAAGGTTGTATGGAAGTATTATCATTTTTTAATGCTAGGATCTCGCTAGAATGATGAAACTATAACATACATAGCAATGACGTCTTAACCAGAGTTGGTCAACCTGATGAGCACTTTCTGTTGACGTATACAAATTGAAGATCTGGAACACCTGATGTGGAACTCCAAGAGCTCAGCTACACTATAAGATAAATAGGAATGACTTCTTAGCAACAGTTGTTCAGCCTGATGAGCACTCTCTGTTGACGTATAAAAATTGAGGATCTGGAACACCTGTTGTGGAATTCCAAGCACCCAGCTACACTATAAAAAATACAGGAATGACGTGTTAGCAAGAGTTGTCCAGCCTAATGAGCATTTTCTTTTGACGGATGAAAATTGAAGTTCTGGAACACCTGATGTGGATCTCCAAGAGCCCAGCTACACTATAAGATATAAAGGAATGACTTCTTAGCAACAGTTGTTCAGCCTGATGAGCACTCTCGGTTGATCTATAAATATTGAAGATCTGGAACACCTGATGTGTAACTCCAAGAGCCCAGCTGCACTATAAAATATGTAGAAATTACGTCTTAGCACGAGTTGTTCAGCCTGATGAGCTTTCTCTGTTGACGTATAAAAACTGAAGATCTGGAACACCTGTTGTGGAATTCCAAGCGCCCAGCTACACTATAACATAAATAAATAGGGATGGCGTTTTAGCAAAAGTTGTTCAATCTGATGAGCACTCTCAAGAACGACTTATAAAAATCGAAGATCTGAAACACCTGTTGTGGAACTCCAAAGCCCTGCGACACTATAACAAATGTAGGAATGACGTCTTAGCAAAAGTTCATTAGTCTTCTTCTCAAAAGTTTTTTTATTAAAACTCGACTACAGCCGAAACCGCTTGACGCGGTTTATAAACAATTTTTTTTTCAGGAAATGAAAAAAAAATCAGCCTCACCATAGAAAATTATAAACTTGATTGGACAGTTTGTATGGAGAGACTAATTTTTTTTTTATTTCCTAAAAAAAGAATTGTGGAAGATTGTTCAGTTTCGTCTACTCAGCAAGCCCTGAAAGTTTGCGGAAGGCTGTCTTACACCCAGTATACTTAATCTATATACATATAATAAAATGGTAGGAAAGTCAAAACTGTACATTGAATATTTTTTTAAAAGAATACTTGGGGTGTGATCTACAATCGATACTGAAGCCAAAAATATAGTTTTTAGAATTTTTGTCTGTTTGTCTGTTTATCTGTTTGTCTGTTTGTCTGTATGTATGTCCGGGATAAACTCAAAAAGTACTGGACGGATTTGAATGATTCTTTTTTTGTTGTATAGGTATTAAGTCTGGCCAACATATAGGCTATAATTTATCTTAAAAACTTGAACACCTGGTGCAGAACTGCAATAGACCAGCTAAACTATAAGAGATACAAACATGGTGCCAAAACAAAAATCGTTCCACGTGATGAGCATTTTCTGCTGAGATAATAAATTTGAAGATCTGGAACACCTGATGTGGAACTCCAAGAGCCCAGCTACACTATAACATATACAGTAATGACGTCTTAGCAAGAGTTGTTCAGCCTGATAAGCACTCTCTATTGCCGTATAAAAATTGAAGATGTGGAACATCTGATGTGGAACACCGAGAGCCCAGCTACACTATAACATATACAGTAATGACGTCTTAGCAAGAGTTGTTCAGCCTGATAAGCACTCTCTATTCCCGTATAAAAATTGAAGATCTGGAACATCTGATGTGGAACTCCAAGAGCCCAGGTACACTATAACATATACAGTAATGACGTCTTAGCAAGAGTTGTTCAGCCTGATAAGTACTCTCTATTGCCGTATAAAAATTGAAGAACTGGAACATCTGATGTGGAACACAAAGAGCCCAGCTACATATAACATATACCTACAGGAATGACGTCTTAGCAAGAGTTGTTCAACCTGATAAGCACTCTCTGTTTCCGTATAAAAATTGAAGATCTGGAACACCTGATGTAGAACACCAAGAGCCCAGCTACACCATAACATATATAGGAATTACGTCTTAGCAAAGTTGTTCAGCCTGATGAGCACTCTCTGTTGATGTATAAAAATTGAAGATCTGGAACACCTGATGTGGAACTCCAAGAGCCCAGCTACACTATAACATATACAGTAATGACGTCTTAGCAAGAGTTGTTCAGCCTGATAAGCACTCTCTATTGCCGTATAAAAATTGAAGATCTGGAACATCTGATGTGGAATACCGACAGCCCAGCTACACTATAACATATACAGTAATGACGTCTTAGCAAGAGTTGTTCAGCCTTATAAGCACTCTCTATTCCCGTATAAAAATTGAAGATCTGGAACATCTGATGTGGAACTCCAAGAGCCCAGGTACACTATAACATATACAGTAATGACGTCTTAGCAAGAGTTGTTCAGCCTGATAAGTACTCTCTATTGCCGTATAAAAATTGAAGAACTGGAACATCTGATGTGGAACACAAAGAGCCCAGCTACATATAACATATACCTACAGGAATGACGTCTTAGCAAAGTTGTTCAGCCTGATGAGCACTCTCTGTTGATGTATAAAAATTGAAGATCTGGAACACCTGATGTGGAACTCCTAGAGACCAGCTACACTATAAAATAATATAGGAATGACGTCTTGGGAAAGTTGTTCAGCCTGATGAGCACTCTCTGTTGACGTATAAAATTGAAGTACTGGAACACCTGATGTGGGACACCAAGAGCCCAGCTACATATAAGTATAGGAATGACATTTTAGCAAGAGTTGTTCTGCGTGATGAGAAAATTGAAGATCTGGAACACCTGATGTGGAAATCAAAGCTATCAATAATTTCACTGCAGGTATAATTTTAAAATAACATTAGCTGGGAGTACCTCCACGCAGTAAAGGCGGTAACAGTTTAGAACTAATTTTAGATGATGAATAAAAATTTGACTCTGCAAGCCAAAACTCCCATTTATTTTTTTACCCGGGCTCTTGAAATTGGACATCAGACTTATCAGATGTTCGATTTTGACGACCCCGTGCCGCTGGCATAAGCAACAGAATCCGTGTACGAAGTCGCGGGCAGCAGCTAGTCAGAAATAATTAAATAGGTACGTGTTTTTGGATTTTTCGAAAATCACCCCCCAACTTTGTGAAAAGGGTATTCAAGTTTAAAGGGGAGGATCTTTAACCGATAGAAGTATAACCTGAATTTTGGTCGGTAGTTGCAATTTATTATGTAGGTGGGCAGAAGGGATTTTGCGAAAATCCATATGGGGGTGAAAACCTTTGGATGTAAAATCTTATCCCTTAGGTTTATAAACTTGTAACTTGGTACGAATATGAGTATAAGTAAATAAAAAAGATGGGCATTATTAGTTTTTTAAAACTGGTAATCTAGACCATGTTAAATTTTGTATGGGAAAATCAAAATGCGCTAACTGATAAATGAAACTCAGTTCATAGACATTAGATCAAAAATAATCAAACACGTGTTTATGGGTTTTTCGAAAATCACCCCATAAATAGTTGAAATGGGGTGATAAGGTTTTAAGGGAAGGCATAAATGGTCTCTCAATCGAATAAAGGAGGCGTATTTATTTATATTTCAAAAATCAACCCCCTAGCGGGTGAACATCGGCAAATCAGTTTGTCTTCACTAATACACACATCAAAAGTGTCTAGGGATCAACATATATTTTTGCAATGACTTTTCTCCTGATTGATATTAATTAAAATTTTCTTTAAGGATTCATCAAATAAAGTGTTTTCGTTTGTCACAGTACACGATAAACCAAGTCACCTTTGCATTAATAAAGAAATTTGCCATTTTCCTAATAAAGGGATTTTTGACATTTGAACCACTAACTAGACATGGGCGCCGCCTTAAAAATTCTCGGCGGCGGCGCGCTGACCAATTTCAATCGGCGGCGGCGTGGCGCCGGCGGCGTAGGTTTTTACTACCTTCAACTAAAACTCAAAATCTATTCCCTATCTTCTTTAAGCCGGGACGACAGGAATATGTCAGTCCTATACATACAGTACAGTAAATACTTTATCCAGATCAGGTCATCAGGTACAAAAAAAAAACGATTTTTCCAAAGGTACACTTTAATAACATTGTAAAAAATTTTTCAACATAGACATAGATAATCTAAACATAGATACTAATTCAAGTTACACCGTCAGGGAAGCGAGAACTCAATAAGAAAATAAGCAAGCTGGTACGACGTGACCACGAAACTACCAATACAAGCCGAATTGAAAAGGCAATAGAAGAAAATCGGGGTGCTAAAGTGTTCGTCCAACAGCTGAAACGCTCGTATCTGACGAAGCTTAGATCACCTATTGGCCAAACCATAACCTCAAAGCTGGAGATCCTAGCTGAGATAGAAGACATTTATGGCCGGTTGTTCGACAGTTGTGGTCCACAAGCCACTTCTTCAGAGGATAGCCGAGCCACTCTGACCCGCCACTACACCGATGAACTGCCGGAAATAAGCCTAGATGACATTGAGTTGGCCGTCAGGCAGCTTAAACATGGAAAAGCCCCGGGTGAAGACGGAGTCACTTCGGAGCTTCTGAAATCACGTGGAAAGCCCGTACTTCGGGAGCTCCAAAAGCTATTCAACTCTGTTTTAGACACCGGGAGAACTCCAAAGGCATGGAACAGGACTACAACAGTCCTGTTCCATGCCTTTGGAGTTCCTCTTTTTCAAGAAGAGCGACAAATTCCTATTGAAAAACTATCATACTTATCGTATCGCAACTCTTTTCTTGCTGCACATCAATGACCTACTTCAATCTGGTATTGTTGGGTACGCAGATGACAGTACAGTTTCAGAGAGATACGTGTCCAGCGCAAACACGATCTGGGATGAAGTTTGTTCCTTGTTAGAGGCCATGGTTGAGCGGAAAAATTATGCCTTAACCTTGTCTATCAGTGACCCCACTGATAGACAAGGTTAAGGCATAATTTGTCCGCCGATGTCACCGATGACAATTTGGTCTCTTTTAACGAAACCAAAACACAGGTTTGTCTTTTTACCGCAAAATGGAGTCGTTTGGACCAAATTCCTACTTTTCAGGGTGCATCTGTACCTCTGAATGACCGACTCAGGCATGGAGTTGACTTCTAGTCTCAACTTTGGAGCCACCATTGTGTTCAAAGCCCGACTTGCGGCCAAAAAGCAGGACATCCTATATAGAGTGAAGCGGTACTTCACGTCGCGGGATTTATCAAATTACCGTGACCCTGGAACGTAAAGGGCTATTGAAGGACACCGTAGATTTTAGTCAGTACAAGTCTGACAGTCCCTCCCGCTCTGCCCTTGGTGGGAATACTCATTTGATGATTTTACCACGCTAAAAAAAAGCGGTAATTCACGCCTGGACAGCTTTTAACTTTTTACAAAGCACAAATCCGATCCTGCATGGAGTATTATAGCCACCTTTGGGATGGCTCAGCTAAATATCAACTTGCCGCTCTTGACTCAATGGAGTGCAGAGCTAAGAGGCTAATTGGCGACGTAAAATTGGTGAGAGCCAAGCTCCGTAGTTTGATTCATCGCCGCAAGGTTGCCTGCCTGTCGGTCTTCTACAGATTATACTTCGGAGAGTGTACCCAAGAACTCCACGATCTCATCTCAACAGGCCCCTTCTATCATTGCACATCTAGACGCACGGCAAATTACCATTCCTACCTTATTGCTATACCACCAATTCGCACTAAGCATTTCCAAGCGTCTTTTATAAAGCGGACAGCGAAGGAGTGGAACTCTCTGCTTGCGTCTTGTGTTTCCGAACACATACATTAACCCTAATCTCTTCAAAGATAGAGTGAACAGGCTTCATCTGGGTAAGCTCACTCCATTGTCGACCTTGTCTTAGTCACTCCTGACCTAGACTGAGGTCAAGAGCAAACCCATTGCACATAAAAAAAAATCATCCCATATCACTCCTGAGACACGTCTATAAACTGTTTTGAGGGTCATTACAAATCGTCTCGCAAGAAGACTTGACGAGTTTCAGCCTCCGGAGCAGTCTGGGTTTTTTTTTTGCGTGGTAAAATCACCAAATGAGTCCTCCCACCCCGGGCAGGGCGGGAGGGACTGTCAGACTTGTACTGACTAAAATCCACGGTGTCCTTCAATAGCCCTTTATGTTCCGGGGCCACGGTAATGAGATAAGTCCCGCGACCCCGGCAGGCTTCGGCCCTCTAGAGAAGGGGCCCCGTCATTATGCTGACGCTCTTTGAGGCGCGTGTGGAACACAACGTGCCGTCGACCCGGGCATGGTTCATGGTCGGGCAGCGAGTTGCCCTTTACTCGCCGCCCGCATGCCCGCGCCTACGGTGGCCGAAGATCGTCTTGCGACATCCGTCGCCGTGGGCGTCCACCACCGCGGGTAGGCGGAGGGAGGACATTGTCCTCTCCCTCACGCGGCCCGCCTCCTCCTTCGCGAGCATGACTGCTTCGCAGAAGGAGGCGACCGCTTCCCACTCCGTCTCGCCCCGCAGCATGGCCAATATCGGTGTCCTGCTCTGCCGCGGAGCCACCATGTTAAAATCCGATCAATCATATCTTAAAATGGTGTACGTCAGACACTACATAATGTACGTAAACTGTTATTGATGTACGTGTATCAGGTATTGATAAAATATACATTGATTGTGGCTCTGCTGGGGAGCATACTCTCTAGCAGAGCCACCTAGAATACACACTCAGGAAAGTTAAACCTTACTGTTTTTCGATGAAAGCCGTTGTACGTATAGTGCTTATAACGTACGGGTTGAAAAATATTTTTATTAGTCAGTGGTTTTTTTATTTTATTTTTTTTATAAAATGTTCAAATATGTGTAGAAAGCGCCTGCTTTTGTTTTGTGTCTTGTCCACGACACCACAAGGGTGTGGTTTTAGGGTTCCGCAGTCAAAAAGAAACCCTATTGTCCATCTGTCTGTCTGTATTTAGCTTAGAGACAATTATTTCCTGTACATGCAAAGTAGGGTTGTTTATTTTTTCTCTTGGATTTCGTAGTGTGGGATGCCGTTAGATAGGTCTATAAGAAAGCCGCTGTGATTTCACCCAGACGTGTCGATGACATGAGTTATTTTATATCAGCAAAAGTTGTTTATAGAATATGCCGTTCAGTTAAGTTAAAAACGTAATTTAAATAACATTTATTTTCCAAAAATAAATTACAAGTCAAGTTTGTTAAGTTTTGTTAAATTAGCTATTAATGTAGTTTAAGGAAAATTTATATACTCAGTATTTTAAATGTTATTTATGTTATAAATGTTATTTAAAATAATGTTTTTAACTCAACTGAAAGGAAGATTATATAAACAACTTTTAATGATATAAAATAACTCATGCTATCGATACGTTTGGGTGACATCACTAGGGCATGCAGAACCGGACCCGGTTTTAGGACGGGAAGGACTGTCAGACTCGTACTAACCAACATTCAAGGTGTCCTTCAATAGCCCTTTCCGTTCGGAGTCACGGTTATCTGATAAGACAGTTCACAACCCCAGCAGGCTTTGGCCCTCTAAGAGGAGCCCCGTCAGATTGCTGACAACTTTGAGGTGAGCTTAGAACACGGGGCGCGCCGTCTGTCCGGGCATGCTCCATGATCAGACGCCAAGTCTGAAGTTTAGGGTGAGAGATGTTTGTGTGTGCGTTTGTGTGTTTGTGCGTTTGTGCAAAGTAATGTTCCCACCTATCTTCTAAACGAATGATCCGATTTTGATGCGGTTTTCAATAACGGGTTTGTGTTTGATGAGTTCATGTTCTTAGACAGGTGTCATGGCTGTAACTCACTAAGGGGCGCCACAATATTAGTGCAAAACAATGGGTGCGTTTAGCCGATACAAAATCTTGTCACCACTAAAAGAAAAATGGCGACTGCTTAACAGCATACTTAGTCTGAGTAGGCTGAGAAATGATAAATGGCTATATTCAGATTGGATAGAGACGTGGTATTATAAAGGGCGCTACACACGGCTAAGATACTATAACATTTTATTTTAAGATGTTATCTTACGATAATAAATTCTTATATCGCTCTCTATCTTAAGATACGAAAATATGAAATATATTCTATCTTCGTCGTGGGTGATGGTCCATTGAATTCAAATTCAAATTCAAATTCTTTAATTCAGACATGAGTCCATAGTGTTAGTATCAACAAAGTAACTTAATAACTAGTGTTAGTAATGTAATTATAAAGATTGTGACACAGATAAAAATAAAAACAAATCAAACGGTGTGGATCTTAACCCAGTGGCGCAGCAGAGGGGAGTCCCACCGATCTGAGAACACGCTCAGAACACTGTTGGTGGCAGTGCGTAGCCGACTAGCTAGGGAGGCGGTCCTTTTTCTTATTATAGCGTAAAAATCATCTGTGCGCGCCTCCGCAAACATAGTGGACGCACTACAAAGCCACGACAGCCCCAACAGTATTCTAAACGCGTTATTATATTGGACACGCAGGTCGCTGTATGTCCTCTGCGTAAAACTGGTCCAAAGACTACACGTGTAGAAAGATTGACAGAAAGCTTTGAAAAGAGTGACTTTCACTTGCTTTGTACAACGTGAAAACCTTCGAACCAGCATGTTACATCGAACAGCCAGCGACCTGCGCTCTCTCTCTATATCAACATTGTCCTTAAGGTCATCAGTGACCCAATGACCCAAGTATTTAAACCTGGTCACCCATGCTAAAGGAGTGCCACATAGTGAGACACCAGGAACGTCAGAATAGTTTGTGGCACTCGCTTTGAACATCATGATTACACTTTTCTTGACGTTGTACTTGAGCCCATGAGACACTGAGAATATTTAACAAGTTACCCTGCTCGATAAAAAGTCTGAATTTGGCCAATTTCAAACATAAACTACGAAATTTATTAATACAGAAATGTTACTATTCTCTCAATGAATATTTTGATGACAGCTCTTTGACAATATAACTTTTAGCATCATGACTTCATTGTTTACATTTTGACTTTATTTGTTATTTTATTGGACATTTTCTCTTAATTAGTAACTTATTTGACATTATAATTATTGTATTTATCATTGATAATATTATCTCATTATGTTGAATATTATGGCACTAATTATTGTATTTTATTAAATTTAAAATATACGTAGCTAAATTGACATTGATATTAGAGTACTGAATTATAATAAATGAACATACTAAATTGGCAAAAGCCTAATAAATGTATATTTGTACGCTAAATGGCAAAACGCAGAGAAACTTAACAATAATAATTGTAACATCTTGCACACTGTAATCTGAACCTGTGTTTACAAATAAAGATTTGATTGATTGACTGCATAGGACTCGCAAATAGCCACTAGTTTCCTCAAACCGCCGATCGATGGGCTTAGCAGCACCATGTCATCCGCGTAACTAATATTATTCAAACAAACGTCGTCAATATGACATCCAACTTTGGTGCTGCTAAGCTCACCGACTAGCCGGTTTATGTAATTGTATGGCGAGCGATATAATTATTATAGTTGGTATCTTAACCGAGTGTAGCCTTATAGCCGGTTAACACTGACAACTATCCGGTAGTTTGACATTGACAAACTCAAAAACTAAAATGACGGAAAATTGAAGCTCTAATTGCTAACTTCACTCTCGTCTGACCTCAGCATGGTTTCAGCCGATAATAGTCAGCATAGCTGACTATTCAGCATATTCTGTCCTCAATGTTGCAATATAATCAAAACGAAATGTCCGATTACAATTCTGTTTTCAGCAATGTGTACGTGGCAGCTTAATGCATGTTCCCAAATAATAAAAATTACGTGTGTAACTCACTAGAGGGCGCTACAAAATTAGTGCAAAATAATATTGCATTAATGTTAAAACGAATTGTCCGATTTCAAAGCGATTTTTAGCAATGGATTCGTAGTTGATTAGTGCATGGTCTAAGATAAGTCTTATGATATTAACTCATTACGGGGCGGTGCTATATTAGTGTGAACCAACAGAAAGCAACTGTATAATATGTATTTAAAAAGGAACTTAATTCATTAAACCAGCTAAAGGTTTTCTAGTGACGTGAGACAATTATTGAAGAATTGTAGATGTTTACCTCATCGGATGCGGAAGCTTCGGGAGGTACCTGTGTCGGATAAGGAGGGAAGAAACCCCTGTGTGTCACCACTGCGAGGATCGCCCGGAGGACACGGTGGAGCATACGGTGTAGGACTGCCCCGCTTGGGCAGAGCACCGCCGTGTCCTCACGGAGGGGATAGGCGGAGACCGCCCGGCATTGATCGCGGCCATGCTGCTGGGCGAGACGGAATGCGAAGCGGTCGCCTACTTCTGCGAAGCAGTCATGCAAGCGAAGGAGGAGGCGGGCCGCGTGAGGGAGAGGACAGCGTCCTTCCTTCACCTCAGCCGCAGTATTAGTCGCCCACGGCGACGGACGTCGCTAGACGATCTCCGACCACCGTAGGCGCGCGGCGGGTAATGGGCGACTCTCTGTCCGACCATGGACCATACCCGGGTTGACGGCGCGTTGTGTTTCACGTGCGCCTCAAAGAGTGTCAGCAAAATGACGTGGGCCTCTAGAAGGCCAAAGCCTGTCGGGATCACGGGAGTTACGATTACCGTGACCCCGGAACGTAAAGGGCTATTGAAGGACACCGTGGATTTTAGTCAGTACGAGTCTGACAGTCCCTCCCACTCTGCCCTAGGTGGGAGGACTCATTTGATTTTACCACGATAAAAAAAGTCACCCAGTACTCGCCGTCCGCATGCCTGCACCTATACGGTGGCTGGAAATTGTCTCGAGACGTCTATTGTCATAGACGTCTCCCGCGATGGTTAGCCGCGGGCTGTGCTGTCCTCCTACGCTAGCATGACTGCTTCGCAGAATGAGCCGACCGCTGGAGGTCATAACTGCCTATAGCCTCCGTGAGGATGCGGTGGTGCTCTGCTTAAGCGGGACACACCCGCAGCGTATGGCTCGCCGTGTACTCCGGGTGATCCTGCAAGTTTTGACACCCAGACGTTTTTCCCGCCCGATCAGACACAAGAACCTCGCAAAACATCCGTGTCCGGTGAAAACCTGCATCAGGCGGAAGGTGAAGACGCCGTGGCGCCTCTCCAGCCACTCCTCAAAAAGAGATCTTACACCGCCGCTATTGCGGCGTTCCCGTTATTTGCAGCTAAGTCGAAAACAAACGCAAAAATGATGTTTTGGCACATTTTAACCAAAATCTCATTATATTCACCATTTTCTCATAGTACTAACACTCCAAAGTGTTGTGAGCGAATGCTACGCATAATAAAAGCTATACAAAATTGCAATAATCTTATCTTAACTGGGTCGACCCGGTTCCATCGCTCTCAGAGCCGGCTCCGCAGACTTCATCATATACCCGGGTTTATTCGGATATTCCGGAACTGGGTATACCTAGGTGCATGCCCTAATCATAGCGGCTTTCTTATAGACCTATCTAACGGCATCCCACACTACGAAATCCAAGAGAAAAAATAAACAACCCTACTTTGCATGTACAGGAAATAATTGTCTCTGAGCTAAATACAGACAGACAGATGGACAATAGGGTTTCTTTTTGACTGCGGAACCCTAAAACCACACCCTTGTGGTGTCGTGGACAAGACACAAAACAAAAGCAGGCGCTTTCTACACATATTTGAACATTTTATAAAAAAATTAAAATAAAAAAAACCACTGACTAATAAAAATATTTTTCAACCCGTACGTTATAAGCACTATACGTACAACGGCTTTCATCGAAAAACAGTAAGGTTTAACTTTCCTGAGTGTGTATTCTAGGTGGCTCTGCTAGAGAGTATGCTCCCCAGCAGAGCCACAATCAATGTATATTTTATCAATACCTGATACACGTACATCAATAACAGTTTACGTACATTATGTAGTGTCTGACGTACACCATTTTAAGATATGATTGATCGGATTTTAACATGGTGGCTCCGCGGCAGAGCAGGACACCAATATCGACCAATGCCGGGCGCGAGTGGTCTCCGCCTATCGCCGCCGTGAGGACACGTCGGTGCTCTGCCCAAGCGGGGTAGTCTTGCACCGTATGCTCTACTGTGTCCTCCGGGCGATCTTCGCAGTGGTGACACCCAGTCGTTTCCTCCTTTCTCCTCAGACACAGGTACCTCCGTGAACTTCCGTGTCTGGTGAGGACCTGCGTCATGCGGTAGGTCAGGACGCCGTGACTCCTATCCAGCCACTCCTCAAAGAGGGGTCTTACCGCCGCGATTGCGGCGTGCCCGGGAGCAGTCTGGGTTTCGCGGAGGATTTACCACCACACAATGAGGCAGGTTATACAGAAGTCCGAAGAGTATAACCAGCCCCTGTACTTAGCATTTGTGGATTATGAAAAGGCCTTTGACTCCGTTGAAACCTGGGCTGTTCTGGCGGTACATCGAAGTGCTGAAATGTCTCTATGACGCCGCGACTATGAGTGTCCAAGTACAGAACCAGCAGTCTAAACATACCTTGCTACGCAGGGGGGTGAGACAGGGGATGTTATATCCCCGAAACTATTCACCAATGATTGTTGGAATATTAAGTCAGTCATTTTGGATGAGTCAATCACGAAAGCAAATACACGTCATTACGCCACTCACGCCGCGCGGTGAATGTCGGCGGCGGCGGCGGCGTGCGGAGTGCACACGGCGGCGCCGCGCCGGCGCGGCGCCCATATCTACCACTAACACAAAAGTTCGAAAAAAAGACTGAAATAACAGTTTTCTTTAAAATTTTATTGGTTAACTTAAACAATTAATAATCCGTGTTTCTACCGCGAACACTAACAACACAAGAACATCGGTTTGGCATACTCAAAATGAGTTCATCCAAATCACGCTGTGGAATGGCCGCCCATGTTCGTTGCAACAACAAAAAAAGGTCTTCTTGCGACTGGATACCCTCCATATTCGGCAGAGCTCTTCTCTGTAGCATATCCCATGCATGCTCAATCGGATTCAAGTCTGGCGACTGAGCAGGCCAGGGCAGGACATTGATGTTAGCTGCGGCGAGAGTCTGTCTTACAACTCTTGCGGTGTGCGGTCGTGCATTATCATGCATTAACTGAAATAAGGGACCGATTTGCACTTGTAGAGGAACGATGACGTCTGATACAATCGTCTCAGCATAAATTTGAGCGTTGAGGTTGCCTCTGATCCAAATCAACTCAGTTCTTCCGCCGATCCAAATACCCGCCCATACCATGATGGTTCCACCACTATAAGGATGGACTTCCTGGCAGGATTTTAATCGCTGTTGGCGTCCAGGGGTTCTCCAGTGTCGTATACGTCTTGTATCCGGTCTCATACCGAAACGAGACTCATCAGAAAAGCACACGAAACGCCATTGTTCTTCTGCCCAATTTCTGTGTTCAAGAGCCCATTGATATCGAATCTGAAGAGTGATGAAGCCTCACGGCTAACATCATGGCGGTTATTGTTGGAGCTCTTCGAGTTAAGATTTGAATGTATCGGTCTTGTCTCCGTGTGGTGCAGCGATACCGTCCTCCATGGCGCTCAGCCACGGTACCAGTGCTTCGGTAACGTGTCCAAAGTCGACTGATAACACTCTGACTTGTATTCAGAGCTAAAGCCACAGTACATTGCCGGGAACCAGCTTCTATCATTCCCACGGCTCTGAGCATTTCTTCCCTGCTTAAATGACGTCGCCGCTCCATAATAACGTTGGTTTTAATCAGTAGTAGGGAAACAGTAGCACTAATAATGTCTTCAATGCGTTGTATGTTTTTATAGGGAAAATATTGACAGCTGATTTTCATCTTTTACTCGAATTTGATTCACAGTTCCTGATTCAAATTATGAAATGCACCAAAAAGGATCCATATAAATTTATAAAATCATAAATTTATTACAAAGCCACATCTCAATCTCAAGAAATCCGCATAAAAATGCTTGATCCCTAGACACTTTTGATGTGTGTATTTCAAAAAGAGTTAAGATTTGATTGTTTGTTTGTATTGGTTCCGGAACTAGTAGACCATCTTTAAAGTGTCGTACCTATAAGGAGGACGACCGGGCATTCAATTCACTGAGTTCGAAGTTAGAAACACGCGCAGACGAAGTCGCGGGCGAAGTGCTAGTTTAGAATAATGGTTATTACTTATAAGCAATCTTTCTACAGTTAGTAATGCAAGACTAATAAAAAATGAATAATATTTGTGTGATGTAATTTTATCTATTAAATTCCGGGTCGTAATCATAGATATTTATTGTAAGTACCTATGTGCAAGGCTGTGCTTGAACATGAATGCTTGGTAGAACTGTCAAACATAAAGCAAGCTAGATTGATACTCGTACATCAAACTATTTATATTTTATTATATCAAAAACTAAAAAAATGTAACCGACTTCCCACAAAAAAGTTCAAAATAACCTACAAAAAACTTTTCTTTCGAAAGTCGGTGACTTTCTTTTTTTTTTATTTCATTGACTTTTTGTCATCGTCTTTCGAAAGAAAAGTTTTTTTGTAGGTTATTTTGAACTTTTTTGTGGGAAGTCGGTTACTTACATTTTTTTTTAAGTTTTTTATTTTATCCTTTTTAGTTTCAATATTCAACCCAAATTATTGGCAACTACATAATTTTCTTATATGTACAGCACTAAAATATTGTAATCCGTAGCACCGGTAATAACATCGCCTATGTATGTATTCTTACACAATGAGCTAAAAATGAAAACTACTGCACCAAACTTAATGAACATTTTATGGGACCAATTGGCAGATATACTGTATCAAACAAAAAAAGAATCATCTAAGTAAATCGGACCAGAAACCTCGGACTCGGAGTAATCGGTGTAGGCAATGTTGAAAACTTTTTAGGTTTTTGTTGATTTTTGTTGATTTTTCAAAAAGTGCTGGTTTGATTACGATAAAATTTTAATGGGACCATTCAGGAAGTGTACCCTTTCCAACAAAAAAATAATTTTTCAAATCGGTTGGTAAACGAAAAAAAAAATAAACATCCGAATTGAGAACCTCCTCCTTTTGGAAGTCGGTTAAAAAGCATTTTAGTACGTAACCAAAACTTTTGACTGAATTATCGAAGAAACCATCAGTACAAAACAAGAGAAAATTTCGAATTTCTTAGTGAAATCGAGAAGACGAGACATTTAATAACAAAAGATAAAAGTCGGAAATCACTTTTTATTTTGGTCTTATTCAATAAATAATTAATTCGCTCCTTACATCACTACTGCTCAAACTAATTTCTATGATAGCAAACAACTATTAAACAATATTTCGATTACGTATGAATCGATTAAAGAAAACAACGGTGAGTGAATGTTTGCATTAGGAAGGAAGTAGTTTACTTCCTTAAGATGACATCATCGATAATCCTATGGTCTTGAAGATTAGTTTTAATTAACTTTCATAGAATTACGGGTTATTGAACTGAAGAAAGTATACAACATGCTGAGCGCTTGACGGACAACAGAATGCTTTTACGGAATTTATATGGATTCCAGGAATACTCAAGGGTTTCTTAGAACTTCATTGTGTTGACATATTAGTTCTACAAATATGCAGTTCATTATATTGACTAGACTATTATACTTTTGTCCAATTTCTGTATATTCCATTTTTACCGTAGTTCTTTATCACACATAAGTACTTCCTTACCCTACTTAGTAAACAATAAGTTTATGTTGTAATGGTCATTGGACATTACCATTACTCCACAATGTTGATAAGCCACTTTTACCTATAAATAGAAACCTAGCTGTTTTTTAAACATTACAAAGTATAACAATTACTCCATTCTAGAACTTTATAAATTGAACGCGTCATTAGGCAAACCGCCTTTGTTTCTGTACCGTCACGGTTGCAACCGAATGCTTTGCTAAAAAGTAGGCCTAACTGTTTAGACAGAGTATTTCTCCGTTCTTGACTACATTCCTCGGTAAACAGCTGACCTTAATGCTTCCTCATCGGCACAGCAATGAGACATTTCGAGAGGCCGCATGGTATAAGTAACTATAGCGTCTGTGATGTACTTACGTGTTTGCCAACATACGAGTACATTTGGTAAAACATGTTCAATTGTTCACGTTTCTCTACAGAAAAATATGTATGTCTACAAAAATGCTATGTGAATTGCTGCAGGGACTTGCTGTCAATGCAATCAAGCCACAATCAAGAGGTCTTTAGTTTTCATACTACCTATGCAAAAAAAGAGATTATTCATGAATAAAAACCTTGTTCAAGATTGTACGCCCCGCTTGTCTATGTAGGTTGAAATTAAAACCTACGTGATTTGCGCGTAAATAGGTAAACAAAGCCGAAAACAGATTTCTACGCAATTAGCCATGAGAGATAAGCGATAGTAATACCAATTTATTTATTACGGAACTAAAATCACTTCAATTTGCATATTGCTCTTATTTAAATAGATTTCATAATAAACTTCTATACTTTACTTCATATACGTAACCAAAGTAACACCTTTCAAAACTTCGAAAACCTGTTCATTACAATGTTTCCGGCTTATCGGACGTAATCATTTTGTGGCGAGCGAATACAAAGTTCTTTACTGTTGCCATTCACTCATTGGTCGATGCATTTACGCACTAAGTACTATTTAAGCAACGAAAAGTACTGGCCTTGTCCTAATTTAACAGCAAATGTATTATGTGTCCAATTCTCGCTTGATTCGATATTAGCAGGCTATTGATTAAAGGTTGACGTAGCATTTTAGCTAGCTACGTTTGCGATTTAGGTATCCTGTTCAGTTAACTATCGGTTGCGGCCTTTGAAACGACCTTTGATTGCGTTTGAAAGCAAAACACAGCAATTGAAAGGAAAACACCAAAATCTGCTGGAAGGCCTTTCATTTTCTTACTGTTATGAACTGTACTGTATGACAAACAAATAACAATACATAAAAACTTCGTGCCTGTAACTGTGTAAGAAACTAAGTAACATTAAACCATTTAAATCTAATTAACAATAACAGACTGATACCTACTGTCTTATAAAAGGGTTACAAATTGTGAGAAAAATCATATTATTGCATCAAAATAGGCACATCCATATTTAGAAAACCTGCTAAGTGCTAACGGACACGTTATAAATTTTCTTCAAAGTTATGCCAACGGTAATTGCTGACAATAATAAAAAACTTAATAGTAATTCAAAGAAATCATTAATTTCAACATTATAGTCGATAATAATAATAAAATAGTTGATATTATACACGAGTAATAAAAACATACTGGAAATTGGAACCTAATCATTTTCAATTCTTGATAACGAATCGATTTGATTTGTAACCGTCTGTGGCGATGACACTGCGCATGCATTGTAACAGATTTTTATTTTTGTTTGTGTCTTTAAAAACAGTATTCCGGCCAATGTCCTTCTCCTTTTAAACAGAATCAAAATTTTAATTTATCTGTCTAGAGGTAAAAGTTGTTTGGATGGGGTACAAAAAGTTATTTTTTGGCTAATGAAGAACTATATGTATATAGGTTGATGATATTTTAATCCCTAAAAGTAAGGAAAATGGCAAAAGATTTTTTATTTAACCTACTTATAAGACGTAAACAAAAAACTATTTACTTTCTGGTAAATTAGCAAACAGTGGTCAAAGTAATTTTATAACTAAGATAAGTATAAATATGAGCCTTGGACCAAAAGTAAACATAATTTAAAAGGAACTTTGATGTATTACTACTGGGTATGTGTTTATCGTGAATAGAATATTAAAATGCCACATGTTGATGAATGACTAACCTTGAAGCTCCATTGCATTGACATTTATTGGTAGACTGAGATATCATAGCGACAAAATATTGTAATCCGGTGGAGATATACTAGTTCAAAGACAAAATTACAAGTAAGACACAGACTACCTTACCAAAAACTATTTAAAAAAATATTTTAAGCAAGTATCATTGAAAACACCTATAAGTCTCAATTTTTTTTTAACTTACCGGAAACCGCTCCAACCTCTACTAATATTTCGTAAAATAATATTCTAATTCCAACAATTAATTACGACTTAAGAAATCGATTGCGTCCACTTTCATGAGCGGACTGGCTGCAGCAGTACAATCCTGTTAAGTAAATCGCACCTCACTGGAATGTTGGGCGATGAACACGAGGCGCTATCTTTACTCGAGCGGGTTGTACGCATGGCGTATTTTACCCGCTTGCCCAATGGTGGTTTCACGCTGGCTGGCTGCTATTTGGCTTCATCCGGTTACATAGGGTACCAGCGACAATTTATCCATTGATATCTTTAGCTTTTGAAACAATGAATCGGTTTCCTCTGTTTGTACATGCCAGGTTTTTGTATGCAACTTTTTTAGTCATTGCATATAAGACTATTTGTTATCTGTGTCTTGTAAAGCAGGACCTACCTGGTTGATTATGCAAACAATAACATTGTTTTTCATAATGTAACTAAAATGTGCTTTTTGTCTATTAAAATACACATAAAGTCAGTCATTTCTTTCTTAATCTTGCTATCTATTATCACTATTTTGAATATGTACTTATGATACTAAATTAAACTAAATGAAAATTGAAAACCTTCAGTATGCAAAACTGAAATAGTGACGGATTTGGAACATTGATATAATAAGAAACTTATTTTTGTAGTGTGCCAGAAAACAGTGTTATGTTTATTCACTTGTTATATTCACCTAGTTTGTACAATTTTATTGTTCTTGTAACCTACTGTTTAAGATATATTCAGAACCTGCGTAGGCTTTTTATTTAAACAAAAAAACTAGCTGATCCGTCAAACTTCGTACCGCCTATAACTAACGTCACTCAATTGTTTTACGAATCTGTTGTATGGGAATATAGAAAAGTTGTTGTTAGACTTTTTCAGGCAATTTTTTAATTTTTTTGTCTCCGTAGGAACCATCCTCGTAGGTACTTCAAGCAATAGTATGAAAAAAGAATTATCCGAATCCAGCCGTTTTCAAGTTTTGCTCTTAGCAAAACATTTAGCCATCCATTTTTAAATTATAGATTACAAGGAAAGTGATAAGGGAATCTAAATAACGTTTTACTTTATATCATAAAGGTAAGCTGATTTTGAAGGAAATTAAATTTTGATAGGTAATATCTGCAGAATTCGGGAATGTCAGCTCTCATGATAAGATAACGCTAAATAGCATTCAAAAATTAAAATATTTAAATTTATAAACATTTTTGAATTTTGTATATTGTGCAGATTTGTAGATGAATGGATTAAAGAATATAAGTGGCATTTTCTCGTCTAATATTATAGTTTATAGTTTTATAGAAATATTTAGATCATACGAGTATCAAGGTCCCCAAACACGATTTTACCTGTAATAAATATATTACGATCAAGTTTTTTTCGTTTCTAAGAATCAGTGGCGGATTTACCAATAGGCTAAGTAGGCTGGAGCCTAGGGCGGCAGATTTAGAGGGGCGGCAAATTTAGTCCAAATAATTAAAAAAATATATTATAATATGTATACCTACCTACACATTACGTTCGTAATCCGTATATAAAAGACTAGCTATGCCCGCGACTTCGTTTGCGTGGATGTCGAAACTTAACAATGTATATTTTAGTGCGAAGCGCTGTTGGAGGATACCGATACAAATAATTTTTAACCGACTTCCAAAAGGAGGAGGTTCTCAATTCGGATGTTTTTTTTATGTTTGTTCGGGCATAACTCCGTCGTTTACCAACCCATTTGAAAAATTCTTGTTGGAAAGGGTATGCTTTCCAAATGGTCCCATTAAAATTTCATCGAAATCGGACTAGCACTTTTGAAAAATCAAAAAAACCTAAAAAGTTTTCAACATTGTGTACACCGATTACTCCGAGGTTTCTGGTCCGATGTCGATGATTCTTTCTTCTTTCTGTTCGATACAGTATATCTGCCATTTGGTCCCATAAAATTTTCATTTAGTTTGGTGCAGTAGTTTTTATTTTCAGCTCATTGTGTACATACATGGGTGATGTTATTACCGGTGCTACAAGAATCACCTACAAAATTTTAGTGCACATGGAAGAAAATTATGTATTTGACAATAATTTGGGTTGAATATTTAAACGAAAAAGGATAAAATCGCCGGAAGTGCTTCTTTATAAAAACATAGTCGGACGGCAAGCTACCCATTACTCCCCGTCCGGAAGCGGCTGGAATATGAACCGCGATTTCCTTCCTCGATAAATGGACTATCCAAAACAAAAAGAATTTTTCAATTCCAAACAGTAGTTCCTGGGATTAGAGCGTTCAACCAAACAAACAAACAAACTCTTCTACTTTATAACAATTTTTTTTGAAAAAAAAGGGAACAATTCAAAACCAAACACAAAAAAAATGTAAAATAACTTTTCTTGCGGAAGTCGGTGGCTTTGTTTTTTATTTCATTGATTATGGCCACCGACTTCCGAAAGAAAAGTTATTTTACATTTTTTTGTGTTTGGTTTTGAAGTCGGTTCCCTTTTTTTCAAAAAGTTTTTTGTTTTCCCCTTTTTCGTTTAGATATTCAACAAAAATCTTCGTATAATCGGCGTCTTTGAAAAACTACAATCCTAGTAAGCAACAAAGACGGATCTATGTCGGCAACTTCACGGGATATCCGTTATTGTTATTTACTAAAACCTTCTCCAGAACGTAACGAACTTTCCTGAAAACCGCATCAAAATTGATTCAGCCAAACGCGAGATAATTGCGGACAAACATACATACAGGTCAAACTGAGAACCTACTTTTTTTGAAGTCGGTTAATTAGTATAGATTACTGAACGCCACTGTAAAATATAGGTACTTATGCGATCATGAATTTTAAAAAAATATTTCAATAGCGTTTCAATATTAATTTCAATTTAAAGGTAACTTATTATAAAAAACTAGCTTCTGCCGCTGGCAGAAGCTAGTTTCGCACGCGGATCCTGTTGCTTATGCCAGCAACAACGGGGTCGTCAAATTCGAAGATCTGAAACGTCTGATGTCCAATACCAAGAGCCCGGGGACGGGAAAACAACGGGATGCGCGAGACAATTCGAGATGCTCTAGATCTTCAATTTTTATGCGTTAACAAAGAGTGCTCATCAGGCTGAACAAATTTTGCTAAGACGTCATTCCTATACATGTTATAGTGTAGCTGGGCTCTTGCGAGTTCCACATCAGGAGTTCCAGATCTTCAATTTTTATACATCAACAGAGAGTGCTCATTAGGCTGAACAACTCTTGCTTAGACGTCATTCCTAAACATGTTATAGTGTAGCTGTTCTCTTGGAGTTCCACATCAGATGTTCCAGATCTTCAATTTTTATACGTTAACAGAGAGTGCTCATCAGGTTGAACAACTCTTGCTAAGACGTCATTCCTATACATTTTATAGTGTTGCTGGGCTCTGGAAGTTCCACATCAGGTGTTCCAGATCTTCAATTTTTATACGTCAACAGAGAGTGCTCATCAGGCTGAACAACTTTTGCTAAGACGTCATTCTTGTACATGTTATAGTGTAGCTGGGCTCTTGGAGTTCCACATCAGGTGTTCCAGATCTTCAAATTTATTCTCGCAGCAGAAAATGCTCATCATGTGGAACAATTTTTGCTATGGCGCCATTTTTGTATCTCTTATAGTTTAGCTGGTCTGTTACGGTTCTGCATCAGTTGTTCAAGTTTCCAAGATAAATTATAGCCTATGTGTTGCTCCGACTTAATATCTATACAACAAAAAAAAATATCAGTAAAATCCGTCCAGTAGTTCCGAAGATTAGCGTGCGTGTACAAACAAACAGACACACAGACAGACAGAATTTTTTTTTGGATTCGTGCTCTATTACTGTTTCTAAACCCCCCTTAATTTTTTTTTTAATATATTTAATGTACAGACACAGTTTTTTTTACTTTTTTATTAAATGTATAGATAGATGATATTTAACGTGTAATATGTTTCAACATTTATTTTCTACTAGGTAAGTATGTATTTGCGTAGTAGTTAACTAACGTATTGAATTTCAAAAGTCAGTAGGGGCGGCAAAAATTGAATAGCCTACTAGCGGCAAATTTGTAAATCCGCCACTGCTAAGAATCATCTTTCATTTGGAATAAAGAGGGATCGATTTCTCGCACTATAGTCGGCTAATCACCTGAAACTGTTACATCTATTTATTTCTATCCATGTCATACATATTTCATGTCACAGGGAAATGAAACTCGGAAACCATTGTGCACGGCCGCATTATTTTTTTTATCGGTTTCATGTGACCAATTGTTGTCGATGACTTTATCGACGCTCTGTGCTTTCACTTTATATATTTCTTGCGCCAATGTGTCGAAGTATGCGGATAAAAAGTCTATAATTACGGTTAAATATAAGCTGATCGTAATTGGTTATTAGTGTGTTATACAGTGTTGGCACATTAGGTATATCTAAAGGCTACATTCGAAAAAGTGGATTGTCTCCATGTATTTTTTCTCTTTGTTCCATTTAAAACATTTCTTCGTCCCCTTACATATTTTTTTTAGTTTTTATTTACATAACACGATATAACAGTACTACACAGTTTTAAACCAGTTTTTAAATGGTATGCTGATATCCGCAACTACAATGTGTTTAGCATCCCACATACCTACGCATTTACACAACATCCCACGGTACTAAGTAAACACAAACAAGTAATGTGAACAAACATTGAGACGAAGAATAACTGACAGAAGAGACTGAAATCGATCAAGTCGCGATTTGTCACGATCTGAGTTTCAAAATCACCGAAATGCCACTCAACTCAACCAATGAAAGGTCGAGTAATATAACTCTATTGTAACATTGTAAACAGGCATACCAGTATTGTTGTGAGCACGGCACCAAGACGAGGAATGAGTACAATGTATGAAGAAACGCAAGTAAACCACGCATCAACGTGCGCAAACGTTTAGCGCAAAGCGGCTTTGCTTACTTAAGGTTTCATGAATGCTAATAAAACAGGAAGGAATTGTTATAAAAGAAAATTGTCGGGAAATTACAGAGGGGTGGTCATGGACCGTGGTCCACTGTTCACAGTAATAGCCTCGTTGGCAATTGATTGTTGTCTAGTTGCTTCGCTCACTTCATTACTGTTTTGTAAACTCTGGTTTATCGACATATTCTCTTCCACCTTATACAAACATCACAACTATTGTTAGTATGTCTAAACACATCAAATAAGGCACAGTAGTTAGTGACACGCTAATTGAAGCTGTTCTTTAACATTGTTCTCTGTAGAAAAAATCTAAAAGTGCAGATCGACGCGAGGCCACCCGGTTTGCAAGTCCAAATGACGCAAGATTCCGGATGAGTTCATTCTAAGACAATAAAGCTGCCTTCCTTCATGCACTAACTGAGGTTTTTACAAATTAATCTCCAGCTGTTTCAAGCTTACTTCCACAGTATGATATGTATTTGTTTCAAACCTTATTTCATACATTCGATGAAATAAGGTTTGAAACAAATCTAAAATAGTAATAAAATGTTCCGTATTTTTGTGACAGCTCCCGAGTTGGTTCTCAGTTCACCTAAATCGCGATTCGTTCAAGTTTACTTGTAACAATTTGATATTTAATTTACAGATGTTCCCAGAACTTATTGGACGGCTTTATTCAAACAACAATTTTCGAGATTCAACAAGCCGTAAAATAAATATTGATAGACAACGAATATCTACAAGTTTACCTATTAGCCCACAAATCCGTTGATTCGAAGTCGTATACCAGTTTAGATTATGGAAATAACTTTCGAAACGTGCAATTTAAAATTACTGCTTGACTTGAATTTACACATTCTTGAGAAAAAGAAAATCGATTTGACTGTAACACGTTTATTACCTAGACTAGATATGTGTTACAAGAAATCGACACTTTTTTTTTCTATTTTCTTACTAAATCTAGGTGTGTTATTAAACATTACATTATATATTGCAGAGAACTAAATTAGTTCATAGATAACTATGAAGTTGTTACACCGATACATAGTTTGATTACGTTGCAACCACGTATGCGTGGTCATACAAATGTCGAGTGTATGTTAATTGTTGAAAAAAGTCGCCGTCTGTTGACATGCCACTTACGAAACATGTTTACACCACCCACACCTCGCCTTATCTGAGAGCAATCATAGATAGTTCCTGACGCAACTTTCTGTTCAACTTCATGAATCCCATTCAGCTTTACAAGATCTGTAAAATAAAATTAAACTTTTGTTGTATAATGGTGCTAGTGTTTTATAATTAACTAGCGATCCGCCAGGCTCCGCACGGGTGTAATCTCTACTATAATATGCATGTTGGTCAACTGAGGGGGAATCCGCATCCTTAATAAGAGATACTTACAGAAAAACTTTTTTAGGAGACTAGCTCCCTTTTGAAATATTTTTATTTTGGTCAAGGGCGAGCTGTCCACAAGAAATAATTAAAACAATTTTTTATGCCGTTCGACACATTTCATGTAGGTAAGTTATACATATAAACCTTCCTCTTGAGTTTTATACTATGATAGTGAAGTTGTGGTCAAAATAAGAAATATAGTACAGGTGAAATGTAAATTACCAGGTGTTGGCAATTTGGAGTACAACGGAACACAATTGGAGATTTAAAAAAATGAGATCAGTAGAAAAGGAACAACAAACTGTAGAAATAAAATGTGTGACTCAAAGTCACACACATCTGGTTACATTTACTCGTTGCCATATCTGCTTTATTTACATCATGCCTCATGTATTGCTGTTGTATTCTATACATTTCAACAACAAACAGTTATTTCTAAACATGTCTATTAAATGTATAATAGTCAGTTAACCAGCAGTTATTAAAATAATTATAAACATAATTACTTGATTAACTTTCTATCGCCGCCGATCGAAATTTAATGTTAGAAAACATGCAATTTTCTATTTCACAAAGGAATAGAATAGGTCACAACACAAGTACAGACAGACAATGTAATAATAAAAATTACACGTTACCTGAAGATGATTTCATCGCGAAAATTGAGAGAGGTATCATCAATGAGATTACGTGAATCATAACAGTAGACTGTTACTTTCTTAGCACTAAGCTATGAATAATAATGAGACTGTGTGTGTAACTACATAATTTTTGTAACAGCCGACGTTGATGGATGTTGGCAAAGGTTTGTTGTGAGACCACTTTCTCGCCATGGGAAAACTACATTCATCCATGTTTACGTCTCTGTTACTTTCTATCTGATGCTGAGGTACTGGTTGTTAAAGCCTACGTTTAAATTAGAGGTGTTAGCTTGTGTTATGTGATCCGAAGTCAACAAAACGCTCCCTTATTAAATACGAATAAGAATCATAGTCAAAATAGAATACTAAAAAAAGGGTGAAAAAAAGTTTGTCTCGTACCGAGAAATTGTACAGGATAAACTTCAGGTTAACATCTTCTAACAAAAGACTTCAACGACGTACAAGAAGGTTGACATTTTGTCATCTTGAAAAGTGAGAAAGTATAATTATGTTTCAATTATTTTAATTTATTGATGCAATGGATGCCACTTCATTAATACGGTTTAGGCGCAAAAAGCCTAATTCGCAAAATGGCAACCTAGTCGCAAAAGGACAAGTTCTCAAAATGGCCAATTGACTCAACGCCTAATTCTCAAAATGGTCAATTCTCTAAAAGCCCAATTCGCAAAAAGGCTAGAACCAAAATTTTTCTACGTAATTCATACAAATCTAAGACATTTTCTCTCTGTTTAACTAATTTGTTTCATGTTATGCGAAGAATTCTCAGATTTATAAGAATTTACACTCAAAAATGTAGAAAAAGAATAATTTTGATCATTTGCCATTTTGAGAATAAGGCGTTTAGAGAATTGGCCATTTTGAGAACTTGTCCTTTTCCGACTAGGTTGCCATTTTGCGTAATTCGCAAAATGCCTTTTGCGCCTAAACCATTAATACTTTATTATACGATGATGTGTATTAAAGGAAAGAAGCTATAAATGACAAAAGTTACAAGACTTGTGTCATGTTTTTAAACAATAGATTTTTCTATTTTACGGAATACGTTTATAGTTTCTGACAATGCATTCCACTTTCAGATATGGTTTCAAAACTACAATAAAACATACTTTATACAAAACATTACTTTCAGCTATTGTAATTTTTGTTTCATTTTTAAAAACTCGTCCACAATTTAGTTTTGTCTTCGCCATGCTCCGTGGATTACAAACTGTACTTTGATTCAGTTTGCTAACTGTACGTGTGCGAACAATTCGTACGCCTCATTTCGAGTTCATTCCCTTCCTGGTGTTTTATTAATGAATAAATTAAAATTAAGTGGGTACCTCAATCTACAAAAAAAGTAGGAAGTACTAATTTCCAGTAACAAAGAATTGAGTTTAATGTGCGAGAATTATTATAAAATATACCCTATATTATTACACAATTCGATAGTGTTGCTAATAAGGATCAAATTCTGGGAAGTAATCATTATACGGAAAACTTAAGGAAAACGCATAATTAAAAAAAAAACTGATCAATCTTCAAGGCAATGACTGTATTCGAAACTTATGTTAACCGTTTCTTCTTTGAAATAATGCTATTTTTTGTTCAACTCAATAATTTATACTATATTATACAACTCAATAACAGTGGGATTGTTGAGACGTCAAATCCAGTGAAAAATTGAGAAAAAAAACTAGCCAGTCTCGATAGAGCTCCTTATTTATCTCTAAAAAGTAATGAAATCTAGACAAAGTCGTTCCAAGTCTAAGGTTCCTTACTGCGATTTCTTTGTTATTATAGTTATTTTTGTGAAACTTGGCCGTTGAAGGGTACACAACGGTACAAAACCAGGTGCTCCATGACACCATTGCACCAATCCTGACTTGTACCCACTAACCAACGCCATTTATATGGCCATTGAACCCTAACTCTGTACCAAATTTCAGCTCTCTGAGTTTATGGGAAGTACTAGTTCTATTTTGATGATCAGGAGTGAGTGAGTGTCGTAAATGCGAAACTTTGCTTTCGCTTAACTTCGGAACTAAATGACCTACAGACTTGAAATTTTAAATTTTAAGATTGTGATTATAGCTTACTGGATGACGAAAATTTCTGCGTCTGGTCTTATACAAAGGTTCACAAATAGGGGCCTGAAAATGCGGCGAAATGGTTCCAGTAAAGGATGGTACGGCAGTGTTTGCTTTGCGCTCGACTTTGGCGGGGGCACTGCCGTGCCCCCGATAGAAAAATAGCAATTTCATACAAATCAGCTGTTTCCTTAAGTTTGCCGTATATGATTACTTCCCAGAATTTGATCCTTATTAGCAATACTATCGAATGGTGTAATAATACAGGTTGTGATTTTTTTCCAAAATCAGCGGGTTCGAATCCTGGCCAGGATTCTTGACTTTTCTAAAATCCATTAATGTAGTTTTAGTTTTCGTCAAAATCGGCCTCGAGAATCCTTTCAAGTTTTTTCGATATTCCTCATAGTTTCGGATATAGCCATCCACGCCCAGTTGAAAAATTCACCCTGTATAGTGTAGGTAAGCCGTGTGGTCTTAAATGAACCAACACAAAAGCGTCTAGACATAATACTAATAGATTATGTAAGTAGGCAAACTTTTGTGGGACAATATCCATTTCCTGTTTGATACGACAAACATTATTGAAAACAAATTGGTCATGGTATTTTAGAACTACCAGAAAAAACAAAACCTAAAAATATCCTAACCGAATTCACTGATCGTGCACTAAGATCTAAAATTACAAACTAAGCGCACGAATGACAATAATCCAGAAAACACTACATTAATAAAATAGCAGTACAATGCGTTGCTAAACGAATCTCCGAGCCATATTTTATTGCAGATCTTAAATGATTTCTTTAACGGTAAATCGTGAGTAACTTGTCCGATGAAATAATGAGAATTATGTTGCAGCTACTGTGTAATAAACCAATGTAACCTTCTATATCGCACGAATATAATATTGGAATTGGAACATTTAGAAATAAAGCCTTACACTACCAACTTGACTGTTATGCTTTTTACAACTATGTTGAATTCTGCTACTGTTCATAACTACATGCAACTCAAGTAAAAGTACTTACTCAAGGAAAAACACAGATTCCTCAAGAAACATTTCATGATTTTATTATCAACTGATCGCTCTTGGGATTTAAACCACATCATTTCCACGTAGTAGGTACCTCAAGAACTTTCTTCAGAAATGAACACCTTCCATGTTTGCTTACTTGATTCTAGATCTTTAAATGAGCTGGGGATCCAAAAAGGGCCACGAACAGAATCAGAATACAATTCCTATTATAATTCTGCCATAGTGACCTTTTAGACCTCCAGATGATTCATTATTGCTTAGGTACCCACTGCTCAAAACTATCATAAAATTCATAAGTAACCACTTATCTCATTTAAGCTTTATAGCTCCATTGTTCTGGTGCATCGTAAGTGAGTATTTACAAACACCCGCGCTAACAAAAGAGAAACTACGATTGCTCGCCTTCACATACAACATACGTCATATAATCGTGTCATATGTAGACATATGGGCGTTAAGATGCTCGTAGGTAGGTAGCTGATTGGTAGCAAGTGTTCCGGTCCGATCTCTCTCTTCAAACGTTACGAGTCCATTTAAGTTCTGTCAGGAAACTGTCACATTAGCTTAATTGCTTTGATTACTTGTGCTTTATTTTTTAGTTAATTATTATTTTACTATGCATAGTATATTGAACGTATTACTCGAATTCCTTAATGTAACAAGTAACCAACAGTAAGTCTTACCTAGCAACAGTTTCAAAGTCAACGGAAATCCTGTATGTGCGTCACATAATTTTTGCTCAGATACCTACGTGTACACATTAGTTATATAATTTGCTTTATTATCTCAGCAATTCATCAAATATGCCTTTTAGTAATTTAGATATTTCATTATTTTAAGGAATTCAATTCCAGAAACCTATCTACGTCTTCAGAAGGTAGTCGTGACGGTTTAAATGTCTACTTCCTTACGCAAATTGAAGAACATACAATATTTCGTGCCATCTCAGGGTCAAGCCAGCTCAGCTGTCTGACGTGACGTCTACCTGTGCTGACGTCACTCACGAGTTGGACGTCGTACCTACGAGGCACGCGCCACGCACTCGATAACCTCAGTGATACTACATTAGATAGATAACCAACTTCATATCACCTATACATAGCTTCATACGCAGGTAACTTCTGTTTGGAAGAACAAAGGTGGTGTGAATGTGAACTCGTAGAACAATTCATGTTTAAACAGAGGTGAATGAAATCAATGAACCATCAGTCCAATAATAATAACGAAAGGTATCGCGGTAAATGAACATTACTGATAACTTTTCGGCATCCTTCTGCTATCAGCAAAATTATCCAATTGATACCATTATTGGTTTTTGGTTTATCGCAAATCATGCAGTCTGTGTCAAAACCTTACATTAAAGCATCGTTAGTTAGATTATTGTGAATTAAAAATTATTAAATGAATATGTTTACAGTAAACTCGTTTTGGTAAGTAAGCGTAAATCACTTGATGCGAGTTTTTTGTCTCGTTCCAATCTGGTGAACATTCACTATTCTTACTTTGTTCTTTTCTGGAACTTTAAACAATGCTTACTGTAGTTTAGCTGCTTCTTTTATTACGATTGCGTCATAATAAAGAGGACTATATATAGAACTTGACAGCGACTTCGCTGGCGTCAAAATCAGATTTTTTTTTTGGTACGTACTACCACTTTCAAAGGTATTCCCATTGCGGTTATGGTGTAACTGCGTACCAAATATCGAAATTTCAGCCACAGATTTGAAAAGGTGACAGAGTCGCAATACTCACTTCCACTTTCCAAAGAAATAGTTGGAAAAATAGGCAAAATAAACATATTCCATAACATTAAAATACATCACATTTACAACTCCAGGAAATAAAATACGAAAAAATGGGTTTATCCAAAACCACAAAAGAACAATAAAACAACAATTTACCTAATCAATAAAGTCTCCTTAAAATGCCAAAGACGATGCTTACATGACCCTCCCAGAGAAAAACAGGCTTTCGTATGATGTCACACACCAAGTTTAGAGCCCCATCAATATTTGTATTGCCTAAATACAAGGATACGATATATTGTGGACAGTAAATCGAATAAGATAAGATACGACGCCGACGTCTAAATGGCTGGTCTATAAGTCACAATATAAAGGTAAATAGATATAGAGCTCAAACATAACAGACAAAATGAGTTTACCACAGAGACGAGTCCCTGTGGTAAACATTTTTGTTGTAAGTTAAGTTGCTTGATTTAGGAAATACCGTTATGATGTTATGCTTTTTTTTTTTTTTTAGGGTGGCAAAATCATCAAATGAGTCCTCCCGCCCTGGGTGGGGCGGGAGGGACTGTCAGACTCTTACTGACTAAAATCCACCCGTGTTCCGTCGGATGCCCTTTACGTTCCGGGGCCACGGTATCCTGGATTAAGAAAAATCCGCGACCCCGGCAGGCATTTGGCCCCATAAGGGGCCCCGTCGGTGACGCGTGAAACACGACGCGCCACCGACCCGGGCTTGGTCCTTGGTCGGACGGCGAGCATACCCATTACTCACTCTCTATTACTCACCGTCCGCAAGCCCGCTCCGCCGCTGTGCCCTCTGCTGTTCAGAGCGACACGCGTTGGAGCGTCCACCCGACAGGCTATTTGCATACGGGCAAAGAAACCCCTTAGGCACTGTGTGCCTAAGGGGTTTCTTTGCCCGCATCCCAGGGTGCACCGGCCCGAAAAACTGGTCTTCCCCCCGGACGTATCCGAGAGGGAACTCCAGTCCACGGGCGCACGTGGAGGTTTCCTGTCTTAGCACCCCATGATGTTATGCTACAAAATTATTCATGCCAGAATTTCACCATAACATAATACAATTATGTCGATGTCCTATTCATAAGCAGGTTAAGTTGCTACAATTGTATTTGAACCAGTTACGTCTTCTTAAGGTCAATAATGATTTCAGGCCATGGCCACAGCAGCAGTAACAGTTGTTTAAACAACACATTAGCATTTAACGCAGTAAACAGCTGATGAAATTACGTTCGATTGCTGTTACAAAAATCTCAAATACAGAATTGCTAAAACATTTACTAATAACAACTTTATAAGTGTTGAACGGTTTGCTAAGTCTTGACAAATGTTTTGCATAGTGAAATCTTAGTGCTAAATATGCACAATCAGTAGTATTGTCTAGGTAAATAGATGGTTATTTACTCAGACAATTGTCTCTCAATTATGTGTGGCAGTGAGCAAGAATTTATTGTTTTCATGTCACAGAAAATACATTAGACACTTAAAGACAAATCCGGTCATCATAAATCCACTTCATCGAAAGCACGGTAATTACAGCTTTTGCTTACAAAATGGCAAGTATCTGAGCTCTGAAAGTTATCTTCACTTTGTCAATTTATGAATTACCAAACCGAATCAAGATCTAATGATTAATTTTGAACAAAAGAAGTTACTCGAATACTTTCTTCTTGCTACGGGAATTCGTTAAAAGTCAAGATGGGAGAAGAACAGAATAGAATCATTTATTCGCAGAATCGCTTTTTGCGAATATTTCCAACACTTATTTCCACGACAGGTATTGAGTGCTAATCAAATGTATTTTCAAACCACATTTTGCTGTAATGATTCACACAGGTTTATACCAAGCCGTGTAAATTATTTTCATCCATACATTTGGACCGAGTATGTACTGAATGTAAAGGACAGAATGGTTTTTTTTTTCGAATCAATGTTTGTCCCAAAATAAAATTGTTCAGTTTGATCGTCTGAACTCTAAAGGAAACCATTATGACAAACGCTCATTATCTCCCTAGCTGTTTCCCTACTATGTTATGGTCAACTTTTTTGCCACGATCTCCTTCCTGATACACGCTGTTATAATCTTTAATGTTTTCGTTTGTTCACGGGGTTTTGTAATGGAAAATAATCAACTTCGTAACTCTTATCGGCTCAGTATCGACTCTTGGTAATGCACCGGGTTGCACAAATACTATGATTTTGCATATCGCCACAATAATCGCACGGTTTATTTCTCGCTTACTACTGTTGTAATCGAATAATGGAAAGTGAATATACTCAGTTACCTTCTCGTGAGAAACAATCACATTGTCCCAACGACCACGTAGATAGTGTTTAGATTTCACACGTTAAGAAAAACCTACTTAATTACGTTAGTATGTATAGAGTTGTTTGTAGCCATTTTTGTATTGAAAGATAGAGTTTTCTGATCGTGTAAATTAATAGCAATCTTAATTGATTTTGTCATTAATATCTACTAACTAAATGTGAACTATCCAGTAAATGTTCGTCATTTACTGGATAGTTCACATTTTTTGTTGTTCATGCAGTCGGAATTATGGACATTATTATCAATACTTGTTGCTTAATTAATGGGCTAACTTCAAAGAATAAACCTACTTTCTTAGGCTCACCAAGCAACTTCAATTTTACGGTATTTATGTAATGATGTCTTATGATGACAGTACGCGATATTAGGGACTCGATCTATCACTCACCGTTATATTTTTTCTATCCAACATACATGATACATTAGATTATGAAACTAACAAGATGTCTTGATACTTATGCTGTAATGACATCTTGATTGATGATTTGTATGTAACGAACATGATTAGAAAGGTAACATGTCTGTCAGAGAGAGCAACATAGAACATAGTGACAATGACATCGTTTTGGACCTGTTGCACGCCACTGCGAACATTATGCGAACAATAGCTATGTCCACACATTCATGACATGGCTTTTGTTTTGATCTCCTTTCCAAAACAGTGAAAACTCAACCTTAACTGTAACCACACTAAACTTATTCTTGTAATTCCAAAACTGTTGTTAAAAAAACGAATTCATTGATTATAACGGCAACTTGAATGAAAGTCAAGAACGCACCTGCGTTTTCCATCGGAATTGTGAATTTCTATCAATGAGTTAAATGAGTTTCTATAAAAGGGAGGAAATCCGAAAATGTTATAATAGGCTAGTTGCCCAAAAAAATGTAATTAGTCCGTCTTTTAGATTATTCGAAAATAAGGGACACGTATTTTTTCATTTGTAAATTAGACTAAAAATGACAAAGATATAGCCTATTAAAGTTACGTGTGACGTCACACGTAACTTTAATGGGCTATATCTTCGTTATTTTAGGTTTAATCGAAAAAAGAAAAAATACGTGTCCAATATTTTCTTATAATCTAAAATGCGGACTAAATAGAATGTAATTATTTTGACCCTGGAAACTACCCTATTATAAATTATGTGGTACAGAGGTATTTTATTATACCGAGAATAAAACAAGTTCTTTAATAATCTGTCGAATAGCTTCGCTAAGTAATTAATTCTTATTTCATTACATCGGATCCTATTTAAATTAAAACAAGTATCTGCCAGAAAAAATATTTGAAATGTTTTTTTAGGACGAACACTACCCAGTACCTATTCTTGTTTGCATTTTAATATAAATTAATCTATTATTTATGTTCACAGTGGTTAAACCTCCAAACTAGTTATTTTAAATTGAAACCGACAAAAACGACGTAAACTCACATTCCAATGTATATAAGTACCCGTTGCCCGTTTACGGACGTTTTATTTTAGTCAGGAATCTAACCTGTTCTATTTTCAGGTTTATTACCGAAATCATAAATGGCACTAACATTCTGCGTACCTATGCTCATCTATAATTTTGCAAATAACACCGATACATTCAATTAATTTTCTGTCGAACCCTTTTATTGTGCTTTTAATGCTACTATTATAATACTAATATTAATAGATTTTTTAAACAAAAATATTTGTTGTAGGCCTATATGGTTACAATTACAAGAATCGTTAGTTTTAACCCTGACATACGTAAGATGCGATTTCATTACAATTTAATTAACTAAGTATTAAATCTTTAGAATATACTGAAGTTATAAAATTGTGAATATAATGTAAAAAAAAAACGTACCGTGTATTCAGTAAAAAAAATAAACACTACGTTGTACAAATCGAACTTGGTACTAATTTGTATGAACTTGTGACCTCGCATCAACAACAATTAGCTGGCTGTCGGGTGTGCATCAAACCAATATGACCACTTTTAGGTCTCGCTTTGGTTTTTGTTGTTCTTGATAAATTTTAACTACACGAATTTAGGATTTTTTCAAGTTTAATCGAGTAGGTATATCTTATTTCCTTGTTATTTATTGAATACATTATTTTAAAGGTTACAGTTTGTTACATTATTACATAACATTTCAAAACTGGACAGTATTTTTCTTCGAGAACGCTGTTCTAAATAAGGTTGCGCAATATTTTTTCAACATAATTAATTAATATACATAATGGAACCACCTAACGATCAGGTTATTTAAGCATTCGACACCTTTGACAAGGTTTAGTCAAGCTTATGTTCCCCGGGGGTTAATACCTGCTCTATAATTTTATATTGTTTTATAGTAGTTCAAACAAAATGATTGAAAATAGTGCTAATAATCAAATAGTTAAGAAAAAAAATGTGGATGTATCGTGTTGGAATTGTTTCAATGTGGAAAATGAAGATAAAGACAGTGAAATAGAAGTTCCGTTATCAAAAATCCGTGAAAAAAATAGAGGAAAGTTTAAGTTATATTCTGTTTTGGTTTCCGAAGTGTCAATGCCTAAAGCAGTACCATTAAAACAGAAAGTGCGCGAAAATTATGCAGTTGGCAAGAAAATTGAAAAGAAACTGATCAAAGAATCTAAAAAAAGGAATAATGTTTGCGTACAAGTGAGCGAAGAACAAATTGTGGCAAATGAAGCAGCAAATATTGCCTTGCCAGAAGATGACGAGGATGATTTAGAAGATGTAAAAGAAGAATCTACTCAAACTGAAGCAGAACAAAATACTTGTCGTGATTCAAATATTACTCCGCAAGTTCACGGACAGGTATGTCCTGAAAACTCAGACAGTGAATATGAAGAATCTCACGTGTCTTCTGCATTTCCCAACATTAGTAAAAAAACTAAATTGGCTTCAATAACAAAGCAACAAAACGTGTCGTATGAAGCTCCAACTTGTACTCCGCCTGAAAAACTTAAGGGTCACCTGGAAAACTCAAAATCAATAAAGAGTAATGAAACTAATAAAGAATTTAATGTTTCTTTCGAATGTCCAACCAGTTTTCCGAAAGTTATTACTGCTGAACAAGGTAAAGAGGACACGCAGAACCCAAAATCAACAACAAATAGAATGAATGAGGAATCTAATGTGTCTGTCTCGTGTTTAAACATGTCCTCAAAAACTAAATGTGTTCCATTAATTAAGCAACATAGTATGTCTCATGAATCTCAACCTACTACTGAAAAAAGTACAGGAGACTCGGAAAACTCAAAATCAACAACGTTTAACCAAATCAATAAAGAATCGAATGTTTCATTCGAATGTCCAACTAGTTCGCCGATAACAAAGAAACATAACGTGTCTTATGAATCTCCGACTATTACACTGTCTGGACAGTGTAAAGAAGAATCGGAAAACAGAAAATCAATAATATCTCCTAAAACTAAATGTGCTGCTCCAACTATAAAACAACTAAGCATGGCTTTTGAATCTCCGACTGTTGCACTGGCGGAACAAGTTAAAAAGAACTCGGAAAAATCAATAAGTAATAACGATATAAATAAGCAATCTAAAGTGTCTTTCGAATGTTCTAAATTATCTCCAAAAACAGAATGTGCTCCAATAATTAAGCCACATAACGTGTCGTATGAATCTCCATCTGTTCCACTACGTGGACAAGGCAAAAAGAACTCGGAAGCTTTAAAATCAATAAAGTATGGCGAAATCGATAAACAATCTACTTCTCCAACTTTCGAATGCTCTAACATTTCTCCAAAAACCAAATATACATCTGCAATAAAGCCGCATAACATATCCTATGAATCTCCGACCAGTACATTGCCTAAACCAAGTGACCAAAACGACAGTGTATCTTTAGAATGTTTAAATATTCCATTGCCTGAGGATAATCAGACCTCTTGTGGTCAAGTAGCAAAAGAACAAAATTCGACATTTGAATTTCCAAGTCCCACACAAGACCGTACCGATGGAAAAGATGACTCTGAAATTAAATACAGAGTTCAAATCGAAACTTCAACACCTAAAACATATATTGATATCAAAGATATTAAGATCTGTGAGCATCCTTCTACAACAAATACACCAGAAGAACATAATGATTATGAGATAAGAAGGATCATAGGAAAAATTCAGAATTTGTCCATTTCTGAAAGAGAGGAAAGCGTGACTGAAAGTGAGAAAACTGATGTTGCCAGTTCCAATAATTCAGAATCTGGTTATGAAGGATCGTCTATTCGTGATTTACATGATATCGATTCATTGAATAAAAATATGGTGTATACATCAAAACATTCAGCAAGCAGTAAATCTTTAATGCCGACTCCTTTTGCTCAGAAACGAGACTCTCAAGAAGATTTCAAATCTTCTTTGCCGGTGCTTAATATGACACAAAGAAAAAACATTCTAAAGTCCACAAAATCTTTATCGGTAGAAACCGGTGATACTGAAAACAAACCCGTGAAATCTTTGCGTTGGAGTACACTTGAATTACCGCACAGGTCTTCACGTCTGTATGGTATGTAATCATTTCAATTAATGAATAATTTATAATATAAGTACAGAAAATAATGTATTTCTATTATTTTATAAGCAGATAGTTTATCATATAATCGTTAATTTTTCTTTTGTGCCTACAGTAAAAATATGCATGTATCAATACTTGAAATAAAACCTAGGTTCAAGTTTTAAGTTCATCGCTATTAATAGTCCTAAACCACAAATCCACAATTCAATAAAGGAAAATAAAAATAACGATTTAAATGTTGTGTCCCGTTAGTTGAAAGTGTCCATCCAGCTTTATGGACACAGCAATCAAATGAGTGAGAAGTCTCCCCGGTTTAATTCAATCCTACGCATTGTGAACATCGTAGGTTATTTACAACAGTTTTTTTGCACCGCGTTCTATCTCTAGCGGTATCGCAATGCCAGCATACATACACAGTTTATGTGTACTAAAACAACAGGAAACGACCATGACATGTAGGATACGATAAAATACGGATTTTATGTGGAATTGAATAAAGTGATTTAGTCCAGTGACATGCAGTCGTGTTGCGCGGTGATACAAACTCTGAAATAATGGTTTATTCAATTAGTTATAAATCGGAACCGGGTTATTCGTCCATAGAAAACAAAAGTGGCAACCCTGGCGAAATAAATGCTGAACCATATCGTCACGTGGACATTTACCGAAGGACCGTAGTTAAAAGTGATAAAAAAATGACGTTCGGTTCGTTTTTGAGTCGGTGTTTGTGTTGTAAAGGAACATCGGATGAAGAACTTGACTCACCCGTAGATAATCCAACATCAGCTCTTGTTGGACCTACCGGGAGGAGTTATACTCTTAATAATGAAGCAGCGAAATCTAGTGTAGTGCAAGAAACGAGTGTCCCATCATTGATTGTCACTAGGCCACTTGATGATGAGTTTTCTACTTCTACAACGACGCTTTTGCTAGCCTCTGAACGAAATGCAAGTGAAATCTATTTAGGCGCGCAAAACTATTCCTTCAAAAAAATGGTAGCAGTTCCATATGAGTCCTCCCAGGATTCAGACGGCAACAGTCGGTGCAGTACATTAAAATCTGGTGAGAAAATCTCATTCATTCGAGAGATTTTATCGTGTCGAGACACTTTTTTAAAGTCTTTGGAGTGGTGTGATAATTCTTTGACGAGAAGCAAAAGGTGTCGATTAGTCAAACCCGACGAATGGCTAGAATTGAAGAACGATGGTACCGAAATCAGATTTGACAACTTGAAGCACGCCTTGGTTCTCTGGCACAAATAATTATTGCACAACTAACTCCGCATCGTTTATTAAGGCACTGACTAACAGTGTTATTTTGTGTATTATTTAATTTAACTGAGTGATTGAATGTTTCTGAGAAGAGCAATTAACTGGTGGCACTAACTTTTCCATAATACAACATGACACGATCTTTTCTTACACGAATAAACTCATGTTTATGTGAGACTCCTACTTTGAACATAATCAAAAATCGAAAACACCGTAACTTTCCATAACTAAATCGGAATTACCATGACCAATGATTGTGCATATTTTTGTGCTTTTTATCAATGTCATATTATTGGCGTACGTTAGACTGAATTAAACACTCGACCATGTTTATTTTTGTACTATGTGGTGTCTAACAATGATGATAACGGTTGTTTTGTATTGTTTCCAGATGAGGTGTACATGTCCGACTCGGTGTCACCCAACCATGCAACACTGCCGAGGCGTTCAAACTCACCACACCACGAAAGAGACATGCTCGATAGGGATAGGTTCTCCCTCAACAGGAGTGGGCTACAGGTAAAAATATAATTTAGTACTTCGATAACCTTAGTCCTATAAAATTATCTTGACTTGCTGACTTCATAGCTAAGCTGCTGCGCACCACAGACGACGAGTAGTATGTGCGCTGCGTCACGAAATCCATTAGCATTCCAATGAGTTAGTACGTTAATCTTAATTTAATCAAGTTGTTTAATGTGACGTCTCATCAAACTGCATTGAGAAGTCTTGATATAGCTAGTAACTACGTGATTAGTTTTAATTGCTACTTACTACCCAAATCGATCATTAAATTAAATGCCACAATAAATCAACAAAATCAATATTTTGGTCCAACCACGGTGAATCACCTACTTTTACATTAACCGTGTCGCATAAATGTTTCCACGTCTCTGTGGTTCTAGAAACACTTTTGCAAGCAAAAACCGACCTTTCGAAACAAGCTTTAGGGCCTTTATGTATTGTAGGTGCAGTAAGTGTAGGAGTATTGTCTCGATGACCGCGTTGGCCATTGTATTATATTACTTCGTCTTGCAACACGACCCGCGAACAACGAGGCTTTGCAAAACGTTTAACGAATACCTGAATGTATACAAGGCAGGGTGACCTATACAAAGAGTTCTAGACACTATGTAGCTAGTTTTTTACATGTCTCCGATAAAATTAGGTTACTGTGCCATTTTATGTGATGAATAGCGTAAATGCGTGCAACACGCCCCTTCTCGGCGGACTTGTAAACTTGACGCTCGAGTTGATCACCCGGATGTGCATGTGTGTTTTAAATTATAGCTTGAAATGTTTAGATATAGAACACAGTAATAAGTACGCATATCAAACAGCACTTGAAAAAGGTGAGATTCTGGTATCATAGAAATTCGAAATCAGTCAAGGTTTAAAACAGGATATTAATAAGAAGCCGTGGCAAAGTTAAAAAAAAAAACAGAATATGATATGAACCAATCATTGTACATTTGCTGAATCTGTAAAATAAATCCTTGCTGTCACACATTGCAATGGGAAGCTATTAAAGCGATAAACAATTTTATAATTTAAAACAAAATGCATTCTCACTGGGCTTGGCCTATCGTGGTTGACACTCGAAATGTTGTAATATTAATCCCTTATAAAGTGTCTGAGTGTGGGTAGATACGATAAAACGTTATTACTCAATGCCATATGCGGTCGTTTGGCCCGTTTCACATGTCTGTGCGCTCACACTATACTGCATTTAATTTGAACCAAATATAGGTGTAGATTACCTAACTTGTAAAGCATAATAGAACCGAAAAATCATGTCTATGTGTACTTAGTAGGTATATCGACAATTATCTATACTCAACTCTCATTCGAAATTATCATGGGTAATAGCAATGATTATATAGAAAAAAAATAGACCATAATGTATAGTAATAGACCAGAATTACGGAAACAGCTAGCAAATAAGATGTTTACGTACTTTGATAGAATTTATGCCGTTACATTAGCGTTCACTTCACACGCAATGCTTTAGAAAATCAGACATAAAGACCACAAATGACATGTTCCACTAACAAGTAACATGTAGTGCTGACACAGTTATTCAGTAAAATATAGACATTTTAGAATGACAGAACATTCTATGCACTATTTGACTGGTAAAACAAAGAAAATGTATTTATTCGCTTACTAGTTTATACCTATTGCTGTTTATTTTTATCTTTATTTGTTAGAGGCACAATTTAAAACGAGCTTTATCTTAATTGAATCTGTGACATTCAAATTGTTGCTATCTGTGCAGGATATCAAAATCTAAAAGCATTATAGACCTAGACTTACCTATATGTAAAACACCAATTAAATAAACTTCTTAATTATTTAAACATGTTCGAAAAAAAGGAAAGAAATCATAAGCATTAGCTAAATAATTAAATCATAAGCATTCATTTCAACAGTCCCTATACCTGTCATGTAAGTGCCATAACTGTTAATCACTGTTAATTCACACAGACTTCCTTGTACTTTATATACCTAGAATACCAACCATACATACATAATATACAGCATGACCTAATTACCTAACATATAACTTAGTTTTACCTTTTATTAAATACACCAAGACGCATCTTCATCTTAAGCATAATCATCGTGTAATACTGCTTTGACACAGGCTTCCTCTCTGTTAGAGAGAGTGGGCTGTATCCACCACGCGGGCCCAGACTTCTTCGTTATATAATTTACTGAATAACATGCTCAGTTATGTTATAATAAATAACAAAAACCCTACATCCATTGCCTGACAACATAATACATTGATGCAGATTAAATTATCTGTTATACAATAAATGTATTTCCTGATCTTGTTAAGGTAACTTGACATAAATGCCTGTTACTGTATAGGGCATAAAAATGAGATCTGCGCCTACGCTGGACAGGTTCCCAAGACTTGCGTGGGCGCAAGTAGACTACATTTTTTGTCTATTGTTTCGTATAAGGGAATTAAATTAAAGTTAATGATAATAAGACAAAGGGGATTGGATGGGAGATAGGATCAATATTTATAATGATACGGTCCTTTTGTTTGGATGTTTTTATTGCCTGATGCGTTTGTTGATAAAACTGCAAACGTATGACGTGTTTTATACCTATTAGTGGAAATGTTCTGCTGGCTGACTGTTCTGTATTTTGTCTGATACAAGGATGCTTTTGGCAGGTGACAACTATTCTCCAAAGCAATTTCAAAATTGTTTTTCAACAACGCCCCTCTTTCAGTTTCCTAAAGGCGCAAAAATCCTTTTGGCTCAGAACGTATCTAAAGTCTCTATTGAGAACTTCTACACATACACAAGTTCCCAGCAAAAGCAATGAAGTAAGAAACAAAAGAAAAGCGATAATCCACATAAAACAAATGCCACACACAAGTATTCACGCAGGAATTGTAGTAGCGAGTGACAGAATGATAATGCAAGCAAACAAAAACATGCCGTTTGGTTGGTTCACCGTAATTGTAGATCAGTAGTGATCGCGAGTCGCGGTATCATAGCAAAATGTGCAATGTGTTCTCTCACTACTTTATTTATAGATAGTTTTAAACCTAATTCCGTGTGAACAGCCGCGTTGGCTTTTTACTCCCGGAACGGAATTTATTTCGTCGTTCTCATTATTTAATTTTGAAAATGTCTATACGAAATAATAACTTTGGTGACTGCAAAATTTTGGTGAGAATCTAGCTGGAAAGATGTAATTTTGTAAAAGTATAAACCATTGTTTCTTCTTATATTTGCTGATTCATGCTTGTGTTCTGTATTTCCACCGTATGTTTTCGAATAAGTTTGACTTGGTTGTCCTGCCAATTATTACCTATTTTCATATCATCATTGTCCTGCTCATATTTCAATTTATTTTGGGACGGCACAGTATGTCCTTTTCTATGTTTTTTTGTAAATCGTCATCTCAATAGTCACTCCCGTAACCATATCATCAATATTTAATACTAAAACTAATATCCAACTTGTTTCTTTCCAGGTCCGTTCCGAATCCATGGCATCAGTATACTCCGGTGCCGGGGAGGGTACCAGGGCTAACGTGACGATCAGGGGAGAGGTGCAGATCTCATTGTTGTACAACTACAGGCTGGGAGCCCTGGAGGTCGGCGTCAAGAGGTGCCGGGACCTCGCACCTGTCGACGTCAAGCGGAACAGATCCGATCCTTACGTTAAGGTGGGTGATGTTATGTGACTTAGCTTCTTTAGCAGATATTTGTCCACAAACAGCTGCAACCTAATGCAAAATTTGTGTGAATACTGCAACTGAATGGATAACCATATTTTTGGTGTTGGTCGGACTAGTGTAGGTTTCGTTTGTAATCGGATTATTGTTTTAACAGCATACATCTTTTTTTACAAACATAGACGACAATTCTATGGATTTTAGTGTCGAAGTGTTCTGCATATGAATAAGGCAAACAGTTCATATCCGGTTACAATATTCCTATTTATTTTGGACTGATCATAGATTTGGTATCTAAATTCAACAATACATTCACTTTAGAATGCAAATTATAAAACGTATGTAATGAATTTTTTATTTGTGTTCTAGACAGTTATCAGGTTATTTATAGCTGTAACTTTACTACCGTCCATCCACTTTAATTCTACCATGGTATATTACCATAAACGGTATTTCCTGACCAGGTGAATTTTAAAAACCTATCGTTGCCAACGAAATATATTGGAGCAGGTGGAGTCACCCGTTCATAAGATATTGAATGTCAAATAATAATTTTACAATTCAATAAACACAAAACTCAGGTGCTAAATATTAATTAATGGCTTACTATAAACCTGTCTAAAAATAATCGAGTTTACCTGTTTCATGGCCACGGCTAACTAACAACGTTGATTAACATACACAACGAGAATATTAATACGAATCATAATATAATAGGAGTATGAGTGTGTCAACTAGGTAGCAACCAGACCCAATTGTTGTTGTCACGTAACAATTTAATATGACCTGTGTGGATTGTGGTCAGAAAATTATTGTATATCATGACTTACATAAAGAAAAATTCAACTAAAAACATTATTCATAAGCCCCTAATTCCTTAGTTTGATTGAATAAGAGAAGTAGTGAGAATAAACGAGTTTTCTTTGTTTAACCATTTAAGAATCACTTGTCATTTGGTGTTAATATTTTAATTTGGATATGTTATTCGAATAACTTTAGGCTTGGCTCTATTATTGTCTCTTGCGCAATGTTATACAGACAAGAGCAGCAGTGGTGATCCAGTGGTATCGGTCCCGACTTACAAGTTGTAGATCGTGGGTTCGAACCCAGCCAGGCGCATTACTGTCACATGGTAAAGGAAAATATCGTGTGGAAACCGGCATGTTCTAGAACCAAAAATTCGAAGACATGTGACATCTACCAACTCGCACTGGGACCGCGTGGTAGATTACGGCCCACTACCTCTCACAGAGAGGAGGCCTGTGTCCCAGCAGTGGGAACATTGTAGGCTGATGATGATGATGAGACATAGATGATTAACATCGAAAGGTTTGATATTCCAGGTGTACTTGTTACCGGACAAGTCCAAAGCTGGCAAGAGGAAGACGAAGGTGAAGAAGAACACCCTGTCGCCGGTGTTCGAGGAGACGCTGAGCTTCGTGCAGCCGCTGGCCTCGCTGTCCGCGCGGACACTGTGGCTGAGCGTGTGGCACGCCGACATGTTCGGGAGGAACGACTTCCTGGGCGAGGTCACACTGCCGCTGGCCGACGTCGTGTTCGACGACCCCGCGCCCATGTGGTACAACTTGCATGAGAGAGTGAGTCCAATTAACCTTATTATTATTATTTATTTGTATACTTTTGTGTATCGCGACTTTATTGCCGAATTTGCATGATAGCACGAGCCAAAGCCAAGTACTACCCTAAGATATTAGTGTCATGATGAGCTGATAATGAGACTGAATTTTGGGATGATGAGTTTCTGTGTCTGTCTTTTTTTTTATTAAAACGTTGCCCCACACTAGTAATTTCTCCTGTGTCGTGGTTACGTTTACAAACATATAAACTCACATACACAAACGCCCAAACTCGAAGCAACTCCTTGTAGATCATACAAATATTTGCTCCATGCGGGAATCGAACCCGCGACACGCAGCGCAACAGTCCAATCGCTCAGCCACTGCGCTAACCGTGCCGTCTAATTAGACGGCACGGTTAGCGCAGTGGCTGAGCGATTGGACTGTTGCGCTGCGTAGTAGGTAAATTTACCTACTAGCTGTTCCCTGTGGTTTCACCCCCACTGCCCGGCTCCTATTGGTCATTGGCGTGATGTTATGTAGCCTATAGCCTTCTTAGATAAATAGACTACGTATACACATACATAGATAGATAGATAGATAGAATATACTTTATTGTACACCAAAAACGTTACACAACTGTTTTATAAAATTGCTAATACTAGGGTTACAATGGCGGTCTTATCGCTTACAGCGATATCTTCCAGACAACCTGTTACTGGTCTATGGATTTACAATAAAAAGGTGGAGGTAGTCAGTGGCGTACTAAAATACATGTTTACCATATAAAATTTAAGAATTTAAAACAATTGTAATCGTATTATCACTATATATACAAATATAGAACATATACTTATATTAATAATACAAATATATAATTAAAAATAAATATGTATATTATGTGTTCTCTAACAAATTAATGGTACAGGAAAGAAGGTAGATTGATGATAATAATTAAGCAGGTAGGGGTCGAAGAATATTAAAGAGAATGAAAATGATTAACTACTAAGTTTTTAAAAGCAACTAGTGACTGAGCTTGTCTTACCGGCACGGGCAATGCATTCCACAAACGGATAGCTTGAACCGTAAATGACTGGTCATAAAATTTTGTGGAATGAGCAGGCATCACAAGACTCAAATTCTCCGATGATCTTAAGTGTCTAAGATGTGTGTCATGAAGGAACTTGAAACGTTCTTTGAGGTAAAAAGGGGTTGTAGGATTAAAGAGAATACTGTAAAGTAATGATAAAATATGTGCATTCCGGCGAAGGCGGATAGGCAACCACTTGAGCTTAATGCGAAACTCGGAAATATGATCATATTTACGCAAACCAAATATGAATCTAATGCAAAAATTTTGGAGACGCTCAAGCTTATCTAGCTGCACTTCAGTGAGATCTGGATAACTGGAATCGGCGTAGTCAAGGATTGGGAGAAGAAGGGATTGTACTAGCGCAGTTTTAGTGGCAGTTGGCAGGAAATTACGCAATCTACGTAAAGACCCCGCAGACGCAAATAATTTGCGGCTCACTTCCTGCAGTTGTGGACCCCAGGACAATTCCTTATCAATATAAATGCCCAGGTCCTTAACAGAGTCACTGTAAGGAATTGTAGCTCCATCAAAAACTACCTGAGGAAGCTTTGTCCAGTCAATTTTAGAACGCAGCCTAGAGCTGCCGACAACAATGACTTGGGTCTTCGCAGGGTTAACCTTCAAACCGTGTGCCAAACTCCATTCCGAAATACGTGCTAAGTCCGCATTCACCACATTCACAGCCTCTGACAATTTATCTAAGGGAGCTTGTGAATAAATTTGCAGATCGTCAGCATATAGATGGTAGGATGAAAGAAGTTCATTAGAAATAGAATTAATAAATATTGCAAAAAGAAGAGGAGATAGAACGCCCCCCTGTGGCACGCCGGCAGTAGTATTGCACCATGAAGATGACACACCTTCAATGCAAATACGCTGTCGACGGTCACACAGGTAACTTCGAAACCAATCAATTACTGTTGGAGATATGTTAAGAGAGCAGAGTATACCGAGCAGGACATCAAAATCGACGGTGTTAAAAGCATTGCTGAAGTCCAATAACGAAAGGATCGTCAGATTTCCAGTGTCCATACCCGATCTAATGTCGTCCGTGATATTAATAAGAGCTGTGGTAGTACTGTGTCCTGGACGAAATCCAGATTGGTTAAGATTTAGGAGTCGATTTTTACACAGGAAAGCACTAAGCTGATTGTGGATAAGGCGTTCTAGGACTTTGGATAGGAATGGTAAAATGGAGATAGGACGAAAATCAGAAAAGGAAACAGGATTACACTTTTTTGGAAGCGGGATGATTTGAGCTTCTTTCCAAGAAGATGGAAATACACCAGATGTCACGGAATAATTAAGGATATGGAAAATGATGGGAAGGATTTCGTCCAGAATAGGGAGTATCATCTTGCGGCTTACACAATCACTGCCAACAGCGTTTGACGTAATTGAAAGTATACTCTTCTTAACATCACAAGCAGTAAATTGATTAAAGACAAAAGGAGAATAATCGGGAGTGGGAAGAGATGAAAGATCATTAAGAGTATTGGTTTTAGCAGGACCATTGAAATTACAAGAAGTGGAAAAATGTAGATTGAGTGATTCAAGATCTATATCTTTAGGAATAGAGTCTTGGCGCGACTTTCCAACTCCCATTGATCTGAGAAATTTCCAGACTTTAGCTGGATCACCGTTTTCAACGGACTTATGGATATGGTGGCGTTGAGCATCCCTACACATCAAATTGCTGCGATTGCGGATAGCAACGTACTTTTCTCGGGTTTCGGAACTAGGCTTACACTTGTATTTATATTTTGCTGCCGCCTTCTTTTGTAATATGGCTTTCAGGTCGGCTGTTAGCCACGGTGCAGGTAGATGCCTTATCTTCACTAACCGAACTGGTGCATGAACATCGTAGAGCGTGTTTAGGTGAGAATTGAAAAGATCAACTTTTTTATCCATTGACTCCGCTTCAACAAGATCAGACCAGTCAATGTTGCCGGCATCCTCACGAAGGCTGTCCAGGTTCATACCACCAAAACTGCGCTGTAGAATGGTTTTAGGCTTAATCTTAGGAGGGCGAATTTTGTAGGAAAGGAAAATTAAGTCATGATAGGAGAAAGCGTCTGCTGAACACTGCCCATGCTTTGCGACATGTTGTGTGGAAGATACGAAAATGAGATCGAGGAGTGAAGGAGCACAGTTAGGAAAATGGTGAGTAGCACTTAAGGGAAGAAGAGATAGATTACAGGATTTGGAGATAGATTGGAGTGAGGAAGAGCGCGAATCATTCTTGAGAAGACAAGTATTGAAGTCCCCCATAATGATAGTGTGCCTGTAAGAAGGTGTCAGATTTATTAAAAGACTTTCAAAGGAGGAAAAATAATCGACACGCAAAGATGGACAGTAAAAAACACCAAGCAAAACTTTGGAATGATGGAGATTAACTTCTAAAAAGAGATGCTCGCCAGCATTTGACGGTGGCGGCTGTGTTGACATATCAATAATTGAAAAAGGAATGTTAGCACGGAGATAAATGGCAACACCGCCACCACCGCCGCCCGTACGGTCATTTCTTATTAGTTGATAACCAGGAAGAGAATAGGATGTGGACGGGAGGCATGGTTTCAGCCAGGACTCGGAAACAAGAATTGCATGAATGTCTTTACAGTCCAGATTCGCAAGCATGTCATGGTAATGGGCCGGAATACTCTGAGCGTTAATATGGACTACATTTAGATTTTTTGGAACATCGGAAAATTGAGACTGAAGTGTGTCAGCAAGAGTTGGAATACTAATGAAGCTATCGTCGTCACTGCTAGCTGATTTAAAACTATCATCATCACTGAGTGAACTGCAATCAATCATTAAAAAACACAATTAAATATATGTAAAATAAATAAATAGATATTTATAAATATATAAAAATTAAGGGTTGGAAGAACAATATCCACCCACCAGTCATGTGTTTACAAATAACAACAATCTTACAATAGATAACTATCAAAACAAAAAAAAAACAACAACAATAAGTGCGTCGTTCGGGCACAACCCACTGCTCATGCTTACTTAATAGAGAAGTGAAAAAACTAAAAGAAATTAATTTTAAATTGCAGCATGAATTTTCTATGATTCCATAGACAATTCATGCCCAATATGCTAAAAGAAAGTGAAACGGAACGCTATTGACATGACACTTGACAGCTGTCAAGTGTCAGAATAGCGATGAACGTAAACAAACTAAAAAATAAAAGAAGCGTAGGTAACAAAAAATTAATTAAAAGTGTACATTGAAGGTAAATAAATATTGACTAAAAGATGTGAAGTTGTTACCCTAACGACGCAAAGAAAGCAGCAACTCATTTCTTCGCAGCAGCCCTCCGATTCCGCCTTGACGCAGGTGTTGAAGGTAGCTTCTCAGCCACCAGCGCAGCGATGACATCCTGTTGAGGCTCCGGCGTGACAGCGTCAAGCTCAGGCACACTGATAGCATTAAGCTCGCAGAAGCTGACAACACGATGCTTGTTTCCATCAGCTCCCAGGACATGGATATACCCCTGACTGGTCCAGCAGTTTGTGACACCGAACTTCTCACGAGCCTTCATGAAGACCTGATGTCGCGATCTAGTCAGAAATTCTGATAATGTTATACCAGATCCCTTCAATTTGGTTTTGGCAAACCAAAGTTTGTCACGGACATCCACAGCCTGCAACTTGATGAGTATGGGTCTAGGCTTTCCGGCACTGCTTTGATTGCCCATTCTGTGGCTTCGACGGATATCAGCAACAGAAAAAGTGTCCATCTTGAGCTTGCCACGCACCACATCAGCCACCACTAGTGATGTCTCCTCCCCGCACATACATTACATAAATAATTTTTCAATTCGAATAAAGTTCCTGAGACTAGCTCATTTAAACATACAATCTTTTAGTGGTATAAATATTATAATCTAAACTACTCTTACTTACTTAACTACATCCCAATTATCGTTAAAGAACAGTGTGAACTCAAAATGCACACTAATTCAGTACTTCTAAACTGAAATGTCCCAGAATGAAAAATTCGGAGACATGTTATATCCCAGACCCGCATGGTACTCTCGTGGTGCATTATAGACCACTCGTCTTGAAGAAAGAGGTTTCTACTTTCTAGATGCCTTTCAACTAAATGATTATGATAACAATCTATAACTTTACAGAAACACAAATCTAATAAAACCTTACCATTTCCAGACGGAACAATTCGATGAGCACCAAGGAAGTCGCGGTGACCTGATCATAGGTCTGAAGTTGGAACTGAGTGACGGCGCGCGAGGGAAGGGAACTCTGCATGTACTCGTCAAGGAAGCGAAGAACCTTGTCGCTACCAAACCTAACGGACTTGCTGATGTGTTTTGCAAGAGGTAAACTTTTCCCGTGGTTTCAGCTATTGGTAGCGTCATGTTATATAGCCTATGGTCTTCCTCGATAGATAGTCTGTCGAACAGAAAAAGAATTGTTGGATTCGCGCGAATTCTTGAGACTAGCACGTTCAACCAAAGAAACTCTTCAGCTTTATAATTTTAAATGATTGATCAAGCTTACAATGTGTGGAGTGACAAGAATGGATAAAGTAAGGAATGAGTTTATAAGGGGAAGTTTGAAAGTGGCGCCTGTTACAGAAAAAATGAAAGGGAATCGTCTATCTTGGTATGGACATGTGATGAGGAGGGATGACACCCATGTGACTAAGAAAGTGATGAGTATGAATGTTGATGGATGGCGAGGAAGCGGAAGGCCAAAGAAAAGATGGATGGATTGTCTAAGGAATGATATGAAAGAAAAAGGAGTAAATGATACTGTGACGTCTGATAGGGGAGAATGGAAGAAGAAAACGTGTTGCGCCGACCCCAAATAGAATGGGATAAGGGCAGGAAGAAGAAGAAGATTAAGCTTACAATCAAGTTAGTTAATTAGCTACAAACCCTTCAACCAGCCTAGGTCTGACTTTCGTGACTAAAACAATGCTTATGAGATTACTGCAATAGTTTCGGAAGTAGATGTGGTCAGCGTTTCTTATCATGAGAACAAGGCATTCTATAATCAAAGTTAGAACTACAGCCAGAAGTCGTCGACAGATGGCATCGATTTGTGTACAACTTATCTTTCTTTCCACAATACAAGCTACCAAGGGATATTTTACATCTTTAATAGAACCGGTCAACCGCTGCAACTTTGCCATGATGCCCAACTTTCCCTTCTTTGTTTCAACGCGCGACAGTTACTGGTCATAACGTCCGTATATCATTACTTCCCAGAATTTGATCTTTATTAGCAACACTATGGAATAGCGAAATAAATAATTTCAAAAGTGAAACTTTATAATATTTTGTTGTTCCAGCTACCTCCTCCCGGAGCGAGGTCGCCTGGCCAAGCAGAAGACGGCGGTGTGTCGTCGCACCCTGTCCCCGCGCTGGGAGCACACCTTCACGTACCGCGGGCTGTCGCTGGCTGAGCTGAGCTCGCGGGCGCTGGAGCTCAGTCTGTGGGACCGCGACCGACTGGCCTCCAACGACTTCATGGGAGGAGTGCGACTGTCGCTCGGCACTGGTCAATATTATTTACACCTTTTTATTGCACCCTTAATACCAATCATCATCAGCCTATAATGTTCCCACTGCTGGGATACAGGCCCCTCTGTGTGAGTGGGTCATAATCCACCACGCGGACCCCGTGCGGGTTGGTAGATGCCACATGTCTTCAAATTTGATGGTTTTAGGACATGCCGGTTTCCTCACGATGTTTTCCTTCAACGTTTTGAAAGCAATAGTGATTACACAAAATAATCCGCGTGGCTGGGTTCACCAACTCGTAAGTCGGGGTCTATACCACTGGGTCAACACTGCTCTCACCAATACTACGTTTGTATCCCTGCCTCATTTTCCATCCCTGTCACCAACAAGCCACAAATACAAACTCAAGTGCTAAAAAGCCTCTGATGTAGCGCTGAGTCTGAATTTGCTCAGCAGTCTGAGACAATGAGATTCAGATTAGTTCACATATTATTTTTAATTATTCAAGTCAGTGTTTATGTTCACATAGTTATTTTAAACATCGCTAATGCGTTGTTGAAAAAGATGTCAGTCACTTTGATGGTTGTTTTTTTTTTGGTCATGGTGAAGTAGAATCCGAAAAAAAAGACAACATAAAATAATATTTTTGTAATTCATCTTCTTCTTTAACCTTTAGTCACCCAATGCTGAGTGTAGGTCTCTCCTAAATCTTTCCACTTCTGACGGTTTTGTATTATGGCTATCCAGTGTCTTCTGGCCACTTTAACAAGATCGTCTGTCCACCTAGTCGGTTGTCTCCCTACATTCCTCTTTCCCACTCGTGGTCTCCACTCCAACACTTTCTTGCCCCAGCTTCCATCCAGCCCGCCCACTTCCACTTTCTTTTTGCTATCACCCATGCTGTCTATAAGTCTCATTCTTCTACGAATTTCGGTGTTCCTCACCCGGTCGTAGAGAGAGATGCCCAACATGGCTCTTTCCATAGCTCTCTGAGTAACTTGCATGAGGTGGATAATATACTTGGTGAGCGTCCAAGTTTCAGCTCTGTACGTCATAACTGACACATTGCTCGAACATACGACGCTTTAGGTTAATGGGGACCATGGGGACTCGCTTCGACTTCAGTACGTCCGACAGCTTACCGAAAGCACCCCACCCTAGCTGGATACGACTATTTATTCCGCGCTCTTGAACGTTCATTCCTAAACTCCCTAAGTACACATACTCCTTGACTCTTCCTATTTGCTGACCATGCACTAGAATGTGATCAATGTCGTCGTCACAGCACATTATTTTAGTTTTTGAGGCATTCATTTTAGAGCAATTTAATGTAATTACAAATTAATGTAATTACTAATGATGTAATATTCTCCTCACAGGAACATACATGGGTGCCAGCGTCAACTGGATGGACAGCGTGGGCAAGGAGGTGACACTATGGCAGACCATGATGCAGCGACCCAACTTCTGGGTGGAAGGCTCTCTACCGCTCCGGCCGAACCTCAGCAACTGAACTAACACGTCACCGGGCAGTTCTATAGAAACACAATGCACTACATGGCGCCACTCGTACGTTAGGTACTACGTAATGTTAATATACGTGAAATAATGATATCGTGCCAATCTTATGTAAGCATTTCTTTACTTGTAAAGCAGTGATAATCGATTATCTTAATTTTCGAAAGTTATCTTTTGTAACAGTGGCGCCATCTAGAATATTTGTAATGGTAACCCCGAACACTTGGTGTTTGTTTTTATATTTTTTATTTTATCCATTGGCAGTGACTTATAGGGGTTCCAAAATTGTCATTCGATATTCGAATGCCTGTATTATTATATTGAGGTGACGGTAACGAATAGATTAATTATTTCTTAGAATTGCCCACCTGTTTTCGTCTTGTTGTGTCTTTAACAGTAAATAATAATTTATAGGAAAATAACTGAATACATAATTACGTATGTATGATCACATGACATCGAAATCTATACAAATTATATCGGCGTTTGTATACTATATTCTGTACTTTATTTTATAAACTATTTACTTATACTTTGATACTCTTTAATACTGTACTTCTGTACCCAATCCTTTGCTGTGGTGTTATGTGCCAATAAATTACTCGAGAAATCTTACTTTATACTTAATTATATTATAAGAAGTATTACATCAAAATATTTACTTGTTTGATATTTAGACGCCTAATTTTGATAATATGTAACACATTCCATGTTGAATATTATATTAAAATAATAGCTTTAAGTATCTAATGACAATAATATTTTCTACTTTCAAACTGCCTATAGTTAAGAGTTATACTAAGTTATGCATTTAAAAATAGAATTATTATGTACAAATTAAGTCTACATGAGTTAAGGTACAGCTCATGCTTATTGTGATTATTACGTCTAGGTGTTTTAATAAAAATTGAAGAATGAATGATTGTAAAGATGTCTGTATAATAATTTGGAATGCAAGTAATATTATAAATATAACGACTCTAAGACGTCCCTAGTTTGTATTATAATTAGACGTACTTTAACAGGAATGTGAACGATTTATAGGTATTCGTTTATTATTATATAAACTTAAATATTTTTTATATAAACTTATTATGAATTTGAAACAATCTGGAAATAAATATGAATAAGTCTCTTTTTTTGTTTTTTTATATTTTTTTTGTTACCGTAATATTAACCATCCTTTTTTTTATTGGGACAAACCCACCACACTATTCCCAAACCATCCTTATAAAATTTCAATAAACTATACACCGTGACTTTTTAGTCGTCTTACAAAAGCAGCCCAGTTCATGTATCCAATGACTAGAACACGTTTATAATAAAAAAATATGTATTTAAGAGATTTGAAAAATTTAATAATAAAACTTTAATTGGTTATTATGACACAAAGCGTAGTTAGAAACGCCCTTGTCTCATAGAAAATGGACATTGGAATGATCTACCCGACTATTGCGCTGGGTAGGTATACTCTACAGATTGATACGTTAACATTTTAACAGGATGTTTCATATTTCTAATGTACCTATTTATTAAAAATAAAAATTATTATTAACGATTTAAAAAAAATAAACTCGCCTAGAGGTATTTTAGGTCGGATACATTAAGTAGACGACTTTTGTAAGACGACCAAAAAGTCACGGTGTATTTAAATAACTATATAACTAATTAACCATCCTTATAAAATTTCAATAAACGTAATGAAGAACCAGTGCTCTTCAGTGATTCTGAAATCATTCTTTACTACCGTCGACTGGACGCCGTTCCCAAAATAGGCAAATGATGATTAAATTCAGTAAATAGGAAACGATCACTTCATGTTCTATGTATTAAAGTGAATAAACTTTGCCCCCGACTCACTGCTTCGCATAACACACGCAGATTAGGGTTGAATGCGTTCGGAAACAAAACCTCCATAAAATATACTATTGTAAATGATCTTCATGTTACTACGGTTAGCCTTTATGGTGTGGATTAGACTGGTCTTAGGTACGTCTCCACAGAACGCGCAGCCTCGGTATTCGGTACGGCATAATTCATGAACACATTTCCATCTCAAATCATTTTGCATCTTTCTATGCTTGTCACAATAAGAAAAAACAAATCATGAACGTACAAGATGGCCCAAAATCCGTGCGAGAAATATTATACATATTATAGGAAGCCAAACATTTTTCATATAATTTTTTTTTTTTATTAGCCTAGCTAGTCTGTGTCCCGCTGCTGGGCAAAGGCCTCCCCTTTCTTCTTCCAAACCTCTATTTTGGGCAATTTCTGGCAACTCAAGATTTGCCAGCGGGCGATGGAGCGCAGCATGATAGGTGCGAAGCGAACGGATCGAATCAGAAACACCACCCTGCGCTCCATTACCAAAGTAGCTGATGTAGGAGTAAAAACAGCCAAGCTGAAGTGGGAGTGGGCGGGCCACGTTAAGCGTATGCGCCCGGAGAGGTGGGCAAAGATCGTCACTCACTGGACGCCTGAAGAAGGACATCGCCGTCGAGGTCGACCGCGGCGGAGGTGGTGTGACGACCTGATCATGTTCGCGGGGCAGACATGGCCAGAAACATATAATAATAATAATTACTTTATTTCCAGTTTTTTACAATTTTATGCGACAATAGGTAGTTACAATTTATAGTAACTTAAAGAAAATTGCAAAAGTACCACTAAGATTAAACCTCTGGCGACCAAGCTAAGATTAAACTTGTGTTATGGATGCCAGGGCTCTCTCTTCAAGTAGGTACTTGCCTAAAAGTGAAATCACATAAGAGCTAAAAGTAATCTTGTACATTTATACTTTAAAAAAATGTATTATTACAAAACACAAAATAAAATAAAAAAGAAAGAGTTAAACAAAATAAAAAAGTACCTGCAGCCACTCTTTGATTGTGTGTTTGTGCGTGTGTGTAGGTATCATGCGTGAATATTTGTGGTGTATTCGTCAGCGTATTGAAGTCCTATGAGTGTTTGTGGTGTATTTGAGTAGACAACACCAACCGGATGCTTTCTGAGCAACATTTCAATCTCCTCATACGTAAGATTGCTGATGAAGAAGATACCCAGACATTTAGACTTTTCATCAAGCATCCACACAAGATTTCCCTCTACGGAACCCATATTGGTTTTTCAATAAAATATTTTGTGCCTCCATGAAGTTGACAAGGCGATTGTATAATCTTTTCTAAAACTTTTGACAATGCCGGAAGTAATATCGTAAATAGGTAAAAAAGAATGAATACCTTTACAGAGGTTTGCAGAAGCTAATGATCGAGAGCACCAACACTTTGGATTATCACACTTCCTATAGAGCGGCCTATTCTAGCTATAGAATTGGTTTATTTCACTCGCGTATCTAATTGTTGTACCAAATAGTCTTATAAAAGTATTTTTCATACGTTACACCTTTTTATTTTAAAGTCATAGCGACAGTCAATAATAATGGTTGCCTAGCATCATATTAAAAAGTAAAAGAGTGACACATAACACTAAGAAGTCTTCATGCGTCAATGCCAGACACCATAACACTTTCCCTCATTGATGTAATGATGACTGCAACCCCAATCCTGCTCTTAATAATAAGAGCCTTGGCTTTGGAACTGCCTTTGTCAATAGGTCAGCTAACTGTTCTGCAGAACTTGTTTTCTGTACACCAACCAATCCTTCTTGTACTGTCTCGCGCACAAAAAAGTGTCTCACACGAATATGTTTGGTCCTTTTATGAAATTCGGGATTGTGAGCGAGACGTACTGCAGCTTCATTATCCACTTTGAGCGTCGGTGCGCCTTGTAGCGTCATAAGTTGGCTAAATACTCTCTGTAGCCAAACTAGTTCGCGAGCACCTTCACTTGCAGCTACTATCTCTGCTTCCGTGGTTGAGATGGCAACGGATGCTTGCCGTTGACTAAGCCAGGACACCGGTCCTCCAGCGTACAGGCAAACAACTCCAGTGGTAGAGCGTCCTGTGAGCTCATCACCGCCGTGATCTGCATCACTGTATCCTTCAATGATGGCTTTGTGGTTTCCAGACTTGTATCTTATTGCGAAAGATATAGTCCCTTTGAGATATCTGAATATCCTCTTCACTTTGAGCCAATCAGTCCAGGAAGGATTCTCCAATTTCCTTGAAACTACTCCGACAGCGTATGCAATGTCGGGGCGCGTACCAGTCATTAGATACGCTAGTGCTCCTACTGCCTCACGATAAGGAAAGTACTTCTTTTCAGGAGTATTGTCAACTTTCCCTTCTTCAGATGTCCTTTCAATGGGCGTCGAGACTGGATTGCAATCTGACATTTGGAAACGTTCCAGGATCTTCTTAGCATACGATTGCTGAGAAATCAAAATAGAACCGTCTTCCGATCGATCAATTTCCAATCCCAAATAGTAGAATGCTGGTTTTGTGGTGATCTTCAACGTGTTTCCCAATTCCTTGAGAAATTGGTTCGCTAGAGCTTCATCTATTGTTGCTACCAGTCCGTCATCCACATATAGAGTAATTAATATTTTCTTGTCTCCCACTACCTTCGTGAAAAGACAGGGTTCAGCTTCGTTCTGTATGAATCCTTTATCCAGCAGAATCTCTTCAAAACATGAGTTCCAACACCGAGGTGCTTGTTTGAGGCCATACAGACTTCTTTGAAGTTTGCAGACTTTTGAAGATTTATCTGAGTATCCATCAGGCTGCTGCATGTATATCTCCTCTTTCAACTTCCCATTCAGAAAAGCTGTGGATACATCGAACTGTGTCAGATGTAACTTCTCCATGGCGCTAACACTTAACAGAGCTCTTATGGTAGACATACGGGCAACAGGGCTGTACGTCTGATCATATTCAATCCCCTTACGTTGCTTGAATCCTTTGACTACCAGTCTTGCCTTGTATTTATTTATTGTACCGTCTGGATTTCGTTTGATGCGAAAAACCCATTTACAAGGTAGCGCCTTTTTGTTTGGAGGTAAATCGCATAGCGTCCAAACATTGTTGTCACCTAGGGATTTGATCTCGCTGGCCATGGCTTTAAGCCATTCGCCACTATCATTCCTCTCAATAGCTTGTTTGTATGTCTCAGGAAAATCCTCTGTTCCTACGAAGCATACGAAGTCTTCATACTTCTTAGGTCGTGCGATAGTCGACCTGTCTCGAAGATTGTATCGAGGCTCAGCTACAATTAGTTGCTCTTGCTCATCACTAGCATCAACGAAATCATCCACTTCGATATCTTCTTGAACTGCTTCATCTTGAACATGAACTTGATCTTCAGCTCTTTCTCCCTCAAGATCATTTTCATCGCTTTCCTGGTATTCGACAAGTGACTCAGGTACTTCTTGAATGAAAACACGTCCATTATCGCCAACCTCAGCTCCCTCTGACATAATGGGGTCGCTTGTCGTTATCCTGAACTCGACGTCTGATTCGAACGTTATGTCCCTTGATCTCAGTGTCTGCGTTCCGTCGTAGATGCGATAACCGTCATCATTCTCGTAGCCTATAAGTCTTCCTTTAATTGCCTTTTTGCACATCTTCTTGCGCTTTTGTTTAGGCACGTGAGCATAACAAATGCTTCCAATCACTCTGAGGTGTGAGATTCTAGGCTTTCTTCCAAGCCATAACTCGTATGGAGATTTTCCTTCAACCCTTGATGGTCCTGTCCGATTTAGAACATATGCTGCAGTGTTCACAAGTTCAGCCCAGAGCACTTGAGGTAGCTCTCCACCTGAGTACATCATGGACCTTGCTGCCTCTACAAGTGTACGGTTCTCCCTTTCAGAGCATCCATTCTGCTCCGGTGTGTACGGCATAGTGAGTCGCTGTTTGATGCCGTGCTTCTCTAGAATATTCCGAACGGTTCCATTATCGAATTCGCCACCGTTGTCACTCAACAGCGTCTTGACAACATGACCTGTATTCTTTGCTTCTTGAAGCATCTGTATCAGCTTATTCTTAACCTCTGACTTCTGTCTTACGAAGTAGACAAAGCGATATCCAGAGTAATCATCCTTAAATAAGACGAAGTACTTGTACTTGGAGATGCTTGGTTTTGCAAAGGGTCCGCAAACATCAGCATGAATTAGTTCACCACAAGCTGATGCTCTTTGCCTCGTTCCGAACGATTTTCTATGAGCCTTCCCATATATGCAGCCCTCACATTTAATTTTGTCATGACTCAGTTTCATGCCGAACTCGCGATATATCACACGAATGATATGATTCTTATCCTGGTGAGCAAAGCGTTCATGGTACAATTGCAGCATATTTGACCCGGTAATAGCATTAACCTCTATGGTTTTCTGCTTTTTAGGAATAACTGTCTCCATATCCAATTTGTAAAGTCCTCCAAAAGGAACTCTCTTGCCAACAACTCTAGTGATTTTCTCAATGTCGAGCCTGCACTCTCTAGTTGTTGCCGTAAAAATGCTGTTTTGCATCCTATCTTGTGCTGCTAACGGAGAGAATAAATTTTTCGTTAACGATGGTACTAGCCACACATCATTAAGCTTGATTTCTTCCTTCTTGCCATTGACATTTGATGCTACCACTACGGTTCCCTTTCCTAACGCTGGAATTGTGGTCCCATCTGCAGTCGTAACTGTGTGATCAGCGTCAAATTCATGATATTCCGTGAAGAAATCACTCTTTACTGCAATGTGCGTCGTTGCTCCGTTGTCGACAAACCAGCTGTGAAGATCTTGTGTTTGTCCTGCCGAGCATGTGTTTACCATCAGCGAGATGTGTTGCACTTGTTTGCACTTCGAGCTAGATCCTGACGTGCTTGGAGTTGGTTTAGGTGGCCTCCCATCTCTAATCCACTTTTTGCACTTGCGTACTCTATGTCCTTTGCCAGAACAGTAGTTGCATGTCAGTTGCTCGTCTTTATTGCGCTTGTATTGTCGCTCTGTATGTGTAGTCACTAGTGCTTCCTCCTTCGAGCTTACTTGACAAGCGAGATCTCTCTCAAATGCGCACAGATGATTAGTCAGACTGTCAATGGTTCTCTCAGACTGCTTTAACATCAGCCAACTTGACTTGAAGTTGAAGAACCTGTCGTCCAGTGTGTCTAGAACCTTACAGATTAGAAACATTTCAGGAAGCTTAGCTGTGGAGTCAATCTTGGCAACTTCCACCTTTAATTCGTTCCAGACGTTCTTGAGCTTTGACATGTGAGTTGGAATATCGTCCGCCTTATCATGCTTTAGTCCAAAGAACTCCAAACCTAAATTATAAGCTCTATCTTCCGATTGTCCGTCAAATAATCTATGTAATTCCAACCAGACTTCATGAGCAGTCTTAAATCTCATGACTTTTTTAAGTGTATCCTCAGACATATTGGTGGTCAACATGAGTAGAGCGCCAGTTTCAGCCTTCTTATAATTGGCCATCATCGTATTATATTTAGCTATGTCAGCGTCACCTGCTCCGACTGCGAGGATAGGTTTAGGAAAACGGCCTTCCACTACGTCTAAGGTTTTTTCAGTACCATCAAGTAGGATGGAAATCTTATACTTCCATGTGGACCAGTTTTCTTTTCCTGTGAGTTTGCCGATATCTATTTTAGTAGCATAATCCATGATTAGTCTCTTCAAGGTCAGATGCGGGCCCAAAACCTAATATCGTAAATAGGTAAAAAAGAATGAATACCTTTACAGAGGTTTGCAGAAGCTAATGATCGAGAGCACCAACACTTTGGATTATCACACTTCCTATAGAGCGGCCTATTCTAGCTATAGAATTGGTTTATTTCACTCGCGTATCTAATTGTTGTACCAAATAGTCTTATAAAAGTATTTTTCATACGTTACACCTTTTTATTTTAAAGTCATAGCGACAGTCAATAATAATGGTTGCCTAGCATCATATTAAAAAGTAAAAGAGTGACACATAACACTAAGAAGTCTTCATGCGTCAATGCCAGACACCATAACAGGAAGTACCGATAAAGGTCTGTAATTAATAATACTGCCTCTGTCTCCTCCCTTGTGAATAGGATGTATGTACAATTGCTTTCTTTAACACCCTTGGAAAAATATCTTTAGAACAAGGGTCTGCCGGCTCGTCTTTAACATTCTAGTTGTGATTCCATCCCATCCCGCGGCAGAATCCGTACGAAGATTCATTATGACTCATTCGACTTCAGCATGATCAGGCGTCAGGAGCACGAGAGAACTGGATTGTACGTCATCTTGGAGATGTGGAGAATGTTTAGTGTGTATACTTTATTGTATGTTTAGCAGCGAGATTTTGCCCAATGGCCAATTGTCGCGAAAAATGTGTTCACCAAATTAGCTGAGCTCTTGTCATCGATACCAGAAACTGATAAAAGGTCTGTGGGTGGAGATTTTGAGTGCTGTCTACTGAATTATCATTTATATATTTGGCACAAAAGCCCATAAGCCATGCCAGAAATATTAAAAAGAAAACTTTTGTTGCGTTTGCGTTCCAGTGACTTTCGACACACTATGTGTTTTCAATCTTCTGTCTTTGTTATGCACGTTTACAAATGATATCGCTGGATTTTTGTAATGCATAACAATAGGAAAATTATGAGATGATCACAGCCTAAAAATGAGCTAAAAATTTAAAAAGTTTTTGACAGTTTGTCTTGTCCAAATGTCCACAAGTTTGACAAGTCGTCTTTGTGACAATATTTGTAGCTTGGGTTTTTATTGATTTTTATTGGTTTTCTAAATAAGTACATGCAGATAAATAAATAAAAAGTTTTTCTAACAATGATGAGTCTTCAAGAGAAAGTATTTATTTATCTTTGCATGTCATACGCAACGTTTAAAACTGGTAAGAGTTTTAGGGCGTTGTTTCCTATTGTTTTTTCTAATTTTGTTTGTTATTTTATTTTTTTATGTTTATTTTTTATTTTTAGTTTATTCCATAAACTGCTACCAGTGTTCAGGGACAGACTCGAATAATCCGTTTCAGTGTAATGAGTTTTTAGAGAGTGATGTTGATTTGGTACCCATGGACTGTGCAACGATACATGACGCTCAATACTGTATCAAGCACGTTGGTAGATACGAAGGTGAGAGTCCTAAGAAACCGGCATAAGCCTCACTAAAAGGGATATGATATAGGGAAATTATGGTAACAACCCAGTCTGGGTTATGTCATCACAATGCTTGTTAGAATTAATCATATAGGAATGATACAAGCTCATGAATCAATGTACTAATTCTTATTCATTATTTAGCGAATAGGTGATGGTGATTGGCTATACTAACTCTTCAATCAATCAACTCAGCCTATTGTAGATTATTCCTGTACTTAAGCCACTCTAAATCTTGATCTTTTACCCCCTTACTTATAAAAACTTGTGTTGCTTAGCTACCGATTAAATATCACCTGTCCTTGTCATTTCTATTTTAATGAATAGAGATGGCAAGTGACTTAAGAGCTATTTAAGATAAGTAACGTCTAATCAATGTTTATAAGTAAGGCCCTTAATATTTAACAGAGGGTTGGGTCTAGTATTCGGTAGCAGGCGGAGGGGGGGGTGAGGGGTGTGAGGGGGAGGGGGAGGGAGTCCCCTACCCCCCAGTACCACTCCCATGTTAAGGTCATGCACCGTTCTGGAGAAAAACCAATTTTTGTAACCTAACCTTAAAACTTGTTGTAGTCACTTAATAGGCGTATTCCAAAAACTTGGTATAGTTTAGCATAAGGAGGGAGGTGCCCCCTGTGTCCTGGCACCACTCTCCTGTAAAGGCAGCGCCCAGACCCCGCCATCTTTTCGAATCTAACCTGTCCGTGTCGGGGTGCCCCAAGTCCCGAGCTCTAAGAAAGGCTTGCAATTGGTAAGGTATAAGTCCCCGATTGTAATGCTACCACATTTTTCACAAGATAATGTATTTTTCGAGAAATTAATGAAAACCAATTTTTCTAACCTCAAATCAGATAAAATCGAAAACGGAACTTAAAAACGGGCGATTGACAACCATATATACACCACGTATTGTCTATGGTGCAAAATCAGTTGAAAAAAAAATCAATGCAGTTTTTCGACCTAGGATGCAAGAGCGAGCGAAGCGAGCTCGGGACTTTGGGGCACCCCGACACGGACAGGTTAAGTTAGAAGGGGATGGCGGGGTCTGAAAGACCCCGCCATCCCCTTCGTGGTTATTTTTTTTTAAACCACCCAGAAGTAGGAGCCCCGCGAAGCGGGGCTCCGTCGAGCCACCTTGGTAGGTAGTAATTAGTAATCAATGACCTAGTTGACCTAGGATGCAAGAGCGAGCTCGGGACACCCCGACACGGACAGGTTAGATTCGAAGAGATGGCGGGTTCTGGGCGCTGCCTTTACAGGAGAGTGGTGCCAGGACACAGGGGGCACCTCCCTCCTTATGCTAAACTATACCAAGTTTTTGGAATACGCCTATTATGTGACTACAACAAGTTTTAAGGTTAGGTTACAAAAATTGGTTTTTCTCAAGAACGGTGCATGACCTTAACATGGGAGTGGTACCGGGGGTAGGGGACTCCCCCCCCCTCCCCCTCAACCCCCTCATCCCCCCCTCCGCCTGCTACCGAATACTAGACTTTACCCTTATTTTTGTTTATTTATCCTTTTTATTTAGAAAAATCCTTTATTTTTTAATTTATTTTAGAAATCCTATTTCTTGTTAGCTTTTATATGGTGTAACAATGAATCTAGGTATAACACTAGAGTGCTATCAGTGCAACTCATCCTCTACTATGGAGTGTGGTGACGGGCTGATGAACTTAGATGGTGGGATACTGAAGCCATCATCTTGCGAGCATGTATTCAATGCTCAATACTGCATTAAACAAACAGGTGTCTACTAACAATATGGAGCTTTGCTTGTAATGTATTTACTAGTGCCATAAAATTTGGGTTTTATTTTTTCAACTGTGCACTTAAGTTGAAAATTTGAAATTTCCTAAGAGACACTTATTTTCCCTTATGTTATTTTAAATCAACATAATTGATACACCACAGCCAAGCATTATCATTATGTTCAAATGTAAATATTTATGTACACATTATCAAGTATTTTAGGTATTTTTATTATACACTAATTGCACTGGGTGACTCTGAGTTTTACAGCACTGGGCACTTAATAAGGTTCACTAATTTGGTGTTGGTGGATGTAATTTGGTGAGTATTGCACTTATTATTTTTATTAAAATTTATTCAGTGAGGCATAATCCTTTGTATGTACTAATTTATTTATAGATGTCCACAATTAAGATTTACATGGACTCGGCTCTATGTAAAATACTAGTATTCAACTGCATCCAGTTAGACTGGAAGCAGACCCCGTACATAGTTGGAAAGCAGCAACTTGTTTTTTCGGATCTTGTGATTGGCAATTTCTCCCTCATATCAAACATTTCCAGGTTGTGAATTCTGCTTTCAATGTTAGATTATGAAGAAAAGACAAATATAAAACTGAAGATTTTGTTTGGAGCCAAACTCAAGAACTACTGGTTCGAGTAAAAAAAAAAATGTGGTGGATACCCCATTTATTGAGGATAGCAATAGACTTTAAAACATCACAGTACAACCGATTGGAGTTGAGAAGCGAGTGAAACTGCAGAGAACAGCTAGTAATTCAAGTAACAAAATTATTACTTTTTCAGGGGGCATCAGCACAAAGAGATACTGTTCATCATTAGATTTAGGAAATTACTGCAACTACGTAAGGCAGAATGGCGACAAACTGGAGTACAGAACTTGTATCTACACTTGCAATTCAGATGGATGCAATGCAGCTACAAGCCTGAAGACATCACTCCTGTCTCTAATTTTAATTTTTATTGTAAAATACTTTGTTTTATAAGACCCTAACACAACTGTAAATTCTACAAAGAAAATAACAATTAAAAATAGAACAGTCAAATTGTAGCTACAGCTATTTACTTTTTAGAGAAATGAAAACTATGCTTTATGTACCAGTAGGGCACAAGTCAATAGTCACACAACCCTTGCTGGCCTAGCAAGGATTATAATTTTATATACATAGTCTTATGCATGTATGCAAAAGCAAAGCTAAAATTTAGATAATAGTATTAATTACCTATACTTGGTATGTATTATTTTGGTAGGGAATTATTATATTGAAAATCAGTGCAATGTAACTCAACTCACACCAAAAGAGCGTCGAAGCGCAGCGAAGCGGAGCAGTTTCAGTGTCATATGAATTTTAACTTAATTTTCATTAGGGTGCTCCCACATTTGTCGACGCGGAATCGGCTTAAGCCGGTCGAAAAAACCTTTATGTCAACGTAATAAGGGTGTTACTCACACCATTCGCATCGGCTCGCGTCGTCCGAGCCGAGCCGATGCGAATGGTATTAGTAACACCCTTATTACGTTACATTTTTTTTGAAAAAGTTTTTATTTTACTCTTTTTAGTTTAAATATTCAAATCGAATTCTTGTCAAATACAACATGTGCACTAGAATTTTGTAATCCGTAACACCGGTTATAACATCGCTCATGTAAACAATAAGCTAATAAAATTCCCTATCTCAAAAACTACTGAACCGATTCTATGAAACTTGCAGTATTCCCTAAGTTACCTAGTACAACAAAAAAAAAGAATTACTTAAATCGGACTTGTAGTTCCAGAGATATGCGAACTCAAACTAAGTCAGTCGATGCCTACTCCTTACTGTTAAGGAGTTGTACCTTTCATCATCAGATCAGCTATATGAAATGATGATTACCATACGCAAGTACTTAAATTACTTCATAAAATTTGCGAAAAACGGTGTGTGGGCCTATGAAATTCGAGGGTTGCCCTCGATTTCTCCAGGATCCAATCATCAGATCCTGACCTGATGATCATGGGACCACTTGGGAAGTATAGGTACCCTTTCAAAGAAAAGAAAAATTTTCCAAATCGGTCCAGGCGTCTTCGATAAATCGGGGAACATACATAAAAAAAAGATTCCGACGAATTGAGAACCTCCTCCTTTTTTTGAAGTCGGTTAATAAAGTTAAAATTCATGACACTGAAACTGCGCTCCGCTTCGCTGCCCTTCGCCGCTCTTTCGGTGTAAGTTGACCCTTAGGCATTTCCAATTCTCCCGTCCAACATCACATTCCATTATTTAAGAATATGTGTGAAAATCAGATTGATCATAATTCCTTTTAATATATACGACTTTTACCTACAAATATGAATCTCATTAAATATATTTAGTTTCTGTTATACATTGACTGACTAGAAGATAATATATCTTTGTATTATTTGTACGTTTTACCTTTTGTACAATAAACTTTTAAATAAATATTTGCTAGTTTAATTTTCTTCCTTTTGAAATACTGTTTAGGATTTCAAAGTTTTTAGAGTTGGTATGTGCTTGTAATCACAAAACGGACAGTTTGATCAGTGCTCAAGTTAACTGTTAAAATCAATCTAATGTAAGAAGCTATTACTTTATAATTATCCATCCTGTTTTTTCAGTAGTGATTTACACTTAATTATCAGACAGCTCGCCTTTAACCTTTAACCGCGCGAGTCGCATATATGCGACAAATATTTCCGTGCCCCTGCCGCCCGTGTCGTATTTATGCGACAGAGAATATTCACTATTTTTGTTGTTTTCTTCGATTTTATTGCATCTATTCTATATCTCTCTATTAATGTGCATAGACAGATAGAATACTTTTTACTGTACACGATGATACTTAACAAAACAGAGCGTAAAAAGAGCAGAAAGAGAGAAGTGGAAAGAACGATTCATAGCCGCGCGCTAGGGGCACGACAACTGATATTTAGCCGCGCGGTTAAAAGGTTAATTGGCCTCTGTCAAAGTATTGGATTTAGGTAGTCTGCTAAAATACCATGCAGGAGTATCATTTATAAAGTATTTGTTGAGGTGAATCTTTGTCAATAATGTATAGTGAACCGACAATAATTTCAAATAGGGAAGAGTTTAAGTAAGAGAAAAACAACAAAATACTATCCAAACATTTATTGAAAATTTGTGCTACACAAGCATGATATAAAAATACATAATAATAAATATTAACACCGACTTAGCCAAGTAAATAATCCAGCTAATGCACAATAATACTTTCATTTTCACTTACCACACTAACATTATGCGTTTTAAACTGAACATGGAATGTAACGATTAAAATAGATTCAATGTAATTATTGAATTTCAAACATGTCACAAAGTATGTAATTTTTAGCCTTTATGGTGGCATCATTCCAATTCATACTTAAATTGCATACAGTTTTAAAGCCATTATATTTTTAAATGATGATTTTCCTTTTAATGATAATAATTCAAGCAAAATATTGTGCATATTAAAAGAGCTTGATAGTCTTTTGAGAACATCTAGCACCTATATTATAATACCTTTATGATGCTAGCTTTGAATCTAATCTAATTATAATTAGGTATGTACAGAAAAAGTTCAGGTAACTTTTTTGTACAACTTCATTCGCAACATAGGAATCACGATACATGAATACACCTAGCGTTTATAAGTAATGAAAGTAAATGCTTGATCGTCGTAAAATGATAATAAACAATAATGCAGTCAAAATACATAGGAAATAAAAAACACAAAATAACAGGTAACACTATTACATAAATCAGACTATTAACACAATCACTAACAAACAAGATGTCAACTTAACTATAAACTGGGAATAACATTTGTGAAGTGCTACATAAAAAGTGCTTTTCACGAGATCAGCAGCCTAATATTACTTTGTAACAAGATGCCTTTACAATAGATATTACATCTACATCTCAACCTACAAAAATTAAGATGATTCAATTATTACCTCATGATTGAATAGATTAGGCAAGTTGTTCATTGATCACTATTACACATCACGACAATAAATCTTGAAACCATAACCCTGATTTTGTTTGCATATACATAATTGTATTAGAAAATAAGTAAATCACATACACAAAGTAATAATTACAATAAAAACAATAGTTTGTGACATGAACATGTATAGAATGTCATGGTATTATCACATTTAAATTCTTAAAACAAAGCAATACACGACTTTTGTTCATAAGAAAATTCATAGGCCTCAACAATTACATGCCTAAATATAAAATTTCAAATAAATCACAAATACGTCAAGCTTAGGTGCCGAAGTAGCCCAAAGCAAATTTTGGAATGATTAATTTTGATCCCTTATTATATGAAACATATCTCGCGAATGTCATGATCTGCGAAAAAAGCAGTTGTGATCAACAAATTCGAATAATAAAAATAACTAAAAAAAAACGTACAATAATACAAACAGTAAAATATGGGTACATAAACCCCAAAGATCTTATTAATAGACTGCTTAAAGGCGTAGCTGTACATAATCACTGATCAGTGAATGTCTGTAGAGTACTGGCACTACAGGCTTTAGTATTCAATACCACGAAGGAAAAATCCTGTTTTCCTTTCCACTCTAAATATTTTATCCTTACATCACTTGCGCATCACCGAATTCCTTAAACATACTCTATCTTAACTTCAATAAGTATTTAACTTGTGACAACATTAAGACGTGGTTTAGACTAGGGAATGACAACTAAACCTTAAAATAATAGAATAGAAAGCTAAGAGAACAGATCAAGTGCTTAAAGCTTGATCGACGTTTTTACAAGCATTTATAACGAACATTCGATTCCTCGCGCTGTATAAGCTAAGACCACGACCACTGATCGCAACTATAAGTGTGGGTGGCATAGACCCGACCTTCTTTTCTGTGTACTCGATTTTCTTTCGTGCAATATTCTCGTCTTCTTCTCAATCGCTTACTACTAATAGTGTGGCACAAAATATGCTAAAGGCTAGGCCTCAAGCATCTCTGTCTAGCGACCAGTGGTCTTGGACCTTCATGATTGCGAGGTTCCATATTTCTTGTTCACCATTCTGAAGCGTGTGTTCGCTCGAAAAGACAAAAGGCTTATATGCTGGGTTGCTTATGATCCGTCACGTTGCAGCCTCGCTTGAAGTGCGGCGACCAGTTGTTCGAGCTCGCGAACTCGCTGTTGACTGTTCTGTAGTTGCCGCTTTACGATACGCAACTCCTCGCCTTGGCGGTTGAATGCGAGGCGTAACTAGAAACGAAAACATAAATACCTAGTTTTACCCGACATAAAAAAAGAAGATAATCAGTTTAACTGAATTAAGTAAAAGAGTAAGAACAAATATTAAAAGTGAGATAGTAGTTCGCCATACCTCGTGTTCAGTACTGAACACGTCGCCTTGGTTGATCTGCTTGTACAGCGGCACGGGCTCGGCGTCGCCTGTCTGCTTCCCGAACATACGCTGCAGCTGGTGGAACTTCGTGTTCTGATTGGCGCTTGTCTTCTGTGATTTTTCGTTCACTTGCACCTGCCGATAGAGTACATGTATTTAATAAAGTTTATACAACAAAAAGCGATTAATTCTGTAAAACAACTACATAATTATTTCGTAAATATTGATACAAAATGTATATGAGTAAAAAGACAAATAATGACTAGTGAACGGAAATCACTAAAGATCTCGTTCCATTTTTCACGATTCGGACTTTTTTCAAAAGCCAATCTCGCACGTGTGTTTTAGCACGGTCTTATCACGCTTTTTGATGTTATTTAGAAAATAAATGGCCTTATTATTTTAAAGTAAATCCTGCAATTTTTGCAAGGTACAAGCATAGAGCGGCAAATACTCGGGAGTAGGCGAAGTTGAGCTGTGGATGATGCCGGTTGAAACTCCGATAATATTTTCCAAGTCTGATAAAGTAATTAAAATCTGAGTAAATAGTGAAATATGAACATACATCTACCTGTTCGTTCTCATTGTTATGGTTCTCGTTGGGTTGCCAGGTACCGAGTGGTCGGTAGTCGGGCGTGGTCTCTCGCGACAGGAAGGCGAACTTTTTCCTGTTGTTGGCGTCTTGTGGCTGCATCGCCGGCGCGTTGTTGCTTGTACGCGGCTTGTGTGTTGTTATTGTAACTCCTGGGAAAACATGTGGGTATGGAAAAGGTTTGTATACTCATGCTATCGAATAGTAGGAAGTCGCCAAAAGTATAGCATTTCTGTCTGAATTCTTGATAAAAAAGTATTCGGAAACTGAAAACAAATATTAAACATGGTAAACATCCCACAGTAACTTCTAATGACTCTCACAGGTAAAATAGGAGATGTATGGATGTGATAGTGTGTGTTGCATATAGTAATTTACATTATCTGTGGATCATCTGGCAACACTGCTGTAACCACCTGGATATTCTGTGTTTGATACTTAAAATGGTTTCATGTGATTCTATTAAACATGGCTTTTATATTATGATGATAGTTTCATTCAAGATGAACTCATATCAAATATGGTGTCAGGTGTAAATCAGCTATAGAGTTCCTTAGTGGAAAAAGACAAGCCTGTGGAAAACAAGAGATTCCTTAGTGGAACTGGAGCCGCCATTTTAGTGAAGCGTCCTCAAAGCGTCGCTTCCGTGAAAACTTTTGTTAAAAACAAGAACAGCAGTAAAACAGCGATATGGAAGGAATAAAACCGCCACCACCATTAATTTTTAGTGGAGATCATGCCAACTGGCCGATATTTAAACAAAAATTCAATCTGTGCCTAAAAGCTATTGGTCTATCACAGGCGGACGGAAACAGAAAAATCGCGTTGTTCTTAAATATTGCTGGAGATGAAGCGCTCACAATATATAACAATAATAACAAGTTAAGTGAGATAAAGGAGTTAGATGACCTAATTGCAGAGTTCGAGAAATTATCGGCACCATCCAAAAATGTTATAGCTAACAGTTACAAATTCTTCAATTTGAAACAGAAAGAAGGAGAGTGCTTTGAATATTTCATAAATGGAGTAAAATCACAAGCGAAACTTTGTGACTTTGGGGACCAGGAAAATAGGCTAGTGAGAGACATGATCATTATAGGAATTAGAGACTTGGGGCTCAAGGAAAGGCTTTTAAGAGAATCAGATTTGACATTAAGTCAAACTGTGGATATTTGCCGAGCGGCAGAGGCTGGTAAGCAGCAAGTGGAAACATTAACTAGAGAGAATGAAGTAGCAGCTGTGGCTAAGATCAGACCAAGGGAAAGATCAGAACGTGGTATTGATTGTGAGTACTGTGGAAAAATACACATGAAAGGAAGATGCCCAGCTTATGGTCGGAAATGTGCAGGATGTGGTGGAAAAAATCACTTTGCAGTGAAATGCAGGAACAAGAAAGCAGATCAGAGAGTTGAAGAAAGGAAAGGAGTGAAATCAGGGTCAGGAAAGACAGTGAGAAGCAAGAAAGTGTATTTAGTAGAAGAAAATGAAGAAACAGGAAGTGAAGAAAGTGTGGAAATCGATAGTTTGTGTACAGTGGACAGTGTAATGCAATGGAAAGAGGACATATTAGTGGGAAATCTTGTAGTTACATTTAAAATAGATACTGGCGCAGATTGTAATACCTTACCTTTTAGTTTATTCGAGAAAATTAATAAGGAGAAAAACTTGGATTTAGTAGAGTCAGATACAATATTAATAGTGTATAACGGAGAGAGAATTAAGCCAGAGGGCAATGTGAAAGTTGATTGTAAAGTTAGAGAGAAGAAAGAGAAATTAGATTTTTCAGTTATCAAGTTAAATGTTCAACCAGTGTTAGGGTTAAAGGATAGTGTGAGGCTTAACTTGGTACAGCGTGTAGATGAGTTACAGTCACAGGGTGTAGACTCTACAGAACAGTTTGTTAAATCAAACAAAGATGTTTTTTCAGGATTAGGAAGTATAGGTAAATATCAGATAAAGTTACAGGAAAATGCTGAACCGATAGTGAAACCTATTAGGCGTATTCCTCAATCTGTAAAGGATAGACTTACGAGTACATTAGACAATTATGAAGAAAGAGGAATATTAGAAAAGATAGAAGGTCCTACGGATTGGTGCAATAATTTAGTTATTGTAGAAAAACCAGATAAGTCATTAAGATTATGTTTGGATCCCAAGGAGCTAAACAAGTGTATTAAGAGGGAGAGGTACCTAATACCTTCGCCTGAAGAAATTTACAATAATCTAGCTGGAAAACAAGTATTTAGCGTGCTAGACTTGAAAGATGGATTTTTTCAGATAATTCTGGAAGATCCTCAGAGTTTGTGTACATTTGGCACCCCATATGGTAGGTACAAGTTCAGACGTATGCCTTTTGGTATATCATCTGCTCCAGAAGTTTTGCAAAAACAAATGAATGATATTTTTGGTGATATAAAGGGGGTAGAATGTTATTTTGATGACTTAATTATAGCAGGAAAGGATAGTGTAGATCATGACCGAATAATGAAGGAAGTTTTAAGTACAGCCAGGAAACATAATGCCAAATTTAATGGGAAGAAATTACAATATAAAAAAGATCATGTCAGGTACATAGGGTTAATAATTTCAAAAACAGGCATTAAAGTGGACCCAGATCATGTGGAGGCTATAGTAAAGTTGAGTCAACCTAGGAACATTAAAGAATTGCAAAAGTTCCTTGGAATGTGTAACTATTTAAGTAAGTTTATTCCTCAATATTCAGAGACCACAAAGCCTCTTAGAGACCTTTTGAAAAAAGATTCTTTGTGGAATTGGGGTGAGCCACAAATTAAAGCATTTAATTTAATTTAATTAAAACTGAGTTGTACACCTACTCTGTCTATACTAAAAAATAGGGGCACTATTACTATACAATCAGATAGTTCCAAGGATGGCATGGGAGCATGTCTGCTGCAAGATGGCAAACCTATATCATTCTACTCAAGATGTTATAGTAATTGTCAGAAGAGGTGGGCACCTATTGAAAAGGAACTGTTCGCTATTTGCTGTGCAGTTGATAAATACCATCAATTTATTTATGGTAGGGACATAGTAGTAGAGACTGATCATAAACCGTTGGTATCCATCATAAATAAAGATATAAATAAAATTAGTGCAAGATTACAGAGAATGATTCTTAAACTTTTAAAATATAATATAACAATTAATTACATACCTGGTGCTAAAATGTTTGTTGCAGATTATTTGTCACGCAACTTCTTAACAAATAATGCAAAGGTTGAGCCTACTTTGCAAGAGGTTGTACATGGTTTTGAGTCTAAGTTAGCAGTGAGTAAAAATAGATTAGAAAAAATTAAAATTAATACAGCTAATGACCCAGTTTTGTCTCAAGTATTAATGTGGTATAATAATGGATGGCCAAAATCAGACAAAAAATTGTCTAAAGAGTTAAAAATCTATTTTAAGCTAAGATTTGATATAAGTGTAAAAGATGATGTGTTATATTATAAAAACAAAATTATAATACCGAATTTGATGCAAAAGGAAATACTTGAAATCCTCCATACAGGACATTTGGGCATAGTCAAATGCAAGGCAAGGGCAAGAAATGCTTTATATTGGCCAGGACTATCTAATGATATTGAGCAGTTCATACTTAAATGTAAACCATGTCAAAAGTTCAGACCGTCCATGGCCAAGGAGCCTCTCTTGTCACATGAGGTTCCAAGTATTCCATTCTACAAGATTGGTATGGATATTTGTTATTATGGTGGCAGGGACTACTTAGTTGTTGTAGATTATTATAGTAAGTGGATTGAAGTAAAAAAGTTAGTTCAAAAAACATCTGATTGTGTCTTAAAAAAGCTTAAGATAATTTTTTCAACCTATGGGATACCAAAGTTCATAGTAAGTGATAATATGCCATTTGGAAGTTATAAATTTAAAGAATTCGCTAATTCATTGGATATACAACTAATAAATTCCAGTCCTCGCTACCCACAATCTAATGGACTTAGTGAGAAAGCTGTGGGCATTGTAAAAACAATGTTAAAAAAGTCCAAGGAAAGTTCTACTGATTTCTTTTTAGCCATGCTAAATTATAGAACAAGCCCAGTTGCAGGGCTTGAATATAGTCCATCACAACTCCTGATGTGCAGATTGCTACGTACGAACTTACCTTGTACTGAAAACTTACTAAGACCAAAGTTACCAGAAAATGTTCCTGAGAAAATGATGAGAATAAAAGACAAAGTTAAGGCTAATTATGACAAGACTTCTCGGACTAGACAAACCTTCTTGCCTGGACAAAATGTAATGTTACAGAGCAGACCGGACAAGACTTGGTATCCTGGACAAATAATTTGTGAAAATGGGCCTAGATCTTTTAAAATAAAAAGGGAGGATGGGACAGTAGTAAGGAGAAATCAAAGACATTTAATTAAAAACAAAAACAAGTTTATTGTAAAATCAGATTGTAATGCTTCGAATAATTTGATCAGGAGTCCTGATAATTATAGTAGAGTGATGGTTACTGATAACGGTATATCAACTAACACTGATAACACTAGGGTGTCCATGAATAATGATAGTAGGGTGACCATGACTCGCTCAGGACGTCTGATAAAAACACCTTCATATCTTAAGGATAATTTTGTTATGTAATAAGTTTAGTTTATGGGGTTTGCTTATTTTGTATAATGTTAAAAAGGGGGGATGTTGCATATAGTAATTTACATTATCTGTGGATCATCTGGCAACACTGCTGTAACCACCTGGATATTCTGTGTCTGATACTTAAAATGGTTTCATGTGATTCTATTAAACATGGCTTTTATATTATGATGATAGTTTCATTCAAGATGAACTCATATCAAATAGTGTGGCGACTTAACGCCCCACATATGTCCCTACCAACCAATGTAGCAAAACGTGTAATTAGATTGTAAATATGTATAATTAGATTTCAAGTAGGTACCAATGTAAATATTTTTTGTATATAGCTTCAGTTTAATTGTTTAGTTTTAAGATGTTAGGTGTTATCCATCGGCTAGACGCTTTGAAGTAATAGATACAATAAACTATTCTTCAGTCCTTTCCGCCGCCTTATACCACGAAATGCCGACTGTAATATTTTATTTTTTATTACGGTGGGCTATACCCAGAGCGCATTTTTTATTGTGATATGGTAACAATGCTTACTATAGTTTTAGTTGTAAGAAGTTTGCCGCCAGTGACTGGGTAAGACGAAAGTGTATTTTTGGGTGACAGTCCACGCGCAACCTTCACTCGATTATTCCGTGATTATACATCTCTGCTGCAAGAAAGAACTTTTTCATTTTTACCTACCGGCCGACCCTTGCAATACTTACGTACCGTACAACACGTTTCTAAAACGTTTTAATTTGCGAAAGCAACGCGACAATAGTAAAATGTAGTAAAATTATAATGGTACCTGTCTTCATACTGATGAGCAGTGGCGGCGCGTTCATACCGCTCAACCAGTCCTTGGTACTCAGTGCGGGGAGAGGGGCTGCGGTGTCAGGGTATAAGTCCTCCTATAGTATGAATTAATTATTAAAAACGACCCGGGTGTTGTGGCGTTGCTTGGATGAGGCAACAACTCCACAGCAATGTACTTACTGCAATAGGCTGATTAGATTGTATTAATTTAAACAGAAAAAAACCATTGCAGCTATAACTTAAACATTCTGAGTCAAATGCGAGAATTACTTAGGCGGCCTAAGTAATCTGGAGGCCTAACTTGGCCTCCCTTTGTGTCGAATTATATCACTTGACATCACCCAGGTGAACAAAGTGGGATCAACCATGTACATTTCATTTCAGTACAGACTGAAAATTTCCTCGGTCCACATATTTTTACTTACATAATATTTAGATTAGGAGTTCACCCCTCTTTTTAGCGTTTTGTAAAACCATAGTTAATATTTAACCTGGAAGCAGTCAGACTTGCGTGGCACGATCATGGAGATAGGCTCGCACAGTCCTCGCGACGTGTGTAGCTTGTAGAAACGGAACACCTCACACGACGCTGTGCTCACACCTCGCTTGGGCATGAAGCCTAGTCCTCGCTGTAAAGACCACATATATTATTCTTACTTTTAAATGAAACCCTAATTTTGCTTATTGAAATACTAGCTTATGGCAGTGGCTTCGAATGTGTGGAGTTCAGTATTTGTCCCACAGGATCGTATTACCGGGATAAGTATCCTAGTCTAGGATAAAAACATATCTGTGTGCCAAATTTTATATAGATATAGATCTGCTCTCTAAATCTAGTCAATCAAAACTTTTGCGTGAGCTCTACCAACCATTATTTTTAATTCATAAGTTTTGACAAGTTATTTGGAATAGGAACGACTGTCCAATCGTGTTGTAACAAAAATGTTTAGTAACCGTAATTAATCTGTAAGTGATATGGAGCATAAAATTATCAGAAATTCGGCCGAAAACAACGGGTTGAGGGCTTACATAGTAGCATAGTAGTACCCCGCTTCTGCCATTTTTGTGAGCAAGATTAACAAACATCCATCTATACAATCTTTTGGTTTCAATAAATGCCTTCAGTCACAAAGTTCATTTGTATGCACAGTACCGTACATTCAGTGTCAAATTAATAATGCTTGCTTACATCAATCACCCAGTTTGCGTCTACGTTCTTTGAATAACAATATTACTGAACAATAAAGAATAAAAGATGTCAGTGTTTCAAGGACTGTGTGGTTAATTTGAACTTAGTTCTCATTCATGTTGGGTACAAAGTTTATCACTTCATTTTATGTGTATAAAACTTTGGAAAATCATGCTTAGACTTATCTATTATTGACTCAGAAATAGCGATTGAGAATCTGTGCGAAAGTTTGTGAGATGGATGGATGAATTATGATCAACTCTTTCACACTAACTACCAGTGGCGTAGGGTAAATATTCTTGAAAGTGAAGCCGGACCAAAACGTGAATTCCAGTAACTATAGCTTTGGCCTAATTTTAGCCTTTTTAGTTTAAATATTCAATTCAAATTCTTGTCAAATACATATTTTTCTTACATCAATCAAGCTCAAACACAAGGTAGCTGCTGTGAATCGTTGAGGAGTTTCCTCAACTGTCACTCGGCTCTATCATCAGATATTATTCTCCAGACAGAAAAAACTTACAAACACTACTCGCCCCTACGATTTATGAAAGTTTTACTCGATTTCTCTGGTTTCCGTTATCAAACCCTGGTTTCTTTATCATGAACCTTACTTTTGAACTTTCTTCTTTTCAACAAAAAAAAAACATCAAAATCGGTTATGACGAAGTTATCCCGCGAACAAACGTAGAAAAAAACAATAAATAATGATTATTACACGGACGAATCGAGTAACCTTTTTCTTTCATAGTGATGTACATAGTGCACAGTTACATAAATAAAAAATATTTTCTCAAAAGCTTATACTAATCGCCTACAGATCTTAACACCGCGATTCAGGATCGTGACGTAATTGCATAACGCCATCTAGTTGAAAACTTCGAAACTAACATGACACTGTTTTACTGTGACCGCTTATCAAACAATACCATTGAACTGAAATAACCTTGTTGTTACTGCACTAACTACGCAAAACTTATCAATTTTAACAATAACACCAAATCAAATGCAAATGGACAGGTGAAAACAATAAATACAAAACTATAAATAAACGCGAATCAAAACTAATGTGAATCTGTCATCCAAATAATACTATCTAAATGAATTACGAAGTCCAGTATCATTCCATCTCGTTCTGACGTACGCATTTCATATCTCTGTCCTTATAATAAGCCGGAGACATTCGGCTTCCCAACGTCCTTAATTTAGCGGTGTTACGTAGCGTCGAGCTCACGATCGCTACAAGAGGAAGGATTCCTGTTTTGCCTTACGGCTTGCCTGTTTAGCGCGAGTTGAAATTGCACGGAAAAAAATGGTGTTTATTTATTTCTTTGATTTTTATTTTCTTAAGTAAATGTTTATTATTTCTTTGATTGTTAGTTTTAGTTTGAGTGTTTTTCTTTGATTGTTATTTTCACAAGCAATGTAACTTTTTTTTTTTTTTTTTTATCGTGGTAAAATCATCAAATGAGTCCTCCCACCCCGGGCAGGGCGGGAGGGACTGTCAGACTTGTACTGACTAAAATCCACGGTGTCCTTCACTAGCCCTTTATATTCCGGGGTCACGGTAATGAGATAAGTCCCGCGACCCCGGCAGGCTTCGGCCCTCTAGAGGGGACAAGCAATGTAACTTAGTAAATAATTAATTTGTCTAAATGATAAATGAAAATCATTGATATTAGTATTTGCTATATTTCGAAAGTAAAGCCGATAGGAATCGGCATGTTAGGGGCCTTCGGGCCTGCTAACTACTGAACTTATTTGAATGAAATTAGTTCATAGATAGTTTGTAATTTTCGGGTTGTACACGGGCGCCGCCGCTGGCCACAGCCAGTTAAATCTAATACCGCATTCATTGTACACATAAAAAGTTACGATAAAGTAAATCATCGTACTTGGAAATGTAACTTACTTGTGGATTGCCAGATAGGAACTGATTGAGGAAATGTACATACGGAGCTTCGTCCACCACTTCATAGTATCGAATATTGCCATCACCCTTGCCAGCGAGGTACACCTGAATGAAAAATAGAAAATAATTAGTATAACTATAAAATACACATACAATTAGTTTCGAAGTAAACAATAAAAACGTACTAGCACGTAAATAACCACACCTCGTCCCAACGGCACAGTTTAGCGCCGGTAAAAGATTGTTATCTGATAAAAGATATCTATCGCATGGACATAACGGACAACTACTTTTATTTTTATTGCGAAGTGAAGTTCGAACAACAGTTACTAGCAGACGATTGCCGTACTATTTGGAATAGCAAAAAGTGCGGAACAATACGCTAAGTAAAACATGTAGATCTTACGTAAAGTTATCGTAATGTCTTTACCTAACCGCGACTCCGACAGTTGTATATTTATTAATTTCGCCTTTTATTAGCCTCGCCTTCTTTATTCACCGGATTCGATAACAGCCATTACAAAAGAAGTGTAATTATTGCCATTTTGGGAAACTTGAGCTTACTTCATTCCACATAAACAACCTAAGTTAGGACTATCTGATTCTGACTAGATTGTAATTTCTTGTAAACGAATTAATTAAAAAAGAAGGGGCAGAGTTCAACCAGTGTATTTTTTTTTTAATTTACGGTAGACTCGGTTCGCAAACGCAAGCCATCTAATCAATGATTTCAAAAGGAAGGATACGCCCTTCAGAACATTTGACACAAGATTCTGCAATATAACAAAAAGTAGCGCCATCTATGATAACCCATACGAACTACGTTCAAGTAGCGTAGCATAAATTGACGACGTGATCTTGTAAGAGCGTACATGATTTTTAATCAGAATTAAGAATGTTGTAAATAAACGTAAGAGTAAAATAAATGAATTTCAACAACTTATTGCTATAATTCGTTCGTACGTTTTTGAACATTGTTTTAAACAGACAACCAGTTTACAGATGATTCCTACGTAGTAGCCCGCGAAATTCAAATTTTCTGAGAATGGAGCGAATGTTTTGATCATTCTTATATTTAAAGTTATACTTGTTATTGTCGCGAACCATATTTTCATCAAGTCACAACTTGTCACTGGTATGCAAATTGCAAAAAAAAAACATGAAAATTTTAATTTCGCGGGCTACTATGGTGGAATCGCCCTAACATACTCGTAGCACGCTTATAACTTTGTGTTTTTTCATGATACAGTTTTGAAATTTTGTGCATAGATTCTTTACACAAAAATCCTAGATAGATGTAACGGGTTTATATTGTCGGGGCTAAAATTGTTGTAAATTAGGTCTAGTGTCATCCATTTCAAGGAATGCACCCAATTGCCAAACACTCTCACCCTTATAATAAAGAATTATATTCAAAAAGACTTGCAGTAAGTCTGTAATGCGTACTCTTTTTTACAAACTAAAAATGACGTTCGTATAATAGCGGCCATACACCATACTGCCTATCGTACAATCGGCATGACGCTGCCGATTTGATCAGTTAGATTTGACCGTGTGTGGGCTTGGAATCCATCAAATTGGCATGACAATAGGCTTGATCATGCCGATTTGATCATGCCGATTTGATCATGCCAATTTGATCAAATCGATTTGATCAAATCGGAATGATCAAACTTCAAATCGGCAGCAGTGATACCAACTTAGCAACTTTATAGCTAGATCTAGCTAATATTCGGTAGCTACTTTTTAACCGACGTAAAAAAAAGGAGGAGGTTCTCAATTCGAAACGTATATTTGTTTGGAACGAAGTTCCTTATGGCGCGTTGCGAAAGGGTGCTAGGCGGAAAAAATTGTAACGACACTTTTTACATACTGCGCGACGCAAAGGAGGGTAATGTGTGTATTACCATGGAATGGAATGGAATGGACTGGACTGTAATGGAGTGGAGTGGAGTGGAGTGGAATGGAGGGTCGAAAATCGCCTGAACCTTTTTTTAACTTGCTATCGTTAAGCAAGTTAAAAAAAACAGGTTCAAGCGATTTTCAACCTTATTGACATTCAAAATTTAGTTTGTTTGTTCTCACATTCTCGTTAGCTAACATTGCTCCTTCATTAAAATCCGGTGTTTGCATAAATGTCAATAAAGTCGAAAACCGCTTGAAGGTCGGAAAACATTTGCTTAATGATAAGCAAATGTTTTCCGACCTTCACTTGTATTACCAACTGATTCCCACTAGTGGGATAAATAAGTAAAAAAACAAGTCGGTAAAAAGTAGCTAAAAAGTTAAGCTACCAGTTTTATAAAATTGTAGCTGTCGGTCACCGAATAATAGCTAGATCTAGCTATTAAGTTGCTGAGTTGGCATCACTGCTGCCGATTTGAAGTTTGATCAAATCGATCGTCATGCCGATTGGACGATAGGCAGTATGGTGTATGGTGTATATGGACGAACTGCCAATTTGATCAAATCGATCGTCATGCCGATTGTACGATAGGCAGTATGGTGTATGGCCGCTATAAAGTTACGTCGTTACTACGAGAGTTGCTTCAGCCCGGAACGATAGCTCCGTGATTGGCTGCGGGCCCCGTTACAGTCTGTCTATTAGATAACGAGTCGAAAACAACCGCAGCGCCCTCATCGATTTTCATGATTTCATACACAGACTGTACACGGCGGGCCAAATAACTGGTGCCATTTTCGTTGTTCGGCAGGGCCTGTCCATACTGTATAAGTCAATGCATCTAATCTATATGCCTAAAAATGTGAGTAATAAAATTGAAAACTTACCATATTGGTGTCATAATCGTAATACGGGAACACGACGCCAGATGAACTGTCGATGGTCTCGCACACGAGTGGTTTGTCCAGATCATGTTGGTCCCACACGGCGTACTGTCGGTCACTGTAGCGAGAGAACCCCGTAGTGAGCACCTTGCCTTGACTGCCCAGGAATGTGCACTTGGACGCCTTGGTGCCCAGGTGACACGGACCTTCCTGTAATCAAGATGAGGGGGGAAATGGTAGAACGTGGAAGTGTTACGTTTTTCGGCACTGTGACCAGCGTGCAGTGCAAGTCCCTTCGTACACAACGCCACGCGAATCTCCGATACCTTATGACTTTTGTATCCAGGCGACTATTGCAACACAAATCCATAGAGGTTCGTACACAGGCACGCGTCAATGGATAACTTCGTACTACGAAGGGTCTAACCGTAATGTAAACGCGGAGCTTTCTGCATGAATCGAAAATATTACTACCCATTAGAACGCTATTCCATTTTTTTTCGAAAACTTAGTAATTCCTCAGATTCCTAACTTTAAATCAATATTATACTTATGTCCAAAGAATATTTTTTTTAATGGAAGTATTTACGGTTACATATTGGCTCATGTTTAGAATAGAGCAGAGTTACACAATATTTTATTAATGTTTTTTTTGTTGTTGTCGGAAATTTCGCTACACGTAGTCTTGCGTAAGCAATTTGTTTACCAACAACTGGTTACGCATGTGAACAAATGTTTTGGGATGTTGACAAATATTTTTGTTTTGTTGTACATACGTAAGAGTTGGTCAACACCTTGTCACAGAAATAACGTATACATTCATAAGGTAAACGCTTTCCACCAACGATGAAATCAACACTTGTTATGCAATTTACATGGTTTCCTTTAACCAAAACAACAACTAGTCTTCAGGACACAACTAGTCATCAGGAAAAGCCCTGTCCAAGCAGTAGTCTGACATAATGTTTTTGTCCATGTTAAACCTACAAACAGGAGCGTAGCTACTGCCGCATCAGCCGTATATATAATTGTACGGGGCCACCGAGTATCAAGGGCCTTCGACGATTTGAATAAAAAATAAACATAAAATTAAAACTTATCGCGGCTTCGCGGTGCATAAACCTCCAATTATTGAGCTCGTACATAGCTCAATTGTCAAAATGGTTATAGTTGCCAAAAATGAGCTACGACCTGTCGAGCATTCTCAATTTTCTAGCTCCCTTCTAAATTCTCTTAAAGGCATCAGTAATAGCATTAGCTATTACTGATGCCATTAAGAGAATTTCGAAGGCTAGCTAGTCAAGATGATATCTTTATTCTGCAAAAACCCGACTACGAAAAAATCGCGCACTAAAAAGTATAAAACAAGAACAATCCGTGTTACAGAAATTTTTAATTAATAGCCGTGGTCGTATGCCACCTAGCCAATAAAAATTGTGTGAAACAACCGCAGGTGGCATACGACCACGGCTATTAATTAAAAATTTCTGTAACACGGATTGTTCTTGTTTTATACTTTTTAGTGCGCGATTTTTTCGTAGTCGGGTTTTAGTTATTTTAACTTATTTTTTATTTACACTATTTTGGGGCTATTTGATATAATAAGCAAAGCAGCGAGTGAATTTAAAATGTACTCATTAAGCCTTTTCATTTGATACCATGTTGACACTGTTAGAAACAGGCAAAGTAGCTAGTAAAAGCTATATAATGTATATATATTTCAAATGTGCTCATCAAGCCCTTTATTTTGATACCCATGTCGATACTGTGCGAAAATAATTTTTTTTTTGTTACGACTTTTCATCCCCTAGAGGGCGCCATATTCGATTTGGTGACACGTCACCTATAACCAGCGGACAACTGAGACGCTTCTAACGACACCTCATTTGTCAAGTAGTGATAAGTAGTTCAGAAGTTATGAGGGAACAGATGAACATACATACATACCGGTCAAAATCATAACCCTCCTTTTTGCTTCGCCGTAGTCGGGTAAAAACTATACTACAATAAGATTGCAAGGGCCCCAAACAAGTATAATATACCTTCTGGCCTGGCTACGCCACTACCTAGTCATACTTACAGACAGCACGATGCCTCTCCTAGGCTCGATGACGCGCAGTTTCTTGTCCTTGCTGGTGGTGGCGAGCAGAGATCCATCGCGGTTGAACGACATGCAGTAGATCACGTCTGTGTGGCAGTCTATCACCTTCACCGCCTCGCCTTTGCCCACGTCCCATACGAAGATCTGCAGAGGAAGATGTATTTATTGCATTTATTCATTTAACTCATTTTTAAATATTTTGTAAAAACAAAATTTAAAAATAATTGTCCGCCGGCGTGGGAACAGAGTCCAAGCTATCGGTGGCTAGGGCTCCAGAGACAGAAACCTCTTCAAAATGCGAGCGGTATCGAAGAGTACAGCCTTCTATTCTAGAGTATTTAGTTAATCGTTACTGTATCCTATCCTACTAAAATCTTATGTTACTCTTACAGCATGTATCTTACTAATATCATAAACATTGTGAGGATTATGGATGTTAGTCACTCTTTCACGCTAAAACTACTGAACGGATTTGGATGAAAGTTTGGTACATAGATAATTTATAACCTGGATAATACAGAGGATAGTTTTCATCCCGATTTTATCTTCTTGTAGCATAATTTTCGAATTGTAGCGGAGTAAGCTATTGGCAATAGCTAGTTAGAAAACAAAGTAAAAACGAGACTATAATAATAATTTGCGCATAATTATATACTTGTAACTAGGTAAACATAATTACTTATCTCGCCAGAATGTCTGGCAAGAATATCAGTAATTATTCCTCGTACTTAAAAGGTAATTAAGTCTGTCAGTCAATCACAAAGTCAGTTATCTACTCATACCTTGAGTAAGAGGGCCGTGTTCAAAATGATAACACCGGTATACAAGATCAAGGTGACGATAAAAACAAAACGACGTTGCACGCGGCACAATGAATCTGTTCATTTAGAAGATTGTGTGACCTTTTATGGTGATTGATAACTAACTAGAAAGATAATTAGAAAACATTTTTGTGAAGCTTTAGAGCGGATAATGCGTCAAAATAACAGTCCTGGGTTCCAGGTTTAAAGTGAGCCCTTTTGAGAGCAGTGGTGATGAAATAAATTACACAAAGTAATAAGCCTGGCTAGGTTCGAACCGACGTCCTACAACTCCGTAAGTCGGGGACGATACTACACTGCTCTGCTCTATTTCTAATAAATTGTTTCAAAATTATTTTAAATTACATAAAATATTAATAATAACAGTTCTAGCATCCGTACATCAACGAATAATAACAGCAAACGACAGTTATCAATTTTAGAACATCGTTTGAACTTATAAATAACTGTTGTGCAAACGGTCCCCCAACATTTATTATTTCGATTGCAACGCAGCACGATAGACTAGAGTCGTAACGACCGAATACATTGATGCTCGCGTGACGATCGGAAATAATATCAAGTTTGTATGTATCAGCAATCGCGAGTATGAAAGTGTTCACGAATCAGAACAAAACACTGTGTGAACTATTCAAGACTATTTATGTTAACTTGGAATTTGTAGAAGAATGCATATATACTTCATATTTGGATTTCAAGTTCAGTTGTACCATAAAATATTCAATTACTTGTACAAGAAAAAAGTTAATGATTTTGTTTTTGGCTATGAATGAATTTGCGTTCTATAAAAACCGATGATTGATTATTATTGTTCACTAGGATAATGGGCTGTTTCGGCGAGATGCTTTTCAATCAATTCGTTGTAAAATTACGTAACCCATATACCTAGTTGAAATCAAATATGGTAGCTAAGGCTTTACGCAAGAAGTTTCAAGATGAATATATAGTGGAATCTTTGATCTAGGATGAATATCTTTGAGCACATAGGTATTGAGCTCAAAACAGAAAAAAAAAACATTACGATTTACAAAAGTAATCGTCATTTGCCTGCAAGACCAAAAGCCAGTCTGGCCATTACTCTTCTGTTTAATTCTAGTTTTACTGATACGGTATAGTCAGCTTCAGAGAAATCTCACCCTCTTTGGTATTGATGTCAATACCAAAATGGGTCAGTTTTCTCTGAACCTTAGCATATTTGTTCGCACACTTCAGCAGTGCGCGTACTAAGCTCGTATCTCGTTTAGCCTGTGTCCACCGGCAAGGCACAGTGCAGCACATTTGTTCGCGAACATTTTCACTGAACTAAGTCTAGCAATGTGCGCGCACAAATTACGAATCCACTGCTCACGTTGAGTGAGTCTACCAGAGCGAACATTTGTCCGCACAATGCCGCATACCGGTAGTATCGCATCTTTACCTGTCATAATCGAGCATATTTTGTTTTAAGGCGGGAATTAGATCTAGGGTATTTTATTTTCTATGGCTTTTCTAGTGAAAGCTTCTCAATTTAATATCGTAAATTAATTTAACCTCATGCTTCTTATATCTACTGACCAAATAATCGAATCCAGCACTGAGCAGTATGTTCTCAGCTGTAGGATGCCACTCGATGTAGGCGACTCGTCGCTTGTGACCGTGCAGCTCCACCAACCAGTCCGTCAGGTGCATCGACAGGCCACCGTCCGGAATGTGCCATAGTTTTACCTGTGGACAAAAAAATGGTAATGATGTATGAGGTTTAATATCAAAAGCTGTTACTTGCTATCTCTGTGCCTGTATAATCAGCTTTACGAATAACCTGTCTCAAGTTTCTATTGTTTTGCAAAGTATTATGCTGTTTAATTTTTTTCATACTTTTTTTCAGTTATTTTATTTCTTTTCTTGTTGCATGGAATATTTTTATCTACTTTTAATTTATTACCCGATGTATTTTGTTTTTTGAGTAACGTCTGTGGTAACGTATAATTTGTTTGTTTGACGAAACGGAAACAACATTTCAGATAAGTGTTAGTGGAACAGCCAATTAGACAGTCAATTGGTGTCAATTCTTAAAAAACAAATCAATGTATTTTTTTGTCGGCTACATAAAACATACTGTTGTTTCAAGGATTTCTAATGAAATGCAAACGATCGAATCAAATGCACACATTATTATGATAAACAATACAGAACGCCGCAGTAATGAATTATATCACCTATTTACACAGACAAATGACGACAATAAAACTATACAAACCAGACAATAGCTACTTCTGCTTGATAAGATAATAGAATCAATACTCGTTAGCCGTAATAATACATATAGCAACATGTAATAATATATTGACAACCAGGCTACACGCTTTCATATCAACAAAAAGCGAAAAATTATTCAAACGGAACATCCCCGAGTAATAGGCATCAATTACCATGAACAAATTGCGGATATAAAAAAAGAAAAAAAAAATTGGCACAAACGAAATTACCGTGCAGTCATCGGAACACGACGCTATGATGTTATCGTTGAAAGGATTCCATTTTATGTCGAGCACGGGGCCTTTGTGGCCAGTCACTCGACTTGCGTTGAAGTCCAACCGGCCAGTCTGGAAAAGAAACATAACACATTTGAATTATGAATATAGAAAACGTTACAAAATGTTTAGTACCAACGCCCTAACTTGGCCCATATTCTGACTACTATTTGTTCAGTCATGAATCTCGATTTAAACTGTCACTTTTGATATTAATCTCAATTCTCTAGTTTTAAATCGAGATTCACGACTGAGCGTCATTTTACAATACAAGCCTTAATAATAAGTGTTAAAGAAATATAATAGGTTCCGCTTTATAAGCATATATCATTTTACATCAAAGTGACCGCTTTAACAAACAATTACGTTGCAAGCACTTGCGCCAGACGTGCGAAACTGAAGGAAATTTTGCAACGTTGCAGTTTTGTTACAAAGACATCAAAAATGATACACATTTCTCACGCTATTAGTAATCTCAGCGCATTTTCAGTAGGATTGCTACGATTTGATTACTTAACGGATGTTTCAATAACGCATGTACTTTAGCGCAATGAGGAGCATGGGCGGATAGTAGTAAATTATTCGTGTGTCAAGGTAAAGAACTTTATTTATACAGGTGTTTCAAAAAGGTGGCTGACCTAATGTGTTTCAAGGATTGGAGTACATTAATGAGGACTATAAAACAAAACGAGTTATTTCTTGTTAATCTTAAAGATACAGGATTACTTTTTAATGGCAACTTTTGAAGAAGAGTAGAGAGAACATGGTGCATTGGCAGGTGTAAACAGCCAAGTTACTAACGCTACCATCGACAAAAAAGGTTTATCTACCTAATTAGCCCTTTTTATTATTTTGGGATCAGACTATCTGAGTCAGATAAGCAATCAAATTGATTAATCTGCCTTGAGTATACACCTTGTTCAAACAAGGTGTGGATACCAAGCTTATGGGGCACAAACTGAGGCGGTTCAGACACAATGTTAGTAATAGTAACGCAAATATTGGTGTTTGGCCAAACAATGACGTCTCGAAAGTATGGCAATGTATAGGTTTTCCCGAAGGCTTGGTATGTTAAGGTGAAAAGGTTTAAATATGCTGATTTTATTTGAAATTCCATTGTTTGGAAATGGAAATTGCCAGAAATTTTGGCTGGAGTTATGCTGGCGCAATAGAAATTGATGAGATTCCTTAAAAAGCAAACACTAGATGCTTGGCGTTGAAATTATTGATATTGCTAAAGCTCAAATTCCTCATTTAGAAAAAAGTTTTCATTGCTTTGATTGTTATCAGCAATTACAATTTTGTGTTATTAAATAATCTTAGAAAGTTAGGAAAGTTGTTATTGCAGTCGAGTAAAACGAAGACTTATTGAATAACACGAACGAAACGGACGTATTGAATAACATTAACAATAACAACAAGCTATAAAAATATGACAATAGAAGAAAACAAATGACTATTCTGTTCCGTAATAAGGAGCATTCATCGCATTCTCGTGCTTTCTTTTCATGATAAAAATATATAACTATTATAGTCTTTTAATTTAATAAAAATAAAATTGATTTTACGACGAGTGAATAAAGCTGGCTGGAATGCAATTTATCTTTGAATGTTTTTAATTATTATTGCGATAAAGGGCAATGGTCATTAAGTAATACATGGACGGATACGGAAAATAATGATTAAATAAAAATGCACCTTGCACTTGGTAGATAAAATCGGAAAGGGCATGCCAGGTGCGCACGTGTTAAATATTTTTAAGAATTTATATTGTTTAATACTTACATTATCCAAAGGCAAAACAAGGAAGGCCCCACCGCCAGCCACCTCTGTCACTATGGCAACGAACTTAGGGTTGACAGCGCAGAAATTAGAATCGTGCGCATTTCTAGTGATCTTAATGTTGTCATAGCAACGCTCCCTTTTGAAGGGAACTCCGTACACATGGCGGAATTTAGAGCTTCTCACGCCACGGAACCATACCTGAAAAACGTTTTCCAGTGTGAGCTGTTGGGAAACAAATAAGCAAGAGTCATTGCGAACCAAAGCATAGAATATAGTACATATCATATCAAAATACAAATACTACATAACGAGAGAGACAAAGTTAAGTACCTAGTTACCCAATAACTTGACTAGCTGCCGCCTAAGTTGGCATAAGTGTATTTTGCGTGACGGGTTATGAAATCGCCAGTAATTTTTATTTGTGAAACAAGAGTGTTAAGTGAGATTTAATCTTTATAAATTTAAACTTTTTGTTGCTAAAAATGAAGATATATCTCAAGAATGTAATGACAACATCTACTGAGCTCATACATGATTTCGTCACTCAGTGAGAGTAACAACGACATCATTATCTACGCCTACCATGACTATCCGTTTATGATCAGTCATCGTCACTTATCATTACGATTTCTGACATTCATGATTTTTGTTATTTGGTGCAAATTGCCGACGAAACAAGTACCTAGTTAACTCAAAGTAGACTTGAGTGTAAAAATAAATTATCTTTTTTTAACAAAACACTTAAGTTGAAAAAATGAAAGGACAGTATGTATTTTTTATTAAGTTTGACACATACATTTGTGCACTTACTAATTGTTGGCACTACAGACAGTCAGACATTGGAATCGCACGCAATAAGAGAAAATATGAACTCAATTATTAAATCATGAATTATTCAGCTGGCCGTGATACCTATAATCTTAATCATAATGATAGATATTTTAATGGTAATTCCTTATTGTTTTATTGAAAACCTAAGATTCCTTTTTTTTTAAAAGGGACTAAAGACTAACAAATTAATTAAATAAAAGAAACACGTATTTTTTGCATGCGAATTTTGTTCAGAAGGTAATTTATTATCTATAATATTCCCGCTAATAAACCACACGAACCAATGCAAGTTGGTGCACATTACATGTAATAGATATTTGCAAAATTTATTGCTAGGTGCTACCGCATATTCAGGTAATTTCTCTGTCTCTGATAGCTACATCTTCGAAGTATAATTTAAAAATCGATTAACGACTTATCATGCATCAATTTCTCTCATTACACTACGATTTTTATGACCGATTGTTATGTTAACCATTTACATTAAAAAAGCCTTTGTTTCGCAAGAAACAAGAAATTAAATAGAAGAATTATACACGTAGTCATAGCAAAATTATGTAGCGATTGTAGTGTGCTTTTTAAATATTACCGTGGAAATAGCGTTGAGTGAAACGGTTTTATTAAAATTGTCTATGAAGTATGAACCGTGTTGAGTATGCCGCGGGAATTAAGAGCAATAACCATAATTGCATAACGGATTATTAATTCAAGTGTCCTAAGCACATTGCACACGCTCTACATTTAGAAGTGGGACAATGACTTTAAACGTTATTAATAACTTATCAAAGATTAATCGAAACGATTGTGCTGCGACCTGCGAGATTAAGATACAGGACGTTTTTTTGTTTGAAATAACAAAATATTTTATAAATATACAGGATGTTTTCATAAAAAAAATGGCAGTCTTACCGTTAAGGAAACACAAATTATATCTTAATAGCGTTTGTTTTCACTATTACTTATTTAATTATGAACCTTCCTTCTATCTAATAAATCAATCTGGATGGGTACATGTAGAGTTGGAGATTTAATAACGGTGCATTGTTTCATTGTATCTGCATAATTATGCACCTGAATGTATTGCGCACAAGGACATGTAAGGCTTTATTACTGGCTTACTCATTCACGTTTAAAAATCTACCCGGGAAATATTGAAAAATTGTAAAGTAGGTAGGTATTTTTAATTAGGCTCGTGTAAGAGGGAAATATGGATACAGAGTCGATAGATTGTTCCAATATTTTCAAACCAATAACGAGCATCTGACAACCCTAACACTATCAAAAGCGACACACAAGGCTAGATAAAGAACTAATACCATGTTGCAATCTATTTCCCAAATTCTAGTCTCACATTTCGCACTACTTATGATTACGAAACAGTATAAAAAGCATTCCATGTATATCTAAATACATGGTCTACAAATAAAAAATGTGCAATGAAAAAACAATAGATACCTGTGAATTAGTCATGATGTCTCCGCGCTACTGGTGCAATATCAATACATGCACTACATAGAGGCACACTCCACAACTATACAGTTCTGTGCATTTTACATACAATAATCGTATACACAAATAACATAAAAATCAGCTGCCCAGAACATGATGCACTGTACCTTAACACTGAAAGTTCCAAAGAAACAAAAAGGATGCATTAAAAAAACATAATTTAAAATAAACAAAATGTGCAATAAAATAAATACTGAGATTGTCTGTTCAGAGCCGAAAGTCGTGCAGACCTGCGCTAGGTCGCTACCAAATGATACTCCGAGTACGAAGTTAACGGCAGAAGCGCGTGTCTCGAATGGCGCGAGAAAAAAAGTGAAAAGACACTCGTTACTAAGTTGTTGTCGTCGAAGATTCTCAGAGAAATTCAGATTCATTATGGTCGATAGAACATCAATTAAATAATACGACCTATGATGCAACTAACTTATATAATTTTGATGTATTTATAATGAAAAGCATTAGGAAGTTTACAATATAATTATGTATTTAACTCATCATCACCGCTAAACTAACCTCCTATCAAAATCAAACATTATAATTATTATTGATATTATTTTCTAAGTCAAGTTTTCACTCACATTAAAATTTTGAATATAAAGTTCAAATGTCATGCTATCTTTATGTAGGATATAATTAAACGATTAAATTGATAATAAAGCTATAAGAAGCCAAACAAAGTAAGTGGTACAATTAAGGGGTATGACTCGAACAAAAATATTTTGCAATAATGTAACACTTTCGACTGAGTACATTCGAAAGATAAGGATGTTACATGATAGTCAGCGAAGCGCAACATAAAGAATGACTACAGTAAAACTACCACAGTACAAATGGCCTACCTAACTACCTTACCACTTATGTCATGGTTTTAAGTGTGAATTTATGACATCACTTTTTAGTAAACATGAATTCCATTATTGTAAGGATGTTTTCTTTATTTTGATTGCTTACATAGCTTGTTTATAAATAAAGTTTGGTAGTGTCATGCATGTGTATTTTTTACGATTAAATATTGTATCATTGTACATATACAGGGTGTCCCTGGAAATATGAATCAAATCGAATTGGGGCTGGAGAAAGGGCCTTTCCAATCTTTCTACCTCTGAGACATAATTATGGTGCTATTTTTACGGTTCAAAAGTTATGACCACTTTTCGTGTTCAGATAAGCATTAAATTAAAAGCCTAAAGATTGCAATTAAATTTAATTCTCTAACTTCAAAACTTATAGAATATCCCAGTTAATACCTTCAATAAATCTTTATGCCTTGGGGAAGTTTCTCGTGGCCAACTTTCGTTAGTAGTGTAGCTTGCTTCCAAGAAAACGTTACTTATTACCTTTTTTGCTCGAAAATTGAGTTATATATTTTTTTTTGCAGAATTTGTGTTTTTTTTTATTCTAGAACAAATGTTTTCAGTTCTTCTGACCGATTTCGGCTACGGCGGCCAATCTCAACGGAGATTAAAGCCTCCTGCAGACACACGCGATTAATCGCGCGGGGCGACATGTCACGGTCCATTCGCAGTATTTTTAGAGTGGAAATTAGCTTGGCTCGTTGTCGCAGCGCGATTAATCGCGTGTGTCTGCAGGAGGCTTAAAAGTGTTTCTAAAGGGATGTTCAACTCTTGTGTGCATTAAAAAAATATGTACAGACGCCAGCAGGTCAACCTATCCGAATATGTAAAATTTTGCCAGTCGATTATCAACCTTCCACTATTGTGATAAGAATGAAAATCTATTAAAGAAATCTGACAATTTGTGGCAGGTTGATGAGCTGGCGTCTGTACCTATTATCACTCGATTATTCTAATTACATAGTTTTAAAGTTACAGAATTTAACTTAATTGCAATCAATAAAAAAAATGTTGTCTATCTGAACACGAAAAGTGGTCGTAATTTTCGAACCGTAAAAATTAGTCTCAGGGATAAAAAGACTGGAAACATCAATTTGATTTATAGTTTCAGGGACACCCTGTATATGGCAAAAATTGTAGCTCCACATATTCAGGCAGTGTAGTTTAGATTGAACTGATTGATTCGTAGTATTTATTTTTTGTGTAAAAAATAAACTATACACTAGAAGTGTGTACTTCTAATTAGGGATGCATCGATACGCCTTTTCACCGATACGATACCGATACCGATACTCTTAAAAAAATATCGGCGATACCGATACCGATACCGATACGCTTATTGTGAATTAAAAAAATAAGATAAGTAAATAAATCACAAGTCAAATTATTTTTTAATTAAAATAAAAAGTAATGCCATAGGTTGATATTAGATAATTATACATTTTAGCAATTAAAATATTTTTTTTTGTTTAAAAAGAAAGTAATCTTAAACTTTTCGAAGAAAGGCGATTTCGCAAGTCTGTTTGGCAAAGGTTTGCCCGGGCATAGTTCGCGCCTCGTTTGCAACGAAATAGACGAGACAACACGCTCGTTTACACTACATTTTTTTATTAAAAAGTATCGGTGAATCGGTCGTAAAAATATCGTCGATACCGATATATCGGCTAGCCCGATGTATCGCCGATATATCGGTATCGGAATCGGTATCGGATGCATCGCTACTTCTAATACATCAACAAACATAATGATGCATTGGTATCAGCACTTTGTTGCAGATATAATTATTTTACTACCTATTACATAATATTGCACCTTGTACTTGAGCTCCATGCTAAACAGAGTAATTAACACCAAAGTTATAATTGAAATAACTGCTTAGCAGTTAAACTTAATGTACAGGTTGAGTTTATTTTAAAGCAATGGCAGCAGTGTAAACGAGCATAGATTTGTTGCTACAAAATCATTTCATTTAAAACAGAATACAACGGGAAAACTCTGAACTCAAAGTGAATATATCACATCAAATCTTTTTGTATTTAATAGTTGGAATGGCAGTCCTATCATTTTAGTCTCAAGCCTGCCAGCGTCGCGGGACTATCAGGGAACCGTGGCCCCGGAACGTAAAGGGGCGCTAATACCCCTTTACGTCCCGGGGCCACGGTTCCCTGCCCGACACCGAGGATTTTAGTCAGTGAAAGTCTGACAGTCCTTCCAGTCTTGCCTTGGGTAGGAGGACCAAATAAAACCATTTAAGTCTCAGCATAATTATGTGGAGTTGAATTGCCTGTGTATCGGTACAACAAAATCAAGTATTACATACTTGTTGTACAACAAAATATGGTAGTCCCAGGAAAAAACTCTTTCACTGTTAAATGAACATAGAAAGTTAATTACTTAGCATATATAACAGCTATGTTTAACCAAATGCTTGATGGCTGCCTGAGAAAGGTGCCTCCATAATTTAAATGGATACTATTGTTTCATCTAAATAATTATTATCTCAAAAGTTCTATCATACCTTTACATGGGAAAATTTATGTTGCATCATCAGGGATTAGCATAAAAGCGTTTTATCTGATTGATATGAAACCACTATGAGATAAGTGTTTGACTCAGCTTTTATTATTGAGTTCACAACATGTTTCAAAATGTATATTATTAAATATATGAAACAAATAATAAAAGGAGGTATATTCTCAGTGTGAATGATAAAAAAAGATTATTAATATTCAAAACAATTTTAACATTATAATTTTTCGTTTATTTTTTTTAAATTATAATTATTATTGTATGTTAATGTTTAGTTTTAAGTTTTCTTTTTTGCTGTGCCCTAGAGGTTCCATAATTGTACCTATCTATAAGCATTATTATTTTAAGATCTGTATTATTGAAATTATGGAATGCAAATAAAGATAATAATATGAATATGAACCAACTAGTATGTATGTATGTAGACATCTTTTTTTAAATAGTTTCTTTTTTTACAAAAAAGTTTCACTTGTATATTAACTACTTTGCCTTTTGTTTAGTCATGGTTAAATGATCAAATTGGTCCTACCGCTAAATGTGGAGCAGAAGGGCCTCATCTGACCTAAAACTGTCTGTCCTGGCCTGTCAATCAAGGTTACCTATTTAGACAGTCTTGTAACACCGGCAGATAATTTTGTTGTGCTTTCAGGTTTTAGCTTACCCACCCTGTATTGTGTGACATGCATTTCAGATAATGACTGTGACAGGCATTTCAGGAAATACCAATGACATAACCAATTATCCATATAGGTAGCAGGCATTTATTTTGTTTTTTAGGGACACAACGGAACAGAGTTAAAGTTAAAGTTTTCAATTCTAAATAACTCAAATATAATAATTATAAAATAATTAATGATAATGGTATGGTAAATATAAAAAGATTCACATCCTCTTTTGTCTGCAGGAATTATGTTGATGTATGATATTATTGTTTGATGTTAAATTGATAACTAATGAGGCTACACATAATCTGATAGTCTGTAACAAATGTTCTACTCAATAATATGCTAACTCACATTGTTCATGATTGATCATCCAATTACAAGGAGAAAGCTATGGTGAAAACATGTAGCAAGTATTTACCAGTTTAATACATAAGTTTGATATAGATTTAATCACGGTACATTAGAGGATGGATGTCTAGCAAATTAAGTAACTGGTCTACATGAGGTTTTAAATCTACTAATTCTGTGCTTACTTCTTTATTATATTTTTATAGATTGGGAAAATCTCCAAAGAATATTGTCAACTCAAATTCTCTTTGATATAATGTTCTCTCAAAAAACAAATTACTCATCACATGTGGGAGAATTTTAGAAATCACACAGAACACTTGGTACTAGGGTGAACTGGATGTAGGGATGCATCCAGTTCACCCTAGTTTGCTGGTGCTGGTATTTTACAGAAATTCAGTGGTAATACCAATATTAAAACAAAAAAGGCATTGCTATGTAACTGTCCCATGGTCTTGATCAACATGATGAATTATAATAATAAAGTAATTTACAGAGCATAAAAAATAAATGTGCAATAAGATCATGATCATTTCTTTTTATGCTAAATAAATTCCGTAAATAATTGAGCATTTGTATGTGGTCAAATTTTTAGTGCACTTAATCAATTAAATTTCTGCAACCAGCTGTCTTTTAATCATAATTAAGTATTTAGAAAAAATTAAAACCCCATGTGTTAATTTAGGTATTATGTGGAATCAATCAATTCAGTCTATTCCATACTGTTTTTTTCTGAGACTTCGGTATTTTAAAAATGATGTGCTGAACTCAGAGTGAAAACATGTGTTGAAAAGTTTTTTTTTTAATTCATAGAACTAAAACTAACTTGCGAGTGTAAAGTTACATTGTTTTTTACAATAAATAAAGAAAAACCGTAAAATAGTTGATGAGAAAGTGGTGTAAAAAGTACTTATCATGCTGATTGTTGTGTTGTTCGTGGTTTTTTATTCGTGCATGTTTAATAATATTGTACTGATTACGAGAAGTGTAATGTTTGAAAAGTTATTAACATTTTCATAAATAATTATAAATTTAATTTGTATTCTAAAACAAAGGAACTACGAAAGTCACAGAATCGAATTTCGAACGGAAAATATCACAGCATTGCTCATAAATACCAGCGGATTAAAGAATAAAGATCTGGATCGATTGTTTCGGCACGGGACCGCCTTTCATATAAAAACGTTTCAATGACTTATTTAGGTTATTTCTTACCTTGGCGGCAGGTTTGTTGCAAGCTCTCACATCAACCAGAGTACTCTTGCCAGGACTCTTCTCAACAATGTTTATAATTTCTAAACAGTTGGTTTCTCTTATCGACTCATCTTTTACTGGAGGCATATCCTTTGCACAAATTAACTGCACAGTTTATTATTGTTACAAATTATGTTTCCGTAACGTTAGATAAAAACAAAATACGATAGATTTAAACCCACTCTCTTTTTCAAGTGAAAATCGAAGACAAGCGACCGAATGACCGAATGAATACTAAATGAATAGTAGTGAATTAGACATGGGTAGTTCGCGAACGATTGAAGGAAATGAACTACTTCATTTCTCAAAATTAACTTATCATTCATTCAGTGGCCATTCAAATGTGTCTCTACTTCATTTAGTTCAGTGTTTCTTTTCGCTCGCGCACCGCTGAGTGCGCTCAGGCTCAGTGGACGATACGCCCGCTCGCAACAGTAGTTAGTCTAATCACCCTCATATGAACTTTATTGTCATACGAATACAGTCTTATTTAACGTACAAAAGTGTACGTAAACCAAAACGGAATGAAGAAACAAGAAGAACAAAAAAATAAAAGAAGACATACAATATATTTCTAGGTTGACAGTCCTAAGCCTGCAAAGTATGAATGAAAATCGACATGAATGTAAAACTGAACTAGTGATTTAGTGAAATGCATCAATAAATCACTAGTTCAGTCAATCAACTTTCAGTCAGGAACTCGTTCTGATTTGCTGAACTAATTAATTAATTTCACTTTATTACTCAGATCACATGAATCCATATTGTTAGTAAAACATTCACAACTTAAGACTAGTGTTAGTACAATAAAATAAATGAAGTACTGAACTAAATGAGTGGACTACTTCATCAAGTGAAAAGATATACTTCATTCATTTCTTTTTACTGACACATTTTGCGCATCTCTATAGTGAATGAAATGTAATTTTGAATGAAATGCAGCAGAATAAGTGTTGCCAACAGCTAAACAAGCTCTCCACCAGATTCAACTTCTAAAACCACTAAAAAAAATCGGCTCCAATCCAAATTTTTAAAACTAAAAATTTTTTTAGAAGAAAACAGTAAGTAGTTATATTACTAAAAAATTAAAAATTTCTTTATCATTACGTAATAAAATATTTAAAATCAGTAAATCAACATACAATATTATTAGTAAATCAACAAGTCAAGATGAGGCACTTAAAAATTATTCAAAAACAACAATTACTATGAAAATAAAGTGATATTCTAAAATTCGTTTTCTTCACACGAATTTTTGTCTGCCTCATCGTCTGTTTCACATTTTTTTTTTTTTTTTTTTTATGTGTAATGGGTTTGCTCTTGACCTTAGTCTAGGACAAGAGTGACTAAGACAAGGTCGACGATGGAGCGAGCTTACCCAGAAGAAGCCTGTTTACTCTAACTTTGAAGAGATTAGGGTTGTATGCGTTTGGAAACACAGACGCAGGCAGAGAGTTCCACTCCTTCGCTGTCCGCATTATAAAAGACGTTTGGAAACGCTTAGTGCGAATTGATGGTATGGCAATAAGGTAAGGATGGTAATTTGCCGTGCGTCTAGATGTGCGATGATAGAAAGGGGCTGGTGGGATGAGGTCGTGGAGTTCTTGGGCACACTCTCCGAAGTACAATCTGTAAAAGACCGACAGGCAGGCAACTTTGCGGCGATGAGTCAAGCTATGGAGCTTGGCATTCACCAATTTTTCGTCGCCAACGAGCCTTTTAGCTCTGCGTTCCACTGAGTCAAGAGCGGCAAGTTGATATTTAGCTGAGCCATCCCAAAGGTGGCTACAATACTCCATGCAGGATCGGACTTGTGCTTTGTAAAGAGTTAAAAGCTGTCCAGGCGTGAAGTACCGCTTCACTCTATTTAGGTATATGATTGTTTAGTCCCCATTTGTTTTATAACTTTTATTGGAATTTCATAATCATTGCAGCATTTACCTTCCTTTCTTAAACCACAGCGTATTCTTCAGTAAAAGTGAATACTCCTGATAAAAAGAGAAGTAAAACTAATATTCCATAACGTTTTAGTGGCTTAGTGGTTGTGTTTCATTATTTTAGTAATTCTAAAAAAAATCTAATGAACCACTAGAAAAAACCACCCACTAAAAGCAATATTTTGCCACTAAAAGGGGGGTCGAAACCACCAGTTTTAGTGGAAAATCCACTAAGTTGGTAACACTGAGCAGAACTTTTGATTGTCACTATTGTCATGGCTTCCTGGCCTTTTTGCCGTAAAATGCTTGAGTGCAGGAAGTGTTCTCATGCTAGTATGATGTTTTTTTTAGGATTGTAAAAATTAGTTTGAACATTGGTGTACTAAAAGTTATTGAACTCACGACTACACTCGCCAAAAAAAAATCTACCCTGTATTAATTTAGTATGGCAATACAAATTATGACCGAGTGACTGAACTAAATGTTACAGACAAGATTCCGGTGCTCCCATTCGCCTCATATTTTTCCGCTCTTTTTCAAAATATCATTAGATGTGGGCGTGGCAGTTTGTACTACAAACAATTTTCTTTATCGAACATGCACCTTCTAATTTTGTGGTAAAGTTGAGAAACTATTTGATGAATTTTACAATGAAATCAAACAGTAGAATGGAAGGCATTTCTAGTTAATGAATAAGCTACCCATCAATCACTTGTTGCGTGATACGCAGTTAATTAAGTCATTATGTGCATAAGTAGTAACTGGATAATTCTTGCAGTGCAAATTATTTGTTAGTAATTCCGACCACAAGCTCTTTTCCTGCTGTGCGATACAAGTAGGGCATGGAAAACCGGATCCGGTTTCAGAATTTGCAGACGCGGTTCTGGGGGCGGTAGGAACTGGGTTACCCGGTTCCAAGCGAACAAAATGTTACCTATTTTTTTATGAAGATTCGTCTGCACATTGTGAATAGAGCTTGGGGACAATCAAAATAATGATAGTTATTTTATATATTTTTGACAGTTTTTGTTTTATTTTAAAAATAACTTGCTCGTATTTTTTTAGTTCCAATTTTCCCTCTAAAGAACTGTATAATGGTGACAATAAAGACACCTTGCACTATTTTTTTCTAGGGTTTCATTCCACTGAATTTATATTTACACGTAGTTGTATGGTAGTTCTTAAGAATGTTTTATTGTTCTATGTATAAAGCCCTTACACAGGCTCTTCTGGGTAAGCTTATTCCATCACGCTGTCACATCCTATTCAACATTCTCTCTTGTCACCTCGACCTAGACTAGAGTCAAGAGTAAACGAACACCACAAAAAAGGAAAAAAAACTAGGTACAATGTTTGGATGGACTAGAAGTTCTAGTCCATCCAAACATTTAGATTTTATTACCATGATGGCAGCTTATAGTCTAGAAGCTGCCATCATCACCATGGGCGTACCCAGGGGGGGGCAAGGGGGGGCTACTGCCCCCGCCCTGGAAATCTCGCAGAACATGTACCTATGCACTCGCCTACTTACTAATCAAAGTGTAAACGAGGCCTTATGCTCTAACTTTTAAATGAACCGCGCAGTAGACACTGGCAAAATGCACGGTGCAATGGGGATGGCAACTCAAAGCTTATTTAGTTTACTTAAATTTATTGAACTACCTATAAAGCAGGATAATTTGCGGCTGTTTGCCCTACACACTACATGAAACATTAGGTATATATATGTAGTGACATATACCTAATGTTTCATGTAGGTGTGTTTGTGTAGTGTGTGACAAAACAGCCGCGGACGATCCGACCTAAAAAATCTGACTTGCCCCCCCCTAGGCCAGAAGCTGGGTACGCCCATGATCATCATAGTAATAAAATCTATAAGGCTTAAATTGGCAGATGATGATTATGGTGTCCCATGATACGGCAATACAGACGAAATAGTAGTCATGATTAAATCTGTGCATAACTCTATATAATTTAAAAGTAACACTGCTAATACTATAAAGCTGCAGTGAAGCTGCAGTGTTTGTTAGGTGTGTTTAGTTGAACGAGAAAGTACTAGTTTGAATTTAAAAAAAATGGTGTTGGATGGGCTATTTGTCGGGGAGGCCATTTATAGGCTAATAACATTACGCTATGACTATTTGGAGATAAACAGAAGCGGTGAAACCGGGGGAAAGAGCTCGTTTCAGATTATGATAACAATTATTCAAAAAATATAGGCGTAATTCAGATATAGTCGCGTTAGAACTAAGACACGTGAGCAGAAAATAATAAGCACCTGCGAAGGTGTTATTTTTTCCTTCAACTAACCTTGAATCAATTCAACTAGTTTGTGGAGTAAATTGCGAGTAGAATCAAGAAGTTATGATAGAAGGATAGGATTCAGGCAAACTATTATGTATTTATGATACCACATGCCCGCATGGTAGGCTAGGTCATTTCAATAATGAAAGGTGAACTATTGGGCAGTCAATTAATTAAGTAGGTAGTAGGTAGCATTTCAAGACGCGTGGTACTTAGATGATTCTGCGACAAGGACTGTTTTTCATCATGAAGTATTGCGAATCAGAAGTCCACAATAGTCTGAATGACGCATATTCATACTAGGTAAATCTACAATCATCTTCGAATAAAAGTGTATTGTCGAAATATGTTACATCACCGAAAGCAAAAACTTATCCACAATAGTTTGTTTTGCTTAAGTCAATAAAAATATAGACAGTGATAGACCGATTACGCGTTGGTGCCGAAAATATGAAACAACATTGGGTGCAATATTACGCGTAATCTTGAGCAAAAATTCGTGCCGTTCTCAGTGTTTTGCACACGAAAGAATGTCGTTCATGTGTTCAGTAAACCGGTCGTAGCGCACATAATAAAGGCAGGGCGATAACCCAGCGATTCAGTTTGCGTAGACGCTCAACGCGAGCCAGCCCTGTGACACAGTGTGATTTGATAACTCGACAACATTACTCGTGTAATTAGTCATTTATTTCACTAAACATGCCGAAAATTCATAATTTTGGTGCCGGTCCGGCGAAAATGCCTGAAGAGGTTAGTTCGCAATGTTTTAAAACTTCTTCAACGGTTTAATTTTAAGAATTCTGAATTCATAATATGAGCATTGGTATGCATGGGTATTTTATAATTTTTAAAATGTTTGATTTATCAGGTATACGACATTATAAGGAAAGAATTAACCAACTTCGACAACTCTGGTATTAGTTTAATGGAGACAAGCCACAGAACTAAGGGATACATGCAGTTTAATACAGAAGTGCAAAATGTTGTGCGAAGATTACTGTGAGTATTTATTTATCAAACAGCAGAATGCGTCTCGAGTTAACAAGTACTAGTTATTTGAAAAACCATTAGGTATGGGACATACTTATATATTTGAAAACCGCGCTCAATTTACTCTCATTTCTCAAGTGTACCAAATAATGAATAGCTTTTTTTTTATTATCATCGCTGCAACTTGGATGTGATGATGATTATTGTGCCTTTTATTTTTTCACTGTCACATGGCACCTCCAAGGCTGACATTGATTGTATGTCCTTGTCTATCTCGTCCTGTCATCCTGTGAAATGTGAACGATGAATGAACTAAAATATTTTCGTTTGACATTGACACCCAGTCAGTCGACAAACTGGATATAAATAAAGGGAGCGAGGGCTTGCAACATGAGAACCGTGCCTTATTTTTTAGAAAGAGAGGTGGCCAGCAATGCATGATCCTTCTGGCATTGATAAATGTTTACACAAAATAAAAACATTAACAATATTTAGATAGTTCTTGAGTTAAGGTTTTTATTAGTTGCATTTTTGAATGTTGTGGAGTAGAGATACCTTCTCTAAAATGTATTGTTATTTGTATTTATAGAATTCCAAAGTCTAACACATTTTTATTCTTTGAAAAATTAGACTTACTACTGCACAAATTATTCAAACGGAAAAAACGTATTATCATTACAGGAGACCTAAATATTGATACATTAAAAGTAAGCAATGATACAACCAAACTTAAAGATATTTTATCTAACTATGGGTTAAATCTTCATATTAATTCACCAACACGCCAACTTTCTTGCCTAGATCAGATTATTAGTAACATAGAAAATTCAACCGGAAACACACACGAAGTTTTTTTATCAGATCATAACACATGCCAAACACTAACTTTCCCTGTTGAAGAGAGGAAACCTGCCTTAAAATACTGGTATAAAGTAAACAGGGATTACTCAGACGATAACATAAGAAAATTTTTAGAAGCTGTTGGGAACTTGTCATGGATTGATGTTCTCGAAAGTATGGACGCTAATGATAGTTTTAACATACTTCATGAAAACTTCACATTGTTCTATAGATTATGTTTTCCCTTAAGGAAAACTAAAATATATGTCAATAATACATCACCCAAATGGATTACCAAAGGTATTAGGAAATCTTGTACATATAAAAGACAACTTAAAAAGATGTATCACGTGAAAAATAAAAATAATGAAATACGGACTGAATATTTAAAGTATAATAAAATATTAAAATCTTGCGTCCTCCACTCAAAAAAAACATCAAACTTCAACTACCTACTTAAATCTAAAAATAAAAACAAAGCTACATGGGATATCATCAAAAATAGAACAGATACTCACAAAACATTTAATCAAATTAATGCTATAGATCACGAGGGATCTATTTTAAACAACCCAACTCAAATAGCCAATTCATTAAATAATTTTTTTATTGATATTTCTAATACTAAAACTCAACCTGCCAATACCTGCACACCCCAACCCACACGAAACAGTGAAAGCATATTTCTGAATCCATGTTCTGATACTGAAGTGTTTCGTGTAATTATGTCTCTAAACAATAAAAAGTCGGTAGGATATGACGAAATCTCCACACACATACTGAAACTATGTGCTAAAATCATATCACCCATACTGTGTCACACAGTGAATTTATCTTTGTTTGAGGGTATATTCCCTGATAAACTAAAAATTTCAATAGTTAAGCCCCTTCATAAAAGTAAAAGTACACTAGATAAAACAAATTACAGACCAATTACACTAATTTCGATATTCTCAAAAATATATGAAAAAATAATGCATAGTCGCTTAACACAGTTCATAAACAAACACAACATCATTAAAGAAGAACAAAATGGATTTCAAAAAGGTAAGTCAACTACTCTGGCAGCATTCTCTCTGGTTAGGTCTATAACAGATAATATAGATAAGAAACGTCCTGTGTCTGTCATCTTTCTAGACATGAGCAAGGCCTTTGATCTTGTTAACCATAATACTCTTCTCGATAAATGCGAGCGCTATGGTATCAGAGGTCCTGCCTTAGAATGGCTAAAAAGCTATCTAAGGAATAGAAAACAGTGTGTTGAAGTATCACGTATTAATGATAAACTTGTTGCAACAATATACAGATCCTCCTTAAGAGAAAATGAGTCAGGGGTGCCTCAAGGCAGTATCCTTGGGCCTCTCCTCTTCCTGTTGTATATAAACGATTTACCAAATATCACTAAACACAAATGCGTTCTTTTTGCAGATGACGTGTCAATAATAATACCAGATGATAATAAAACATTCCATCAACAAGAAGTATACGAAACGATTGATAATACAATAAATTGGCTAAATAGAAACCATTTAAAAGTAAATTTGTCGAAAACTAAATTCATTCAATTTTCAAACTACAAACAAAACCCATCAAAAATTTATTTAGAACACAACAATGAAATAATAAACAAAGAGAATAACATAAAATTTTTAGGTCTGACACTAGATGAAAATTGTAACTGGGGAATTCATATCGACAATCTTAGTAAAAAAATTAACCGATTTGTATTCGCACTAAAAGAGCTTCGCAAAACGGCGAACGAAGATGCCGCACTCAGCGCCTATTACGGCTATGTAGCGTCTGTGCTGAGGTACGGCTTACTATTATGGGGCAACTCGACTCATGTGCAAAGAGCATTCCTAGCACAAAAAAAATGCTTGAGAGCAATCACGGGAACGCCACCGCACGAGAGCTGTAGACCAATATTTAAACAGTTAAAAGTTTTGACTTTAGCTTGCATGTACATTCTAGAAACAGGTGTATTTGTTAAGAAAAATATACGTTTTTTCTCCACAGTAGCTGATGATAAAAGACTCACAAAAAGAGATCCCACTAAACTCAAAACCCAATTTTGCAATAGTACCCTACACTATAGAAACAGTTACCTAATGTCTATCAAAATTTACAATCATATTCCGAAACCTATCAGAGAATCACCTTGTCAATTTTTCAAAAACAAACTAAAGTCGTGGCTACTCGAAAAGTCGTTCTATTCTCTAAAAGATTTTTTTAATGATAGATAGATAGTCATTAAGAAATTAGATGAAATACTAGAATGTAAGTTTCACAATACCAAAGTTGATAGTGTTTGTTTAATTTTATATAATAGATATGTAACTATAGTTTATTGTTATTTATCTGCTGATGTTTTACTTTTTGAGTTAGTTTAAGTTAATTAAGCCTTATCTGCGTTTATAAATGTCTCGTTAATTTTATGTTGAATTAAATCTAAATGTTACTTTATTGTAAACATAAATATTCGTATGCCGCTTTATGCGGTGGATATGCTGTACTAACCATGTTTAACACCTGTAAACCTACCATATTCTACGAATAAATGTCTTTGTCTTTGTCTTTGTCTTTGTCATACTAGTACAATTATATTACATTTTTTATAGCTTGTGATAGTTTTTATATTCTGTAATGTATTTTAAAGAAAAAATACGCATTTCGATATACTATAAGGACCTACTATTTCTGTAACACTCTATATAATAATAATATTATCTTCAAAATACTGTACTGTATCTCTTCTTAGTCGTAACACTCTTGTCAGAGTGGTCGTGTTTGCGCAGACGAGGTACATGGAGGGATGTTCGGTGGGTCGTTGATTTCCCCAAGGACTGCTCTTTCAGCGATGTGCTTCCATTTTTGTCGGTTGGAGACGTTCCGAGTACATTAGACCATGGTAGACTCAGTAGCCCTTTTTATTAGGTCAGACCAGCGAGTTGGTGATCGGCCTCGTAACCTCTTGCCTTCCACTTGGCCCTGAACCAGCAATCTTTCCATAGAATTTTCATTCCTAGAGATGTGACCGAAGAACTTCAATATACGTAGTTGCACAGTAGACGAAAGCCGGTGTATCATGGACACACTATTAGAAAGAAACAGGACGCATTGTTGTATGCCTTTCATTCATTTCAAGGATACCGATTTGGGATCGTTTTCCTAGTACAAGTAGCGGCACGTAAGTTTAGCGCTGAACGATACGCAGGGGGGTCGCGCGGGGAACAGAATGCGACTGGAGAACCAGTCGGCGCTACGCACGCTCGCCCTTCAGCCCCAATCAGGTACCTTAAAACCCCTTCTACACGATCAAACCCCTTCTACACGATCAGACCCGACCGCCCGACAGAGGTGACCTTGGTCCGGTGGGTGTGAAAACCTACCGTGTAGACGTTGGTCGGGCGACCAAATATGGGCGGAGTCAATCGACCTTTGGATGACCTTGGTCGGGAGCGCATCCGACCCGACAGGCTGCGTCCGCGGCCGGACCCGACCGTCAGCCGACAGCGTTCCAGACGGTTGGGTACTGTTGACGCGACCAAGGTCACCTCTGTCGGCGGTCGGGTCTGATCGTGTAGAAGGGGTTTAATTTTAACTTCGCGCAATAACGGGCAGCGCTAAAGTTTCGTGCCGCTACTTGTAAGAAGTACGCGCTCCCTTTATATTTATATCGATGGTCGACAACCCTTACATTTTGACGTTTTACAATTAATGTCAAAAATAAACAAAAACACGTTTATATCATTTCATCAACAAGCAATCGTTACATCAAAATCAATTTTTGAAGACCGAGAGAGCAAGCTTCTGTCTTGGTACCTATATTCCGTATTTCAAATAATTGTTTTAAAAAGTGTTATTAACTTTGATTTCTAATCAAAGGTTATTAACTATTTTTTGATCGAACAGCTATGTTCTTTTCAGAAATGTGCCTGCAAACTACAAAATTATTTTTATGGCTGGTGGTGGAACGGGTGAATTTGCTGCAGTTCCTCTTAACTTGATCTCCAGAACTGGAACAGCCGACTATGTTGTAACTGGTAAATAACTATTGATATTTTCCCAACTAGTGACTTGGTATTTTCCTCGCTGATATAAATCAGTGATTTTCCTGTAATTGCACTCACACATAATTACGTACCTAGTTTAAAATAGAGTGTCCCTATGTTCGACAAAAAATATTACGTCAAATATTCAACCGTGACTAACTTCAAGAAAACAAGTTTATTTAACATTAGCGGCCCGTCCCGGCTTCGCACGGGTTTAAAGTTAAAGAATTAAAAAAATCGTCCATAAGAACCTGGTCCTGATGGTTACAAACACAACAAAAAAAAAAAAAGAATTATCCAAATTGGTCCAGCCATCCTCAAGTTATGGGCTTAGCAACACATTTAGCAATCCATTTTTATATTATAGAAGATAGATTATGCTTACAATTCTACTCAATAAACAAACCTATAAAACTGATTAAAAAGTGCATGATTGTATAAATATTCTTTTTCTTTAAGGTGACTGGTCAGCAAAGGCAGCAAAAGAAGCAAAGAAATATGGCAAAGTGAACTTGGTCCTGCCTCCTGTTGACCGTTATGTTGACATTCCTGATCAATCAACGTGGAACCTTGATCCTAACGCGTCATATGTACACATTTGCACCAATGAAACTATTCACGGTAACTATCAGCTGATAACATACTACTATTATCTCATAATTTATCTATTTTAATATCATGCTATATTTCTATTGATAATTCATTGCAGATAGTTTATTTTTCAATATTAAAATAAACTATCTACTAATCTAGTCCGCGGTGGTTGGCGCCCACGGCGTCGGACGTCGCAAGACGATCTCCGGCCACCTTAGGCGCGGGCATGCGGGCGGCGAGTAAAGGGCAACTCGCCGCCCGACCATGGACCATGCCCGGGTCGACGGCGCGTTGTGTTCCACGCGCGCCTCAAAGAGCGTCAGCACGATGACGGGGCCCCGCCCAAGAGGGCCAAAGCCTGCCGGGGTCGCGGGACTTATCTCATTACCGTGACCCCGGAACACAAAGGGCTATTGAAGGACACCGTGGATTTTAGTCAGTACAAGTCTGACAGTCCCTCCCGCCCTGCCCGGGGTGGGAGGACTCATTTGATGATTTTACCACGATAAAAAAAAAAAAAAAAAAAACTACTAATCTAGTGACAGGAGTATAGATTTTTTTATTTATGAGTTCTTGGAAGTGTAGCCTTCATGCTTCATTAGTGTATTGTACAGAGTATCAAATGCAAAATTGTAATATTACTGGTATCAGACATAGTAACTTCAAATTGTAATTGACCATAACAAATTACTCTTTTAACAGTACAGAAAAGTTTTTTTTTTGTTGTGGGTTTTATCCAGCTGCTGTGAGTAATTTTACACTGAAATGACCCCAATTATTATGATGTTGCAATTACAAACAAAGAGTAGGTTCTTTATTAGTTCAAACAAGATAATTTGTCATAATTAGCTCATGGCCTGAATGATTGAATGTGTACTTGTTTCTGCTACAATTATATGTTTATGTTTCAGGTGTGGAGTTCGATTTTGTCCCTGACACTAAAGGAGTACCTCTAGTAGCTGATATGTCCTCAAATATTATGTCTAAGAAAGTTGATGTTTCTAAGGTGAGAATATTTCAGTAATATATTTCTTTATAAGTAAAATATCCAAACTAAGTTATTAATTCAAATTAGATACTCAACATCAGAGTTACATTAATTACGTAAGATCAAGAAAATACTTGCATTTTATCACTTTTAAAGTAAAGGAGAAGAATTGGTAAGAATAGGTAAAAACTTATACACAAATAATTTATAAACATATAATGCGGTTCGAATTTTCGAATTTTTCTTTCCATAGAGAATCTTTGTAATTATACACAATTACACATCTCATACCTAAGAACTTTTGTATAAAAAGTAATAAAAATAGACACAGTATATTTAAGAGTCTTCGGTATCAACTTTGTAGGTAAATAAAATATCACCTGATATTTGTTAAAAACAAAATTCCCGCCTAATCTTTTCCTTAATGACTCAATCAGTTTACTAAATGAAACAAACCAGTTCAAACTGATAGTAACCGTTAATTTTAATTACTGATAATTAGAGTGGTCACATGATTATTATTATGAAATATTTCTTATCAATTTCTCAGCTTGATGATATATTTGTATTTGCAACAAATATTTCATCAGGGCAACCAAGAAATCGACCTCAATCTTTGTATTCTAAACTCATTGTAGATATCATTAGTTACAACTTCATGAAAGAAACGCATGAAGTACGCCCTATCTTGATAAGAAATTCCTATTCATAATCCTAAAATAAGTATCAATAAAATAGTGGACCCTTTTTTTTTATGTGCTAAAGTCATTAAATGAGTCCTCCCACCCAGGGCAGAACGGGAGGGACTGTCTGACTTGTACTGACTAAAATCCACGGTGTCCTTCAATAGTCCTTTACGTTCCGGGGCCACGCTAGACCCGCGACCCCGGCTAGCATTGGCTCTGAGCCCCCCCCCCCGCCTTATTGCTGACAGCTCTTTGAAGCGCGCGTGAAAAACGACGCGCCGTCGACCCCGGCATGGGCGGCATGCTCCATAATCGGACAGCGAGTTGCCCATAACTCGTCGTACGCATGCCCGAGACATACGTCTAGGTTTGTGGCTTCAAGGTCGGACACGAGGACACCTAAGACGGCGGCGCTTACGCAAGTATTTGTAGTACATGCATTTGGTGCAAGTTCAAGTTTCATAATTTCATTCAGATGATCATTTGTACTGGCAAGAGGAGTTCATTTACCTACTTACATAATTTTATAGAATACAAATAGAATTTAGCAACATAAGTGTCCACTGTCCACTACTTGGTCGCGGGACTTATCAAATTACCGTGACTCTGGAACGTAAAGGGCTATTGAAGGACACCGTGGATTTTAGTCAGTACGAGTCTAACAGTCCCTCCCGCCCTGCCTTGGGTGGGAGGACTCATTTGATGATCTTACCACGTAAAAAAAAAGTGTCCACTATTTTATTGATACTTATTTTAGGATTATGAATAGGAATTTCTTATCAAGATAGGGCGTAGGTACTTCATGCGTTTCTTTCATGAAGTTGTAGCTAATGATATTTCAATTCACACCGAGACGCGACGCTAGGACGCTACCCGCACATTTCAGTAGAGAGACTCAGAATCTCATGTATTTACTACACGAAACGATCACACATTTCTAGAATACTGACCCTTAGTTCACCGTGATGTTAAAAGTAGTTGTATAAGAAAAGAAATATTCAACAAGTCGTGTTCATAGAAATGAGTTGAAAACTTGTGTCCGAATCTTTGTCAGTCGGACGATAGTCGGCTTAAAAAATGATAAGATAAAGGACTGATGTCCGATAAGAAATTAGTGGTGTACGGTACGATAAATAAATGTTGAACTTATCATTTGGGGGTCATTTACGTATTACCGGTTATACACATTCATAAAATAGGCATCTGGGAGATTATAATAAACATAAACACGCCTGTTATCCTCGTTTAATCCTAATTAAACGAGGATAACAGGTACATGTGGAGATCTAAAGGGGAGGCCTATGTTCAGCAGTGGACGTCCTATGGCTGAGATGATGATGATGAACAGGTATAATTGCACTTATGCAATTAAGGGTCAAATCATACTAGCATAGAGTCAAATCGCATCGAAGCGTCAATCTGAACCGAATATTGCTGAACAAACAATGCCGGAGTCATAACCGCCTGTTTTGGTGCGCGGGTATTCTGTCATGACAATATTCATACCAACACAGGTTCAATAGGTGCCGAGCATGGTGAGGCATGCCGCCAGTAAAGTGTGTAGGAGCCCTTAATCCGATTTGAATCGACATCACCACTGAATATTCGATCTTTGTTTTCCAAACTGCTTTTAACTTGCCATGTATTAATGTGATCTATTTTCTTCCAGTACGGGGTAATTTACGCCGGTGCACAGAAGAACATTGGAACAGCTGGCGTAGCCTTAGTCATCGTTAGAGAAGATTTGCTGAATCAGGCGCTGCCGATATGCCCGTCACTATTCGATTGGACGGCCAATGCCAAGGCCGATTCAATTCTCAATACTCCTCCTATGTTTGCGTAAGTATCTTCTAAATAATAAGTTTTAGGGTTTTATGGATAGGTTTGATTGCCAGCGTAATAACAGGCATATGGGTAATTTCAGTTTCTTTTTTGAGGTGGCAACATTATACCCCTTTATCATCAAATGCGTCAGCCCGAGTGAAGAATCTGACTGAATTCACCCTGTTCCTTCATCTTTCATGTAACTTATGGTAGTGACGCGCCCCAACATTATACCCTGGTATTAAAGATGTCATAATTATGTCGGCGGGAACTGCCTACCAGCAGATGGCCTGCTTCTTTATTAACCTTGAATACTTAATCAAATTAAAAAAAAAAACCTGATTTGGTATCTGTATTAAATATTAATTAAATTTATCTATGCCACTAGGTAACAAAGAATTTACTTAGATTACTATCATATTTTTCCTAATACCTATTGAATTCCTTAGCAACTATTTTTATCATAAAAATAATCAGCAGATCTAAGTGTTATTGTAGTCTACCTGGTCAAATAAAGATAATGTTCTGATAAAGTAGTAGAAAAATACCTGTTATCTTATTTATTTTTCGCTCAAATTGTCGCATGATTCCGGTTAAAATTAGATATCATAACGGTTTTTTAAACTGTTCGTGAGGCCATTGTGGCGTTCCGAAGTTTCTGTTTGACTCAATTATAAAAAAACAATACTCGTTTCGCCAATATGTACTTCATGTCAAGATTTTTAATAGGTATGAGGAATAGTTATTGTACTCTTTGACCAATATGGGGTTAAATTGGGACCAAAATTAGGTCAGGTTAAAAGGTTTAAAGGATACTTGTGTGGCGTTACGCCACCTTCTAGTAGAGCAGGGGTAACAGGCCGTCCACCATGATGCTGCTAAACGCTATGCCAGGGTATGCCGTCGAATTTGGCGGAAAACACGGAAGCGAGGCGGGGTTCTGACGTGGCCTCCGCGAACGTCTTGCCGTGCGCTGAGGTACCTCCCACGGTGATGTCGTCCTCTGAGAGGAAACCGGACAAGCTACCGGAGTCGACGAAACTAGTAGCGCTGATGCGGTATGTGTAAGACTTGAGGCCGTCGTACGTCTTAAGAAAACACAACGGAGGTTATAAATATTTACTTTAAATACTCGTACAATAAAATAACACTGCAGAACGTACAGCCGGAGCCGTGGTAAAAATTGTAATGCCAAAAATAACTGAAGATGAATGAATGACAGAATGAAAATTCGAAATATGAATTTTTTAAAACTATTAAAACAATAAATAGATCTTAAAGTAAAGAGGTTGAGGGAACAGAAGAGGTTAAATACCTCTCTAGACTTGTATTTTCGAATCGAAATCGGCTTACTTACATTACTTTTATACCGCACGGTGCTTTAGTTTTGTATTTATTTGGTCAGTTGCAACGTTGGGGTAGGTCATGTTCAATGTCAAGTTGATAGGAGTAGGTAAATGTATGAAAATAAACGAACACGATAAAATATGCATTATACACTGTAATAAAAGTCTGCTATGCACTAAAAGTAAAACTACATCACGATAATTTGAAATACTGGGGGTAGCAGAGTTGTAGAAATACTATTGTAGCTATAAAACCCCCACTTTTCCTCATTTATGTTTAATGCCTAGATAGTTGGAAGCAATTCTGTTGCTACCAACCAGACATAGGTAACTAAATACTGAGAAATTCCTGATGCTCATTGCCTCATACTAGGAATTTCTACTGCAGATTATATAAGTGCGTTTACTTACGAACATTTAAACTAACATATACAAACAAACCTCAGAACAACTATCTGTAGGCCATACAAACATTTCCGTGCAGAAATCGAACTAGTCAACCTTTGCGCCAACCATGTCACATATTGAATTGATCCCAGAACCTCTACGTGTTACTAGTCTAACTACTCAGATGTCTAACCAACAATTATATCTTTATTCCAGGATCTACGTCATGGGAAGAGTACTAGAATGGGTAGAGAGAAACGGTGGCGTCGAAGGCATGGCCAAACTAGCCGCAAAGAAGGCCTCACTGGTCTACGACACAGTGGAACAGTCCAACGGGTTCTATTCCGTGCCCGTAGCCAAGAATGCAAGAAGTAAAATGAATGTACCGTTTAGAATTGGTTCACCACCCAATGAGGATTTGGAGAAGGAATTCCTGAAGGGCGCTGAGGCTTTGGGACTTATTCAGCTTAAGGGACACAGGTATAAATGGCGCCATTTTACTTATATTTTCTCTCTATTTATTTTCTCTTATCAATTACGTGACCAGAGTAATGAACGCTTTAGCGTTATTGGTGTGTTATCTAAAAAACCTACTGCTCATAGGCAAGAAAAAATATATTATGGAGTCATTAGAATGTCAATCCTTTAAAAAAATAATTTAAGTACCTATCACGAAGTTTTAAGAGTAATTTTTTAGGGCGCCTTGTCACCCGTGGATATTAGGAATCAAACAACCTACCTTAAATGGGCGACTCGAGTAGATTGAGTGCAGAATACTGGAAAATGACGGTGGTATGGTAGTAGGCCTTACCAATGCCGACTGACTCGCAGCCGTCATCTTGTCAGAGTCAGGCGTCAAATAGTTTTTACTGTCTTCCGACTGTGCGTAGGAGTTAAGATTCTTTCTGGACGAGCTCGGTCTACCTACGGTCTCATCTTTGCTTCTAGGCTAGATCAAGGCCAAGTATAAATCCATTTCAAGTAATGAATCAACTCAGCCTATCGTTGTACACTGCTGGATATAGGTTTCTCCCAGGCTGCGTCACATTACCCTGTCCTCACCCTTTAATAAAAATTGTTTTTTGTGGAGCAATTTATCATTTGGGCCAAAAACAGAGTATTTTACCACAAGAATCGCCTTAACTGGACCTAGTTCATTGGGTCCATCTTAATGAATAATTGAAGCTCATTTCCTGATGTTAACTTTCCAGAAACGTCGGTGGTATCCGTGCATCAATCTACAATGCTGTCACGGTGGAGGAAGTAGAAACTCTATCGAAGTACATGAAAGACTTCCAGAAGAAAAATGCCAAGTAAATATAGTTTATTTTTACACGCTAAGTAAATAAGTATGTACTAAGTATTTTACTTTGTTCTATGGTGATTATCGTAATGTTTGGCTAATAAAATTAAGTTGAATGTATTGGCTGTGCTGAAATTCTTTTTGGAGAATAAATTATAATTTTTTTAAGTAATATTTTTCTTTCTTTTAGTTTGAACCTAATAGTGAATTATGAATTGGGTAGTTAGTACTTCTACTATAATTATTTATCGTCTTCATAGAAAATATCAATGTTTTTTAAAAGTGTGATGTATTATGTATATCACAATTGGGTAAGTAGTTTCAGAGATTACATCTGACACCAAACCACACAAACTTCTACTTTCAATAAACACAATAACTTTAGGTACGTTATTCCGATAAGACAAAGACAATAGTGACGTCTTTGCCCCTAATAATAACAAAAAATATCGCTCATGTAAACACAGCATGATTATTGGCTCACAATAGATTACATTATACTGGTTTATTTCAGCACTTGACACCGATGACATTAATTGAAACTAGTCTCGGGTCAGGCTACGTAATCAGCTGGTTTTATTGACACTATTGGTACCTGTTAATGTCGACTTTTTTGTTGAAATATGTTTATATTTTGGCGGGACTTTTAGATAATAGATTTGACCCCAAGTGACCGAGCTGGTTAGTAACTGCTCCGCTCTTCTTTATCATGTAACACATGTTTTTTTTTTAAACAATGAGGTCAGAATTACATGAAACAAGGTTTATTGCACTTTGTTGCTTTGTCTTTGTGTGAGGGGACGGTAGTTTGTAAATAAAATAAAATTCTTAATAAATATACGTATTAAAATTTATTTCATTAAAATTTTTGTAAAAAAATATCTTTATTATGTAATCACTAATGTGGTAATAGATTGTGATGGAATGTTGACCACCCGATGGAGATTCTTTGAGTATTTCAATATATAACATTTATTTAGGTACGTACATAGTGAATACATTTTCATTTAGAACTAGTCTAAACCTGTCTTATATATTTTGTTACGGACGTACATTCGCAATATTGAATGTTAGAAAGATTATGTATTTACTATAAATTATACCAGCTTAAAAATACTTTAATACAAAACGTATATATAATACAAGTCCCATATATTCACGTGATAATTATAAAAAAATATCATTCTATACATTTCACTGTCACATTAAACACTCGCTCTCATTCATACACAGAATTATAATAATACAGTCCAGTTTATAATACAAAACATAAACCGTTAATTTATATTACCTAGCCATCCCTAATGTTGGTAATAACCAATCGATACGCTAATTAATGTTGTAAAGATTAATTATTACTAACATTAAGAGAATTGTGTTCTAAAAAATATACAAAATATTTTATTTTTATAACATTATATTTACACGATTATAAATCGGAATGTTGTTGGAATGTAATTTATTTTACAATATTCGTTGAAAAATTATTGTAAGTACTCCCTGCTTCGGATATGGCAGTGTTCGCCTTATAGTACTTGAGCATTTTGTTCGTTGATGATTATTCGAGAACATCAACACATTCACTGTTTTCAAAATAATGTAACGCCTTTATTAAACTTTGACTTTTGTGACGATTTTTTTTTTGTTAAATAAAGTATATTTGGTGGGGGCTGTAATTTAAACAGTGAGTGTGTTAATACACGTTACAACTATAATTCTTAATAAAGCTAATAGAATACGACATTCTACAATAACATACTGAACCCTCGGCTAGTAGTCGGAACTACATATTTTCCGCCCTATATTTAGTATGCAATAATATGAACTATTACTGTCCGGTACACCGAGAATTGAAACTAGTACGAAGTATTATGTAAGATTGACCAGAATACGACAAAACGCAGTCCCTTGTTACACTTACTGACCTTCACTGTCGCTGTCACTCTTATCTGTAAAGGAATAACACACATAATTATAAGCATATCATAATTGTACTATTTCATCATTGTTGTGTTGTGTACCCTAGTGACCGATAATGTTGTTTGTGCAAGTGGAATTTTTGTATGGCATTAGTATACGAGTGTGTTGTTTGTTTCGCTTTAGGTTCTGAACAAAGGGCATTATTGTTAATGAAGTTATGTCGATGGCGATACCACATTTATTTACTCAAATAAAACATGTTATTTTGTTACAGGTATTGTTTCCAATTAAAAATAGACTAGACCTAGACCATGACCTCATTGTTATACCTCAGAGAAAACAATACAAAATGTCAATATAGTTATGATTCTATATTCTAATAAAGAATAAGATGAAATGAAAGAAATTGGGAACATAAGTTAGATTCTAGAATAGTTTAAGGTATGAAATTAGATAGTTGAAGTATAAAAATAGATACCAAAGACAATTGTAATGGAAACTTGTGAAATAATCAATAGGTGGCGGTGCAGGTGCTCGAAAAGGAATGAACAGATGCATATCAAAATATATGTTGTGTATTAGGTACTATAGTCTACTGTCAATCGGCAAAGCGTTACCCCAACTATCAAGCAATGCGTGCAAAAGCTGCATTCTCAATAACGAAAGTGCGCACTAACTAAGTGCTAAACATACTGACCTTTCTTACCCGGATACGCGTGCCTCTTTAATCTATCATAGAGGTCCTCCTTGGTCCCGTATATGCTGGCATTTGATCGCGCTAAGCTGTTCATCTTTCCATTCATGCCGTTGTGTAAACTCTCCTTCATATACGTCTCGTTGTAGAAGTTAGGCATCTCCCAACCATCTTCTTCATCATCATAGTAGTGTGCGTACGTAGAATGATGTGATGGTGCTATTGATTCTGCGTACGGCGTATGCGCTCCGTAGTAGAAGTTCACTTGGGAGCCGTTTTGGTCGATAGCTGGTGTTAATGTCTTCTTTGGTTCCTTCTTCTTTGTTGACCTGGTGGAGTGGAAATTGTGAGTTAAAAATGAGATGCCACGGAATTGGTGTTTCGACTTAACTGATGTGAGCGTGTCACTAGTTAATCCTCTGGATTACCATTCGGACATAACCAATAACAGGCATTATGTTATGTCACAACGTACCTCGCACAAATCATCCATACAAGCAGCACTAAGAATATAATAAAGATGACTCCTCCCGCGACTCCGCTCGCGATGTACGCGAATTCACTCTTCTCCCTGCAATGGCGGCCCGTGAACGAGCCTGTGCATCGACACGTAGGTTCACCTCTTGCATCCTTCACGCACTCTCCGCCGTTGTCGCAGAAGTCTTGGCATACGTCTGAAGATAAAAAAAATGTAAAACACTATAAGATATTTGAGCCTATTTCCACGAAAATCATGCCCAGAAATAACAATGATATAACAGGTATTTGACAGGCCTGTTGGTCTAGTGGTTAGTGACCCTGACTGCTATGCCGGAGGTCGTGGGTTCGATTCCCACCCAGGACAAATGTTTGTATGATGAGCACGATCATTTGTTCTGTGTCTGGGTGTAATTTATCTATAATATGTATGTATTTAGAAATATATACAGTGGTGGTCACATAATTAAAGACACTTACAGGATATAATTTTTTCAAAGTTACCTACCCTATATTTTTTATTATAATGCAATAGGACCTTGCGCGATATAATTTAAATTATTCTAGCGGTTATTGTGAAAGGTTTGAAATGAAGTAAAGAGATCAAAATGTCGTATTTTACATTTTTATCAAGTTTGTTTATTGCAAGCAGTTCAAACTAATAGAAAGACTTGGCCATCTAATTAAAGACACACAAATTATGTAAGTATAAAAAAATAAATATTACAAAACTTGGAATGAACTTAATTATAATTAGTTTTAGATGTATAATAAAAACAGAAAACCATGTTTTTAATATTTTGTCGCATGTCCTTTAGCAGCAACAACAGCCCGACATCGTTTAGGCATTGAAGCGATCAAATTATTGCAGGTTTCAATCAAAATCTACTCCCATGCTTTTTTAAATGCCGTGTTATGTTGATGTACAATACTTGTACGTTTTATGCAACTATTTTCTTCACATGGGACAACAAGTTTTCGACCAGGTTAATTTCGGGACTGTACGGTGGCTAATCTAAAACTGTTACTGATTGGCTTCTAAGAAATTCTTTGACCATTGCTGAAGTGTGCTTGGGATCGTTATCATGTTGAAAAGTTCATATCACTGGCAAATGAACCTCGGCATAAAATATCATGCTTTGTTCTAAAATATTCTTATATTGAAATGTATCCATGTTACCTAATATTTTTTTTATAGGTCCCACACTGTGACCAGAAAAATATTCCTAAACTGCAATATTACCCCTCCATATTTGACTGTTCTCTTTGTGCATTATGGATCAATTTTTTTAGGATGTCACCTCATTTAAACTGTTTCATCAGAGTTATCCATTTTAATTTTAGTTTCGTCGCAAAAAAGCATATTTTACCACTGTCGTTTTGTCCAGTATGCATATTTTTTGGCATATTGAAATCTTGTTCTCATATTTTCTTACTTCAAAAGTGAGATCTTATGAGAAATTCTTCCAAACAAGATTAGCTCACAGAATCGCCTTCTAATCGTTCTTGCAGACACTTCTTTAGACCCCTCTGCACCAAATACTTCTAAGCAATTCACTTCTGATCCTTTGAAAGGGTCTTTTTTAGCCAACAATGCTATTCTTGAGTCTTCTCTTTGGTTGTTTTTCGGGTTCTAGGTTTCCTAGGCACATATCCCGTAGTATTGAACTTCTTAAAATGCCGGATGGCGTTCATAACCATTTCTTTAGAACATCGCAAGTGATCTGCAATTTTATTTTATGACCAAGGTTTGTCATAAAAATTGAGAATCATCTTGCTTGCAGAAGGATCATAACTTCTGTTTTATCTTACATACTAATTGAATTTAAATTTCACAATGAAACTTAAAGGAAGATCAAAATAGAGTTATTTTATGCTGTGACGAAAATTCGTGGCATTATGGCAAAAATAAGTGCTCCTTTTAAAAAAAAGTTATTGAAATACCCACTGTCTTTAATTACGTGACCAGCGGAAAATGTACAAGAAAGTTTGTATTACATTTGAAACAGGAATTATGACTAAACTCTTGTTATTATAACTTATATACTGTTTTCATTTAAAAATATACGACTTCAGTGTACACAAAATGACAATTAAAATGGAATTGAAACCTATCTTGGTTCTCTAAATATCATTTATATCGTTGTATGTGGTCAACATCAAGGGTGTCTTTAATTATGTGACCACCACTGTAAGTATGTTTATCAGTTGTCTAGTACCCATAACACAAGCTCTGCTTAGCTTGGGACTAGATGGCGTTGTGTGGTAGTTGTGCAATATTATTATTATATAAGATTATGTCATCATCTGATGTCCAGAATCAGTACTCGCAGTCACCAAAATCTTCTAAATGCTCTAATTAACGCAATCGCACCTAGATTTACATAGTTTTCTACTAAAAAGGTTACTGAGCAATCATGCAAGCAAACAAGCTAGTAAGCACACAAGCATGCAGCCGATGCAAGATTAATATACGGAGAAAACTTTTATTGAAAACCAAAAAGCTATTTTGGCGAAAGAAAACTTATCCAAAATTGAATCCGAACAGACTCGTTGGAATAAAAACATATTTTCATTGTCGATAAGCATTTTCCTAAAAATCAAGAACAGAATTGATCTCGAAATCAATTCCAGTATTCAAAGTTTGATTGGCATAAGAAAATTTGGGCGTTTCAGCTGAATACTTCCTACGATGAATACAAATTAGCTGTCGTACAAAAATTCAGTCCATTATACAGGCATCAAGCTTCAAGGTTTTTTCCAATAGAAGCTTAATTTTTAGGTCAAAGTTCTTTAAAGAAAGTCTTTGAAACGAATTTCCTCGGATAAAATGTCTTGCTTACCTATACAAACTTTTCCTGTACCGTTGAAGCCCGGCTTACATTGGCACTTGAACTCGCTTGTCTCAGGTATCAAAAGGCAATAAGCGTTGACATCGCAATGCATCTCTGGGCCACTCATCTCACATGGGTTCGTGCATTCTGTCTCCGATGTCTGTGGAAGGAATATGAACGATAATTTAACATGCCTCTATTTTAAAATCGTTTGAAAGTGTAAATCTAGTATGAAGCAAATGAAAAGACAACACAATGAGGAAAATAAATAGAAAATTGTGCCATTTTTTCCTTGAAGATTAATTATATTCACAAAGGCATATACCAGAACAATCTTTGAGCAATTTAACCTCTAAGTCGAGCAATTTGGCATGTGCTTTGATCTAAAATAAATATTTCGGAAAAGCGCTCTCATATTTATTGTCATCCCAAACGTTTTGACGATGATAAAAGGCACTCAAGTTATATTTGGGACGTTATTAAGGATAAGTAGGTATATTTCACTTACAGCACCGGGGCCTCTCGTACTTGTGTTGATTGGACAAGGAACACAGTCCTTCTGTTGTGCCTCTGATTGATAGGTTCCCTTCCTGCACTGTACACATGTGTTCAAGGTTTCGTTGAGATATGAGCCTGGAAATTACAATATTTTTTTTTGATTTTTTAAATCACAAAAGAAAAAAAAAAATCAATTATAACAAACTAGAATATTATTCATTTCCAATATTTAACAATAGGAATCAGATTTGACCGAATTCTACGAGTTTGTAAGATCAGAATTCCACTGTCGAAGTATTTAACAATTCTGAGGATTGTTTCAAAGTCAATTCGTAATTTTATTAATGTTTCTATGCCAAAGTTTGGGGGCGAGAATTATTCGTATCGAAATTTTAGGAAGGGGTTAATACCAGGTCGGCAGACAGGGAGGGAGCATTGATCGGCGGACGAAGCTCCGGACTGAGGGGTTGTGGTACCCGGGGGGCACGGCGCGCATGAGGCGCCCGAGCCGGTAGCGCGCCACGTGCCGCGAGGACAAGGCTCGCAGCCACCGTCACTGCTCAGTTGTTCACCTAAACACAATAAAAGATACATTAGTTTAATTATAACGAAATTGATCAGTCATTCTTGCTTCCAAGATTTCAGGTACGAATATTCATATGGTAATCGTGGTCACCTGAAGGACAATCATCTCTGCATTCAGCAGCCGATACGGCTTCTGTAGCTCGAGTGGTTTGTCCCCTAGGGCAGGCCATGCAAGAGAAGGCTCCTTCGCGTGGTTGGTATGAACCGTGGCCGCAAGGACGGCAGAGGTCAGCTTCAGCATCGTAGTATTTACCAGCTGCGCATTTCTCTGTAAACGAAATACATACATGAAAATTGACTCATTGATCCAATAATCGCTACTTTAGCGAGCCCAGGAGTCATTGTAAAAGATTATTCAGCTTTTTGACAGAAATTGCTTAGTTGTAGTAATCTGAATTGTACCTGCTTTGCCTCGGGCAGCAGGATCGTCGTTATTAGTTTATTGGGACAACTTTTATAATCTGGGTATGCTATACTATACCCTATCTTTTGGGTAAATTAGGGGGCTGATGTTCAAAATGATAAAGTTTTATGTTAGTCCTTTTGGAAATCTACCTTTGCAGTCAGCAGCACTTCGGGCTCCAGTCGATTGTGTGACACCTGGTTGTCCGGCGATGGCAGGGCAAGCAGTACACTGCACCTGTCCTGCTTCAGATTGGTATGTGCCTTGAGGACAAGGCTTGCAGGTGTCGCTGGCAGCATCAAGGAATGTACCGACGGCACAGGCCACTAAAAAGGAAAATAGTGATTAGTTAGCATTAAGTTTTAGTAGCATTTAGTTAAAATTTAGTTTCGTGAATTTTTTTGATGGTAGGTATCCACACGTTTTACCGCACGGCATTAATTTAACGAAAACAACCTGTAGTTCTAAGCTATAAATGCGTTATTGAAATAAAACTGGACGTGCAGTTGTCTATACAAGTATGGGTTTGTACTCACCACAATCGGGAGCCATAACAACTTGTCCAGTAGGGCAGGCGTAGTCAGAAACCAGTTCCAAACTGGCTGGATCAGGCACGGTGTTAGGAAGAATGTTCCTCACGTCGAATTGTTCGTCTTCCAGAATCAATTTCTCCAATAATCTTTGTACAGTGGAGCGTTCATTGTTACCATTATGGATGACTGGATCGCTGTGAGTTTAAAAAATTCGTTAGTTTACATTGATAAAATGTTGTTACTTAAAATCGTCATAACATCAACAAGCAACCTATGTACGTACCTGAAGTATCAGACTGTAAACATGGCGTATCGAGTGAAAAAGTAGAGCGATTTCTCTATCACTCATTATCTGCATGACAGATGCACTCTGAAGCTCGATGTGCCATATGAATGTCCGGGTAGGAATATTTTATTTATTCAAGCAAATCAAACCTTTGAGTTACTAGTTACAAGTGCTAAAGTGCTATTACAAAGCATGCAAACATCTTACTTGACAGACGGGAAAGAGATCTCAACGTTGTACGTATCGCCGACCTGACGACCCTCCCTACTGCTTCGAGTCCTAAGTGCCACAAAAACACATGCAATTGTGATAGAAGAACATCATGCTTCATTTGTTTGAAAAGCCTAAAAGTGCAGTTTTGGAATGGAATATTGGACTTTGCTACGAATACACTGTGCTTTTTGTACTGTGTTATATAAACACATGCTTTTATGTGCACTACAAAGATGAGATTTTTACATTGTTTGCGTAATATCTGTGTAACTACGCCGTCACCTTTTATCGACTCCTACTTAATAATGGGGTGTTCTAAATAAGATATGGAGTGAAACTTACTCTTCAACGGGGATGATGGCATCGAGTACGTAGGTATCTTCAGCAGCTACGGCGGGAGGGGTGGATACTTGTCTTGTCTGTCTGTTGTTGGCGCGGTGGTCGCACTTCACATTGATGTCGAGTTCCTTGCACTCACGGGTACCTGCGTTAAACATTAATATAGAAACAATGTTATAATGAAAAACGGGGAAATGATGTTAGGAAAAAATAAGTACTAATTAGGGAACATTCGAAATCCCGGAGTTTTGCTAAGCTAATAAGCTGTTCTTTCTCACAAAAGACATTGCGGATTATTATATTTGGAGTTGATGGACAAGGTTCTATATTTGAAGAGGAATCAGATGAAAAAAGAATTGATAGTTATTAGTAGCAGATTGTGTTTTATTGTTAGAAAACGTACCGTCAACAGCATAAGAACAGAAGTTCCAGTCTCTGTTAAGTTGGTTGATGGCGCTGCGGACCTTTTGGCGGAGTACACCTTGTCCGGCATCATTGCAAAGTACTGAACTTGGGAACAACATCGATATCTTGAAGACGCGTTGAGCTGGCGATGCCGCTGTAAAAGGAGAAAAATGCTACAAAAGAACTGAGGTTAAGGGAATGAAAGAAAGCGTAGAAGATTTAACTTACGTGAGCAAGCAGGATAGACCAATGGTAGGGTAGGATCAGCAGTTGGTCGCCAGAACCCTTCAGCACCACATGTATAGAATGGTGGCACAGGTTGCGAGAACCTAAGACCGTCACGGCAAGCAATCTCGCACACCTTGAACTGACCACCAGCACCCCAGTCTCGGCAGGATTGATAACCACCGAGCGGATCAGGTAATGGTGGACAGAATTCCGCTGGAAAATGAATGAACCACTGGTAAATTCGAAATTAAAAATAAATAAAACAATAAAAAGATAAGAAAATCATATTAGCTTACAGAGTACAGTGACTTTGAAAGTACAAGTAGCTGCGTTTCCAGCAGCGTCATACGCGATGTAAGCGATATCATATGCTCCCCAAGCAAGGTTCTGTCCAGGTCGGTGACCAGACTTCTCCACAACTTTAGCAACTCCAACATTATCACTGAACACGGGTACATCCCAGCTGACGACAGAAGATCCATTCTTTGCAATAACCCAGAGATCACCAGGGCAACGATCTACACGTGGTGGTTCCTTGTCGACTTGCAATTGTTGGCATTTGGAACCGGAATAACCGTTAGGACACACTCTTTGGCCGCAATGAGATGGTACTATTCTCTCGACTCCTCCAGTTATGTCGTCATATCCTGCCCAAGTGAGACCCAGACCGCTGTATAGAACAGGTTCAGTTCTGCAGTCACGGACTTGTTTCTGGATTTCATTTGTGACATCAAGAGCACGGTTCCATATTTGTACTTTAGTTAAGTGTCCTTGGAATCCAGCTTCTGAGTAAGCCTTCGGATTGTCAGATTGAGGCTTGCCAAGTGTTACCCAAACACTGAAAAAAAAAGATTTTAGGTTAAAGCTGTTCTTTAAATTTTCACAATCAAAAATCTTAACTTAATTTTTGCAAAACTTACTATTGTGGTAGTGTTCGTCCGCTGCCGTAACCTTCAATCTTGCTAGCGATCAAACCTTCAGTAATAAGCGTCAGTTCTCCACCGTTGTTACCGTCCCAGACTAAAGCAACATGGTGCCACTGTCCGTCATTTACCGTTGCGAATTCCCCGAAGCTTAGGTAAACATCTTGGAGCTCCGGGAACAGTGAAACTTGTACGCCGTTTGAGTGGGCTTGAATTATTTGCTTTCTATTAAGAGCGATGTGGGAGTTACTGTAATATCAAACAGATAATGTAAAAATATTTTAAACTTTTCGTGAGTTACGCGTTCTGTTCACAACAGCAAAGAGGAGTTTATGTTTCTACTTACCTAACACTGTATGCAGTGAAGAACACTCCGCCTTCGTCTTGTTGCGTGTATTGGACCCACATCGCTATGGTCAGACTGTCTGCCGAAGCTGTATCGAATGGCACCACTTGAGCCGCACTTGAACGGAGCGGGTCACTGAAGTAGAGATCGTAATCTACACTTATAGCTGAAATAAAAATAATCGAGTATTTAGTACATCGTAAAGTTGATATTTATATCTTCACGAAAATAATCATGAATACTTCTTACTTTTTCTACAATCGTCACCAGTCATATTGAATGGACATTGGCAATAGAAGCGGCCTGGTAAATCAATGCATGTTGCAGAAGGTGGGCAAGAGTTGTCCTTGCAGTCAACAATATCTTCATCACAGTTCTTTCCTTGGAAGCCTGGCGCGCATTTACAAGTGTAACCTTCGCCCTCATCCACACAAGTCGCTCCGTTCTGACAGAGACCAGCTTCACATGCATCGAACTCATACTGGCAACCGATTCCAGTGTAGTCGAGAGAACATGTGCAGTTGAGACCGGAACCGAAGTCTTGGCATTTTCCACCGTGCATGCATGGGCTACCGATACATCTTTCTGGAGCTGTTTCACATTGTTTGCCGTCGGTACCACTGGGGCATCTGAAATATAGCCGGGAAAATGATTAAACTTTTCATAAAAAAATATATTTTAACTTTTAAATAGTTATTTGTCACTGATTACTTACACGCAGAAGAAGTCTTGGAACAGATCGATACATTTGGCATGGTTCTGACAAGGCATGTTCATGCATTGGCCAATATCTTTCTCGCATCGTTTGCCGGTCCAGCCAGGTTGGCAGGCGCACTTGTAGTCACCAATGTCATCTTTGCATGAGCCACCGTTGAAGCATGGGTCCGAAGCACAGTCATCGATGTTAGTTTCACAAGTCTCACCCGTGAAGCCTTCACGACAGACGCACTGGTATTTATTATCAAGATCAATACACCGCTCTGTGCCCACAGCATTGCAAGGTTCATTCAAACATTCATCAATCGCTGTCTCACATTGTAGTCCGATGTATCCTGGACGGCATTTGCAGATAAATCCATCTATTTGATCAACACATGATGCACCGTTTTGGCACGGGTTAGAAGCACAGTCATCGATGGTATGCTGACATGTCTTGCCTGTATAACCGGCTTCGCAAATACAGTTGAAATTGTCAATACCATCAATACATTGCCCACCGTTTTCGCAGGGTGATTTGACGCATTCGTTTATGTTGATGTCACAAGAAGGACCGGTCCAGCCAGGATCGCAGATACATTGATGGATAAAGAGTTTATCAACACAGATTCCATGTTTGCAAGGTTCATTTGAGCAGAGATCTATCTTCTCGTGGCAACGTTTTCCTGTAAAGCCTGGTGGACAAGCGCAGCTAAAATCGTTTACTAAATCTGTACAAGGTGCGCCGAGGAGACAAGGCTTTTCAATACAGTCGTCAGTGTTGATCTCGCAAAGTTGTCCTTCCCAGCCTGGCAAGCATTCACACTTGTACCGTCCTTGTTGAAGTGCAATGCAACTTGCGCCATTCGTGCAAGGGTTTCCGTTAGCAGTGCAGGGATCAATCTGAAAAACACAAACGAATGTTATTGGGTTTCTTATGTAATTATTTCGCAGAAGTGTGCAATAAATACGAAAAAAACCTTTATCGTATTTTAATGATAAAAAAATATTTTATTACTTACTGTGATGTCGCAATCAACGCCTGTGTATCCAGATCTACACAAACAAGTGTAATTATTGACTCCATATTCGTCTTTGCACATGGCTCTTTCAGGGCAGGTGTCATTTCTACAGTCACTTCTTTCTTCCTGACAGTTGATGCCTCCATATCCGGTAGGACAAGAGCAGCGGTATCCTTGCGGCAGATCAGTACATGTACCATTGTTATAACATGGTTGACTTGCACATTCATCAATGTCAATTTCACATCTGCGTCCAGAGAATCCAGCGGGACAGTAACATTGAACTCCGTGTCCTTTAGGTACGCATAACCCGCCATGTTGGCAAGCGCTGTTTGAGCATTCTACCGGGAGACACTCTTCCAGGCCTGTTGCTCCAGTTCCCACTGTTTTCATGTTCGTAGGGCATTCCATGCACAGCGTTTGTCCAACGAGGTTTTGGTAGAAGTTTCGTGGACATTGAGAGCAAGGAGCTAAGCCTGTTGGCGAGTAAGTTCCAGGTGCACATTTAGCTCTGCACTTATCTCTTCCGGGTGCAGCTGGTTGGTATGTGAAGGTGTTTACTGGACAGGCTTGACAATCCTTAAAACCACCTAGTGGTGGTTCGCTAGTGTAGCTGTTTCTAGGACATTCCAAGCAAGGAACCAATCCAGTAGGCGAGTATGTGCCGTATCCACAAACAGGTATACAGTCATTGATATCCTTAGAGCCTTCTTCTCTAGTGAATGTTCCTGAGGGACACTTAAGACATGAACCTTGACGAGCTTGGTTTTGGAAGAACCCACGTGGACACATCGTACAGGTTTTTTGTTTCTCTTCAGCAAACGTTCCAGCTGGACAGTGCACTGAAATCAAATTTATAATGAGAAAATGACATACATTACAAGCGAAACACAATAAATATACTGGTAGGAATACTTACAGCATCTTGGGACATCATTCGTATCCATATTCAATACCTCGCCGACGCTGCAGGTAAATCCTTTAGTAATTGAACTTCTGATTGCTCTCAGCGGTGGACATTGATTGCCAATAGACGATACATTTAGGACTGGTTCAATAAGAGCGCTAGCGTATGGTACGGACAAATCGAATATAAGGTTCAATGTTGAACCACAGAGGTCATAAAGTTGAGTTTGTCTAACAGCAGGAATGATGGCTAACACGAAGTCCATTTTGACTACATTTTCATCAAGAAGTGTCGGTATAACATTAATGAATGTTACGTTGATGTTGACGTTAACGGCTGAACAACGTTGGGTAAGTCTTTCGTTTAGGACGTTGTCGTATTGTGCGACCAAGTCCTTGTACTGCGGTAAGCAAGCATTGGAAACTGCTCCAAGTGCACGGTATTGAACTGTAGAAACGACGTGGTAGGCGGCCTGCTGAGTATCTGTAAAAACGAAATGTGAAATGATGTAGTTAAATTTTGAAATGATAATCTATTTCATTTGAATATCAACTGGATACACACTTTCAGAAACACAATCCGGAACAACAGAAGTGGGTAACCACTGACGTTTATTTTCACAAACAAAAGTTTTGACGGGTTCTCCATCGGTGAATCTGAAGCCAGGACTGCATGTAGCAATACATTGAATTCCTCTATCACCAGGCAAGCAGTTCATTGCACCATGCGCTGGTGGCATAAGTTCCCAGTCTACACATGGGGTTGCTTGGACAGATACCTAGAAACAAGGAAAATATTTTTAGTAAACTGAACTTTGGTTTCATTTACGTTGATTTATCTGAAATACATTTTGTTAGAAAAAAATCTTACTTGGAAGTTGCACTGAGCTCTGTTGCCGTATTTGTCGGAAGCGATAACAGTTACATTTTCATAACCACGTATGGGAATCACGGCTCTTTCCGGAATGAATTTAAGGAAGACTTCGCCCGAGGCATCTGTTGCATTTATTCTTCTCCTTGTATCATTGAAATTCACGGCGTAACTGTCCTGTTTGTCTACTAGTTCTATAACATAACTTTGAGGGCAGCTTAGTTTAGGAGGAGTGTAGTCAGGTACTGTGATGTTGACTTCGCAAATAGCTACGTTTCCATCAAAATCGAATGCGACGTAACGCACGACCATATTGTGGAATACTTGCAGAGGTGTTTTGAAGTGCTGTGGCGTGACTTCTAATCTAGCGATAGCACCGGAGTTGTCAGTAGCAGTAGGCTCAGTAAAGTTGACTGGCAAGAGACCACCGTTGACATCAGTTTGCACTACGATTGGCTGTTGAGGACAGTTTTGGAATACTGGTGGCTCGTTATCTATAAAGGGAGAGTTAGATAGTTGTTAGTTATATTTGTGTTACATAAAGATGGTTTTAATAATAGCAATAAAGTCAATACTTACCAACACAAGGAGAGTATCCATAGTCGTAACCTAACAAAGGATCAGCAACTGGCTCATCACAGCCCATCAATTCGAATTTGAGACAAGCGTTGTCCATGAAGCTCACAATACCCAAAATAACGAATCTAGCTTGAACGAATTTAGGCAAAGTTATCATCGCCAGTTCACCGTAATTTCCAGGGTCTCTCATTGTAAGGTTGAAGTTGGGGAAGTAGACCACGTAGTTCTCATTTTCAGCTTGCTTGTAGAAAAATCTGATTTCTGTGGGTCTGCCAACAATGTCAGACGTAACGACACCCTTCACGAGTATAGCTTTTACTCTGTATACTTTGCCCAAGTCAACACTCACGTAGGTGAAGGCTTCTTGTTTTCCACACCAGCCTGTTACTGAATTAAGCCTGATATTCCTTGCTTCATAGTTAGGCCTTTCGGAAGTTGCGTTTATAGCTGAATCAGGTATTCTTCCAGATGCTAAGCCAAGGGGCCTGATGACTTTGCATTCGGGTTCGCGTATACAAGTAATTGGTCGGGGATTGATCAAGATGTATCCTGGTCTGGAGCAGCCAAAGAGAACTTCGGAACCTTGTTCGTAGCTTCTAGCAATTTGATAACCGTCGGGAGGTCTGCCTGGGTCTTCACACACTGGTCCTTCGCATCTCAAGTCTCCGAAGTCCCAAATGCCATTAGCTTGACATCTGACTACATTGTCGTGTTTGCTTGTTTGACCAGCGAGCTTGAAAGTATTTTGGCATCCGAAGAAGAATGAGCTTTGGTATTTGGTATCAATGTATTGGCCGTATTCAGCACCAGGTGTAGGCATTGGAACACCACAGTCTTGCCTGGGACATTGAGGTTGAGCTCCAGAGAACCAGTAATCGGGTAGACCCTGAAAAATTGCATCGTTTTAATTTTCGAGTCTATAAGAACATCATTCATATTTTTGGGCCTTTTCTGAAATTGCTTGAGGTCGCTAGTTCCAGCAATACTTATCATTATTTTGTGTTTCTCGGCACTTTTAGAAATCAACAAATGTACGAAAACGATGAATCTACGAACTCGTATAACTTGGCCTAGAGCAATCCTACAACTTTTGTGCCATAGTAAGTATTGATCCAAATGACTAGTACTACCTTTGTGTTACATTTTTTTCGTTGGCCTAAAAAATGATGTCCTTGATAGGGAAATACAATGACTTCATTTTATGAAAATAGTCTAAGTGAATGTCGAGACTCACCGGTTTAGGATCATAGACGCACTGTCTGAATGATGAGGTAACTGTGTTTCTCAGCTGTCTACCGGGTGAAGTACAGGTAATTGTTACGTTGTCCCTGTAGGGAACCAGCACACTTTCAGGATCATCCCTGATCACATGCAGGCCGTCGTTTTTGTCGTCAGATAATGTTACACAGCGAGCATCTGCAAATATTAATTTAATGGTACAATTTTCGTATTCGCATAATAATGGCACATATTTTAGACTGACAAAAAAAGTACAGTACTTGACTTCAAAAAATATTATTGCGTCTTGAACTCACATTGACATAAAGGTACAGTTCCGTTCCAGGTTCCACTAGAAGTACAAAGAAGTGACGAGAATCCAGACATTACAAATCCGAAATCGCATTGGAACTGGACAATATCTCCGAAGTGGTAAGCATCCTTTGTCGACAGCAGTTTTCCGTTTTCTGGAGGTCCAAGTGGTGGGCACATCACGGGTACGCAAGATTTGTTTCTTTGGTATGTGTCTCCGTCCCTTTCACCTGTTTCTGACTTTTCAATGGCAAAGCCAGCAGTACCGTTGGTGGAATAAAGTTCGTAGCCGATATTGCAGGCGCATGTAAAGTTTCCGGGTCTGCAGAGGAAAAACAACTTCATTAGGTATCTGAAATGCTTTGATGCATACATAAACTTACTTGATCAGGTTATTCAGAAAATACTTACGTGTTCAGACATTTCTGCTCACATCCACCATTGTTTTCACTGCACTCGTTAATGTCTGTACAATCTAATCTGGCACAACCCATGATTTCAATCTTCAGACAAGGCGCACCAACGTAATCTTGGATTTTAAATTTAACGTACTGGGCTTCAATTGGCATGGGTAAGTTAAGGACGGATAGAGTAGGCTCGAGAATACGGAACTCGACAGCAGTGCCGTCAGGGTTAGTGTAGTCTTTGAAGACATCAGTCAAGTCGTTGGTATACTGAATTCTAATAGCAGAAGTGAATGCAATGTTACCATCAGCGCGCATAACGCTCATGGTTCTGAATCCCCTGATGATTGTGGGTGCTCTCAAGTCAATGAGGATCCAGTTAGCTCCAGCTTCCAAATTGTTTCCACACCAGCCACCTCCGTTGTTTAAACGTACCATCTGAAAATTTACATAGATGAATTAACATTTGATGAAATGAATTAGTCGTCACTTTTTTCTTTAAAAAAATACTTACTCCTTTAACATAACCAGGTTCTGGAGTAGAAGTAGTGATCGATTCATCAGGAATGGCCCCATTGATTAATCCTAAGTCGCCAACAGGCCTGCAATCTAAGCTTGGCGCGAAACCAGGTTTACAGGGGCAGTAGAAACCACCCTGGGTGTTCTTACATTCAGTCGAGGCCGTATCACATTGACTGTTGGAACATTCATTGATATCTTCGCATGTCGGTGGGTTATCGAATTCTTGGTTAGGTCCACATCTGAGCACGCTAGGTCCATTAAGTTTATATCCTGAAATAATACAAATTTATCCCGTTATCACCTTAATTACCCCAGTCAATGCGCTTATGGAATATGAAAGAAAGTGATACTTACCCTTAAAACATTGAACACGAGCTTCATCACCGAACATGTAAACCCTAGTCTGGTCAACGATGAACCCATTCTTGATCTCTGGGAATTTCGGGCACAGTGCCTTCGAGCATGTTGGCACATCTCCGGACCAAGTGCCGTTACTCATACAGAGCAGGACTGGCTGTCCAGATCTAACGTAGCCAGGTTCGCATTCGTAACGGACAATAGTACCGTAGCTTCGACCGCCGCCATTTAAGATTGTTACATTGGCGTGAGGAACATCCGGAAGGGCAACACATTGTGACGCTGTGGAAAAAAACATACTCGTAAGTTTAATAATCTGATTAAAGCACAAGAAGTGTAGTTATTTCACTTCTTTAAAAAACTTAGCACCGTGATAAGGCCTCAGTACAAATAATATAATTTCTGTCCACCTACCCAAACAAGTAGGCGTTCTCTCCCAACGCCCATCTGCTAAACATGAGATTCTTTCGATAGGCTGTCCAGTTGGGAAAGCAAATCCAGCATAACATTGGTAAGTTGCAACACCTCGATAAGTCACGTTTGTAGAGCCAATTGAAAATCCATTATCGATTTGTGGCACCGGACCGCAGTACACCTCTGTAAAGTAACAATAAAATCACATAAGTACCCCTATATAACCTAAAGTAATACTGCATTGTGCAATGCCACCATTCCTCGTTTGTTACTTGCCTTGACAGCTAGGAATGTAAGTAGTTGACCATTTTCCTCCGTCTAAACATTTTGTTGTGATACGAGGTTTTCCTGTGGCGAATTCTTGTCCAATCGGACACGAGAATGTTATAACTGTCCCAAAGGCGGTATCTCTGTTTGACGCTAAAGCACCAAGACCGGATTTAAGAGTAGGGCAATCTGTAAAATAAAATGTAAGATAAGAAGAATTGAATACACCTCTACGTATTTGTTCCACGTTTGTACTCGACGTAGCGTGAATGGCTTACCTGCCGAGAACGTCGCCTTCCAACCCATTCCATTATGCAAAGCATCAGACATGAATCGTAACAACATTTCACCACTGGATGCAGTCAATGTTATTCTTGGTTTTACAATAAATCCATTGTCGGAATGTAACCTCAAACCGTTTGTGCTGACACCATCAAAAACTTGGACTACATCGGATGGATGAATGCTAAATTCGTCGAATTTCAACGACAGTGGACCACCGTTAGGGTTCTTTATCCTAAATAAACATTCTTGGTTGTTCGGGTAACTTGCCAGACCGTAAGCAGGTGATGTAACGGTACCATTTGCTGCAATGATTGTTGCTTTGCAGCCTTGAGAGTATCTCATGTTAAATCCTTTCTTGGAATCGCCAAGACTCGTTCGGAAGTACATGTACAGATGGTTCGTCGTGGATACTACAACCTTTTGATTTTCTTCACCTGGTCCAGTTAATCTTGCCAACACAGGGCTAGATGGAGTATTACCATCCTTGATGACAATGTAATCCCTGTTCATTCCCAATTCAAGATCTTCAACTTCCAACGAGACTATTCTTCCTGGTTGAGCTTCAATAACGTATACGCATTCCAACCCACCAGGATAGCCATTTGGATAACCAGGCGAGGTTAGTACTTGACCCTGAGGGGTGGCTCTAAGCATGCCTCCGCAATTCGAAGACTCAGTTTTCCAAGCCGCCCGGAAACCTTTCCTTTCTACGGAACCATCTGTACTGAATTTGATGATCATGAAGTTCGAAGCGGAAACGTAAATTTTGTTAGATAAATCTTGTTTTCCAGAAAGTGTCGCTAAGTTCACAGATTTATCTTCGGTCCTGCCGCCAACCAGAATTTGAACAGTGTCGAAAGACTTTTCAGTTTCAAAATCTTGGAACTGTAAGACGATATTTTGGCCTTGTGGTCCCTCGAGAGTCCATTTGCAATCGCTGAAAGGAGGATATTTGTGAGGGTAGTTAGGACTCTCGACCACATCTCCACTGCTGGCCATGTAGAAGTGACATTCGGAAGCACAGTCCATTTCGTCGGAAGCATCGCCACAATCGTCTTGCTTGTCGCATTTGAAGGCTGCGTTGATGCATTTTCCATTAGAACAATGGAAGGTTCCTAAAACAAATTGAAATTGTTTGTGTATTGTTTTCTGTAACCTTAACATTGTATGACTACGCTTTTAATTGAGCATGCAAAACTTGATTAATAAACAATTGTCTTTTGATATTGCTTACCGGCAGGGCAGGCGGTAGCTCGGCACATGAATGGCAGAAGGGTTTCACAGGTTGTTAGCTCCCACGACTGGCTTGTGGATGTGACGTGGACATCGACACATTCCCCAGCTTTAGGGTTTGGCTGACGTAGATCCCAGAAACCAGCGTACTGCGAGACTAGAGCACCGGCAGCTGATTCGAGTGTGTTCGTTCTTAGGTCGTCGACCGTCGCGAGTCCAAGCCAGTAATGGTTGTTACTAGGACTGGCTGGTACCATGTTGGCAGTCATGTTGTTTTCCGAATAGCTATCGACAACCATGAGTTCGCTGCCATACCTGAAACATTATTTTATTGTGAGATCTTAAAAGTTTCTTAACAAGCTGAAAGCTTGCTAACAATCTGGTATTTCACTAACTAATTAAATTACCTTCGACATAGTTCTGCCGCTTTCTCCCACGAATGCCTGATGTTGAAGAATTTGTAACAGTGTAAGCCTTTCAACTCCCATCCTGAAAACAAAGACAAGGAAGATCTTAGTTTTAATAAGTACAAAATCAAAGAAAAATTCAAAGTTTATTTACAAAGAGACATGTTGACTTTACAAATTACTTAGCGTATATTTATGCAAAGAATACAAAATAAATGAGATTAGAAATTTTGTGTAAACGTGGACAGGTATTAAGTGAAGGCTTTCTCCTTTCAAAGGGCTTTGAGAAAGCTATTCATTTCGCAATGAAGGCAAACAAAATCGTGTTCTATGTGCCTTTGTGTGCTAAAACTATTTGAGTCCCGGGAAACGATTTGACGAAAATGAACGTTTAGTAATAAAGTAACCGCACAGTTGTTTGGGGGCTATGGATCTTGAATACCGAATTACTCAGTAACTTAACGGATCGAAATGTTTTCTCCAGCAAAAGTTGCGTGTGTCCTAATTGTGAAGTGGAACCAGTCAAAAGCGAAAACTTATTCGGTATCAGTGATTCAACAGGTGTGCCTATGAAACCCAACGAATAAGAGTTTGAATTAGATTGTAGAGTATACAGAACAATTCGTAGCGAAGTATTTAATTGTGTTCGAAGAAATTGGAACAGAGTGTTTAACTTAGAAATTCAGCGTTTATAAAATTATCTACTATGTCTCTCTGCGTTTCATAAAATAGGAATTAAGATCATAATCCTGTTACAGTGTTGAGCAAGAAGCTCTTTGAATTAATGCTCGTACATTTAGACTATGTTTTCATGTGTCGGTTTGTTGACGTGCCCTGAAGTCCTTTCTTAAGCTGAAGCTCAAGATAATGGACGTCAAGACGAGCTTAAGTTCAGAAAGCTTACCGCTTTGTTCACGGATTTACATACGAAGCCACAAACAACTGGTCTACATACTTGATTTAAAACATAAACCTAGTTACCTACTGTTCTGAGATGGTAATGTACGTTAGTTAAAGTTGTGTCGTTAATGTCATGATTGATAAATGGGAATTTATAGAAAACAGTACTGTACCTAGCTCTTTATTACTTTTTTGATTTTGTGCAAGCTATGACCAAGACATCTTTTCGATTTGTAGTACCCTACCCCTACTTAGTTGACATAATTTGTGAATAGAAGTGGATCGTAAACAACAACGCGGGCATTTTATGTCACATGTCTTCGAATTTTTGGTTCTAGGACATGCCTCACACTTCATTCCTCCTTCACCGTTTTTGAGATCAATAATAGTGATGCAATAAATTACACAAAGTAATGCGCCTGGCTGGGAACGAACTCATGACCTAACACTGATAATTCGGTATAAAGTGGTAAGTAAGTATAAGAAAACTAGTGTGTTTTTGCAACACCTTAAGTTAAGAGTATCAACTATCCACGACTAAACTGTTTTTAATGAATGTGTGCAATGTGACAACCTTCCGCTTATTAGTTTTGTAATTTCATGATTTCTCTTAATGCGAGGCATTTGAAGAATTTGTAAGATTGTAGAAAATGTCATGTGGTCGCATGCGGTGATGTCGTAGGATACACTTTAGCATCACAGTGCCCTAATGTCACAGGCACACTTCCAGTTCAAAGATACTAGGTAAAGAGACAAATAAAACAACGAGAAAAGCCTATGTAATTTTCATTCAGTTTCCGCGCATTAACGTTCAACATAAAAAAGTAAATAGGCATAAATAGAGCGTGCGAGTTTGACGAGGTATCGCGAAGACCGCGGCGCGTCCACGCAGCGGCCACGCTCCACCGCGCTGCGCTCGCAACACGATGCAATGTGTTTGACCCACTTAGCCAGTTATGTTACTGCAGCGAAATGCAATCACTCTGTATACGACTATATTGTACGCTTTAGCCTAAAACCGTAAACATAAACTCACCGTTATAAAGCACCGCCTTTTTCGCAAATATCCGGAAACACGACCATGCAATTTAGCAAGTTAGCCGAGAGAGGAAAAAGTTTTCGGTCAACCAATGGCACAAATATTTAAGCTTTAAAGTTGAATGAATTTGCATAGATGTTGAGTAATTGACGCGTTTGAAATTTTGACGATTTCCGTCGGCGAATTTGCGGTGTTTTAGTGTGGACACAATAATGGGCTCGTGATTCGTTCGTGTAATTGCAATAGTGTTTGTATCGCATGAAACTATTCGCGGGAGAACACCGATATATGCAGGTAACACATAGTAAAATGCGTTGGTCGTAATTATCACGCATAGTGACAAGTCACTGGGTTTTACTGAATAGCCTAACGCGCAAAGGAACGATCAAAGCGAATGGCTCCATTGATTTTGTAGTTTATTGCGGCTTCGGGAAATTTCTATAGACCAATATCCGCCATCATGAGAGCAATATCAGAGGCAATATTAAGTGGAACGTTATTAGATCTACATAAATCACTAAAGATATTTAATGTACTTTGATACGCTATTGGAAATTGGATTTTAATAAGTTTATAGATAGGAAAACAAAATTACAGCTTGACTAGGATGATCTAAGTGACTATATTAATCAGTAAATCAAACAAAATGCTTTTACGGTATAATGTTGAGTTATTAGCTCGCAAGTTCTTCTATAGTACTAGGAGTACAGTTACTCCTCCTTATACGTACTCTCCCACATATTACATCAGGAATATCGTAGGTACTGGGTTTCATTGGGATCGCATTCATTTCCCATGTCTGCAGCCTCGGATGACTGAGCTTTATAACTGTTGTATATCGAGATACGAGACTTTCAATCAACGCGCTTCATACCAGTTTACTATTTCTCCCATTGGAGAAAGCTGGGTTTTTAATCGATTACGCACACGTTATCGATTAGTTGGATACGCTTATAATAATAATAATATGTCTATTCGTGTATGTAATGTGGATGGAGTTACGAAATGTCAGTGGCATTTATAATTGCAAAATAATCTACGAACAATTTGGAGAAATGATCACAAACTTTTATGATAAACCTTCTTGTTAACGATATTTTAATTAACTTATTATTTATTCACTAATTGAGTGATTAGAAATGATTTTAATAATTGTGAGATTAGGAAATGTAGGTACAACATTTGGAGCATTGGTGAATAAAATTGTTGTGTCTAAAGAGTTGGTTGAGATTGTTGGTATAACAATGCTTGGAACGAACTAATTAATAGCTGAGTTGGTTTCAGAGCAAAGCAAAAATATTTGACATTTTTTTTTGTTAAATGATAAATGATATTTATTTTGTAAGTTGGTTATAAAAAAAAAAACACTTTTACACGTCATAAAACGTAAGTCAAAATTGACGAAGATACTACACTTTCAAAATTGGCAAAACGTGATAAGCAAGTAGTTTATGCTTGCTTCTGACCTCAAGAGTAAACACGTCAAAGCAAATTATGCATTGGTTTAACGAAAGCAAAACACGTGTCCATTATTTTTCAAAACTATAGACTGTTTTGATTGATGCTGTCAAATATTGGTTAATGTAAGTAGGTTTCTAAAGAGCATCCGTTGAACATAAGTTAAAACTCAAACCAACAGAACAATACCTAAAACCCACGTTACAAAATGCATGCATAGTAAACAAGCCAATGTCAATAAGGCTTGCTTTAGACGGGACGGGAGCAAAGTCGACCGGTCGCCGACACGGTGGCTGCCGATCAATTGTGTCGAGTGCCTCTTAGCAAGGCGAACCTGAAACCTTTGAAGGATATACGGATATGCCTCTGCACCGGAGATTGACTTACTGCTCAATAGCTACCTCGGCTTAGCATGATTCTATCTTGTAGACCTAACTAAGTTTTCCAGACAAGATAAACCGTCTATTCTAATATTGTAAAGTGAATTGAATGTGATTGAAAAACATTTTTTTTTCATTAACTAACGCAATTCTTGATATCAATACACAATACTCAATTCCTTTATTGCGTTCCAAAATGTACATTTGTAAGTTTACATTAGCTGGTGGGTTGCAATAACGACACAATTTTGGACCCTGTCGGGCAATATATCGCAGTATGATTTTAATAATGGTTTAAAATCATACTGCGATCCAAAACCCGAGAAAAAGATAATAGAACGCTAACCGAAAACGAAGTATGTAATAATTCGATTACATTAAACAGCTATGGATGATTTCTGAGGCATCAGCTAATCTTCACTCCATTTATACATATAAAAAAAAGTGTGTACGTGTATGCGTATACTTTGCGAATGTTTTCACCAAACTTTTGGAAAATCCACCGGAAAAGTCGGAAATTCACCGTCAGTCGTCTAAGTCGGGGTTGTTCGCAAGTTTGAAATAAAAATGGAACGTTAATATGTAATAAACAGCGCAATAGAGTGCAGCGTTAATTTTTATATTGTTATCGGTAAATCTAATCGGATTGCTCGCTCGTGGGAAAATGCAATCGTACGCAATGAAGTTTCAAACTTTGCTTCAATGGGATTGTTACTTCTTTCAGCTAGTTGTATTGTTCTCTGATTTCAATTGCTTTGACTATTTGTTTGCTTAATAATCTAATGAAATGACGTCATAAATGTTTTGTTTTATTTAAAATTTTCATCACACCAATCGTAATGGCGTTATTTTCCACTAAAGTTCTATACATCTGATTTTGATAAAACTATGATTTATTTTGAATGTAAAAATCATCAAATTAGTCCTCCTTTCTGGGTGGAGTTGAAGGGACTGTCAGACTCTTACTAATTAAAACAACCCTGTGCCTTCACATGATCTAGGTACTCTATAATTGACGGTGCAGATTTTGACATAATATTCATAAAGAAACGAAATGAATAAACGTGTAAATTTGATTGAATCCATCTCATACATAGTGATCTTATTTTTTGGTGAGGTTGTAGTCTACATTTGTATGATTATCAAGTTGTTTAAAGCTGAATATCTTATAAATATCTAATCGAAAGTTGAAGGTGCAGAGGTTGATATTATATTCGTAAATAAAACGTCATCAGTGAGTCACGATCAGGCTATGTATGATCGAGGCGCTGCCTTTCACTCATTACAAATGTGAACCTCCAAGGCTACTAGTTTGCCGCTCAATTGACTATACCAGCACAAAGCCTACATTGTCTCGTTAGATAAAAACGATCAATCAATGATATTCGTGTTACGACATACGTTTACAGCATGTGAATTCGAAATTAAATGGTTATTTAGCTAGACCGAAATTGCAGAAAAAGAATTATAGAGATCTTAGATAGATAGAAAACTTGGAAGGCATTAGTTGTCTTCTGTAAAAAAGGCTGCAGTTTTAAGCCTGAAAAGGTTGTAAATCAATCCATTAAATCTTACAAAGATGAATAACCTCGTATAAAGAGCATTGCTATTTTGTCCTAACAAATCTCCGGTGTGTCTAATATTTCAGTTCGTTTCAATTTCTGTTGTACAAACATTATAATATTAGGTACGATACCTAAGTAATTTTACGAGGTTATCTAAGGATATTTTTTTGCGCCATAATCTTTTTGAAACGCAATTGAAATTACAGTTTGCCAATTTTGCGAAATGTAACATAATTGGAATGATGTTTTTTAGGATTCATAATTATAAATAACTTGATATATAGTGAACTAATCCTGTAGGTCGTAATTGAACGATCAGACGCATTGTTAGTAGCAGCAAATGCAGGCGAGTAACAAGCGCGCCTTACTAAGCAACTGACCCAGATTGTGATGCTCCAAATGTCGTGCAGATGCGTGCCAAGTTTAGTCTACACTTGATAATTTTATAGTCTATGCTTGACGCGACTGACGTGACAGTTGTTGACAGATAAGTAATCAAAGAAACGTCAAAGTGACAGCTGTCTTTGAGATTGAATGTAATTTCGATGTTTTCTTTGAAGAATTCCGTTTGATGGTCTTATAAACGTAAATAAATACACAATTTTTCTATTGGAATGGCAAGATTATATGGCAAGATTGTACAGAATGCGTGATCAAGAATTGAATATTAATAAAAAAAAACTTGGTATGAGCTTTGGATTAACTTTAGATTAAATGTAAGGTACTTTTTCAGCTGCTACTTAATCTTTTCCTGAAATTCAAATATCTTCGTCTCCACGAAAAACTTATTCTAGAAGTTAAACTTATAACTAAGTATTTCCGGTAGAATAGGTTTTCTCAAGAAATCCGCTTTCATTATTATCTTTGGTAACAATTTTGATTCAAGTTTTGAAAGATTTTCCAGGCTTTTGATAGCCAAGTTTCGTCTTGTTGGTTAAAATTCGTAAAGTTGAAAGAGGCGATTACTAGATGCGAAACAAAGCTATAGAGTATTTAATTGGTAAACTAATAACAGTTTTGCTCACTGAAGATCAATTAAATATAGAAATCGTCTATTATTGAACAAATTAGTGTTCCAAGTTCACGTTTACGTTTTTTCTCAAACAGATTATTTTTATAAATTGCTCACGGAAGAAACTTAAGGTCACTTCGCTTAAGTGCTTCTCTGAGGCAACCAAAACAAACTATAGTTTACTTACGATTTCTCGAATACACAATAGAATTGACAACCATTACGTTGTGTTAGAAGTATTTTATTTTATTGTTTTACGTAAATACTTGATATTTGTATTCTTTAAAGTTGAAGGACTTTAAAGAAGCCAGTTTGTGGCTTATTCAAATATTACTTTTGGAATTTTGATCACGTCTAGCTACTATACTGAAGGCTTGTTCTTGAATTTATCATACTTGATTTTAGCGTGGGTTAAATTTATTTACATACAAACAACGTCCAAACTATATCAAAGACAGACCAACTGTAAGGCCATAGTTCACTTGTTAAAGTTCCAACAAACATGTCAAGGAGATGAGCTTATCACAAGAATGCCTCAGGGATACATACTGAGCCCACATTTACATGCAAAAGCGGTCTGCCTGTTAAAGAAGGTCGACTATATACTAAGTAGGTAGCTGTACCTGTGGTTATGATTAGCCGAGTTATAGGCACAGGATCTAACGGTGGGCCTAGATACAGGCAGCATAGAAAACTAGGAGCTGCAATTACTAAAGATCGATAACACAGCATTCATTCGCGATACGGATTACTTTTATGCTTGACGACTTTAAATTTATGGCTGATTATGTAAATCACCTGCTAATGTAAACGATACGACTGAAATATCTTTGATTATGTTTGTGAAAAGTTAAATAAAAGGCTTTTGCGAAAACAGAACCTTGAAAAAGGTAACATTCATTTTCAGAAAAACAAAATTAGTTTTGTTTTGTTCACGTTTTGTTGTTTAATTGTTTTTATTTACAGAACAAACGATTATTGTGTGTTCTAACATAAAAACAGAGTAAACAGCCTGAAAAATACGTTATTATATGGCAAGAACAAAAGACGGCATTATTTTCATTTGAATTTCCAGTTTGCCATAGAGAAACGTAACTTATTTTTAAATATCATAAAGCGCAAAGTACTCTATGAGAAAATCGTAAACACGTCGTGCTGTATAAAGTGTGTAAAGAGAGCACAGTCGGTTGCATTTATCCTAGCGCTTCATAACTCGGGTGCAGCGATGAAAGCGCTGGAATTCTGCCCTGTCTCCTATTGAACAATAGCCACGTCTGTTTGTCCAACAGTTTGAGTTAATTTTCTTCGCTTATGAAGGCTAAAGTATTTGCTTTATCATCGCAATAACGTCACGGCTAATGATTGAAGAAATTGTGATGGGACTTTAATTGAAAATTCTTTAGTGTACTTGCGCTGTCATTATTTTTATGTTGTTTTTATTTTTAGTGAAGCCGAAGTCGTAAATTCCTTAATTTTTTATTTAACAGGGGTTTTGTCAGAGGTTTATCTCTGTCAACTTTGACCTACACCTCAATCGCCGATGGAGCGAGCCTACCCGAAGTAGTTACACCAGGGCAACCCTAAGAACCCGAGGAAGACCCTATTCCCCAGGGTTACACCACAAAAATTTGTGTAACTACATCATTGAATATAAAATATAACCTTGTAGATCTTATAATAAAGCTTACATTTAATAACAGTGTTCAAATGCAGCTATAATTTACAAGGCAGCCTCACAAGACATAGTCGACGTGTCGGCGTTGCTTAGGCGTGAGTGTTGCTCAATCATAAACCAACGTAAATTACAATGCTGACATGTATTGCACATCTCACTATGTAATATGGTATTGTTAACAACATTTAGGATGTTACATATGAAACTATATTTGTGTGTGTTCTGTTTTGAGAAATTTAGGTAACTTAAATACACCAAAGTAAACTCGGCTTGAGCCGGTCGAAAAGAGCTTTTAAAAGTGAATAGTTTGACGCGGAGTACATTAAGCTTATACTAAACTGGTTTAGTTGACTGGGCATCTAAAAGTGAACCTCATCACTATTTTTATAATGTATGTGATTGATAGCATAGATATTCATGACATACAAGATTTTTCACTAGTTAATTAAATAACTCACTTATTTAAGGTCTTCTTCAAACAGTAACAATCCAATATTACTTAGTAATTATGAGACTAGAATAAGTTCAGTACCCTGACTAACCAAAGTTGGCTAATTTATCAGTATTTCCATAGCGCCAATGCTATTTCTCGTGCACAAACCGATTCAGAAATTCTGAATCTCGTAGAATTTTGTGGCTAACATTTCAAATTCTCAGTACCGGTAACGCTGCGGTCATACTGCAGGTCCAGATACAAATTGGGCTAATTAATAGATATTTATTTAAATAAATTATCTGGTTTGTGCACGAGAAATAGCACTGGCGCTATGGAAATACTGATAAATTAGCCAACTTTGGTTAGTCAGGGTACCGAACTTATTCTAGTCTCATAATTACTAAGTATTATTGGATTGTTACTATTTGAATAAGACCTTAAATAAGTGAGTTATTTAATTAACTAGTGAAAAATCTTGGTGATGACTCACAGCATTGCAAATTCAAAGATACTTACAAGGTAGAGGTACTGCAAATTTTGCTCTTTTAAGAATATATAATATCATAACTTATTTGGTTGTGTTGCAAACTTACAAAGCAATATTAGAACCAGTAAGACCAACCAATTTATATTGGGACGTTGTAGAAGAAGATAGCATTTATGTAGTTCACATAAATGCAAATATTTTTTTTTTCTTCTTCTACAACGTCCCAATATAAATTGGGCACTAACCTATCAATTATAATTATATATCAAATTATTATTGTAAGACTTAGTTTCAGACTAAATTAGTTCAATTATTACTTTCCTACCCACTGACTTGCATAATTACTCCATTCCTCGATTTACTTCAACAATGCGTTTCTAGATCTGGCGATATACCCGATCGCCCATACTGACGTTTCAATAGGATCGACATACACTCAAGTGGCTATCAGTATGCAGTGCAACGACAAGCACCTTTCTAGTGTTCGCAGTGTCTCAGTGGAATATAGCATTAATTTGTCTCTGTAGACGCCTAGACAGCCGCCAGTAGTAGTCAATCTTTCAGGCCGGATTTTGTATTCCTATCTTGGTTATAGAAAGGGAAAGAAATCGCATATATAGAGTAGCGACGATTTATTTTAATTGTTTGGCCATACTTAGCTTGTGTGTTTAACTATTTTGAACGTGTAAATATTATAGCTGTATCCGTATTTGTCTTCAATATTTACTATACATAATTATGTATATAAATATGTTACTGCATGTTCTTCGTAGAATTAAGAAAAAACTTTTAAAGAAGTGAAATCTTCCTTGTGCAAATAAAATAATAATGGCGTCGATACTCCTCACTGGAAACCTCACTGAACAGTTTGTCTTTGTTTTAAAGCCCCCTACTGATTAAAAGGCGGTGAAGGAAGGTGCAGTTTGAACACCGTTGCCGAAGTCTATAAGCCAGAGAGATAGTGTTTCCATTGACAGAAGCTATTCAAACAATTGAGAGACTAATTGAGATTGCATATATACATCCCAGCTTGTAGGATAAGCTTACAATCCGGATAATAACAATTTTTATACGCTTTCAATTCTGAGCTGTACGTATTTTTATAGATTTATTGAAAAAATGTCGGACGGTTATTGAACATTAATGTCCAGGAAAACGAATTTAATCACGTTTTTTTTCCAACAATACAAAGAGTTTTTTAATAAAGTCCTGAAATCGACTGTGGAACGTAATAAAATTATGTAGTACTTTTTATTATGGACATCGATTCAACGAAAACTTTTTGCCTAGAATTAAAAAAAAAATACGAATCATTCAAATTAATCTGCGCCAGTTATCAAAGTGGCTTTCTATGCCGTTTCACTATTTTCAATGTAATAAACATTGAAAATAGTGAAATTCTTCAAAATATTATTTGATATGACATATTGACCTTTGACATTCATTGTCTTCGGAAATCAAACAAAAGGGAGAGTAGTCAGTAATTTATGCAGATATGTTGGCGACCTCTGTAATTACGTGTGGGTGTACCGCATTTTTAAACCGCGTTCGAAACCGCCAGAGCTGAGATTGGCTGATTATATTAATCGAAGTTTTGTGTGCTCTATGGTAGCTTTATTTTGCGATATGGGTATTCGAGGTTTCGTTTTTCTACTGATTGTTTTAAATGGTCTGGTACCCAGTATTATCAATATTCATACCAATAAATTCTTTTTTACCTGGTTCGAACAATAAAAAAGGTTTTATAGTTTTGAAATATTGGCTGTAATAAAATGTAACGAGTCCATCTATAAAAATAATGTCAGTGATTTACCCATCCGAAAAATCGGTTTTGATATCTTCAAAATCTGGAGTTAAACGGAGTGAGAGAGATATTTCAAATTAAAGAGAGCTTCGTATATTTTCATGAATAATATAATTCACTTTTATCTCAGAGAGTGTAAATAATAAGGATTATCATATATCTGAAGCATCTCACGTTTATTGGCTTAAGAACTTGAGGAGCAGAGTTTTAAATTATCTTTTTAGATTTATTTGACTTGTATATTACTTTTTTATGCAAATTGAGTGTACTTAGTTGAAGGTTTTCTTGGGAACTTTTTGGTTACATGGTTATTATAACATGTCTGAAAGATTTCATTTTAAATATGTGTGTCTACATTTAAATACGCTTTGAGATAACCTACACAGTATCTTCAATTTTGTTTGTATTCTCAGAGATTTAAATAATTACAGCATCAAGTTTCCAGATAGTAATAAGAATAACTAATTAACGCCCATTATGAACACTATTGCACAACGACTAAATACTCCTTAGGTTCTAATTAGCTCTTACTTTCAAGATTCACTAACAGATTTGTAACCCGGTTAATAATATTAACGTACTCGTTTTACAACTTTGATCGATACCGTGACGTCAGCTATTGTTGCCTTCGCTTTTTAAATAACTAATTTTCTTTTCAAATATAATCCGCTATTGGTTTTTTACTCCGTTTTATTGAGCGCTATTTTATAGCTATAGCTATGATTACTTTGTTTTATTCTGTTCTGCCTTGATTCCGAGTTTCCTATATAATTTCTGCTATAATTATCTAAATCAAATCAAGCCGTTGTGCATTACAAGTTTGTTGTAATTAAAATAGATTTGATTCCCAATTTGTTTGCTTAAGTAATTAACAAGTCGTAATTTTTGTGTCAAAACACGCCTTGTAAGCAATTCGCGAAAACTTTTGTTCGCTAATGTTGTTTGAGTAAGGAAAGCTTTATATATTTGTATCTATGTACTTATAGAATTCAAACAACAGCTTTGGAGATTAACTCCATGGAATTACGTGTAATCACAAGTCAGACGCGTTAATTCCGGCTCGGAGTGAATTTCGATCCAATCTGTCTGCAGGGACATTGCGATTTGCGACTCTTGCTTCAATATCCCTCGTAATTTAATTATAGGAATTAATAGAAGTAACAGGTTGAGACTACGCCCTAGTGTTATTTTTACCCGACTACGGCGAAGCAAAAAGGAGGGTTATGATTTTGACCGGTATGTATGTATGTATGTTTGTTTGTATGTATGTATGTTCATCTGTTCCCTCATAACTTCTGAACTACTTATCACTACTTGACAAATGAGGTGTCGTTAGAAGCGTCTCAGTTGTCCGCTGGTCATAGGGTAACACAAATAGGCGCCAAATCCAATTTGGGGCCCTCTAGGGGATGAAAAGTCGTAACCGAAAAAAAAAAAAAATTCGCACAGTATCGACATGGGTATCAAATTAAAGGGCTTGATGAGCACATTTGAAATATATATACATTATATAGCTTTAATAGCTACTTTGCCTGTTTCTAACAGTGTCAACATAGGTATCAAATGAAAAGGCTTAATGAGTACATTTTAAATTCACTCGCTGCTTTGCTTATTATATCAAATAACCCCAAAATAGTGTAAATAAAAAATAAGTTAAAATAACTAAAACCCGACTACGAAAAAATCGCGCACTAAAAAGTATAAAACAAGAACAATCCGTGTTACAGAAATTTTTAATTAATAGCCGTGGTCGTATGCCACCTGCGGTTGTTTCACACAATCTTTATTGGCTAGGTGGCATACGACCACGGCTATTAATTAAAAATTTCTGTAACACGGATTGTTCTTGTTTTATACTTTTTAGTGCGCGATTTTTTCGTAGTCGGGTTTTAGTTATTTTAACTTATTTTTTTTAGATCTAAAATTTATGCGCTTAGTAGGTATACGTTTAACCTGAGTCTTAATAACGACTTGTTGTCTTAAGATGTCTTGTATAAACGCATTTCATAATATACTATAGGTAGGTACTATAATTATGTTATTTCATTTACTATTCTGTTTATCCTTTTGACAAATCTTCAAAGCTAGTTTGTTGTAAACAATAAACGAGATTAGTATCTTGATACAAAATGTAAGTGGTTTAAATACTCTGCTGTAAACGCGGGGCTTCTTTTTGTGCAATTTTATGTAAGAGCAATGTCGGATTCTTTGAAAATACTTACCATTGAAAAATTCAGATGTTAAACTATTTGTTACGTAGTAAGGTAACTGGTGAGATAATGCAATGTAGTCAACGACCCTTTAATGATGCTCGAGCATTTTATAATCAACGTCAATATTAATGGTCAATCCCATATGCAACGTATCTGGGTTAATATTTGTATTATTACTTAAGAATCAGTTAAAGTAGCTACTTACTTACAAATCTGATTTTAATTGCTTTATTATCGTTTTTTTATGTTATACAATATATTTTTAAGAGACCTAAGATTAATACCTCGTTATATTACAGTGATGTTATTGGGTTTCTTCATAAAAAAATACTTTTTTTAAACCTTGTCTATCCGATATCATCTTTAAGGCTCGATCAGACACACGCGATTAATCGCGCTGCGACAACGAGCCAAGCTAATTTCCACTCTAAATGTACTGCGAATGGACCGCGACAAGTCGCCCCGCGCGATTAATCGTGTGTGTCTGCTCGAGGCTTTATTTGAAACGAATTAATCGTTTATTTCACAGCGATTTCAAAATCAAAACGACATATTTTTCCCCTCCTTTTCCCCGTCAAATTAAACCGCTATCTGACATCCAATCAGAGGTAATATTTTAACACTGATGATGACTTGAGGTACCAGGGACCCACCGTTTGATTACACAAACTTTGTCAACGTACCTACATGTGCCCGACTGGAAGCAATTTCCTAGGCTAATTATGTGGCGAATGAAAACCGACGACGGAGTGTCAAACTCAATTCATTTCGCCTACGTTTCAGCTCTTGATTGGAAATAGAATCTTTTAGTAGGTCAGCTTGAAAGGGTTGACATAAAATTACGGCCATGAAAGGACCTCATTTCTCTTTCATAATTAATTGAAAAAGTAATTGAATGATATTGTTTGAAAATTGATGGGACGTTTTGCACAGAAAATCGTTTTAAGACAGTTATATCCGGTTTTGAAAAGCTGATCTATTTGTATGGTAAAATGCTGAAATAATTATGCAGAAATTAATAAATTGTCATTCAACTCAGTTCGTAATATTTGTTGTGATGGCTGAGCTAAAATAATAAAATAACTGCAGCAAATAATTTCTCCAAAAAGTTAGGTAGAGGTGTATGGTGGGTTTCATAAATTGGCTACCCCAGTAACAAACGTAGCAGTGCTTCTAAGGGGTGTAACCACATCGTGATACGGACTGTTCATATTAAAATGTACCCAATTTGACAATTTACTTGCATAAGTAAGGCTTTCAGAAAGCCGAGGCAAAGACTTTGTCTAACTAAGAACTGCTACAGTTTTACCCTTTGTAAAAATACGTTATTCAATGCCTACTTAAGAACGTTATGCTAGAAAATTGTATTTAATATGCAATAGGTGCACTTAGAAAACTCATTGCGAATAAGAGAAGCACTTTCTTTTCTCTTTGCATATGCGGAAAATACACTGCAGTTATCTAAACTTAACACGTAGGAGAGCAACTAAACGTAATAAGTTACTGAGACCGCATCATTAATTTGGTTGTCGTGTGTCGCGTTCGATTCTCTATGTTACTGAATAAAGGACAAAAAGAGAAAAAGGTATTTGTTTCTTTGTTTCTGTGTTTGTTTCTAAATAAACAGAGTATTTTTAAATGTTTCCCCTAAAATACTGGGTTAAAAGAACAAGGTCACCATGTCGCGGAACTGTCTAAACAGAGTAAGGCTCTGGAACGCAGAGTGCAATCAAGGAACAGGGGCCTTACCACGAGTTCTTAACGCGATCCAGTTTAGGCTGTGGGAAAGAAACAGAGCTATACAAGTCGTCTAGCGCCATCTCTTTCCCACAGCCTAAACTGGATCGCTTTAACAGTTCATGGTAGGCCACCAGGTTGCTTTTTAATCAGTAGTCTGGCTGGAGCAGAAAGGTTCCACCTACGCCGGGAAGACCTGGCCGGGTAGACGAGATCCCAACACAAAAAAGCGTGATCGTTATCTGCCTAGCCTTTTTCCAATTATATTTGGGTCAGTCGGTCAGACTCTTCTCTGACTGAATGCACCTGAATAGTTGAATACCAGTATTTTACATGGAGAAAATGTCTATCGGACCTCCACAACTTAGTACCGGTTAATCAATACACCTTGGTTAGACTGGTTGTCAGATTTCAAAACCTGTATGACATGTATGGATTCCAATGGTGATTAAGCATGACTTTGACTTATCATAATTGTGCATAATGTACTCATTAAGAATTAACATTGGTATACTTTTAGATAATTAAAGTGTACCTAATAGGCAAAAATATCTGCTAAATATATCGAGTTAGTCTTTCAGATGAAGAGTGAGTAGGTTACTTTACTTCTGAAGCATGCGTCACCGTCGACCATCTCTTCGCTTACCATTAGGCGAAATAGTGGTAAAACGTGAGCCCATCGCGAAATAAAAAAAAATGTCTTCCATAGACTACAACATCTTTCTCAATAGTAGATTACTAGACATGGCAACAATATCTCGTATCTTGACCATAGAGAAAATTATTACTTCGCCACCTAATAACTTACCATTATACATTTACCTGTTTCATTACAACACAACTAAGAACATACATTATATGTAAGATTATGTACAAATAAAGTTGTTAGGTTAGTTCTTCAAGTCGTTAGTCAAAGCGTCGTGAAATTCCACAAGATGTAGTCACCGCCTATTTAGCTTAGCCAGGCGGATGCTCGAGCGCAAGGTCGTTAGAAACCGCTATGAAATCGAACTACTGCCCATCATATTGTGGGTAGTCGATAATATTGGCTTAGATTTTACTTGTGGCTTTGTTCCCGACGTACTTTCGATGTGCATACATTTATGCAGTATATTATATGCCATGTAGGTCGCTGTATTTGTACGCTCTGGCTTCAATTCGGTCGGCAGGATTATTCTTCAACTCCGAAATGGAAGCGTAATATTATAATTACATATTATAGTCAATTATCGATGGTCAGTATTGCATTTATTTATATTACAAGTGACTAATACCATGGGGTGCTAAGACAGGAAACCTCCACGTGCGCCCGTGGACTGGAGTTCCCTCTCGGATACGTCCGGGGGGAAGACCAGTTTTTCGGGACGGTGCACCCTGGGATGCGGGCAAAAACTCTTCCTTAGGCACTGTGCCTAAGGGGTCTCTTTGCCCGTATGCCAATAGCCTGTCGGGTGGACGCTCCAACGCGTGTCCCTCTGAATAGCAGAGGGCACAGCGGCGGAGCGGGGTTGCGGACGGTGAGTAATGGGTATGCTCGCCGTCCAACCAAGGACCAAGCCCGGGTCGGTGGCGAGTCGTGTTTCACGCGTCACCGACGGGGCCCCTTATGGGGCCAAATGCCTGCTGGGGTCGCGGATTTTTCTTAATCCAGGATACCGTGGCCCCGGAAAGTAAAGGGCATCCGAAGGAACACGGGTGGATTTTAGTCAGTAAGAGTCTGACAGTCCCTTCCGCCCCACCCAGGGCGAGGACTCATTTGATGATTTTGCCACCCCAAAAAAAAAAAGTTTGATTATTAATTCGAGTCAGTAAAATGACATTTCCAGTGTTCAGGTTTGTTTCATTTTGTTTGTATCAGTGACAGTTGCACTTGTCATTTTTCTGACTCGAATTAATAATCAAACTTTAGGTATTATTGAACCTATTATACTTACATATTAAGTATAAATTGCATTGCAATTAAAATTAAACTAGTTGATCTAATATTGCTTTGAATGCTCGCGAGAAGCTTGCGTCACAAGTTTCGTAACACATTGTTCTAAGCGACGTAGGCAGCTTTAATAATTACGCACTCACTGTACAAGTACTTGCTTAGGATGCACTTTCATTGATAAGCAGAGCGGGAGCGTGTTTTCACGTCTGCCATTTAAATAAATTACACTCCTATGGAGAAGCTATCAGAAGTAATGTGTTTCAATAGCAAGGTAAAGCAAAATTACTTCATTTCTAAGTCATAAATGTCCCTATGTTTTTGAAAATTTCGAGACAAAATGTTCAGAAAATGGCAAACGATTAAGAAAATTGCTGACAAAGTCATGTCCTCGATTTTCGAAAGAATAAAAAGTGTAGTTCCAAGTTAACTGTAGTTTTTATTATAGAACTCATTCTGCATGAAACCGTTTAAGAAAACATTTAACACAACAATTGGCTGAGCAGTTGTTTATGTCTACAAGGTTGAAGTAATTTAGTTTCGATTAGACTGCAAATGCATTGTTACACGGGGAAACTGCCACGTAATTATGTAATGTGCTTTAAGGTTATGGTTACAAAGACTTATTTCCAATTTATGCACTTACCACATCCGATTTCCTATGAATCTAATGCTTGGTATGTTTTTCCTTTAATGTTTCAGTTCCCGCTTCCGCTTCTCACCAAACTTGAACCCTAATTATAGCTAGTGCTTAAATACTGTAGCGTTATGCGTTAATAGACTTGATTAATTGTCACACTGTTTACGTACGTTCAGCCATTTGCTTAATTATATTAAAGTCTAAATATTAATTGCTAATTAACACAGCATTTAGGATTACTCTTGCTATAGTTCAAACTGTGCTGTGCATTGTGTAACAATGGAAATAAAACCTTGGCGTTTCATGGAAAAAGCTATTTTAACACTATTGAAAAAGATTTTAATTCGCATATGAGTACCTATGTTGTGTTTAATTTTGGAACAAAAAACAAAAGACAACAAACTAAAAGCTAGTTTAGTATGCAGTTGCTTTAACGCTCAAAGAGTATACAAATAAAGGACGTGTCTACTTCGTTAGCCGTGGGTTTAATCCGGTATAATGAGATGAGACCCTTTCTGGCCACCTCCCTTTACAATATAAGAAAGTTACTGAGTCTCCGTGGCGCCTACTAATTTCTTTTCAGATAAAGTTGTACGTAAACAGGGGGTCCTTTTTAATAAGGACAAAAACTTGGTCATTAACAGAATCAAATTATAATTTGGACTTAATTATCTTCAACGGCCTAGCATTTTCCGAACTGTATTGGGGTCGAAACTTAAAATGTCACTTACGGGATATCTTCCGTGATTAACTATATGTTTGAGTTCCCGATATAGTTAAAAAAACATATAGTTAATCACGGAAGATATCCCGAAAGTGACATTTTATGTGTATTGGGGTCGGCTTCCAGTCTAACGCGATGCAGCTTAATATCAGTATTTCACATGGAGCGACTGCTTATCTCACCTCCACTACCCAGTAAGTACTGGATAATTTGATACCCATTGGTCAGACTGTCGGGCTATTGGCTATCTAAAATATTCACTAAATACAGGATGTAAGAGACATCGACGCACAAACGGATGCCGTGGTTCCAGGACATGATTCTGGACGCCCCCGTGTTGGAATTTTTCGCCGGATTTTTCCTAATTTTCTAAATAAAAAAAAAATGTTGGAGTTCTTTTTACTTTAGACTGTTCATAATCGTTACTCTTACCTAACCCAATGAGATTTTTAATAAAAAGATAATTAATTCACCACTTTCACTAAAAGTAGCAATGTAAATAAAACTAGAAATGGTGTCTTCTTAGATGTTTATATTGAAAGGTCATCGTGTACCAGTACCACAGTACCTTTAGTACTTTAAGCGCTACTCACTATAAAAAACAAAACAAACATATAAAAATAAAAAAAATAGGAAAAAACCGACGAAAAATTCCAACACGTGGTGGTCCAGGACATGATTCTGGACCCCCACGTGTTGGAATTTTTCGTATTGTTCCGTTTGTGCTTCGATGTCACTTACACCATGTACATTCTAAAATACCACCATAACAAAATGGTAATTTAGATTAGCTGCAAACTTTGAATTAATTGGAAGTTAACCTCAACCGACTTTGAGAATTGTAGAGAGGTATCAAAAACAATAATTCTCGTGTACAACAACTTTAAAATAAAACAATGAAAGTTTATGTCATGTTGTTCATTAAACCGCTAAAACAACAAAGTTCCAAGTTTTATATTTCCCAAAGGTTTTACCGAACACTGCCCCCGTTTCAATTAAGTAAATAGAAAGTCCGATCCCCCGCCGAAGTTATTTGAAGTATTGGCAAAAGTTATGTGAAGTAAATAAGTAGATATTAAACAATAAAGAGATTTCACTTACCATTTGGACACGTGAAAAGGTTGCCCTGTGAACAAAAACAAAATTATTAGATACTTTCCACTAAAAAGTTTTCATGAAAAGGTTCAGACGGGCATTCAGCACAACTTTGATCCCGAGAAGTTTTGAAGTATTTGAAATCGGTTCTGGTAGTAATGGTGCGGGATAAATTCATAATAAATAACTAATTTTGAAGTAGGATCAAAGCGGCTTACTCATTTGATAATCCCTTCCGACACCCACAAGAGTTGATATCAATGGCGTATTTTTAGACGATTTTTTAAAAAAATATTTTATATGTAGTAAGGTTTTCATTTAGTAGTATATGTATGTATATATGTATAGCGTGAAAAACATATGATCGCGAGAAGTCGAAGGAATGGGAAGAGAGGCTCAGAATTGAGACAGAATAGGCTAACAAAATAAAGTGTTTGTGTGATAATTAGGTGCATTCGCTTTTCAACAGCGTATTTCTGCTATAAAGGCAGTGAGAGTAAAATAAATTGAGCTGTATTTCAGTAATTTACACAGAACAACTGCCATATAAACTACAATATTCAGTTACCAAAAAATACTCCTGGATACCGTCGGGCTTCTAATAGCCCGTAACACCTGTCGTTGTTTCGTATGTTAACTAGAGATGGGCAATTATTGCTGACTAGTCGGCTACAGAGGTGGAGTTCAGGGGCAATAAAAATGTCAGTGAGGTTCATGTAGGTAGGTACAGCTGAATCGCTTATTAAACCTGTTGGAACTATATTTTTCGTTAATTACGAGTATGTTAAATTATTCAAACTTTTTAACAAAAGAAAGTCGAGGAAACCGATTCAACCGATATAATAAATTGTAAGACTGAATTTCTTATAAGAATATTATTAACAAGAATGGCTATAATTTCACATTATTAATTAATCACCCCAGCTGGCTAGACGGCGCCTCTGGCCGAACAGTCGGCGACTGAAAATATGGCCGACGGTTTTACCGACTAGTCGGCACATCTCTAATAGGTATTAACGCACTGACCGCAGCTTTCCGTATGTACCGCCTACTTGTATGTGTAAAAGTTTGTTAATTCGATCCCATCCACTTTTTACATTCAATAGTCGGATCCGCTCTTTCGTTTAACCACAAAAACTTTGGCCACTTATCTGCGTAATCGTGACATTTTACGCATATTAAAATCCGTCAGAACCATACAAAAACGTTCTCTTGGCATATTTTATAACGAGCGGCTGTTGACTAATTAAATTCTTGCTCTCATTCTGCGAGTGAAGTTATTTATTGTAAGAGATTAGAGATTAACGTAATCTATTAAGTTGAGGCACCGTTCTTGACTTAAGTCGGCTATGTAATGTGCTTTCCAATGCAGGCGGCATAACCTGTTATGTTCCGTCAATTTTGTATATAGGAACCGCTTCGTTTATCTAGGTGACTAAGGTACTTAATATTTGGGCTAGTAAGCCTTAGTGCCCCCTTTATATTGAAGTGAACTTTGTGTAGGCCGCCCGTCATATTACCGAGCCCACATTTGGGAATCTCGTTATACCGCAACTCAGTTTGGCTTGTATGTGACAACATTACGGCAATGAATCTCTGTTATGGGCTACTGTGTACCCATACAGTTTGAGGTTGGACGCTAAATTAATTTTAATAGGAAAGTCCCAAAATAAATGTGGTGAGAGAAATAGTTTCTCGGCCTTTTTTTTGTAAGGTTCTGGTTTTCATACATTTTACATACAATATAAAAGTACGTTTACGTAGTAAACATTTCAATTTGTTTAATTAAATGTTTGATAAATTGTTTTTAAACAATTCTGTTTATTAAATTAAATCTGTTGTTAACTGACAGGTTTCGACGGTCAGCGGTCACCGTGGCGGCTAAATGACCAAAATTACCAGAAAATTAATGAATTGATATCCCAAGACCGCGCACATCGAAACAAATGCAAAATGTGGTCAGTTTCACAGTTTTCCATTCGGAAATTGATATAACGGGCGGTCGTGACAGAATGAAACATTTCGAGTGGCTTGCCAAACTGGGGAAAGTGGGTTTGTGCAAGGACACTCGCCACCCGTGACCGGACAAAACAGTTATAAACGAAACAATAAGGTCTAGAGGATAAAACAATCAATAAAACTGCGAAGCATTCCAGTTAATTGTTACATAAGACTGGCTGATTGATGGTGAGAGCCGAGATTCAAATACCGACCCGTAGAAAGTACAGTCAATTGAGTAACCACAGTTCGTAAACAGAAGTGCGAATTTCTACCAACAATGTTCCCCAACACTTAAAACTAACATAGTAACTAACTTAGTACGTTGGCCGGGAACTTTTATGTTCGATAAGGAAAGAAAATGTCAGAATTTATGACCTAAGTTTTATTTCAGAGAATTTTGCAGATTCGATTTTGCGGTTTTGTCACGACGTTGCAACGTTGTGGTGAATCATAAAGTTATTAAATTCTAGTTGAAATGCTGAATTTTAAATAAATTAAGTAAATATCACATAACGCTTAAATATATGCGGGAATTGTACGTTACTGCTTTTACCAAATCAAACAGAATGTGTCGAAAGCGCAAACTCGCAGTCGCAATATTTGTCTAACTACTTACAAAATCACAGAGCCGCCAATATGTACTAACACGAGCTCATGGCACTCGATGACATGAAAGTTAATGTATTCCGACAGTCTATGGTTTCTGGGTGTAATGGATGTAATCAACTTGTAATCGATCTCGCTGCACAGAACCGGCTGACAAAGTTACGCAACTCAATATTATTTTATTATGCGATTCTACAAGCCAATATTATGAGAATTTAAATAGTTCATTGATAATTACGTTTTTCTAGCTTGTAAAATTGGTTGCTGTATCGAATTTGGAAAAATAATATAGACTTTATAACTCAAATCATAAATTTGATTCAAATGTTATGATCATTAATAATTCCAATCAGAGGTATTGCGATCGTAATATTACAATTATTAGTATTGTTGCAAAACTAACAGGCGTTATTGTGTTAGGTATCTGTGAATAGGGCTTCCATAAGCCCGTGTTGGTTCGGATATACTCGGCTTTTTTATTCTGAGCCCGGACTTCGCCAAGACTTGTCATTTGACTTTTTGACTTCACAGTATTTTGTAGAAACTAGAAAAAGTTAATTGAGAACTAATAAAAAAGAAAAAATATATTGAATCAAGTTGCAGACTAAAGTTTGCGGCTCTATGTCTAGACTTTTCTTTTGACAGCGTAGCTCAGTAGTAACGCTTTAAAGTTTGTTTAGATGAGCGCATTGATTATTTGAGGCGCCTGTTTAAAAAAATCGCGGATGTTAGGCATGCCAGGCTTCAAACAAATGTATTTTAAAACCTCTTTGGAAATGGTAACCCTGTACATTGATAACATACACTCAGTGATTACGACTAACGACTGTGGTTGAAACAGATACAGACTGATTAGTGTATACTTAATAGTAACTATGTTTACTGAAATAACATCAACATACAATTGCATGTTGAAATATTGGTTTAATAACATTTCAGCAGCGTATTGATGGCTTCTTTTGTCATCGTGAATGACTTTCCTACTTTACTATGGGCCAAATGACCATTTGACCAATATCTAGTAGGTATCTACAGTTAACAGTAAAGACAGTGTTTTGTTTTCATATCAGAATGAAAATTATGTGTAACTAAAGACAATGTGCCACACTGTAAACTCAACTTCAAAACATTTATGTCCATTCAACTATTTATGGCGGTTTTGAATTGATAAAGAGTCCGTCAAACTCCAACACAAAACATTACAATTTTAAAATAGACCACTTATAGGCATTTTGAATTCTAAAGACGAAGATAGTCTAGTCACAAGGCATCATGGGGCAAGAGGCTCAATCGACTCATTTTACTAAATCTAAATACTATTTGGGAAATTAAAGAACAATAAGTAATTTCTTTGCCAAACTTAATTCGGTAAAAGCAATCAACTTTGCAATAGTGTTGCGAAATCGTATTGTCTAAATAAACAGTTTGTTTAACATACAATGAGATGTTCCGTTAATATGATTGAGAAGGCTGTTTGAACATCCGCCTGTGCCAAACAATTCCATTTGCCTCGTTGATCAGTTTTTAATTAAAACTTTATTGTTCTTTTTTTAGGTCACCTGGCAGTACGTTGCAATCGTTATGTCCATTAGTTCTTAACTTTATTATTTTTAATATCGAGTAAATCCAATTTTAATGGCTTGAACAGACTAATCTATCTAATAGCCTGTATTATTACGTTGTAACAAAACAAATCGTTACTTCGAACGGAATTATCTAAATTGCTCTTGTAAAAGTATCAAGTTAAAATGGATTATGAATATTTCCACTTGACCGAGTGGCACTTTTATGATTAAAGTCTGGGCGTAAAATGTTATGAAAGAAAGTTCTAGAGCTTTTAAAACGTCTACAACATTCTACATTGTAGTCCTCGGAGATATAAGAAGGATTACACTCATGCGCTAGCAATAAGAGATTATAAAAAAACTGGCCAAGTGCGAGTTGGACTCGCGTGAAGAGGGTTCCGTAGGATGATACCTATCACGTTTTTTAAATCTGACCCAAATTGGTACGCAAAATATTGAGTGATTTACCATGTTATTTTAATATCATGGACTTCTTATAGGTTTTCCTATAATCTATAAGTAAGTAGAAAACTAATTTCTGTATTTTTTTTCAAAATTTTAGGTTCTGTAGTTTCGGAGTTAAGGGGGCGGGGGGAATGGTGAAATTTCGTCTATTTTCTTGAATAACTTGGAAACTAATTTAAAATTACAAAAAAAAAAACATTTAAGATCTTCTCAACAAGGCCTTTTATTTGATATGTCACACTATGCAGTTTTCAATTATTTTTTTAAAATTTTCCCCTTCTCCTCCCAAAAAGTACCTCCCATTATACAGATTTCATCTATTCACGTCACACCTCTGTGCTTGGGTCACAGGAATTGATATATGTACCAAATTTCAACTCAATCGGTCTAGTAGATTCGGAGATAATTGACTGTAAGTGACAGACAGACGGACACACGAGTGATCCTATAAGGGTTCCGTTTTTGTATTCGGACGTACGGAACCCTAAAAATGTGCTGTATATGAAGCATTGTGACAAACTTTTTTAGGACATGGTTTTTCATCGGTTAAGTAGGTATCTACTACAAAATTTGTTATATACGAAAGTGCAACATTTATACTAACGAAAATTAAAAAAAAAGGATTTGCTGATTTAGTATTGAATCCATGATAAAAGGTTTTTTCATGAAAATTTTAGAGAAGCAATTTCGAGGTAAAAGTTTGATTATATTCGGAACTACAAAATAAGCCATTTCATCTCCTTCTCTAGGTCTCGTTGCAGGCAGTCCAAAAACCACAACTTGTGTTTTTGGTTATCACTTGAATTTATTTTTGTTTCTTTTTTACGCCTTTTAAAGAAGATTCCATCTAAGTACAAGTCTCTCTTTCTCACAAATGTTGAGCTAAGTAAAATAAAAGTAGCAATAGAAGAAAAAGAAGAATAAAAGTAGCTTACCTCTGAGCTGGCTTGCACGGCAACCAGAAGGAACACGACGACACATAGTGTCGCCGGACACCTTATCAACATCGTAAATCTGTGGACAAAACATAATAATGCTTAGCTTTTCTTAACAACACTGTTACAAAACTTTATACCAAATGGTATAGTTGGCAGAAGACAAACGTGTACAGGTTTCATTAAAAGGGAGATTAGCAAAATATTGTAATGAGAGAAATATTGACTCAATTGTATATCAGTGTAAATAAAATCGTTACAAAATTGAGTATTCTGCGACATGAAGGTGCTGTGAGTGTCAAATTGTTATCATTGTTGATCGTCGTTCGCGTAAAAGGTAAATTCACATCGAATAATAAATGTAGTCTTAGGTTCCAAATACATTAATTAAATTGATAGAATTATGATTTAATCAGAGTAACTAGCAAAGGAATTAAGTTTCCTAGGTACTTCATCCATTCGTCATTCATCCATTGAATTACACAATGTCTGTTCTAGATGCAGTTGTTTTTACAGTGCACAGACGCTCATTTTATGCCTGCATATTTAAATTTTTTGCCGAGAGTACTTTCGTACTTCAAGCACAGACTTATATTCGTAAAAGGAATAGCTAGAGAAAACTAGTGAGTGTTTTATTACACTTGCAACGTGAATGTTCTGAAAATGTTTAGTTTGTAAGGAAAAGTTGTAATTGTCAAAAGTTATAACAACACAAGTTAGCAAATCAAATTGTGTCTACTTTGTACTTGAAATGCATAAGCCTTTATTGAATGAAGAAAGATAAAAAACTGTAAGTCTTTTAGTTTGTAACCACGGAATAAGGCAGTAAATATCTCTTTTATCCACATAGACACTCCTCGATTTCGGGAGTCGTAAACTTCAAATGTTTAGTTTGCAGACTATAAAAAGCCCCAAAAAGGGTTTTGAGGTGGAGTTCTCTCATCATCGTTATCTCCGGAGATAGTTATCATAATTTACATGGTTTTTGTACACTGACTATAAAATTGTGTGTCTTGAGTTATAAACATTTAAGTCACATACATAAACAACCAGATTCAGAACAAATACTTTTAGGTTATGCAAATATTTGTGCCGTGCGGTAATCGAAAATGCGACACGTCTGACGTCCAGTCCAACTCGATACAGCTGAAAAGTAGCCAGTATTTTACATAGTATGACTGCTTATATGACCTCCATAACTGCTGGGTTTTGAAGGTCATTAGGAATAGGAGGAAACAAAATATTTCTTGGCAAGGCCGAAGATTTTATGAGATTTAAAATCACAACCCAAATGCAACCCCTTTAGGGTACCTACGTTAAAATAATTATCATGCTGATTAATTTAAACCGTATGGACGGATATGCCATGTACGACCAGCGATTCACTCTTTAAATAATCAAAAGCCAACAGCGAGAAATGCACTGATTAAAAATTATGAAGCGAAATAATAAAGTTCATTCTCAACCCGTTTATATATTAATTGAAATTAACGTCAGCATATTTGTACACAGATTCCGAAATTGATTCGGTGGACCTGTCACGAAAAACCGAATATGCGAAGTAACTTTTTTATTTAAAAAACAATTGAACTTTTTTATTATTTTATATTCTAAAAAATCTATACCTTTAAATAAAGAATTTAAAAAGAAGCAGAAATCATAACATAATCTACCTTAACAAAAAAGTTTTCGATTTTTTTAAGCGATCGCAAACTTTTTTGATGTGTAGTTTAAGACATGATGTCAGCGCCGTAATTTTTGGGTCCGAAAATTTAAAAAGTTTTAAAATTAATTTAAATATATGGTGGGTTTCTGGTGGGTTGTTGTAAAGCCACAAAATTAATTCCCCACGAAAAAAGTATTTTAATTTTGATTATTGTATATTCATCCCATTTATTTTTTTTCCGCATGTATAGCAGAACAATTAAATAATAAAATCCAGCACAAAACTACCGAAAACGAGGACACAATGTGGAATCTGAACAGAAAGTACTAAGAGTACGGGATCAACACCTTTTTTCGTGCGGAATTAATTTTGTGGCGAATTTACAACAACCCCCTCTGGTTGAGAACTACTGTGGGCCTGTGTGTGGGTGATATTAAAGAGTGTGCTCGTCGAAAAATGTTTAACCAAAAATTTGCTCGTTCGTGCAGGGACTACGGGAACGGAAAATACTGAAATGAAAAGTTTTCATTCCCACGTTTACCCTTTGAACGACGCCTACCTAGTTATACCAGTCTGAAATTCTGAATTCACCACAAATTGGTCATTGGTTTTTCTCGGAACATGTTCACGTACCTATGTGCGTACTCAAATGTAATCATTTGAGTACCAGTTTAAATCCAGCTTCATTTGTATTACATTTCACACTAGGAATTTATCCCGTATCATGGGTGTCCATTAAAACGTTTGTAAATGTATATTCACAAATCGTTTTAACTCCCACATACTCGTTCAAACAGCTAACCCCGGAACAACTACTTATAAGTTATTCACACATTTTGATCCGTGCGGGAATCGAACTAGTACCCGACTGCTGTGCAGTCAATCACTTATCCACTGCGCCAAGCGAGTCGCCGATGTAAGAAACATAGCAGGTGGCACTATGAGATAAATAATATAGCTTATGTTTAGTATTTTGTAAATATAACGAATGCTCTCGGTTTAAACGCTTGGTACTTCACCCCGTATATACGAGTAAATAATAACAAGTTTGTATTAAGTTGTACTGTTTATACAATACCGGGGTGGTTTTGTACTTGCAAATGCAATTGCATTTCTACTTTGCTAGCATCAACATTCGAAACAATGTAGATAAGGATCTAAATAGAAGAACATTCGTACCTAAATCCTATTTAAAATGTATGTTTGATATTATTTCTTACTCAAATGGATATCAACTTAGTTATTGTGTGAATTAATTTGATTTCAGAAACACACAAATTCGTTAAAAAATACGAAATTGAATGACATCAACCAAAAACTCATTTCTGGTTTGGAACTAAATCCAGAGTATACAGTTTTGCTCGCCGGCTTTGTAATTTAGATTCTGTCAGCGAGTCCCGATATCGATCATAATCCAATCACTGTTTTTTCAAATTTTCGCCAGTAGCTGTACCAGTTGTTTGAAACCTGTGTCAGAAAGACTGACAGTGTGGACAATGGCTAGGTTTAGTTCTGCGATGAAACGAAAAAAGTGTTTTAAAATATTTGTGATTTAAAAATATCTATGATATATCCATCAAATTGGAATGGACGGCAAACACTAACATAATTAACAATCCTTTGAGGTTCTACATTCCATGCTAAAAGCAAAATAAATCTTAAAATTCACATTAAAATAAATGGAATCAAAAGGCAAACAAGTTATTATGTTACTAAAAATATTATTTACGACTAATTAGTAGCTCAAAAAGTGTACAACGAAATCGTCGCGTCACTAAGCAAACAATCAAAATAACAACTGAAAGACAAAAATAATTCCTAAACGGGTATTTGAATCTCGCTTCTTATTATGATTCCACGACTCAACTGTGGGACCGAAGCAACATTTTTTCGTAAGTAAAAATTATGAGAATAGTACACAACAATTAAAAGATAAGATAACAAAGCTTTGTCAAAGCACAATGAGGTTATTGTGTAAACCTGTTTCATTATGATAGTGCAACGAATACCGACGTATGACCGCAAAATAAAGCTATACCGGCAATTTTCGCAGCAACTTACTGTCGTCAGTTTTTTTTAGAGCAATTTAAAAAAAATGAGTATCTGACGGTAGTTGCACGGTTCAGATTAGTCATTTCTTATGGAGAATATTAGTTGTTACTATTATCGCTGAAAGCAAAATGAAGAACAAACTAACAAATAAGGATACACCTATCTGTCAGAGCTGATGTCAACCACACATCGAAAGATATTGTATTGCAAGATGGGAATAATTCCAAAGAGACAAAAAATATGATAATTATATTTTCATTGGAATATCAAATCGCTCAAAATGGTATTGCAGTTGCAAAATATTCTTCTATTTTGCGATAGATGGAATAAAGTTGCTCGGAAGTAATTGTTATCGCCAACAGTTTCTGCATAAGTTGCCCGTGTGTGTGTGTAGCTACTTGGTTGATTAGTGTTAGTGGTGGTAAGTGGAGCAAGGGCAGTGTTTGATGTTTTTGATTTCGATTTGGCGGGAAATCAATTAGCTATTCCATTGAAGTCGGACAGGAAATTAACTTGACTGTATGCGAAATAAAGTTTCAAGAGAAGACAGATGTTCTACGAACAGAAAAATTGGAAGACAACCTAATAGGAAAAACTGCAGCCATGTCATTATCTCATTTAATTATAAGACTTCTTTATATCTGTAGGACTAATGCGCATGACAATTAGATTAATGACGAAATATCGAAATTTATATAATGTTTTTAGACAAAGTAGTACAAGTCAATTATAAAAAGTATAACAGAAAACTTGGGTAAGTCGTGCATACATATACGTTTCAATATCATTACGGGTACCTAGTAATAAAAAGTGTAATGGAAAACCCCGGTTCCTTGTAACGGTGAACAGAAATGATTGGTACTTACATATGTGGCGTAATGTACAATATTATTACATAATAACATACTAGTCTACACTCTCTCGTATAATGGACCACCGCGATACTGGAAAAAGGATTTTGTGGTTATTCCACACCTTTTATTGGACAGGATTAAAAACGGCGCGCGGCGGAGTATTATAAAATCTGTTGATGAAAGCAATTTAATGACTGAGAAATACACCACAAAAATTGGCGGGTGGTATATACGTAATCCCATAAACCTTTCCGGATTTAACGGACCAAAAGCAATGAAGAGAGGTAATTTAATAGCTGACATAAATACCGAAATCGATAAAATTCTGCACTTGTCGCACAAGAATCGATATAAAACGAAACTTAAGACTTTCTGGCGACTGAATGTGTGTGCATTTCATGTCAAAAGATACAATTTTAATGTGAAAAGTTATGAAGGTTAGCTTCCATATACTAAGTTCGGAGTTGGGAATAATCCTAGTTATATTACTAACTTATCGTTCTACAAGTAGACGGATTAAAGTTTATGATGGCACACAATTTTGTAGTTTAAGTTTAATGAGATTTTTTAGGATTACCAAGTTTTTCTTCTTACTATACTCATTAAATTGAGCTTACAAAGAGACGTTTATTTTGCTGTGGCCTAACATATTTGCTGCATTTTAGCACGCTTCATTTTACTCTTATGGCGGCTCTCCTACGAAGAAAAACATAGCTTTGAAATCATCATAACTACCTAGAGCATTTCAATGTTGGATATGGCATCCAAATAGCAAGCCAGTAAGCTGCAACCCTGACTACTTTCATGCAGCTACAACTAGCCTTCCTGCAGGATCATAGCTCAATTTAGTCTGTAGCTGTCTTATCCTGTTTTTTCGTAATTGCGGTCTGAGTCATCAAAACAACGGACGTAAGTATCAGTTATATTTAAATTAACAGAGTAGGTGCCTCCAAAATGTTGCTCAGTAACTTTGGAGTAACCTTTAACTGTCTGTTGATGATGTCATAGTTCGTGTCTGGTTTTGGTTGTACTATTTTGACGCTAACAATCGAATAATTAACATAATGCCGAATGTAAGCAAAATGTTATAATTGATCATTTAGGATTTTTGATTACTTGTGTTTCAGACGCAAACACAATGATAAAGTAATTCACATGCAATACAATGATAAAATAATTATTCAAAAATCTCTAAAATAAATTAAATATTAGAGAGAGTAGATATTGTCACAGAAACTCGTATATACGTGAAAGAAGAAAGCTGTTTAAAAATAAAATAATATTAATCGATTGCAAAGATATTAAATGATGAAAAATAAAAGACGTTGATATTATCGTACAAGATTTTAAGTTCTTTACACATAAATTTATAAATCCAACACATCAATTCAAAGTAGGTTCACAACAAAGTAGGTACTTAAGTAAAGAAACTATGCTTCTACGTTAATATTGATAATATAATAGTTGAAGATCGGGTTACTACAGGGTTGAGGAGGTCAGACAATCGCCCGGTCCAAAACCTGAATATCGGTGTGTCACGGATGAATAACATAGTGGTAGTACTGGTATCGGTGGCTTACTTTAACGAGAACGCGGAGAATTCATTTAGTCAGGGTTCTATTAAAACTAAAGAGGAGGAAAACATAGGCAAAGAAAATAATGATAAGAATCTGAATCAAGAGAAAGATACTAAAAAACAGTTTGAAAGGAAAGTGGAATATTTAACATTAAAATATAGATCTTTCTTTTTAGAAATGGACGAATTTTGGAGCTTATTGAATTAAACGATTATATAAACGCAGAATCAACAGAATTTGAATAAAAAAACTGTTATAACAGCTTCTGCAAATATTAAGTTTTCAAGTAAATGTTTCCAGCAATTTTAGAATTTTTCATCATTGGGTTAGTTAGTTTTGTAGCTTAAGAACAAGCCGAGTTTAATGGAAAACAAGGTCTGATTATCAGATCTCACATTTATGGTAACTTAGTAACAAAATTACGTGTTCCAATAAATTCACGAATGTTAGAAGTGGATATTGTAGTGTTGCAAAAAGGGAAATCGGTATTACAGGAGGTGATATTACTGCGGGGATATTGCAACAGTTATACGCCAGTTAATAAGAAACTAGTTATAATTTAACCAATTACGTTGTAGGAAAAGGTAAAAAATTTAGAGAGTAGGTAGCGTTTGATATGAAACTTAGTGCTCGTGCAATTAGCAAGTCAGAAGTTTACAAGGTACATTATTTTGCAAGCAAATGTTTACATATTTAAGGGATATCAACGCGTTCATCGACATTCAACAGGATTAATCAATGTTCCTTATCCTTTGTATTATAATGGAGATGATGTGGCATTTCTCAACTATCGATGTCAAAGTTACCCGCATTTCATCGACTACTTTCCAATAATATTGATTTAGGCTACCGAAAAGGAACAATTCTACGATATATCGTTTGAAGTAAATATTCGATATTAGGCACTACACTAAGTACCTAACAGAACAAGTTCTAGCCATTTATCGTGACTACCAATTCCGGACCATAACAGGGTTTCCAACAGAAAAAACGAAATTACTTTGCTCTAGGCATTAAATGCAGGAGAGTTAGCGGTCCGAAGCAAATGAGACTTTTAACCTCATTGCCTAGGTCTGTTACTAAGTCTGCTGGGTCGGCCAGTTATCCAACCAGATGGAGCTAAATAGAAATAATCAAGGAGAATTAATTTCTGATTCTTAATCAGCTTATAATATCTTACTGGCTGGGGCATTGGTTACTTCTTTGTGAGACGAGTTCCTAATGCGGGTCGGTGGATGCCACAATGTTTTTTTTTATGGTTCTGGGACATGCTGGTTTTTTCATAACGTTTTTTTATATCTATTTTGATATTAGAAAAAATAGAGACCTACTTTTACTTATATTTACCACTAAGCTACCAGCCTGCTTGCATGGAGGGAAGTGGAAACATATTTTTTTCCTACTCCTCCACTATTCTTTTCTGATTAATTTCGTTGCAGGATCCAAGACAGGTAAATTCATTCTCCGGGACACGTCGAGCTTCATTGTCTCGGCGCTTTTCTGGTGGTTGCCACTGTTGATTCTGGCTTTCAGGAGTTGCAGTAGTGGTTAGGAATAGTGTGGTGGGTTTGTCCCAAAAAAAAAAGCTACCAGTGATCACAATTTCGATAAAACTATTCCAGAAAAACAGAACAAAAAAGTTCTGCAAACGTCTCAGTCAAGTAAAACAAATGTGTCTGTTTTATCTACTGCAAGTGCATTAAATGACATGTTGCCAGTTCATTGCGTACAAGCATCAAATAACCTTTCTCAGAGAAAGCTAGTAGGGTGGAAAGATTAGCCAAGCATACATCCTATTTTCCTTCACTCACGGAAAAACTATACCTCCCATGAATATTTTCGGATTGTACGTAATCGTATTTGCTGTATCGATACGCTACTAACTGTGGATTGGATATCGCTCCCCCGTTTTGGGAACAGGAATACGTTTTCCCGCATGGTAACTATTGGTGTGGATGGATTGGGTCAAATTCGTTAACCGTTTACTGGGTAGTTGACGAGAGTTAATTTGCTACAAAATAATCATACTGTGCATTTACGTTGTTATTTTCTGCTTATTTAATACCAGCTTTTTAAAGTTCATTTTCAGCCTTTTAATTCACTTCTTCTCCTTCTAGCGTATTTGCATTCTCAGTTCTGAATCCCGTTTAGTTTAAAGTAACTAGTCGTGATGCTATTATGCCTGCGTGCTGATTACTGAGTATAGCCGACTATGCGGGCTGAGAATCACTCGCATTTACTATCAGTTAAATGACTAATTAAAGCACACCTGCGAATAACTTAGATTTCCGACGACAAAAATAACAAGTTTGTTGAATAGTAATTAATTTAGCATTTGAGTAATTTCCTTCTCTATTAGGTAATGAATTGAGCTCTTAATGCTGTCTAAGATTACTACTACCACTAACATTAACGTCCAGCTTCACAGTCTTCTGGCAGCAATAATGATGATGACTGTATAAAAATCCGCAAGTTGAGGAAACGAGACCAATAGGAACAACTTCCTCATAATTCGTGATGTATCGTATGCCCTCGTGGCCTGTTCTCACGCGCCGACAGCTCCCCTCCCTCTCTATTGTCTTAGAAGTTGCGTCTGCACCGTGAGATTACTTTGACGCTTTGTTGCTTATTGTCACTATCTCTAAACAGATAAGACAATTTTGTTCCGTTCTAATTAATTTTATTATTTAAGCGAAAGTGGGCTACGCTGTTGTATTAGGGATTTTTTGTGTTACAGGTTATTCTTTACTGTTATCGTAATCGGTGTTTCTTGTAGCGTCTAATATTAATGGGTTTTGTTAAACTAACCAATTTGTGTTTTGTTCTCTATGTTTATAAGATTTTTTTAATGTATTCAAGTGTATTCTGAACATCATAGTTATAACTTGTAACTGTGGGCGCTATAACAATAAATATTTATCGTTTACCATATAGATTACTTTATGTAAAGTATATTTACGATTTGTATTTGAATATCTGCTCGTAAGTAAACAACTAAACAATTTAGTTGAATTATGTTCAGTAACTCTAATACGTACACTGTTGATTTAGGTCGCGGTTTCATTGTAAACTAGGGGAATTACGAAAGTGGGCATGAAAGTCTGGTACCGTTACATTCCTAGGTTGGTATTCATCGCTAGGTATATGGATTGAAATAGATACATACCTTTAGGCCAAGTCTTGTCAGTGAAATCATAGTGCGGGTGTTAGGATAGTCAAATAAACTTTTATTACGTTATATTACAACTTCTTACAAGCACAACTTATATGCTACCCGACAGGCGAGTTGAGGCTAAATGAAAGCCTACTTCGCATAAAGAGGAACTTGTTCTCTGAAGGATAAGTATTTAGGATTGGTATAAACGTTTTGAATTCGTGTATATGTTATGCAGTTTTCCAACCATTTGTTCTTTAGATTTATTATCTCTTTTTTATAAAAATATTATTTCGCTATCCGTATCTTACACTAACATATATAAAATTTTCGAGAAAACAAAATTGATGAACATTAAACAACTATATAATTATGTAGGTACTTTACTTGTATTTTGATTAGAAAATTTTTAGATAAAACTATTCATGCAAATTTATCATTTATCAAGATGTCCGATGTGTCTAAACGTAGCATGTGTCGACCAAGTTTATTAGAGTTACCAGAAACTCGCACAAATTATGGCAAAAAAAATATTACTTATGAAGAAGCACAACTGTTTAATAGTTTACCTTCTAACATAAAAAGTGTAAGCTCGTTCACTAATTTTAAACCACAACTGTCTAAACACATTATTGAAAATTACTCATATCAAAAACCATAATAACACAGTAATAAAATTGTGAAACTGCTGAACGAGTGGGCCCACTTTATTTAATAATATATGTTCTGGCCTGTTTCGGCGACCTTTACTAACTCACTTGTACAAAATGTTATTCTGTATTCTCTTGTGAGTGACTTGTCTAAATCTTGCCCCGAACTAGGAATTTCTTCTGTACCGTGGTTGCGTTTACAAACATTGAAACTCACCTACAGAAACACCCAGGCCCGGAACAACTATTTCTAGAAAATAATAATAATAATAAAGCCTTTTATTCGGACAGTAAATTTACAATTTCGTTTCCTTACACTATTACATACACTTTTTTATATAATTAAAATTGTTCACGTATTTCGTGTTTCTTTAAAAAAAAAAAAAAAAATTCTAGAAAATAATGTCACACAAATATTTTATGTCTTCTGTGCCGGGATCGAAACCGCGATACCCTGTTCAGCAGTCGATCGCTCAGCTACTGCACCAAACCTGTCGCTAATATATTTGAAAGAAAGAAAGAAATAGTTTTTATTGGACTCACACAGGACAGAACAACAACATAAAACGAACAGAAAACATAATAATGTAAAAAACTTAAGAAAAAAAAGTAATTCAAAATAATTAAGTCCTGTACGAGGCCAAAAGGCCACTATCTCAGCATGTGCCGTGACGTTAAAAAAGTCACAGCGCTGGTTTTCTGATATGTTGTTCATGGCTCCTTCCATATAAGCCATAGCCCGTAAGCTCATATGCATAAGGAACACGTAATTCATCTCTTCGGCACTCAATTATTTAGGTACTGGCTCAGATAAGGGTGAATTAGACTGACGCAGCCATTGTTTCACATTGGACAACTACACGGTTATTAAGTCGATAAAACAGTATGTAAAACAATGCGGGCCTCCATTGTTTTGTCAAATTATTGCTGATTTTATTATGATTTCGATGTATTGGTATCATTGCCGAATGAAAGGGTGTCAGAACGTGAGGTTAGAGTTTGATTAGCTCGTGTTTATTGCGATATATTGATAGAAACAATGATAAACTTAAAATGTAGTAAGTACACATGCAATGGCTGGTTTATTGCCGATTTATTGTTTTCCTTTTACAAGTTAACAGCAATATAAATAAACCCGATCAATACATATAAACTTAGTTCAAATCCTCAATATTTCTTAGTGTTTAGGTAATATACTGATTCAGATTCACTGATAAAATTTGCTTCTATTCAAGTTTTGTTGAAGGTTTTTTTATCGTAACAAATATTGGAGTCATCATTTGATTTGATTGACAAAAATGAATGGTTGTGAAGACATGAGTCATTATGGCTTCATTAGTCTTCTATAAGTAACAGTTTACTGACATCACCAATCAAAACGTCGAACAGTCATAATGTGTCCTATTTGGAGGCCTTTATTAGTAACGGACGTCTATGACGGCCTGAGGCCTATGTATGTTAAACTCTACAACTTATATGTGGCACATAACGTTACGATTGTAATCTACAAATGTTTTAGACCAATTTCATACGGGTCTGTCGTCTTATACTGGGAAAAATCCAGATTTCAGGCTGCTACTAAGCTATTTCTAATGTGGAAACCCATGCTCTTAGCAGTAACGACCACAGCACCAACGAGCCAGCCAATGTGGCACAATATGCAAGTATGCATGTATGTCAACAGCACAATCATAAAAAAATAGAAATAATATAGTGTGAGTAAGACTGAGCTTGTTAGTGTGAAAAAGATTACGATCTTATATTATAAAAAAAATGGAATTTGGAGTTCTCCCACGTCAGGCCGATGGTCTAGTTAATTGACCATTGTTTAAATGGGAATCTTGCGTTGAATTGACCTGCTTATTGGCTTGGTAATCACAGGTGTTTTTCGAAATGGCGTCTCACGCTTTTATGTAGACTACACACTTGTTATGCAAACAATGATCAATAAAATATGGGTAAAAATAACTGTAATTAAACTTTCGTTTACAATTTGAAAAATGGGGGAAAAAGACTGTACACAATTGCATCGTTTCCCGAATTCGGGCTAACGACTAAGTGTTAACGAACGAGGTCGATTATACCGGTATTCGGAGAATTGTGTGTGTTTTTTCTACCCCATGGAAACAAGGCATGCCGGGGTCGCGGGACTCTCTTACCAGGTAGCCTGATCCTGGAACGTAAAGGGGTATTGAAGGAACATTGTGGATTTTAGTAAGTACGAGTTATACTCTCCTGTCCCGCCCTGGGTTGGAGGACACATTTGGTGATTTTACCACATAAAAAAAAAATTGAAACACATATACGTGTTTTTTAAGAGTAGGTATCAGTAATTTTAAATAGAAAAGCGAATAGAAAAAAATATGAGTAAAGAAAATACGAGCAAAAACTTTAGTGAAATTGGTTTTCGAAACGATTTTCGTTCATAAAATTTAATGCGACAAAATACTAGGTATCCAACTTTGTTAGCCATCTTCAGTTTTATAATGTTTATTTTGGACGTAAATCAATTAAGAAGACACTTTAATAGTGCTTCTTCACCTTCGAGAGCTTTATATGGTAACTATGTCAAGGCTAAGACGGCTTTCTCAGAGTGTAAATGCGAAAACATACGAGCATCGTAAAAGTCAGCGCGATTTGTATTTTCAAAACTTCTTTTTTATAAATATTTTCTCCTTGATCATGCTGAAAGTACTGGCCAGCATAATATTTTTCTCTGTAGCACAAAAATTAAAAGCCGGTGCCAAAATTGCAGGAAATAAGTTGAATGTATTACTTTTACTATGAATTAGTACTCTAAACATATGAGACAAAAAAAAAAAAAAAACAGAATCAAACCTAAAATTAACAAACCTTACTAAGGATGTTTATTTTTTTTTGTTGGTGAAAACTATAAAAATCCGTTCCTGATGTGTAACGTTTTAAAATGTAAACGATAGCTTCAGGTTTTGCAAGATATTTAGAAAATACATACATACATATTTACAAATCCGTTTATACTGGTTTTACCGCTGTCTCGGCTGACACTTTCATATATTTTTATTAGATATTCCTTAGCAACAGATGTGTCTACTTTATTATGAAAATCTGCTGCTATTTTTCTTTTTGAAAGTGATTAAAATCTATGCTAATGTAGGGCTAAATAATTGGAGGAACAGTTGGCGCAGTCAGAGCGGTAGACTGCTGTCGCGAGTTCAATTCCCGTAACAAATATTATATTTGTAAATTATAAATGTATATTATAATTATTTTATTATTAGCCTACCTTGTCCCACTGCAGGGCAAAGGCCTCCCTTCCCTCCTTCCATCTCTCGCGATGTAAAGCGATTGTAGACCAACCCTTTAAAAATGAGTCTAGCTCATCTCGCCATCTCCTTCTGGGCCTGCCGCGTTGACGTTTTCTGCCCGTAGGGCTCTATAGAGTCGTTATTTTAGCCCAGTGCTCCTCCGGCATGCGGCAGATATGGCCAGCCCAGTTCCACTCCAATCTTGCAGCTGTGAGCCAACATCAGCTATTTGGGTTTTGGAGCGAAGTATGGAGTTTCTATTGCGGTCTAAAAGTTTGACACCCAATATACTTCGCTACATAGCTCGTTGGCAGACTCCAAGTGCGGACTTCTGACACTGTGTGAGTGACCATGTTTGTGCTCTATAGGTGAGGGTATATATATTATAATATAATTATAACAAATATTTGTATGATCTACAAGTGGTTATTCCAGATCTGGGTGTTGTGTACCTATGTGAATTTAAATGATTGTAAATGCACTCACGACAGGAGATTTTTTTAGTGTGGGGCAACGTTGTTTTTCATAAAACAATGTGTCTCTTTAAGATTTTTTTTTACGATGGGTTTGCTCTTGGCCTTAAGCTGGTCTAGACGGTGCAGACTTGCGCTGCGCAGACTGTTGCACGGACAAAAGTATGTGCGACTCATATCGTCCACACGATACAGACATGTTAGTCTAGCTGCTCTTACGGATTTTTTAGGAAAAACACATACCAAGCGCTATAAATGGTCGAAAAAGTGGTTATTAAAGAGACAAATGTACTCGCATACAACTTTACTGAAGGAATTGGCAACTAGCGAAGAAGGTGATTTTAGAAATTACTTGAGAATGGATTTGGCCACTTATAACGAATTGTTATCCCTTGTTACTCCATTATTGTCAAAAAAAGACACATGTACACATGAATTCATAAACAACCAAAGTTGTCGTAAGTTGACCCACAAGCCTGAACATGCGTCCACACAATGCAGTAGTCTGCGCAAACACGCATGTCTGCGCCGACTTTTTGATACCAAGAACAAAGATGCACAGATATCGTCACAGACTTGAGATTTCACGTCCACACGTCCCATTGACACCGACTTAAGTCTGTACAGACACGCTGCGCAGACTAAAGTCTGGCCGTGTGGACCCAGCTTTATTAGTCTAGGGTCAGGGGTGATAAAGACAAGGTCGACGATGGAGCGAGCTTACCCAGAAGAAGTTCACTCTAACCTTGAAGAGATTAGGTTTGCAATTTCTTTCACAAGTTACGATTCATCATCATCATCATCATATCAGCCGCAAGACGTCCACTGTTGAACATAGGCCTCCCCTTTAGACTTCCAATAGGACCGGTTGTAAGCGGCCTGCATCCAGCGTGAACCTGTGGCCTTCATAAGATCGTCTGCCCACCTAGTGGGTGGACGTCCTACGCTGCGCTTGCCGGTGCGTGGTCTCCATTCGAGAACCTTACGGCCCCATCGGCCATCAGTTCTGCGTGCTGTATGGCCTGCCCACTGCCATTTCAACTTGCTAATTCGTTGGGCTATGTCGGTAACTTTGGTTCGTCTACGAATCTCCTCATTTCTGAGTCGATCGCGCAGAGAGACTCCAAGCATAGCCCTCTCCATAGCTCGTTGGACTATACTGAGCTTACTAATGAGGCCTACAGTAAAGGACCACGTTTCGGCACCATACGTCATCACTGGTAACACACATTGGTCGAAAACTTTGAGGCACTGAGGTATTTTGGACCAGAAAACGTTACGCAGTTTCCCGAACGCTGCCCAGCCGAGTTGGATTCGGCGGTTGACCTCCTTCTTGAAGTTGGACCTACCTAGTGCGACGGTTTGTCCCAGGTAGACATACGAGTCAACAACTTCTAGAACCGAGTTTCCAACCAACAATGGGGTGGGCACAACATGACCATTGCACATTACCTTTGTCTTGTCCATGTTCATTTTAAGACCCACCTGTTGGGAAACTCGATTGAGGTCGCCGAGCATCGTGCTGAGATCTTCCATCGATTTTGCCATGACAACAATATCATCGGCAAATCGAAGGTGGGTGATGTACTCGCCATTAATATTGATGCCGAGTCCTTGCCATTCCAGGAGCTTGAAGGCGTTTTCCAAAGTGGCAGTAAACAGTTTCGGAGATATCACATCTCCCTGTCTTACGCCTCTTTTCAAAGGGATCGCCTTCGAACTCTGCTCCTGTACTCGGACCGACATAGTGGCATTATTGTACAAGCACCTAAGCACTTCGATGTACCGATAGTCAATCCGGCATCGTTGGAGAGATTCAAGCACTGCCCATGTGTCCACCGAATCAAAGGCTTTCTCATAGTCCACAAACGCTAAACATAAGGGCAAGTTATACTCTTCGGTCTTCTGTATAACTTGCCGCAGCGTGTGTATGTGGTCTATGGTACTGTAGCCTTTTCGGAAACCGGCTTGTTCGGGAGGCTGGAAGTTACGATTAATACAAATATTTCTTAAGAAAAAGATAATTTGAATGAAAAAGGTCACATTCTTAGACAAGGTCTTACTTAAAGTTTAAACACTAAATAGTGCTAATTTTATTAGTACCAAACGTGTCATTTGACAAAGTAGTGTTAAAGAATTCTAGTTCTTAACACACATAAAAATTAAGGTCAATATAGTGATTAGCGCCCGTTATGTGTAAAGGACTTTGGAAAAAGGAAAGTCGTCGGACATGTCCTGAATATGAATTTCGTTATTAAATATTATTGTCGATAGCACTGTTTTATTCACCGTTATGTTTTTTTTGGCTCGGCACAGAACCAACTTAATTTTACCATAAAAAAAGTTTAAAAACAAATGTAACCGACTTCAACAACAACCACGAAAAAGAGTAAAATAACCTACATAATAACTTTTCTTTCGGAAGTCGGTGGATTTGCTTTTGAGGGTTCCGTAGCCAAATGGCTAAAACGGAACCCTTATAGATTCGTCATGTCTGTCTGTCTGTCTGTCCGTCCGTATGTCACACCAGCCACTTTTTGTCGAAAGTATAAGAGCTATCCTGTTGAAACTTGTTAGGTAGATGTATTTATGTGAACCGCATTAGGATTTTTACACAAAAATAAAAACAAAACAAATTTTGGGGGTGCCCCCCATACTTAGAATTAAAACTCAGTTTTGTTTTTTTCATCAAACACATACGTGTGGGGTATCTATGGATAGGTCTTTAAAATGATATTGAGGTTACTACCATTTTTTCTAAACTGAACAGTTTGCACGAGAGATTGTACTTCCAAAGTGGTAAAATGTGTGTCCCCCCCCTGTAACTTCTAAAATAAGAGAATGATAAAACTAAAAAAAAAAATATATTGTAGACCTTAACAAAAACTTCCAACGAAAATTGGTTTGGATGAGATACATTTAGCAGTTTTTGAGATATAGTACATTTTCAAAAACCGCAAATATAACTTTGCCATTCATACAAACACTATGAAAAACAAAGTTATTTTTATTGTTTGTGTATATTACTTACTATTCTCAATATAATTATATCCCTGATCTATGCTTGCTACTACGGAACCCTTCATGGGCGAGTCCAACTCGCACTTGGCCGGTTTTTTATTCCATTGAATTTTTTGCCACCGACTTCCGAAAGAAAAGTTATTATGTTTGTTATATTTTACCATTTTACGTGGTTGTTTTTGAAGTCAGTTACATTTTGTTTTACTTGTTATTTAACCCTTTTTAGTTTAAATATTCAACCCAAATTCTTGTCAAATACATAATTTTCTTACACATATGCACTAGAAGAATTTTGAAAATCGATCCATCACCGTCGAATTGATAACCTCCTCCTTTTTAGAAGTCGGTTAAAAATAAAAATGACATAATAATGTAAATTATTATTTTTTGTTGTAAATTGGTTATCAAGCACATTTTCACGTAAACAATAAATGATGTTTTAAAATTAGATGGTATCTGTGTTTCATATCCGACAAAAATGTCAGAGTCCAGTAATTTATGTTGGTCAGTTAGTGCCATTAGTTTTTAAACATTGCAGTAAGTGCATATCAAATCAGATAAATCTAAATATATATTTTCTGCAAATATACATTTTGAGAATAGACCAAAATTATTTATTGCTATACTCAGAAACTGAGCCATAAAATATTATCAGGTTCTATTAAAAATGAACGTCCAGAATCGATTCTAGGAAAGAGAATACATTTTAACATGAATACAAAATTCCAATTAATTATTTCAATTACCACCGAACAAGCAATTTATATTAACAGATAAACTTTATTTGGTTTGTTAAATCCGTTTATTTTGTTCTCGACATTACAAACTCAACGTAAAGTGAGTGTGATCGAATGAAATTAAATGATTGAAATGTGTTTCATGTTCATTCATTCGTTCACTAAATCTCGTAAAGCGTGTATGTTATGTTCAATTAACTTTAAGAAATCACGAGAATATTAATGAAACAATATCAAATTCGAGAATTAATTTGAAATGATGAAGGAATAATATGTCGTAATTAAAATGTAATGTTACAATGTTTTGCCACTGAATTACGACAACTGCTAAAATAACTTGATTACAAAATCATGATAATAATGTAAGATTCCTTTTTTAACTAATCATTTTTAGGGTTCCGTAGCCAAATGGCAAAAACGGAACCCTTATAGATTCGTCATGTCTGTCTGTCTGTCCGTGTATGTCACAGCCACTTTTTGTCGAAAGTATAAGAGCTATCCTGTTGAAACTTTTTTTTTTTTTTTTTTTTTTTAGCGTGGTAAAATCATCAAATGAGTCCTCCCACCCCGGGCAGGGCGGGAGGGACTGTCAGACTTGTACTGACTAAAATCCACGGTGTCCTTCAATAGCCCGTTATGTCCCGGGGTCACGGTAATGAGATAAGTCCCGCGACCCCGGCAGGCTTTGGCCCTCTAGAGGGGGGGCCCCGTCATCATGCTGACACTCCTTGAGGCGCGCGTGGAACACAACGCGCCGTCGACCCGGGCATGGTCCATGGTCGGGTGGCGAGTTGCCCTTTACTCGCCGCCCGCATGCCCGCGCCTACGGTGGCCGGAGATCGTCCCGCGACGTCCGACGCCGTGGGCGTCTACCACTGCGGCTGGGGCGGAGGGAGGACGCTGTCCTCTCTCTCTCGCGGCTCGCCTCCTCCTTCACGAGCATAACTGCTTCGCAGAAGGAGGCGACCGCTTCCCACTCCGTCTCGCCCCGCAGCATGGCCTCGACCAATGCCGGGCGCGAGAGGTCTCCGCCTATCGCCGCCGAGAGGACACGGCGGTGCTCTGCCCAAGCGGGGCAGTCCTGCACCGTATGCTCCACCGTGTCCTCCGGGCGATCTTCGCAGTGGTGACACCCGGGCGTCTCTTCCCTCCTTATCAGACACAGGAACCTCCCGAAACTTCCGTGTCCGGTGAGGACCTGCGTCATGCGGTAAGTCAGGACGCCGTGACGTCTTTCCAGCCACTCCTCAAAGAGGGGTCTTACCGCCGCGATTGCGGCGTGCCCGGACCTCGGTTGCGACAGTCGTCCCCTCCATACTGCCCTGAGATCGCACCGGAGCTCTTCCCGCCGCGCCTCGACTTCTCGGGGCAGCGGGGTTACACCCCGGCGCTGCGCCTCCACGCGCCACTCATAGACGCGCTGGAGGGCAGTCGCCTCCAGATCCCAGGGCAGTAATCCGGCAAGGAGGTTGGCTGATTCGCCGGCGATCGTGCGGTATCCCCGGATCATCCGGATAGCCATGACCCTCTGGCATGCGACCAACTTTAGTGGTCGCGTCCGGATGCTCAGGGCCCACACGGGGGCCCCGTAGAGGGCCATGGACCGCACGATACCGGCGTACAGCCTACGGCAGGAGGCGTTTGGCCCGCCGAGATTGGGCAGGAGTCGCCTGAGGGCGCCTGCTGCCCGGTTCAGCCTTGGGGCCAAACTCAGGAAATGCTCCCTGAAGTTCCACCGGCTGTCGAGGACGAGTCCCAGGTACTTCATCGTCCTCCCGACGCCGATGCGAACCCCCTCCACCGTTATGTGGGACTCGGACCGTGGCGCGTTCAGACGACCATGAAAAGACATGGCCTCTGTTTTGTGCAGCGCCACTTCGAGTCCCAGCTGCCGGATCCTTTCGACGACTGTCGCAACCGCTTGCGTCGCCTTGTCGGCCGCCGCCTGGTGCGACTCTCCCTCCGCCAGGACGAGCGTGTCGTCAGCGTAACATATTACGCTGACGCCGTCAGGGAGGTCGCCGCGCAGCACCCAGTCGTATCCGATGTTCCACAGTGGCGGCCCCAAGACCGATCCCTGTGGAACACCGCACGACATCTCTCGCCGGTTCCACACTCCCCGGTGACCGGGGTAGATGACGGCTCTGTCCGTCAGGTAGTCCTCGACTATACGACGGAGGTAGGTCGGCACCCGGTGATACCGGAGTGCCTCCCTGATGCAACTCCAGGGCAGGGTGTTGAAGGCGTTGGAGATGTCCAAAGACACCGCCAAGACGACCCTGCCCCGGGCAACAGCATCCCCCGTCGTGAGGGCTCTCACGCGCATGATGGCGTCCACCGTCGAGCGCCCCCTGCGGAAGCCAAACTGGCTCTCCGCAAGATCCGGACCCACCCGATTCAGGTGCCCGACGAGGCGGTCTGCAATTACTCTTTCAAAGAGCTTGCCCACCTCGTCGAGCAGCACGATGGGCCGGAATGCGGACGGAGAGTCCGCAGGGCGCCCGGGCTTCTGGATCAGGACCAGTTTCCCCGTCTTCCAACGAAGCGGGAACTGGCCCCTCTCCAGGCATGCGCTGAAGAGCCCCCCCAGTCGAGGACCGAGAGTCCCCGAGGCCAGGACCCAGGCTTTCCCTGGCAGGCCGTCGGGTCCTGGGGCGGTATTTTTGGCCTTGAGCCGTTGTACCGCCACTCTCATGTCTACCTCGGTCACCTCTGGAGCGTCGTAGACGTCGTCGTCGCTGTGGTCCGCGTTTGCGCCAGCTTCACCGTCAGATTCCGTCGGAGACGGAGCCATAGGCGGGGGAGAATGCTCCCCTCGCGATGGGAACAGGGCGCTCACCACGTCCTCCACGAACTGAGGCTGGAGACTCTGCGTCAACGGAGGTGCCCAGGGGCGGAGCTTTTCGCGCACCCATTTGTAGGGGCGGCCCCATGGGTCCCCGTCCAGAGTCCCCATCCTGTTGAAACTTGGTAGAAAGATGTATTATGTGAACCGCATTAGGATTTTCACACAAAAATCAAAACAAAACAAATTTTGGGGGTGCCCCTCATACTTAGAATTGAAACTCAAAAAAAATTGTTCACCAAACCCATACGTGTGGGGTATCTATGAATAGGTCTTTAAAAATGATATTGAGGTTACTAACATCATTTTTTTCTAAACTGAACAGTTTGCGCGAGAGACACTTCCAAAGTGGTAAAAGGGTGTCCCCCCCCCGTAACTTCTAAAATAAGAGAATGATAAAACTAAAATAAATATATAATGTAGACCTCAACCAAAACTACCAACGAAAATTGATTTGGATGAGATACAGTTAGCAGTTTTTGAGATATAGTACATTTTCAAAAACCGCAAATATAACTTTGCCATTCATACAAATACTATGAAAAACAAAGTTATTTTTATTGTTTGTGTATATTACTTACTAATCTCAATATAATTATATCTCTAATCTATGCTTGCTGCTACGGAACCCTTCATGGGCGAGTCCAACTCGCACTTGGCCGGTTTTGTTTCCTCGCTGATGCAGTTCTGGCCATAAGTTATCAATACATAAGTAATACAAATATGTCTGCATTCATATTACAAATCCGAAATCATTTAACAGCTAATATTATATTGACACATTTCAATTAATTATTTGTTGATGGTGAAATAAATTAATCATTGGTTTTTATGATAAATCAATATTTTGTTTGAGTGTTGCGAACAACTGCAATTCGCAAAATGATTTTCATTAAATCCTTGTGTTGGATAAATTATCGAATCTAGTGCATATGTGACTATCCATGTCACATTTAAATGTGTTTAAAAATAAAATCTGTACTTATTTTGTATCACTTTGCAACAAATCAAAGAGAAAACATACGGATTAAAAATAGGTACTAAAATTTAAAAACGCGTGTATCAAAAGAGTGCAGTAAAAACAACGTGATTTGTTGTTGAGTTACGTTATTTTGACTATCAAATTACCCAGCTTGCTGTTTTAAATGAAAAACGCTGCAACTTTATTTGCATTCTACCCAAAATCCACAGGAATGCCGTAGAACTGTTGGTTTTTTAAAAGCTCCAAATAAGCGTGAGTAATTTATATCGCAAAAACAAAAAGAGTTCGTTTGAAAACTAAAAAGAAATGAGAATTTTTACATGCAACTACCAACTATTTACGAATAAAGCTGCTCAAACATAACAGGTGTTCAGTAAATATAAGTAGAAAAAGAAAATCGCAAAACAAATTAACTTTACATAATCAGATTGTTTAAATTCCAATGTTAATGGGAAAGTTCGTACTGGACAATCAATAGCAATAACTGGCCGGCAATAAATGATAGGTGAGAATAGTGAATAGTGTCTGCCGTCGAATATTCACTTTCTCAACGAACACGTGGGCCTGTATTTGAGATATGTTCCGAAGAAAGTGAGAGGCGTAACTTTTTCTTTACTCAAACTGTTTATGCACTTGCTGACCGGTTCATAGGCGTAAGTGCGTCTAGATGTCCGGGAAAAATCATGAATGGAATTCTTTATTTGTTTTGTCAGCGCCGAATATTTTAATGCTAAGTAAATTCTGCGGTTTTTTTTGTGTGCCAGTATTTGTTTTACGCTTTAGAACAAACAAGGATTTCCTTCTTGCATCGATGATTAAACAACTTTAAACTTGAATAAAGAATTCCATTGTTACCTGATACCGTCTGAACTTTCTCGAATAATTCCACTTTGGCACGATAGAGATGGCAATTACCTGCAAAAAGAACAAAACGATTAAAAATTAAGTACCTACTATTTCAAACTATGCTACAGAAATCTGTACTACGAATATTAAACTTTTACTTCCATCTTGATAGTAAATTAAACGTAAATTGGGGTCGGCAAAGTTATAAAGTTAATTAATTAAGTAGTTTCAAGTTACGATTGTTAGTTAACTTAGAAGTTATTGTATTCAGGTTCACTTTATCTAACTTAAGACTTACGTAGCTCTATTAAAATAATGATACTGAATAATTTCCTGCAATTTTAAGGTGGTTTAAAAATATTGTAACATTGTATCATTCACGAATGAAAAGATAATATATGTGGAGTTAAACACGTTTGTGGCTCATTAAGTTCGAAACTCTAAACTGACTGCAGGCTGGAAATAGTCGCTACAGACTTATGAGACGAACTTGGGCAAAGAAGCTGATATTTAGGTAAATACACTACAGGTCGCATTTTAGAAAATGCGACAGTCTAGCTGCTAGACTGTGCAGCTAGACTCTAGCACATTTATGATGCAAACTACAGACTGAGCATTTCGAACTGGTCAGAAAAATATATACACGAGAACAAAGAGATAAAAGAGTTTGTGTGTTGAAATTGAAACTATAAATGTGTACGAGAGTAAGGGTGGGTTCATATTTTACGGAACATCCGTCGCGTATTGTCGATCGCGGAACGCCAGAACAGACAAATGTATAGAATAATAGAATAACAATTGACCGTTCATACTCAACGGAGTATCCGTTTGTGCGTCAAGTGTGAACGGTCAAGTGTTTTTCTATACATTTGTCTGTTCTGGCGTTCCGCGACCGATGATCCGCGACGGATGTTCCGTCAGTTATGAACCCACCCTAACTCAAACAGACAGTCAACACTGAGACAGTATCTTGTCCAAAACATACTCGTACATCCAACATACAAAGTTAAGTCGAACCGTGCCAAAGAGATAAAAAAGCCTCTCTTTGACAGAACCTTTGATACAAACATGCGGGTAACACTGGCTGAAGTAACTGAACAAACATGCCTAATAAAAAAACTTGATATCTTTCTGAGCGTAGTGGTAGACTATAAAGTAAAGAGGTAATGGAATCGATTTTGTAAAATGATATCTCAATAGATATGTCAAGTGAAAATATTTAGAAGGTTTCGTGTAAAGTAGAACCTGCAGGATTAAAACGGCCACTTAGCAATATTCTTAAAGATTCACTTCGTGAATGAATATTAGAAGAATAGACTGATGTTGCGTAGTGAATCATTGAGAATGGCCGTTTCAGACCGTCTGTACTTACTCTAAATGCCGCATACACTGAATATGCACGCCTAAAGCGATTGCAATTTAGACTATTAGAAAGTATTCTTGTGAAGTGACCTTGTAACCATTTTCTGGCATACTTTACATTTTCAGTAAGTTTATGATGGAGATTCTATGAAAACACGCAATAATTTGTGATGTAGCACTCCATCTGCTTCTTATTCCGTGTAAATTGCAACGATAAAGCGCATAGCAGCATTTTATTGTGCGAAGATGTTATCGTTCTATGGTACGAAACTGTCTGCGACCCAGTTCGCGTAACAGTACCTAACTGCAATGTTTTAGATATATAGCTAACGATGTAATAATATGTGGCCAATGATTAACTGATTCTGTTAGATTTTATGTGATATGTGTGAGGAATGCTAAAGTTATAAAAAAATATTGTTGCCGCAAACAAATAATGAAGTAAATTGAGGAGTTTTGTTTGTCGCCTGATATGAAAACCAGTGAACAGAATTTTGGAAAACAAAATGTTACACCTATAATAAAAGGAAATTCAGTAAACACAAATCTACGAGACGAAGATCGTATTACACAGCTATATTAAAAAGTATTTTGCACGAAAAATCGTTTACTCGATCGTCTCGATATCGTTGAATCGAGCGAGCAATCAACGCGGCATCGAAAACATCGCCATATTTTGATCTGACGAAAAAATTGACTGTTTATGAAAAGCTTCAATAGCTGGCCGTCGATTTTTGATTGGGTTTAGTCACGCAAACTTTTTGTTTCGTCTCTACTCTTTGGCTGGTAATAAGAGTAAAAAAGACGGATGTTTACCTGCTACAAAGGTATAGTTAAATCGCAATATCAACGTTGCACAAAGCAATAAGTCGGATCTCTTATAACGAGTTAGTGATTTCGAGATATGATTTATTGATACTGAGAAGGCTGCTCAAATAAAAACTGGTGATTTGTTACGTCTTCAAAATCGACATAAATCTTCTTTTTCTTTATTGTCGGTACATCTTATCTTCTTCATTTTATTTTCTTTAGGTTGTTGTACTTGTAAACAATTTCAAAGTTATCGCCACTTGTCGCTTCGTTAATCAAGCTGGCGACCTAAGTAGTGGCTAGCGTATAACGGAATGCGATCGCCATGGAGCGAGCCAGAGTATGGCGGAAGTAAGTTACGATATCATTACATCGCATCTACATTTAAATATGGAGGAAAGGCATTAAAAATGATCGTGTTATCAAGTTTAACTGCATATAACTATAATTATTTAATTATACTCCTAGTCTTGATTTTGAAGAACTAGGAGAGTCTAAGAATATCATAAGGATTGGTCTCTTGTCGCTCTAGATACTTCGCCCTATTTTCAATTACCGTTCACGTAGCTAAATGAGATAGGTATTGAATTCTTGAGCAAATGTTATTGCATCTAAGAAATTAAATTGACTTTCCTGTTAAAGGAACTTTGTAGAGGATCAATGAGGTACTTGTTGACTCATTCATTAGTTATATTATGTAAGAGTATATTAACCGTACTTTAATGACATCGTATTGTAGTCATCAATTAGGATGTCTGACGTAATTGTGGCATTGTTTTCTCAAAAATATTTGTTATTGTGGTTTATGGGAAAGGCCAAAGGCCCAATCATCTGTAAAAGTACAGGCTTTGCAATTTTACGAAATGGCCAAAAAAATACACAATACGGGAAACAACAAAGGAAGCCTATTGAATCTTTAAAGCAGAATAAAATTTTTTCACGGCTCTTTTGTGTGACACGTTGGAAAGTCGTACGTAAGCCGGTCGGGTCGGTCGGAACGACACGTACGAAGATACGTGTCGCATACGTGATGCTCGCCTAAAACAGAACGCGGCTCCTCATTGCCAGTGTCACTCGTCCATTGACTGTTTAACAGTTACAACCTTCTATACCTCCCCTCCCTAAATGGTGATGTACGCGACTTCAATATTCATGCGCCAAAGTGAAAGAGCCACCGAGAACGGTCACTGAAAGTTGACACCACTAGACTTTTCAATGTTATTATCGCGTTTATATTAATCGACATTGACATCTATGCATTTTTATTGCCGTATTATATAAACAGCCCAGAAAAATACACGTCGTTGGCCCGGATCCAAGCTATGATTCACTTAAACGATTATCCTCATGACACCGTATACCTGTATCATCATAACTGGAGTAAAGGAGAGGTGTTTTCCGTCCGCAACGAGTAATTAGCTTTGAGAAAGCAAACACGACACTAAGTAGGAGTTTCTGCATTGACGAGACTAGGGACTAAAAGGACTTAGTCGGTTAGTATGTCATGTTAACACAAACCAGCTTCCTGCGATTCGCTGAGTGGCTTTGTAGTAATTATCTTGTCTTTCTTATTGGGCACGTGAAATGTGGACTCAAGTGCTGCGACAGAGCGTAATTAGTGAACCGCGGGAAAGTTATTGACGATAAAGAATTGCGATTGTTCTTCTATTCTGTTCTAATAGTTTCTGTTTAAATCTCTTGATTATAATACATTCGGTTTTGACCTCTACATTGGACCTACGGATGTAATTTTTTTCTGAGAATCGATAAAGGAACTTACTGAATAGAATAGAGAAATGAGTAATACGACAGAACATTCCTATGGTTTTAATAAAACTTCTGCAATATTTTGTATTGACTTCTTCACGTCCGCGACCGTACTTAATTACAAACGTGTAAGGCAGCCGTTATCTTTCGCCCTTAGTATTATACTTCGCCAGCAAATACTAGTACATACATCAGAGTACTGGATAAAAATGAACACTGGTCAGGAACTTAAGTTGTTCGAGCGTAATGTTAGTGGCTTTTTCCACTCGCTGCAGTGTGCATCGGTGCGGAAGAAGCCCAACTCTTGAACGACTTGTGCGCTTCTATCGAGTGAAAAAATCTCGTTAGAAAATGGGAAGCCAACAGTTGGAAACTAGTCGTACAAGTATGATCTCAGTAAAAGTAAGTTTTAAGTTTACTTAACTCATTTTATTTGAACGCGGATCTAGGAAGTTTTATTGTCATATGAGTCACGCCTGACGTGATCCCAAAAAAGTAAAAGTTATATTTAAATAGTTGTAAATGGAGAAGTAAACGAAAGTATACAACGTAATAATGAGTGTGTAAGGAGATTGTGGCGTGCGGGTCGTGCCTTTTAGACTAGCAAGTGGTCGTCGGAACAAAAACCCAGTTTCAAGCACGAAGCGAAATTCGCGGTCAGATGGGAGACTTAATGCATATTAACGCAACCCCACCTGATTTTACATCTGAAAGTCAATGTTGACGTTGTAAAGTTGTGTAAGGAATTTATGACGCGTTGTTGTATTATAACGTTTTGAATAGGCTTTTACGAGTATGTACACATCATTTGGATAATAATCAGACTAGATTAAAAACTGCTAGTTTTCAAAATTAGGACATCCGTCACACGTAAAATGGCACCGAGCGATGTTATTAGGCGTACCAAATATGTTGCAAAAGCAATAACGACCTTAGATTAATCGGAGTAGAGCCATATTGGCAACGACATTCCCCCCTTCCCCGCAGCACTTCCTCGTTTACAAGGATAGGCTGAATATGGCGAGCACATCGCTCGAACTTCCCTTACAGAGCAGGTGATGATTATTATTAGTAGTACCACTTTCCGTTCATTGAACCGACACCGTTACTCCGTTTACGCATTTAGCTCTCGCGGCTGCCATGCGACATGACACAAATAACAATTGGCCAATTGGTTACTGCTGCTCTTAGGAGGTAGTAACGGTTGTGCGATGTGTGTCCGAACTGTTCTCAATAACTGTGACAGGTGTAGTAAACGCGTTACGAGTTAGAATCACACTAAACAAACCTGTAATATGAAAATAATAATAGTAATTGGAGGTAAAAGCCAGCTCATGCTAGAACCTACAACATAGTTATTCAAACGAGACAGTTATGAACGCATCCGCGCTTGTGGTTTAGCGCTTTTTTTGCTCCGCCATTTTGTATTCCTGCGGGGAGGCATCGGCGTCGTGGCGCGGAATTGTCTTGTTTTATAGCAAAAGTGAAACCGAGATTACGTGGTGCTCCGAGATGGTTGAATGACACTTAAAGTTAACTGCAAGGTATCTCGGCTTCCTTTGCCCTGCCCATCGTGATTGATGCGGTTAACTGACAATGTGTTTAACAAAAGGAACTTTCACCATTCCGCAAAATTATTAACGAAAACAATATATAATAGATAAACTACTATAATATTACTGCTTTGTCATTGAATATTGTTATAGACATAGCTATGTTTTTAACTCGTCTCCGGTAAAATCCACGCTAAGTCCTATTATACCACATATATCGAGTTCTATTATGAAAAGGTTTCTAATTGCTTACAACCGGTGTCTAATGTTAATAACACTGGTCGTTAAACATCTTGGTATCTGCCGATCTTGCTAAATCTAGAAACGAAAAATTTCTTCACGCATTTCGTCAAGAACGGGTTTGACTGGATACACACAGTTTAGTTTTCGTAAACTGTTTTGGAGATATTTTTTCTCGCCGCGTACGACAATTTTCCATCTGGATTGTTATCTTTGATGTTAGAAATCTTGTTATTAAAAAACATGAGACAAGTTCTAGATTATGAGTTCCAACCCCTCTCTTCCACGTCGTTTGTTCTCCTAATGGATCTCCTCCGGATGGTTGATTCACTCCAACCAGTGCAATATTGGTGCCAAGTTCAACGAACAAGTTCCTATAAAGTGAACAAACCACCTGAAAAGACGGTGGAGCAAATATTTTATCATCTAATTTCGGGAGGGTTACGTGTCAATAGGCTTTTTTTCGGTAAAAGGGACTTACATAAAAATGCCACGTAACTTTTGCAGTGACATTCTAGGCCTTTTACCCCGAATGTAAGAGGAAGGCATGTTTTAGTAATATTTCAGGATTTCTGTTGGTTGATGGCGTCGAGCTGGACGTATAAGTGTTAGCTGTACCGGTGGCCCGTATGTAAGAACATTAACCGAGAGTCCGACACCCGGTGGACATGCAAAGCAGAAGTTTTTATATGAATAACTGTGAGACAGGTTTATGTAATGATTTTATATACATCGTGATTATATACCATGTGTGTCCAGCTAATATAATATAACTGCACATAAATACCTCTTGCTATCACCACTTTGTAGAGAAATGGCTGTTACAGATGGAACGCCACATCAATAATGTCTAGTATTATAGTGTTTTGAAAAAGGAAGAATAAAGCCTGTGTTCTTTTAAAAATGTTATCATCGCTTTTAAGGGAGTGAACATTCCAAAGTTACTTATACCAAAACGCAAAAAAAAACAAAAAGGATTACTCAAAAGAAAATGTCCAGTGAGTCAGACAATGAACCGGTTTTTATCACAAGAGTGCTATGTGACTATGTATATAAAACAGGTTTATACTTTGCGCCTAAACAGGTAATTTATGGAATAGCTAGCAAATACCTCAAAATTACACCGAAACCTACATATAATGGCAAACTATTCTTCCTATAATTGCCGTGTATTTCATTTTTTTGGGACATTCCCTTAAAAAAAAACTTCTACCTGAGATGTTGAGTCACCGAGAAAGCTTTTGTCGTAATCCTTATATTCCGATGGCGTACCGGACTGTTTGAGACGTGGGATTTCTGATGTTTTGACCTCTAACGCAGGTAACTCGTGATACATTTTTAGGAAAGCGATTCCTGTGTGTAATTTATTGTTGTTTCTTTGTATTTGTTCGGGACCTGTTTGTACGTGATACGTGTTCAATGAGTAAAAAGTTCCTATTTTCGTTTTTCGATATTCTTCATTTGTGTCTTCACGTACCCCCGGCTTATTGTCATCTTTTGTCAGGGAGGAGATACGCTCATTTAAGGAAGTTTTTCTGCCAAAAAATCCACATACCTTAACAGTGAATATGGATAATTTTAACTAAGTTTTTTTTTACAACAAAGTCAAGCCGGTTTGACGGACACATCTCCACAACTATAGAGAAATCGTTAAACTGTAAACTGTTCGGTTGACAACATGAATACTGAATCTGCAAAACGTTAAACATGAAGCATTGATATATGACCTGAAGACGTGTTTCGAGATCTCCTCCAAGTCAACGAAAACCAAAAGAAGCAGAAGCTTCGCTTGGAATGGCAGATTACTGATAATGTTTATGTGGTTTTATATGTACAAGGCCAACCGGTCCCAGAATACATACTTGAGGTATCCCTCCGTAAAGATTTTTATTATACTCGCTATCTTTACATTAACGATCACATTTTAAAATACCGGCTTTTTAGTCATCGTTTTTAATCGTTGGGATTTTCCTTGGCATATTTTCCTTTACATATCAAGTTTTGTATTTATTTTGAATGAATTAATATAACCAACCTACGCCTCTCGTCGTGCAGGGAACTTTATCAATGCGTCAGACAGATGTGAACGATGTAGATATTTTAAAATTAAAAGGAAGTGCAGAATCTTGCTTGTTCTATTCTCTTTTCATAGATCCACCAGATAATGATCCAATTGTGAACATCTAAATCCTAGGGGAACATCAGAGAATATAAAAAGAAAACTAAACTTTTGTGTTAAATTCCATAGTGCTTCCCTTAGATCTGCGAGCGTTTTTAAGCCCATTAGCGGTGAAATGAGTATGAGGAGACGAGAAACGTGAGTATAGAGCCATGTTTCAAATGCTTTAAGGATTTTGTTTACTATTCCGCTAGAAATTTTGAAATACACTTGAACGTTTTGCACCTACAGAAATTATTAATACAACCAAATTTAATTTGGGGGACTTACCTACAGACTGTGTAAACATAATGGGATTCTTTGGAGTGTTCTTTGTAAGACAATGGACAAAGAATTTAATTATACACTTTATTAACGCCGGTAAAATTGTATACAAGTTATTTATTAATTTTGCTGTTGTCAAGTAGGTGTCATTATTCTCCATTTAGGATCCTTAAATTCATCTTATTATAAAGATTGTTGGAAAAGATTGAATGCGGAATACGAAGGATCAAATGTTTCATATCGCGTAAACAAAGTAGGTACATTTAGAAATACATTAATAATTAAGTTACGCATGATAGAATGACTAAGAGCTTGAGGATATGCTTATTAATATTTATGATTACCTTCATATAAAGTTATTTAAGATTCTGCATGAGTCACGTCGTCAGAATCTTTGTAATGATTTCAAATATTTTTGTATCCTCACCTCATATCTCGGTTTTGCTGTGTTACCTCACGAAGTTTAGTATGTTTCTTTGTCATGGTTTTTTACCAAAGACTATATAACCACTTGACTGCGCATACAGTGCCCCGACGCTCGAAAACTATTAGCGATTTTTCGCCTATGTTAGGCTACGATAGGAGTAACCATTTTAGTTGTAACCAAGTGTTAGACCTGTGGGCACGCTAAATAAATACAAATTTTAAAACCTTTTAATACAATTATAACGAATCAAAATGCCTTCATGCGCGGTGAAGTGGTGTGGGAAACATTCCAAGACATCTAGTTACAAAAAGGATGGCATAACTTTTCATCGGTAAGTATACAAAACGAAAATTAATTTTGATTTAATCAGATCATGAGTCACCGCAGGGGTCTATCTAAAATGGTTCCTGGGTAAAAGAGCACAAATTTGTTTTGCGCGTTGATGTCTTTTGGAAAAGTCCCTTTCTTTTATTAGACTTTTCTAATGCTTTTATCCCTTTCTTTTCCTTTGTATTTTTATCGTGACATTTAGTGGTGTCCCCTTTAATAGCAGTAATAGCTGAAATTCGATATCGACAATAATAAAATTAAAATGACTTAATATTTTTTTTTATTAAATTCACATACTTTGATAAAATACCTATCTACTTTTAACGTGTTTCAAAAGAAGGAGGAGATTCTCAGTTTGTCGGTATTTTTCTTTATGTAAGTTCCGGATTTTTTTTTTGCTTCTCTCTGTCGCCGACCGATCAGTCCAGGATTTACACCAATTTATTATGAAGCCATAGATAACAAAAAATAGTACAAGTTTCATTTGGATTCACAACAATTTGGCGGTGGTCTTTGATGTAAAAAAGATTTGTTCCTCTTTGTGTTTGACATACATGTTTTCATTTTAGATTTCCGAAGATTCCGGAACTAAAAGAAAAGTGGATAAATAAAGTTAATAGGGAAAATTGGTTTCCAACAAAATATAGCGCTGTTTGTTCAAGGCACTTCACCCCCGATTGTTTTGAATATTTAAAACAACGCCGCCGTCTATTTAGTTCAGCGATACCAACGATGTTTTTGCCTATTTTGGTAAGTTTTGTTTTTATTGATATAATGTTGGGAAACGTGAAATCGTGAATATTAGTAACATTCATTCTTTACAGGCTTCAACAAATAGTATGACTGACTCTAATACTAATGTACCTGAGCCTTCGCATCACAATGTCGCCCTCGTAAGTTAATTTGTTTCGATGAAAGACCAGGGTTAAATTTTATGTAACTGCGTTTATTGATATCCGACATGCTTAATTACAGAGTTCATTATCAAATAAACAAGTGCATGCTGAGGCTAATACATCAACTGCAGACCAGATTCCTTTGCAGAGTTTTCCATGTGATGATAGTAAAATTTTTAGGCCTTCCCATGATTATGAGATTCCCGTAAGTATATTTTTTTTACATTCTGATCAACTGAATATTTCTTGAAAATGTAATATTAATATTTCTTATTACCTCTTTCTTTTCTAATTTATTTTTTTCTTATACTATATTATTCTTTTTCAGAGTTCAACATTAGGTAACAAAAAAATAGAAGACCCTGTAATAGACCTGACTCCACGTAAACGCAAAATGAAACGACACATAGACCATCTTAAATATTCCCTTAATAAAAAAAAGAAAGAGGTGAAGAGGCTTCAAGATAAAAATAGATCATTGGTAAAAAAAAATGCGAATCTAAAAGAAATTTTGAATACTTTGACAAATAAATCTTATATTACTCAGGAAAATGAAGACATTTTAAGTCGCATAGGTGTACAAAACCAAGAAATTGTTAAACGTCAAATATTGAAATCAAAAAAAGGACATATACCTAAAATAAAATACTCACCGGAGTTACGAGCATTCTCCTTAACGTTGCATTTTTATTCCCCGAAAGCGTATAATTTCGTTAGACAAACTTTCAGCACATGTTTACCTGCTACAAGTACTCTGAGAAGTTGGTATCAATCCATTGACGGAAAACCAGGATTTACAAAGGAGGCAATAGATACTATCAAAATGAAAGCTAGAGAATCGAAGAACAAAATTTACGCCACTATTATATTCGACGAAATGGCAATCAGAAGCGGTGTTGAATATCATCCCCAAGGCAGAAGGTATTATGGCCACGTGAGTTTTGGCGCCAGTCTACAAACGGATTGTCAAGATGAAGCTAAAGAAGCCCTTGTTTTCATGCTGGTGCCAATAAATGCATCTTGGAAAATTCCAATAGGATATTTTTTAATAAATGGCATCAATGCAGATCAAAAAGCCGCTCTTCTAACAGAGGCAATCCATTTGGTAGAAGAGGCTGGTGTAAACGTCAAAGCTATTACATTTGACGGCTGCCCAGCAAATATTACAATGGCTAAGAAATTAGGCTGTTCATTTGAAGTTGATCAAATCAAATCCACCTTTAAAAATCCCTGCAATACTTCAAGAATAGCAGTCTTTTTAGATCCGGCACACATGATCAAGTTAGTGCGAAATGCATTCGAGTTTTATAGGAATTTGAAGGACGAACAGGGCAATATTATATCGTGGGAACATCTTGTTAACTTACATAATTTACAAACAGCGGAAAATTTTCATCTAGCTAATCGACTAAGGGCATCTCATATATTTTTTAAAACTAAAATTATGAAAGTCAGCTTAGCAACCCAAATTTTCAGTAAGAGTGTATCAGATGCACTCACATTTTGCAAAAAAAACCTTAATTTACGTAAGTTTCAAGATGTTACACCCACAACACAGTTTCTGGAAATGATAAATGATCTTTTTGATATTCTGGACTCGCATACTCATGGATATGATTTGAAACGAGCAGTCAATGCAGAAAATGCTGCGAATGTTATATTTAAATTAAAGATGGCAAGAGATGCTCTACTAAGTATGTCCGCAGACATAATTGTAAGAAAAGTAAAACAAGAAGTTCTACTTGTTAAATCACCACGATATACCGGATTCATGGGATTTTGTGTGTGTATCGAAAGCGCCATTGCTCTCATACATGACTTGGTCCTGAACTCAGAGTGCGCCATAAAATATCTTCCTCTTCATAAAATAAGCCAGGACCACTTGGAACACCTGTTTGGAAGTATAAGATGCCACGGTGGATCAAACAACAATCCTAGTGCTAGGGTTTTTGAAAGCATCTACAAGAAGCTCCTGACCTATGCGCAAATTAAAAATAGTGGTAGCGGCAATTGCAGTGCTCTTGGTCAAATTTCAATTTTGCAATGCACTTCTGCAGTTAACCGTATCAATATTACGACAAGATACAAAGACCAAAACATAGATCTTGAGACTGAGAGCTTGGACTTTTCAGGCCTTGAAAGCCTGTTACCTTGTTCTGAATTCGGTGAAAAAGTAGTTGAATATATGGCCGGCTACATTGTCCATGCTCTGATAAAGCAAATAAAATGCCAAACTTGCATTGGGGCGCTTATTGGTTTACCTAATCAAAACACCTTACAATTTCAAAAGGACACTAAAAACAAGTTATTGTACGGATCTACCACAGTAATAGAAATTTGTCGTCGTTGTGAAATTTATATTAAGAGGGCGATCAATGAGAGTGGTTCGAAAGTGCTGTCTTCGAAATATAATACGGATTATTTTATTAGATCGGTTTTAAAATCCCTGATTGGGTATAATTTATTCCCGGATATTAATTTTCATCAATTTGAAATAGAGTCAACAAATCATTTAATTGAATTAACAAGATGCATAATTCAGAAATATGTAGACGCTCGTTTATCTTTTTTTACAAAGAACAACCAGGACCCTAAAAGTTTAATTCGAAAAACATATACCAAATTAATTCATTTTAAAAATCAATAATAACAGGATAAGTACATATTATGTTTTTGTGTAATTTATTGATTTTGATTAAATATTATTTCTTTCATTTTAATTGTGTATTTTTTATAACGTTAAAATCCATTTTATCGATATCGACTATTTTCCCTTATTGAAGTAGTGCACCCCTAACGATAGCCCTACCTACGCAGCTTGACCTTGAACTGACCAATTGCAGCCGCGCATTCTTCCTCGTCCCCCGGCCCGCAGTAGTGAGTCGTGTACTTAGAAGAAATCGGCCTATACGCTCTCTAGTGGTTATATTCTCTATGTTTTTTACGCTTTTAGATTGAGCAGGTTTAATTAAATAATAAGACCGAAACAAAGTAATATATTCACCTTTATTATTATAATCTAAACGAATGACTAACATAATAGAGAATAAATCAGCACTTAGCCTTGCCTATATTTCATTTGACTGAATTTTTGATTCGAAAAATAAGATTTACTCGTACAAAAGGGGCTGACAAACTTTCAAATACTGCGCTAAAATCGGTCGATCGTGAAGTCAGTAATTAAAAATTAAATAATAAATTATTTGAAAGTAAGAATAATTAACACACGCAAGTTAAGCATCAAGATAACAATACTTGTACCATCACAATAATATACAGGTACCTACGCTTTGATAAAAATCTTCATCCATACTTTTTCTTCGTGATTATAAAACCATGACTGTAAAACCGCACAGCACAACAGCAATAAACTTATAATATTCCACGATCGTGCAACAAGTATATGAGAAATATGCAGTGAATAATTCACTGCTTCGTTTCGAAATGACCTAACCGGTGCGGAGCTCTCGTGAGGCGAAAAGTTCAAGGTGTGATGCACATCAAGTGTATTGCAATATGGTACTTACATCATACATTAACGAACCATTGAATAAACATTAGACAATCACTGAAACTTGACACAGTGAAGAAATCGGTAAAGAATTTGTGGTTTGTGAATGAGTTAAGATTACAGTTTGTTCTTGATTTTGGAGATTGTTGTTTACAGTTGCAAATGTCATCGTCTTGGTATTGATTCGTGATCGACTATTCCGAGAATCTAATCGATTTCTCTTAAATGTCAACTAAAGAATTTCAATAATTGAATTACAAATGGAATCCTTTGGGGCATTGCAGGATTTGCAGGAGATCATGACGAAGACGAAGATGCAGGAATGAGCGTCAAGCTCACCCACCGATAGAATTGACCGCGAATGAGGTTAATAGAAGGATGTGGAGAAGAAAGAGACAGGTTGCCAAAGCCAGCATTAGAAAAATATACACGATAGAGTCACAAATTCTGACGGAGTTACAGCCTGACAATAATCATGCAAGATTATTCTGTAGCCACTTTAATTTAATTTAATAATTAATCACAACAAAGGTCAACTTAATTACGAGAGGGAATCTGGCATAATGAGGAAAAGAGCTTAAAGCAGCCTCTGTGATTCTGATTCGAGCAAAACTGAGTTAAATTAATAATGACGACGCTTCCTTCGTGAACCTCCACATTAAATTAAACGTACAATTAAATAAAATATCTGGGAGCAACGAGTATTTTTACGTAGTTTGATAGAAGTTTTGCTTTAATATTTCTTAAAATAAACTTTTCTCGAGAAACTCTATCTTTATTCTTTAATCAGAATTTTGCAGTCCATTGCGGCGGACGTAATAAAGGTGAATGCCCGTAATTCATTTAATAGGCAGACAGCCATTGTGACCTTAATTGTATAAAAGGTATAGAACATTACTTTAGGTTCTTTCGTATCACTACATAAATATCTAAAGAAGGTATAGTTACTCAGAAAGTTTTGTAACTAACACAAGAAACTCCCAGAATGTTCCAGCAGTTTTTGTGTCAACTTTATAAAGACAAACAAAACTTTTGTTTTTCACGGGATTAAATGATTAAAGTATTAGTTTATCTTCTTACTTTTGTGCTAAAGCAGAATTGTGTGTAAAGTTGCTGACGCGTGCGGACGCGGGGCAGTCACGACGCGCGACCTTGCGCGGTAACCCTTCCGCTGACGTCCGCGCATTTCTTATAAACAAAACAATAAGTGTTTCTGTATTCGCGCAAAGAACATTTGACACGTTTTGCATGCGCCCTTTTAAATGTTACTGTCGGTCGAGATATGAAAATTAGATCATTTTACCTTTTTACTTGCTGATGCTGATGACTGAGTTTTTTATAAAAGTGTGTGGGTTTAAATTAAAACGCATTTTATTCAGCGTCGTGTGCCCTTTGTAAGCTGTTTATAGCGTAACGGCTGAGAATGAGGCAAACATTGACCTCTAACTTGGACTATGTAACTAACCCTGATGTAGTGTTTACTTTGTCCACAAGAGAAGCCCGGGCCTTGACAGGCAAACTAATTCATTTTTAATGTACGTTTATTGTATGCTTAGGTCCTCGACCTTGCCCTGGGATCTGGAGGCGACCGCCCTCCAGCGCGTCTATGAGTGGCGCGTGGAGGCGCGGCGCCGGGGAGAATTCCCGCTGCCCCGACAAGTCGAGGCGCGGCGGGAAGAGGTCCGGCGCGATCTCAGGGCAGTATGGAGGGAACGACTGTCGCAACCGAGGTTCGGGCACGCCGCAATCGCGGCGGTAAGACCCCTCTTTGAGGAGTGGCTGGAAAGGCGTCACGGCGTCCTGACCTATCGGATGACGCAGGTCCTCACCGGACACGGATGTTTCGGGAGGTACCTGTGTCGGATGGGGAAGGAAGAAACGCCGGGGTGTCACCATTGCGAAGATCGCCCGGAGGACACAGTAGAGCATACGGTGCAAGACTGCCCCGCTTGGGCAGAGCACCGCCGTGTCCTCACGGCAGCGATAGGCGGAGACCTCTCGCGCCCGGCATTGGTCGAGGCCATGCTGCGGGGCGAGACGGAGTGGGAAGCGGTCGCCTCCTTCTGCGAAGCAGTAATGCTCGTTAAGGAGGAGGCGGGCCGTGAGAGAGAGAGGACAGCGTCCTCCCTCCGCCCCACCCGCAATGGTAGACGCCCACGGCGTCGGACGTCGCAAGACGATCTCCGGCCACCGTAGGCGCGGGCATGCGGGCGGCGAGTAAAGGGCAACTCGCCGCCCGGACATGGACCATGCCCGGGTCGACGGCGCGTTGTGTTCCACGCGCGCCTCAAAGAGCGTCAGCACGATGACGGGGCCCCGCCCAAGAGGGCCAAAGCCTGCCGGGGTCGCGGGACTTATCTCATTACCGTGACCCCGGAACATAAAAGGCTATTGAAGGACACCGTTGATTTTAGTCAGTACAAGTCTGACAGTCCCTCCCGCCCTGCCCGGGGTGGGAGGACTCATTTGATGATTTTACCACGCTAAAAAAAAAAAAAAAAAAAAGGTCCTCGACCTGTGTGTGTCTTAACAAGGTTCTTAAATATACTCCAGCCCATAATTACAGCTTAGAAACAAGTAAAACATTCTCTAAAAGCTAACAAAGTCTGATTACCCGCTAACTGAGTCACTTACAAGAAAAATCGCCGGCTTTAGTAAAAAATACAGCTGGGACCAGAAATAAGAAAAGTTCCGTATTGTCAAAGCACAATGCCTTTGATGGGAGTGGAAGAGTTTAAAGATGTCACTGGAGAGGCATTCGCGTCTCATGGCGCAGAGGTGCGGCCGGCAGCGTCGTTTGCCAACTGCTCTAGGGCTGACTGAACTGACCAAATTCACAATTTATGAACAGCTTTGGATGAAGCGAGATAATGCAGCAAAACAAGCAGTTTTTGCTCAATCCAATTCAGAGTAGGCTCTGAATTGGTCTCATATCATTTTATTATTGTAATGACGTTTGCGTTCTGTTATGTATTAAAAAGATAGGTCTTTTTAATACATACCAGAACGCAAACGTCATTACAATAAATAATTAATGATAAGAGACCATGAGGCAACGTCAGATTATGAATATCAAATATGATTTTATGATTATAACCAGAAAGATGTCAGTTCTCGCCACTTACTTTAATACCGTTTCATAATTCCGCTACACTCTGAAGTAAATATATAATAAATTACATAATTTTGACTATTATTGCATGTTGCAAATAATCGACGAAAAACATTGACAGTAATTTTTATTTTTATGAGCAGTGAGAAACTGCGGCAGTGACAACCTTGCTTGGTCCGCTAGACTTGATAAACTTCTGCAATCCAAGTGCGGTTGTGAAGACAAATTGGATTGAAACTGTTCCACGGCTTTTTTCTAATCTTTGAAGTTCACAGAGTAATTATGATTGGCTAACTTTTTATTTCTAACACATGGCCAGTGCAGATATTTGCGGTGAGACATGCAACTGGTAATTACGAACACGCAACCCAAAGTTAAGGCCCGTGTAGTGAATATGTGAATTAAAATGGAACGTCGAACTACGTTTAGCTCTATTACTTGGCAGTTTGATGCGCACAAACTGTCAAACTAGTGATCGATACAAAAAACTGGAGTAAAGTAAAAAACTGCTTTATTTACTAACTTATTACAATATGAGTAGCTGTTGACTTGAACAATAATAGACACAACACAGTAACCGGTCAGGTAAATCTAACCACAGAACAGCAAAATTGATGAAATATCAAATATCAATATCCATAACGCGCAATCGTTTTGCAAATCTAAATGGGCGTCATATCGAGGTCGTCCACAATATAAATTTAGTTCAATTATCTGGCTTTTCAGGTTTAGATATAACTGTTACCTGTTCTAGGTTCATTTCATTTTATATTCCGATGGCGTTCGAAAGTGCTGCGGTGATATCGTCAGTTTCTTTGGCGAATGGCAGTGTAGTGTTAACATTTATTATTCTGGAAGTAGCCTCAAGACGGCCGTAGAATAAATAAGCATCTTTATGACTTCAATCTCAGATTTGAACGGGCCTAAAATATTTGGTTCTAGTGTGTTTGTTTTGGGTAAATAACACCTTGTTTATTTGCAATAGTTTGAAGTTTAATAGTTAGACGTAATGTTACTTTTCCAGTCTGACACAATATGACAATGATAAGCAATCCTTAAACGTACGAAGGTGTTTCTACCAACGCCTGTTGGTATTTCAAAATTAATTTTTAGAATTAGTATCATTTCGTCTAATAGCGGCCATACACCATACTGCCTATCGTACAATCGGCATGACGCTGCCGATTTGATCAGTTAGATTTGACCGTGTGTGGGCGTGGAATCCATCAAATTGGCATAACAATAGGCTTGATCATGCCGATTTGATCAAATCGATTTGATCATGCCAATTTGATCAAATCGATTTGATCAAATCGGAATGATCAAACTTCAAATCGGCAGCAGTGATACCAACTTAGCAACTTTATAGCTAGATCTAGCTAATATTCGGTAGCTACTTTTTAACCGACGTAAAAAAAGGAGGAGGTTCTCAATTCGAAACGTATATTTTTTTGGAACGAAGTTCCTTATGGCGCGTTGCGAAAGGGGGCTAGGCGGAAAAAATTGTAACGACACTTTTTACAGACTGCGATGGAGTGGAGTGGAGTGGAGTGGAGTGGAATGGAATGGAGGGTCGAAAATCGCCTGAACCTTTTTTTAACTTGCTATCGTTAAGCAAGTTAAAAAACAGGTTCAAGCGATTTTCGACCTTATTGACATTCAAAATTTAGTTTGTTTTTTCTCACATTCTCGTTAGCTAACATTGCTCCTTCATTAAAATCCGGTGTTTGCATAAATGTCAATAAAGTCGAAAATCGATTGAACTCACTTTCACTTGTATTACCAACTGATTCCCACTAGTGGGATAAAACAAGTCGGTAAAAAAGTAGCTAAAAAGTTAAGCCACAAGTTTTATAAAATTGTAGCTGTCTGTCACCGAATAATAGCTAGATCTAGCTATAAAGTTGCTAAATTGGCATCACTGCTGCCGAATTGAAGTTTGATCAAATCGATCGTCATGCCGATTGTACGATAGGCAGTATGGTGTATGGTGTATATGGACGAACTGCCAATTTGATCAAATCGATCGTCATGCCGATTGTACGATAGGCAGTATGGTGTATGGCCGCTATTACTGACAATTCTCAGCATGACAGACGTTCAGTAAGAAATTGTCAATTACGACTTTGTAGATATTTGCTAGAAAATAACATATATCTCGGGGATAACACGTATCTGCGCTGACAGTCACGTAATCTACACGAATGGTTATTGACTGGCATACGTGAGAATATTTGTATAATACGCTACCTCGCTTACTTATTTGCAAGTGATTCAAACACTGGGCATAAGTGCGTGTACATAGTCGTTTAATATTTCCTAAATAATGAAATCAGTGGCATGAAACGTTACGTGTTTCAACGTAATGGCTTTATTTCAATATATTGGTCACACGCCGTTATAAGTAAGTATGCAAGTATTAACGCTGACCCAAATTCTTGGCAGCTCAAGTATGCATTTTGATAAGTAGCGACTCTGGGCTCCGATGGAGTTCCGATTAAATAATTCTAAAAATGTTACCCACACTTAAATGAACACTTGCAACGAAACGGAGCGATTTTTCTCATTTCCAGCTTCAATTTTATTTTTCTTGCCTCCCCAGTCCATTACAGTGCTTGTGGTTCCGGACTATTCGAAGGTTTTATTTGAATGAGACCAAGTCAGTAATTAGTCAGTGCAACAAGAATGCAGTTTTAGTATGTACTGTAGGTACGATATTGAACGGTTTTTCGTTTTGCATTTAAGATAGATGGGACAAAATTTAACTTATTTGCTTTAAAATCCTTTTAAACTTTTAACGGTAACACTGATGACGAGGATAATCAACTATTTATTTCTCCATTATAGACCAGTGGTATTTTCTGAGTTGTCTGTCGACTTGTCAGGTTTGTAGGTTCAGAAATTTGATTTCAAGATATTCATTTTATAACAGTCGTTCAAACCTGTTCACGGAATACAGCTTTCGTATATTTATTTTCACGGAAATATTCATGGCCGAATAATACTGAGTAAGCGGTGGGACTTTACGGTCAGTTTTTCTCCTTTCTTTTTTGTAACAACAAAACCCGCCAAAAACTGCAAAGTGAATTTGAGAGGAAACGAAATTTAATATCTTGGGGAGAGGATGAAAGAATTTCTAAACAAAAATATACATTTCTTTGATAAAGGGGTAGAGAGAATCTACGAGAATATACCTATCCATATCATGAGAAATGGCCAACTTATCATTGGTATCTTGGCCACGATCCTATTAAATCGACAACTAATATCATAAAACAGTAATATTGTTCGACGAGAGTTGCCAAAAGCGTCCGATGACAATACATTATGTTACTGTTAATATCGGCTCAGACGCTGTAAATCCAAGTTGATTGAAGTGCGGGCATGCTTTAGAATATCTTTGGGTAACATCACCTTGGATTCGTGGTTTTGATACCTACTGTGTTCTGGAATACAATGCGGACCCGTTCCGTCGTATAATAACTTGTTCAACATATTGTGTAAAGCCTTTGTGCTCTCATTGGAGGCGTCGAAAGCGTTTACGAACGTAATTTTATTCATGAGCTTGAATTGTCTTTGAGATAAGAATCTCTTTAAAATGCATGTAAGTACTTACTTCTTTAATGGTTATTTGACTTGGTATTTGGTTTATAAACGATGTTCGAGTAATTTGGTATTTTAAAGAAATGTTCGGGTAATAATATAATCGATAAATACATTGTTGTTTGGAAAACTGGAGACATAAAAATTCTTAGGCAAGCCAGTGTTCGTTCAATTATTATCTATTTTCAAGTTTTATCACGTATTGAATGGATGCCAACACACGCTTTGACAAATGCTTTGTTATTAGTACTATTTTCTACAATGATTCTGAAACGAATGTTGGCTGTAGGCGCTATGATATCGAAATCAGTGGTTCTACCTACTCTGAGCGTGGATTGCGACAATTGCAGTTTCGTTCACAAATTATTAAGAGCAAGCTTTATTCCGACTCCTACAAGACCGGTTCTTTAGCAACGTTCGAAATTACTGATGGAGGTCGACTTCGATACTAAAAAAAATCATTAGTTTATTATTTCGTTACCACTGTAAAAGGGATTAATTTCGATATCCGTTATGATGGCCGTCACAGTTAAGAAATTGAGTCCAAATATGTTGAATCATAAAATTCTGTTAATTTTGCATTAGTCACATGGGACAGTAATTTATTTGGAAACTAGTTTAAGAACTTGATCAAAAATGTAAGGTGAGTAGGTGGGTGTCGAGCTAGTATTTATATAAGAATCGACTTTAAATTCTAAAGTTCAAGACTGAATGACACAACGATATAATAACAATAATGAACAGAATAGATCGAAAGGTCACATCGGTCTGTTAGTGTACGATTTCATTTTGACAAGCTCAAGCTCGTAGAAAACGACGTTTGACTATAGTGTGATTTTATGACGCTGTTCCGTAAACGAAGCGGCTCTTTTACTTCACGTCCTCATTACTTTAATGCTTGAAATTTAATTCAAGGAACTGCTACTAGTACTATGATTAGGAAAGGAATTATAGTTGCTAAGTTTTAGTCCGAAATCGTGTAGTTAACTATAAACAAGTTAAGAGTTGGCGTGTCTTGTTTAGGTTTGGCTTAAGCTTCAAATATTTTACCATCCAACATCACTATAAATATTTTTCTGTGTGTTATCGTCTCATTACATTCACATAGAATTTAGATGGCATCAACTCTTTAATGAGGAGGGCTATACATAGACTTCCTAACCTTTCACAACTAGTAGGGCAAATGTATTCTATGCAGGAATTTATCTTAAGGTTCGTCAACATAGTGGCATTATGTTCGCATTCCTTCGAGGCGAACGACAGCAGGCCTTGCGACCACACAAGGTCATTTGTGAAGGGAGACCTGAAATAGGGTCGACGCTCTATTTAGAATTACGACTGTAGATAATTTCCTAATGTTTACTAATGTTTTTTGTAGCCCGTTCAATGTTGTCGACCCATTTTGGGACAAATTGACGTCACTCATCGCGATAGTATTCAGTCCGAGATATCGAAGAGGTTTTGGGGATGTTAAATTTAGGAACGATACATTTTTGTATTTTATAGTTTCATTAAATGAGATTGGTCGATAATAGAACTGTGATAAAGATATTTCTATATAAATACATGTTTCCAAGACATTCGTGTCTCTGTCAACCCTGAGTTAAGCCTACGTGTCTGCGACCGTATTCTAGAACCAAAATTAACGCCTTCTCAGCTATTTGAACCTACTTCCTTATATTTGTATGCAGCTGCCTCGAAACTGGTTTTCGACAACAAGAATATAAGATGAGCGGCTAACAAGAAATAAAAGGAGGTGAACAAAACGTAGAACCCAATTATACTTTTTGCTCTATACCTGGGTATTGATCGATCCTCGAAGTTACAATGAGACAATGAGGATGCCACTGCAATTTATAATGGAAATAAATTATTTGTATATTGGTGCAGAGAGCCAAACAAATCTACGTATCATATCAGTATTGCTTTTATCTATAAACCACTGTCTGAGTGGTGGTCAGGTTATCATTAACGCGCCCACGTGCATGAAACGTATACAAATGTTTTTTGTATCGGTACCAGTTCATTAAGTAAGTCTTGTCGAGATTGTGTACTATGACGTTAATCTTTAAATATGTATCTTGTTATGGTCAAAGAAAAGGAACAGTCTAATGACCAATGAGGCAATAAACTCTCGGATAAAAACAAGTGAAAGAGAGAGAGAAAATAAGGCCGTCTTTGACAAGGTTCGCAGAAAAATATTTAATAAGCCCTAATCTCTAGCGACATCCGAAGCTCACGATCGTTCTCTATTTACACCGTTAGGATAAGCTTTCTTTACAAGTGTAGCTACAAATTCAATATAAATGTTAACTGCTACTAAATCAGTCTTTTGTACTGGCTATAGCTATAAATATAGATAACTCTGGATAACGTAGAATGCAGAGCCATTGTACTACTTTGACAATATTTATCGGACTGAATTTGTGTTCATGGTATGAATAAATACAGAGAAACTTCTGATCAAGGTAGCACGTAGAATCGAGTGTCAATATTGGTAAACAGCGTAGTAAAAATTCGTTTAGAGGTTTTTTACAACAATTTACTAAAATCCGAACGCAAACAACAATTTACTGTTATTAAATAAAGGAAACATAGATTCATAATATTGATAAAGATAATGATCAGAATCATAATTAACTTAAAACCTGTAGCATTCTAAGCTAAACCAGCGTTAATGATCAAAACGGAATTCAAACCAATCAAATGGAATCAGTAGCTGACCAAGTATCGCACGACGACACTCTGCCACGACAGGTCGGCAAACCGTTATACAGAGATTCCTCAACGTTTCCTAAATAATGCTACTTGAATGCGAGATGGCACGAATACAAATTAACAAGTTTTGTATGTGGACCGACAATCGTGAACATTATCCAACTCACATGAGCCAAACACACGAAATATTGTGTTACTAACGATAAAAATACGTTGAAGAATGCTTTAGCATTTTCCATTCTTGTTGGATTCGATTCTATATTCATAGGAATTCGCAACGATGGTATTTGCTCGAATATTGAGCACTGCGATACTTATTTGATTCGGTTATGTGACTGGATAAATATTCTTTCCCAAAATCTGTCATGTTCTTCAATTCCTGGTGGATCCGATTATGGAGAGTTTCAGAGGAAACATTCATTTGAGGAAATACTTAAAAGCGATGCTGTAAATGAAATTGCACCTGAATTAAGTAATAAACAGTTTAAGTAAACACCCCATTGATCAGTTAACTAAATATTAACATTTACAGGAGATGTCTCTCGGAATGCTTTTGAGAATTAAGTTCGTTAGAGTGACTGCACTTAGCGTCTCTAGGAAATTAATTTTAGTTAGAGCATTCGGACAGAAAGGTGCTTCAACAGGTTTACGCTCAAAGTTTATACTCTTTGCGAATTTGTTCACTTTTTATACAGTCTAAAATTCTTCATTATCCATAGTGCTTTTTTCGCTTTATTTATGATCGTGAGTATTCTTGTGAGGACGACAAGAATACTCATTTAATTAACAGATACTTTTAATAGCTTTATGATTTTATTTTATGCTTGCTTTATTTAATATCTGCAGATACCACATAATTCTCTGCTACTCATAATTTAATTAATTACACGACCCTTCTTTTCTAAATTGGATCCTGGAAGTTTTTATTGATAAAAGTTTTAATGATTTTTTACTGTTGAATCCTCAGTTTGACCTTCTGTTGGCATTTTAGTAATGACACCAGTTTCTCGAAGGCAATTAAAAGAATATTATCGCTGTAGTCGTTTAAGATGTTGCTTAAAGATCTACTGCAGATGATATTATATTATTTGTTCTGATATTGTGGTACTGAGATATTCTATTCTTCATTAATTAGTCTTAAGTTTTATTAAAATCATAGAATTATACCATCTAAAATCGAATTCTATATCTTAGATGATACACTGAAAAAATTTTACTTTAGCAAAGTACCTTTTTGGCTCGGTTACAATCATATTGGTAAATTTTAACTAAGACTTGCCTAAAAATCTACAAGTAAACTTGACAAAGAGTAGACTTGTGAATATTGTTAAATATTCTTGGCTAATAACCAATAAGCATGTTGTTGTTACTAAACGAGTATTTCACTCGGTTGTTTTTTCCAAACATCTATAGTTAATAATAGATAAGTACAACTCTGTTGATTGTAATCGAGTAATTATTCGGTTGTTTTTTACAAACATCTATAGTTAATAATAGATAAGTAGAACTCTTCTGATTGTAATCGAGTAATTATTCGGTTGATTTTTACAAACCAACATATTTATCAATACATAAGATTAACCGATTTGTTGCCACCTTCATTTTCGTGAACATTTCAGCCAGGCCCCATTCATTGGTCGGTGGATCACCATTTGAGTCATCGGCCTCCCTGAAGGATGACTCAACTGATGAGTCATAAAATATTTTTCATTTAAAGACGTAGGAAATTAATCTCAGCTAAATCAAATGGGCGGCTGCCATTTTTCTTTACTCGGTTGCTTCTTGCAAACTACCTCTGTTAACGGCAATCGGTTCGTGTCGTTTAATTTTAACCGAGTAGCTAACTCTGTTAAAAATAATCGAATCGTTTGGCTAGCATCAATCAATCCCATCATTCGTTTAGTCTCGGTCGCTAGTTCGCTCGTTCATTTGCTCGTCGATTCTCTTGAAGTAAGCACGCGTGCATGCGCTCCTCGTTCGTGGCTCCGCTGTGAATATTGGGTGTGTGTGATAAGTTTGGACAAGTGACACGTTGTTTGGACAATATTATGGACGATTAATGAATTAAATTTGTATTATCAATAAAAATACTTAGGTCAGTACTTCCAAAGTTTTTATATTTCAAAGTGTATCTACTTTCGAATATAAAAACTTTGGAAGCATTGACCTAAGTATTTTTATTTAATACAAATTTAACTGTCTTTATGCACCGAATTAAATTGATTACGAATACAGAGTAACACTGCTCTAACTACCGAGTAGGCTGGCTGTGGCTACAGCTTAAATTGGTTAAGAAAACCGAGTAACACTGCTCTAACTACCGAGTAGGCTGGCTGTGGCTACAGCTTAAATTGGTTTGCAAAACCGAGTAACACTGCTCTAACTACCGAGTAGGCTGGCTGTGGATACAGCATAAATTGGTTAAGAATACCGAGTAACACTGCTCTAACTACCTAGTAGGCTGGCTGCAGATACTGGATATAGTGGTTAAGTATACTGAGTAACACTGCTCTAACCACCGAGTAGGCTGGCTGCTGTTACTAGATAAATTGGTTAAGTATACTGAGTAACACTGCTCTAACTACCGAGTAGGCTGGCTGTGGCTACAGCTTAAATTGGTTAAGAAAACCGAGTAACACTGCTCTAACTACCGCGTAGGCTGGTTGCTGTTACTAGATAAATTGGTTAAGTATACTGAGTAACTCTGCTCTAACTACCGAGTAGGCTGGCTGCTGTTACTAGATAAATTGGTTAAGTATACTGAGTAACACTGCTCTAACTACCGAGTAGGCTGGCTGTAGATACTGGATAAATTGGTTAAGAATACCGAGTAACACTGATGTTATGTACCGAGTGAGCCGGCTGTAGTTAAGTTAGTAAAACTGGCTAAATGCAGCCAACTTAACTCGGTCGTTACTAACGTAAGATACTGTGTTATTTCTAACCAAGTAAAATTGGCTAAATTCAGCCAACTTGACTCGGTCGTTACTAACTTAAGATACTGTGTTATTTCTTACCAAGTATTTTTAACCAATTTTAACGGTTAATATTTAACAAGTAATGTCAGCAAAGTTGACGTATTTGTTTTTAGCAACAAACTTTGCAGGTGCTATGTTGACAAACATGCTGGGTTATTTTTAACAGTATTTTATTTATTTTTAATCCTTACGTTTTTTGAGTGTATACGAGTACCATATTGTTTCTGAAACTGTTGTTAATATTCATAAAAGAGGTTTAAATTATTATGGTAACTTGGACATTTATTTTTAGTTGCTTACACTCATAGCCCACCCAATGGACAAGTTTGAATACTACATATTATTTCCTAAACAAATGCAGAAGGAGTTTTGTAAACTTTGAACTAAAATGCCATAAGTATCATGCTTTTAAGCATATGCTGCCAATTGTTACAATTTTATCATTTGATTTTTGATCTTATCATTGAAATAAGGTAGGGTTTAATTAAGAATTTAGTATTAGTCTAAATGATACGCTGAATGGTCGGAAGTGTATAAGCAAGCGAATTATTTCTGGATAATCAAATTCATTAGTCTTTGAACTTTGAACCAATAGTGCGGAATGACCAATTTGTTCCGCCAATATATTTTAAAACAATGGAGAAAAAAGACTTATAAACGAATAAAATTAACAGGAAAATGCTACAAAATTTTAAAATATGACTTAAAAAATCTGCGATCCTGCCAGGATTCGAACCTGGAATCTTCTGATCCGTAGTCAGACGCGTTATCCGTTGCGCCACAGGACCTTGTACTATATGTGTTAAAAACATCGCTCATGTTAGACTATGTCGCAAAAAAGTATCAATGTGGTTTCAAAGTACTAATTTCACTTTTGAAATCAATTTTATCAAGCATATTTTTTCATGCACGATATTTTTTAGAGATGTTTTTCATAACTTTTAATAAGATAAATCTTGAACCAGTTAAGTTATTAAAATAATTTAGCTAGTAATAAATAAAATTAAGTTATTTACCATGTTTTCTAGCTTATTAGTTGTTGACCCAGTTTTCAATTTCGCTATATTAGAACGACTGTATATTTTTACCAGGGAGGAATCACCTAGGGAGCACAATTTTCGAATTAAGTAATGCTCTTTCACGAAGAATTCCTGGAAACGGTTTATCTCAGCTGGGCATAACTTTAGTAACTCACTCTCAACTACGTAATATTTAAATCCCTTTATATAAATTATGTACTTCCATAATCGAGTTATGACGGCCATCTATTCTGCATAATGTCATTTCCGAACTTTCACTTCCACTGAAAACTTTCCAAAAATGCGTCCATCGAATATCATCTTACACATTTGACGTTTTTATTACTTAATTGTCGTAATATGGTGAGTTATACTATATATTTTGCGAAAATTAGAGAATAAGACTGATTTCTCTGTGTTTTGCCGAAATCTTTATTACTTTAGCCAAGTAAAAGTTGCTATCGAATCAATTTCGTTACAATTGTGAATGCACGTTTCCTATTGTAAGAAAATATTCGCGTATTCCAGGTCGAATAGCAAGTAATGTCGGGTGTGTTGAAAGTTGCGCACGCGACTCAAGCGCGCATGACCCCCTTAGCGCTAACGGACTGGTAACCGTTGGCTCGGCTCACGTCTATGGAACCAGACGTATCGCTTTGCGGTATTAGCCGCTTGAGTTATATAACTATTGAGCAATTTGAGGGACCAACGTGGGAGACATGAGACCTTAGAAAATTTCGAGAGTGTAGAACCAATATTTGCTTATTAGCAAGAATGTTGTGTTAAGAGGTGTGTGCGGAAAACTGATGACGTCTTGGAGACAAGTAAAACCATTTGTTACTATGCTGTGTTTTTGCTAGTAGAAACGTAGTACCCAAACATAGAACTCATAAAAATTCTTGCTCAATATTACAATACCTATTAAGATATTTTTAAATAATGATAATACTCAATTTACAGTCACCGTTTATTACCTGCCATATATTTAGAAATGACGTCAAGAACCAACTGGCAACCGGTTGTAACAAATATAAACGAATTCTAGCGACATTCGCATTCAAATCAGAGAAACATCGGAAATAAATTTTGTGAAGAATCTAAAGATCATTTAGTTTTCTTCACGAGTTTTTTTCCAACAATTAGACACAGTTTTACTTTGTGCAGTTTTTGCAACAATTATAGTTTTGTTTGGTGCAAAATGCAGGTACTCTACTTTCCATGCGGGTCGAATTGAAGCGTGGATTGTGAAAATTAAACTATCTTTTGGCGTATGTTAAACTTTCTCCTTGTACATGAATCTGGTAGCATAATAATTATGGGCATGGTGTTTGATCAATTAGAGCATCATAATCGTATATGAGCGAGTAATTGGCGCAATTTCTTTAAAGCGATAGGTTGATGAATCAATCCCCATATGTGTTAGAGCTAATATTAAAATTGTTTTCAATGAAATTTATTGGCAGATTTTATTGGTGAGAGCGTGGAAAAATCATGAGAAATGAAGAGCAGAAAAGTACTTGTAAGCAATAAAACACTTTCAATCGTAGAGTTATTCATGTTTTGGTTATTATGATGGGTTTTTTTCATTTGATAGTCTGTACATCAATTCTTTATGTCTTTGCTACAATTTACAATTGAGTACTTTCATGACGGTGTAATTTGTATTTCGATACTAACACTCCAATTTTATCTTGTCAGAATTTAAGAACCCTATTCACTTCATTCAATTCATAAATGCTAAATATACATACCTACGCATGAGACTAATCTTATCAATTGAATATCTCAAACCCAACGTTGAAGATCTTAAACCTCTTTTTTGGATTCTAAAGCGATGATCAAATAAAGCTTTATTTTGTCCTCAATGACCTGTCTGCCCCTTTTTGCCAGACTTCGCTTATAATGCTCTCTTCGTTCATAATTATAGCACAACATGAAATGTGCAGGTTTTTGCTAACGTGGGATTTTAGTTCATCTTGTAATGCATTATTATGAAGCGTTTCTGGTTTCGTCTAGTTCCTGCTTATTGTCATTTTTCTTTCAGCATCTGGGAAGGCTTGACAAGCTTTTTACTTGTTCAGATTTATTGCTGAATGGGTATTAGTAGATTTTGCAGCCGCATTCCGACACGTTGAATGAGCATTCTACGGACATGCTTTTGTAGAACGTGCAAAATATTCTGCGTCATCAACTGCAATTAGGTGATTAATTACGTCATTATTAGTAGTCTTCATTAAAATATTCGTCATTATATATTCTTCGATACTCATCGAGAATTCTCGATTCATATCACTGAATAACAATTTCTATGCACAAGAGGATATTTGTGAACAACCTTCGGGTCGAGTCGTACGAATTTCTCCGTGAAAAATGATTTATTCATCAGAGCGCGGCAGCACCCTATCGGTACCACAAACCTAATTTAGTAGTATGATTGATATGGAATTGAATATTTTTATTATAATTAATTCCGTTTCTTTTTATAATAAGTCTCCGAGGAATGAAAACGAGCTCCTGGGGTATGGAAAGGTTACAATAATAGCAACTTTTTCCTGTTGACAACGAAATTTATACGTGAAGAAACTCCACCGGTTAACCTTATTGCTATTATAAATGTGAAAGTTTGTAAGGATGGATGGATGTTTATTCATTTTACACACAACACACAATTCTGGATGGATTCATATGAAAACCAACAAATTGTTTATGTACTAGCATCATGGCTTTTTATTAGAACTTTTATTCCGGTAGTTCAAACTTGTGGGATAATCTTTGAACTCCACGCGGACGAAACCGCGGGCATAAGCTATATCAGAATATACTGAAAACTCCATAAAAATAAGGCCTAGTTTACTTCTATACTATTGCTCTACCCCAATGGTAACTACGGCATGATGGCCTACCCCATCATTTCCGTTATCTATAGCTCTAAACCATAGGTATCTTTTGGAGCGGCTGACAACTCTATAAAAATAAGCCCTTGTTAACTTCTATACTAGAGTCTAGTTTCTTGGAAGATAACTAATCCGTCGTTTAAAAAGATTAGAGCATTTCTTGTAAAGATTTTAGACCCGTTAATTGTTTATCTTTCCTATCCAGAAATGTGTTAAGTCTATGAAAGTTATAAATTCATAATCATTTTTAAGTTTTCCTGGAAGGTATAGCAGATAAGTTTGTTTAAATAGCCAGGTTACTAGAAAAAGATTCATTTGAACAGGATACTATTGGGCTGTGCCAAATATGAGCCACTTTTGGCACTGTTTGGTGCTTTGGCTCTAAGTGTAGGGGATTATAAGCGTGGTTTATTTATTGTTGTATAGCTGTCTTCTTTGATTAAGTTATTATCTGTAGCAATTGAGATTATGCCAAGTTTTAGCTTTGTAAGCGGCATTGTTAATGAATTTTGTTTTAGCAAGGAGTATTATATAAGCTCCTTCTTTAATTGCAAAAGTGCTATTATAAGCATAGATTAAATTTTGAACTTGGTGTCACCAAAAATTATGTCTTTATTATTTTGTTTTTTTGTGAGAAGAGTCTCAAATTTTATTTGTTAACTCCAGGAAGATGTCTTCATGTCTCGATATGGCAATCTGTTTTGAAGAATTTCTTTAACATTTTTACAATAACTTTGAACTGGATTGTCAAAAGTTTATCAGTATTGACAGTTACAAATGTACATTTTTGAATTTGCCATTATTGTTGTTCTAAGACACCTTGTCTGAGCTAGACTTTAAAACAAATAAAGTGTCTAATTCCGTATCTTATGTCTGTGGCAAGTTTTCTTTTAGGTAATCACCTCAAAACGTAAAAAGTTTATCATAATTTATGAAAATAGAGATGCGAGGGATGCACTCAGGCGCATCGCGAGTTACCGAGGCGCTGAGTGAGGAGGTGCGGAGGGAACCGCGGGGTAGGGGGGGGGAGACCGGTTCAACCTCGTCACTAGTATACTTGGCTCTGTCCCCGTTTACCTCCGCTTCATGTTTATAGTGTAATAATTCTGATTTTCCAGTATATACTTTATTGGTTTCTTTCTTAATTATGTTCTGACCATGGGTTTAATTATCGGATATCAAAAGGTAGTGTAATTGTTAATTTCTCATTTATCTGTCGAAGTTTTTGATTTTCTTATTTGTTTTATACTTTAGTAATATATCTATAATTTCGTACCATATTTAATTCCTACCTATAGACATTGTTAACAATCAACTTAAATTCCCAAATAAATTAAATTTGTATTTAATTAAATTGTTTTGATGTTCTTTTAATCACGTATGTTAATCTAAAAACTGAACTAGCTACATGATGAAGATAAAGTCAAATCCCACAATTATCCTATTCCAGATAATCATAAAGATAACAATGTGCTATAACAATGTGAAGCACTTGAGATGCAAGTCACAGCGGAGCGCGTTGATGTCTTCCGTTTGATGGCATAATCCCGAGCTTTTATCATCACGAGCAATTCGGCAGTTACCGCACAGTTCTGTCAACAATCGCGTTCGTTGACAACGACATAATAGCCCCATAGAACGCTAGAGTCAAAAACCTCGTCCGGAAGAAAGTTGTTCAGCCGAAAGCGGTCTCTCGAGATCGGAATTTTGGTCGGACACGTATCACTGACATACAGCCGGCGCGCCCACCTGCTAGCAACCACACCTGAACCAAAAGTGTGTCAACATCGCTGACTCCTCGAACTCGACGATCGATCGTCGCAACTTTCACATTACCTTAAATTAACACTCGACTGAGCTAGCACTGATACATCTAGATACTAAAGATTAGGACGTACCTTTTGCACGCCGCGGGGCGTTCCAACTAAAAATCCGGTTAAGCACTATCAGGGGTTGGGGTTAATACACGGCCACTGTGCTTGTACACAATTCACAACACCTGAGTCACAAGGTTTGCCACATGTCGGCAGGCCGGTGCGGTCGCGACGGCCGCCAGTTCAGCACTGAGGCTTTCTTCGAGACGACGCGTGCGCGCGCGCAGGTAAGAATGAGACTACGGTTACCTACACACCGCTACGGCCGCTACGACTGTGTGCGTTGACTTCGCCCGTCGACGTGTTTCAGACGTAGTAGATAATGTAGTTGCATGTGTTTATTTTTCATGTTAGACTAATTTACAGTGTCGATATTTTCATAGGTAGCTTGTTTATAACGGTTTTATTGAGACAATGGAGTTGTTGCTCATGACGTTTTATTTAGAACAATTAAATTACATATTTTAACGCTTCCACCGACATTTTTAAGATTTATCTAGAAATCCCCAAATGTAAAAGACTCCGTTAATTGAATAAATAACAGCTTCGTATTGTTTTACTTAGAAAAATTTTTTTAACTGACCAAAATTCTATCCTACATCTTTTATCACCTTATAACTATTCTTAATCAACACTACCGGTAATCTGAACAGCAACGCTTCCCCGATCCGCTATCACACTCTTGCGCATCCACTATCCGTACACACAAATACAAAGCTAAGCAGTTGTGGGTTACGTATTTAATATTCAAGTTAACGCGAAAGACAACGGCACACTCACTCAACTGCTAAGACTAGATTTTTTATAAATACCATACATAGTTTTTTTTTAGAATTTCATACTGTTTTAGAATCAGCTACGAAAACTCTGACGGGGCCCCCTTTTAGAGGGCCAAAGCTTGCCGGGGTCGCGGGACTATCTTGTCAGATTCCTGTGACCGTAGAACGTAAAGGGCTATTGAAGGAACACCGTTAATTTTGGTCAGTACGAGTCTGACAGTAACTTCCGTCCCGCCCCGGGCGGAGGACTCATTTGATGATTTTATCACGATAAGAAAAGCTTCGAAGACTATTGGAACGAAGTTCATTATCGCGCGTTGCGATGACTAGACGGAAAAATTAAGACGAAAAGTTGTAACGACACTTTTTGCTATAGTAAGCTTTTTCTCATTCTCTGTCTGTCTTTCTCTCTCTCTCTTAGAGAAAGCAAGCCATATATTTTCGTTTCGTCTTTCTATTTCGCGTTGAACAGAGTGGTGTCGCGACGATTATTTTTGTTGAGTGTATACATGCGCAGTAACTTCGTTCCATCCGGGTGTCCCTTGACACCTCTCAAGTTTTTTTTAACATCTGTATGAGGTCTCACTGCAGGACAAAGAGCTCCTTCCGTCCTCAAAAAATTAGTCTAGCACATCCCGACCTTTTGGGCGTGCCGCGGTTTTTCCTGCCAGTTAGAATCAACAGAGATTGTATTTTGACCTATTGCACCTCAGATATGTGGCTGATATGACCTGCCCAGTTCCACTTTAACCTAGCAGCTGTCAGGCCAACATTAGCTGTTACATAATTTTTTGTAACTGCACGAAATATATTCTAATGCCGAAAGCTGTATTGATTACCCAAACTTGAACTTCAATTTTATGCTTAGACGTTAGATAAGCGTAATATTATGATTCATGAATTTTATATTAACTTTCTTTCATAAATGAATATGCAGATTTTTTTTCATCGACTATTCAAGTCAAAAGGTCAATGACAATAAATAAATAAAAAAAAAATCTTGCCAATTAAAATTAAAACAAATAGAAATTAAAAAAATAAACATTCAACAAAAAAAAAATAGAATTGAAAAGAATGATATAAAACTTTCATAACAATACAATTATTATTATTATTTTTATAACAATACAGTTATAAAAATAATAATTTGGATTAATACATTAAAATTTTTAAATAATTCAATAAATAACTATTTGCTATAATTTTGATCGTATAATATGTGCAAGAACCCCTTTTAGGTGAAGGCCTCCTCCAGAGATTGCCATGCATCCCTATTGCTTGCTACTGTTGCCCAGTCCCTGCCGGCTATCTGAATGATATCATCTGCCCACCGTGTTCGCGGCCTGCCTCTCTTTCTGTGGCCTGCTGGTCCAGGCCATGCCGTGACTCGTATGGTCCATCTATCATCATTCATTCTGGCTACATGGCCCGCCCATCTCCATTTCCATTTTAACCTAGCAGCTGGCAGGCCAACGTTAGCTGTTACATAATTTTTTGTAACTGCACGAAATATATTCTAGTGCCGAAAGCTGTATTGATTACCCAAACTTGAACTTCAATTTATGCTTAGACGTTAGATAAGCGTAATATTATGATTCATGAATTTTATATTAACTTTCTTTCATAAATGAATATGCAGATTTTTTTTCATCGACTATTCAAGTCAAAAGGTCAATGACAGAGGCGAAAACAATAATCATAAACAAAACCTTCTGAATTATAATTTTGTTTAAAATTTTACTTCGTTTATGTTTCAGTTTAAACAAATACAATCACATGAAATCATTTTAACAAGTATGTTCACTACCCAGTACATAATAATACCCACTATGCTTGACAATTAGCTGGCTTACGTCTTTTTCGTACTCGTCTCTGCGATAGTTTTTTTTTTAGTTGAAAAAATCATTTAATGAGTCTTCCCGCCCTGAGATGAGTGGAAGGGACTGTCAGACTCCTACTGACTGTAATCCAGTGTGTTCCTTCACGGTTACCCGTTTGGACAGTTCCGAGATCCCGGGGGAAAGTTTCGCGATGCGATACTCGAATACTCCTTTCGCATCCTTATTAATCCACTTAAAGACATATCATTCAATCTATCACTAAACTTATATCTTCTATCGCTATCTTCTACTAAACACTTCGACCCTCTTTTCACCTTGTTCTCCGTCTTCCACATCCAGTCTTATGCAAAATCACATAAAAAATTACAATTTCCATGTTTCCCACTAATTAGCAGTACAGTAACGACTAAGTAGTGAATATGCTTCAAAGTTTACATGAATGAGCGTTTACTCAAAGCATCTTAAGTAGCACATACTCGTATGTGACAATGGGTTAACAATGTGGTGGTACTTTCCCCGTGCGTGACGTCACAATTCAGGCCGACGACGACTCATGCTACAAGGATACCATAAACAAGAAACCGTTAAGTTTAGAGGATGTACATGACAATTATGGGAAGCAAGTGCTTATGGTTATTGGATTGGCCACCACCAACGGTAGGCATGGTAAAGAACATCAACTGTACGAATTTAGAAAGAGTTCGGTATTTAAAATAAACAAATAAGCTTCATAAACAAAGACAAAGACAAAGGGAATTAAAGATGACACATGCTTGCACTGACTGGACAGGTCCACTCAAATCTGTGTGGTTCTTTCTTCAAAAGACCACCTCAGACACCTGCTTGGTTCTCATATAATTTAATCAATACAAAATTGTCTGGACTTTAAAAGAGATTGTGACCTCTGAGTTTGTTTCGGATGTTTCTTCTCAGAGTAGTCAGGTGCGAAACACCGGCCTCATCTAGTGTAAAATAGTGTCTTTTTGACGTGTAAAAGAGTTTGCCAAAACCAATTTACTAAATAAATATCATTTATCATTTATCATATAGATAAAATATAGTTTGACCTCCAGAGGTTGCTTTATGGATAATTATAATTTTATCATGTAAGCGAATTTCTCTGTAAAAATAATTGCGGTTTATTAACAATCTAGTTTTCATGTTCCTAGAATCGTTTGTTTCTGTTCAAATTCAATCCTGCTTTAATTACTATTATGTTTCGGATACAGAAGACTATAATTGAAACTATTAGGTAAATAAACAAATAAGCTTCAAGGATATTATAAAAAAGTAACCGTTAATTATAGGACTTATAGACAGCCAAGAGAAGCAAGTGCTAAGTGACTAGCATTCGTAAAATAATAGTAAGCGTGGTAATTATAGGCACGGAAACAAAGATTTGGCGCTATTGTGTCCCAGAGACTCAACTTTCCTAATTTGCAAAGGGTTCAATGAACTGTCTGACAATCGCCAATCGATTTGTTATACACAATGTGTAAAATATGGAGGAACAACTAAAGCAAATACGTGTTTTTATCTATCGAGGACCGCCAACGGTTTGGTGGTAGTAGTCAAAAGAAAGAAAGAAAAAAAAATCAACGTCAAACCGTACACCTACATATTTGAAAAGGGCGATGATAAGGCACCTTTTAAAATTAACTTCAGAAGAGCTTCAGAAGAAGAATCGATTATATTTTTCTTTGTAAAGTTAAAGTAAAGTAAACGGTTAATCCATTCGCAAAGTTGGTACATGATTGAATATTGATAAGTGAAAGGGAAGACGAACGCCATAGAAAAGAAAGATTAATTTGTGTGTGGCTGAGGATTGATAATATTGAAAGAAAATGGAGTGAATGATCGCGGGACTTAAACAAGGGAGAATAGAAGAAGAAAACGTGTTGCGCGGATCCCAAATAAAATAGATCAAAGCTAGGATATAATTGAAAAAAAAATACCGACCGAATTGAGAACCTACTCCTTTTTTTGAAGTCGGTTAAAACAAATATATAAGGCAATAATTTAGTAAAGTTGTTTAAACACTATACGATGTTTATAATTAATGCAATCCCTAGCTCTACGAGTAAACGTGCAGATGAGTTTTTAAATGTTGCATACTGTTTGATTTAGTCAACCAATAATGTTTTTAACCTTTGAGATACCCATAAAAATCTTTTGCCGTTAACATTTATGTTATGAGGGCAATAAAGATCCTAATTAGAAAGAACAGTTACTTATTCCTAAAACTTGAAGAAGTGGGTGTTCATTAGTCTCAAACATAATTAAATTCCCCGTATTCGAAAAGGACACAAAGTCTACGTAGTAACCAAATTAGTAACTTAATATTAGGGCGTCTCACTGTAGTATCTAATTGTATCAGTAAGTTAATTAATGTATATTTTAAGTGGAGCTGTAGAACTTATTTAATTTTAAGGCGACTGTTGTAACCTCTATTGTTGGAAACACGAACTTAATATCCTTTGAGGGTAAAAAAATGTTCTTCATTACATCCACCACGCTTCGTTGGCCTCAAAAATATCTTGAAACACAAAACCTTATCAGACGACAACGCAAAGACATTTTGCAGCAAATCTCTGGCCCGAGATCATGAATCAAAAGGGATACTTTTTATCTTAATAATGTGATGTGTGACGACAGAATTTTTCCAACCCACTCATTCCCTTGAATATGGGATGCACGATGACCTACATTCTGGACCCCGATCCCGATTAAGGGCCCAGATGGGTCCAAGTAACAAACCAAACGTAGTTCGATGTTTTTTTTTTATGTTGCAAGCATGAATGTTGATCCAAGTTTTGTGGACTTGATATTGATCAGACACGGTGAAATAGGAAGACTTTAAAAGGTGACATCACTTGAGCGAAATAGCAGAGAAAAGGAAAAATTGCAGTATAAAGATAACGATTTTGTGGGACCTAAATTATAAATTTAATGCAGTCCTGGTGGCAGAAAAATATAAAAAGTTTAAGTTAAGGCCTCCAATTCGTTCGTTCAAATGTGTTTGCTTCGTTACGAGTAAAAATAGTAAGTGTTACCGAAAATAAAGAAAAATATTTTTAGCCGAGGAACAAATAGAAAATTCTAAACCTAACACCAACGGTGCAATTCCAGCGGAAATCGTTTTTATTGCCACCATATTGCAGTCGTAAGTCAATTCCTAATCCAGAAAAACATTTTGCACGCCACCTGCAAGCGGTCGATAGTGGGTAAAAAGCCTATAGAATCCCGGGATACCGGGATCACGTCAACCGGCAACCGATCACCATAATTCACGGGGCTGTCACATCCTTATATAAATTGGACCCGTCCACTTAGCCGGGATAATACAGGCGGAGGAAAAATGTCCCATGCGGGTTTGCTTACAACTTTAGCTTTGTGGTTTGTTCATTAATCCAAGGGCTGATATTTATTTGGAATTTCACTTTATTGGCGACAATTTACAAACTGTTTTGATGCCCACTTACCATTTGACCATTAAGTTTTTACTTAATGAAATAATTAAAAAAAGAAAAACTTTATAATAATATTCCACAACTATCACACAACGCCATCTAGTCCCAAGCTAAGCAGAGCTTGTGTTATGGGTACTAGACAACTGATAAACATACTTATATATTTCTAAATACCTACATAAATATTATAGATAAATTACACCCAGACACAGAACAAATGATCGTGCTCATCACACAAACATTTGTCCTGGGTGGGAATCGAATCCACGACCTCCGGCATAGCAGTCAGGGTCGCTAACCACTAGACCAACAGGCCGGTCGTATATATTCTTCGGGATAGGGATAGGGATCTTGATTCGTGTTTAAGATACGTAAAATATTTTCAAAAATTGAAAGAATTTTATGAGCGGTAAGGTTGAGCCTAAATATTTTGTTGTTCGTATTTGATGGAGAACATTCAACACCAAATAATACAGAAAACAATGTCCGATGTAAACTGTCAACATGTAACAGAAGATTTAATGAAATAAGCCGCCAGTCAGCAGTTTCTAACATTAAAGGCCGCTACAATATTAGATCTTATGCCTTCGGGGATATGCTGCACTCAAAACGTCGAGGTCGACCCAACATAAGGATACAAATGTCTGTTACACAAGTGTAAAAGGGAAGTTTGTTAACCCAGCAATTTGTTAATTACCAAGTTTGGCTACATTGTCCAAAAACTACTTTTACCTTCTGATTAGCTCGCTAATTATGTCATGGTGTTAAGTTAGTTTAGTTTTGTTTTGGAACTATGGAATTAGTTCATTCTGTATCGCGATTACGTAAGGTTCATGCACTAACTCCAGTAATTACGGGTCTCCAGTATATTTTCTGGTAAATTAACGCTGTATTTGTTGTGTAATAATCGGTTCATTTATCACATGAAGTGTTCTTGGATTTTTTTGTTACTTGTTACAACTACAACCTTTTATTAGATACTTAGTAACTTTTGTATTTGCTTAATAAAATCTTTTATATCATTTGTAGTCTTTCGTCATTGTTTCAGTACAACAATTATATTTATAGTTATTACTTCCGTCTTTAGGCTGCCTTACTTACAAAGAGACTTTGTTACGCATCGTTAGATGTTTACGAAATTAGGTCTTGCCTAGGGTATAAGATTCCAAGAAGTTCCTTAAAGCTCTCGCAATTTCTTAAATTTTTAATTCCGGTACTACGGATTTTAAATAAAGGGTTTTAATTTGACAGTTTACGCTTCCAACGGCAAAACATTAAGTATTCATAGTGATGCAAAGCTATAAAAAACATTGCATTATTTATTTGTAGTTTATCAGTCTTTAGGAACGTTTCGTACGTAGCGTGGCGAATCATGAATATGTAAACAGTTGGCCATTCTGATATTCGCAAGTTCATCCAACTCGCTGTAGTTTGGCACTCATCGCGACTAAGTTGTTCTATAGTCTAGTGAAAACTTAAGTTATTCTGCTCCTTCAGCTACGCTCTAGAGTTAAATTGACCAATATTTCAGCCTTTATTTGTCTCCAACACTTACCACCTACGGCTTCGTCTTTCCTAGAAACATCAAAAGGAGTAATTTCAACGTCTGAGACATTTTCGCAGAAATTATTTCTCTTATAATTTTCACCTGTGTCAGCACCATCTCTCATACTTTAGTTAACAAATTCAGGTTTCATTTTAAGTGTCAGAACTTCTTTTTCGCTTTCTTTTAATGATATCAGTTGCTATGATTTATTTCTAGTAAAAGAATTGTATAAAACAATTGTGTTAAAAGACCGGCAAGAATTTATTACAGTTCTTTATCCTTACAAATCCGAGACATTGTTCAAGGTCTTTCATGAGCCTGTCTTTATTTGGTCCAATTCATCTTCTACGAATGGCAATCCACTGGCTTATATAAGTACTTCTATGGGCACCATAATTAAGTTCATTTTAGCCTTAATTCCGTGTTAAGCTTCCGTAACATGTCAATAGGTATACATTTTCATCACTCTCTTTGTAACATCTGAATACTAATTAATCTTTACTTTCATCCGATTAAGTGTCAATAAAGTTCACTAATCTTTTTATTATGCTAATTAGTTTTGATACATAACTATAGAATCATCAAATGACATGTTAACATCTTGAATCATGACGGTTGTATGCGAGGAGATTTTAGAAAGTGTATAATTTTAGCTTAATTTGAATTGGTAGTTACGATGTTGTATTATTACGATGTGTGCGTGTAATTCCGTATTTTTTAAAGTTATTATAGCTGGTGGCACTTGCAAAACCCATAACAATTGTCTGTTAATTCGTGGGAGAGTGCGAACGGGTGCTTTGAGGTGTGGCGCGTATACTAGCGAAGACCTTACGGTTGTCGATTGGGTCTAATTAGGTGTACTGACTAACGAATTGTAGGTCGTTGGTTTGAACCCAGCTAGGCGTTACTTTGTGTAATTTATTGCATCACAACACTGCTCTCAAAACTGCGATGGTAAGAAACGTGAGCAAACCAGCCGGCTTGTCCTAGAATCTAAAATTCGAAGACATGTGACATCTACCAACACGCACTGGGTTCGCGTGTTGGTTTACAACCCAATTCCTCAACAAAGAGGAGGCCTGTGCCCCAGCAGTGGGATTATGCTACTTACAGTGACAATCAAAGATACGAGGTGTGCAAACCCTCTTCGGCTCTGGTATCAGTTGGTTATGAGATAAATTAGCATGAGAGGACATCCATTAGTGAATCAGCTGTTCAACTGTCGTGAGAAAATTAATTATGTAATGATTGAAAACAATTTTGGTTATTGTTATATTTTGTTTTGGACATCTTTGTCTGCTGGGATCATGTGATTGTAATACAAATTGATTCCCAAGTATTGTAGTTGATCTCTTTGCTGTTAACGACGATCCTTATGAAAATAGCGAAATGTTAGGCCAATAAAATAGAATTAAAAAACTGAAAAAGAAGAGGTGGAACGCTGATCTTGACGGTAATATTTAGGTAAGAGTGACCGAGTATCGAGTTCTGTGGCATATGAATTTGTCGGTCTTTTTTTGTAGGGAATGGCTTTAAGGCTGATAATACTGACATTTCCAAAAAATAAGAGCGGCCAGCGGCTGTACCCCCGTTTATGTCGAAAATTATCCCACAGGATCGTAAAATTTTGATAAAATCTATCCTGTGTCATATTAAATGTCATCCAGATCCGTTTTTACGTGAATTACTAAAAACATCCGTCCATCCATTCAAACTTTCGCATTTAAAGTATTCGTAAGAATTCAGCAGCTGTCAGTAGGACCCTGAATACTACAGTAGTAGGAAATATTACGTGGACGAGACCCCCATTGTTTCACCACGTTTAGTGTTTCCTTGTTCGAATGCTTTGATCACACATTTTTGTGAACTACTGTATTGTATGATCGACTTAGTTGATTTGAATGATGTGTTGTTTTGGCATAAAATCCGTACTCTTTATTATTTAGTCCTAATTATTGCTCGTGGCTTAGCTCACTCCTCACTCCGTCCTATAACAATCTCTAGAATTCTACCAAAATTCATCAAAATTGTTTCAGCAGTTTTGACGTGAAAAAGGGTCTTACAGTCGTACACGCTTTTGTGTATTAGAAATATAAATAGGTTATCTGTTTGTCTTGTAACTTTTCACACAATAACGGCTTAACGGATTTGAATGAAATTAAGCACACGGGTAGATGATGAGTAGAATATAAAAAAATGGTTTAAACCAGAAGTACGTTCCCATGGGATAATTCCAAACCTTGGGCGAAGCCACGGGCGAAGCCATAGGTAATCGCTAGTTTTTGATAAAAAAATTAAAAAGCATGTGATTATTATAGGTACATTTTTATTTTAACCATAAAATAACGTTGGAAAGGATCATGTGCATAATCCGAAATTTTACAAAGAGCTTGTAAAAGCTTTTTTTATTAAATTAAGCAGGATTTTACCGATATGAATGGTTTCAGATTTATTTTGTACCATTCGAGAAATACGTAAAATATATTTCATATATTCCCAAATATTATTTTGTTATTGCCAAAAACATGAACCGTGTGCTAATACCATTTTATTCATGAAGGCTCAGTTTGGTCTCTCGGGAGAGGTCTTAATTACTTGTTTTTAGGGTCACAGTGTAAACGAGTCAGTAGATTAGAGAGTTTTTCCCTTTAGACCTGTATAACACATGTTGGACTTACACTGAAACCGAATTAATTTAAGTTTGCAGACTTGGGGAGTTCTCAAGAATAGGAATAGTTTTGAAGAATACTTGGCGGTTGTCGAGAACTACTTCATTCAGTTGCAAATCGTGGCTGCCAAGTGTAAGGTTTTAGGGTAGTTCTTCAGAGACAAAATTTTCGATGTCTGTGGGTATATTTCCGTAACCAACTAACAAAACGGCATGTAATATTTTTTCCTGTATACTTTAGCTTCAGATCTAACTAGGACAAATTATATTTTTTTAATAGTAGCTATCTAGATACAAAATAAAAAATTTTGAAGTCTGTTCTCCTGATTCATATAGGGCGTCCGTTTCCCATTTTCCGGAACAAAATGGTCGATGTCGCATTTTCCCTTTGATTCATCAATATTAATTAAAGTTATATCGAAAGGTAATGAATTGACCTCTTACAAAAAAAATATGTAATAGTTGTAACTACGTTAGTGTGTTTATAATTAAGTAAATAAGAAGTGTCCGGCGTAAAATACTGATTAATATGGAGTAAGCTTTGCTTGACCGTACTTGGTCGAGGAATGATAATGAGAGTCTGGGATTCCGCATGGGGGGAAGCCTGTCGTACAACGGACATGCTAGAAAGCGGACGTGAGGCTGGTTGGCTTAGAACCCGGTGAAACAAAGGTAAATATCTGATTCATCTGTGCTTGGTTTAGGTACCTTGCTGATTACAATGCCTAATTTATTAATTTTATTTTGCTGTTTTAAGACTTTAATCTGAGTTTCGTGTGATGCCTTTGGGTTATAGATTCGTGTAGAAAAATGACAATACTGAAGTCTGTATGAATTATGAGTTAAGCATAATTTTAGGCATAATCATGATTCATCTGTGCCTGATTGATATGTTCAAAAGCCCATATGAATCTGAAAATAAATTAGTTTTCCCATTTTCCAGCAAGAAAGGAACACTTTTGTTACGTTATTTTACTTTTACAAGTCAGTAGAGTGTGTGTGAGACAATTTTGACATTATTCTCCGGTATTTATTCACAATTCAAACTCTATCTGTTTGTTTTTTTTTTGATATTGCAGTTCACAACAATGCCACTATCAACAGTAGAAATAAAGAGAAAAAGAGACTCATAGAACGTACGAATTTTTTATCCTTCTAGGATGGAAATTGGAAAATAAGAAAAGATTCAGACGAGTATGCTGCGTGGAAATTAAAATAATTATATTTGAAAAGAAAGGGAGAAAAAGCCAAAGTAAACTGAGAGAATATTATAATGTAGCATTTAAATGACTATCTGATACCTATTTATAACAAAATTCTCGCTTTTCTGTAAGTTTATTTCTGTATAAATATTATTCTGAAAAACAAGAATTTTATTGTTGAATTGACCAGATTTTTTCCTTGATATGATCACTGATAATTGTTTTTATAAAAAAATATTATTGTTGTTATAATATTTTGATTATTTTCTTAATACAGAGCCCATTTTTATTTAAAGTTTTTCATTTTTATTTCTGTTCCTGATTCATCTGTATAAAATTCTGATTCATCTGGGCACTAAATTTTTAAACGTAAATATCTTAAAAACTACTTTGTAAAAACGAGTCCCTCATACAAATATATGTTATTTGGAATATCTATTTTCATATGAACATGTGATACTGAGCTGAAAGTGAAATTAAAATTTGACCATATGAATCAGTCAAAGAATCGAATTTCGAAGAACTACCCTTTAGTGGTCCGGCAGTATAATTGGATACCGCTGAAACAATAAAATTGTTGTTTGCAGGATGGAGTTTCGAAAATGGAGAATGACTACAACGTCTTGTTTTCCGCAAGTATACACTTTAAGTTCAGCAAGTAATAGTTGCCTGACTGGCTCAAAGTAAACATTATAATCCTCAATAAATTATAATCGATCGACTTTGCCACCCCAATTAAGCCGCCCAGAATATAAAAGCAGTATATCTCTAACAAATGATTTCCAAAAATACAAACGTGACATGTATCAAAAAATCCTGGTATCTTATAACTTTTATAGGAACATTCCCGTATCTTTATTCTGTTTAGCATCTGGTTCAGAATTATAACAAGGATATGATGGGCCGTTGACTTTTCCGCCTGACGTGATCTGTATGTTGCAGGCCAATCCAGCTGAACGTGAGTTTACTTCTAACTATGGAGCTACTGACGATGGTTTGTGGGAAAGAAATTTAAAACATGCCGTTTTCAAATCAGTCGTGTTCGTTATTCGTTTTGAGTTTCCGATATTTTGGCACTGCTGTAAGCGTCAAAATCACGGATAATCTGAAGAAATTACACGTGGGTTCTAAGCAATCAAATCGTCTTTTACATTTTTTACAGTTTAAAAACTAATACTGTATTTGTTATTTTTACGCAATTGCGAAGGATACTATAATTGCTCGTCTTTCTGTTAAATAAGGAAGTTTTTAAAAAGACTTTTTTTAAAAAGTAGATTTTTTTAATTTATTTAATATAATAGGTACAGGATTTGTTATACAGCTGAATGACGGTTTTGTATCCTTAAACTTTGTTGTTATTACTGGAAATGAAGTCGTTTAATGAATGTAGTTAAGCACATGCTTTTTTAATAAAAAATCTGCATATGAATGAACCCGTCTGTTAACGTTGTTAAATACTCAGAAAAATATATCCAAAACTGCGCCATTTTGCCCTCAAGTTTCACGCAAGCAAAATTGAAAAAGTTTTTCTCTTATTTTTTGCAAATTCCAATATGTGTGCAAACCTATGGCACAAAACCTATGGCCCTACATACAGGCGTTATCCGGATTAAAAAGTTTTACGCTTCTGCGAGTGATACAGCTTTTTATTGCTTTTACACTCTGTTCGGGGTAAATACCTTTTGGTAATAACTATTTGAATGGACTTTATTCATTTATTTTAATCCTCCCAACAACAACTTGTAAGTGGTCTGTTGGGAAATGTAATTTTTTGTGCTGGATTTTCAGACTACAGCTGGATGTTTGGTGTTGTCACGATTTCACGCGATTTATTTTCAGTATAGGTAATGTGATGACTGTAGCTCGCTCACAAGATTTCAGTATTTTATTTACAGCGTACTTGAGGTATTTACTGCGTTTATTGTATGGAAAAATAGAACAGCGCCTCTAGTGTACGAAGAAGGAACTATTTTTTTCCTTGAAATTAATGACAAAGTTCCAGTTTACTTTACGTCTCAAAAACTGGAAATTCATGATAAGGCCACTGAGCCCTTATCACGATTTTTCACTATTTTACTTTACAGCATCTTTCCAGTATTTACAGCGTTTCTTGTATAAAAAAATGGAACAACGCCTCTGGTGTACGAAGGAGGAACTAATTTTTCCAGTTTACTTTTTGTCACAATAAGTGATAACTTATGATAAGGCCTCTGATGGTGAAAGAGTAAGTACTGGAATACAGAGGGAATATTTTTGGTACATCAGTAGTATGTACGTACTTCTTATTTATATGTTTAGTATTTCAAGGAACACAAAAGTACATAAGCGGATTGAGGCATTTGCTTCCAGTCAACCAAGGGTCTTTTTTTGTACCGATATACTTTAAACTGATTATTTAGATTGTTCAATATTTCTTTTGGAATTATTATGGAAACTGCACTGTCTGCTCTTACAATAAACCATATCTTACTGAGACTTGTTAAGCGGTAACTTTGTTATACGTTATTTTATAAGACGTGCTATATAACATAATGCCTAAACATAACTGGTGAAATGTAGGTATTCTACATGTATTGTGTAAATCATCGGGGAATACAAAGTAAAATAATAAACCAAGCAAAACCCTCGACCTACTTATCATCTCTTTACACGAGAAAACAACTAACGCAGTCACGTCCATCAAAACGTGTAACATGACAATGTTAATTTTATCTCAAGAAAGGCCTAGGCCTACTCGTCACGCAAAGTGTCAGGCCACAGTACTTAATGCCTGTGATTAAGTCATGCCCTTGGCCCTAAGCGAGGCCTTAGCATTCCTGGGTATAAATTACACGATTTATTTCGGATAAGGTTGCGATGTTTTGTCGCAGGAATTACTGGCTGGAGTAAAGGGATGATAAAGATTGTGTTTTTTTCTTTAATATGAACCGACACTTAAGTTATATAGGGCTAGTTTTAATATAGATATAAAGAGAATAAGGCGTCGGTACGGTGCCGGTGGAGGGAAGTGGAAACGTATATTTCCTACTCCTCCACTATTCTTTTCTGTTTAATTTCGAAGCAGGATCCAAGACAGGTAAACTCATTCTCCGGGACACGTCGTGATTCATTGTTTCGACGCTTTTAGGAGTTGCAGTGGTTTGGGAATAGTGGGGTGGGTTTGTCTCAATAAAAAAAGCCCGTCGGTTCATATTATTGTCAAATTCAACCAAATAAAATATTAACATTCACTTGAAAATGTGTGTGCACCTGTGTGTGCGGACACCGCCAAATTGGTGTGTGTGGATTTGATGCCTCTAGATTGTCGAACTGAACTTTTGTAATATTCACACTATGCTTTTTAACTACACTCGTGCAATCCTCGATAATGCAAGTGTTTGGCAAGGGTTTCCTCACAACATTACAAGTTAATAATTGAGTTTAGAATCACATTTAATCCCTATTTTTATATATTTTTTTTACCTTCAATTAGTTCTATTGTATCTTGGGGCAATAGACTAGTCCCAATTATATGACAGTCCACTCTCGACCCCTCGACCTCCAAATAATAGAGACATCATAAATGGTGTAATGTGATTGTGACTAGCTTCATCATATCGAGGAACAACAGGCTTGCTTGAATCCTTGATTTGCAGGCTAACTCCTTCTTGGGTTTAAAAATTATCAAATGCGTCCTCCAGTCCTGGATAGAGTGGAGGGGACTGTACACACTCTTACTAACTAAAAACCACCCTGTTTCTTCACTGTTTTATCAGGTAACCGTGACCCTGGAACGTAAAGGGCTATTGAAGGATCACCGAGGATTTTAGTCAGGATGAGTCTGACAGTCCCTCACGTCTCGCCCTGCATGCGTGGGAAGACTCATTTTCTGATTTTACCACTATTAAACAAGCATAGATTAGGCATATAATTATATTGAGATTAGTAAGTAATATACACAAACAATAATAATAACTTTGTTTTTTATAGTGTTTGTATGAATGACAAAGTTATATTTGCGGTTTTTGAAAATGTACTAAATCTCAAAAACTGCTAACTGTATCTCATCCAAACCAATTTTCTAAAGACCTATCCATAGATACCCCACGTATGGTATTGGTGAAAAAAAAATTGAGTTTCAATTATACGTATGAGGGGCACCCCCATTTGTTTTGTTTTTATTTTTGTGTGAAAATTCTAATGCGGTTCACATAATACATCTACCTATCAAGTTTCAACAGGATAGCTCTTATACTTTCGACAAAAAGTGGCTGTGACATACGGACGGACAGACAGACAGATATGACGAATCTATAAGGGTTCCGTTTTTGCCATTTGGCTACGGAACCCTAAAAAGTGCCTTGCATTCACCTGACCATATCAACTAACCCCTTGTAATAATAACAATGTTATCTCTTGACAATCTTCAATGTCAAGTAAAATTGCATTGACAAAAATTAACTCCACTTTTCTTATACTCTAAGTTATAATACAGATAAACTCAGACGCATTTAGACGCTTTGTTCTAGAGACAGCGTGTGCATGAATATTAATATGAATTGCACGTCTGTTAGTGCCGCTGTGCCTGCTGACTGCAATTGTAAGGAGCTGCAGCTTTCCAATAACTCGCTATCCCGGAACTTTGTGGAGATTTTACTACTAACTTCATATCTATTTTATAGTATTGGACGTAGGTGGTCAAATACATAGCTGTGAAGCTAGAAGAGATGGATAGCATGTCTATCTCATCTCTCGTATTGGTATTTAAGGTCTTTTGTGTATATGAAGCTCTTACGTATGAAAATAATCACAATGGAAAGGACTTTTGAAGAGTTTCCACAAAACACATAATTCATGAAAGCTAGTTATAAAGAAGGAAGTCTCAAAAAGCAAAATTAATTATTTCAGGGAAACTGCTCTACTTTATAACATAATAAGATGTTCAGTTCAAAGACTACAGCTAAAATATATTTCGTTAAACTTGTGAGCAGCTCAAAGAATCTAAGAGGGTATTAAAACAGTATCTCTCGCAAATAAATAATGTGAACGCTCAGTTACCCTAGAATATTTATCACACGTATCATTAAAAAATGCGCTTTCCAAGCGCTTACGCAACAAAATGGGCTCATAAATGTAATGCGAAGAACCCCACCAGCTATTAAGGATTTATTTGCATGGAGTGGGTGGGGCTGGAGACAAGAACAGAAGGTCAATTTCATGCAATGAGCTCAAATGCGACCAGATTATCCAGACTCATGGATAATCTGGTCTCATCATCATCATCATCATCATCAGCCGGAAGACGTCCACTACTGAACATAGGCCTCCCCCTTAGACCGCCACGCCGAACGACAATTCGCCACTTGCATCCATCGGTTGCCCGCGACCCTCACGATGTCGTCGGTCCACCTAGTGGGAGGCCTGCCTACGCTGCGTCTTCCGGTCCGTGTTCGCCACTCGAGAACTTTTCTTCCCCATCGGTTGTAAGTTCTACGAGCGATGTGGCTTGCCCATTGCCACTTCAACTTGCAAATTGTATGAGCTATGTCGGTGACACAGGCTCAAATAAAAAAATCTGGTCTAATCGCAGGAAATTTGAACAGGTCCAAATCCAAAGGGAGATGAGATGTCTGTAGATTATTATTGTTTGCAAAGAACCGTTGACAAATAAAAATCAACATGCCCGACTATATGTGCTAGGTAGTACCTACTTGACGGGGTAACCCAAAGTGGCCTGAAGACGCCGCCGAGAGGTCCGGGAAGAGTTTTCTTTTCTGCCTGAGCGTTCGAGTTCCATGGAATCCTATAGAATGGAGATATGGTTCGGAACGCGAAGAGCACCGCATTTGCGGCGGTGTCCGGATACTCTCTGCGGACCTTGAAAATTCAGGTGAGGGATGTACGTGGAGATGTCGCGCCGGTTCGTACCCATATCCGCAGCAGGTCTCCAAGGTGAAGAGCCTCTAGTCGATAGGTAGTACCTACTTAGGGTTTTAACCTAAAATCACTTAGTTTGTCATCCTTTTAAAAAAACGTGGGAAAAGGCTAGACAGAACTCTCTCCAGTGTACCTTAAATCCCTTCTACCGCCATACAGTTCAGAAAGGGAGAGATTCACCATGTGGAAGACCAGGTTGTCTAAAAAGACCAATTTGGCATCATATTATTAGAATTGTGATAATATTATTCTTTATCTATTCTGTGTTGAGGCCACTAGTTAGCTGTTGCGCGTCTCCAAGCACGGCTGCGCTTGCGCATTTAATTCATATATTTGTTAACTCAAATCACGAAAAATAAAAGTTTATACAGGCCGCTATCATTTTCATTTATTGTTTCCATGAACTATCGTCGCAAACACTATGTCTATAGAGCAATATATTGATATACATTTATGTATAGCAATAAAGTAAAATATTCCATTTTATATCGTCATCGCAATACACAATCTGCTACAGAGGCCATTTAAGACCTCCTGGGATGAATATGGGTTAATTTTGTAAAATATGTCATATCGGTGAATACCGCTTTCTCGTGGGATATTTGATAAGATATTGTATTGACAAGAATTATATCATTAAAATTTCAGAGCAGAAGAGCATTTTAGAGCAGTGGTGGCCCAGTGGTATCGGCCTCGACTTACGAGTTGTAGGTTGTCGGTTCGAACCCCGTCAGGCGCATTACTTTGTGTAATTTATTTTACCACTGCTCTCAAAACGGTGAAGGAAAACATCGTGAGGAAACTGGCATGTCCTAGAACCAAAAATTCAAAGACATGTGACATCTACCAATCCGCACTGGGCCCGAGTGGTAGATTACGGCCCACTCCCTCTCACAGAGAGGAGGCCTGTGTCCCAGCAGTGGGAACATTTATAGGCTGATGATGATTTCATTTCACCCCGGTTTAAACTTTTGTTCGGCTCTCTCCTACGAATATATCTGTGTACTCTCGTTGAATGTACTCAACCTTCTGTTTTATCCCACAGTTTGTGGTAGAGGGGTTCTGTTATTACTTCTAAACACGTCACGACTTCGGCCCAATGAAAAGGGATAATTGCATATACTGCGTCATTATTTTTTCTCATTTCACTTTGTGAGCCGTTTACTATGGTAAATTGTGTTCCGAAAACTCGCACTTTATTATCCGAGTTGGTTCTGGTGCGCAGTTTGATTCAGTGATGCTTGAAACTGAAGCGTTTGTTTTATTTTTGTTGTTCGTATGCTTTGGAACTTGGGTATTTTATATTCTTTATTTTTTTCTCTTGTACCAAACTTTGTGCTCATTAGTGATACTCACTAAATGTGGTGTACTTACTGCCTAAACAATCTATGGTGTTCTCATTGCTGGGAAACAGGATTTCTTACTGTAAGAGGGAGTGGACCTTAATCCACAACGTAGGCTTTGTGCATTGTAGGAAGAGAGAAATGCCTTCTTTGATATTTGGGGAAAGAAAGAAAAATCGTTTGTAGGCACACGCCACAAGTACATACAGCCGGACAACTAGTGCCCATCCCTGATTTAGGAAAGGCTCGATGGATGCAAGAGGAGTGTTTCATTCCAATGATCTTTTGTCTTGCCAAGAAAAACAAATCTTATATACTGTTTATAGTAAGAAATCTGAAAAAAAAAAGACAGCTGAATATTTGTCTTATATCCTATATTGGCTGTTGTATTAAACAACTCCTGGATGGAAATTTATGTGGTAGTGGACTGCGATAGGAAAGCTGCTTGTACAACGAATATACAGCTTCATCTTTCGATTTACATCTTGTGCCGAAATAGCTAAGCGTTTTCTTATAGGCGCTTAAAGTATTATCTTTATAACTTCTTAATACGTTGAGAGAATTTAGATTTTAGACCTTCGGTTTTAGTCCCAATGGAAATCAGACTTGATGTGATCAATACACGGTTGACTGCTGATTTCGTTGCCCTTAATTTCTTACCTCATATAATTCCAGCCGCAATTGATTCGATCTAACCTCACAGAAGATTGATAGCCTGAAAATATTTATGTAAATTGGGGTAAACCGCTCAAATAGGTTTACATTTAACCTTATCGCCTGGTGTAGTGAAACCCATTAGGGTTTAAATGGTTTAAACCTACGTGTCTAGACGTTGCAATTAAAATACATATGGCTTGATCCCTTTTACCTTACCAAATGACGTAACGGTATCATCTCATCAAACGCTGAGTATTTTTTGAATTATGTTGGCGTACCCTTTCAATCCCATCAAATAAAGTTGTACCAATATATCAGTACTTTAAATGGAGCGACTGCCAATTATAGTACCCGTCTGAACTATCAAAGATATTTCAATAACAGTCGGGAAGCTGGAAGAGGCTCTCAGAAAATGATACCGTAACAATGCATCACAACACATTACACAGGAGTATTTCTGATTGGCATTTTCACTGCTACATTGTGTTAAAAAAGAAACTACATATTGCCACGTAAGACGCAATTTCTGTCCTTAATATCTTCGTCACAATAGCCTTAAAACTCGATGTATCACAGAAACTCAAAGCCGAAAACAGTACCTTTTGTTACATTACAGCCAGTATTACCCTATACTAGTACATTTAACATTTAAGCCTTGTATATGAAAGGTATTAAGCATTAATCACGGAGACCCTGTGTCTTCTCTTGAAGCTCGCCATCCCGGTGACAGTTAGATGAGGTATCTTCACAACAGAGGACAATTCCTCGTATATAAATCCGTATTATATATCGGGGTCCACGCAGTAAAACGTTCTTGACAAGTTAACCTCATACTGGGTTGGCTTAAAGCCGTTTAGATAAAGTAAGAGGTTTAGCTCTCTTGAGCCAATTGTTAGTACTACAGAAACATACGTTTTTGGTCGTAGTTTTCAGGATATGTTGAGAATTTGCAGTCGAGTGTTTCTATTTGCAGTGAGGTGCAATACAGAGGACGTCGCTCTCACTGTAAGAGATTAGATTCGGAGTGTTTGGGGGCTGTCGGATTGGACGCGAGTTTTGTCTTATTTCTTGTCTTGGTGTTTTTGTTTGTGAATGGGAATTTGTTTCACTCTTTTAAACTAAAATTAATTTATTCTCCTTGGCATGTGATGGTGAAAAGATTAAAATTTATATTTTATATTTGTCTGGCACAAAATTCAGCTATATGAACTGAAACGTCCAATAGTGAACCGGTCGTCGGTGAATGGTTGTAGAATCACTCCGCTCAGATGACGGCTTATTGCAATATAGTTTTTTTGCATCAGGGCGCAGGTGACAGGGTTTACGGTGCAAGATGAAAGGTGAGTAATTTTTTGCGGAACAAGTTGCATATATAGGTTCGCCTAGTGTGACTTTGTAATAAATGAACGCTCCCATGGTGCCAAACGCCTGCCCGGAGTTGCGAGGCTGTCTAACCAGGTTACCATGGTTCCCGAAAGAAAAGGGCACTTGAATGAACAGGGTAGATTCCGCATCACCCAGGGCGGCAATTGATGATATTACACCAAAAGAAAAGAAAAACCCAATATGTGGGTCCACATAGAACGAGCGACCTCGCGAGGCATTTGCCGCGCGGTGCAGCTCGGTTAGTGTGGTCGTGTCTCTGCCGAGGAAAGCGTGCGCCGCCACAGCCGCAGTCGAGCGACCGAGCGCACGAGCCATCCAGTGTCCAGTGGCTTTTGTTTTGCTCGCGTATATATTATATGTTTCGTGACTCGGTCGAGAAACAATTGCGCGTCCAAACAGAGCAAGCAGCTTCGCGAGGCATTTGCCGCGCGAAGCAAATGCCTCGCGAGGCTGCTCGCTCTGTGTGGATGCACCTATTAACAATAAAATATCCTACAACTTATCGGGGCAGCTTCATCTTTTTAAAATCCTTCATTTTGTGCTGTTGCAAAATTGTTTGAGAAACAATAAGAACATTTTTTTAACCGACTTCTGCAATCCTTCTCCTTAAAAACTTGAACTACCTATGCCAAACTCAGTCCACGTAATATTCGTTCAAAGGTGTATAAAATTTTTTGTTTCACATATTCATATTTTTTATTTCATTTTATTATTTAAGATATTTCATGAAATTCCAAAGTTTCCCGGGCAGACGTGACTGACAACGGGACAAAATTACGCGCCGACCTAATTACGGCCGGGAACTTAATTGCTACAACGACCGGCGACATCTTTAATTTTATTTGCGTTTTATGTTATCCTTGCAAATATTGTAATGCTTTATTACGCCTTATTACTGTGTAGCTTCATAATGAAGTTGAAGATCAAAGTATAAACAAAATCTACAGAAGGTAGGTTTCTTTGGTTCCTTTGCATCCAAATAAATAAAATAAACCCTTGTTTATACACCTATTTATAATCCGAAAGCGGTCGTGTTCATAAATTAAATTGATTTCAATACGGCAGAACTTTTGAGGAGACAATTAGAAAAATATTAAATATTTTTTTTGTAAATGTGAATTTACAAAAAAAATACTTTCTAATAATAAATGATGAAAGGGTTTGTTTTTAACCGTATTGTTAAAATTAATTAAGCTCTGAAGCTCGGTTCATGATTAAAAACATACGTCTGTGATAATAAATCCCAAAAAAAAACAATTTTGGAACTCCCTCGTTAGTCTTGGGTTCTGCTCCACTAAGGACTGGAGTTAATTCAATACCTAGGTCGGGCAAGTGTAATTGATTTTCCATTAGAATTTTTTCACTTACAGCTTTATCATCAATATTACCCAGTTAATAGCAGTGGCGGGGTTGTTTCGAAGAAAAAATGTAAATGATTATTTCACAACTTTACATTACATTCTTTGGAATCCCCTTTTAAGGCCTTGCTTGTGTTGTAAGGTTCTGCTTTCCCAGATTACAAATTAGTCTGGTATATGGGATAAATATAATATACTTACTATATCTAATGAAATGTGGGTGTAAGTGTGACCCTGTTTTACACTTCGATGATGAGTGATGAGTTCCGGCATAGTGTTAAAAAAAATCAATTACCACCGTCTGTCAATTCTTTTTTTTCACTATATCGTAAAAAATCGAACATATAATAAGTAGAAGAGGCAGCTTAACTTGACGGCTACTGTCGTAAAAGAAAAAACTCTCAGTTTATTGCTTTATCTCCACTATTTTCATAGTCTGCCCGTGTGTGATAAGCTTAACTGCTGAACGGATTTATTTGGGCTCGTGTTTATACGAGTACAAGTAACGCCTGTGGCGTCTCCCTTTAGGTTGATAACACACTTAGCGACCGAGCGACGGCGTTAAACGCATTAGCCATTTTGAAGGGCGCTTTCTTCTGCGTTGAGCTTTTGATTTACTCGATAAAAATTGGTCAGACTAAGCTTACTTTATTATTTTGTGTATTATATCGTCAAAATCGAGTAGGGATGACTTGCCTTATTATTATTACTTAAACTGTTCTTATATATCTTTGATAAAAAATTGCCCCACATTAGGATATCTATCTAGGTATTTAAATTCACAAGCGCTAACAGACCCAGAACAACTCCTTGTTCCTTGTACGTCATACAAATGTTTTTACGTTCAGGATTGGAAGATGTGACAGGCAGTGCAGCAGATAAAGCCACGCTCTTAGATGCATGGTAAGCTAAATCACGGTTTAGACCACACTACATACGGTACAAAATCGCTTATCAGTTTTCCTCTTAGGGGGTATCGTAACAATTGACACCCCCAGTTTTATTTTAAGCTGCGGCAATAGCCAAAAGAATGCCTTTGCTAAGTTGGGATGCCAGCAATATCGGGCAGGTGAAAATATTCAACGTGTGGGAAGAAAATTTTGTCCCACGTACTCGGGGACGAGCTTCATTTTTCACGTACTCCTTCTGAATGGAATTTATTCACCTACTGCAATACGCATGTGACTTTTTAGAAGATATCTTGCAGAGTATTTTCCACGTTGTTTATAAAATGTTGTCTTACTAAACATGATACTAGATCAAAATTAAAGAAAAATAAAGATATCGTGAACTTTATTTGTTGTGGAAACAGCATTTTTGAGGTTTGAATATTTTTTGAAATCCCATATAGGTACTTCAGTGTAGATTTGTAGAATTTGTTGTTCAGGAGTACTATTATACAGGGTGTTAGGGACATCGACGCACAAACGGATACCATGGGTTCAGGACATGATTCTGGACGTGTTGGAATTTTTCGTCGGTTGTTTCTATTTATTTTAGATTTTTTAAGTTTGTTTTTTTTTAATAGTGAGCCGCGCTTAAAGTACTACAGGTACTGTGGTACTGGGCACAGTATTTAGGTATACGATGACCTTTCATTATAAACATCTAAGAAGATACCATTTCTAGTTTTATTTACATTGCTACTTTTAGTGAAAGTAGTGAATTAATTACTTTTTTATTAAAAATCTCATTAGGTTAGGTAAGAATAACGATTATGAACAGGCTAATGTAAAAAATAACTCCAATTTCTTTTTTAAAATTTTGAAATTAGGAAAAATCCGACGAAAAATTCCAACACGGGGGGTTCCAGAATCATGTCCTGGACCCATGGTATCCGTTTGTGCGTCGATGTCCCTAACACCCTGTATATTCTGTGGTTTAGGTGAATATTTTAACCTGATTTTACAGCGCAAATTCTCACAGTTATTTTCAACTATTTTTTTGTAGTCTTGTTTGCAAAAGGCTTTTAGCCTCAATGGCAAGTCTACTTCATAATAACTTAGCCTATTCTAAACGAGTCCCCAAAATATTTAATTGAGAAACCGAAGGCAATATTGCGGTTTTTAGTTAGTACGAGCACGAGCCTGCAACAGTTAAGTCCCTTCCGCTGTACTAGGGCGGGGTGGACGCATTTGGCGATTTTACCACCTAAAATAATCTATGGCTGTAGTAACATACGACTATAAGGCTGCTTTTCCACCAGAGATGCGCTATGCTACGTTGCTGCGGATGCGTTTGATATCCACCAATCATATTCACTGGTTTACATAGCACAGCACTGGTGGAAACGGATTCTTGTGACAGCACATCTTCGTAGCGCAGCTACGCATCTTCATAGCGCAGCTACCTTGTGACAGCACATCTTCGTAGCGCAGCTACGCATCTTCATAGCGCAGCTACCTTGTGGCGGCGCATCTTCATAGCGCAGCTACCTTGTGACAGCGCATCTTCGTAGCGCAGCTACCCATCTTCACAGCACAGCTACATAGCGTAGCATCAGTGGAAACGGTCACACAGTTTCGTAGCTCAGCTTTTACATCCTCGCAGCACAGCTACATAGCGCATCTCTGGTGGAAAAGCAGCCTTAAGCCTCCTGCAGACACACGCGATTAATCGCGCGGGGCGACATGTCGCGGTCCATTCGCAGTATTTTTAGAGTGGAAATTAGCTTGGCTCATTGTCGCAGCGCGATTAATCGCGGGTGTCTGCAGGAGGTTTTATGATTGTGCGCTACTCAAACCTACAGTTGCAACAACACTTTGGAATTAGTTTTATTCGCGAATACACTAAGCATAATGTTTGTTTAACATAAGTTGTGTCTTGTGATGTTTACTCGCAACAATATACAACTCGCGCCGTTTGTTCATAACTGTCTAACATGCACATTTTGCCAGATTACACTCTCATACAATATGGTGAGCCCAGTTAGTTTGTTACTTATCTATTTAACTTTACTAACACTGAAATTAATGTACTAAAATATACGCTGTCTGCTGTATGAGCAGTATAAAGTACTGTAAACATGTGTATCTTTTGTATATTTATAAATAGCTTTTGCTAGTGGGGTAATGTAATAACGGGGTAAAAGTTAGACTAATGAGTATTCTAGATTAATATCTAAGTCTGTGTTAAACATATACCGTCGTACCACAAAAAGTTAAACATCAGTTAAACACTTGTATCAAATAAGTGTAACATGACCCTTATATCAAAGTCAAAATAATGCCGTTTTTCAGTTAAGGTTTTTACCGACTTCAAAAAAAGGAGGTTATCATTTTAGACAAGTGTTCATCAGAAGTTTTACTATTTTTTGTAGCAAGACTGAAGTTCATCAGCCATTCTGGTGTAATTGACATTCATCCATGCATCCATCCGAGATCCAAACCTTTTTTTATGCGTGGTAAAATCATCAAATGAGTCCTCCCACCCCGGGCAGGGCGGGAGGGACTGTCAGACTTGTACTGACTAAAATCCACGGTGTCCTTCAATAGCCCTTTATGTTCCGGGGTCACGGTAATGAGATAAGTCCCGCGACCGAGACCTTTGCATTAAAATTAGGAATTTTGGATAGATTGGAAAAGTAGTAAAAAACAACATATAAACTAAATCGTAAAGAGAATAAACGCTGATTAGCTAATATGAACGTTATGCACTGACGGACGCTGATTGGTTTATAGCTGTACTGAAGCCATATTCTAAATAACCAGAAAATTATATTATGAGTTATTAAATTAAGTTAAAGTTAAAACTGAATTGGTTAAATAAGATTAATTAAACACTCGTCAATTTTGTAATCTTCCTAACTAAAGTAAGCTCATCAGTTTTATTGCAATATTTTTACAAGTTATTTCTTGGTTTTATGATTATCAATCTGGATCCAAGTCCTAAAACACATTAATGTCACTGCATGTATTCTTTTACGTGCTTACACATAAATAAATATACAAAAATGCATTTAAGTACCCGATTCTGAAAAAAGCAACCTTCAGGTTTTACGTTATTTGCTATCATTTCAAGTTTTCGAACAAAACGGAAAGACTGACTACCCACTAAGGTAGTATTGGCAGAGGATTTCAGATTCGACAAAAATTCAACCTGAAATTATTTTCAGGCCGTGGTAGATTGCGAGGTGTGCTCAAAGGGCGGAAGTAATCACGTCAGACATGGAGGCCTGGTCGTCCACCAGAGAACATTGTAATCAACACAACGTTGCGCATATGTAGGGACTTGCTTTTCTTCTTTTTCCTGAGTTGGCCACGACGTCTCTTTTGGATTTTCATTTCGGTCAAAGTCTATCGAAGGTAATAGAGACTGTATCAATGAGTATGTTTGTATTTGGGACTCAGATAAATAAATGTCATTGAAGTCTCTTTGAGTTTTTCAATTTTCAATAATATCTGAACAGGGTCAAATTAAATTAACGAGCGAAACTCATCAATTGTCATAAGTATCGAAATTAATCAATGAAAAATTCAAGTAACCATATTTTTTTGCTATTTTCATCTTGGTCTAATAGTATAATCATTCCTCATGCTATGCTACTTTATTTTATGCTATGTTTTTAAAACTAATCTTTACGTAGCATAATAAAAAGTCGCTCCAGTGTGTCTGTACGCGTATTACTTCCGAACGACTGTACAAAATTGGATAACTCTATTTTTAATTGGGTTTGTTATTTTCAGAAAAAGATTTTTATGTTTGTAATGTTCGTTATTAACAAAGTTTTAGAAAAATCCACGGGGTAGGTTGAACAATTTGTTTCCGTGAGAAGCCGAAGCGGACCGGCAAGGTTGTATAAAATAAAAGGGGGACTGATTTCATTATTTATATTTAGAATAGTATGTTGTATTAAGTTTACGTATTATACAAATAAACTTCAACATTTCATCCAGCCGCAATAACTGTGCGAAGCCGTACCAGTCGGGTAGCGTATTGCCAAACTGTATGCTGACCCAGACCGAGGTTGCTCTGAGTTCGATCGCAGTTTGCCTTTGTAATTGAAGAGCAAACTGTAGGTCCTGTAGGACCTATTCAGAGAGTGTCTGAATCAAAATACATTTTGCTTTAAAATACTAGAGCAAAATACATACGAGTCCAGACGTCCAGCAGCAGTCACGAAGGGGATGGCGGGGTCTTCCAGACCCCGCCGTCCCCTTCTAACCAAACCTGTCCGTGTCGGGGTGCCCCAAAGTCCCGAGCTCGCTTCGCTCGCTCTTGCATTCCTAGGTCAAATAACTAATTACTACTTATTAAGGTGGCGGCCCCGCGAAGCAGGTCTCAGTCGAGCCATTTTTCTTCATTAACGTCTCGAAAAATATTTTTCCGGGGCCGTAAAAAATAATAATCAATCGATACTCGCGATATTCGCGTGTCACAGTTTTGCTTTACATACAAGCGAGCAAAGTGCATACAATCTCAGAATGCTCTGAGCTGAGCTCGTATGTACTTTGTTCCAATTTGTTTGTGATTTCAATGAGCACGACGTAGTTCAGTACAGACTATGGGTGTCTGGGTCAGCATACAATTTGGCAATACGCAGTCGGGTAAGTTCCCCAGTTGTTGTTGTGTTGTTTTTGTCATCATTGTATCCAACATTCAAAATGGACGTTGGTATTTCAGATCCCTAAACATAAACAAACTTAGAATTACTCTTTTGTTCACAAAACAAATCTGTGCCTACAATCTCAAACATACTCGCACGTACTTAATATTTGATTAAACTCCAGACTTCACTGAGACAGAACCGTGATCGCAAAGCGCTTTCATCGCTAATTTCATTTGAATTCACATCAATCACTTAAAGCTCGTTGCCTGAAATAATAGTACTAAATAATATATTTGATTTATTCATAATTCTCTGAATTCACTGATTTATTCATCAATGTTTTACACCGTTGAGTATTTGGTCTTTCATTGATCCATCACAAATTGATTTATATTAGGTAGGTCGTAGTGTGTTCCCTGATTTAATTTACACAAAAAGACCCATCTTATTTATTTTATTGATAACGGGCTTCGTAATTAATGTTTGATCAAATAATTTAGTATTATTTGCCGACAATTAGGTGAAGCAAGGGTCTGTAGTTGGGTCGCGGGACTAACGAGTAACCGTGGCCGCGGAACGTAAAGGGCTATTGAAGGACACCGTAGATTTTAGCCAGTACAAGTCTGACAGTCCCTCCTGCCCTGCCCTGCCGCTGCCTGGGTGGGAGGACTTATTCGACGATTTTATCACGAAAACAAAAAAAAGGGTCTCTGGTTATTGGAAGAAAATATCAATAATCATTTTTATTCTTAAATTACTCTTTTTGCCTATAACCCAATCTATTTGGGTTTCCCAAACATTTATATTCTTTTCCGTATAGTAAATTAGTTGTCATCTCAGAAGTCATTTCGACCATGTTCCGAGTCAAATCAACCTACATTAATGTGTTTATTTTTTTTGGTTTTCATGGTCAATACTTACTCATAATATAATATTTACATACCTAATAAAATAAAAAATAATTTATGAATTCCTTTACATCACATGCCGATGGTATACTTTAATAATAAAATAATTTAACAAAAGTTCAAATAGAACTGGAAATATATTGTGTACTCACCACAATCCAATCCCATCTGATATTCCAAGTAGGAACGTGAGGTGAGCAGACCAGAATTCAAGACTATGAATATTTATACTGGAGCAGGTAAAGTATACTCAGACGTACGGGAGTATCTACGATGCAGATTACATTGTTCATAAAGTTTTGATAGTGCAATTCGGAGCTGTAACATACAGTAACATACCTGTATTCTCTCAGGAGTTAGGCTAAAAAGTTATATAGAAAGACTTGACTCATAGCAACACAATTTTCTTTCCATGTATGTGTAAAACAGGATCTTGTGCAGAGCCCTTATCACGAGTTTTCACTATTTTACTTTACAGCGTCTTTCTATTACAACGTTTCTTGTATGCAAAAAACTTTTTCAAAAAAAAATGTAACCGCCTTCAAAAACAACCATAAAAAACGGTAAAAAAACCTACAAAATAACTTTTCTTTCGGAAGTCGGTGTCTTTGTTTTCTTTATTTTCATTGTCTTTTTTTGCCACCGACTTCCGAAAGAAAAGTTATTTTGTAGGTTTTTTTACCGTTTTTTATGGTTGTTTTTGAAGGCGGTTACATTGTTTTTTGAAAAAGATTTTATTTTACTATTTTTAGATTAAATATTCAACCCGAATTCTTGTCAAATACAACATGTGCACTAGAATTTTGTAATCCATAACACCGGTAATAACATCGCTCATGTACACAATAAGCTAATAAAATTCCCTATCTCAAAAACTACCGAACCGATTTTGATAAAACTTACAATATTCCCTAAGTTAAATGATACCCAGTACAACAAAAAAAGAATTACTTAAATCGGACTTGTAGTTCCAGAGATATGCGAACTCAAACTAAATCAGTCGATGCCTACTCCTTACTATTAAGGAGTTCTACCTTCCATCATCAGCTCAGCTACATGAAATTTTGATTACCATACGCAAGTACTTAAATTACTTCATAAAATTTGCGAAAAACGGTGTGTCGGCCTATAAAATTCGAGGGTTGCCCTCGATTTCTCCAGGATCCAATCATCAGATCCCAACTTGGTGACTATGGGACCACCTCAGAAGTACCTCCTTTCGAACAAAAAAAGAATTTAAAAAATCGGTCCACAATTGGCGGAGTAATCGCGTAACAAATATACAAAAAAAAAAAAAAACATACCGTCGAATTGATAACCTCCTCCTTTTTGAAGTCGGTTAAAAAATGAAACAGCGCCTCTGGTGTACGAGGAAGGAACTACTTTTTTCCTTCAAATTTGTCAATTGACAATGTCAAAGTTCCAGTTTACTTTACGGCACAACAAGTGAAAACTCATGATAAGGCCTCTGGATCTTCGATATTTAAATCGACTGTCTCCAACCGAGAACTCTCAGAATACATCTCTAGAAACGCCTACTCACCTATTTTAGTGAATAGGTTTCTAGGGGCCTGAATATTACTTACTCATTGAATATTGCTTGGCCTGAATATTATTTTACCAAAATCATATTAAGATAATATTATGAATGACTAGCTGCTGCAAGCGGTTTCACCCGCTACAACTCTAAAATTATCCCACGGGAACTTAAGATCGGGATAAATAGTCTTTGTGACACACTATACACACACTATAACACACTATGCCGAAGTTACGCGACCGAAGTTCAGCACAATTACGCCTGCAATGCTATTTGAGTTACTGACGACACGCTATGCCAAAATTACGTCGCGTCATAGCGTACAGCCTAACTTCGGTCGGGCGTAAGTTCAGCGGCAACTTATTCTGTGACCACACATTATACGCGACCGAAGTTCGGTTCGATTACCGACGAAGATCCGGGGGCGGGGATCAGCAGGGAACCGCCCGCGCCGAATTTCTGCCGCGTAAGTTCGGCACTTATGGTGTGTCATATCAGCCAAATACGTCGGAACGTAAAATCAGCCGCCGAACTTCGGTCGCGTAACTTCGGCATAGTGTGTTTAGACACTTACGTGTTAATCCAGGTTATAAACTATCTGTGTACCAAATTTCATCCAAATCCGTGCAGTAGTGTTAGCGTGAAAGAGTAACAAACATCCATCCATCCATCCAAACAAACTTTCACGCTTATAATATTAGTAGGATTGATTGAATTCAGAATTGTTACGTAATTAATAAAAATATCTCATTTTATTTCCACTAAAATAGACGTTTTGGACTCCATTTGCATTTTAGAGACTGGGAAAAAGCAAGAGAGTGATGATCTAGAGAGACAACAAGAGCCATTCTCATTAAAATGTAAAACAGACGAAACCTTCCCCACTTTGTAACATCTCACAACTTCACTCCATCACGTCTACATTTAGCTGAATTTATAGTTGTCTAAATAAATTCCTTTTGTGAGCCATAACAGGTGATTTGTCGGGGTTATGCTGTATTAGTGTGTAGAAATTATGAGACAGCTTAATGAGGGTGCCACGAACGCGTTCAACTTTGCCCCCTAATACTTTAATTTTATGTGTGAAGAAGATTCCATTCCACATTTTATGTAAAAGGGTTTTAGTGTCTAAACGAAAGTTGAAATGTGTGCGTACTTAAAAATAATTTACTTATAGCAAGGACGCCCTCTAGTTTATTGCTCAAAGTTATTTCACAGGGGTTTTAATAGTAAATAAGTATATTTTGTCTACTACTTCCTGCTGCAATTTCGTTTTACTTCGTACCTGCCTGTTACAAGGAAGTTTAATCTGGTTTTCATGTAGAATGTGACTTTATGTTTAATTTTTTTATCCTACCTACCTTAAATAAAATTTGAAATTATTTTATTACTTAATGTTGTTTTATAAAAACTTCCATATTTAACGTAAATAAAGATAATTCAATTCTAATCACTTTTGAATCCTTTACGACTTTTTGCTGAAGTATTTATTTCAGTTTCTTTTTACGCTGGTGCAAGATTCCGTGACTGGACTCATGGACCTGTTGGGAACGACCCTTAAAACTACGTCATAATATTGTTATTTTAACTTTGTATCATCCGCCACATCTTACGTAGCTTTTACATACAACTTCTTGTGAAATAGCTTCCTTTGGCACAAATTCTGTGAAGAGTTCTTTCATTGTGAAACAATACTCGTATAAGTTTTTTTTTTTTTTTATTAGAAACTGGTTTTAGAATATAGAGAGCTTTTGCAGTTTTTGTGAAAACAAGTGACAATAACAAGTTAGACAAGCTATTAATTATAACTGTTCTTGGTATTCTTCTGTGTTGTGTATTGTTCCCAAAAATGGAATATCAGGGCAGTCCGTTTTTTGATATCGCTAACATTGAAGTCCCTTTTTTTTGCGTGGTAAAATCATCAAATGAGTCCTCCCACCCCGGGCAGGGCGGGAGGGACTGTCAGACTTGTACTGACTAAAATCCACGGTGTCCTTCAATAGCCCTTTATGTTCCGGGGTCACGCTAATGAGATAAGTCCCGCGACCCCGGCAGGCTTTGGCCCTCTAGAGAGGGGGCCCCGTCATTATGCTGACGCTCTTTGAGGCGCGCGTGGAACACAACGCGCCGTCGACCCGGGCATGGTCCATGGTCGGGCAGCGAGTTGCCCTTTACTCGCCGCCCGCATGCCCGCGGCATAAACATCCCTTTGGCTATACTCGTAGTTAGCCTACCTATAGATAAATACCAATTTACTAACTGCAAAATTTTAAAAACGCTAAAGGAACAATTTGTCGCATTTTCCCACGTTTTTTGACTTCCAAATCTCTTTTCAAATAAACGTATTCAGCGGCTGAAAAGTCCGTATAAAATTGATTGCTAATAACTGGGATTTGCGCTTCGCGATCGCGTGTGTCTTTTCCCGCAAAATAAGTAAATGGCAGAAGATCTACGCAATAATGAATTTCCACAAGAATGCGACCTTACGAATGACATTCTTGTATGATATGCAGAATAGTACATTATACGCGATAAATTAATAGTCTGTTTCAGCTGCAATCTTGATCTTTGTTTGAAACCAAGCAACGACTGAATTTGTCTGACCGAGTCTTATATATGTTTCATGACAAGCAGGCGTCAAAAAAAGTGGATTAAAATTTGGATTGGGATAGTATACCGATTTCGGGCGACAGTAAATACCAATCATTTCAATTCATGCGTTTATTATGTGTGCATTCTTTTCAGGTCTTTGTACGAAATTAGCCTTCTGTACGCATATTACTCTGTGTTTTCGTGTACAGTTTGTAATTAGCGCCCTCCAGAGTCGGGGTGATTACTTCAATTACCTCTTATTGAATTGACCGATGACACGTAGCAGTAATTAGGGACTTTTTTACACTGTTGATTGTTAATTTTGTTAACTTAGGTCGGAATTCGGGTTTTATTAGGGACTTGGTGACCGTTTTTGATGAATTTTTGCATGTTAATTTTACCTTTTTTTAGCTTACTGATGATTGGTTACTGCGGGTTTCTTGTTTTTACCGACTTAAAAAGAGGTATTTTTTTGGGCACATTTGAATTTTATTTTAATAAGGGCTGATTTTTCAATAGTCAGATAAGTTATATCCTGAGGATAAAAAATGGCGGTTTGACAGCTTATCTATAGAAAATATGTCAAACCGCTATTTTTATTCCTCAGATAAAAGTTATTTGACTATTGAAATATAAGCTATTGTATAGCTTTTATCGCGGGCTCTGAGCGTGGCGCGGCGCGGCGACCGAATTAAGAAATTCTCAAAAACCTAACGAAAATACCTGACATCACGCATCGTCTAACGATGCGTGGTGTCAGGTATTTTCGTTAGGTTTCAGTCGTAGGTTTCGTCGTTTCAGTTCGGGAGACTTCGGCAATCATAAAGGTACGGACAGACGTGCTCATAAAGGTACGGACAGATGTGCTCATTACTAGCACGAAAGCGTGCTTTTATTGAGCGAGGGGCAATTTTATTGAGGGAGAGGGAGAGGGAGGAGGAGGAGAACGTTTCTTGACGTTTTACTTGATTGACGTGGCTGACCATAGCCTAGTACAGTAATAAATATAATAAATAAATAATTATAATTGCATAAGTTGATGATTTTTTTGTTTGTCTATCATCAAACGAGTATTGAGCCTTGGTCGAAGCGGACTCCCAGACTTGACTGACTAAAAGATAACCTGTTCCTTCAGTTCGGCCTATACTTTTCAAAGCTTTCCTTTTCTTCCTTTTTTTTCTTTTTTCCTTTTCATCCAAACTTTGAGCTTACGTGGCCTTCCCAAACCACACAACTCACTGCTCTTTACTCTAAGTGCGGTGATGGAAAACTCAAAACATCGTGTCTGTTGGCAAGGCATACAACCAAAATAAAACACGGTGACATCGTCCTACTCACAAGGGGCCGTTGTGGATTAAGGCCCATCCCTCTCACAAAGAGGCCTGATGCTCAGTATTGGGAACAGGGCATTCCGATGGTAAGTGGGCAACTCACTGTCCGACCATGGACCGTGCCCGGGTCGACGGCGCGGCGCGTCGTTTTCCACGCGCGTATCAAAGAGCTGTCAGCAATATGACAGAGTTATATCCAAAACCTGCCGGGGTTGTGAGACTATCGGGTAACCGTGGCCCTCGAACGTAAAGGGCTATTGAAGGGCACCATGGATTTAAGTCAGTACAAGTCTGACAGTCCCTCCCACCCTGCTTTGGGTGGGGGACTCATTTAATGATTTTACCACGTAAAAAAAAAGCATTGAAAACAGCTTCCGGGTCTTTAACAGAGTTGCTGTACACATAAAAATCTCCGAAATCTACGGAAAGACTATAGTTTGAATACAAAAAAAGAATGTAATTAATGTACATTAATTAATTCTCGAATAATTTTCGGGCCTTGTTTCAGAATGATCATTTTGTATTTGTAACTAGTTATAATTACTTAACTACACTTGTTATTGTATTAATTATAACGAATTGTACATAAATGAAGTGTTGGCTGGAGGCCTATTACGAAAACAATTGTTAACCTGTGCGAAATAAATGAGGTATGAGGTTTTAACTAAATATTAAATATTTTTAGGTTGAATTTAGTTTAGTCGTTGTTTAGAGATCATTATAGGTGCTGTTAAACTTGAGCATTCATTTGTTATTATGAGCATTCTTGCGAATGTTACATTGTGTGAACATGTTCATAATATCAATGTTAAGCTCAATGTTCAATTCGACAAAATTATAAGCGGCGAATACTCGAAGTTCTGTTACAGGTGATTGCTCAAGTACCTTTAGAGTTGAGCTGTAATTCCTAATTATGGGTTGTAAGTTCGCCACAAAAATAATTCCCCACGAAAAAAAGTTTTGAACCTGTTCTCCTAGTACTTTCTGTTCATATTCTACATTGTGTCCGTTTTCGGTAGTTTTGTGCTGGATTTTATTATTTAATTGTTCTGCTATCCGTGAGGAAAAAAGCAATGTGGCAATATCGGGCGCAAAAAAAACCTTTGGCAATTTTTTTTCGTGAGGAATTAATTTTGTGGCGAACTTAAAACAGCCCCTAATTATTATGTAGATAAAAACAAGAATTATCCAGACGTGTGCCTTATATTACACTCACATTTTGCTAGATATAATGAAGTATCTATCATGTAAAAAGGGCAAACGTCCACGAGAGCCTACTGGACAATAATTCTGGTGGAAAAACTCAATCTGGGGGCACGGCAGTGCCCCAGCCAAGTCTCGAGCAAAACGGGGACGGCCGTACCACCTTTTCTCGAAGCGGCTATAAGTCGGCTAGAAGTCACTATAATTATAATATAAAGAAAACTATTGATACAATTACTAAATGTTGATTTATCACTACAAAATAATTTGAATATGACTTGCCTTCTATGAGATCTTAAAACTTTTTACGATGGAAAGACTTCATCGCGAGACTTGGCATTTTTTTTGATTTAATGTTTTTGGTGGGTCTAATTTTTATGGACCCAGGAATCAATCCCAGGAGCTTATACTTGCGACCACTGGTAGCTTGTACCACATATTAATCTGGTTATCTTAATAGTTAGTTAAGTTAATAAACGCCAAATTATGGTCATAATAAGGCACTTTCCAAAATTACTTGACAGCTTGGAAACATGTAATTATTCTTTGCAAAATATTTCACGATTTTGTTTTGTATGAAACACAGAGAACAGTCTTAAACTGTTCGCCGTGTTACAAAACAGTTTAAGACAGTAGGTACAAAGGCGAAGTTCTTACAACCCTGCTCGCCAAGCGAATTTTTAAAAGGAAAGTATTGTATCCTACTTATTTTCTAATCTGTAACAAATCGGAGTAATATTTCTTAGAAACTTTGCAATAAATACTAATATTGATTGAATTGTTTTGTAGAGATTATAATTCAATATTCGTAAATCTCCTTATTTAGTTATGAACTTAAACATTCTAAGCAGAATCATGAGTCAAGTCTGACAGTTCCTGCCGCTACATCAAGACCTCAGGTCTTAGGTATATGATGATTTTCAACCTAAAAAACGAAAAAAATCGTATCGCGGTTTCCGTACCATTATTATAGGTACCTAGAAAATATACTTGAGATATGGTTTTAACTAAGTAACACTTAAAAAATCACTTTAATGATCTTGAGGCCTTATCACAAGTTTTTCGTATTTACCGTAAAGCGTACTTGAAGTGGGTAGGTATGTACGGCGATTATTTCATGGAAAATGAAAAAACGCCTCTACTGTACAGCCGAAGAAATATTTTTTTCCATCAAAGTTCCCGTTTACTTTTCGTCAGAAAAACGTGGTAAATTCGTACTAGATCCATACGAAACGGAACATCCAATAAGTTCGCACAACTAAATTGGATTCGTAGCTAATCGGTCAAGTTCTTAACCCTCTCGACTTTCTATTCGAATATGTCGGTTCTTTCGCTACGTCACAAATGTTGTTAAGGGCTTGTGGTACCGTGGGGACTGCCTAACGATGTGTGGGTCCGCTGTGACTGAGTAATCCTCTCTGCATGTCTCAAAGCAAGGGCGTTGTAAGGACGAAAGGATAATGAACATTGATGTAGGATTAGAACCCTTTTCGGCGTGTGGAAAGTTGTAAATTGAACTTAAAAATAGTGTAGCTAGATTTAAATTTTGTAAATATTTCAGAAATGCGAAAGTTTGTGAGCATGAATGGATACTTGTTACTCTTTAACTATAAGAAATACTTAACGAATTAGAATAAAATGGCACACAAATAGATTATGTACTGGATTAATATGTAGGATACTTTAATCCCGCTAATACGATTCACTAACATTAATTTGCTGTGTATTTAAACGCTAGATTCTATTATTGTTCTAAAACGAACGCGAAGTGTTTAGCGTAATTCAGAACGCAGCCTTTTTGAAATGTCTATGGATAAAAAAGAAAAATAAAGACAAGTGTGCTCTATGGTTGAACCGGATAGCAATGGTGTTTTATTTGTTAACAAACTAAATGATGTTTTAAAAAGTCTCTCGACCCACGAAATTCCATCTTCAAGACCCCAAAATCCCACATCTGGCGACCGATGACAAGTGTAACAAAAGAAAAACCTGCAAATATGGACAAAGAAAAAAAGAAGAAGGAAAGGTCAGTGGTGAGGCGTCTGTTTACAAAAAACGCCAATGAAATAGAAGAGTTCCTAAGCCAAGAGCATGCCGACATTGAAATGATCCAATTATCATATCAGAAATTAAAAGAAACTGCTGATGATTTACTGAAGTTGGACAAGGTCATCAAAGATTTAATGCTAGAAAACTTAGATGAAGAAGAACTCGAATGAGAGCTTGAAAATTGCCTTAGCTATAAAACAAAATGGCTGCACCTCGACATGAAATTTAAAGCAAAAATGTCGAAAATTCAGATGAAGACCGATTCTCATGAAAATTGCAAAAATATGAAACTCCCGAAGCTACAACTTCAAAATTTCGACGGCGAAATTAAATCTTGGCTGCCGTTTTGGTGTCAATTCTCGAAAATTCATAGTGATCAAACTATTGACGACTTCGATAAACATCAATATCTTTTACAATGCATGAAAGAGAATACGGAAGTGAGAAGATTAGTGGAAAGTTTTCCCCCAATGGCCTACACTGAGTGCATTGATCAACTTAAGGCGAGATACGCGAGGGAGGACCTACTAATACAAATTTACATTAGAGAAATTCTTTCTGTCATTCTCATGGAAAAGAAAGATAGTATTACTTTATTGTTCGATAAGTTAAATGCACATCTACGTGCTTTGCAAACATTAAAAGTCACAGCCGACAAATACGCTGCGTTTCTACTGCCCATGGTGGAGTCAGCATTGCCGCAGGACTTAATTATAGCATGGGAGCGAAGCAAAGATAGATACACAGATGTTGCTGGAGAATTGAATGGTCTACTAGAATTTTTGCGCAAAGAAGTAGAGAGTGAGCAGCGAATAATGATTTCAAGAAAAACTTTTAAACAAGAAGAAAATGTCTCAGAAGGAATAAAAACTAGTACAGCTGAATGTCTACTTACTAATGTGAAGCCCAAGACAGGCACGAACAAGACACAAGACTGTATCTGGTGTGACAAGGAGACGCATGCAAGCATCGAATGTTACAAAATGCAAAAAATGACCCTGGAACATAGAAGACAATGTCTTAAGGACAAGAAAGCATGTGTGATATGTCTTAGAAAAGGTCACCATGCAAAAGTCTGCAGAGCTTCGGTGAAATGTTTAATTTGCAAGAAACGACATTCGACGGCGCTGTGTTCAGAACAGAAATTAGACACAAGAACTAAAGACGATGAAAAACCAGAGTCAGCCACTTCACTATCTGCTTTATATCCTAAGGGAGAAACACTTCTTCAGACAGTGATAGTCAATGTGGAATATATGGGAAGAGCAATGAAAGTTCGTGTATTGTTAGACTCGGGATCACAGCGCACCTACATAAAAGAAGAAATAATAGACACATTGAAAATTCCTACAGTTGGAAAAGAAAAACTGATACATTGTCTATTTGGTGGCGTCGAGACTAAATCTAAAGAGTATAAAATACATAATGTGACAATACAGTCGCTTAATGATTCATCAAAATATGATATCATGGCCATCAGCCAAACCAGCATTTGTGGGAATATTCCTAAGGTTAATTCTAATGATGTACAATTAAAAAATATTTTACATGAACATGGCATCACTCTGACAGACAAGGGAAATGATATCACAGATGTAGGGATTCTAATTGGGGCTGACCACTTGGGTCTGTTTTTAACAGGTTCTCTGATACAGCTGAAGAACGGGCTGGTTGCTGTCAAGACAAGGTTGGGTTGGACATTGCAGGGAAAACAAGTAAGTATTAATTCCATTATTAATAACTGCAATCTAACAAATGTGCTTCACTGTTGTACATGTGATTTGACAAATTACTGGTCGTTGGAGACACTCGGCATCAGAGATCCTGTTGAAGTGAAGTCAAGGGCAGACACTACCAAGGAAGTGCTAGATAACTTCGAAGAAAATATAACATTTAATCAAAACAACAGGTATGAAGTTCAGCTTCCATTTAAGACAAATGTTGACAATTTACTACCAAATTATAATAAAGCCAAACAAAGACTAGATCAGATGACTAGAAAACTGATAAAGACTGACAAGTTTCATGACTATGACAAGATTTTTAAAACATGGACTGATCTAGGCATTATTGAGGTGACTGATAGTACTCCAAACTCAGGACATTTCTTGCCACACAGACCTGTGATTAAAGAGCAAAGTATAACAAGCAATATTAGGCCAGTTTTTGATGCATCAGCTACTGACAAAAATGGACTGAGTCTGAATGCTTGCCTAGAGAAAGGAGACAACTTAATTGATCTTATACCGGACATGATAAACAACTTTAGAACTGGAGCAATAGGCATAACTGCAGACATCGAAAAAGCCTTCTTACAGATTAGTTTGAAAGAAAGTGACCGAGAATATCTGAAATTTTTATGGTATAAAGATGACACTTTACAAAACATAATTACTTACAGGCATTGCAGAGTAGTTTTTGGCTTAACTTCCAGTCCATTTTTACTATCAGCGACACTGCAATATCATTTAAACAATATGAAAAATGGACCACTGAGTGCCACAGCAAAACTAATGACTAAGTCCTTCTATGTGGATAACTGCCTGGTAAGTGTAAATTCAAAAGAAAGTGCAGATAAGTTCATCCCAGAAGCAAAGACCATCATGAACACTGCTAAGTTTAACCTGAGGATGTGGGTAACATCTCAAGGAGTGAATGAAACAGGTAATGAGACAATTTCAGTTCTAGGATTAAAATGGAATCCAAAGACAGACAAACTGTACTGTAATTGTTCCAATCTACCTACTTGTGATGACTTACAATCCATAACAAAAAGAAGTATGTTATCATTGACTCAGAAAATATTTGATCCGATAGGCTACATAGCTCCTGTGATGCTGATACCTAAGGTAATTCTTCAAGACACCTGGCTACGCAAGTTAGACTGGGATGATGAATTGCCGAGCGACCTATGCACAAAATTTCTAGATTGGTATAAATATATATCTTACCTGAATGACTGTCACATTCCACGCAGACTCACAACAGATAACCTACAAGAAACACAAGTAAGTCTTCACTTATTTTGCGATGCCAGCAAATATGGATGTGGCATGTGTGTGCTGTTGAGAACAGAAAATAATGGTAAGGTATCAGTCCAACTAGTAGCAGCCAAATCAAGAGTCAATCCTCCTAAAATGATAACAATACCCAGACTGGAATTAACAGCTGCTTTATTAGGTTCACGACTATTAGCTCATGTGAGAGAGAACTTGCAACTCAATAATTGTCAAGAATACTGCTGGACCGATTCGGGCGTGACACTCTGCTGGATAAAACGACAATTACCTCTGAATACGTTCGTAGGGAACAGAGTGAAAGAAATACGAATGAATACTGACATAAAAAATTGGCAACACATTCCAGGTGAAGCGAACTGGGCAGACATAGCATCGAGAGGCTGCAACGCAAAAACGCTCTACGAGTGTCGCTGGTGGGAGGGTCCTGGGTGGCTACGCCGGCCGTCCGCAGAGTGGCCACGGTCTGCGCTGATCGTAGACGAACGAGAAGTAAGCCTGGAAGTGAAGAGAACTGTATGTAATACAAATATATATAAAGAACAGAGTTTGTTAAATAAGTTACAAAATTATTTCTCTAAATATTCGCAAATAGTTAGAATGACAGCCTGGTTCTTAAGATTTATACATAATATAAAATATACATGTAATAAAAAGACAGGAGAAATAACTTATAAAGAGGTAGAACAAGCAGAGAAATTAATAATAAAACTTATACAAGAAAATAATTCTGAACTCTTAGACACAAAGAAAACTAAGTTGACCACATTTACTGATAAGGAAGGACTGATAAGGTTAAAAACTAAACTTTTGCTGTCAAACTTACCTGAAGGAATACGTACACCATACTTACTTCCAGCAAAAGAGCCGATCGTGACGAGAATGGTGAGACAACGACATGTAGAGCTGCAACATGCGGGAGCCAATCAGCTAATTACAGATATTCGCATGCGGTATTGGGTAATAGGTATTCGTAGGCTTGTAAGATCAATCATTACGAGTTGTCCGATATGTAATAGATACAAGTCAAAACCCACGCAAGCGCCTACCGCACCGCTACCACTAGAACGTATCACGTGCTCTGCTCCCTTCCAGACTACTGGAGTTGATCTTGCGGGTCCATTTTATTTGCGAGGCGAACAGAAATGCTGGGTGGTGCTCTACACCTGCGCCGTGTACCGAGCTGTACACCTGGAGCTAACCAGGTCTTTGTCTACAGAGGCATTTATAATGACGTTGCGCAGGTTCATAGCACGACGAGGCCGGGTCGACATGCTGGTATCAGATCAGGGGACAAATTTTCACGGCACAAAAACTCTCTTTGACACGTTGAATTGGGGTGAAATCCAACAACAATCAACGATCCGACGAATACATTGGAAGATGAACGCTCCTTCCGCCGCTTGGTGGGGTGGATACTGGGAACGGTTGATAAGAATAATGAAAGACCTACTAAAAAGAATACTAGGTAAGGCGTCTGTCACTTATGAAGAATTACTGACTATTATTTGCGACTGCGAAGCTGTAATGAACGGACGACCTCTGACTTATGTTACTGACGACAAAGGTGAGTGTTTAGAACCCCTGACTCCATCATATTTCATTCAACCGATTACTAACTCTGACGTAACCGATTTTGATGAGATTGACACTAATAATCTTAATAACAGACTGAAATATCTACAAACGTTACGCGATCAATTCCGACAAAGATTTAAGTCAGAATATTTATGTTTTTTAGTACAAAAGGGACATGAAAAGAAGGACATAATAAATATTGGTGACATAGTTTTAATTGAGACTGACGGAAAAAGAATAAAGTGGCCTATGGGTATTGTTACCGAAATGATTACAGGAGCGGACGGAGTCCAGAGAACCGCAATAATTAAAACAGCAACAGGCGTGAAAACTCGTCCTGTACAAAGGCTCTACAAACTGGAAATTTCAGGTAACAATCCTCCATTTACACAAGACTCTGATAGTATAGGAACTCCTACAATTGTGGGGAATCAGCCTATGACACCTTCAGACACCGCAGGTGACACTGGAACCCAGGTGGAGGTGCCTAATATTCAAAAATCCACACGCTGTGGGAGGAAGGTAAAATTACCTAGTAAGTTTGATTTGTATGTGTAGACTTTCATGGGGGAGTAATTTTCTTTTGTTTTAACATTTATAAATAACTCAATTCATTTGTTTTAACTGTTTGACAGAGTGATCTCATAAAGTTAAGTGAGTTTAACATTTATAATAAGATGTAAGTTAGATAATAAAACTATGTACCTAGTTTAGTTCTAAAATGTTCAAGTTATTGACGATGTGTTGTGTTTTCTATAAACTGTGTAATTCGATACAAGTTACGTCAATATAATTTGTTTTCAAGATTTTAATTGTAATTTACTCAAATACTGATGTTTGAAATGATTGAATAGATTGCTGTGTGTAATTTGTGTAATTTGTAAAATTCAGATGATGAAAATTTATGATTGAAGCCATCTGTTGTACAGTGGCGGAACTAATTTGGATAAAATGTTACCAGTAACATGTTTAGTAAAACACGTATCAATATTGTAAGATGGATGACATCTAACTTAAGGTTTCTTTATACACATTTATTTTATTTGCGTGTTGGGAGGATGTTCTAAAACGAACGCGAAGTGTTTAGCGTAATTCAGAACGCAGCCTTTTTGAAATGTCTATGGATAAAAAAGAAAAATAAAGACAAGTGTGCTCTATGGTTGAACCGGATAGCAATGGTGTTTTATTTGTTAACAAACTAAATGATGTTTTAAAAAGTCTCTCGACCCACGAAATTCCATCTTCAAGACCCAAAAATCCCACAATTATTATCCTTATTTATCTGCTGTTCGACAGAAACCTTGTGTTTATGTACTGTTTCAATTACTGATTATTTAAACTTAAAACTATAAGTTGTTAGTGCTATTTCTGCACGCCCTTTGCTTTCTAAGGTAGGTACTGCGGCCCTGGAACGAGTGAAATAGGGTGCTTTTTAATCAGTAAGAGTCTGACACCCCTTTCGCTCCACCCAGAACGGGAGGGATGCAAGGACAGAATTAATTAAACAAATACTTGTCTAAGTTTTAAAACTTAGACAAATATTTTTAAAGTTTGTATGTAGGTGTCTCTTTATGCATCATCACAATTCATCAAACCAATAATAATATCGAGCAACAATAATAAAATAAGACAGCACCATTTTGATTTGTTTTCATTCGATATTAATTTCCCAGAGGAACGTACTACGGTATTATTATGTGCAGTCAATTATATTTTCACACCTAAACGAAATCCAATTTAATCCAATCTTATTCTAAAATTAACTTTAGCTAAAATTAGATACTGAACGTTGTAACATGATTATTTTGGTAATTCATTACCTGCTAACCGAAGACATACGAGAGGGTCTTCTAAAGTGGGTGGTTGTCCCTAGGCTTGTGGTTGCCCGTACGAGTGTCGCAGCTCGAGGTGGGTCACAAGCCACAAGCCACGAGCCACGAGCCACCAGCCACAACCCCGCTACGTGAGCTTCACTATCTCAACGTTTATTGGTCATTTATTAGGTCACATCAACGGAATCATTTCCCAAGAACATTAATTATGTTTCTTTTTATATGAGTTGAGTAGACTTGGCGAGTTTTTTTTTTAAAATTTAGTTATAGATTCGCGTTTCACCACATTCTCGCCTAATTATAAGCGATGAAGTGGTTGACGGTGAAGGACGCTTGCCTAGAATTCACTCTTGACTTCAACTGCACTATTGCTACTATTGCACCATTTAAAAAATCAAAAAGCTACCTTTTACTTTTTGATTTTTTAAATGGTGCAATATTTCTTCTTTTTGAGTAAATGTAATATTTTTACATTACTTCAGCCTACGCATCTGTGGGATTATTAATTAATTACTTCTTATTACTACGTGGAACAGTTAAAACATTAGATAACTGCAACATTAAACTTAGTTGAAAACAAGTATCTGAGAAAGAACAACTCCCTTATTTTAGTGATCTAAAATATTGAAGAAAAATGTGTTATATTTTTCTGGAGCGTACACAATGTCTTCATTGCCTTTGAAACCTAGTGTGTACGTTTTCTCCGAATAAATCTAAGAACAATGTGTATCGTAACCGCACTAACCATCAAACAGCGATAGCTTATGTAAGTTTTACTAAAAGCGGTTGTGTCCAGCAATTTCATACGAAATACCACATAAACTCCGAAAAATCTCAAGGTTTTCTTATAATATTCTGAAATCGATAAGTTCTCGTTCGTATATGATTTTGTAAAAAGTGTCCAGGAATTTCCAAAGTTACTTGAAGAGTCAGGAGGATGGGACCATTCGATACAATAAGACTTGTGACGGGTAAAAAGTGTATCATTAATTATTTTGATTATGATTCCCCTCAAATGGCCGGATCAGGCGACGGGCTCACCAGCAGGTAGTGCCTTAGGCTTGGCACCGTGCCAGCAGAGGCAAGGGGCCTGCACATGGCAGCGTGGGTCTCGGCACCACGACCACGTGGATGTACAGACGGCGGTAAGTAGCGGCCGCGTAGATAGCGAGTCAGACGTCTCTCTCCCACGATAGGTGTGGAGACAGCGGGACGTCTGACATTCAAGTGTAGCCGTAGACTGGAAGTGCCGCAGCCCAAGATTGGAACCCTGGAATCAGCGTGAAGCGATGCGTCCGTAAGCGTCGAGCCAGAATCCTGCAATTCACGCGCCACGGTATCGAAGCCCCTGCCTGAGCGGCCACGTGCCTAGCAGAAGGCACTGCCTGCCTGCCTGCCTGCCCCCGAACGCGTCTGACATGCGCTCGCCTGCATCCCGGCGTGGTGTTGCCCACGCGGTCGACCTCTCCCTTGCGTCGTGCTACGGACCGGAACCCCGTATATGATATATCTCGGGGTTTATGTTGAACTCAAAATTCCCCTCACAAATTCATTCAACAAGTTGCATTTCATTACTTGACTCAACACATCAACACATTCAACCTATGTCAAACTTTAAAAATTTCCCAACGAACATAAACCTTCTTCCTGTGTGATAACGTCGAAAATATTTTATAGGAATTTGACAGATTGGTGTGCTCGCGACTTAACTTCAAAGAGCCTCAAAGGAATTCCTACGAGTATAATTGTCTAAATCCGATAACATTTCGTTCATATTAATGTAAGTTTGTTAAAAGTGATCGTGTGAAGCAATTTCCAAACTTCGCCGACTGAAGGGGAGGATCGGTACATTCGGTACAATCAGATTTGCGGCGGGTTACAAATGTGTCCCGTCAACTACGCGAGTGCTGTGAACAACTCTGCAGGGCTTTTGCAAGTTATTGTGGGATGCCCGACATTTTATTAAACATTTGTTGCAAATTGTGCAAGTTGATTTCTTGTGTCTGCTACTATTTAGGGGTTAACTCCATGAAACTTTGCTTGTATTGTTTGATCAAAGTTGTGTTGTTTAAGGTTTCTTTATTTATTTACCTACTTTTGTTTTTCATTTACTAATATCTTCAGAAAGGCCGGGTGAGTAGTACTCGCAATTGTCGTGAGGGTTTGACCAGATGAATGTGGATGAGGCGAAAGGAGTGTGTAAATATCGTAGAAGGGCGCGCCCTGTAGTTTTTGCCTACTCCCACGGGAAGAAGGCGTAAGTTTATGTAGGTATGTAGTATTATATCTTGAATAGATGTTCCCCGTGGTTTCATCCACGCTGCTCTGCGCCTATTGGTTGTAGCGTGATGTTGTATAATTTATAGCTGTCCTCGATAAATTGACTAGGTATACAATTCAAAAAGATTTTTTCTTTTTGAGTAAATAAAAATCATATATTGTGAAGGAAATTAAGCAGTCTATTTTATCATATCCACAGCCATTCTTAATTTATGTATTAAATTATTATACCAACACCATAAAAATACTAATTTTGATGACATTTCCTGCAATGTATTTGGCTAAGTTATCTTTTTCATTAAAAAGGAGTCATAAAAATAAAATTATCAAAAAATAAAAAAAGGAATTCGAAAAATTGTCTTATGTCTATTATAGATTCTTTTAGTTTTTAAATCGTAAATCATAAATGTAAATAAAGTACAATGCAACATTTTTATCAGCCTTGCATTTTGTTACATAATAAAGGTTTTTGTATAAATTAAATCTTATCGAATAATTAACAATCTAAATGTATAAATATTACTTCAAAATTTTATTATCCCTAAAATTATTTGGACGTTTTCGTATCAATTGCTTACTGGCACTTATTAAGGCTTCATAGAACGTATTAGTTTTCAGTTGGGATTCGAACTTTTCACAATGTTCGAATAGTGTTGGGTATAAAGCATTCAGTTCTGCGTGATCTAATGTGGGGAACAAGTGATGTAGGGCATGGTCCCCAAACCGGGTAATCGATTTAAAATGGTTCCCCGCGTAATCGATTCTCTCCACGATCGTATCCAGCTGATGCAGACCCCAATCAATGTTTTCGTCTCTGGAAAAAAGATAAATAGTTTTGAATAAATCAGACTATATTTACAATAAATAAAGATCACCTGAGGTCAAAGTCAACCGCAAGTTACAGACATTTTTATTTAATTTCGAAATTCTTATCGGCCATTTTTTATGCTCACTTATAAATTATTTTCATGTCAATGCCTTCAATAAAAATTGACATGAAAAGGATTTCGAAAACTTATTTTCTTATATGAAGACTTGAAGGATTTAAGATTTTGGGAACATTCTCTGTATCTCTATTGTCTGTCGAGCCATCTATCATTTTGATAGATTCGAAATACGTTTTTTGTATTATTTTTCGCATTACTTTACCATACAATGGAAATGAACTCACGAGCAATTTGCGCCTGGTGAAATAATTCGGGCAAATACAAGGTATAAAATAAAATGCCCAGATGTGAATAGTTTATTAAATTAACAACGCAATGCCTTTACCGATTGAAAATTCGCAGAATCGGGTGTTGTTTCGGAGTAAAAGTTAATAGTAATTGGGTGAAAGGTGCAGTTTGGGAACGGCTGAAAGTTACCTTTGGCTCGGTTTAACTGGGAGGTCCTGACGATAAAACTTGGCTATCGACTCACAGCTAATTGTACTAATTGGTGTTACGTTCAATTTGCCAGCTTTTGACAATAAACTGCAGCTCCAAGCGCCTTCTTTATCTTAATGAGTTTTTGTTTTTGCTTATCTTGTAATGCATTGTTTTCAAACTGCCAAACTAGTTTTTTTTGTCATAATAAATAATACATTCTAAGTAGGCATCAAATTTATACAATTTTTCATTTTTTTTAAATTATTTATTCAATTATTATAATTAAGAAATACACGATTGTGCTTTTTTTCTAATTAATCATTGATGAACCATTGCGATTGAAATAATTTTAACTGGTGCAACTTAGTGCCTTTGTCATGTCAGTTTAACAGACTCTAAAGTTCAAACTCCGCTAAGTACCTATGCAAAAGAAAGTGATTCACCCACCAGTTCGCTTAGCATTGTGCGTCAATCTTTAGTTCTATCCACACTAAACTACAACCGTTAGTCCGTTACACATTTAACAACACTGTTAACCATCAAACTAACTTTCTTTATCTGTGGATTAGATATTCTCTTTGTTTAAATTGGGTCACGAATACCTTTATAGAATGTTATAGAGCTATTATTTTAGCAATCTATGAAGTATGGTTTAAGAAGTAGAGCAGTAGGCTTAGCACACAGGTTTCAATGTTCCGGACCTACTTTAATTTTTTTTTTTTTTTTTTATTTTATTTATTTAATTCAGGCTTCAAGGCCCATATGAAATACTATAATACAATACAATATGACTTAACTAAAATAATAATACAATACATAAACAATACGAAAATAAAACTAATTCACACGAAGAGTCGGCGTCGTGTGTCGCACGGTGTCAGGTATCCGGCCTCGAAATCGCCGGAACACTACACCTCTCGGCCAAAATTCCTCTTTCGTGAAAGTCGACAGATGTTCAGTCGGCACCCTCACCACAAAAGAATTGAAATTCACGTTGTGACGAGACTGCAACTGCTCGACCCTCAGGGTAAGCTTGGTCTTGATGCGGACATACTCTACAATCATCTCGACCTTTGTAGTGTAGTGCAGCCGGGACACGTACAGCAGCGTCGCTGGTACTGCAGGACGCAGCAGATGATTCGGTCCGGTCGGTGCGGTACCGCACTGGTTCCGACAAGTAGGCTTTCTCCTCTTCTTCTTCTCAACTTTGACAAAACCGTCCTTGTCACACTGGTCTTTCACTGGACCCTGCTGAGGCAGATCCCTTTGGATAGGAACCTGCTTATCCCCTTGCTGCTTAGATTGAGGCGCAGCTGGTTTGTTGGTGGCAGTAATAGCAGCGTAAGCACGTTTCGGGGTTGACGTACTAACGCGTGTAACCTCGACCGTAGTTGAGGGACGGTCGGTGGCGGAACGTAATGCATCGTCCGCAACATTGACAGTCGGCGATGTATTCAAATTCGCCGACCCAAAACTGCTGATGGATGCATTCAACGCCCCGCGGCGCGTGTTCACATTAGAGGCGTCAGGTGACCTACTTACGACACCAGCGTTGCGTAACAACACTACCTCGGCACGTAGTTCACCTATGGTGCGATCCGACACCTCCAATTTAGACTGTACTTCGGCCAGACTTGTCTTCAGGGATGTAATATCTCTCAACAGCCTAGTTACGTCGACGTGGTCAAACGTGACGGGGGGCAGCCGATGCAACTCCTTCGCCACGAAAGCAGGCACGTCGTCTGGATCGGTCACCTTTAGTAAGGTGATGATGTCCTGGATACTCTTATCTGTCCCATCTCTCCTGCGGGACGGCATTTGGTCGAGTTTTCCAAGTGTTTGGAATAGCAGCCTCTTACCACTGCTTATCTCATCTTCCTTGAAGTTGGATTTGCAGATCTGCAGGATGCTCACCTCGTCCATGGTGTCGATGGCATGTTGTATAAATGCCAACAACTCGTTAGCTATGAGTTGATGTGAAGTCATAGCGACGGCAACGGGCAGCGGCTATAGCCGCGCAACACGAGAATTAAATATTCGTTATATTGAACACGTCCGTATCCGAGCGCACATCGCACTGCACTGACTTAAGCCTTTGAGCCGCGGGACTGTCTTATCAGTTAACCGTGATCCTGGAACGTAAAGAGCTTTTGAAGGACACCGTGGATTTTAATCAGTTACTAGATAATTTAACCACGTAAAATAAAAGTCTAAGACTTTGCTCATGTTTGATTCTGTAACCTTTGTTTTTATGAGTAAGCTAAGTTCAAGTAAACAATTAATTTTATTTCATTTTTATTCTGAAAGACGTGGAATAATTACTGAACTTTACGCGAGCAACGCTGCGCCGCGGACATTCACTACTTGTTAATATTAATTGAGACAGACAAACTTGTAGGTACGTTACTCTATGAATTTATGTACCAGTTCTTATAATGGCTGTATGTTCAAGCTCTCTCTATGAGAAGCCACAATACACTGTTTTTACTATAATAAGCTCGCTCCATCGTCGACCTTGTCTTAGTCACTCTTGTCCTAGACTAAGGTCGAGAGCAAACCCATTACACATAAAAAAATAATAATAATAATAAATAAGCAACCAATATTAAACCAATTTGGAATTCTATAAAGAAGGTCTTCTGTCTATTAGGTTTTTTGAGTGATTCATAGTTATTACATTTATTTTATGATAAACATGCTGTATGAATCCTACATTATATGTATAATAGTTACCTACTTTTTTTTGCAGAATTCTATGCAATAGCAAGGTTAGTACCGAAACCTCTTTTTTTGTCTGTGGTTACAACGCAGAATGTGTTGGTAGATGACGTAGAGGTTTTTATGTTCTTTTTAATGCAGGCGTTATTCTACGTATGATTAAAAAAAACAATAAAAACGTGTCTTTATTTATTTTTTGTAGCTTGATAACTCTTTGTAATAAAAGGTGTAGAAACCGAATACCAGGTAATTTAATTAACAGTATTATCTGTGTAGTTTATTTTTAGTACTCTAGCTGCTGACTAAACTAACTTCAGAATAAACAATAACAATAACGAAATGAATTTAGATTGATGCAATTATTATAAAAATGGGGTTGCAATTTTTGTCTATTATAATAATAGACAAAAATTGCAACCAAAATTTTTTGTGGTCTACTTAAACAAGTAATAATTGATAATATAAAATAGTTGCCACGATAAATAATAAGAAACTAAATTTTAATTTGTAAAATTATTAATTTAAGAAAGCGTTTGACACATTTGGGACTTCGAATGAATAAGGAAGACTCTTTTTTACTTTTATTTTTGCATTCCTAATTCAAAAGTACGTCCTACAAAAAAAAAAAACATTGCCAGCTATAAAATACCCTTACCTCGGCACATCGCCTTCAAAGAAGTTCCTGTGACTATGATGGCCAGCTGTCAGACCATATATCACGAAGAAAAGACTGGCTGGTACCATTGTCAGAAGCCATACAGCAATAGTCCAGTGCAGAGGTAGACCTCCCATCAGGTACATCCAAGTTGGTACTGTAAATGGTATTAAATTCTTCCAGCTTAAAGATTTGCCTTCGTGGTTAGTTGCGCAGAGTACTAGTCTGGAATAAGAGTAAATGGTTAATAACATGGTTAATAATTAGTTGTACATGGTTTAGATGTCGGAAAACAAAAGAGATTGTTTTTAAATAAGGCTGTGAATCAGAGGCCTTACCACGTTAAGACATAACATACTGTTGGGGAATTATTTGCGCCACTTCTTCCCAGTAAAAAAATCTAGGAATTAGTAAAAGACAGAAGTTTTCCATGACCTGGTGGCCTACCTTGAACTCTTAACGCGATCCAGTTTAGGCTGTGGGAAAGAGATGGCGCTAGACGACCTGTATAGCTCTGTCTCTTTCCCACAGCCTAAACTGGATCGCGTTAAGAGTTCAAGGTAGGCCACCAGGTCATGGAAAACTTCTGTCTTTTACTAATTCCTAGATTTTTTTACTGGGAAGAAGTGGCGCAAATAATTCCCCAACAGTATGTTATGTCTTAACACTTTTTGGAATGGGCAATTATTTGGTAACTGACAGAATCAAAGCTTCTATTTAATTGATACTTAACATCAATTTTCGAAATATGTAACATATCAGATAATAAAGCTAAAAAACTTAAGTATGTATGTAATTATATAATTCGTCAGTAGTTAATGAAAAATTTCAACATTCCAATTCATGAAACAATATTTTTAATTACTCGAATCTGTGCCTGATGAGTAATCCTTGTTTTGTGCTCAGAGTCCTGATTTGATTAAAAACTTACTCAAAAAGTTATCTTGTTTCCGAATATTATAGGACCCAATTAAACTACCTATACAATACAATCAAATAAATGACAACAGGGTATTCCAGTTGCTGTACCCACCAATATCTCTACGACTTTGTTAAAATTTTCCACTTTGTAACGGTAATTTCGTTTGCTATCCAAGTGAAATGTTCCGGAAACCCGTATTTTGCACATAAGTTGTCTGTTTGGGAACAAAAACGGTTTCTGTTCGTGTAATTCTGTTTTGTCACATCAATGGAGTTTGAAGAGCACGAGATGAGAAAACACTGCTCATGTTAGAAATTAGAATGGCTAGCAACAAACAGCAATGTTTCTGGTTTTGTAAATTTTGTCTAACATCAATGACATTTGGGAAGAAATACAATGCGATCGTGGAGTGGAGCGCCCCTGTCCCACCTCCTTTAATGTCCATGCTGCACAATCTATACCTTGCAGAGTTTAAACGAAGCCAATGATAGAGCCTTCTTTGGTGGCTTAATTACATAGCGGTAAAATAATTTTGCTTTTATACTTTTTAAGAAGAATACAATTTAAAAAATTCTGTCAGATAGTTGTAGAGCCCGCGCTACGACTGAAGTCCTTTTGTCCCGGGCGGCGGTAGTGTCTATAGAAATTCTATACAAAAATGAATTACAGTCAGCATCAGCAGGAGATGAATTTAATCTGATGCTGTACCACGAATTTTCCATAGAACTTTGTAACAGAGAGGTATTCAACCTCTTCTGTTCCTTCAACCTCTTTACTTTAAGATCTATTTATTGTTTTAATATTTTTAAAAATTCATATTTAGAAATTACGTTCTGTCATTGCGTCACCTTCATTTCTTTTCTAGGGATTACAATTTTTACCACGGCTCCGGCTGCACGTTCCACAGTATTGTATTATTTTCATTGTATTTTAAATAAATTAATTATAAACTCCGTTGTGTTTCTAAAAGTGCTACACAACAAATACGACAGCTCCAAATCGAGCACATGCCGCACCAACAGTACCGAGTTTGCCATCCACTACGGCGTCGGCAACCTTTCCGGCTTCCTCTCAGAGGACGATGTCACCGTGGGCGAAATCACGGACCGCGACTTGAACCCTGGACCCATGGTCGGCCTCGCCTTCGTGGCTGCCAATTTCGACGGCATCCTCGGCACAGCGTGTAGCAGCATCTCGGTGGACGGCCTGTAGCCCTGCTCTATTAGAAGGTGGCGCAACGCTACAACTTTAGTCGAGGCGCAGACTACAGCTAGTTACCTGTTCCAAAACGTAGACAGACAAGAAATTCTATGGATTCTTCTAACTAAATCTGATAAAATTATTAGGGTATACTTACCCTTTTTTAATTTTGTTATACTTAACAAAATTACGAGTAGGTATTATTCAAGGTAAAGCTATTCTGGACTCTTTACCGTCGTGCATTTTATTTGAATCTATATTAATATCAACTAGTAGTCAATGAACTGCGTGTATGAATGATAAGATTGAACCTTGCACATTGGTGCCCATCATTATATGAATCATCTCATATGGCAGAATAATGTTAAAGTAGGTAAAGTAATGTTGGTCAACGATTGTACTTCAAAATATTATTGTAACATTGTTCCAGCACAATAATGTTGGGGTAAACAGCCGATATCTTTGTACTTATGGTATAAGTAATGCTCAAATAATATTATATAGGTATAGCTGTTCATTTCTCAATGTTTGGTCGAGGGTGGAAAATCTAACAGCACGATTTTGTTAAGACATTCATTCAGGTGGCGCTTAGTGTTGATGATACAGTTACAAACAAGAATTTGTAAAAAAATAGATTAATACTTACTCTGTAACGAACAATACCAAAAAGGAGGCTCCATAAACAAAGGGGTAGTAGAAGGCTCCCATTTGAGCCCATATGGGTTTGTCCTTATAAGGCAGGAACTGTAGGAACGGCTCTATCATGGACAGCTCAATATCATGAGCTGTGTTTGTGTGCAAGTGGTGGGACATCGCGTGGGATATCCGCCAGTCACTGGAAAAATAAATAATGAATGGGTTACGAATTAACATTATGACATCAGAATTTCCCTGAATGGTTATGCATGGATGTCCCATGATCACACATGGCGCCATTTATGTCTAAGTACCATTCAATAAGGGAAAAGGCTACTCCCAAAAATATATATCCTATCCTACTATCCGTTGTTGAAAGAGTCTATTCATGAGACGGATATAAACGAATCGTCCTGTCGGCGAAAAGTCCCTAGGTGAAAAGTTCTATCGATGAACCGGACATAAATGAATCGTCCTATCGACGAAAAGTCCAAAGGTAAAAGAGTCTATCGGTGACACGGCCATAAATGAATCGTCCTGTCGGCGAAACGTCCAATGGTGAACCGGTCGTCGGTGAATGGTTGCAGAATCATCCAACCCCATCTCACTAATATTATAGACGTGAAAGTTTGTGACGACATAAGGATGTTTGTTACTCTTCCAAGTAAAAACTACTGAAAGGATGTAGATGCAAATGTTCACAGATAGTTTAAAACCTGGATTATCAGTATCACATAGGTTGGTTTGTATCTCGATTTTATGATCCTGTGGTATCATTTTCAAGTTGTAGCGGACAAAGCCGCTGGCAACCGCTAGTAAGAGAATCATCATCATCATCAGCCTATAAATGTTCCCACTGCTGGGACACAGGCCTCCTCTTTGTGAGAGGGAGTGGGCCGTAATCTACCACGCGGACCCAGTGCGGATTGGTGAATGTCACATGTCTTCGAAGTTTTGGTTCTAGGACATGCCGGTTTCCTCACGATGTTTTCCTTCACCGTTTTGAGAGCAGTGGTGTTGAAATAAATTACACAAAGTAATGCTCCTGACGGGGCTCGAACCTACGACCGACAACTAGTGAGTCGAGGCCGATACCACTGGGCCACCCTGCTCTCAATGGTGCGATTTACATGGATTACACATATAATTATGAAAATGTAGAACTGAATTTGTCGAAAAGTTGTAATTCAACAAAATATCTTGATAAAAACGTTAATTAATTCAGTCACTGACCGCCAAAGTACAACACCTAGCACAATAATTATTATTGTTATATAACGAAAGTGACTTCAAAGTAGAAGGATTTTTTGAGATTTGAAGGAATGATTTGAATGTTAGTACGGGATTTTATTCCCATTTGGCGTACAACATCATCCCAATTGGCGCTTCTTCTTCCATTCTTCTCTATTACTCGACATTCAGCATGCATCGTCTCATAAAAAAAAACTAGCGAGTACAAGCTCTTCTTTGTAGGCAACATTGTTTGTTCATTAGCCAAACTATTTGTTTAATCCTTTTTTTTTAGCGTGGTAAATCATCAAATGAGTCCTCCCGTCCAGGGCAGGGCGGGAGGAACTGTCAGACTTGTACTGACTAAAATCCACGGTGTCCTTCATTAGCCCTTTAGAAAGAAGAAAGAAAAAACATTTATTTGGTACATAACCACGGTAAACACACAACAAAATAAAAAACAAGAAACAGAAATGGAAACTTAAGCTAAATCAAAAATTACATAAGACAAATTATAAGAAAAAAGATTTGATGTGTGTCCCATGGCTGCGCCAAATAGGCCCAGTTCAGCAAAAATGTCGAGCAACTAGTGCTTTACGTTCCAGGGTCACGGTAATGGTATAAGTCCCGCGACCCCGGCAGGCTTTGGCCTTCTAGGGGGGCCCCGTCATCTTGCTGACGCTCTTTGAGGCGCGCGTGGAACACAACGCGCCGTCGACCCGGGCATGGTCCATAATCGTGCGGCGAGTTGCCCATTACTCGCCGCCCGCATGCCTGCGAAACTATTTGTTTAATCCTACATTTCTTAATCATTTGTTAAAAATCTGTATGGGATTTTATTAACAGTTAGTTTAACCATTGATCAAACAACTGGCCCTTGATTCCAGATCACGATTTTGTGAAATCTATTATACTTCTGTTATTTTAGGGAATATTAGTTCTATTGAATTAACTGTCACCTATTTAAATCCAAAGACTACAAAGCAGTTAACACTGTTAATTGACCAATTAAAACTGGTAACAAGTTAGGCAAGCAACTCAACTTTAGTTTGAACAGGATGATTTATCTTGTAGAAAATCTTTGAAGAAATTGTAACAATATTAAATATAGATATACACACCCTATTCTACCCTACCCTAGCGCGGGGCAATGTTTAGAGAAGAAGCAGGTACCTAATCAAATGTGTGAGCACAGGGGTAAAACCCCCTTTTTTGAGGTATAAAATCTATCAAATTAGTGATCCCACCCTGCGTGGTGCGGAATAGGACATTCAGACTCCTACTAACTCAAAACCTCTTCACATGTCTTTACCATTCCATCGCCGTGGGCCTGATTAGACAGTCCAGCGAGGGCAAGCCCTAACTTTGCGTGTAGTGGATTTGAAAGGATGCACATTGCTTTTGTATTTTCTTCACTACTTTTCTCAAAATGATGAAGGAAATTGTTGTGGAGAGCGAAATTTCCAAATACATGTGGAATCAAACATTTCATACATGTGTAAAGGGTCTAAATACAAAGAAAAAAAGTTTCATTATTTATCCACTGGTAAGCCTAAACATCCATTATTATCAGACCTGTCAAATGTCTGTCTTGTCAAAGTGACAGTTCTTAACTGTCACTGGGAAGAAAACTTCCCGTTTGGCTTTTCCGAAATTTGATACTAATGACAGGTTGTGGGAAGAAAACTTCCCAGTGGCGTACAAGTGGGTATTGGATTCACACAGGTTGCGGAAACCGTACACATGTATGTCAAATATGTCAATCTGTAATTTTTTGTCTAGATCGCTGGGTTTTTCCAAAGGCTAAATATCCGGAACATTACCAATTGATTTTCAATATTAGGGCACTACAATTCTTGTTAAATGTGTTTCTAATGTTCCACATAGAGGGAAAGATACTATTTACTTTGATATGCTCGGAATCCTTGTGATCCTAACTATCCAAATGAAACGAAATGTGAAAGTGAGTCTGTCTGTTTATCTGTTCTGCTTTCACATTTCAACTGACTAACACGAAATGAAGTACACCGAAGTTTGTGTCGTGGAGACTGATAAAATTATGACTACTTTTTTTTCATTTCTTCGAAATACTTTAAGTAGTTTTTTATTTGGGAGCCCCCCTTAAAGTATTATTTTAATTTTATTAGCAATTTTTGTAGTGAATAAATAACTAAATATTCTGTGAATATTCCAAGCGTCTAGGTACCTGTTGCCGTTATCAACATCGAGAAAAAAAAAACACTTCTTTGTTGTGTGTGAGCCACCCTTTAAATCTTATTTTATTCTAATTTGTAGTATTAGTTTTTATAGCAGCAACAGAAATAGGTAAGTAGGTACATCATCTGTGAAAATGTCAACTGTTTACTATCACGGTTCATGAGATATAGTCTGGTGACAGACGGACGGATAGACAGACAGATAGACAGGCAGACAGACGGACAGCGAAGTCATAGTGTGTGTGCACACACTGGAAGCCAAACGCGGCGGCGGTGGCGGTGGCGGGCGCGATCGGTGTCCACACTGCCGATCAAGCGTTTGTTTTTGTTGCTGCGACTTCAGGTGTAGAAAACCGGTGGTACAAAGTAGTTTCTACAAATCTTGTTTATAGAAATTCATTTTAAAATGTTTTATAGGTTGTTTAGGATTGTATACAACTAAATTATCAACCATGCTACATGATTCTAGTCAAGTAGGCGTATTTACAAATACCTCCTACGGTAGTATTTTAGTGCATGTCTTGATAACTAGATAGCGCTGACTTTAAGACCGAAATGGTTTGCTACATCTGCTACCCGCCGTTATATCTGTTGTTGCCTAGCAACGCCTAGGCTCGCAATATCGCTAGGCGCCCGTAAGTCACTTCAGTGTGGTCACGAGCGGCGATTTCATACATTTAATATTTCCGCGCCCGCCGCCGCCACCGCGCTAGTCTCGCATTGTCTTTGAGCACTTAGTAATAGCTAGGTCATTTATTACGCAATGATAACTCAGAATATTTTACTTGTCTTTGAATTCGATCCTACTACTGACGTTATGCATCCTTCGAGTCAAACGGTTTTTGTTACATTCGTAAAATTACGTTGATTATAATGTCATTTTACACTGTTAAGAATAAAAAGAAACAGCGGTATTTCCAGTGACGTCTTTGGTTTTATTCTTCTATTAGGCATTCGTTCATTTAGTGAATCATTTGAAATATTGCAAAGTGGCCGTTTTGTACCCGCAGCCGCCTGTAATGTTCATAGCGTAATCTTTTTATAGACGTTCTTAGAAAGCAACAGCACAATTATCCTGTAAAGTTCTCATAAGTAAACAACCAAGCAATGTTAGTTTATGGCTCGCAATATCCGTACTCTGCAGCCTAAGTTTATGTTGCATAGCCATCTTAACGAATAAAGACGTCTTATTGCCTTTATCATATGTCATTAAAGTGCAAATAGAATTTTGCTTAAACAAGGAATATTTCAATTTGCCACTTTTACGGAGGCATTTAGTAGCATTCCAGGAAATGTTTCTTGAAAAGAATAATAGTTCAACACGACAAGGCCACATTATTGAAAATTAACACACAACAACGTAATACCTAGATAGAACCTTTATGTTGATTCAGTTTATATGGGTCTAACACTCCAATTCATTCAGCCATTTTTACGTGCAAGAGGAATCCGTTCTCACAAACCTTAACATAGATTATAGTAGTAAGAAGAAGTAAGATACAGTGGCTGTCACAAATTTAATTAACCACGAAACAAGCAAAATAAAATAAGTCAAACAATATGAAATTCAGTCAGTATGCACTGTAAAGTCAAGGTTAACTGCAAGATAGTAGAAACAAAACCAGTGTAAGCTGAGCTCTTATTCTATTGATACTCCGTACTACGCTAGACCAGCTCAAGGTCAGTGTAACGTACGAAAGTACCACTGAAGTACAGCCTGCTGTCCATGGTACGTTACAATTATTTGATCATTATTACAGTGGTTTCAAGTTGGAGGCTAATCAACAGCTCAAGTCCAAGGTGAACGTATTATTTTATAGCGGCTTCATTTCTTGGTTTGAATTTGGTGGTTTGACTTCATTTCTGGTTATTTCGAAATGCTCGATATTTTTTTTTTTATTGAAATAAATATTGAATTGTTAGGAGCTTTTACCGTAAGAAAATTTAGTAGTCGCGACGAATCGTAATCTATGTCAAAGAGCAAAGATAAAATCAAGAAACGAACTGTATATCTACATGTCCCAAATAAGTAATAACGTAGATTACAATATTATTAGTGATCATCATCAATTACGTTGTTCATATTTATATTTATCTCAAAACTTTCTCCTTTTTGAGAGATTGTGTACTATTTGAGGAACACTAGATTTAAAGGTAAAGTAAACTTCAACTCACCTATACGACAATCCACCTAAGTTAAATAAGTACATCCTCCAACTGTCACTGCGATGAAAGTAATTATGTGCACAAGTGATGATGGAACTAAGGACTAGGCCATTCAATATGGTTAGAGAGGCCCCTAAAAGGAAACTCTGAGTCCAACCCCAACAACTCATCGGACTTAAAATGATGAGAGCAAGTAGTAAAGAATCAGACACGAAGTCACTCTTCTTTCGTAAATCTTTGGGTATGTTAGGCAGTTGAGCCATTACTTTCAATTTCAACGTCTTGTAGAACCCATCTTCTTTGAATGTGAATGGATGACTTCTGAGCTTTGTTGCTTTTCTTATGTAGTAGTTTGGTAATAACGTTTCTGCTATGCCTTTGAGGTGATGTGTCTCGAAGGCCTCCGTTATGTCTGTGCCCTGTAGAACACCAATATTTTTTTGTTAGTTTTATATATAATAATGCTTGATGATTGAGGATATCGTGAAAGTCGCAGGGAATATATGGATCAGAGATCAAATCTAGGTTAGGCCGAGAACATTTCAAACCGCCTAGGTATGACAGAAAAAGAGGAGGTCTATGCCAAACGTGGGTGATCCCGGGGTAAAATTATGACGAAATTGATGGATGGAAAAGAATTATATGAAAGAAATGATTAAATGAGGCTGTGACGTCTGACAGGAGAGAATGAAAGAAGAAAATACATTGCACCGATCATAAGTAAAATGGGATATATACAAGAAGATGATGACAATTATTTTTGTTAAATTAACTATTCTTATCATAATTATGCGTAGTGCGTACTTTTTCTATATAACGTACATAGGTAATCCATCAACATACAATTGAGTATGAGTGTTGACCTTCTCGAATTTTGTTTACACTATTGACACTATTAAGAACGTAATCTTAAGGTATAGTTACATCTTTTACATAACTAACCTATCTAACTGCCAATTTATTTGCTATCTAGCTCACCTATTTGTACTTATGCCAATAAGTTGATACACCAATTCTGAGTCAAAATTCCCCAAATATTCAATTTCTCATTAGCTAATAGTTTATGATAAATTACAAATGACAAGGCACTTGAACTTAAATGGAATTGACAATTAATTAACATAATCAACTGTTACATTTGTAAATAATTAAGGGAACAAGGTAAGGCGAGTTGTGAAATGATGAGTTGTAATAAGGTTTATTGTGTGCCATTACTTATTTCACTCCAGAGAGGGAGATTCATAATTTATTTAAAAGCATCTGAATGAGAAGTTACCTGTATTCTGTTACCAAGTTTGGTTATTCTAGAAGTGTTTATACGATTACTTTTCATTTTGTTATGAGTGATATTTTAAAGAGTTGTGAAATGAGTGAGGGGTGCGTAAGGGATTCCTAATTGGTCCTAAGTTAATTAATTTCGCAATTCACAAAGTTCGAGAAAGTAATTAAGAATCCATTACTACTACAGATTGAATAACTAGGACATTACATTGAAATTCAAACATTGCTAATAATAAAATGTATAGGGCAAGTTTACAACAATAAATAAAATGCATTTATAATGGATGAATATGAATGAATAGGAAAAAAAAACTAACAAATTAACCTTTGTGGTAACTGGTTTTAGAAATCATAATGAGGTTATCTACATAAATAGACATGAGCGAGTACTTGGTTGTATACTATTAATTATAGACATTATTCTGTTCTTTCTGGGTAAGCCTGCTCCATATTAGGCCTCATCATTGGCTATGAGCTAGATCGGGGCCAAGAGCAAAACCATCATAAATAAAAAAAGAATATACAGAATTGTCTAGATACAATAAATAAACACTAGTCTATTGGACACCATGACAGTAACAGAGCAGTATTATTTGTTGTACACTCGCCACTCGCAGCTCGCAAATGACAGTATCAGGTCTCAATGTGATAGAAATGGAGCTTGTCGCCATTTATCGCGATCGGGTCTCTGTCCGGACAGTACTGGTCATTTTTTATCGGCCAATGAAAGAGGAAAATCATTTATAGGTTTGTCCTACTTCAATTGAAGAGAGAAAATAGTAGGTTTGTCTAAACTTTAAAAGACTTTCTACATTTAAAATTATTTAGTGCACTGAATTTTCAACGCTTTGTTGATCTCCAAAAATTCGAAATTCAAAATTGCGCTTTTGTAACGCGCTGGAATGCACTTTCTGGAGTTCGCAACGCTTAGCTACCAAAAGTTGAAAATGCAATGCATTGCATGTATTATAAAAATAAACGTCATGTGTTAGCCGCTTCCGTCATTGGTAATTTTGAGCTTTTGTGGCTTTAACGACCATAAAAACAGAGTCTGTTTTTTGTCTACCTACATTAGTGTATGAAACATTTCGTCGAACACAACTAAATAAGACGAGTAGGTATCCATATTAAAAACAGGAAAATTGAATGTTTGACTTGACTTTGAAAACATCTTGACAGCGTACCTTAGTAACAGATATCCAATAGGATCCACCGGGGTGTGCAGTCACGAAGTCCGTTAAATCATACAAGCTGTCATGTATCCTCCACAAATCTTCGGCGCCATCTTGCATTCGTTTTCCCTTCAGCCAGTTATGAGCAGATTTTGGCATCACTTCTCGAAGTATCGGATATTCCAATCGAGGGAAGCTTATCTGGTGTCTCTCTGTATTGGGCGCCATTTTGGCTTGTCGCTGCGAGTAAATAAAGAAAAAAATTATGTACCTAGGTATAATTGAGTAGACAAGTGAAATAATAAAAATAACTACTAAGTGTTGTGAAATAAGGATTGATCAAACCCCAATTAATTAGTTAAAGAGTTATCGGGTTTCGTCTCAGAAGCCGCCTTAAGGTTGAAAAAAGTGGCAATAAAAATTTTAATAGTCTTTTCGCTCAAAGTCAAATCATTTGTTTCTTCAAAGAGGTACTTTAAACGTCGAATATTAATAAAATTAAGGGAAGTGGGTTGGGATTGATTCTACACCCATTCGCAAGCGAAGGTTTGTATGGAGAAGAATGGGCACGAAACTTGATGTCCCATTCGGAAACATATGTAGGTATCCCTCTGTTTATACACGCTAATCTCCTAATCGATCTCATCGATTTCAATTGAATACCTAGGCACTGTTTGTGAGAGTCTAAATTTCTGCCCCTATTAAGTGGCACTTAACACAAGAGGTATACATAACGTGACCATTTATTTATTTTTTGTCAGAGCGGGACATCTGAGGAATTAAGTAATACAGTTTTTAGTGGTTTAGAATAGAAGATAGAATAACTTATTCTATCTTCTACCGTAGGCGCGGGCATGCGGGCGGCGAGTAAAGGGCAACTCGCCGCCCGACCATGGACCATGCCCGGGTCGACGGCGCGTTGTGTTCCACGCGCGCCTCAAAGAGCGTCAGCACGATGACGGGGCCCCGCCCAAGAGGGCCAAAGCCTGCCGGGGTCGCGGGACTTATCTCATTACCGTGACCCCGGAACACAAAGGGCTATTGAAGGACACCGTGGATTTTAGTCAGTACAAGTCTGACAGTCCCTCCCGCCCTGCCCGGGGTGGGAGGACTCATTTGATGATTTTACCACGAAAAAAAAAAAAAAAAAAAAATCTTCTATAATAAAAAACTTGTAAAACAGTACAAAATTTTAGTTATTCAAAGGTTATTCTGAATAACTCAAAATAATCAAAGCAAATTCGGCCGGGAATCCCATTTCGAACGAGAAAAATACATTTTAAATTATCGTTTGGTCTGTTTGCAAAAGCGGGACAATTTCGGCCTCACGGGGGACACCGGGACAGACTGCCTGAAAGCGGGACTGTCCCGCCGAAGGCGGGACGTATGGTCACGTTAGGTACGAGATACATGTTCTCTTTTAATAAACTAGCTGTTGCCTGCGGCTCCGCCAGCTACATCTCGAAAATTATCCCACGGGAACATAAAATCGGGATAAAAACTATCCTATGTGTTAACTCAGGTTATAAACTATCTGTGTACCAAATTTCATCCAAATCCGTGCAGTGGTTTTAGCGTAAGAGTAACAAACATCCATCCATCCATCCAAACAAACTTTCACGCTTATAATCATCATCATCTCAGCCATAGGACGTCCACTGCTGAACATAGGCCTCCCCTTTAGATCTCCACATATACCGGTTGGCGACCTGCATCCAGCTTCTTCCGGCGACCTTTGTAAGGTCGTCTGTCCATCTTGTTGGTGGACGTCCTACGCTGCGCTTGCTAGTCCGCGGTCTTTTTATACATATACATATTTTTCCCACTCCTCCACTATTCTTTTCTGATTAATTTCGTGCAGGATCCAAGACAGGTAAATTCATTCTCCGGGACACGTCGAGCTTCATTGTCTCGGCGCTTTTCTGGTGGTTGCCACTGTTGATTCTGGCTCTCAGGAGTTGCAGTAGTTTGGGAATAGTGTGGTGGGTTTGTCCCAATAGTCCGCGGTCTCCACTCTAGTACTTTTCGACCCATCGGCCATCTGCTCTGCGAGCAATATGGCCTGCGCATTGTCACTTCAGCTTGCTAATCCGATGAATATCGTAGTTCGTCTACGCATCTCCTCATTTCGGATTCGATCACGCTTATAATATTAGAAGGATATGTCGTGGTCTCGGCTGTATAATTATCATATTTTAAGTGTAAATACCGGCTCTGTATATTGTCGGAATTATCCACATGTTTGCATTTACGAATATACGTCGTTAATATTTTTCCACAAAGTTTTACTGAGTTAGTTTTTGCGAGCTGACGTCCATAGAGTTCACAATTATTTAAGTTAAATATTTTAGTCAAAGCGTTTAGTCTGACATTCCTGTTAGACTCTTATACGGGAATTGTATGGGATTTTAACAATAGTTGTCTAAACTACTGATCAAACGACTGGCCCTTAATCTTTTATGATATTTCTTGGGTGATTTCGTGTAAAATTTGTTACTAAAAGTGCCTAAGATGTTAGCTCAATAATTGTAAATATTGATCCAATAATGCAAATGCATTACTTGGTCAATATTTATTTTTATTTGGTTTACAATACATTTACATTGTTAACTCTTTTCTGTGGTAAAGTGACACCTACCTTTTTAAAACCCTTTTAAAGAAGTATTTAAAGAGTCAACAGGTAAATTCGAAATTGTTTACTAATCGTCGTTTAAAAGTGCCTCATTGATTTTTCAATTAGGCCTAATTGAAATAAATGATTTGACTTTGACTTTGACAATGATCAAAAACAAGCATGTTAAAAAATAAACACTTATTGCTGTCTGCAAAATTTTATTTGTGATATGGTGCTTAATAAGTGAACAAGTTATTTGTTTAAGAAAACATTGCTCCACACTTGAAATTCCTCCTGTAATAGGAGGATAATTCTATTTTACAAACAAAATAAATGATCTCAAAATAAAACTTGTCTATCTACATTTTTATTTACACATTCAAATTTTAATGAACCGTGTTTGTACATGTAGCACGATTATTGGAACAACTTTAGTTGTTAAGAGATTGAATGAAAGACAGAACTGGTTGGAAACGGTAGGCGTATTAATCGTGCAATTGTCTCCTGCGCTGGAGATGTCATGGGTTCGATTTTATTTGCATGATCTACAATTAGTTGTTTCGGGTCTGGGTATTGCTCGCAGAGCAGTGGAGATCACGGACTAGCAAGCGCAGCGTAGGACGTCCACCAACAAGATGGACAGACGACCTTATAAAGCGCACCCACAACCGACCTAATGGATATCTATAGGGGAGGCATATGTTCAGGACTGGACGTTTTATGGTTGGTATATTGATGATGAAATGCACCAAACAGCAGAAATTCCTAGTGTGGGGCAACGTTTTTTTTTAGCTTGGTAGTTTCATTGAAAAAACTAAAATAATTCATATCTTTTCGTGCAATGAAGTTATGGCCATGCTGTAGAAAGATTTTTTGTTGGAAATTACCTCCTTTATCTTCCTGTTTCATTCGATCCACGACTTTTTGGCCACCCTGTATGCAAACATCCGAATTGAGAACCTCCTCCCTTTTGAAGTCGGTTAAAAATCAAGCGTAGCTTGCAATATTCAATAAATGATATCATGCACTTTATGCATTTATTACAAACAGGAAAGTGCTAAAACCTGTTAACCTATGGATTAAGGTTACAATAAAGACGCCAATTCACTGACTCAGAAGGCGTTTTTATTGTCATAAGGAAACTTACTATAGTTTCTTCTATAATTTAATTCTCTTAGAAATTAATCGGCCATAATTAATTAATTATTATTATTTGTTTATCTATAATTTGTACCTATGTAATAGTATTTTATTATAAAATAAAAATTTATTTAAAAAAATGAACCTATACTCACACTGTTCCATCCTAAACCCTTCTTTAAAACAATTTAAACTACCATTAACAAGCTACAGTAACATTGTTTTCTTGTCTTCTGAAAATATTGGACGGATAGGTAGAATATGACATGACATAATATTATATGTTAACTCAAGTTTCACGTTTTCTGTAACTAACACAGGGCATAGGGCTTAGGACATACGTACTAAGTACGTGTTTCTTTTTCGCCGACTACGACACAGTAAAAAAAGAATTTTACGAGTAATGAATAAGAACCGTATTTTTTGTGTGTCGAAAATCATCTAATGAGTCCTCAATCCTGGATGGAGCAGGACTTTAAAAATCGAACTGACTAAAATTCACGGTGTTCTCCAATAGCCTTTTACGTTATAGGGTCACGGTAAAGGGATAAGTCCCGCGACCCCGGTAGGCTTTGGCCCTCTAGAGGGGGCCCCGTCATAATACTGACACTCTTTGAGGCGCGCGTGGTCGTGGTCGCCACCCGCATGCCCTATATCTATGCATCTATAAAAATATTTACATACATTTTGAGTCATGTCTCACGATACCGAGTGTAAAAAAAAACACTTTAGGTTGCCAATTTGGGAAGGTTGAATAAGTAAACCCCCAAGCGAACATATTATTATGATTGAACACTTCATGAGTATTGTGGTTCTACGTGAATTGTAGCCTCCACAAATTGACCGGAAACACTCTGGGAAAATCTGTATAATAATACATTAATTAGGTTTAAACTACTAGGTAGACCAACAATACATAGGAATTTAGTATTATTTAGCTGACAATGCTGACATCAATCATGTGTCTGCTACTGAGACGCCTACTCTACAGGTAAGCTATATTTGAATAATTATGCTGGCTCTCAATAGCGCTGAATGTCACTTATCAAAGAAAATTCGATTTCAAGACATACCGATTTCCTCAAAAACTTTTATTTGTCTGCTTTAAGAGAAGTTATAGGTAATGAAATTAATTAAACAATGTAACCATAATTGGGTTCTAAACCACGGCCTGCCAGATGTCAGTCGGGACATATTCCACTGGGCCACAACTGGGCATTATGTAGATCAGATTTTTAGATAACTAACTGTTGCCACCGGCTTCATCTGCGTCTACTATCTATGTACGGTTTTATTTTATCCAAAAACGTTCAGTAGTTTTTGTGTGAAAAAGTAACAAATACAGCAACAACAATATTTATGAGGTTAGATGTTAAATAGGTAACCAGTAAACTGTAAAGTAATTAGTAAACTGTAAGGGCTAACGAACCGAACTAATAATTACTTGCATTTGCATCATTTCGATGCGATAGTGAGGTAATGAGGGCGAATAAGTAGAACATGAATTAAATAATTATTTTCAACTCTCGACGCTAAAATGTGTTAAAAATTTGACAACTATATCCGTGTGTGTGTCTGTGGCTCTAAAACTGGTGAATCAATTTTAATGTGACTTTTCTATTTTAGCGAGCTGGTTTTTTAGCTATGAATCATTGACATGTTTAATCAAAATTGGTTCAGCTATTTCAAGCTCATCAGCTCTTTTGTTTTCCGTGGTTTTTAAATGATTGATTTAATCGATTAACTTGTTTGCTTTTAGTAAACAAGTTCATACGTTCTTCTTATTCTAGTTGTATGCGTACAAGCAGGACACCGAACCACATATTACACCGAACCCTGGAACGCAACGGTAAACCGAAAGAAGAGGGTGAATTTTTTGTCAGTAAGAGTCTGACAGAAAAACGTGAAAGCTGGTGGTCATGGAGACAGACTTTTGCCCAGCAGTGGGACGATGCTAGCAGTATTAGAGTTTTCCAGTCTCTTCTGCTCCACACGGCGGGAGGGTTTGATGATTTTACAATCCCAAAAAATGCCCCATAAGAAAGTTACTTGATTCAGTCCTGAAGCAGTTTCCACAGTTTCAGATTATCACATACTTACATAAGATATTTTCTACAGGTTGATGTTATTTAATTGCACACTCATTGTTATTGATAATGTAGATAATTAGATTACCAAATGAGTTTCATAAAAAACAGATAACAATTACATTTATCGTGAATCCAAAGTACATACAAAAAATCGTAAGATAACACAACAAAAACAAACTAACCTTTAAAGTTTCTGTCCGCCTTCAAACTTTTTTGTTAACAATCACAAAACAAATAAACAATAAGTTGTAACTGTAATTTTTTAAATGAGTAATGAGAGTTTTATGTGAGTGCGTCCGCCAATCGGCAAGCGTTGGCCCTGACTGCGTGCGCGCACGCGATCGAGTTCCGATGATATGCAAGATAGTGATACGCTTACCAAACGTAATTACTTATATCTTCGTTCTGCTTCGGAGACTACTTTGTCTTGATGCACTTTTATAATGATTATAGGAAGCTATAATAGTTTGTTGATAATGTAACAAGAGATCCGCGAACATAATTATTGTGTGATATTCAAAATGCATTACTGTTTTTTTTTTCCAAAATTTAATAAATAGTCAACCGGTGTGGTTGAATACGTGTTATGAGTAAATAAAAATAAACGAGTCTCTGTAACTCAACAAAAAACTAGCTTCTTATTTTTTTCTACTTCTTTCTAATAAATATAAACAGTTTTTAAATCACATAAAAAGTGAGTTTATCCATTGCAAAGAAACATACAGAAAAAATATAATTTTTTAACTCTCTTATAATTTTAATAAAAAAATGTAAACAAAACCAATACAGCTCTTGAAATTATTAATTTTCTGCTAGTAGCAAGATGAGGTTAACCTGAAGATATAATCTAGGATAAAGTGTCGGAAGACCTCGTTACTGGTAATTATGGTGTAACTCAAGGAAGACCTGTACCTTATTTGATTTGATTAATGATTCAGGTAATGGAAGAAAGCCAGCAATATCTTCCTGATTAAACATACTTGTAAAACGAGTTTTTCGAACGTTGCGCCACAGAAGGAATTTCTCCTTTATCACGGGTGTGTTTAGAAACATTAAAATGTCCATCCTTATACAGCAATGTTTGCCGTATATGACTACTTCCCGGAATTTGATCCTTATCCTTTGATAGATTTGAGCTGTGCGAAAAATTCAGCTGTGAGTGGGATTTGAACCCGCGTCTTCTGGAAGTACTCCAGACGCATTACCAATTAGGCTACCGCAACTCACACTCAGAAGCTAAATCTTGAATCACACTCGCACTTTTTCTGTCCTTAATGCGTTTAAAAATAATAATAAAGCATGTGGTTTTTTTTCCAAATACAGTGGGTTCGATTCCTGGCCAGGATTATCGATTTTTCTAAAATCCAATGATGCAGTTTTGGTTTTCATCAAAATCGGCCTCGAGACTCCTTTCAATGTTTTTCGATATTCCTGTGTGGAATATCGAAAATTTCGGATATAGCAATCCACGCCAGTTGAGCAAGGCGACCCTGGTGGGGCTTACCACCGCCAGTGAGATCGCTCAGCCCTCACCGCAGGTTACAGGTAGCCTGTGGTGGCGCTGCCCGGGGTAGACTTGTAGGAGCTGGACCCCATCCCAAAATACTAGCACAAGTCAAACGACAGCAAAATTAAACTAGTGATTTGAAGATTTAAATAAAATATCACAGCAGACAATTGATATAGCATTGAACAATGAATAATTATTAGTTTAAGTTACTCTTACTGAACTATCAATGTTGAATATTTTATAATGTCGATGTCGCTCTAATTTAACAATGATTATTATTTTTAAAACTTATGATAACATCATTATTGTAATGTCTATTTCATCACTCGCGCCGTGTAACGTCCGATATTAATGTTATATCTCATTCTAAATCCTTTTTACCGACTTCAAAAAAGGAGGTTATCAATTCGACCCGTATGTATGTAATAATCAGAACTGCCCCGTTTTCATATATCTATGTTAGTCTATATCAGCGTCTGAAGAAATGGAATGTATGTATGATATGTTTTTATGTTTGTGCACGCATATCTCCGGAACTACAAGTTCGATTTAAGTAATTCTTTTTTTGTGGTACTAGGTATTGTTCAACTTAGGGTACACTGCAAGTTTCATCAAAATCGGTTCAGTAGTTAGAGATATGGTTTTTTTTTATGTTGTTCCTTGACAGCTGTTTCTGAAGACAAATAGACATCTTTGAGACTATGATAGGTGAATTCGATCGTTGATTGTTTACAGACAAAGGTCGGGATCAATCATTCTCCAGCTTAAGTAAATAATAGAGGCGAGACTATATATATAGCCATCAACTGGACGCATATTGCACACCGCATTTCTTGGATGCTACTGAGAATCCTATGGAAGTAACCCAATAACATTTTGATCAACCTGCGAATCGAGCCTGGGTCTCCATGCTCAGCAGTCTGTACCCTTAGCACGAGTTTTCACTCTTTTACTTTACAGCGTCTTTTCAGTATTTACAGCGCCTCTGGTGTGCGAAGAAGGAACTAATTAACTAAGACCCGTTACTTGGGACTGGGCAGACAACTAATTTATGACTACTTTTGTTAGCTTGGGTATTACCTGTAATAGCAATTGTATGTGTTATTGAAATAAATAAATAAATAAATAATTTTTTCCTTGAAAATTGTCAATTTGAAATTGTCAAAGTTCCAGTTTACTTTACATCTCAAATACTGAAAACTCGTGCTAAGGGTACTGTTATGTTTGTATACGTAAGATTTTTGATGTGAAAACTTCTTTAGCGGCGTTGTACATTTTTTTTGAAATGGGTTTAAAAATGTAAAACTCGCGTCATGGTCACGGACCCTGATCGAAAAAGCGTAAGACGTAATTTAAATAAGCGCCACCTATCGCTCTTAGCGTGAACCACGTAGAATGATTAAATTCTTAAGACGAAGAGGCAAACGATAGCTTGCATTTTAATCGTACAACGCCGTCAGACCCGGAACTACTTGCAGATCATACAAAATATGTTTGTACTGTGCGGGGATCGAACCCGCGACACACTGCGCAGCAGTCGAACACAGGAATCGTCTGCAAGAATATGCAACTCAACTTTATACTATTAAGCTATTGACAAACAGATAGGCGAAGCGAACACGAAGGGAAGCGTTTTTGTCTGTAATGTATGGAATTGTTTGAAGCCTATCATATAGACTATCGGATTGCTTTCGCTTTTCTATATGACAGGATTCGGATCGCATTCTCTTCGTCTGTCTGTTTGACAATAGCTTTAAGGTTTAATTTCCTAAAGCGTAGCTCGGCTAAGCTTGAGCTATAAGACTGAGTTCCTTCCAAAGATATTATGTGCCCTAATCTCATTTTGATTTGTAACGTTTTGAAGTTGCCCTCATTACTCAAATGTGTTTATAATATAAGTTTTGGTTATATATTTCTCATAGAAAGAACTGTCGAAAAGCGGTAAAGTGACATCGTTACCTACATAGAGTTACTCAAGTGAAGATCTGTCTAACTCGAGTGTGATTGTATCTGTATAATCAGAAGAGAAAGTAAGTTCACTAATAATAGAGAGAACGAAAAGGGCTGTTATGTTACTAAAATATAAATATATAAAATGCTTCAAAATGTTACTTTACTCATAATACGTATAACGTAAATTAACAAACTTACATTTCTCCTGCGTAATATCTACCTGATGACGCAAATACCAAACGTTAATAAAAGACCTCGATAGTAAATGATTACAATAATTGGTAATAAAAAAAGACATTGGTAAAAAACCCTTTCGTTACTTTAATTGATAAAAGCAGGTTAATCAAGTTTAGTATAATTGTTTTACAAAAAACTCATCGATATTGCGACATATAAAAAAGTGTCAACGCTTGCGCAATTTTTTGACTTCAGTCAGACTTTAAACTTTTCAGTGCAATTTTGTCACTAAATTAATATTAAAAGGCAGTGTCAAATGGTAGATTCAACGATGCAAACAGCATCTGAATTACGTAGCAGACTGTTTTGGATGAAATTGCTATTCCTTCGCATCATAGATATGTTTGAAAATGTTGTTGAATCGCAATGGCAAGCGTTGCGAAATTACACCAAGCTGGTAAGATGCATACTGCGCCCATCCTACAATTTATGTCCATCAAAAACATAATGCAATAGGGTAGTTTCCAGGATCAAAATAATTACATTCTATTTAGTCCGTATTTTAGATTATAAAGAAATATTGGACACGTATTTTTTCTTTTTTCGATTAAACAAAAAATAACAAAGATATAGCCCATTAAAGTTACGTGTGACGTCACCCCGCGCGAAAAATTACCACGCGGCGTGACGTCACACGTAACTTTAATAGGCTATATCTTTGTCATTTTAGTCTAATTTACAAATAAAAAAATACGTGTCCCTTATTTTTGAATAATCTAAAAGACGGACTAATTACATTTTTTAGGGCAACTAGCCTAATTGCGCGGGCATGCGTATGGCGAGAAATGGGAGACTCGCCCTCTGATCATGGACCATGCCCGGGTCGACGGGCAGTCTAACGGGGCTCCCTTTAGAGGGCCAAAGCCTGCCGGGGACGCGGGACTGTCTCATCAGGTAATTGTGACCCTAGAACGTAAAGGGCTATTGAAGGATCACCGTGGATTTTAGACAGTTCTGACCGTACCTCCCGCCCGCCCTCATTTGATGATTTTACCACGATAAAAAAAGGATGTTATATTCGGAATTGCAGATCCGATTCCGTTGACATTAAAAGGAAAGTTACATTATCCTCGAGTGTTATTGGCTTATATTTAAAGCGTTTCCATGTGTTCCAATTATCCATCAAAACTCAAGCGAAGCCAAAAAACTATACTAGTCCACAATAAAATGCATTAGGAATTCGATACGATAACCAAAGCTCCTAGCTATGCTTTCAGCTAGTCAGTCCATCTAGATTAGGCATGAAACATGCTCTATAAAGCTAAGGGGTCATTTGTAAGGGGGGCAGCTCAGCTGTCTGCATATAAAGCTTAGCGAGCCACACGTATGATCCCGGCGAAGAGCGCATTATAATATATCACACGGCCAGACTGCGACCCGTTTCATGAACCAAGTTCTGCTAAAACTAGTTTACAGATATCGATTTATGTCAAACTTATTTCACCATCAACATTTGGATTCAGTCTCTTGGATGACGAACAATAAACTGATCGTCGTCCCAGCTTTCGTCAAAACAAAGCAATAACAATCTCTTCATCTTGTATTAACGAAAAAAAGATTAAGAGTGAGTACCAATCTAAATATTTAACGGTGATAGGTCACTATCACCGTTATTGTGTAAGTGGTAACCTTTTAGTTTAAACTGGGCTCGGTGAAATCGAAATTGGAAACAGACTCAATTAAGAGCAAAAATTCGATTTCCGTTGACGAAATCGAGATCCTAGTCATCGATGAAATCTACCCTAAGCTCCTTCGTACACAACGCGACGCAATACTCCGATAACTTACGACTTTGCGACTATTGCAATACAAATCCATAGGGTTTCGTACACCGGCACGCGTCAATGGATACCAAAATTGTTAAGTATCGAAGACTTACGTCACGTTGTGTACTAAGGGCGTCAGTTACATTATGGTATCTAGCTTTAGCTGGACAAGTGTTTAAACTTACTGAATACCCTGGAGGCCTAGACCAAGTGACAGCTGTTTTACCTTAGTGTTTGCTCGTTCAGAACTGAGGCCCTCGCAAGACTTTTCACGATTTTTGTGATGTTAAGTAAACGGGAACTTTGACCTTAATTTGATGGAAAAAATAGTTCCTCGCTCGTACACTACAGGCGCTTTTCATTTTCCATACAATAAACGGCGTAAATATTTCAAGTACGCTGTAAATAAAGTACGCAAATGTTTTGAAAAGGCCTCGGGAAGTGCAGAAGCTAATCCTGATATAGATTAATTATGCAGTTATCATTAAAAACAATTTCACCAATCTTACATGCACCACAAAAGTGATGTAGTTTTTAATAACTGTACTTTGGACGACGATAAGTTTTGTATTTACGAATTAGTGGTAAGAAATACATTGTCATAATGAGAATTTCTTCTACAGTACAAAGATCAGATCTAGGTATCAATGCTGCGTATATTTTGAAGATTACGTGTGATATTAAAATGTGGTTTCCTCTTTATCAGTATTTAAGCAGCGGAAAATAAAAAAATAACGATTTTTATTCTATTTTTTAATATGGCAAGCATAGGCTGGGTCGGCCATTTGCCAAGGATGAATAAGGATTTTTATTGGATTTTTACATCAAACTCTCAAACTAATTGCGTAAAAATGAAATTGTTTCGTAAATGCGTTATAAGGCTAATTACAATGATATTAAATAAGTATAATTTACATAAAATTGATGTATAGTTTTTGGAATAATTAAATGCACATTTTAAAGTGTTTAATTTTTCCGGTTACGTTTAAAAATAAGAATTACGAAATAAAACTGTATTTTCAAGGTGCAATTCCACACTCATAAAAAATAGCTTATCAGTTTGAAAATCACTCCTGATTAATTTATCTCAAGTTCATTATACTTACGAGCACTTAGGTAGTAGCTGCTGCTACCGGCTACGTCCGCTACAACGCGAAAATTATCCCACTTAAGATAATATCGGGACAAAATCCTATCCTATATGAAAGAAAGAAAGAAAAGAGATTTATTATCTATGTGTTAATCCAGGTCTATCTAACTATCTGTGTACCCATCCAAATCCGTTTATAGTTTTAGCATCAAAGAGTAAACATCCATTCATTTATAATATTAATAAGATAAAGGTGATTGAATAATATTGATCGCCTCTTTTTCTAGTGGTCGCAAACTCGACTCCCGATAGAGGTCCCGCAACATGCTTTCAACTATAAACAATTTCGCATTTGTATTATTAGGGATTTATGTAGGTTGGAGAAACTATAACAAATAAATCTGCATCTATAGACTGTAATCAGCACAGCACAAACTTAGACGGAGTCTAAGGCGCGGGCCACATCGGGCACGCCGCAATCGCGGCGGTAAGACCCCTCTTTGAGGAGTGGCTGGATAGGAGTCACGGCGTCCTGACCTACCGCATGACGCAGGTCCTCACCGGACACGGCAGTTTCGGGAAGTACCTGTGTCTAAGGGGAAAGGAGGAAACGCCTGGGTGTCACCACTGCGAAGATCGCCCGGAGGACACAGTAGAGCATACGGTGCGTAGGCGCGGGCATGCGGGCGGCGAGTAAACGGCAACTCGCTGCCCGACCATGGACCATGCCCGGGTCGACGGCGCGTTGACGGGGCCCCCCTCTAGAGGGCCGAAGCCTGCCGGGGTCGCGGGACTTATCTCATTACCGTGACCCCGGAATATAAAGGGCTATTGAAGGACACCGTGGATTTTAGTCAGTACAAGTCTGACAGTCCCTCCCGCCCTGCTCGGGGTGGGAGGACTCATTTGATGATTTTACCACGATAAAAAAAAAAAAGAAAAGGCGCGGGCCACATAGAAAAGATGTAAGACGAGGACGCGTCGCGGACCGGCGAAAATGTGCGCCCTCAACGCGTCTCTTCTGTATGTTTTACGTCGCGACTCTCATACATTTGAGCCCGTCCGCGACGCGTCCTCGTCTTACGTCTCTTCTCTGTGGCCCGCGCCTTAGTCGCAGTTATTTGAACGTCAATAGCTAAAAGTGCAAGTCGTAGTTTGAAGCTTGCGTTACTGATGTAGATGTCTGTCACTGGTAAAGTTTGTGGATCACAGCCTCAATTCATCTAATTCAAACAGGGTCGGGTTCTAAAGCCAGTATTTTAACAAGATTACCCGAAGTTCGTCAAAGATGTAAAATGAATTCGACTCTGTGGCCATCAGCGGCGAAGTTTCGTCCTTTTGTGAATTATGAATTGTAAGTAAAACTTGGTCCAACCCTTTGATATTTGGGAAGTAGGTATTCGTAGATTACTATCTGAGTATCCTGACTTGTCATTGTGTTTGTTTTAAGGAATTATTTCACAAAATAATAATAAGATTTGAAGTCAGTACAAAAAAAAACCTTTTTTAACCAAGGTTAATTATTTTGTTATTAAACATAATATTATTAAAATAAAATAAAAACATGTTGAACTTTCAAAATGAACGCGTTTTATAAAGTTCTGCGTCCATTTTAATAACCGACGCGAAGGCGACGTGGAGATCTATCTCTCTATCGAGCAAGTTAAAGTTATTTCTGTCACTAGGTATATTGTCACCACACACACACAACTTAGGGTGTGTAAAATTTAAACACATATGGGAATCTAGATTAAAATTCACTATTAAGGTTTGTCCCATACAATCAACATACATATCAACATAAAAAGACAAGTACAATATTAATTAATTAAATGCATTTATTTCGAGTGACTATAATATGACTCATCAAATTAACATAAAAATTACATAATCAAATTTAAGCTTGGTAAAATTATTTCAACAAAAGCCTATACGATTCAGGCGCTTTCACGCCTATCTCAGTCCACTGTTGAACAAAGACATCTCAAAAGCTGTATGTTGCTATCACAACAACTTGTTTACCGCCTTACGCATCCAGACTTACCCAGACACTTTCTAGGGTCGTGCTCGATAAGTAATTTGATAGAATTTAATCCTAATACCTCTAATGTCTAACCTCCAGACAAAATTCAAGTCAGGTATCGTAATTGAAAATACCTTATTTAATCTAGTTACCAATAAGCTCGGTAAGCACAGACGCCAGCATATCCAGCAACCGAAATCTATCAAATTTGCCCAATCAAACACGAACCATCTACTGTATAGATAAAGTTGAAAATCTATTAAAGAAATAGGGCAGATTGGTGTACTTTGGTGTACTGGCGACTGTTCATTACATACTCTATTAAACCACACTAACGCTCGAACATTTCGTGGTACATTGAGTGTGAATAGGAATACACACAAAAAGTAAAAACCTAGTTTACGATACATACTAACAGAGTCCATTTTCTAAATCACCAACGTTATTTGAGTCGATAAATTGGATGGCTAGGTGTGAGAACACTTTAGATTTATTTGATACTCGGTTGCTGGTAGTCTAGTGCATTCAATAAAGAGTTGCCACGGGATGCAATATTTTTGTTTGGAAAATAGAACTGAATTTCCATACAGCAACGACAACGATCGTACGAGCTAACGGTGTGTTCATCGTCGAGCGATGAAAATGTTCTTTACCATCTACTGTTCTCCCACGATGACTTGCAAGCTTTAATTAGGACACACAAGAAATGAGTATATTATCTCATCGTGCAACGATAAATGCATCGTTTGCTCGTACGATCTTTGCTAGTAAGGTCGACGAGGCGATGCGTTATATGGGTTAAAAATAATGTACGAGTAGTTTCGATTATCCTCGAATGTTAACTGGACTTGGAAAAATCGTTGAAAATATCGTCATCATTATTATACCAGCGGTAAGTTTTAAACTAATGAATATTATCCTTTCTCAAAAGTATTGCTGCTCACATTCAGCGATCCTGCGATCTTCAGTTTACTTCGGCGAGAAGCCTTCCAACGCTGTTATGATTAGTCGCGTCAATGAAGCCTTTGCTTCGGAAGTCCTCAAGAACAGCTCCGATTTTGATGATTTTTTTTTAAATATTTTGTTTTTTTATACTCTTTAAAATCAGAAACCTCTTAGAGCGGGGACGGAACTATTTATATTGTTTAAACAATATCAACGACTTTTATACTGGGTGATTTGTAATTGGATGCGGTCCTTGAAATGGGTTATACTAGACCTTATTTGCAACAATTTTTACCCCGACAACATGGGGTCTAAACTGGATGGTTTTAGAGATATCGAACTTTAAAGATTTTTCGAAAAATTTCCACCTCTCCCTCATGAAGTGCTTAGTGTTAGAAAGTAACGATGGTTATCACCTACAATTTATACTTTTCTGATAGAATATGAATGGTTGCATCTAATGGATACAAGTTTGTTATAAAACTAATCATATCTTGGGAAATTAAGTGTCATAAAGTTTCTGTTTTAAAATTTTCTGAAAACTTCCCTTGTCTTTCAAAGCACATTTTTCAAAATAAATGTATGACACTTGGTGTACAAATTACAGAAAAAACTTCCTTGTCTCGTTACCTTTCCAAAATGGTGCCACAGTACCCACTTTTAATTAGTGTCTTACCAGAAAATTAGGGTTGTTACTGATAAGGTAGTAAATCAACGAGGATGGGTTATGTTTTTTCAACCCAACTTTTTTTTCTGTAGTTTTTGTCTAAACTGCTATCTGATATTAGCTTTTTGAGTCAATGCACTAAATTCTGATCGATCACATCAGGCAAAATCGGTCTTTATCTGGAGTATTTTTATCTATGGACCAGATAGTCAAACCATCAATTTTCTTCCATTTGAAACAGCTACTTGAAACAGATGTCATCATCATCATCAGCCTATAAATGTTCCCACTGCTGGGACACAGGCCTCCTCTTTAAAAGAGGGAGTGGGCCGGAAACAGATGTACAATGACGAAATGTTTGTAAGCTCAGTTTCACAAAAAAAAAACTAAACTGGCGTGCATAAAAGTTAGGTCACCCAGCTGGTGGGACAGGTAAAAATACTCGTGATAAAGACCGTTCTTGCCTGATATGATCAACCAGGATTTAGCGCATTGACTCAAAAAGCTAATATCAGATAGCAGTTTGGACAAAAACTACAGAAAAAAAAATGTTGGGTTGAAAAAACATAGCCGATCCTCGTTGATTTACTACCTCATCAGTAACAACCCTAATTTTCTGGTAAGACACTAACTAAAAGTGGGTAATGTGGCACCATTTTGGAAAGGTAACGAGACAAGAAAGTTTTTTCTGTAATTTGTACACCAAGTGTCATACATTTATTTTGAAAAATGTGCTTTGAAAGACAAGGGAAGTTTTCAGAAAATTTCAAAACATAAACTTTATGACACTTAATTTCCCAAGATATGATTAGTTTTATAACAAACTTATATCCATTAGATGCAGCCATTCATATTCTATCAGAAAAGTATAAATTGTAGGTGATAACCATCGCTACTTTCTAACACTAAGCACTTCATGAGGGAGAGGTGGAAATTTTTCGAAAAATCTTTAAAGTTCGATATCTCTAAAACCATCCAGTTTAGACCCCATGTTGTCGGGTAAAAATTGTTGCAAATAAAGTCTAGTATCACCCATTTCAAGGACCGCATCCAATTACAAATCACCCTGTATAAATGTCGTTGATATTGTTTAAACAATATAAATAGTTCCGTCCCCGCTCTAAGAGGTTTCTGATTTTAAAGAGTATAAAAAAACTAAATATTAAAAAAAAAAATCATCAAAATCGGAGCTGTTCTTGAGGACTTCCGAAGATTGCATGTTTTATGTATTCATTGACGCGACTAGATCGCCATTTCAGAGCCATAAATTAAGTCGTGTATGTGGGATAGAACGTGAATCCAAAAATCAAATAATGCGTGCGGTATTTAAACGTATTAAATAAAATAAAAGATAAGATTCTGACGAATTCAAACCTTATTCTTCGTTTTTGAAGGCGGGAAGGAAACGGAAAGAAGAGGGCGATTGCAACCAGAAGAAAAAGATGTCCCGTTCTTTGAATTGTTTTCAGAAGTTAGCCCGTTATTTTTGTATTTAAAGGCGCTCCTTCGCCGCTGTAACGTTACAGATTCGAGCATTTCATCAGTGAGAGAGGAAAATCGAGCATCACAATGCGCACCTTGTAATGATACAAAACGAGTTTACATCAGTGAAGAAGGAGAACCGAGCATTACAATGCGCACCTTGTAATGATACAAAACGAGTTTACATCAGTGAAGAAGGAGAACCGAGCATTACAATGCGCACCTTGTATCGAAACTATACTAAATGTACGCGAATGCTCGTCAGTCAGAGAGGTAGTATTGTAATGTAATGCTCAAAGTCGAATCTATAATGTTACATTACACGCGAATGCTCCCGGTGAGGGAGCGGGGGGAGCTTATTTTATCCCTGAACAGTATAAAAAAAAACTAAACTGCTAGGAAATATTCATAATTCGATTATATTATATTTGTGTTATGATCACGTCTCCAATATTGTTCAGAAATTTCGGGTACCATCAATATTGAAAGCTCAATCGTGTGGAAATAACGGGCAGAACTCTTGGCACATAATAGTCCATTGTGTTTCTAATAACTAAGATACATAAACTCCGTGCAGACTACAATATACATTAGATTCTGATCTGATATTAAATATAAATAAGAGCAATGTTTCGAATCGTAGACATAAGCTCTACGGATTACATTCTACTTAGGGGCTGTGTAGGTTTACAATGGCGGCCGATCTGCTTAGTTTTCTATCTTTTATTTTATTTATTTGTGCTCGTTTGTAAGTAAAAATTAGCACAAAGAAAACAAGACACCAACTAAAAAGCGGGCACTTTAAGTATTTTGGCTTAATTCACTTTCCACCATTTTAAATAATTTTCAAAAAGTTGTCTCAGTGGCTGAGTGATTGACTGCTGACTGTCGTGTCACGGGTGTATCCGGCACGGAATAAATATTTGTATGGTCTAGCAATATGTGTTCCGGGTTGGTCTGTTTCTGTATGTCAGTTTAAATATTTGTAACGCTCCCACGATACATAAATTATTCCTAGTGTTTTTTTAAAAACCGTCTTATCAATAACTGGCGAGCAGCTTTATGTAACGAGAATCGAGATCTTTAAAAGCGTTACGATTCGCTGATGTTACGGATGCGTATTAGGTACTTGGAAAAATCCTACTGGTTGTCTAACAACAGAAGGGGTAGTAAAACAGAGCGAATTGTAGACAGGATCAAATCGCGGAAACCAGGTGGCTCGGCAAAAAGCTCGCCAGAACGCCCTAGAATGCTCGCTAAAACGCTCGCGTTTGTTTTTCTGTAATGTAACATTCGCAAGAGCGCTCATTACAAGTGAGTGCTCAAGTTTTAAAATTCGTCCTTTAAAACTCTTTTCAAAATGTTTTACAAAGTTTGTAAAAGCGTTGTGTCGCTGCAGAAAACATTTGCTAGCCGCTTTCGAGTCTGGAGGCGACCGCCCTCCAGCGCGTCTATGAGTGGCGCGTGGAGGCGCGGCGCCGGGGAGAATTCCCGCTGCCCCGACAAGTCGAGGCGCGGCGGGAAGAGGTCCGGCGCGATCTCAGGGCAGTATGGAGGGAACGACTGTCGCAACCGAGGTTCGGGCACGCCGTAATCGCGGCGGTAAGACCCCTCTTTGAGGAGTGGCTGGAAAGGCGTCACGGCGTCCTGACCTATCGGATGACGCAGGTCCTCACCGGACACGGATGTTTCGGGAGGTACCTGTGTCGGATGGGGAAGGAAGAAACGCCGGGGTGTCACCATTGCGAAGATCGCCCGGAGGACACAGTAGAGCATACGGTGCAAGACTGCCCCGCTTGGGCAGAGCACCGCCGTGTCCTCACGGCAGCGATAGGCGGAGACCTCTCGCGCCCGGCATTGGTCGAGGCCATGCTGCGGGGCGAGACGGAGTGGGAAGCGGTCGCCTCCTTCTGCGAAGCAGTAATGCTCGTTAAGGAGGAGGCGGGCCGTGAGAGAGAGAGGACAGCGTCCTCCCTCCGCCCCACCCGCAATGGTAGACGCCCACGGCGTCGGACGTCGCAAGACGATCTCCGGCCACCGTAGGCGCGGGCATGCGGGCGGCGAGTAAAGGGCAACTCGCCGCCCGGACATGGACCATGCCCGGGTCGACGGCGCGTTGTGTTCCACGCGCGCCTCAAAGAGCGTCAGCACGATGACGGGGCCCCGCCCAAGAGGGCCAAAGCCTGCCGGGGTCGCGGGACTTATCTCATTACCGTGACCCCGGAACATAAAAGGCTATTGAAGGACACCGTGGATTTTAGTCAGTACAAGTCTGACAGTCCCTCCCGCCCTGCCCGGGGTGGGAGGACTCATTTGATGATTTTACCACGCTAAAAAAAAAAAAAAAAAAAAAAAAAAGCCGCTTTCGAGTCCTACACGAAATAAGTTGAGATCAAGAAGAATTATGTTAACAGAACATTTGAAGCGAAATGAAACCGACCGAAACTGACCACGTTGAAATAATTCAGATTTTAACCTGTTCGGTGTTTAGTCGGATGGAAAGCATTCAGCAACTAATCCATCATCATAATCAACCTCAGCCATCGGCTTTGCAAACTGCAAACAATGGAAGTTAGAAAAGTAGCTAGTTAAAAAAAAGCAAGCATGATTAACGTTTGAAAAATCACATCCTCAACTAGAAAAGACGAAAAAAATCCTTCAATAATAAAACAAGAATTAGAAACCTTCTTTGTCGACAAACACTGAACGTAGCCTTTCAGTACATTTGTAGCAATTCACAAGATCCGTGTCCACTATCTAGATAAAGTCGGGTTCACAATTGAGATTTACACAGCTCACCTTATTGAATTTGTTCAGTGTACCCTTTAGTGAATGCTGGGGCGACACGATTCATTTGTACAATCTCTTTGAAATTACGGCGGTCCTGTTTACGATAGTCTATGACTAAAAGCGAGATGTGTTTTGCCTGTTGGAATAGGTAGGTGATTGGATCTTTGTAGGCGTTAACTGAAACTACGTCCATAATCGGCCTGTAACGGTTCTATTCATGGGACTTGGTCTTTGTGAGGCACTGGGCAGTTCTACACCGTTAATCTTTAATTAAAAATACTTTATTGTACATCAAAATTGTTACATGATTGTTTTACAATCTTGGTAACTCTATTGTTACAAATGAGGGTATTATCGCTTTCACATAACTTAATGGACGAATTTAAAAAAAAGGTGAGAGGTGTCAGCGGTACATGTCAGTGATAAGAATAAAATCAAATCCGATCAAATTGATCGACTCACTATTTTTTATTGTACTTATTGGTTGATGAAGTGTGTAACTATTTTCAAATATATTTCCTTGAAAATCTTATCCATTTACTATTTTTACTCTGCATCTATGTTTTAAATCATCCAGAGCTTACAATCGACTAACCGAAAAAAATCTGTTCGTTCATTGTGAGCTCCGGATGATTTGAAATAATATATCACTATATAAACAAATGTATGTAGTTAAGTTGGTTCAAAACATCACCATGTGTAGTGAAAAACAAAGCGACTTAAACTTCAGTGGATCGCACAGAAAATATAATAAAAGAAAGCAATTTTTCACTTAAGCGCTTTGCTCGTAAATCCGCTAGACTTGTTGAGAATTAAGTGCACTTTTTTTTTCTCATCACCGCCTCCGGATATAAACGTGAAGACATTTTCGGATCAGGAGTTAGATCCGAAGTTGTATTTAATGTTTTACCCCCTTACTTATAAAAACTTGTGTTGCTTAGCTACCGATTAAATATCACATGTCCTTGTCATTTCTATTTTAATGAATAGAGATGGCAAGTGACTTAAGAGCTATTTAAGATAAGTAACGTCTAATCAATGTTTATAAGTAAGGCCCTTATTGTTTGCAAAGGGTTATTGGCGGTTATTTTTTTAGCAGGTTATTCTTTTTTAGGAAGTTACAAGTTTAGAATTTTATTGTGCCTGATATGATTGACCTTGCTTACAAAACTTATATAAGAACTTTTGCTCGTTATTGAACCACTTTATTTGAATTTGCAAATATCCTTCCCTTTGCCCAGCAGTGGTACAAGTTGTGGGTTGTCGGTTCCAAAAGAACCAGGTGCAGTACTTTGTGTTATTTAACCACCACTGAAACGGTGAGGAAAGAGGGACACCGGTAACTTCTACTAGAACGAAAAGACAACTGGAATCAATCCACACGCACTAGCCTGCATGGAGCCTGTGTCCCAGCAGTGGGAACATTATAGGCTGACTATATGCTTATGCTTCCTTTGTACTCATCACTGTTATAAATTTTTCATTATTCTTTAGCGGTTTACGCTGTGCGACGTCCGTCAGCGAATTTAAAATTCTGTTTATGTATTGCTCTTTTTTTAACGTGGTAAAATCATTAAATGAGACGGTGTCCTTCATTAGCCCTTTACGTTCCAGGGTCACGGTAATGAGGTCCCGCGACCTTAATACTGTCTTAGTTAAAATAAAGTAAAACCCGAAAACAAACTTTAAAATATTATTTCAGGAAAGTGCATTTTTACATAGATAATATTTTTGTGTTCACCAAAAATACTGATCGTGCACCAAATATTCCTGAATGTTACACAAAATTTGATGATGGACTGCAGTTCTAAGAGCGAGCGAAGCGAGCTCGGGACTCGCTGGCACCCCGACTCGGACAATTTAGGTTAGTTTTTTTAACCACCCAGAAGTAGGAGCCCGCCGCGAAGCGGGTCTCCGTCGACCTGCTACTTTACTAATAAAGCTACATTGGACATTAATTGGTGTCAGTTGTTAAATAGATGCTCGTTATGACATATTTTAATTAACATATTTTGGTGCACATTCAGTATATTTGGAGGAACATGGGAATAAATTGAAGTACTTTTAAATACCATCCTTTTTATATCGAGTTTCCCCAGCCGTATAAACTCATATCCTACGAATATTAGGTATTACCTTATTTAAAGTAATTTAAGGTTTCCTGCTAGGAATTGCGTCCTTTTTAATAAGCAGCATGAGATGACGAAAGTCGAGCAAAAAAGTCTTTGACGATTTTCTTCGCAACTTCGTATGTTTCAAAGTTTAACTTGGAGCGAAGAAAAAATTAGTTGCCCAGTTTAAAAGGATTTTTTTTAATAAATGCACTTGAAAAGTTACTAATTAATAGCTTAAATATTTCAGAAAATGTTATCATTAATCTTGAAAGTTTAAAAATTATGTTAAGCTTTTCTATGAATTATATTCATGTCTGTGATAATTATAATAAACGAGGGTTTGTCGAAAAGAAAAAAACAAATATTGAGTGATAAAAAATGTGTTTGATGACTTGATATCAACTTCAAAGAGTTTTTAATTTATGATCTTTTGCATTTTTTCATTTATGATTTTTATTTTAAAACGCAATCGTTGACATTAAATGAGCTTTTCTTTGATTAAAATATATGAAGAATTCATATTAACGAGGCTAGCTCGTAATGTGACTAAAATTAATAATTTATAAGTAAATGTGCAAGCGTTGTGATTTTTTTATGTACTTTTGAGAAATAATTTTCTTTGTGCTAGGTAAGCTAGGTTACACCTAACACAAAGAATTTTTTTGCAGATAAAAACATTTTAGAAAATCTTTAGATTTTGACTACTACTACTATTTACTTTATTGACATTATATACTTGCCAACATTTTATAAAAATAGCTTTTCCTCAAAAATCTTGAACTTAGGAATACAGAATTAAATTCATGGACCTTTAAGTTAAAAGCTTTAAAGGTAAGTCAGGGTTACAGATTCAGCCCCATTAACCAAGGTAGCCATTTTGTGAAGTTATTTGTAATCATCTACAATTCAAATTGGACACTCCGCCAATTTACATTACTCAGTACTTAAGGATTTGTCTGAGTGTTTCATAATTTTCATATGTAAACAGTTTTGGGGTTTTCCTTTATACATCCTCTTAATGGAACTTATTGCTGTCTTGAAACATAATAGATTTACAAAGTGTAGAAGTTTTGTTATTCTGACGACTTTCAGTTTCAGTGTGTTTATGAAATACGTGATGGAAATTTAAGTTTTGCTAAGAAGTTGAGCACTTATTCAATATTTGTTTGTGTATAAGGAAGGATTTTCAAGGAGTGGTTAGATTAATTAATATTACGTCTACTAACAACTAGCCCTGGCTTTGCACAGGAGCAATTCGAAACAAACATAATTATAGCTTGCCAGAACCTGTCTACTGCTAGAAGAATTTCAAAATCGGTTCAGACATTACTTTCCACAAGTAAACTCACAAACTAACAAATACCTGTTTATAATGTTTACATAGACATTGTCTGTCTCAAATTTTGTCAAATAGTAGTGTAAGTGAGATATTTAATGGTAGATTAAGTTGGTACAAGTAGGTACCTAAGTTTAGTAATTTTTCAACAAAAACATTTTCAACAGTGTTTTAAGTTGGTATCAAGTACTTTGGTGTGAAAACAAAGCACTCATTGTAAAAAATAAGTTCTAGAAAAAAGATAATTATGTTTTCTTTAGTGAAAAAGCGGTATAATACAACCTAGAATAAGCTCCGAAGTTTCTAGACTCTTGTTCATAAACTTTATTACAAAATCTTATAACGCCTTAGTAAAACTTTAGGTTTGTTAAATCGTTCGAAAGTATTTGCTATTAATGGCATATTAGGTGCTTCAGAAACTATAACAGATTCATCTTTGAAAGTGAATTAATTATTTTCAACACTGATCGATGGTTCGTAAATAATTTTATTAATTAAAGATGAAAATAGAGGTGACATTAAGAGTTACGCAAACATTAATACCCGCTTCGAAAAGTAATTTATACAAAAAATATTTTACAGTCTTTTGCTGAAATGCTGAAAATTATACTATTAATTAAGAAAAGGTATTATTATTTAAGAAAAGGTTAGATAGAAGTGAAGAACAGCAAATTAAAAAAAAAACCGTTGTACTTGTACTAAGCGAGATATAAAATGTTGGTTTGAAAACTTTAATGTTTATTTAAAAAATTACAAACATGTTGAAGCCAGCGAAAATTAAAGGACCAAAAAAATTGATTAATGAGTAGCGGAAAGAAGTTTGTAAGCACATGACTCCAGCAGCTGGGGCAAAGCAAATGATTTATTGTTCCCTTATTAGAAATTGTAGTACAATTGTTTTGTTGCCAGCAAAATAAGAACTGTAACGAAGCTAATACTAGACGTTTTCCTAGAGTGAACAGTTCACTCGGGTGAATCTTATTATGTTCAGAAGACATCGACCAAGTTTTATAAAAATGTAAACCGCCTTCAAAAACAACCACAAAAAAGGGTAAAATAACCTACAAAATAACTTTTCTTTCAGAAGTCGGTGCCTTTATTTTTTTTCATTTCATTGTTTTTTTTTGCCACCGACTTCTGAAAGAAAAGTTATTTTGTAGGTTATTTTACCCTTTTTTGTGGTTGTTTTTGAAGGCGGTTTACATTTTTTTTGAAAAAGTTTTTTATTTTACTCTTTTTAGTTTAAATATTCAACTCAAATTCTTGTCAAATAAATCATTCTCTTACATGTATGTGCACTAAAATTTTGTAATCCGTAGCACCGGTAACAACATCGCTCAAGTGCACAATATGCTAATAAAATTCCCTATCTCAAAAACTACTGAACCGATTTTGATGAAACTTGCAGTATTCCGTAAGTTAAACAATACTTAGTACAACAAAAAAAGAATTACTTAAATCGGACTTGTAGTTCCAGAGATATGCGAACACAAACTAAATCAGTCGATGCCTACTCCAAGCCATTGAGGAGTTGTACCTTCCATCATCAGCTCATCCACCTGAGATGATGATTATCAGATGCAAATACTTGAACAGATTTAGAAAATATATGAAAATGGTACTATGTGCCTATAAAATTTGAAGGTTGCCCTCGATTTCCCTGGGATTCCATCATCAGATCCTGACCTGATGATCATGGGACCAATTGGAAAGTATACCCTTTCAAACAAAAGAAAAAATTTCCAAATCGGTCCAGGCGTCTTCGAGAAATCGGGGAACATACATAAAAAAAAAAAAAAAAAAGATTCCGACGAATTGAGAACCTCCTCCTTTTTTTGAAGTCGGTTAAAAATGCTTATCACCTCATTCTTTCTTTTTCCATATGATCAATACAATGGAAGGTATCGGTTCCCTAAATTCTACTTAACTAAATCGGTTCACTACTTTATTTATAATCAATTTTATGTTCAATCTTTTTTTAACTATGTTATAAAAACCGGCCAAGTGCGAGTTGGACTCGCCCATGAAGGGTTCCGTAGTAGCATACACAAACAATAAAAATAACTTTGTTTTTCATAGTGTTTGTATGAATAGCAAAGTTATATTTGCGGTTTTTGAAAATGTACTATATCTCAAAAACTGCTAACTATATCTCTTCCAAACCAATTTTCGTTGGAAGTTTTTGTTGAGGTCTACAGCACACTTTTTACCACTTTGGAAGTGTCTCTCGCGCAAACTGTTCAGTTTAGAAAAAAATGATGTTAGTAACCTCATTATCATTTTTCAAGACCTATCCATAGATACCCCACACGTATGGGTCAGGCGAAAAATTTTTTTTTGAGTTTCAATTCCAAGTATGGGGGGTACCCCCAAAATTTGTTTTGTTTTTATTTTTGTGTGAAAATTCTAATGCGGTTCACATAATACATCTACTTACCAAGTTTCAATAGGATAGCTCTCATACTTTCGAAGAAAAGTGGCTGTGACATACGGACGGACAGACAGACAGACATGACGAATCTATAAGGGTTCCGTTTTTGCCATTTAGCTACGGAACCCTAAAGTTAGCTTTATATAGAATTGATTAGTGATTCATAAACTGTTATCCTTGTTATGAGTCTAGCTGGACCTATTTAGATCAGAATGTCTGAATGTAATATCAAAATTTACTACTATGTATATCTTTATAATTTATAGCCTTTAGCACTCACGGATAATGTAGCTTTCTACCAGTGAAACTATTTTTAAAATCGGTTCATTACTTCCGGAGATTACCCCCTACATACAAACTTACAAACAAATGTTTCCTCTTTATAATATTATATAAGTATAGATGACTGAAATACCTAATGTATCAAAACTTTCTATAAAAATGACACAGTTTAGTTCTAGAAACCGAAGATTTTCGTAACAATGCTTATTTTTTTGTTTGGCTCATTAACTATGAAAATTACAAATCATAGTGATATTCGCCAGATTGTGAAAATCAAAGATTCTAAAGCGTTACTAAACCTGGGGGGTATTACAACATCTTAAAATCAGGCTTATTCCTGTGAGTGAACGAGATGCTGCTAGACGACTTGTATAGCTCTGTCACTTTCACTCGCCGTATCAAGCCTGATTTTAAGACGTTGTAATACCCCCCCTGATCACTTATTCTTGAATTTGCGAATAGTTGCATAAATTACCACCACGAATCTACCAGCAAAATTCAATCTCGAGTTTCACTCAAGATTGAATATAGCAGCTAGATGGCACACCTGAAAAGGCAAACATTAGCTGGCAGATTAAGGGCGCCATTATTATCCCACGCGAGGGTCCTTACGCCATCTTGCCTATTCAACAGGCACGAGTGCACATTTAATGGATACTTGCATTAATCCAAGCTAGAAGTAGATTATCAGTAGAGCTATCCAGAATTTAAATTATAAACGAGGCTCTTTGTTCGATTTACGGATGACTGTTTTCTGTATTTAAACAGATCGATTTTTTTTAAACGGTTTTATTTACTTTCAGGAGGTACAATGGTTCTGTAGGACTGGTTTGTCAACCAGTCCTACAGAACCATTGTCTATAAAAATTGAGGCAGAAATCAAACCATTTGGAATAAAAACAGCTAAATAAAAATTTTAAGCTTTTTTTTATCGTGGAAAAATAATTAAATCAACCAATTAAGTCAGTATAAGTCTGATGGTTAATTAAGTTAACCATCAGACTTATACTGACTAAAATCCACTGTGATCTTTCTATAGCCCTTTACGTTCCAGGGTCACAGTTGCCTGATAAGACAGTCCTGCGACCCTGCCAAAACTTTTAAGCTTAAGGTTAAAAAAGCACGTGGGGCGCATTTATACAGGGTGGAATTTTGTAATGCCACCTGGAGGGAAAGTACCTACTCTTAATACTGCAGATAGAAAATTTTACTCAAAGGAAACATTCCTTTATTTTTGAATAGAAAGCAAACTGCATTCAAAGATTTTCGAAAATTCTCTTCTCCCACACCCGAGAATCGAACCGGCTAAAATCGTAAAAAATTATACCCTGTACTTTTATTGCAGTAAGGGTCGTTAGGGTCAATTAAAAGGATGAAATCTCTCTAGCAAACATGATAAATTAAATGAAAGGAAAACCAGGAAATCTTAAATTAATTTAATTATTTACATAAAATGGTAAACTTACTAATTACTTGCTCGAAATGGGCTCCATTCTTTTAGAATCTTTGAATGCAGTTTGTTTTCTATTCAAAAATAAAGGAATGTTTCCTTTGAGTAAAATTTTCTATCTGCAGTATTAAGAGTATTTTCCCTCCAGGTGGCATTACAAAATTCCAACCTGTATATTATTTTCGTCTGGGAAACTTGGAAAAACATTGCCAGTAGAAAGGTTGCCTATTTTATTGTTAAGTGGCAGGTTTGTTTCTTGCCAAAAAAGACTTTATTTAATTTAACGTGCGAAAGCTTCTCACGTATTCTAAGCCCTATCCCGCGAAGTCTGATTAACTGAGTTGTTCTTTTATTTGCGAGAAAAGTAGTTGTAGAACTTATAAATTGAGTATTTATGTGATGAAAACACAGCTTGAGTGAATGAAAAAACTTATTCAGAAATTTAGTATAGTTGAATATTCTAAGGTTTCTTTATTCCTGCAAGGTAGTTTTTAATAAAATGTTGACATTTAACCAGCCCCAAAGCTCATTTGGGTGCATAACTGCATATTACAATGAAAATCTGTTAAGCATTAAGAATTTCCTCCAGTAATTCAATTCATAACTCTTTGAGAGCTACAGAGTAAATATCAAGTGTTTGGAGCAGAACAGACTTGGTAATTAAATTACGCTGCTTATTTTATTCATGAAGAAAGTCAGCTTGTTGGCATTGGTTTGAAATAATTTATTGCACCAGTGCATGCAGTGAAGTCGTATAAGCATCAACAATATGGTTGATAACTAAGATTGCATTGTCTATTAAATCAGAAGTATATATTTAATCAGAAGCGATCTTCGCTTTAAAGTATTTTGTATTCCTGAGGATATATTCAGGTTTTTGAAAAAATGTTGTAAAAATGAATCGGCATGATTTTACCAAAAAGTGTACCTATTGTATCCGTGTGACTATCGCTTATAGGTTACGAGTTAGGGTCAAGTTACACCGAGACGCGACGCTTTTTTTTTTTTTTTTGCGTGGTAAAATCATCAAATGAGTCCTCCCACCCCGGGCAGGGCGGGAGGGACTGTCAGACTTGTACTGACTAAAATCCACGGTGTCCTTCAATAGCCCGTTATGTCCCGGGGTCACGGTAATGAGATAAGTCCCGCGACCCCGGCAGGCTTTGGCCCTCTAGAGGGGGGCCCCGTCATCATGCTGACACTCCTTGAGGCGCGCGTGGAACACAACGCGCCGTCGACCCGGGCATGGTCCATGGTCGGGTGGCGAGTTGCCCTTTACTCGCCGCCCGCATGCCCGCGCCTACGGTGGCCGGAGATCGTCCCGCGACGTCCGACGCCGTGGGCGTCTACCACTGCGGCTGGGGCGGAGGGAGGACGCTGTCCTCTCTCTCTCGCGGCTCGCCTCCTCCTTCACGAGCATAACTGCTTCGCAGAAGGAGGCGACCGCTTCCCACTCCGTCTCGCCCCGCAGCATGGCCTCGACCAATGCCGGGCGCGAGAGGTCTCCGCCTATCGCTGCCGCGAGAACACGGCGGTGCTCTGCCCAAGCGGGGCAGTCCTGCACCGTATGCTCCACCGTGTCCTCCGGGCGATCTTCGCAGTGGTGACACCCAGGCGTTTCTTCCCTCCCTATCCGACACAGGAACCTCCCGAAACTTCCGTGTCCGGTGAGGACCTGCGTCATGCGGTAGGTCAGGACGCCGTGACGCCTTTCCAGCCACTCCTCAAAGAGGGGTCTTACCGCCGCGATTGCGGCGTGCCCGGACCTCGGTTGCGACAGTCGTCCCCTCCATACTGCCCTGAGATCGCACCGGAGCTCTTCCCGCCGCGCCTCGACTTCTCGGGGCAGCGGGGTTACACCCCGGCGCTGCGCCTCCACGCGCCACTCATAGACGCGCTGGAGGGCAGTCGCCTCCAGATCCCAGGGCAGTGATCCGGCAAAGAGGTTGGCTGATTCGCCGGCGATCGTGCGGTATCCCCGGATCATCCGGATAGCCATGACCCTCTGGCATGCGACCAACTTTAGTGGTCGCGTCCGGATGCTCAGAGCCCACACGGGGGCCCCGTAGAGGGCCATGGACCGCACGATACCGGCGTACAGCCTACGGCAGGAGGCGTTTGGCCCGCCGAGATTGGGCAGGAGTCGCCTGAGGGCGCCTGCTGCCTGAACCGGGCAGCAGGCGCCCTCAGGCGACTCCTGCCCAATCTCGGCCTTGGGGCCAAACTCAGGAAATGCTCCCTGAAGTTCCACCGGCTGTCGAGGACGAGTCCCAGGTACTTCATCGTCTCCCCGACGCCGATGCGAACCCCCTCCACCGTTATGTGGGACTCGGACCGTGGCGCGTTCAGACGACCATGAAAAGACATGGCCTCTGTTTTGTGCAGCGCCACTTCGAGTCCCAGCTGCCGGATCCTTTCGACGACTGTCGCAACCGCTTGCGTCGCCAGGTCGGCCGCCGCCTGATGCGACCCTCCCTCCGCCAGGAGAGACGCGACGCTGCGCGCACATTTCAATAGGGCTACCTACTCAAAATCTAACTCTATCTACAACACGAAAAGATACACATTTGCAGTATCGTTGCGTCACGCTCACGTCGCGTTGCGTTGCGTATCGGTGTGAATTGACCGTTATTTACAAATAAAAAAAAAACAGGACTGGGGGTCTAAAACGGCGACTTGACAATATTACAAATGATTTACTTTGTGAAAAAGTAGCCAATAACGTTGCTGGAAATGCACGAAATAAATCAATAGGAATATTGCTTAAAGTGGCCGTTTTAGACTCACAATAAATAAACTCCATCTTTACAAAATTGAATAAAAACTGGCACAATATGGCTCACTAACCTTAAAAATAAACTGATTTTATTTCTTAAAGTTTTTTATGCAAGTTGTAAACAAAATGATAATGAAATCTAAAAAGTTTAAGATACTTTTGAAAATGAATCATTACATTTATTACATTTTGATTACTTCCCTACATACATCAGTGTGCTTGCTTGTATGACCAGATGTATAAAGCTGGACGAGGCGAAAGGAGTATGTAAAGGATCGTAGCAGATGGCAAGTACGCTTGAAAACTAGAAGTGTTTTAGTATTTTAGGTTCCAGTGTACACTGTGACTCAGAATATCATTTGAGTAAAAGTTCAATCAAGTAAAAAGGTATCACTTGATTCGCTTTACGTTTGGTCTGCCGCAGTAGTGTCAATACATCCTGATAGTTCTAGAGATTGAGTGGTTTCGGTTTTTAGAATAATAAATTGTACAGTATGAAAAGTTATAACATTATAATATAAGGTCCCACCGACAAGGTGTCACCGTAAGCTTCTTCGTACACTACGCGACGCAAGTCTCCCGGTGCATCCACACCGCCGGTAACATTTGTGGAGAACACAAGGCAACACGATAACATTCGAATACCGAATGTTACCGTGTTGCATTTTGTTACTGCGGTGTGGATGCAGGGGGTAACATTGTTACCGATTGTCGAGCAACGTTACTCGACTTACAGTAACACGTCAACACTTAGTAGCATTAAATAACATTTTGTTGGCGGATGTTGCCGAGTAACATTTGGAAACGTTAAGCTACAAATGTTACCGGCATGGCGGCAGTGTGGATGCACCGTCCGATACCTTACGTTGGTATCTAGGTGACTATCGTAATACAATTCCATAGAGGTTTGCACACAGGCACGTGTCAATGGATACTAAAGTCGTAAAGTATTGGACACTTGCGTCGGCGTCGCCTAGTGTACGAATCGTTAGAAATGGATTGCAGAAATCAACGCTTGTAAGTGACCTTTGACTCGGTTGGTAAGATCGTCAGATGTACTGAATTCGGAGATCGCAGGTTCAAATTCTGTTCGTGGCTCGAATTATTCTTTCCATAGAAAATCTTTGAAATTCGCGACGCATGCGTTAATACGTAGGTATTATATTTATAGAACATTACAATCTGTTGTATAATCACTATATCAGGTAACGATGGAAGAATATCAATTTTATTAAAAAAAATACAGCATCAACAAGTATTTTCCTCCACCACCTCCACCTCCTTCATTGAACTACCTAATGGACACAACAACATAAAACACAGCACAGGAATTTACGACTACATGTGATGGTTTCATTTTTATATTTCATCCTACGGTCCACAGGGCACGTTAATTGAACTTTAACGGTCCAAGAAATGGTCCATTTATTGACTTTCAGAATAGGATAGGTTATAAATCGTAAGGGTTGAAACCGAAAACCGTCCGAAGTTAAGGGACCGTGTGATGTGAAGGTTATTTGTCTTTATCTTAATGTTAGGGTTGGTGCACATTGTTGGGAGAATGATAGATTGCTGTGTATATTGTTCTGTGTATTAATGTTATCTGATACGTTGTATTCTGTGGCTATTGTTGAATTATTTTCGTTGTTATGTCAGTTATCGGTAGTTTCTATTGTAGTGTTGTTGATATGTTGTATTATGGCTCTTGTTTCTATGCTGAAAATGTCAAATGCTGTCAATAATAATAGAAAGATGACACATTATTATGAATATAACATGTAAAAAACAAACGCAAAATGTGTCCACATTTGACATGTGGACACAATGGGTTGTTTCACTAAAAGCGATTTTCCATAGAGTACCTGTAATGTGTACACAAAGAAGAGCAACGTAATTTTATAAAGAATCTAATCGCCACATTTTTCGTAAAAAGGAGCATCAAATTCTGTTTTAATCTATCTTCAGTTAGGGGTAACTGAACAATGGCCATTCACCCCACACTTCAGCCATTAAATTGACAATTTCCCTGATTTTTCCTAATTTAAACTTTTTCAATCTCCTTGCTAAATTAAATATCCTGATGGTCTATGGAAGCTCCACGTATAATGTTACCTACAAAACAGTTTACGTTAAAAACATTTAGGTATGGGATGTTTTCATACTGGTATTTATGTGGGGCTATCAAAAATTATGGAAAGTTTTAAGATCGATGCTTTATACTTAAACTCGTGTGTGAGTTAAGTGTTTATCTTCTTTATTAAAACACTAAATTGTAACTATTGTAGTTATGCAGTGTAAGGTTTATTTCGCAATGTTTAATTTTTTTTTATATATTAAAAAGGCGTTAGAAAAAAGGCCTAGTCATAAGATATTAAATAAACTGCTAACGATGATATAAATAACACTTTATTTTTACGGATTGATATAAAGTTATATCGCTACTTTATGTCAAACTTTGAATGTAATTGTTCAAGTCACCTTTGATCTTGACGTTATTTCTTTACACCTGGTGTTATTTTTGCTTGTTGTTCACCGCATAGCTATCCTTTAATTTACAATGACTGTTATTATTTACAAAATATACAATATCTTTATCATTTTTTATGGTAATTATTATCAAACGTGGCTTAAACTTTTTCTAAAGCAACTTAAAAACCTGCGAAATATAGAGGAACCCGGCGTCAATGGAAAATAGCATCTACAAAAATGACACACACACACATACGTCGATGTACACATACCCTTACAGCATATTCATGATGTCTCTATGGTTAAAGCAGATTCACACTGAAATAGTGCTCGGTGCTCATTGAAACGCTCACCCTCCGTACGAGTGACTGCTACTCTAGTGTTCTTTCACTCCTCGTTATTTGACACTTATGCACGTCACTGCATAACTACCCGCATTCCTGTGACTTCAAATTACAGTGTACGCCATTTTGCGAACCAACTGAGCGTGGACAGCACGTATTCGTTTTTGTGTTCCGACCGTTAATTGGTTGTGAATAGCTAATAGCAGGATTTTTTTTTACTGTGGTAAAATCATCAAAATAAAATGAGTCCTCTGGGACTGGGATCCGGGAGGGACTGTCAGACTTGTACTGACTAAAATCCAGCGTGTCCTTAATTTGCCCTTTACGTTCCAGGGTCACGGTAATGGTTATTCCATTACCGTGACCCTGGAACGTAATTTAAAAACTGGATTTATTTTGGATATTTAAAAAAAAAAATTGAATAATATTTGCGTTGGAGATTCATAATAAAAATTAATATTTTTATTTTACATAGGCTCCAAAGCGTCGACCACAGGTTCGGGTTGGTCGTTTCCATGGAGAAGAATCGGCAAGAAACTCCACGGGTACTCTTTTAAAATCAGATTGTGATTCAGTAATGATTACTCACTTTTATAAAGATCTTAGTCCTTAGTTCCAAAAGTAGAAATGTAAAAGGATCAATTTAAATAAATAACTCAAAGGGCTAAGTAAATGGTAATCAGTGTTTTTTTTTACCTAAGCTTAAAATAGGAACTTGTTTTTATAAAATGGCTGTTTTGGAAAAACATACATATGTGCACATGACGTAAACTCATTAATAATGTAGATGCAGCTCTAATTGCATGTTGGGCTTCGCAATTATGGTTCGGTTTTGACTTGTACGTATGATTAATGTGGATTGAAAATAAATGGTTTCCATGTAATACGTCACATTATAAGGTAATAATAATAACCTGTCAACACGTTATCAAACCACCTAATTAATGATCTAATTAGATGAGGTCGGTATATACCGATCTCATAATTAATAGACCTTATAAAAATCATAATAATATGTTTAATAGTAATCATTTAGCGAAAGAATAACGTCTAATAAAAATGTAATTAAGAGATCAGATCTTTTGAGGTTTCCAATAAAAATTGATAAAATTGTACCTAATCTTTGTTTTGCATTGAATTTTTGCTCTAATTAAAACTCTCAAAATTGGTTTCAGTTTTGTAATGAGACAAAAAGGCCTTATAAATGGAAATATCATGAATGATAAAATAAAATCTAATTTTTCGAAATAAACTTCAAAGATGTCCCGGAACTCCCAGTGTATTAACTAATTATTTTTACTTCCACGTAAAGACATAATTCAGAAAATAAAAGCACTTTCTATCCTTTTTAGTAGGAGAAAACAAAATTACTGTAAGTTTGAGGTACTTAAAAAACATACCTAAATAAAGGGTGATTGATAAAACCGTTTCATCTTTAGGAAAGAAACACTTGGTAACAGAAAATTATGCACCCTTTTTGGGCTGTTTTATACTCAACTCGCGAAGTGTATTATTTAATGGGGCGCATAATACGAGTATAACCATCACAAAAAATGTGAAGGTTTGAAAAAGAAGAAACAAAAATGAAAATTAGCATTTATTGCACAAAGGGTGTATTTGTACGGGAAAGTTTGAGTTTTAAATAAATGTGTAAAGTTTTTTTTGTTTCGCGTTGTGGCTGTGTTAATTAAGTTTATGGTTAACTTTTATTTAAATTTCCAAGTATCAAAATTTCAATGAATAATTTAACATAAAATTTGTATCAAATTGCAAATGCTAACATAGACATTGGTCTCAAAATATAAATTGACATTTGCCATCGACACGCTAAGAAGAAGAAGAACTCTCTACAACAAATTATAATAAATTATTCACTTGTTAAACGTTTACATTTAGTATTACAACCACACAAAACTTTGTAACTACGAATTCCGCCTACATGACACAAAATGTTGAGCACCAACATCGTATGTCACAAACAATTTAAATTATTAATTTACTACATGTACAATTCCACGCTCTCTCAGTGTTTCAAGCTGTAGCTTCAAAATAAATATATAAAGAGGCCAACGTGGTATAGCTACACGGAGATATAAAATACTTCTGTTATTTCTCGTAGCAGTTTTCGGCTACGCTCAGGATTTTTCGTGCTACGAGCTACGCTGCTACGGAATTTACTTTGCCATGGCTACGTTATGCTACGCGGCCTATTTTTGTTCAGTAAAGTTTTCTCGTCGTTGCCGAGGAAGGCCTAGGAAACGCTGGCGTGACGACCTAGACACCTTCATGACCGATTGGCCGGAGAAAGCCGCACACAGGACAGATTGGAAGGTTATGGGGGAGACCTTTGCCCAGCAGTGGGAAAACATAGGTTAAAAAAAAAGTTTTCTCATAACGAATATACATACTAGATTATTGACTCATTGATTGCTGTCTCGTGGTCGACAATGTAATCACCTTTGCGACCACTAGACCAACGAGACAACAATACTTAATCTCAGTAATACTGGGTATACGGTTCTGGGTTCGGTTCCCAGATCAGACTGTGCCACAGAGTTCTCGACTAAGAATTTCTAAATAGTACACACGCCACATACTCTGGATATGTGTGTAGTTGATGGATAATAATAGATATCCCGTTACATTGCATGGATCCGTTTTTGCTTACTTGGCTTTTTTTTTTTTTTTTAGCTTGGTAAAATCATCAAATGAGTCCTCCCACCCCGGGCAGGGCGGGAGGGACTGTCAGACTTGTACTGACTAAAATCCACGGTGTCCTTCAATAGCTTTTTATGTTCCGGGGTCACGGTAATGAGATAAGTCCCGCGACCCCGGCAGGCTTTGGCCCTCTTGGGCGGGGCCCCGTCATCGTGCTGACGCTCTTTGAGGCGCGCGTGGAACACAACGCGCCGTCGACCCGGGCATGGTCCATAGTCGGGCGGCGAGTTGCCCTTTACTCGCCGCCCGCATGCCCGCGCCTACGGTGGCCGGAGATCGTCTTGCGACGTCCGACGCCGTGGGCGTCTACCATTGCGGGTGGGGCGGAGGGAGGACGCTGTCCTCTCTCTCTCACGGCCCGCCTCCTCCTTACCGAGCATTACTGCTTCGCAGAAGGAGGCGACCGCTTCCCACTCCGTCTCGCCCCGCAGCATGGCCTCGACCAATGCCGGGCGCGAGAGGTCTCCGCCTATCGCTGCCGTGAGGACACGGCGGTGCTCTGCCCAAGCGGGGCAGTCTTGCACCGTATGCTCTACTGTGTCCTCCGGGCGATCTTCGCAATGGTGACACCCCGGCGTTTCTTCCTTCCCCATCCGACACAGGTACCTCCCGAAACATCTGCTTACTTGGCTTGTGAATTTTCTTTCACTTTAATTGTTATTGTCTGTATCTGATTGTTTTGAATTTCTTCATTTAAATCTGCATCAGTATTTTACAAAATAACAACCAATATCATAATAAAAGTATGTATATCCTATTTATATTAAAGAGCACTTAGCGGAGCTACCCTTTTAACTATCATTTTTATTGAGCCATTAAAACTGCACTTTGCAGTTAATTCAATAGAAACGACACGGCTTCTGTGTTGACGACAATAAATTCGTTCACTGTGTTATTTATTTAATTATCTAGTAATCAAGTTAATGGATAACAGATTTATGAAACAAAATTCCTAGATGGATCCTTTACATTCGGATGTACTCGTCTGTGAGAATATAAACAAACGCATGCATAAAAAAAAAATAAACACCTATCGTATGGAAACATGAAAATACTACGTTCTTATTTCCAAAAATGTAATAACTCTAAAAAGTTGTTCGAAAAAACTGTAACCACAATCGACTATGTACTACACACTACTGTGCATTGTACATCGTTTAAAAAACAGTAAACAAAAGAGCGTGTCAAAAGCACAGCTTTTTGTTTTCATACATAAAATCCTCTATTAATCTCTGTGGCTTGACACTACATGCGTGCGACTTATTTACGGAAAATTGCATTGCGAGGAGACGTGACCAAAATTTATGTACAGTCTGCTGTTGACCAAATTTTCGTTGTCCGTGGCCAAACTGGACTCTGCTGGGCACCAAAGTGGATTAGCCAAGCGACGTTGACGAACGGTCGATGCTACCCACCTTTGTTGAATTATTACTGTGGTATTTACCCTTACAAACCGACTATTACCTAAAAGGGTTCACGAGCCAAATTTGCAAGTCCGCTTGAAGATTTTCTTTTGATCTCTTCATCTTTGATTTATGCATCAAGATCCTTTTTACATAAAATTTGAACTTGTATATTCCTATAGAACTATCACCTCCATCTAATCCTTTTGGAACATGAAATAGAGTTACGTTTTTAAAATTTTATTCGTTAACAGATATAGTCGGGATTGTGGATCAGTGAGACTTAAGCCGCTTACAAGCGTCCTCCGAGCTCCGTCTGAAAATATCTTTGCTCCCTGAAAATTCTAAATTTTCATACCTGTTGGTCATAAACCGCTTACAAAATATGTTGTTAAGACACTGTGAACTCGGACTTTATGATTATGCTGTCTTAACATAAATAAATTAAAATTACTATTTTAAATTACTACCTCTTAAACACACTGCCATACCATATCAAATATTTCATTTACTAAAATAAACAATCAAATTCCTATCATTATTTCCAATTTGTCGAAAAAAATGACAAAAATCTAAATTGGTTTTATCGTCTGAACTGAACCTTTTTTATTTTCGCGGAGGGAGGCTCGTTTTTCATCAGTAACGGAAATCGGACAAGGCGTCAATTTCGTTTTAAAAACCACTCCGATAAAATCTTTAGCGATGGCTATTCTGTACTCCAAATAAACAAACTGAAATGAAAGTGGGAAGGAAACACTGCTTCATTTAATGTTGATATTCTGAATTTTGAATGGGCGAAGTTTTATTATATTTCACGGAATGTTATTTCAAGTATAACTTGACAAAAGGTGTCGGGTTTCGAGGATATTCGAGTTTCGGTTTCAAACTTGACGATGGTAATACTTAGGCGTGTTTTAATGAGTTATTTTTATGTTTATTACGTCATTTATATCGCATATTTAGTACAAAAACAATAGATTAACCTGCAATGGTGTTATTTGCCTCTTAGTAACGTGAACGTTTTAACTTTAGTAATGAATTCAATTGCACAATAACAGTTAAGATCGTGATGTTTAAAGAACTGGGGGCCAATTAGGACGGGGCAATAAAGATTATAATAAAACTCAATGCGTCTGCTGACAGGATTTATTTTGTTACGGTTCTGTATAAAATGAGCGTTATTAACGTATAAATGTAACGATTTTGGTGAAGAGTAAATAATTATAAGAGATTTTTGGTCTTATGTGGCTTACATTAGGACCAAAAATGGCATTTACTTTTCTTAAATTTTAATAATAATATTATATTCACTGGTCTGGGCGTTTGTGTATGTAAATTTGTATTATGTTTGTAAACGCGCCCATGATACAGGAGATAAATTCATCATCATCATCATCATCATATCAGCCGTAAGACGTCCACTGCTGAACATAGGCTTCCCCTTTAGACTTCCAATAGGACCGGTTGTAAGCGGCCTGCATCCAGCGTGATCCTGTGGCCTTCATAAGATCGTCTGCCCACCTAGTGGGTGGACGTCCTACGCTGCGCTTGCTGGTGCGTGGTCTCCATTCGAGAACCTTACGGCCCCATCGGCCATCAGTTCTGCGTGCTATATGGCCTGCCTACTGCCATTTCAACTTGCTAATTCGTTGGGCTATGGTTCATCTACGAATCTCATTTCTGAGTCGATCGCGGAGATAAATTTATACCCATTGCAAAACAAAATACAGTAACACTATTTCCTTATTTAAAACTTATGTTCCCTATAAACACTTTACATTCCCTTAACATTCTTATCAAAGCCACATTTTTCTATTTTTTTTTTATTATTATTTCTGTGTGTGTGTGTCCTATATCAAATAAATATTTTTCTATTCTATTCTATTTCTTTTGCCAATAGCCTTTCATTCATCCTTTTTGTGGCTCAACATAATGATCTGAAAGCACACTCACGCGATAAATGCCCAATTAGTTTATACTAATGTGGCTCTTTTATTAGCTGCTAAAATAAAACCTGATTAGGTTTTAATTAAGCCTAATTCTACTTTTACTTTTAAAACATTACACTTGTGACAGCAAAGAAATGGCGTGTCAATGTCAATTAGATGACCTAGAACAGCTGAACTCAAGACTAATAAAATTATGTAAATGCTTCAGACGTGCCAATTTATACGGCTACGCGTTTGCAACGAAACTGCAAAACGTACTTCGAATACATTTTGCATTTCAATGCGTACTTTCGATGCTAACTACGATAGTTTGAAACAAATTCTTGTAGAAAGAATTCAATGTTTGCGAAATGAAATAATAAACGTAACATAAATAGTCACATTAAGCCTCCTGCAAACACACGCGATTAATCGCGCGGGGCGACATGTCGCGGTCCATTCGCAGTATTTTAGAGTGGAAATTAGCTTGGCTCGTTGTCGCAGCGCGATTAATCGCGTGTGTCTGCAGGAGGCTTTAATTTGTAACTCTCAAACGGCTAGGCAAAAGTGAAATCATTTATATTAATATTGTGTTTTTCAGAACACATTTCGACAGTAATTTTTTATTAGTTTCAGTTATTTTCGCATTTTACCTATTGATTGAAAAATTGAATCGAATGTAATACTTTACTTTCATTGCTCATGCATGCATGCAGAAGTGCTTTTTTTATCGTGGTAAAATCATCAAATGAGTCCTCCCACCCAGGGCAAGGCGGAAAAGACTGTCAGACTCGTACTGACTAAAATCCATGGTGTCCTTCAATAGCTCTTTATGTTCCGGGGTCACGGTAGTAATGAGATAAGTCTCGCGACCCCGGCAGGCTTTGGCCCTCTAGAGGCCCCGTCATCATGCTGACACTCTTTGAGGCGCGCGTGGAGCACAACGCGCCGTCGACCCGGGTATGGTCCATGGTCGGACAGGGAGTCGCCCATTACTCGCCGTCCGCATGCTCGCGCCTACGGTGGCCGGAGATCATCTGCCGACGTCCGTCGCCGTGGGCGTCTACCACTGCGGCTGGGGTGGAGAGAGGACGCTGTCCTCCCCCTCACGCGGCCCGCATCCTCCTTCGCGAGCATGACTGCTTCGCAGAAGAAAGCGACCGCTTCCCACTCCGTCTCGCTCCGTAGCATGACCTCGACCAATCGGCCCGAGAGGTCTCCGCCTATCGCCGCCGAGGGCGGTGCTCTGCCTAAGCGGGGCCGTCCTGCACCGTATGCTACACCGTGTCCTCCGGGCGATCCTTGAAGTGGTGACACCCAGGTGTTTCTTCCCTCCTTATCAGACACAGGCACCTCCCGAAACTTCCGGTGAGGACCTGCGTCATGCGGTAGGTCAGGACGCCGTGATGCCTATCCAGCCACTCCTCAAAGAGGGGTCTTACCGCCGCGATTGCGGCGTGCCCGGACCTCGGTTGCGACAATCATCCCCTCCATACTGCCCTGAGATCGCGCCGGACCTCTTCCCGCCGCGCCTCGACTTCTCGAGGCAGCGGGGATACACCCCGGCGCTACGCCTCCACGCGCCACTCATAGACGCGCTGGAGGGCAGTCGCCTCCAGATCCCAAGGCAGCAATCCGTCAAGGAGGTATGCAGAAGTTCTTGCCACAATTTGGTCTATTATTTATTTTTATTTATGAATGAATGAATTTGGTCTAGTGGAGATGAAGCAACTGGATCACCGAGGCAGTCACCAGTTAAAATAAATCTTAATGTACCTTTATTTAAGAAAATAAAATTATTTTTCTAAGAAATTACTGAAACCTTCATCTAAAATTTTCATGTTTCGCTGAATTTGTAAGTAAATAAGCCAAATGAATAATAAAATAGAAATATTGTTGTCCGAATAAGTAGAAAATAAAAGTAAGGTCATGAATTGACGTTCGTTTCGCTTAGTAACTTAACAAAAGAGACTCATAGTGAGTGTCATTCAGTTATGTTCTCCGATGGTATAGGCAGAGGGCTAGGTAATTTATTGAGTAATAATCTAAGTTATTGTACTCTAAATCATTGCATGCCACATTCTAACTACAAAGAGATAATGGCATCAGTCACTAAAAATGTGTGTTATCCTAATACTACCATTACTATATTTATTGGTAATAGTTCTAAGATTGGAAAAAAAGACATCACTGACAGTGTAGCAGAGTTGTTAAAATTAGATTGTAAGAAAATTATTTTGTGTGCATTTCCCTATTTTGAGAAGTTATCAAACAGACAAAACAATCATATACATAGGCTGAATAAGCATGTACAGTTCTTAGCAACTCATTATAGTGACAAACTTTTATGTTTAGACATCAACACTGTTGTTGATAAACTTAGGTCGACCCAGGATTCAGCGTATCTGCCTGTTAGATATAGACATATAATAGCTAGTCTATTAAGTTTTAATATTCACTCAGACATAAGTAGTATGTCTTCGTCTTGTTGTGTACATATTTATAGTAGTAGTTTTAGTGATAGTATTAGTCGTACGAAGGAGGATCCATGTGTCACCATGGAAGATTCCCAATCTCAAGGTGGGACTACTAGTAGTAGGATATTTTTGCCTGGTGATGGCATGGGAGTCCCGGGGCTCCCTCCGGATAGTATTTATTTTTCTTTAAACTTGTAAGTAAGACAACAGAAGGTACCATTAGCAATTTAGCATCTCCTACAGACAATGTATCTTCTTGCAACCAACCAGTTAGTTTTAAAAAAGGGCCTCAGCAGAATACCTTGAAATTGTTCCATCAGAACATTCAAGGTATCTCTTCGAAATTATTAGAAGTTGAAATGTTTTTAGAAAAAACCATGTTTGATACTATCTGTTTTACTGAACATTGGTTAAAGGACTACCAAATGCTATTTAATTATGAAAACTATACTGTAGGTAGTTGTTTTAATCGTAAAAATTTGCTGCGTGGAGGTTCCCTAATATTAGTTAAAAACTCTTTAAAATTTCACCAACGTAATGACATAGTAGGTCTCTCAGTTGAACATTGTATCGAACTGTCTTGTGTTGAGCTAGATAAGCATGTAATAGTTTGTGTGTACAGACCCCCTAACTATCAAAATTTTTCCTTATTTGAATCTATAATGGAAGATGTACTGGCAAAGCTTGCAGTCAGGAATAAATCTGTAATAATTTGTGGTGATTTTAATATAAATATTTTGGAAGAAAATTCTAATAGCAGTAGGTTGTTAAATCTTTTTAAGTCATTTGATTTGACTAACATTTTTAATAATAATAATAATAATATAATAATAACTTTATTTATCAAAAACATTGTAGTACATGATGGTAGTTACAAAAAAAAACGTTTTAGTGTACAATGGCTACAATTAAATGGAGGGTGAGGTGCTGTATTCCTAGCTAGGTTAAAAAAATACCTGTGTTAAGGAATACAGTGCCGGTCCCCAAGGGAAGTAATTTTACAATAAATAATCGTACACAGTACGTTTTGACGTGCTAAGTACAATCAATTTCGTATTTTCTATTTATAATTTTCTTAATCTAATCTTAAAATCAAAACTTAAACAAAGAGAAAAAAAAAAAAAAAGTAATGATGTAAAAATCAAAAGTAAATAAATCATGCAACTTGTGGGTATGCGAGCATTTGTTATGTCCAAAAATTGTTGAATGCTGTGCGAATGTATAATTATGATATTTCGCTACATGGTACGAATCACAAGCTGTAGCGGATATCAAGTTTCAAAAATTGAAAACAATATTGAAATTATATAGTTAGTCCACAAAGGCTTTAAGGCTACATATCATCACGCCACGACCAATAGAAACTAAGCAGTGGTGGTGAAACCACGGGGAACAGCTGGAAAAACATGAGAAGCGTGGGGGAAAAAACAAAACAATTGATACAATTAAATTATAAATTTTTCGGTTTCGTCGTAATTTTTAGTTTGTAGAAATGAGTAAACAGCTTTTTTACAATTGTAATATGAAAGACCATATATCGGACAGTGCTTATTTATTTTATTGTACAGAGCTGGACCTTGGAAGTAAAAAAATTTTTTACAAAAGGATGTTCGTGTTCGTGGGACTGTGCATATTATGTCTTTTCGTCGTTTTGTAATTTTTTTGTATGGAGTATTCCGGTGTTGTAATAGTATTACTTGTAGAATAAATTGCTGTCGTATGTTGAGAATTCCCCAGTGGTTGTACAATTCATTCGTAGGGAACATAAAATGACGAAAAGTAGCAACCTTTAAAATAGCTCTGTGAGCGACTTCCAAGGGCATCATAAAAGTCTTAGCAGCACCGCCCCAACATGAGATACAGTAAAAGATAATAGATGAGCATAAGGCAAAATAAACAGTACGAATAATTTTGAAGTTTGCAACGTATCGGAGGGTTCTAAATATGTAAATTAGTTTTCTAACTCTGCTCGTAAGCAGGTTAATATGCGTCTTAAAGTTTAAATTTTTATCTATCATTACACCTAAGTATTTTATGTGGTCAACGTTTAGTAAAGATGGACAATTACATGATGTTTTTGTGAGGCAAGTGTGTGCTTTTAAGGTGATGGCTGTGTGTGGTTGGGACGCCGCGCTAATTGAGTAGGCAAGAAAATTGGTTTTGCTGGTATTTAGGGTTAGGGTGTGTGCAGTGAGCCAGTCTAAGGTTATGTTGAGGCCATGTTGTGCTACTAGCTCTAGCTCAGACCAGGTGGCTGCGGTGAAAGTTATAGCGGTATCATCCGCAAATGCAACAACCCTACCATTGGGAACGCTTAGATTGCACAAATCATTAATAAAGATAATGAATAGGGTGGGTCCCAATATGCTGCCCTGAGGCACGCCATAGCAGATGGGAAGCTCTTCACTATTGTAGTTATCAATCCTGACAGTTTGTGTGCGATTACTTAGGTAACTACGAAAAAGTTCAAGAGGTGCCCCCCTGACGCCCACGCTCTCAAGCTTGATTAGAAGAGTGGAGATGGGAACCGTATCAAATGCCTTCGCCAGATCTAAGAAGACTGTAAGAGCTTTTTTATTCTGGTTAAGGTGTTGAATAACGTTATTGGTCACATCTTGAACTGCATCACAAGTCGATTTATTTCTACGAAAGCCAAACTGTTGTGGGGATAATAGGTTATAGCTTTCCAGGTATGTGATTAGTCTTCTATTTATGAGGCGTTCAAGTACCTTGGACAAGGCACTCAGAACTGCAATAGGACGATAATTGCTAGGCAGGTTCCCATCTCCACCCTTGAATATCGGATGAATTATTGCCTTTTTCAAAGAAGTGGGAAATACAGATGTTTCAAAGCAGAGATTAAAAATATGGCACAGTATGGGCGCCAGAGTTCTTGCATATTTCTTCAAAAACAGGGGTGAGATGGCATCCCAACCAGTAGCAGCGTTTGATCGTAGTGAACCTATAGTAGATATAATTTCGTCTGGGTCTGTTGCTTCTAGGACGAATGACGTAAGTGGTATTGATTTTTGCTGGGTCTGTGAAAATGATGCCCGCTGCTGCTGTAGTGTAGTATTGTTACAGATATGGTCTGCAAGTTTCTTGCCTACGCTCACAAAGAAGGAATTTACTTCATTGCAACATTCGACTGGGGTGGATGCGCACGTCAGAAGCTGTGTTGATGTTTTTTTGCTATTGGTGGTATTCGTAATCCTTTTAATAGTTTCCCATAGAGCTTTTGGGTTGGAGCTTGATTTATTGAGTTCTTGCGTGTCAAACAATCTTTTCGCTTTTTTCAACAGGCCTGAACAGAAGTTTCTGTACCGCCTATATGTTATCTTTAGTATTTCATTATCAGGAGATAACTTAAGCTTTTTATGTAGCGCGTCCCTGTTTCTTGTACACCGTAACAATCCTGGGGTGATCCATGGTTTGAGTATTCTCTTCCTTGCTGGTACTCGTTTTAATGACGTATTATTTGAAATAACTGAAGCCAAGGTGTCTATTAAGTGATCAGTGGCTAGGTTAACATCTTGAATAGACAGAATATGATTGAAATCGATTTGTGATATTGACTTATCCAGAGCTTCGTAGTCGATTTTTGTTATAGTAGGCATAGAAACGATGCGTTCTCGTTGCCTTTCTAGACACAGTAAGGAAGAGCTATGATCAGTTATAGTGGTGTCATAGACAAATGAGATACATGAAGATTTTGTTCTTAAAATAAGGTGATCCAGGCAATTGTTTCCTCTGGTTGGTAGAGTATGCGCAGGGAGAAAACCATGTGAGGCTAAGCAGTTCAGGTATTCATGTGAACGTGTGTCTGTTGTAGTGGATTTTATATCTATATTTAAATCACCAGTTATTATTACTGTTTTAAATTTCTGGAGTAAAGGCAGTACATTATTTAAAGTTAAAAGAAAATCGTGAATGTTATCATTAGCTGGTGAACGATAAATGCAGACTATTGCTACTTCCGATTTTATTTTAATAATGAGGCCAGAAGCGGCTAGACCAAAGTCTGGTTCTTCATATGTTATAGGTAAATCTGACTTGCAATATACTACCACACCATCACTCTGATTGAGATGTTTGGTGGTCCTAAGCATAGTATAGTTTTGCAGCATCGGAACATAGGAATTGTTAGAACAGTCTAACCAACATTCTGTTAAAACCACCAGGTCACAATCACATGAGACACGGTGCAGCAGAGTTTGCAGGTTTTGAAAATTACAATTTATAGAACGAATATTTTGCGAGAGTATTTTAAGATATCTATCAGGATGTTTTAGAAATGTGTTAGTTAATTCAGGGGCACAGGAGTGAATTTTTGATACAGAAAGTTCGTCTATCCCATCAATTAAATGATTTACGTCATTATTCATTTTTACGTTGTTTGTTAACTTGGAGAGGGGGGTTTAAAGGTATGATTAAAAATGACTGACGTATTAGGCGTACCTGTTGAATTTGACGACAGAGAGTATGACAAGGCATAGAATTGACCAACTTAAGTGTTCCGCAACAAATGCAAGCTAATAAATACCACCAAGCATTCGAAATCATTGCTTGATAGCACTGCAGTAATAGAGTGCACATTCGTGATAGATGTTGTGGTCGTACAGAAAGTAAATCTATTAGTGTTACTATATATTCGCAATGATCGTGAATCAAGTTACATGCATGAGTTTTAATAGTTAATTTTTTTAAATAATAATTGGGATTAGCAATTACTGTATAAAAATTAAGTAGTAAGTAAGTAGAAAAAAAATATAGTAAAATAAAATAAAAATAATAAATATTACGTAGTCATGCATCTGTGACACCATCGGCAGGTGTGATGTTAGACGAGGCCAGTTGCTGCAGTTGTTGTTCACTTTTGATCAAGATGGCTTGACTTTCGGGATCCTTTCTCACCATTACTCGTCCGTTTGAGGTCCAGCAGAAGCTATATTTGTTTGACTTTGCAAAATTCCTGGTGAGGTAAAATAATCTCCTGTTGTGGAGGGTCAACTGTTCTGCTATGTATACCGGAGTCCCTGGCGTAGTCTTTAGGCCTAGTTGTGTTGTGCAAAGTTTGTGATTAGGGTTTCGTTTATTGTAATCCTTCACGGCCGTGAGAAACTTGGACTTCATGAGAGCGTTCGAAAATTCAACAGTTAGATTTGATGTTGTATTTTCCTTCTTTGACGGTTGCCTTATTATATCACGAATACTAGTTGGATCCGTTTGCACCTGAAGTTGGTTTGACAGGTGCTGTATCATGTCGTACAAAGCTGATTTGTTCTCGTTTGCCAGTTTAGGGACATTTCGGATTTCCACGGATGTTTTTATAAGGTTTCGCTCGTATACTTCGACTTTTTCCTCCAGGGTTGTCAGCTTGATCACCATATTGTTTCGTTCCTTTTCTAGTCCCATGATTTTATTTTCCAGAGATAAAATCTGATCGGAAACAGATGTCAATGATTTTTCCATTCCATCATTTATGACCTTAATCTCACTATTGTGTTTTTTTATTTCCACAAGGTGGTTCTCCAATTTATCCAAACGTTCATTTTGAGCACACATCATCTCTTTCATCATCTCAATGATTTCTATCCTGAAGGTCTCCAGCTCACCATCGTTTCCGTTATCGTCGCCCGATACACATTTACGCTTTGCTCGTTGGGTGATATTGAGTTTAATGGAATCGTTTTCACAAAGCTGCCGAATGTCTGATTCGGAACGGGATGGTGCACTTCCAGTCAGAAGGTTTTTAGCGGGTTTATCTGTCATTTTTACAAAATTGTAGCTTTCTTAACAATTATGTATATTTACCCGCTCACGCTTGTGACTTGTGGCAAGCTCCGTTGGCCGGCCTGTCGATTACTTTTGTCTCGCTTGTTGCTGTCTTCTTCGGTCGAGCGCCGCGACTGGGTTGATTAACCACTGTGCTTGTTCTGCGCGCCTAGTACTTGAACTGTTTTATTGGCGTATATTTTGTAATATTTTAAGTAGTATTTATTTAAAAAATGAAGTAACTAAACTTGTACGGATGCACACGTCTATACGCTTTCGCGGTCCAAGGGGAAGGGAAATTTTTACAGAACCAACTAGAGTTACTCCATCTTCTGCTACTTGTATTGATAATGTTTTCTGCAATTGTGATTATTTGGATAAGGCCATAGTTAGTTGTCTGCCGTCTGACCATAGTGGGCAGACGGTAACTTTTAGATGTAACACAATAAAGCAACAACTTGAGATTAAATTTAGACCAATAACGGCTACCAAATTAAATAGCTTTAATAATTCCCTACAGAACAAGTTAAGTGTAATGAATATGGACGACATTAATGTTAATAAATTCTATGATACCTTTTTTTCAATAGTTTATACTGAATTTAATAAAACTTTTGAAAAGAAAACAAAAAATATTTGCCCTAAATTTATATTTAGTGACTGGGCGACTAGAGGTATAAGGAAAAGTAGGGAAAGACTATTTGAACTGTATGGCCTTAAGCCTTACATTAACACTGAAACTTATAATAAGTATGTTTCTAGCTATTCAAAAATTTTCAGAAAAGTATGCAAGGCTGCTAAAGCCATGCATATTAGCAATAAGATTAAATCATCAGAAAATAAAATAAAAACGGTTTGGAAAGTTATAAATAACGAGACTGGCAGAAAAAATAAGGGCAACACTAACTATACTTTGCAGACATCATGTGGTCCTATAAGCTCAAATCTGGAAGTAGCTGAAGAATTTGTTAATTTCTTTACTGATATACCGGTTAGGACTACGGAGGCTTTGAATTCCTCATCTGATATTTCAATGGATTTATTAAAGGCGAACGTATCTGGCAGCCCGGCTGATTTTAAGTTTAAACATATAAACCCTATGACAGTTATTAAAGCTTTCCGGCAAATGAAAATAAAAGTGACCGAAGATTTATGGGGATTGTCTATCAAAGTTTGTACAGCCATAGTGGAAACTGTAGCGCCATATTTGGCTTTAATTTTTAATTTGTGTGTGGATCAAGGAGTTTTTCCTGATTTGATGAAGTTCAGTAAAGTCGTACCTCTTTTTAAATCTGGGGACTGTAAAGATACTAATAATTATAGACCAGTATCCGTGTTGCCAGTCTTTAGCAAGGTATTTGAAAAAGTAATGCTTAATCAGATGCTCGATCACTTTAACACTAACAAAATCTTACACGATCAGCAGTATGGTTTCACCAAGGGACGTTGTACAACTGACGCCGGTGTCACCTTATTAAAGCACATATTTACTGCGTGGGAGGAAGCCCAAGACGCCATAGGAATTTTTTGTGACCTCTCCAAAGCATTTGATTGCGTTAATCACGATACATTACTTTTGAAACTTGAACATTACGGACTAGGTAAACTTGCGCTTAGTTTAGTAAAGTCTTATTTGTGTGATAGGCAACAACAAGTTCAAATAAATGGTGTAAATTCACAGGGTTTAACAGTTAAAATGGGAGTTCCACAAGGCTCAATATTGGGTCCTTTCCTCTTTCTTGTATATATAAATGATCTACCCTATTTACTTAAGAACCAACTACACAATATGGTGTTATTTGCTGATGACACTTCCCTAATTTTTAAAATAAATAGGCGAGCCCAGAATCTTGACGACGTCAATAATGCCCTGCGTCAGATCCATAGTTGGTTCACAGCAAACAATTTAGTATTAAATGGAAACAAGACTAAATGCATTAGATTTGCCTTACCAAATGTTAAAAATAGTAATTATGACATAGTGTTGGATGATGAGGTACTAGAATTCGTCGATAAAACCGTTTTCCTGGGGATAACACTTGATTCAAGGCTACAATGGGGCCCTCATATAACAACTCTTGCGGGGCGATTAAGTTCAGCAGCATATGCTGTTTGGAAGATTCGTCAATTCACTGACGTTGATACCGCGAGAATTGTCTATTTTAGTTACTTCCACAGTATAATGTCGTATGGCATTTTATTGTGGGGACGGGCGGCTGACATCGAGTCTATCTTTATTCTCCAAAAGAGAGCAATTCGAGCCATATATAATCTCCGTAGGCGCGATTCTCTAAGAGAACGGTTTAAGGAAATTAACATCATGACGGTACCTTGTCAATATATCTATGAAAATATAATGTACGTTAGGAAAAATCTGCATCTTTTCTCTAAAAGAGGTGACAGACATAATTATCATACTAGAAATAGGGACCAACTAGTTCAGCCGGGCTTCAGACTCGCCAAAGTAGACTCTTCTTTCATGGGGTACTGTTTAAAATGCTATAATAAGCTACCACAAAACGTTCTTGAACTGAATGAAACGAAATTCAAAGCATGCATTAAACGCACACTGTGTAAGCGGGCATATTACAAACTGAGCGACTATATCGCTGATAATGATGCTTGGCTCCATGCTGGTCCTGCTCCATGAGACAGTGAATGTATAAATAAATTGATAGTAAAAGTATACCTAATACCATTGTTGGAGCTGCTGAAGATTGTTCAACTGTATTTGCATTGTATAGATTCAATTTTCCTAGTATTATATAGTTTCATAGCCAGCATTGTGTGAGTACTATGTACCTCGGAGCTATCATTCACTGAGTACCTACGTCTCTTATTGACTTGAATAACCCTGGCGGTTGAGAGTATGTCATGCTCACTCAAATGTCTCGCTGATGGTGGCGCGTGTGTCGGATCATTTGGCTCCCTTCAAAATGGTTGAGCTGAATGGTGCTGATGCATGTGTCATGTTCGTGAACGGGCGCTGTCAGTTGGGACTGGTCATCTCTTAGTTGCCACGGTATATTTTAATTATCTATTGATTATTTTGTTTCTGAATTGTCTTTGTTTTAAGTTTCTACTATGGACACTTTTAACTTGCTACATCGTTCTCACATAATGTACCATCTCAAAATGAATGATGTAACAAAGGTTTTGTAATAATTTTGGCGATCTAAAAAGAGTGTCCATGGAGTTTCTTGCCCGTTCTTCTCCATAGAGATCTACTTCTTGGAATGGGCATCTACGGTACTTTCACAGTTTTTATGTCATGTGACTGGGACTGTAGCACCATAATTTTGCATTTTGTGTTTAATAATATTTCATTTGTCTTTGACAATTCAAAAGTGCCTGTAACTGGCTTATTTGAAATAAATGCTTTGATTTGATTTGATTTGATTTGACTCGTACAAGAAAAGAAAAAATCTATCAAGAATAGCCAACCTATATTACGTAAATTAATTGGATCCCTCATAATAACTTCCTCAGCCATTTAATCGAATAATACAAACACATTTGTTATTAGAAATATTTGCCCAGTGGGATTAGTCAATATTTTGCAAAATTGATGAACTCTCATACCTACGAAGTAACATAACATTATAATATCATGTTTGTAATCCCTGAAGGATAAGGCAGAGGAGTACCTTATAGTACCTACCTTTAGCCAGTTATTTTTAAAAACCCCACGTAATTGGGGATTGCCTACTGGCATCTACTAGGCACAAATCCAGAGTCTGTGGTTGCTATTGAGAAATTCTTAATGGAAAATCTACTCGCTAAAAGTCGCGAGACTTTCTAAACAGATAACCGAGACTTTGAAACGTAAAGAGCTATTAAGTAACACCCTGCATTTTAGTCAGTGCGACCCAGACAGTCCCTTCCACTCTACCGAGGGCTCCATTAGATGTTCTCATGTGAAAAAAAGGGTCTTCTCTCTACTTGCGACCAGTAGATAGACGAGGCGTTCACATACAAACTTTCATAACTTATACATAATTTTATGTATTCAATTTAGGGAATTCACGTTTCTGGACCCAATGGTTTTGCTTCAGTAACTAGGACTATTTATTTCAATGGCAACCTACATTTGAAATTGACCCTTTGCTTTTAGTAACTCTAATAAAATGTAGAAGTAAGTACCGGCAATAAATAATGCACATCAACTTTGATAAAGAGACTAGTTGTTTCCCGTGGTTTCTATTGGTCATATCGTGATGTTATACAGCCTATAGCCTTCCTCGATAAATGGACTATTCAACGCAAAAATAGTTTTCCAATTCGAATCAGTAAGAAGATTTAATAGTAAGAAGACCTAAGATTAGCGCTTTTACGTGAGTGTGACCTCTCAATAAATGCGTTCAGAATCAAAGATCGCCAGAATATTTCAGTCCACTGCTAGACTTATGCCTATTCAAAATTCCTAGAGAGTGCAAAAGAATTATACAAGTGGCAAACAGCGCTCAAAGCGTTCTGAATTCTACCTACCTCTTTTCCAGGAAGGCCGATGTTATGCCGGACAGCGATATACCAGTCGCGTATTCGGCCCTTTCCGAGCTCGCAATGTTGTCGTCTAAGGTAAACATTTGTTATTTACATACACGTCGCAGTGCAACCAGCTTTCGGCCCAGGATTTTCAAATGGCCCTGGCGATCGTTTAGTTAGTACATACATAGTTTAGTTAGGAACGTGTAACTCTAAGAAATCCTGCCATTCCTGCCGTTACCGCGCCGCCGCCGCCGTCGTCCCGCCACAATTCGAAGCAGGTGCCTGATGCATAAAATCTGAAATGAAGCATCCATCAGTGCGCCAAAGTAGCCGACTTCCGGGCACGCCGCAATCGCGGCGGTAAGACCCCTCTTTGAGGAGGGGCTGGATAGGCCCCACAGCGTCCTCACCTACCGCTTGACGCAGGTCCTCACCGGACACGGATGTTTCGGGAGGTACCTGTGTCTGATGAGGAAAGAGAAAACTCTGATGAGGAAGGAGGATATAGCTGAAAATTAAGCTTGAGTGGTTCTTTCTTTCTAGTGTAGGGTAACCACCAGCCAGGTGGGATAACGACCTCTGAAAGGTAGCCGGCAGAGAGTGGCTGAAGAAAGCTCAAGACCGGCCTCAGTGGCGTACGGTGTTTGGATTATGAGCCATGTGTTATTAGCCAGATAATGGTTCCACTGCCAAGAAATAAGCCACTTTTCTATGAGACTTTATAGTCTAACCTCGGAAATGGCCGCGGATGTTATTTCTATAGAGATCTAGGCCTCGTCGCGTGTGTTGAATGTTTTTATTTGCCACTTTTGACAGTTATAGTCATAAAATAAATCACGCAATATGATGTGCCTGCTTAGGTTCCAAATTGCGACCTTTTTCCTTTTTGCCTAAACCACTGAACCGATTATCCTGTTGTATATACGTTGTCAGAAATGGATATAGGATGTAGGTATCTTTCATCCCTAAAAATAGTACTGTTCTCGAGAGGCACAGCACTTAGTTTCTTATGATAAAGATGGAGCCAGTCTTTCGAATCTTAAATTAACTGCAACTTAGCCACTGGCAAATCCTAGTTCCAAATAAGAACATTAATAAAAATAACAATTTAAATAGAGAAGGCGACTTTCCGGCTTGCAACACTGGTCTTCAGATAGTATCCTAAAAGAGAAACCCAATTACCCAACGTAGGGCTCCGTTGACCTTGACAAGAGAGTGGCAGCTTTTTTAGGGAACATAACATCATTTGTCCTGTTTCTATATAACATTACGAATGTTTTTATCCTAGTACTAGACAAGTATCGGCAGACGATCTCCGGAATGGGCGATTCGCTGTCCGACCATGGACCATGCCCGGGTCGACGGCGCGTTGTGTTCCACGCGCGCCTCAAAGAGTGTCAGCATAATGCCGGGGCGGGGACTTATTGAATTACCGTGACCCTGGAACGTAAAGGGCTATTGAAGGACACAAGGACAGGATTTTAGTCAGTACGAGTCTGACAGTATGGGTGGGAGGACTCATTTGATGATTTAACCACGATAAAAAAAAAGTACCAGACAAGTACAAGTTTATTTTGTCTAAGGTACGTTATACGTAAACATGTTATTTTTCTTAGTAGTAGAATTTTTCATCTGAATCGTGGGTGCCTTTACAAACATTTAAAAAATCACATGCACAAACTCCCAGATTCGTAACAACTATTTATAGATCATACAAACATTTATTCCGAATGGAACTCGCGACACGCAGCGTAGCAAAACAGTGTAGAATGTAAAGACACAGACTTTTGATTGATTCAAAAGTGAGTATCTTTACATTCTACATTGTTTCCCCATTTAGACGATGTTCTCTTCTGTGTGATTTAATGAATGTAGAACTTGTTCTACATAGGTTAAGCTTATCTACAAAGCTTTCATTTTGTAACTCGATCGTGTTAGTCTTAGTTTTCAAGTGCTTGTTCTGTATTCTAGTAAGCGGTTAAACTTCTTGTATATTGCTTTAGGGATCTTATCTGGCTATATTAATTAATAATATTCTGTATAAGATATCCGAAATGGTGGTTTTTGGTTATGAAGAAAATTTTATATGTAGGTAGTTTTGTTTTTGTTTGCCGTCTACGTTAACTTAGAATGAGTTTCTTTTCAACTGACTTCTAAAGAGTTTGTCAATTATCAATAAGTCTCGTTATAATCCCAGAAATATAAATTTCACTGTGTATTTTTAATCTATTCATTTATGTAAATTCTATAATTCCTTGTGAAGTCTGAAAAATTAACTATGAGTACCTGTTTATTATTTTTTTCCACAAAGAGAAAACATGACTAAACATTACTGACTAAAACATGGCCATACACTTTCAAAGAAACTTTTTTCATCGTCTCACAGCCGCAGAAAAGGATACATTATATTAAATTACTTATTTATCAAGTCTGATAACACAAGAAGGATGCTTCACTTCGCTAATATCCCTAAAAAACGCGTATATTACTTTTTATTACACCCAATTTGGTCGAAAAATACGCGTTCCCCATAAATTCATGGAAAATAAAAGCATTATAACAGAGCAACAACAATAAGCCGACGTGGGTCGAATATTTATTAAGTGGAAGGTCTGATTGCGAGGTTATCTTGGTGTTGCAGGATAATATTTATCCCTCGAAAGTCAAAATGAGGTATATAATAAACTATATTTTGACCTTGTATTAACAAAACTTGTCAAATAACCCTTTGAATGGAGAAAATAATTCATTTTCTGTAAAAAAACTTAAAAAAAAAAAAAATTAACCGACTTCCCACAAAAAAGTTCAAAATCGAAAGTCGGTGACTTTCTTTTTTATTTCATTGACTGCTTGTCACCAATTTTCGAAAGAAAAGTTATCTTGTAGGTTATTTTGAACTTTTTTGTGAGAAGTCGGTTACATTTTTTTTTGAAAAAAAATTTTATTTTATCCTTTTTAGTTTCAAAATTCAACCCAAATTATTATCAAATACATAATTTTCTTCCATGTACACTAAAATATTGTATTCCGTAGCACCGGTAATAACATCGGCCATGTATGTACTCTTACACAAATGAGCTAAAAATTAAAACTACTGCACCAAACTAAATGAAATTTTTATGCGACCAAATGGCAGATATACTGTATCGAATAAAAAAAGAATCATCGAAATCGGACCAGAAACCTCGGAGTAATGGGTGTAGACAATGTTGAAAACTTTATAGGTTTTTGTTGATTTTTCAAAAAGTACTGGTCCGCGGACGACGGAATTATGCCCGAACAAACATTAAAAAAAATATAAACATCCGAATTGAGAACCTCCTCCTTTTGGAAGTCGGTTAAAAAGGAGGCAGTGTCTTGTGATTGATGTTTATCTTTTCATTGTACAAAAATTATCTGTCTGTATATCTCTTCTCTCTCTCACCTGTGTATTATAACTTTCGAAAGACTGCACCAAATTACATAATATTTTGTGTTGTCTATTTTAGGCAGGAAAAGGTTTGCGTTTGAGAAAATTCTTAAATTAATTTGAAGATTTCATTCAGCCTTCATAGTAGTTTTCGGAAAAAACACAATACAATCTTTATTGGGACATTTGTGTAATCATTGCAATTAATAACAAAAAAAAAAAAACTAAGTAATATGGATTCTGAGGTGCCGTATTATAAGTGTGTGCCCGACCCTGTTCTCGAAAAAGACCATGTCACGCTGTTCTGCATGTACGAGTTGAATTCCCTGCCGGCATCTGTATTTCTCGACAGCTATAACCTTGGGGTCTTCAAGTCAAGAGTGAACAGGCCCTGTAGCCATGTTACAAACAATAAACGCAAACGCGGAGATAGGCTTTAAAAGATTTTCAACTTTATGTGCTTAGGTATAACGTTGAAGATCTAGTGAAGATTGCTTATCGTTTTCGATCTTTCCTGTCGCTAACGCTAAGATGTCTTAAATAGATTTTCAACTTTAGGCTCAAAGCTATAAAGTTGAAAATCTATTGGGGAGTACAGGGCGTTTACGATTATCGTTTGCGATTTGTTGTGACTTGGCTAGGGGGGCAGGTTACTTCTAGGCAAGCGTGCCTCACTGTCAGCCACATCTTCGCTTACCACATCAGGCGAGATAGTGGTCAAACGCGAACCTATCGCTAAATAAAAAAAAACCGGCCAAGAGCGAGTCGGACTCGCCCATAAAGGGTTCCGTAGCAGCAAGTAACATAATATAAAAGTTCTTGTAGTTGGTTCCAACTTTGAAAGGTTTACGATTTATGACGTATTAAAAAAAAAAAAACTTGAGAGGTGTCAAGGGACGTCGAAAATCGCTTGAACCTGTTAAAAGGGTTCAAGCGATTTTCGACCCTCCACCCCCCACCACCCCACTCCACTCCGCTCCACTCCGCTCCACTCCGCTCCACTCCGCTCCACTCCGCTCCACTCCGCTCCACTCCGCTCCACTCCGCTCCACTCCGCTCCAATCCGCTCTACTCCGCTCCCTTCCACTCCACTCCGCTCCCTTCCACTCCACTCCACTCCACTCCGCTCCGCTCCCTTCCACTCCACTCCACTCCACTCCACTCCACTGCACTCCACTCCACTCCACTCCACTGCACTCCACTCCACTGCACTCCACTCCACTACCTATTATAGCTGTAAAAATAAAGTTGACAAACTTACATTTGCAGTTGTTCTCCGATACATTTTGTTTAGGAAAATATGTAATCCAAGTACGTTTTATAAATTGGTCGACTATTACTCGTAAACTTGTAAAGCCTACTTAGTCATGATAATTTTCTTTTAAACTCCGTTATATATACTACTATTGTAAATTTTTTCACACCCCCAAACATAACCGTTTAGCTGGTAGAGGGGGGGACACTCGAGTCGAGCAAAAATTTGCACTTTAAAGCTTAATATTTCACAAACGAATCTTTTTATCAAAACGTTGTTAATGGAAACTATCAATATTTTTTAAAGGCCTATTTAATGATACCCCACACTAAGGGGTACGCGAGAAAAAAAAAAACATCCCCACTTTACGTGTACAGGAGGTACCCTAAAAAAAAATATTTTACGACATTTTATTTTACCACTTTTTTGACACAAAAAATCCGCATATTTACACCAAATTACAGCTTTCTAGTACTAGGCGTCTCTGAGCTAAGCTGCGGACAGACGGACGGACGGACATGGCGAAACTATAAGGGTTCCGTGTTGACTACGGAACCCTAAAAATCTGGGATCTGCCTATCATTACTGACAGGACTATTGTCGCCAATAAGCCTGATATAGTAGTGATAGACAGATCAGCGCGCCGCGTGATGTAAATCGATGTTACCATCCCACATGACGAGAACCTCGTGAAGGCTGAGAAAGATAAACAAATAAAATAATTATATCGACTTAGCGCGCGAGGTTGTCGACATGTGGAAGTGAGCTCGGCAATCACTGTACCGATTGTCGTTACTGCCAATGGCCTGATGGCAAAGTGTCTCGACGAACATCTTTCGAGGCTCTCCTTAGGGGGTTGGATCAATGGCATGATCCAGTACTTCTTGATACGGCTCGTATTGTGAGGAGGTTCCTTTCTCTGGGGCCCTAACCACCGGTAGCTTGGACCCTGCTCCCACACCGGTGGGAGTTTTTAGAGACACTATTTTTTAAAATTTGAATGGGCCCCGACTGTGAGTCGTTCTGTTCTGCTTCTTCCTGCTGTTCTGTTGGGCTTGTTTCTTTCTTTTAGTTTTTATTTAAGTTAGTTATTTCACGTACTTTTTTTAAATTGGTTTTTACGCAGTCGGGTTTTTTGCTTTTCTTTATTTTTTTAAATAATTTTTATTTACGATTCATTGTTCACTGTTTTTTTTTGTTTGTATATCGTTTATACTTGAAATAAAAACTTAAATCAATAAGTAAGAAAAGCGAGAATGATTGTTTTGTTAAACAACTTTAAATCGTTACATATCCTAAACTATTATTTAAAATGAAACATTATAAAAAAACCTAAAGATGATTTTAAAATACCTATTCAACGACACCCCACTTGACATAGTTCATCGACTTTTTTTTCATTTTGACAATATGGCGTCTGGTTGTCGCTGTGGTGAATTTTGTCTGTGAAAATACTGTCTGTACTTTAGTGACACTCGCAATGTTAAGACGAGTCAATGATCGTAAGAATTATCAAAATCGGCCTACGCTTCTAGAGACAGTAGAAGTCTCTAGAACGCCACATAGAAACAAACATACATACATAGACTGATAAACACATTACCCTCCTTTGCGTCGCGCAGTCGGGTAAAAAAAACTGATATATTTTCAGGAAACTCAGCTTTGTTGCCCTATTTGCCGTATTGTTGCGTTTTATGTCATTTTTCGCGTCGACTCGTCGTCGTCGTCGGTAATTCTAAGCAATTTCTCCGCTCTCCGTACTGACTTCATTTGCGGACGACTTAATTATCTGCTTCGAGTTTGTAGTTAATGTGTTTTGACGTCAACATGGAGTAATGCACTGGAAGTAATGTTTGAAATTATGTTTATTTCCTTATGGGGAAAAGGATGCTACTGTTGTTAATGGTTATTCTGAAAACCGTGTTAAAAAGGAGAGAAGCTAAAATGTATATACGTATTTAGAATTATGCGGCTTTTGAAGATTGTCCAAATCCTAGACACACCTAAGTCCCAGGACCGTTACCGAGACCCTGGAATGTAAAGGACAACAGACTAATAGAAAAGGGGGGTATTACAACGTCTTAAAACCAGGCTTATTCCAGTGAGTGAACGAGATGGCGCTAGACGACTTGTATAGCTCTGTCACTTTCACTCGCCGGTAGAAGCCTGGTTTTAAGACGTTGTAATACCCCCCCAGGTCGGTTTTTTATCAGTCGAGTCTGATAGTCCCTCCGCTTCACCCAAAGCGGGGGTACTCATTTAACTATCTTCTAAAACAAATATAGGATTACACTGATATAAACCAGTGAAATTCTCTATACATTAAATAAATTCGACCCTCATCTATGTACTTATTTTGCAGTTATTTTCAAACACACAGAAGTTACATACAAAATCGTAAACACTAATTTACTCTTCAAATAACTGTTGTTTAGTTACATCAAAACATTGCGCAATATCATTCACCAAAATAAAACATTCGAACATGTCAACAACAAACAAGAATAGTAAATGAGCTAATCTACGAACACTTTTCACTAAAACTATGCGAAGCTTAAGTTGAGCACTACATAAAACCAAACATTGAATTTGCAACCCTCAAGTCAGGACCAACAGTTCCAAATTGAACAGCAAGGTTTTATTGCGGGATTCATTTGAATGTTACCTAGTATTCATTCAAACGGTCATGAAAATACCTGCTTAATCAGATATAATACATCAGGCTCAGACCGCCTAACGCAATTTAATGATCACTATTAAAAGCTGTCATTTATTAAATTACCACGCGTTGCAAATATGACTGGCCAGTGGCCAGTAATAAATTTTGTAGCCCCTGGTAATGAACATGGAGGTGTGAAGTAAAGGGTATGTAACTGTGTTCGTAGTTCGAAATAATAGTAGTATATTAAACTGGTACATAATGAGGTGTATTATACATGAGTGTATAATACCTAGTTATGTGCAGTTTCATACACTACTTTATCTACTCTCATTGAACACGAACATATCAAATAAATGATAAAGATTGACACAGTGCACAAACGTATTATGGCGCCAAAATTCCCGTTATCACCGCGCATGCGCCAAAGCGCGCGCAGCCACAGATAAAAATTAAATAGATGTATCTATGATCTGTAATCTGTCTCGCAATGAAAAAAAATAAGTATAACAGTATTTTGTTAGAGAAATAGTGTCACAATTATTTTTTTTTATTTCATTTCGTTATACTATTTGTAAAGTACGTCTACATAAACTCGTTTTGAGTTTTGTATTTTGAATTTAACGATATGAGAGTAGATAAATAAATTAAAGGTACAATTCCGATATCTACTCTGATAATAAACAGCAGTACATTAAATAGTAACAGTACCTATAGGTCGCCTTCACAATTGTACCGGAAACTGACGACTGTTTTGACAGTTCGCAATAAACCCTAGGCAGCCAGGTTGCAGTAATAGAAATTGAGTTTGAGTAAAAGTACTTATAATTCTTACCTGCCCCTCCCATAATTATGGTAACACATTCAACTCATTGGTGAATATACTTTTTTTTTTACTTTAATGCTGGTGTTGTCTGAATAATTTTATTATAAGTTATTTATATTTAAAAACAAAGATGATTATCTGTACTAAATCATTACAAAAACATTTCGTAACTTCATGTTTGCGCAATAATTAGCAGAAAATGCAGTTAGAGCACATTAATCTGGGGTATTTGCATTCGCTACCTCTGTCACTATGAGCTGATGCATGGCTGCGTTGATGTCTGTAAATTAATAACGTTTTCATTGCCTGTGTGAATTCCCGGACGAATAACTAACCAAAACATGAGAAAAATTTCAGTAAATGTGTTGAAATTTTTTCACAAGCTTCCGCGTATGTGAAAAACATTAATTAAATAAAATCTGGAATTAACCAAACGGTATTTTCAATAAGAATAAATAATCTGTATTCCAGGAATTTTTTGACGATGTTAAATGCAGTGAAAATATCAAAGGCATTCAGTTACCTACCAGTTATTTTCTTCTGATCCAAAAACTTCGTGCACCTTTTGACGTAAGTACATTTTGATTGAATGGAGGAGTATGAATTAAGCCTCGAGCAGACACACACGATTAATCGCGCGGGGCGACTTGTTGCGGTCCATTCGCAGTACATTTAGAGTGGAAATTAGCTTGGCTCGTTGTCGCAGCGCGATTAATCGCGTGTGTCTGTTCGAGCCTTAAGTAGCTTCCGCAAGCGGGCCTTAGTGTATGTTTCTCTTTTTTTGTTGTTATATCGCAGGTCATGACACGGTGACAATATTTTTTCATTCTATAAAAAATAAATTGAGTTCCTTAACACATTTTAATTTTTTACGTAAAATTAAAAACAATTTAGAGTTGAGTTTGGTGTGCAAATACTTATTCATTATGTGACCGCTGAAATGGTTATCATTCACAAGGGTTGCGCGCAGTACTCAGGTAAAGCGTAAACATACGAGTACGACCGTGTTGTTGTGTCTCGTGACGCGACTGAAGAATATCAGTTTCATACATTTGGATCTGGTGTCATGTTGTAACCCAATGCATTTTACGGAGCGTCACGACACACTACGACACGTTAGTATGTTTATGGTTGATTGATCTTGATTTTGGCTGTTGATTTTGGTTTTTTCATTTGCAAATTTTTTGTACAAAATTATTGTAGCAGAATAGAGTGGTGAACTTACTTTTAATAAATGAAACGAAACAAAATAAAATATAACCTATCAAAATGAAAATATTAAAGGAGAATGAGCAGCCGACAATGGCACTTGGTTGCGCTCCTTTTTGACACTTATAGTAGTGAAAATTGGACACAAGTAAGGGTTATTGACATACATGAAAGCAAAGTTAAATACAGATTGATATTTTGAGGGGTTTTCCAAAAAACATTACTTACTCAGGATTTTGTTTGAGGTTATATTATTAGGCGTCAAAACAATGCAACATGTAATTAAAAGATTAACCATAGCATGCATTGCTTTTCTTATTTGGCGATTAGGCAGTGGATGCGATAGTAATAAAACACAGTTCACACAGCACGACACAGTATCCAGTAGAAATCAACGTAGACGTATAAATTCACTATAACAGCGCACTACAAAAAGAGTCCAATTGCTCGATGTATATCAACGTAGAGGTATCCTAAAACTACTCGACACGAATATAAGTTTACTAGCAGAGAAAAGCAAGAAATAGTAGTTCGCCGGTAATAAAGAAATCAAAACCAAACAAACACGAAAATCATGAGTTTGACTGGTTTGACTTTGACAAATGACATTTCATGGAATAGTGTTGTGACACATCAGTCAATTACGACATCTTAACATAATCGATTATATCTTTACATTTATTATAAGACCTCAACATGTGTTATCATAAAATAAATCATATATTAGAGTTTATAGAAAAGCAATAATAATGGCTTTTAAGGTGGTCTTTAGGGAAACTACACACATCAAAAGTGTCTAGGGATCAAGCATTTTTATGCGGATTTCTTGAGATTGAGATGTGGCTTTGTAATAAATTTATGATTTTATAAATTTATATGGATCCTTTTTGGTGCATTTCATAATTTGAATCAGGAACTGTGAATCAAATTCGAGTAAAAGATGAAAATCAGCTGTCAATATTTTCCCTATAAAAACATACAACGCATTGAAGACATTATTAGTGCTACTGTTTCCCTACTACTGATTAAAACCAACGTTATTATGGAGCGGCGACGTCATTTAAGCAGGGAAGAAATGCTCAGAGCCGTGGGAATGATAGAAGCTGGTTCCCGGCAACGTACTGTGGCTTTAGCTCTGAATACAAGTCAGAGTGTTATCAGTCGACTTTGGACACGTTACCGAAGCACTGGTACCGTGGCTGAGCGCCATGGAGGACGGTATCGCTGCACCACACGGAGACAAGACCGATACATTCAAATCTTAACTCGAAGAGCTCCAACAATAACCGCCATGATGTTAGCCGTGAGGCTTCATCACTCTTCAGGGAACTTAATCAGCGACCAAACAGTCAGAAACCGCTTGCATGAAGTGAACCTTCATTCCCGAAGACCGCTACGGGTACCACCTATAGCAATGCACAATCGTAGGATTCGATATCAATGGGCTCTTGAACACAGAAATTGGGCAGAAGAACAATGGCGTTTCGTGTGCTTTTCTGATGAGTCTCGTTTCGGTATGAGACCGGATACAAGACGTATACGACACTGGAGAACCCCTGGACGCCAACAGCGATTAAAATCCTGCCAGGAAGTCCATCCTTATAGTGGTGGAACCATCATGGTATGGGCGGGTATTTGGATCGGCGGAAGAACTGAGTTGATTTGGATCAGAGGCAACCTCAACGCTCAAATTTATGCTGAGACGATTGTATCAGACGTCATCGTTCCTCTACAAGTGCAAATCGGTCCCTTATTTCAGTTAATGCATGATAATGCACGACCGCACACCGCAAGAGTTCTAAGACAGACTCTCGCCGCAGCTAACATCAATGTCCTGCCCTGGCCTGCTCAGTCGCCAGACTTGAATCCGATTGAGCATGCATGGGATATGCTACAGAGAAGAGCTCTGCCGAATATGGAGGGTATCCAGTCGCAAGAAGACCTTTTTTTGTTGTTGCAACGAACATGGGCGGCCATTCCACAGCGTGATTTGGATGAACTCATTTTGAGTATGCCAAACCGATGTTCTTGTGTTGTTAGTGTTCGCGGTAGAAACACGGATTATTAATTGTTTAAGTTACCCAATAAAATTTTAAAGAAAACTGTTATTTCAGTCTTTTTTTCGAACTTTTGTGTTAGTGGTTCAAATGTCAAAAATCCCTTTATTAGGAAAATGGCAAATTTCTTTATTAATGCAAAGGTGACTTGGTTTATCGTTACTGTGACAAACGAAAACACTTTATTTGATGAATCCTTAAAGAAAATTTTAATTAATATCAATCAGGAGAAAAGTTATTGCAAAAATATATGTTGATCCCTAGACACTTTTGATGTGTGTAGTAGATTTTTTAATTATTTTACGATTTTGTTCTTTGTTTAATCAATCGATTTTGGTAACGTAGCCCTTCACTATACCGGAACAAAAATATAACAGTAATTACTAATAATATTGAAAATAAAAACCCCACAAATGTTTTAAGCGAATTTATGCTAAAACAAATAAAAAATAATAACATTATTTATAGATTTGCTTAAGTGACCATCATCATCATCATCATCATATCCGCCGTAAGACGTCCACTGCTGAACATAGGCCTCCCCTTTAGACTTCCAATAGGACCGGTTGTAAGCGGCCTGCATCCAGCGTGATCCTGTGGCCTTCATAAGATCATACGCTTCAAAAATCGAAACCATGAACGCTCATTCTCTTTTCAACCGCTTTGATATCGAAATTCATTTTCGGAAAACTAGTAAATAAACTCTTGACATAAACTTTGGAATACTTGCAATAACAAACCTACCAAAAATCGATTTACAAAGAAAACTTAATACTATTTTGAATCAACAAGAAAAGCCTTTCTTAACATTTAATCAGATTACTTCATGTTAGTTTCAGGCTTCCTATTACAAAATATTCTTATAACAAGATCTTTCATTAAATTATAAATGTTGGACGTACAACTTGTTTAATTTTTCAGCTGATACGTTTTGCGGGCATCCGTGAACCGGATAGGCGGGGGAGAGTGGAAGGGGGGGGGGGTCCAACAAATACGATTACAGGCCGTACTCCTCATTAATGTGGAATGCTAATTAAAAATGTATGTTTATAACAGCCTCGTACTTTGTTCGTCCGAGTATTAACAGGACAAGATAATTTAAACTGTAGTGAGTGGTGTTTAAAGTTGAATTTGCTGTTTAAGGTTTAGTCGTGATGGCTCACAGGTTAAAACTTTGCTTCTAAAGCATGAAGCTGTGAGTTCAATCACGGGCAAGTAATCCTTTGTGTCCTTTCAATGCATATTTATTTATTCTATAAGTTTATCGTGGACATAACTGATTTCAGTGAAGGGAAACATCGCACGGAAATCTGGACTTAAGATCGAATGTTCCTGTGGTTCCAGGCAAATTCTTTGTCTACAGCAATTCAAGAGTCTTTTGGGTCTACCAAAAGACACCTGAATAGGTTTGTCCTTTGTAATTTGTTCAGTAGAGGATTTTTAGGATGAAAATTACGTACTGACAATTTTCCAGTGGAAATGAATGAATATGTTATAGTTGTGAGCTATGACAATTTTAGTAGTTTGGGTGTTGCGATGGATGAATAGTTGGCGACAACATTCCTTTTTGTAACGAATTTATCTTACAGAAAACAAAGCTTACAGGCAGTAACTAGTCGCAATAGAGGGAGCTTTATTCATGACGTCACTAAATTTGAATTTTCGGCTTGTGGTGCTGCAACAGCTGCTGAAACTCATAACAATCAATTATTAATCATATTTTATACTTTTTTTTTTTTTTTTTTTTCGTGGTAAAATCATCAAATGAGTCCTCCCACCCCGGGCAGGGCGGGAGAGACTGTCAGACTTGTACTGACTAAAATCCACGGTGTCCTTCAATAGCCCTTTATGTTCCGGGGTCACGGTAATGAGATAAGTCCCGCGACCCCGGCATGCTTTGGCCCTCTACAGAGGGGGCCCCGTCATTATGCTGACGCTCTTTGAGGCGCGCGTGGACCACAACGCGCCGTCGACCCGGGCATGGTCCATGGTCGGGCAGCGAGTTGCCCTTTACTCGCCGCCCGCATGCCCGCGCCTACGGTGGCCGGAGATCGTCTTGCGACGTCCGTCGCCGTGGGCGTCCACCACTGCGGGTGGGGCGGAGGGAGGACACTGTCCTCTCTCTCACGCGGCCCGCCTCCTCCTTCGCGAGCATGACTGCTTCACAGAAGGAGGCGACCGCTTTCCACTCCGTCTCGCCCCGCAGCATGGCCGCGACCAATGCCGGGCGCGAGAGGTCTCCGCCTATCGCCGCCGTGAGGACACGTCGGTGCTCTGCCCAAGCGGGGCAGTCTTGCACCGTATGCTCTACTGTGTCCTCCGGGCGATCTTCGCAGTGGTGACACCCAGGCGTTTCCTCCTTTCTCCTTAGACACAGGTACCTCCCGAAACTTCCGTGTCCGGTGAGAACCTGCGTCATGCGGTAGGTTAGGACGCCGTGACTCCTATCCAGCCACTCCTCAAAGAGGGGTCTTACCGCCGCGATTGCGGCGTGCCCGGCCGTCGGTTGCGACAGTCGTCCCCTCCATACTGCCCTGAGATCGCGCCGGACCTCCTCTCGCCGCGCCTCGACTTCTCGAGGCAGCGGGGAGTCATATTTTATACTTAGGTCATGGATCATATACTTGCTGTATGAGTAAGTAGATTGTAGTAAAATTTTTCAAAGAGATTATATCATTTCCTTACATCCCTATGTTGCTAAATCGGAATCCGTCAAGCCATTTTCGTGAAAGTTTCAAATACAAAATATTGCTCGTTTAATAGGATAGGGCATGAAAAAAGCATAAGTCTCAACTGAACTATAGAGAATCAATGAAGATGTAACATGACAAGTCATTGTGGGGAACTGGGAAATCCTTTTATCCCAATTAGGTACGGACCTAAGTGTACGATGGTTTCCATTAGGGAGGTTCCATGGCTGTAACCTAATATTCGATTTGCTTTTACATCGCAGCTGACAGTAACCTTGTTAGCCTTTTATAGCGAAGAACCGTCCCAATTGAAATGGAGACTTGAGAATTTCAAAGTTCGAAGTAAAACATTAGGAGATAAAATGGAATTTTACTGGAGTCTTCTTTTTATGTCGCATTTTTGAGGAAAAATACCTAGTTCGTAGCTCTGTTATCGTATCATACCTACATATTAAAAAAAAATCGGTATCGTGGGTGCGTTTACAAACATAGAAACTCACATGCACAAACACCCAGACCCAGAACAAGTACTTGCAGATAATGCAAATATTTGTTCAATGCGGAGATCGAACCCGCGATACACAGCGCAGCAGTCCAATTGCTCAGCTACTGCGCCAAACGTGTAATAATTTGTTGAGGTTTTATTTTTCTAAGGTATTTAGCAATCGGCTCGTGTTTGACCACAATATCGCCTAATGGTAAGCGATGTGAGCGACGGTGAAGAACGCTTGTCTAGAATGAACTTAGAACACACAATATTATGTTCATATCGTAGTCTATCTTTCGTCACAGGAGCACTACTATCGAAGCACGTAGCTTCGGTCGACGATCCATTCATGTGGTTCTTATTTTTTTCAACACATTTGCTCGAAAAATGCATTTACAAAGCCTGTATACATTGTTCGAAAGTTAAAAATTACGCACCATACAACGGAACGTGCGGTAAAATAGGTACTCTCACCTAAGTACCTATTTTACGGCATATTTTTTTTTAATTTCCATAAAAAATATAAGAATTCCACCAAAGAGTTTCACATTATGAGAATAAACAACCTTACTGATCGAACCTCCTTGGAAGCGCTTTTGCTCAATACGTTGTCTCACTTTTATACTAAAGAGTAAATGAGACGAAAAATGTAGTTCTAATTTTCACCACGTGCATGTGGCGCCATTTGCAAATTCGCGCCATTTTCATATTAGAAACTTCAATAATTTTTTCGACTTTCCCACTGATAAATAAAGTTTGTTTAATTACAAATTGTACTGTTTTCTCGCAAATGTGTTGAAAATCATTGTATGACACATGGTACGTGCGGAAATTGGTATTTACAAACTTCGTCTACTCGTTTGTAAAAACCAACTTACCGCACTAGTATCATAAATAACTATTAGGTACACCTACGGACATAAAACTAGTAAGTGAAAAGTGAAAAATTGGTGACAATCATATGATTGGACAGTTGTGCTGACTCCCGATACTGAACTTTTGATGAAATTTCCAACAGTGCATTTTCTATAGGAGGGTTATTGTCCTGCAAAGTGAAAACATCGATTTACATTTTCATTTGACGTTTTAAGTAACAGCTATGATTAATCTTCATAATATTTAACATAATTATGATACTCGTAATCTCAATAATTGTAATTTACATCTCCCCAATTCATAATCTAAATGCACGTTGTAATTTCACTAATTGCCATCCCATCAAGTGGTTTGATAGACTGTCTCATCTCATACTATTAATTCAAATAGCCGAAACGGTTCTGTGGCGTCAGGAGTCTGCTCATTAAGAAAAGTGGCAGATCTCGAGGCTTATTCCCTGTAATGGCCGGCCGCCGGTCCGCCTCTCTATGATTGCTCATTAAAATTATTTTTTTAAAGCATTATGACTTTTATTCATTTACTTTCACGGTCTACTTAGCGATTACGCAGACTGTTATTAGTTGGGTTTTTTCAGAAAATATGAAAATGTTGGTAAGTTTCGGTTTTAAGTGGGCTTTAAAGGTCATGTGTTAACGTTTCTTGTAAAATATTTATTATATTCAGTTTCATAGAAGCATAACTTGGTATTGAAAACTAGACTTTGTCGGCGTTGATTTTCTCCTATGATTTTAAATTATCCCTTTGGGATTGGAATTTTCAAAGATCTTGAAACACGTGTTTGGGTAAGTAATATATGATATAACTACAAAATCTCTAATATTTACAAGAGATAACAACTGAATACATAATTTTATTTGATATAACGATTTGTTAATATAACAAACGATTGTCATAATTTAATAATGACTAATTTTTATAAGCATAACAATCAATGAGTATAAAATCGTTTTGTATACCACTCAAAAGACATAAAACTTAGTTGGTCTATTTTTTTTTCTTCCTGGTAAGTAATCTAGCTCTAATGTACCTAGTAATAGTGCCACCTGCCATGAATGCTCGACGGAGCCCCTTTTTCTGCGCACAGGGTTTAATGTAACCTAACCTGACCGTGTCGGGGTGTCGCAAGTCACGAGCTCGCTTCGCTCGCTCTTGTATCCTAGGTCAAATAACTGATTACTACCTGTCATGCTGGCTCGACGGAGCCCCACTTCGCGGGGCTCCTATTTCTGCGTACAGGGTTTAAAGTAACCTAATACGAAGGGGATGGCGGGGTCTTTCAGACCCCGCCATCCCCTTCGAACCTAACCTGTCCGTGTCGGGGTGTCCCAAGTCCCGAGCTCGCTTCGCTCGCTCTTGGATACTAAATTTCTCTGTTAGCTATAGCAATCGTGAAGGCAAACAATCAAAGTCCAAAGGATAAGCCAAAGTCATCAAAGAAAATAGTTTAAATGTTAAATTATGTGTTTCAAACGTTATCATTATGATTTTAGCTTAAATAAACGTTATATCAAATAAAATTATATGAAATGAGTTTTAGAGTAACACAAACATTATGTGTAAAGAAATTATATCAATCCTTGGTATATCTCACGTTGATTATATCATGTGAACGTTATTGAAATGAAAATATATCAAGTAACTTTATACGAAATGAGACGCACCCCACGTGTTTTAATAATTTGGTTGATAAGGTTCAGATTAATCGGATAATCTGAAATAAAGTTGTATAAAATGATTCTTCAATTTTTATACAACTTTAATCCCGCCTAAGGGATAAAATCCGTTGTTATTGTACAGTTTCATTTAAGAAAAGTTTGTGCAAAATTTAATTTTTCTAGATCCAGCGGTTTCAGCTGTTAATCTGTGGCTGTGCGTTGATCGATCATTCAGTCAGCCAGTCAGTTTTCTTCTTTTTTTTGTAAATATACAGAAGGTTCCATCTTTCCAAAGGTTGGGCCAGACTGGAAGTGGTAAATGTATTATAGGGTGTTAGGCGTAGCTCATGAGAGGCTTATGCCCAGCCGTGGACTGCGATAGGCCAAGTTAATTGAAGTCTGGTAATGGCTGGCTTGGTAATGGTTTCATACACCTACACATGATACCTATATTTTTTTCGTTATCATCCTAAAACCACACACACGTTAGAGATAAGCACATTTCATCACATAAAGTTAGGAAAATATGAGGTCCAACGTATATGATGCGGTCATTTGTAGTATGAATAAAATTAGGTTTTCCACAGAGCTGTGTTTATGGCCCATTTCCATTACTGGATAAAATATCTCTTTACAAAATAATGAGGTATGAACTGTGGACTCTAGACAAATAAAATTGTTCTCGTTATCTTTATTGTTAATAGAATTTTTATAAAGGCCCCTCGACCTTTTATAGTAAGAGGATTTTCATGAACTAAGAGGTAGGTATTTTATTTAGTAAATTAAAAAAGTTTTCAACTAAGTTGTTTCTCGATTACATTCTTGGTTTCAATATAGCCGAGAAGCAAAGATGAGACCTGAGATGGGGCGAGCTCACCTAGAAGGAACTGAAACTTCTTCCTCCGACGGAACACAGTACTGTTTGGTGCCGGGCTCCGATGGTCGCGAGCAAGGCGGTCCTAGGACCTATCACCGCCATTGAGACCGCTCAACCGTCACTGCAGGTTACAGTTAACCAGTGGTAACTTAAAATATATGTAAGTCATGCTAAGATTGTGACACGTGGTGTCATGGTATACCGGTTGTTTTTCTATGTACCAACTTCCATGGAAAATAAACACGTTATTTAATTTTTTATTTAATTAAACCATATTGATAACCCTAAAACTTAAGACTTAGATAAGGTGTATTATTGCTTGTTATTCACTCAAATAAGATACTTTATCCCCTAGCTTATGGCTCTGATATCTCATGGGTCACAAGATAACTGCTATGTTTATGGTTAACATTATCTTATAATTGTTTTTGCAATTTGACCTTTCTCTCTGTTTTCTATATAAAACCATTAAATGTATCATTAATTTTATCTGCTATTCTATAAAAACATTCTTTAAATCAATGTTGTTAAGGGAAAACTAGAAATATCTGGAAAAATCGCGTAAAATGCGAAATCTGTTTTCTGTGCTTTTTTTTTTCATATTTGATGTAATATACATTGTGATAAACAATCAATTTATCAAGAATTTTGTACATGATTGTACCCACTATACCTATTGTTTAATTATTACCTAACGAAATATTTTTTGGATTGGTAAATTCATCAAACGAGTCCTCTCGCAGTGGATGAGGGAGCGGAGCGGGATCCCACGGTCACATTATTACTGTCTAAAATGCCCATGTTCCTCCAAATGTTGCTAAAATAGTCTCGCAATATTTTACCGCCCTTGGGTCTTGAATGTACACCATAGTATACCATGAAGACCTTGTATAAAACATTTTGAGCAGCATATTCAGCCTATATTGTTCATGTGAGAGTGAGTAGGCTGCAATCCACCATGCGGGCTTTTTTTTTCCACGATGTCCTTCAATAGCCCTTTATGTTCCGGGGTCACGGTAATGAGATAAGTCCCGCGACCCCGGCAGGCTTTGGCCCTCTAGAGAGGGGGCCCCGTCATTATGCTGACGCTCTTTGAGGCGCGCGTCGAACACAACGCGCCGTCGACGCGGGCATGGTCCATGGTCAGGCAGCGAGTTGCCCTTTACTCGCCGCCCGCATGCCCGCGCCTAAGGTGGCCGGAGATCGCCTTGCGACGTCCGTCGCCGTGGGCGTCCACCACTGCGGGTGGGGTGGAGGGAGGACATTGTCCTCTCCCTCACGCGGACGATGCGGGCTTAGTGCAGGTTGATACGAGTAGATGTCACATAATCTTTGAACGTTTGGTTCGAGGACATGCCAGCTTCCTCACAATGTTTTCATTCACTGGTTAGAGAGCAATGTGATTTTTGTAAGAACCTATATTTAACAAAATGTTTTGGTCTCATGGAGTAGATTATTCCGTTTTTAAATTGTACTCGTAGTATACCATTTATTATTAATGTAGTATTCTGTTACACGTTCATTTGCCTGTTAGCAAACAACAACAATTAAGCTAGGTACAGATTTCATCTTCGATATCGCAGAAAATTGGTTTCAGCTTGCAGCGAATCGATAGTCTCCATGTAAAATACCAGTATCGAGTTCCAACTGATTAGATTGGAAACTTACCCTAACGAATTTAGCTTAAAATTAATAAAGCTGCAGCGTGTGTAAAATATTTTCATCATAATTTATTAATAATTTTGATCCAAAAATATTACCTAACGTAATTAATATCCCAGCTATGCGTGAACATTATTTAACTGCATTTATTAAAAGCGAATATTATTATTTATAATTGTAATTGCTGCAAAAGTATACTTTTTTATTGTGGCGGTAAAATGTTGGACTGGTAAAACGGGTAAAACATTCAGATTCATATTGACTGAAACCCACTTTGTCTTTTTCATTACCCGTTGCGTTACGGCGCCACTGTTACCTCTAAAGACATTCTTGCAACATTGTCAGACATTTGGCCCTATCTGACTTTCTCAGAAACGTGTTTAGTGCAAGACATTAAGATGCATTCACGAGCAAGTTCAATACTTCATCGCCTCGGGGCCCGCTGCGTGAACCGGATCAGTGTGCGTTATGGCTAAAAGATGAGATGACGACTTTTTTTTATCGTTGTAAAATCATCAAATGAGTCCTCCCACTGTCCTGTACTGACTAAAATCCACGGTGTCCTTCAATAGCCCCTTATGTTCCGGGGTCACGGTGATGAGATAAGTCCCGCGACCCCGGCAGCACGTTGGTGCTCTGCCCAAGCGGGGCAGTCCTGCACCGTATGCTCTACTGTGTCCTCCGGGCGATCTTCGCAGTGGTTCTCCTTAGACACAGGTACCTCCCGAAGACACATGTACCTCCCGAATGAGATGACGACTTACTAGTCGTTAAGCTTGCATAGGAGAACAGGAAAATGATAAAAGCTCTGATTAAACTGTTCACTACACTGTACGCCACTATTATCCGTCTTGCCACCAACTAAACAAACGCAATGTATACTGCTGTACATTCAAAATGGAAGCTAATGCCATTGCGAGGGTGTTACGTAATTAAGATGCTGATTGGTTTGCGTTAGCTGTAGTATAGATTGCAATGAACGAGCTGTATGAAACTAGAGTCTATTATATATGGAATAGAATTTCGTTTAGTTGGGTAACAGCGTATCGTCTTAACAATGTAATCAAGGAGTGCAGTGGTGGCCCAGTGGTATCGGCTCCGACTTACGAGTAGCAGGCGCACTATTATTTATTTATTTCAACACCACTGCTCTCAAAACGGAAAAGGAAAACATCGTGAGGAAACCGGCAGGTCCTAGAACCAAAAAATCTGGGCCCGCACTGATGAGCCCGTGGTGGATTATGAGAAACTCCCTCTCCGTGGAGGAGGTGAAGCCACGGGAATAAGCTAGTTACCAACAAAAAGTTGCTTGAACTATCCGGCACTTTCTAGTTACGATCTGTATTGTATGTTTTCTTTCTAAGTGAAGAAAGGAATTGTGTTAGACGTAACGTATTCAAAAGATTAACTTCGTTTTCCTGAACAAAATCCCGTTTGTCACTTACAGGTGACGCTATAATTTCGCGGCAAAAGAAAATAATTCGTATATTTTTTTAAAATATATTTTCGTTTTTCAAGTCTTTTGGCGTGAAAGGAAGTTTTGTATTGTGGGGCAAACAATAAAGAGGCAGTTGGCAGTCGCCCTTTGTGTCCTTTGTACAGTGTGGTTTCACTTGCACCGTTTATTTTTTATGAGTTGAAAAAACAAGCCCATCTCTTGGCTTGGGCTGTGTGCCGTTATAATTTTTCAGGACCCATTTTCCTTTAATTTCAAAAGGCATACGTGGGTCGATCTTTGACCACGTCAGCCAGTAGATGGGTGCAACCATTGCGTACGGAGTTTCCTCCCTGATTCGAAAAGAACAATGAATCGTTGGTCTCGGCTGTCATTTGTAAATCTTCGGCAGTTGTGGCTTGAAAGTTTAATAACCAATATCCCCAAGGGGTCTCGTATTACCCAGTACCATCTAGGTTGTGGAAGAGAGATATGCAAAATACTGATATTGACAATACGTAAGAAACGGATACTCATAATGATGCCTGAACACTGCCTGAGTGACATGTCAAAATTGTGCTCCGTATTTTAAAATTAAAAATAATTAGTAATAATGTTATAATCCGGTGTAATTATAAATGCAAACGTATTATTTATGTATAAATACTCACCAAAATTGTTTTCTGGAAGATTGGTAAAGTTTTCGGTGACATAAAGTTACCGGTAACCTACAAATAACAGCTGACGTTCTGACTCCAATATAATTACGGATTTATACGGGGAAGTATTGTTTACTTTTATTATAGAATAGCACACAAATAACAGAAATCATTTCTGTATCACGTACATGCCAATTCTGGTTCATTCCTGTTAGTTTAAAATAGGGTCAAAGTCCTTTTGTTGACAAATCTAAGTAAAGTCTAAAAGTAAATTTTGTGAAGAATTAATTTTATATTATTTCTAATATTACTGAACACAGTTTAACGATTGTTTGTGTTAATTTTAATTTTTGAATCTTTAATATTTCAAAATAAGTCGTTTTTTTTTTCAAAAAGAGCAATCTACCCACATGTATGAAAAAGTAAATCACTAAGTAAAAAAAAAATAATAAGTTGAACATTACTGTTAGACAGTATTAACCTTATGAACCTATAAATAGCAGCCTACCTCATTTCTTGACAGTGTAACATAAACTTTTCCTGCTTTTTTTTTATTTATTTTTCCCCTTTTTTATTTCTAACTTTCCTTTGTAAGTCTACCCTATTGGTTCTCACCATTTCCTTTTCATAATTTTTCAGTAACCACTACATCTTGTAATCATGCCTGTGATGACCCGAAAGGCTACTGCTCAGGATTTAGAGCTCAAATTGAGAACGGCCCTCCAAGAACTTAAAAACTCAAAACTCCAATGTCAACAACTGCTTAAGGAGATAGAAGAGAGCGAGGAGGAAGTCATTAATGTTAACACCAAAAACTCAAGCTTAAAACGGGAGCTAGTGGACCTTCATCAGCAATATGTAAATGTTGTTGATGAACGGGATCGTCTGAGGGAAGTCACAGATGGATTCAATACATGTAGCAATCTATACGAGGAGGCTTTGTGTAAAATCAGGGACCTGGAGGATGAATTGATACATGCCAACTCTCAAATTTTAAAGTTGGAGAAGAAAAAGCAACACACTCAGATTGATGAAACAAATCATTTGTATAGCGAGTTAGTAAATACATCTTGTAACCCTCACCCCATTGTAACAATAGACCTTACGGAGGATTCTATTTTAAAACATAACTGCCATAAAATTAGTCGAAATAAATTAAAAAAATATGCAAGAATAAATAAAATTATTAAAAAGTCTAATATATACAAAAACCAAAAGAAACACCTTTCAAAAAATATAGAACTGAGGAAAGAGCGTGTTTCTCTAGTAAATAAGTTAAATAACTATCAGATTAAATTGGAAGATAGTGTAAATATATATAACATAGACACTCAGCGGTTACAATCTGAAATTGAAGTTCTGAATAATTCTCTTAAATCTTTATGTAATAAATATAACAGCTCCAAAAATCAAATAAAAGAGCATATTCTTGCAACAAACGATTTAGTGGACAAATTGGACTTGCTGACTCTCAGGAACACTCAGTGTACCTGTCAGACGGAGTCCCGTCCTGAGACTCTCCAGCCTGAGGCAACGGAGGACCCGTCCCAGGTTGTGAGTCCTCAGGACTGTAATTTCAGTCAAGAAACATTACCTGATATTGTGTATAATAATAACATTCAGCCCGAGCTGAATAGTGCTGTACCTCCTATTCAGGACCGCCATTCAATTATGTTTTCTGATAGTATTGGTAGAGGGTTAGGTAAATTAATAAGTAACAATTTGAGCTATATCACTCAGAATTATTGTATGACAGGGTCAACTTATAAACAAATAATGTCAACAGTCATAAAAACTGCGTGTAATGCTAATACCACTATCACTATATTTATAGGTAATAGTTCTAAGGTTAAAAAAGAAGACATCACTGACTGTGTTTCAGAGTTGTTAAAACTGGATTGTCATAAAATTATTTTGTGTGCTTTTCCATATTTTGAAAAATTGTCTAATAGAAGAAACAATTATATACACATGCTGAATAAGCATGTTCATTTCCTAGCAAATCACTACAGCAATAAGCTCTTGTGTTTAGACACCAACATTTATGTTGAGAAACTTAGGTCGACTCGGTATTCAGTGTATCTGCCTATTAGATATAGACATATAATAGCTAGTCTATTAAGTTTTAATATTCACTCGGACATAAATAGTATGTCTTCGTCTTATTGTGTACATATTTTTAATAGTAGTTTTAGTAGTAGTATTAGTAGTACGAAGGAGGATCCATGTGTCACCATGGAAGATTCTCAATCGCAAGGTGAGACTACTGGTGGTAGGATATTTTTGCCTGGTGATGGCATGGGGGTCTCGGGGCTCACTCCTGATAATATTTGTTTAAACTAGTCAGTAGGACAACAGAAGGTACCATTAGCCACTTAACATCTAGCAATAATGTATCTTCTTGCAACCAAACATCTAGCTTTAAAAAAGGGCCTCAGCAGAATACCTTGAAATTGTTCCATCAGAACATTCAAGGTATCTCTTCCAAATTATTAGAAATCGAATTGTTTTTAGAAAAAACCATGTATGATACTATCTGCTTTACCGAACATTGGTTAAAGGACTACCAAATGCTATTTAATTATGAAAACTACACTGTGGGGAGTTGCTTTAATCGTAAAAATTTGCTGCGTGGAGGTTCCCTAATATTAGTCAAAAATTCTTTAAAATTTAATCAACGTAATGACATAGTAGGTCTCTCGGTTGAACATTGCATCGAACTGTCTTGTGTTGAGCTAGATAAGCATGTAATAGTGTGTGTATACAGACCCCCGAACTATCAAAACTTTTCATTGTTTGAATCTATAATGGAAGATGTTCTGGCCAAGCTTGTAGTCAGGAATAAATCTGTAATAATTTGTGGTGATTTTAATATCAATATTTTAGAAGAAAATTCAAATAGCAGCAGGTTATTAAATCTTTTTAAATCATTTGATTTGACTAATATTTTTGCAGAACCAACAAGAGTAACTCCATCTTCTGCTACTTGTATTGATAATGTTTTTTGTGATTGTGATTATTTGGATAAGGCTATTGTTAATTGTCTGCCATCTGATCATAGCGGACAAACGGTAACTTTTAGATGTAACACAACTAAGCAACAACTAGAGATTAAATTTAGACCAATAACGGCTGCCAAATTAAATAGCTTTAATAATTCCCTACACAACAAGTTATGTGAAATGAGTATGGACGACATTAATGTTAATAAATTTTATGATAATTTCTTTTCAATAGTTCATACTGAATTCAATAAAACTTTTGAAAAGAAAACAAAAAGCATTAACCCCAAATTTGTATTTAGTGACTGGGCGACTAGAGGTATTAGGAAAAGTAGGGAAAGACTATTTGAACTGTATGGCCTTAAGCCAATCATTAACACTGAAACTTTTAATAAGTATGTTGCTGCCTATTCAAAAATTTTTAAAAATACTTGCAAGGCTGCTAAAGCCATGCATATTAGCAATAAGATCAAAACATCAGAAAATAAAATAAAGACAGTTTGGAAAGTTATAAATAACGAGACTGGCAGGAAAAAAAAGCTCAACAGTAACTATACATTGCAGACATTATGTGGTCCTATAAGCTCAAATCTGGAAGTAGCTGAAGAATTTGTTAATTTCTTTACTGATATACCAGTTAGGACTACGGAGGCTCTAAATTCCTCACCTGATATTTCAATAGCTTTATTAAAGGCGAACGTTTCTGGTAGCCCGGCTGATTTTAAGTTTACACATATAAACCCTATAACAATTATTAAAGCTTTCCGGCAAATCAAAATTAAAGTGACCGAAGATTTATGGGGATTGTCTATCAAAGTTTGTACAGCCATTGTTGAAACTATAGCGCCATATTTGGCATTGATTTTTAATCTGTGTGTGGATCAAGGAGTTTTTCCTGATTTGATGAAGTACAGTAAAGTCGTGCCTGTTTTTAAATCTGGGGACTCTAAAGATACTAACAATTATAGACCAGTATCCGTGTTGCCAGTCTTTAGCAAGATATTTGAAAAAGTAATGCTAGATCAGATGCTTAATCACTTCAACACCAACAAAATCTTACACGATCAGCAGTATGGTTTCACCAAGGGACGTTGTACAACTGACGCCGGTGTCACCCTATTGAAGCATATATTTACTGCATGGGAAGAGGCACAAGACGCCATAGGAATATTCTGTGACCTCTCCAAAGCATTTGATTGCGTTAATCACGATACATTACTTTTGAAACTTGAACATTACGGACTAGGTAAACTTGCGCTTAGTTTGGTAAAATCTTATTTATGTGATAGGCAACAGCAAGTTCAAATAAATGGTGTAAATTCACAGGGTTTAACAGTTAAAATGGGAGTTCCGCAAGGCTCAATTTTGGGTCCTTTCCTCTTTCTTGTGTATATAAATGATCTACCCTATTTACTTAAAAATCAACTACACAATATGGTGTTATTTGCTGATGACACATCCCTAATTTTTAAAATAAATAGGCGATCTCAGAATCTAGATGACGTCAATAATGCCTTGCGTCAGATTCATAATTGGTTTACAGCAAACAATTTAGTATTAAATGGAAACAAGACTAAATGCATTAGATTTGCCTTACCAAATGTTAAAAATAGTAAGTATGACATAGTGTTGAATAAGGAGATACTAGAATTCGTCGATAAAACAGTTTTCCTGGGAATAACACTTGATTCAAGGCTACAATGGGGCCCTCATATAACAACACTTGCAGGGCGATTAAGTTCAGCAGCATATGCGGTCAGGAAAATTCGCCAATTCACTGACGTTGACACCGCGAGACTTGTATATTTTAGCTACTTCCACAGTGTAATGTCGTATGGTATTTTATTGTGGGGACGGGCGGCTGACATCGAGTCCATCTTTATTCTCCAAAAGAGAGCGATCCGAGCTATATATAATCTCCGTAGACGCGATTCTCTAAGGGAACTGTTTAAGGATATTAACATCATGACGGTGCCTTGTCAATATATCTATGAAAACATAATGTACGTTAGGAAAAATCTGCATCTTTTCTCTAAAAGAGGTGACAGACATAATTATCATACTAGAAATAGGGACCAATTAGTTCAGCCGGGCTTCAGACTCGCCAAAGTAGACTCTTCCTTCATGGGGTACTGTTTAAAATGCTATAATAAGCTACCACAAAATGTTCTTGAACTGAATGAAACTAAATTCAAAACATGCATCAAACGCACACTTTGTAAGCAGGCATATTACAAACTGGGCGACTATATCGCTGATAATAATGCTTGGCTCCATGCTGGTCCTGCTCCATGAGACAGTGAATGTATAAATAAATTGACAATAGAAATATACTTTATACCATTGTTGGAGCTGCTGAAGATTGTACAACTGTATTTGCATTGTATAGATTCAATCGTCCTTGTATTATATAGTGTCATAGCCGACATTGTGTGAGTACTATGTACTTTAGAGCTGTCATTCACTGGGTACCTACGTCTCTTGTTGACTTGAATAACCCTGGCAGTTGAGAGTATGTCATGCTCACTCAAATGTCTCGCTGATGGTGGCGCGTGTGTTGGATCATTTAGCTCCCTTCAAAATGGTTGATCTGAATGGTGCTGATGCATGTGTCATGTTCGTGAACGGGCGCTGTCAGTTGGGACTGGTCATCTCTTAGCTGCCACGGTTTATTTTAATAATTATTGATCATTTTGTTTTTGAATTGTCTTTGTTTTAATAGTTACTATGGACACTTTTAATTAAAAAACTTGCTACATCGTTCTCACATAATGTACCACCTCAAAATGAATGATGTAACAAAGGTTCTGTAATAATTTTGGCGATCTAAAAAGAGTGTCCATGGAGTTTCTTGCCCGTTCTTCTCCATAGAGATCTACTTCTTGGAACGGGCATCTACGGTACTTTCACAGTTTTTATGTCTTGTGACTGGGACTGTAGCACCATAACTTTTAACTTTAATGTTTAATTATATTCTTTTATTTGTCTATGACAATTCAAAAGTGCCTGTAACTGGCCCACTTGAAATAAATGCTTTGATTTTGATTTTTTGATTTTGATGATGGATATGTTTTACGCCAGTTGTGTTGAAGATATACGGAATACGTTTTTCTTTGTCACTTTCACGCATATGCGTTGAAATGTGAAAAACTTTTCTTTCGCATAAGTTTTTGTAATTTGTTGTCCAAATGGATGCTGCTGACATTTCCATCATTTGTCATTATGGTTCTGATACTTTTGGTAGTTTAAAAATCTTTACTTTGTACTCTTATTGTGTCTTTTTTATATGCATTCATGCTTTCTAATTTTATCTTGGACAACACAGATTTCGGTGAAGAAAAACATGGTGACGAAACTTATATAGCCAAAGCCAAACCCAGGGGCCGCGCGGACATGCGGGCGGCGAGTAATGGGTGACTTGCCATCCGATCATGGTGCATGTGCTGGTCGACAGCGTTGTTCCACTCGCGCCTCAAAGAGTTGTCAGCAATCTGACGGGGCCACCCTTAGAAGGCCAAAGCCTGCCTGGGTCGCGGGACTGTCTCATCAGGTAACCGTGATCCTGAAACGTAAAGGGCTATTGAAGAATGGTACGAGTCTGACAGTCCCTTCCGTCCCGTCCGATACCACGATATAAAAGCTATTTCAGAGCCCTTATCACGAGTTTTCACTAATTTACTTTACAGCGTCTTGTAGAAACGCTGTAAATACTGGAATTTACAGCGTTTCTTGTATGAAAAAATGGAACAGCGCCTATGGTGTACGAAGAAGGAACTAATTTTTTCCTTGAAATTAAATGTCATAGTTCCAGATTACTTTACGTCACACTAAGTGAAAACTCATGGCCTCTGGTCTTATATATGGGCTTCTGTGGTTCCCAGAGGCGGCTAAATTAACTTTCATGCCAGAGGGTGGCCACATCCTCGCGGCGGTAAGACCCCTCTTTGAGGAGTGGCTGGAGAGGCGTCACGGCGTCCTCACCTTCCGCCTGACGCAGGTCCTCACCGGACACGGATGTTTCGGGAGGTTCCTGTGTCGTATAGGCAAGGAAGAAACGCCTGGGTGTCACCACTGCGAGGATCGCCCGGAGGACACGGTGGAGCATACGGGGCAGGACTGCCCCGCTTGGGCAGAGCACCGCCGTGTTTTCACGGAGGCGATAGGCGGCGACCTCTCGCGCCCAGCATTGGTCGAGGCCATGCTGCGGGGCGAGACGGAATGGGAAGCGGTCGCCTCCTTCTGCGAAGCAGTAATGCTAGCAAAGGAGGAGGCGGAACGCGTGAGGGAGAGGACAGCGTCCAGCTCACGACCCAGCCACCGCGGGAGACGCCCACGGCAACGGACGTCGCAAGACGATCTCCGGCCACCGTAGGCGCGGGCATGCGGGCGGCGAGTAATGGGTGACTCGCCGTCCGATCATGGACCATGCCCGGGTCGACGGCGCGTTGTGTTCCACGCGCGCCTCAGAGAGCTGTCAGCAAACTGACGGGGCCCCCTAAGAGGGCCGGAGCCTGCCGGGGTCGCGGGATTGTCTCACTTGGTAACCGTGACCCTGGTACATAAAGGGCTATTGAAGGAACACTGTGGATTTTAGTCAGTACAAGTCTGACAGTCCCTCCCGCCCCACCCTGGGCGGGAGGACTCATTTGATGATTTTACCACGCAAAAAAAAAAGGGTGGCCACATCCTCAGATGAAAAAGAGATGAGTTTTTATTAGTGAATTTTCTGATAATTATGGAGTTTTAATTAAAATTTTCAGATTTTTAACCCACGTAATTATTATTAACACTTAAAAGTTTTATAAAAAGACTAAGACTATGAGCACCAAACTTAGACAAAATGTTAATTTTGTTTTAGTTTTTGAATAAGGTTGAAAAAGTTATTAAGAAGTTAAAATAAATGTCTTGAAGCAGGTGTACTATACTAGTTTGAAACAAAGGTGAAAACCCGTGTCAGTCAAGCTTTTTTTTTTTGATGTAGCTACTCAAAATGATGTTGTTTTTTTTCGAAATATATTTTCGATCCCTTTGTTGCATTTACATGAATCAAATTATATTTGGCTATGAAAATTTTTAGGGGATAAAAGTTCAGTTTATCAGAATCATATAGTATGAATCGCGATAAAGCATTAGTCTGTTGCTTGAGCAAGAGAATACAACATTCCATTATACAAATTATAATATCGCAATACATAATATGCATCTGCCAAAGTGGCATTTTTAGACCCCTTATTCTCCATGTCAATAATGTCTAACATACCTATTAATGCAGGATGCAGGTCGCTTCCACCCGGTATATGTGGAGATCTAAAGGGGAGGCCTATGTTCAGCTGTGGACGTCCTATGGCTGAGATGATGATGATACCTATTTATCTTTAATTTTACGTATTGCAACAATTACTGGCGTTTATCTCTAATAGAAGGCCTGTGTACTAGTTCATCAATATTTTCATCCGAAAATAATCTACTGAACAATAGAATTCCATCACTAGACAAATCTCCTCTATTCCTAGTACCAAATCCTCTAAGATCCCCAAATAAAGATGTTTACACAGGACATACGAATTACGATCAACAATAACTCACGCTTATGTCAGGATAAATAGCCAATTTGCGTGGAATGGATTGCCAGATCTGAAGATAACTTCGACCTGCACATTCAAAATAAGAGGGGATTTGCAGGTTTCGGAAATTACGTAATAAACTAACAAAACATGTAGATTTTATGGGAGCTCCCCATAGGCAATTGGAATTTATTTGCGTTCTAAATTAAGCTTGGATTACGTAGGAGTAACTAATTTTACGAAGGTTTTATTGTTTGTGTGGATGAAATTATTTTTCCTGCGCATTATTATGAGGATCAACTTCATCGTAGTTGAGGATATTTTATTTCTTATTTATTTACAGCTCTAATCCTTTTTTTTTAGCGTGGTAAAATCATCAAATGAGTCCTCCCACCCAGGGCAGGGCTGGAGGGACTGTCAGACTTGTACTGACTAAAATCCACGGTGTCCTTAATTAGCCCTTTACGTTCCAGGGTCACGGTAATGGTAGGTAGAAGTCCCGCGACCACAGCTCTAATCCTTACCGATATTATAAATGAAGCAATTTCGATGAAATGGAGATAGATCTAAGAAACTTTACAGGCAGTTGGCTAGCGAAGAATTGAAACCATTAACGATATTTATATAAAAAGCACGGTAATAACGTGTTCATCAAAAAAGAAAGGGAGGAAGAGTTTTGACTCTCTTTGGGTATTCCGGCCCAATCCTTCACTTAAGAGAGAGTCGAACTCAACAAAATTAAAATGATGATAAATGATATTTATTTTGCAAATAGGTCTTCGCAAACACTTTTACAAGTCACAACACTTTTTTATAGCTAGATGAGGCCGGTGTTTCGTACCTGACTACTCTGAGAAGTAACAGCCGAAAAAAACTCAGAGGTCATCGTTTCTTTTAAAGTCCATAAATTGGTTAAGTCATGCGAGAACTCTGCAGGTTTGTGTCTGAGCCATCTCACACACTTTTGAAAAAAGAATATACAAATTTGAGTGGACCTGTCCCAAAAAAATAGGAACAAAATAAAACTAGCTCCATACTTTTCATATAATATAATTATGAAAGAGACAGACAGATATTATGTGTATATTGTAACACACTACACATGTAAAATTATTTATCAAACATGATAGCGGCCATACACCATACTGCCTATCGTACAATCGGCATGACGATCGATTTGATCAAATTGGCAGTTCGTCCATATACACCATACACCATACTGCCTATCGTCCAATCGGCATGACGATCGATTTGATCAAACTTCAAATCGGCAGCAGTGATGCCAGCTTAGCAACTTTATAGCTAGATCTAGCTATTATTCGGTGACCGACAGCTACAATTTTATAAAACTTGTGGCTTAACTTTTTAGCTACTGTTTTACCGACTTGTTTTTTTACCGGTCTATCCCACTGGTGGGAATCAGTTGGTAATACAAGTGAAGGTCGGAAAACATTTGCTTATCGTTAAGCAAATGTTTTCCGACCTTCAAGCGATTTTCGACCTTATTGACATTTATGCAAACACCGGATTTTAATGAAGGAGCAATGTTAGCTAACGAGAATGTGAGAAAAAACAAACTAAATTTTAAATGTCAATAAGGTCGAAAATCGCTTGAACCAGTTTTTTCCACTCCACTCCACTGTAAAAAGTGTCGTGACAATTTTTTCCGCCTAGCCCCCTTTCGCAACGCGCCATAAGGAACTTCGTTCCAAAAAAATAAACGTTTCGAATTGAGAACCTCCTCCTTTTTTTACGTCGGTTAAAAAGTAGCTACCGAATATTAGCTAGATCTAGCTATAAAGTTGCTAAGTTGGTATCACTGCTGCCGATTTGAAGTTTGATCATTCCGATTTGATCAAATCGATTTGATCAAATCGATTTGATCAAATCGATTTGATCAAATCGGCATGATCATGCCAATTTGATGGATTCCACGCCCACACACGGTCAAATCTAACTGATCAAATCGGCAGCGTCATGCCGATTGTACGATAGGCAGTATGGTGTATGGCCGCTATGAGGAACCAACTCTTTACAATCCCTGCGAGACGCGTCTAATTTGCATGACGAAGTAACGAGTCTCCTAGAGAACGTACACGTGGTACTAATACAGGTTGGATTTTAAGGCTTCGTTAAACAGGGAGCGCGGCGCGGCGTGATGGTCGCGTGGCGTCCAATGTCGCGCGGAGCTTGTCGGATCATGACACGCTATGCTAACATTGAAGCGATGAAATGTGCGCCGGGAGCACTGCGTTAGCGGGGCGCGGCGTTTTCACTACAGACATCATTAGCAGATTTCTGGCGCGACGCGATGTTAACGGGGCGCGAGCGCAGCGGTGGTGTGGCTTAGTTCTTGCAGTGCGATTTTATCACGCTGCGCTCACAAACCGGGCGCCTCGCGTCCCGCTAGCAGCGCCCCGCTACCGCCCCGCTCCCTGTTTGACGAAGCCGTTACGCTTAGCTTATTCCAATTTTGCGGTGGTTGCAATCAGCGAGCGAGTGACTTTACGAGTGACTGCATAGATGCAGTATAAGTTTAGATGATTTTATATGTGACTGTAAAGTTAGTTGTGGGGAATCAAAATCCTAAGCTATAAAATATAATAATATCATAAATGCGATCCTCTATTAACCTTTCGCAGATAAACTACTGAACCAATCATCCTGAAACTTTTCATATACATTTTCAGGTGTAATACAGAGACAGATATAGCGTACCTTTCATCCCGAACAAAAGTACTGTTTGAAAGGAAAATCACAAAGATGTTCATATCATATTGTAAAATTCAACATCAATTCTTTCCAACGACCATATATAACTAGACTCCTAATCACAGGCGACCGATGTCTGTCAACACATTAGGTAAAAAAATCTTATAACCGTCGTGACTCGACCACTCCTGTGAGTCCCCGTGTCGCACTGACCTTGAGTTAGCCAATCAGAACGCAGTATTAGCCAATCAGAACGCAGTACCCCGTCTCCCTCGCTTACGTCGTACCTCAGCGACTTGACAGAATAATTTTCGTTAGTCAGATCGTGCATGAGGCGTCTAGTTATAAATGGTCGTTGATTCTTTCTCCTTGAATCAATAGCTCATATTTTATCCGACCCGTACGGTGGGTATTTAGAGCTCTATTGTTTGCCTCATTCATTCGATCTACGACTTCATACGCTCGGCACACCCTGAACAGTTAGCACTCGGTAATGTAAAGTGTAACTGACAAATCTTTTTACGATACTCAAACTCAGTACTTTATACATTAATAGAATATATATAGAATAGTATGAATGCGTAGAAGTGTGTATGTTCCTGTGACGAAAGCCTTCCCTAGACTTAGTATTATATTTTAGAAGAACATTATATAAAATTCGTATTAAGTACCTACTCAGCTTAGGAGTCACGGCGTCCTGACCTACCGCATGACGCAGGTCCTCACCGGACACGGAAGTTTCGGGAGGTACCTGTGTCTGAGGAGAAAGGAGGAAACGCCTGGGTGTCACCACTGCGAAGATCGCCCGGAGGACACAGTAGAGCATACGGTGCAAGACTGCTCCGCTTGGGCAGAGCACCGACGTGTCCTCACGGCGGCGATAGGCGGAGACCTCTCGCGCCCGGCGTTGGTCGAGGCCATGCTACGGGGCGAGACGGAGTGGGAAGCGGTCGCCTCCTTCTGCGAAGCAGTCATGCTCGCAAAGGAGGAGGCGGGCCGCGTGAGGGGGAGGACATTGTCCTCTCCCAGAAGGACATTGTCCTCAGCCCCACCCGCGGTGGTGGACGCCCACGGCGACGGACGTCGCAAGACGATCTCCGGCTACCGTAGGCGCGGGCATGCGGGCGGCGAGTAAAGGGCAACTCGCTGCCCGACCATGGACCATGCCCGGGTCGACGGCGCGTTGTGTTCCACGCGCGCCTCAAAGAGCGTCAGCATAATGACGAGGCCCCCTCTCTAGAGGGCCAAAGCCTGCCGGGGTCGCGAGACTTATCTCATTACCGTGACCCCGGAACAAAAAGGGCTATTGAAGGACACCATGGATTTTAGTACACATACACACAGCAAGACCTAAAAAAATTATTATAAATCATACAAATATTTATTCCTTGCGGTCATCTAACCCACGACACGCAAACTGCAGCAGTAGCAGTCAATCTATGCTTATGAGGTTGAAGATTCATTAAAATCAAAGGCCCTATCATACCTTTTTCCGTTTTTTTAACATAAGTAAACTGGAACTGACAGTAACTCTTTTTACTTTGACGATAGAGGCTCTTTTTTATTTTTCCATACAATAAACTCAGTAAATTCATACTTCAAGAGAAATCTTGTGATGTGTGACAGTTCAGTCACTTCGAAAAATAAGGACGTATTCTGTACGGTGTACACGCTCTTAACCCAGCTTACAATTCTTATCCCTTAATACACGTTTGCGTGGTATCGACATCTCATCTGAACCCGTTTTAAATTAGGGTTCGAACCCTCGACTCGGCTTCTAGGGTTTTTACATTGGCTGTCGAGGTTAATTCAAATTAAAGTGCAGTACCATCGTGCCTTCCGAAAGCTCTCGCAATTGTAGCGTGAATTTAAATTAGGGGTTAAAAGGTCGCGTAAAGAGAATTAAGGGCTAAATTGTCATTCTATTTTCTTTAATGGGGACAGCAATAGTACCTTTAATGGTGAGACGCGATGGACAGATTAGGAGAATGTGGCTCTGATTCAGAAGGAGATTGTTGTAAAACCGGGAGATACAATTTAATTCTTCTGTAATTTTGCCCGTAGGGTCACGTGATTGTATTTACCTTTAGCTATTTATCATCACCTTTAGAGTATTTATCAAATCATAACAGTAGCCTATAGGTAGCACTTTATCGCTTGACAGGCCTCTCAAGATCTGGGAAACATTATCCTGCCCTCCGCATTCCTCATACAGTTTACCTCTCTTAAGTCTAAAGGAAAAAAATAGTAAATAAATAGCCAGAATTTTTTTTACAAACAGCCAAACTCGGAACAAGTACTTGTAGGCTATACGTTTTTTTAGTGCCGGAACCGAACCAGTAATACGCAGAGCAAGTCAATCGCTTAGTCACTGCGTTAACTGTGCCTTCAAAAATTGTTATTAAGTAACCTGGTCTTTTTTTTCAAATTTGCAAAATTGAATGGCGGTAAGTTCTTGATTTGTTATTATAACTGTCTTATACGAGTATCTGTCTGATAACTGAGAGGTCAAGAAAACAAAAAAATCTATATTGGCGACATTGTGATAGTTATAATATTTTATGATACTAGTTGGAACAGGTGTATTGAAAAGATAAAATAGAGGGTATTTATTAGATGGAAAGTTAGGTAAGTGTATATAGAGAAGAATAACATTTTCAGTAACAGACCTAAGACATAATTAAATTTGTTAAAAAAGAAACAATCGTGAAATCGTGGAAAACATACATTATTATCTATGTAAAAACAAAATTATTAATCCAGAAACACGTTTATTATCAAAATAAATATAAAATAACAGAATGAAATCTCATCTCATCTAAATATTAAACTAACTGAGAATGTTATGATAAGCTTGTTTTACGGTACATGAGTAGGTATCACAATCTAATTTTTCATCGAAATTAGATGAGCATTTATTTCTTGGATTTGAATTCTGTGCGCATTGTTTCTTTTACTTGTCCCAGGACCATTTTGAATTGCGTGGAGACTCTGTAGTTCGCTTGGTATTTCTCGCAAAGTTCTACGAAGATTGGATGTAGGTACTTGAGAAGGCTATGGTCCAGAGTAGGGAACATATGATGGAGGGCGTGGTCTCCGAATAACGTCATGACCATAAACACGTTCCCATTGATGTCCTTACGATCGAGTAAGGCTTCTACTTGGTGCATTCCCCAATCTGGTGTCTCGCTCCTGAAATTTTAAGTTTTGCTTACTATCTCTCTCTGACTTCAAATATAAGTAGCATCAATTCAACCTGTACGTGTGTCTTGCTGGAACTGAAACATTTCATTTACACGTGATCATCTTTATGGGCTTTCAAAGAAATATGCACAATTTTATAGGTGAGTGTGTGCGTGGTAGTTTATCCATCCATTTTATACAACATTATTTTTAGTATATACGAAACCTGAATATAGTTTGTTCAGAATCAGCGACTGATTCGATTCAAATATTTTTTAAACCGTGCTAAATGTTGTCACATTTTTTTTTAATTACTAATTTAATTTTATCACCAGTTAATTGCAATACAACCACCGTAAGGTTATGTACTTATTTCCAAACTATTAAGCCCCCTGCAGATACACGCGATTAATCGCGCTGCGACAAAGTGCCAAGCTAATTTCCACTATAAAAATACTGCGAATGGACCGCGACATGTCGCCCGCGCGATTAATCGCGTGTGTCTGCAGGAGGCTTTATCAAACAAAAAATACTAGACAAGTGTATCGGGTTTCGTATAACTAAAAATAATGTTGTAGAAATAGCAATCAAATAAAATTGTGATATGTACATATTTTATAAGGTCGGTTATATCTTTTAATCACTAGAATAAAATAACACAAAATAGTTGACATTAAACAAAGTAATTTCTCGGCGTTGGCGTTGCCTATAAGCTACACATAATTTCGTCATTTAAGCCCATAAAGTAAAGGCACGTCTTTTATTAATTAACATTTATTTATAATTGGAGGAATGTGGGTGTCCATAATTGTAAACCTCTGCCTTATCTTTTGGGGATTATTGACGTCATTTTACGCTTTTTATTTATAACCATTATTTATACAGAGTAGAGTTCTAAGTACAATTTATATTTATACTGGTTTTAAACACATCTGTTAAATAGTTATGCTTATTAATGGACAATTTAGTTTATAAATTCACTGAATGACAGCTGGTAACTAGTTTCAAAAACGATATTTTAGTTTAATTAACAAATTAAAAATATTCAACTGTGATTAAATAGTGCGAACTACAGGATCACTGCACTTAGTAGCCTTATTATTTTAAGACCATTTCTACTAATACTATTTATATTAAAGTAGGTGTGTGAGTTGAACGACTGCAGTCACCTAACATGCGGTTGGCCTAAGGTGAAGAGCATAGACAATGGATATTATGGTAACTTCACTGTCCCCTTTTTCTCGGTCCCATAAAGTGTAGCACTATTCTTACATTTATCGATCGCTTGCGCATTTCTAAGCTCTGCATTGAACTCGCGCGTCTAGAATAGGTAGGTAATTAGGAATGACATTCGCGGTATTAATGATACCTTAGATTAGAACATTAATGCACCTTGATAGCAGCGAAATCTTTTTGAAACGTTAACGTGCCAGAGCTAGATTTTTTTTAATCAACTATTAAATTACTTAAACTTACGCAGGTTCATCGCCATCTTTGATAGCGTCTGGATGATGATGGGCAGCGTTTACACCGATGGAGTAGAAGATAAAGCTGCCAGTGCAATTGATCCATAGCCAAGTTGATATCACTTGGGGTATGGGGGCGCCACTCGCGAGTCCCATCCAAACGGGAAGGAGTAAGCCAATGGCATCGTGCCAACGGTAATGACTCTTGAAAAAACCTTGACGTAGGAATATTGAAAGGAACCTGGAATAAGCAAAGATTTTTTTTATTAATCCCGCCTATCATTCATAGCTTCAGTTTTTGCTTGAGTATTTATGAGAAGACTTAATCAATATAATTTCAAATCATATTATTACCTATTATCATCATTTCATTTCACGACTTTTAGATCAAAGCGAAATACGCTTTCTTGTAATCATAATAATCAAAATGACCCACATGACATTTTAATGTCATGTCAGTGTTATTTAACAATAACTATAGCAACGAATGCTATCGTTGTCGTTATTGTTAAATAATATAATTAGTTCATTTTGTATAATTTTCAGTGTAAAATAAAATTGTGTTAATGTTTAAAAATTCAATTAAAACCGAGTGTAACGTTTAATTTGCTACAGGGTATCTAAAAATACAATTTCGAATGTAGTTATATTATTAAGATGAAGTACAAATTTCAAAACAACCAAATAAATATAACATACCTTTTAACAAAACTTATCAAAAAGATGAAAGGGAAATAGAAGATCTCGGTGATGAATCCTAGCTTCGCATGCAGAGGCTTGTCTTTCCTTGGATTGTAGAATAAGATTGGTTCGAGAGAGCTAATCTCTAAATCCATCAGAGTATTCGTGTAAAGGTGATGAGACAACACGTGGGATACTCGGAAATCTCTGTAAAAAGAAAACGGTCTGCATTATGGCACGTGCATTGACATTTCAGGGTTAAGCCTCCTGCAGACACAAGCGATTAATCGCGCTGCGACAACGAGCCAAGCTAATTTCCACTCTAAAAATACTGCGAATGGACCGCGACATGTCGCCCCGCGCGATTAATCGCGTGTGTCTGCGGAGGCTTTAAGACTTTCAGGATCGGATATTTTAAATATTTATTTATAATAATTGTTTCTAATAAGAAAGAAAGAAAAGAAATTAATTACTAAATCTTTTTAAAATCGAACTACGTAAGTAAAACCTTTTCATCACAAGTGTTTCGATGCGTAAGCATGACATTCCAAAACTAGCAAGACCCAGTAATTTGTGTTAATCCAGAAGTTACGGATTAAGCAATCATTTGTATTAGAGTCCAAACTACTTGGCAGCAGAAGAACTATCTTACTTAAACGTTATCGACATTTCAAAATCCAATTTTTATCAACAATGCTGATTCTGCATGATATTGCGAGATACGTTATCATAATGAAAATAAATTTCAGCATAATTCATAAGATATACATACCTACGTCCGATATTACAGCATAATAAATGAAGAAGATAAAGTAACAAATACTTAAAAAGAAATTAACCGCCTTCAAAAACAACCACAAAAAAAGGGTAAAATAACCTACAAAATAACTTTTCTTTCGGAAGTCGGTGGCAAAAAGACAATGAAATAAAAAAAAAACAAAGCCACCGACTTCCGAAAGAAAAGTTATTTTGTAGGTTATTTTACCCTTTTTTGTGGTTGTTTTTCAAGGCAGTTATTTTTTTTATGAAAAAAGTTTTTTATTTCACTCTTTATAGTTTATATTCAACCCAAATTCTTGTTAAATATAATACATCATTTTCTTACATGTGCACTAGAATTTTGTAATGCGTAGCACACCGGTATTAACATCGCTCATGTACACAATAAGCTAATAAAATTCCCTATCACAAAAACTACTTAACCGATTTTGATGAAACTTACAGTATTCCCTAAGTTGAACTATCCCTAGTACAACAAAAATAGAATTACTTAAATCGGACAAGTCGTAGTTCCGGAGATATGTGAAATCAATCGATGCCTACTCCTTACTGTTAAGGAGTTGTACCTTCCATCATCAGCCCAGCTACATGAGATGATGATTATCATACGCAAGTACTTAAATTACTTCATAAGATTTCAGAAAAACGATGTGTGGGCCCATAAAATTTGAGGGCTGCCCCCGATTTCTCCAGAACCCAATCATCAGATCCTGACTTGGTGACTATGGGACCACTACAGAAGTATTTTCTTTTTAGAACAAAAAATAATTTTGGAAATCGGTCCACAATTGGCGGAGTAATCGCGTAACAAATACTCAAAAAATAAAGATAATTACATCATTCACGTAGCGGTAATAAAAAAAAATGCTCACGAAATAAAAATGACTAAACCAAAATTTGATGAAATTTTTATGGGACCAAATGGAAAGTATACTGCATCGAACAAAAAAAGAATCACACTAATCGGACTAGAAATCTTGTAGTAAGAACCTCCTCCTTTTTTTTGAAGTCGGTTAAAAATACTCGTATGTAGATTACTGTAAATAAGCTTAAATTTATTTTCTGCTTCGTTGAGACATAATCTTGTAGATAAGCAGATATGTATCAGAATAGTAATCTTAATTATCTACTAGATAAGTAAATTGCAGCCGTAAATTGATAAAACAAGTATTGCATAATCTTTCATAAGAGAGTTAGAACCACATCGAAAATTCACAAATTTCTTTTGTGATAATTTTAAACGATTTTGAAGTTATGGGTACTTATGTTTTCTTGTTTCATGCAGAAGGGTAAAGTTTTTTTTTAGTTTAAACTGTTCTTAGGACTTATTTATATCTTTTAGTTTATAAATGCCAGATTCAAGCTACCTACGGTGAGATAGTGCTGCCCTACCGGACCCATTTGTTTGCTTTACTCGTATTGCTAAAAATCCCTCACGACAATCTATGATTACGAGTTGCTTTAGTTCTCAGAGGCTGTGTCTCTGAACGAAGTAAATAAAATATGCTCAGGAAGACATTTATGAACAATTCTGCCTTGTACTGGAAATATTAACACAAAAATAGGTAACGTGTCATGAAAAACTGAACAAATACACAGAAAATAAAGATAATTACGAGTACATCATCCACATAGCGGTAATAAAAAAAATGCTCACAAAATAAAAAGTACTGAACCAAATTTTATTAAATTTTTATGGGACCAAATGGAACGTATACTGTATCCAACAAAAAAAGAATCACACTAATCGGACTAGAAACCTCGGAGTAAGAACCTCCTCCTTTTTTTGAAGTCGGTTAAAAATACTCGTAGGTATGTAGATTACTGTAAATAAGCTTTAATTTATTTTCTGCTTCGTTGAGATATAATCTTGTAGATAAGCAGATATGTATCAGAATAGCAATCTTAATTATCTACTAGATAAGTAAATTGCAGCCGTAAATTGATAAAACTAGTATTGCATAATCTTACATAAGAGAGAACCACATCGAAAATCCACAAATTTCTTCTGTGATAATTTTAAACGATTTTGAAGTTTAGGGTAGGGTAAAGTTTTTTTTTTAGTTTAAACTGTTCTTAGGACTTATATATATTTTAGTTTATAAATGCCAGATTCAAGCTACGGCGAGATAGTGCTGCCCTACCGGACCCATTTGTTTTTTTTTTATTTATTTTTTTAAAACTCTTATACTCGTATTGCTAAAAATTCCTCATGACAATCTATGATTACGAGTTGCTTTAGTTTGCTTTAGCTTTGTCTCTGAACGAAGTAAATAAAATATGCTCAGCCCCTGCAGTCTCGACATTAGATAGAGATAGACATTTATGAACAATTCTACCTTGTACTGGAATTATTTATACAAAAATAGGTAACGTCTCAAGAAAAACTGCTCCACTGAGTAGAGTAGATCCTACTCTACTGGAAAAACGATAAGAATCAAATAGGACTTGATAAAAACGCATCACCACAACACATTCTGATAAAATAGTGCTAATTAGTATAGGCAAGTTTACCAAGGTACCGTCTCATACAGTTAAAACGTTACAAGTTACACGTCAAAGAGTTAAAAGACATCTCAAGAAACTTCGAAAGTTTAAAGTCCTTAATTTCTTGGCGAGACGTCTCGCTTTGATTAAAAACTCTTCAATTTTCTCATCAGCATAATTAAACTACGTAGTTTGGAGTTCTCTCTGGAAATCATGCTGGTTAACAGATTTTGTTTGGTTGGAAAAAGAGTTTAAATGTGCGGCTTGCGACTGCTGCTTTTTATGGGTTTGTACTCAACGGGTGCCGACGGGAATTTCACTAAGACTGCTGACCGCTGTATTTTTAGAACTAGACTAGACTAGACTTATGAAATTCTCAGGGAGTGAATTACTACGTTAGTTCCAATAACGTAATAAGTAAAAACTTAAATCGATGAAGGAAAACATCGTGAGGAAACTAGAATGTCCTACAACCAAACATTCAAGTACACGGTGACATCTATCAGCCCGCATTGGGCCCGCGTGGCGGATTTATAGCACACTAAAGTTAAATATTAGATAGGTTTCCATACACTAAACGTGTTTTCTCAGAGTTTTTTCATGGAACCTTTCCGCTGGTTTTTTAAATCGTGTTGAAAAGTTTTAGCAAACTAGAGTTTTCGCAAATAACAAAGATTATTATGAAAAGACTACAAATCATAATCATTTAAAGGCGCTATTAAACATCTAACAATAAATACTAGCAATGCGCAGTTCATCTGAACATTGCCCGTTTGTAAAATATGGATAAAACAGATGCTCAGCTGTTTCAATGTCTGGTTTCAATGTCAAAGTACTACCAATGACAAGTAGCCGATAAAAGTATTAAAAAAAACTCACCTGTAAGACCACATGCTCATATTAAACAAATACATCCTCCAATTCGTTTTTCTGTGTATGAAATTATGGCACGCCACTGTCAAAAAAGCCAAGTTGACCGAGGCGTAGGCATACCAGAATTTAGCTGCATAATCATTTGTAACCCAGCAGGCTAAAGCAGAACTTATGAGGAGGGATAAAAAAATACCGTCCGTGATATTATCTGCAGTTTTAGATGCATCCTTAGGGATTTTCTTGAGTTGCTCAAAAGCCTCTCTCTTTAGCGTTTTATAAAAGCCATCTTCTTTGAACGTGAACGGCGAATTACGAGGAGTCTTTGCATCCCTTATATAATATTGTGTAAGCATTTTCTCTGTGGATGGATTCAAGTGATGAGTTTCAAAAGCCTCAGTTATGTCGGTGCCCTGAAAACATTAATTTTATATTGTATTGCTTTACGAATAAACGTCTTTTTAAGTCGTTTTCAAGTAGATGCGAAAATCCAAATTTAATTTAACACCATGAACGCATTTGGTTCAAAATATGTATTTTAATTACTGTTACTGAAAAAATGTTCATGAGAATAGTAAAATATAGAAAACATAGAGTAATGAATAAGATCTGAGATTATTGCCACATCAAATGCACGATTCTCATCACGTCGTCATTTCCATCGCCTGATTCTTAAGGAAATGTCTAGGAATTCTCAAAATAGGAGACATACACTTCAAATAAAACTAGGTCCATTGTGACAGGAGAAAAGCACCCAATTTAATGATGTGAAAAATAAAAACATAAGTATCACTTACTTGGGTAAGTTCCAGCCATTCTTCACCACCGGGGTGTCGCTTTATAAACCTCGTTAAGTCGTATAGTTTGTCATGAATACGCCATAATCCTTCGGCGCCGTCGTCCATGGCTTTCCCAGCAAGCCATTGGACTGGGTCCCTGAGAGACTCATCTCGTAAAGATGGGTATTTTAACTGAGGAAAAGTGACATGAGTATTTTTATCTAACGCTCTTTGCTGAGCCCCCTCTTCCCATTCTGAATTAGGGGGCATACTTTTTTCCCGAATACTTTTTTCTTCCTGCTCTAAGCAAGACGCGACTGGCCGGTAATGTCTATTGTACTGAACTCAACATCAATGCCACATCTATTAATTTATTGACAAATTCATTAGTACAAATAATAGATAGTCGATTGGTTTCTTGTTGATGTTGTAAATAGAACATTAAATTACCAACACATTAGTCACAAATAATTTTCGATTTTATTTAAGCATGGTAATTGGCGATTAAAATTCATGGAGGTTTAAACTTATGCAAGATTTTCGGGAAGCCACTTTGTTCTTAAAACAGCTTTGAGGTTTTTTTATTATTTTAGGGTGCGCCTTCCATTATTCCATAAATTATAGAGCCTGCTGGCTCATTAATTGGCTTGACTTTGAAAATGTTTGACCTTTTACAGTAATTTTAAATTCACTTCAAAATAACAATGAGCTTTATTCTGGTTACAATAAGGCTGTTACTGGGTTACTGTTTCTTTTTTCATTTCGTTGCTTCTCAATAGTCGGGTTTGGTTATTCTAATCCTGAGGCACTATTTGTTGTTGTTGTGGTAAGTATCGTCATATTGACCTATGCGTTATCGGTCAATTTGACGATACAGCTAACAGCTGTAATCTTAATATAAATTAATCTCGTGTCACAATGTTTGTCCTCAATGGACTCCTAAACCACTTAACCGATTATAATAAAATTCGCACACCATGTGCAGTTCGATCCAACTTGAGAGATAGGATAGTTTAAATCTCAAATTATAGTCGCAATTTTAATTTATTGCTAATTATTCCTAATATAGTAGAGATTGTACCCGTGCGAAGCCGGGACGGGTCGCTAGTATTAAATAACCACAAGAAAAAAACTGTATTTTTTTCTTCCAATTCTTTCCTCTATCATTTATTTCTGTCCACTTGGTACTTTTGGTGTGCGTACGTTTAACCTTAGTACAAAAGGTATTTAATAAAAAAAAAAAATAGTATTTTATGACCAGTCTGCAAGGCCTTAATTTTCATCATAGTCACTAGTGATGTGCATCATGATAACCTCTAATATACTTATTTGCGTATAATGTTTATACATTCATAAAATAATCTTACAACTTCCATAACTATGAATTAACATAAAAGGGAAAACAAACAAAAAATCCACAGTTTTGAAGCATTAAGCCTCCTGCAGACACACGCGATTAATCGCGCGGGGCGACATGTCGCGGTCCATTCGCAGTATTTTTAGAGTGGAAATTAGCTTGGCTTGTTGTCGCAGCGCGATTAATCGCGTGTGTCTGCAGGAGGCTTTATCAGTGTCAATGTTTACATTTAGTGCAGATTTCTTTCTTAGATACACCTACTCATATTTCAGTTGTAGGATGCAGTATTTAATTTTTATTCAGTGATAGCACGAAAGCATTCTGATAAGAATTCCATGTCGTTTATATTCTTATGTAACGACAGCAATAATAAATGATATCACCATGCCATAACACTATCTGGTTTCAAGAATTTATTGAAAAATACAAAGAATTTAAGTGCATAATTTTGGCACGTAGTTTTAGGTACGATAAAATATTCTATTTCGGTCGTAGAATATGTAATAGGACGTTTGCCAGCTGACTCGCTTTCAGTTTGCGGTTATAGTTCTTCGAAAAAGGCCAAGGAATCGTAAAAAGCACATTTTAGGGCTCAATTTTATATGTATGCTGTAAAACTTTCTTGCTGCCCTGGGAGGTATGTTTTAAGATTCTGGAGAACTAAGACACAATATTTAAGAGCGATTGAAGTTTATGTTGAAACATATAGTTTTCGAGAAAATGAAGGAAACTTTGTAGTAGTTTTGGGTTTTAGTTTTGGGTATGGTGAATTCAATCTTACATTTTGCCCCACTTTTAAGTATTTTTCTATGATCTAAAAATGGCTTTTAGTAGCTATGATAGAAAATATCTTGATTGTTCACATAAAAATAAATCATATAGGTATCAGTATTAGCCACTTTCAAACGAAGCTGTCAGCTAACATTCGAGTCCTTATGTGCGAAAAGTTAGGTACAGTGGTACAGATAACCCGTTTTTTGACAGTGATCTTTGAAACCACAATATTTACTGAGTGATGTAACAACGCCCATTTTAATACCTTTATATGAAAATGCACAAAAATACGCACATTCATTGTTTTGAGATAAGTACCACTTTTAAGCGTGAAATAATCTAATCTTTTGTTGAAATATCAGTTTTTTTTTAATTACATTATGATATAAAGCAGTACATTACTGGCCCTCCCAATGTAACAGTGTTTAAAGTTTGGGCAGTGCGCAGCGTGAAGTGATAACGGACAAACTGTTGTAATAAATTGTGTACAAAAATGGCTCCGAAAGATAAAAATTATATAGAGTGGGCTCATCAAACAGCGGCAGAGAAAAAGACTCATGTTAGTTTTCCACAATTGAAGTACCCCTCGCTAAGAGATGAAGGGTTAAAAGATCCAGTACAATGGTTGGAAGGAAAAGCCATGGACGACGGAGCAGAAGGTTTATGGAGAATACGTGATGGGCTTTACGATTTCGACGAGTTTCAAGATAAGCACCCCGGCGGAGCTGAGTGGTTGGAGCTCTCTAAGGTAACCTAATTACGGTTGAAATATATTTTTGTTGTGAGCAAAGTAGGGTTAGGCCCGCAGTAATATAATATGAAAGTCAATTTGTCTCGCCAAAGTAATATTTTTGATTTGTTATTCTATTTACGGGGACGTTAGTACTGAAATATTGTGTTGTCATTATTTTGGGACTAGTCAATAACCTCTATCTTTTATTTGTATCGATGGTACGTTTAAATTGTACTGTCGGGCACAAAAAATCTAATAAACATAATGTTCACAGGGAACAGATATAACAGAAGCCTTCGAGTGTCATCATTTAAATCCCGTCGTAGAAAAAATGATAGAGAAGTATTATATCAGAAAATCGAAGACACCCAGAAATTCTCCATTTACCTTTGAAGAGGATGGCTTTTACAAAACGTTAAAGCGAGATGTGAGAGAAGTTCTAAAGACGATACCAAAAAGTGAGCGTAAACACGCAGATTATATTATCGACGGTCTTTTTACGACGGTTCTATTATCATCTGCCTTATCATGCTGGGCTACGGACTACTGGGTGGTGATGACGTCATATTTGGTTGCTTCCCTCGCTTTAGCGTGGACCACTGTCGCATCACACAGCTATATACACATGAAAACCAACTGGAGGATGTATCTTTTTAACTTTACATTGATGTCTTACAGGTAAATATAAAACTGAGACGTAGATTTTTTAGATAATATACTCGTAGTACAAAAATACACTCTTATGTATCTTTGCTTCTGGGCCAGATTGAGGAACGCAAAACCCTTTGAAAATAAAAAAAAGTCTGTTAAGCAGAACGAAACACACTCGAAAAACATAACCCTCTTTCTGATACAGTCGGTAAAAAGACAGAAGAAAGAAGAAGTGTAACATCTTAGATCTTACGCAAAAAATAGATTTTGTAAATGAAATTAAAAACATAAATGTCATTGAATTCTTTAGCAACACTAAAAATCGTTACGTTCGTCACCTTTGAGGTTTGACATACCGTCATAGTGTAAAAATATTGCATCATAATGTCAGTGTCATGGACCGATAGTAACTTGAGAGCTAAAATGTAAGCGCTCATGCCCACGAGACGGTTTTGCGCCGGAGCTAAGAGCTAAGTTTTAACACAGCCCGGTTTTTTGCCGGCGCCGCGCCGGGTAGAAACCGTCCGACCGTGCACACTAGACGGTTTGTACACGACCCGGTTTCTTGATTGATTTCCATTGCGTTGGTAGCCCTGTGCACGGGCCGCTCGTAGGTACGGGCTCGTGTGCATGTGCTCACACACTGCCATACTCCAATGCGCGTCGGGCATATACGCGGCGAGCACCGTACCCGGTTGCACGGCGAGCCGGCTCTAGCGCCGGCGTCGTGTGGTTAGCTTCATAGAGTTTCATACACAACTGACGACCGCCCGTAGACCCGGATTGACGCTGGGCTTAGCTCCGGCGCAAATCCGTCTCGTGGGCATGAGCGCTAACTCTGTATAATTTTATTAATCTTACTTTGTGAGGATGGATGGATGGATGTTTGTTACATATTCCCACAAAAAATACTGAATGGATGGGTTCACAGATATTTCAAAACCTGCATTAACAAATATTATAGTTTTTATCACGATTTTATCTTCCTGTGGGATAATTTTCGAGTGCAAGAGCTAGTGTCATAATATTTTTGTCACACCGCTATGTTACTACTCTTTTGCGAAATATGTCGGGGTCCGCTTCATATCCAATATCATTAGTACTAATATTTTACATGGATCTACTGGACTGATCTTTATCAAGATCAGAAAGGCAGTCGTCCAGTTAGTGGTTGGTGGTTGACAAGTAATATACAAATACCGGAACGGTTCTTGAGCGCTCGGCGTAAGAGTGGGGATCGCTTTGCGCATCGTACACTTATCAACAAATGAAACGCACAATAAAACGTACAAAACAACGATAGAACGGGCCAATCACTACACTTTCCCCGCCCCCGTTCCTCACTTCATCTACCAAAGGGACCTAATAACTTACTTCTGCGCAGGTGAAGCTCAGCGCTCAAGATCCATGCCGGTAAATTGCTAATGGTATTTATATAATTGTTCTTTTACAGAGATTTTAGAGTATCACACGCACTCTCGCACCATCTTTATCCCAACACACTAATGGATCTGGAAGTCAGTGCAATTGAGCCATTTGTCTTATGGAATCCGAGAAAGAAACCTTTCCGCGCATACTTCTCTTTCTTGATAGAGCTGTTGCTTTATCCATTCCTCGGTATCATTAATTTTTTAAAGAGGTAAGATATATTTTAAGTTTTCAATTGGAAAGCTAAACTATTAAACAACTTATTAATTGCATATGTCAAAAATACAACATCAAAATGTTTTTAAATGTTTCTTTTTTGATACATGTACTGAGATTAAATTGCGTCCTCCTCAAATAGCATCAACCACTTTCCGAAAGTCGTCTTTCCATCTATGATTTTCGTTATTATTGACAAATCTCGGTCTTTGGATTCTATTAACTTCTCTGCCAACAGCTTAGTCTTTGCCTTATTTTATCGCGACAAAACGTGAAGGTTACCGTTACCAATAAAAGTTAAACATCTGTTAAACACTTGTCTAAAAAAAAGAGTAACCGAAGAACGACCCTTGTGTCAAAGTCAAATGCCGTTTTGCAGTTGACAGTTTTTTTAGACAATTGTTCAGCAGATGTTAAACTATTTATTAGTAAGACGGACTTTATTTATCTTTAAATATGGTAATAGATTTGGGTTATTGTGAAATATTAAATGGGTTCATTTTGTTTTCAGGCACGTCAGCATCTTCATTCGCAAGGACTTCTTCACCCGCCACTACAGATGGCATGATCTCATCGCCTTCCTCCTTCCCTTGTGGATGTACTTTGCGAGTGGCACTACTTTCTGGCACGCTGTTTATACTTGGCTTTGGATCGTTATTACTACCAGCTTCATTATTTTCACTATCGGCACAAATGCTGCGCATCATCACCCCGATATCTTCAAAGATGGTGATCAACTCAAGTGAGTATTTGTGTGGACTAGTTGGCATACCAGTTTGGGTTTTAAACTCTTCCTACAAAATATATTATGTATATAAATGTAAAGGTCGATGTTTTTCGAACGGTGGTGAATTACCATATCACTATTTGGAAGAACTAGACACATTTCATTGTTTTCAACTAATTTGGAATATTAAGAATCAACAAAACACTTGCCGTCGTACCACAAAAACTTTTAAACGTCTGTTAAAACTTTTGAACACTTGTCTAAAAAATGTCAGATTTTGACGTTGAAATAAGGTCCGTTTTGCAGTCACACTTTTTTAGACAAGTGTTCAACAGATGTTTAAGTTTTTGTAGTAAGGCTGTTGGTGTTAATTGTAAAAGGAATGATTAATTCTTCAAATTATTCGATTCCTTTGATATTCTTATTCATCTACTTCATTTTAAATAACACTCAAGGAAAACAATGAACATCGTATCATGCATGCATTGTCTGATGTCATAAACAATTGCATTTAATTGAGGTTAACTTGTGCTCGCATCTTCCTCAAACCATTTTACTTAATAGCGATTTATGTCGTCACGAAAACATACATTTCCAGTTTTATTATTTAATTTAAAATAACATAAATATATCTTCACAAGATCCATTCAACAGTACAGAAACAGTTTTCAGCTCATAAAACTTGAAACTTTCTTTACTTGAATTTGACGTTAAGCAATATTTATTTTTCTCTAGGGACACCACTGTTGACTGGGGCATGCATGAGCTTGAAGCTGTGATGGACCGGACTGATGTGAACAGCAGTCTCTTCACATCCATGACCTTCTTTGGAGACCACGCCCTCCATCATCTGTTCCCAACTGTGGATCACGCTACTTTAAAACATTTGTATCCAGTGTTTCTGAAGCATTGTGAAAAGTTCAGGGCTAATTTTAGATTGACGAATTCGCTTGATCTGTTTATTGGACAGTTGAGAATGGCTGTTAAAGAAGACCCTAATGTTTTGGATAAATCGAAATAGTATAGTTTTGTAAAAATGTTTGAATTTTTATTCTTTATATAAAGAGTTTTTTCGCCAATGCGAATAATGATACTCTACAGCAGAGGTTCCCAAACTTATTTTGTCTACTGCCCACTTTGAGAATAAATTAATTTTTAGCACCCCCATTTTTTCAGCTACTTAAAAACCACTATAACTTCAAATTAAATTAATTAATTGTTGTGAGCTATATTTACTTTTTAAAACATGATTGCCCGCGATCTATTATCTACTAAAATTACCTATCTAGGAATACTAATAACTACTAAAATGAGAAAGTTTGTCTATTGCCTTTTTATTTGTTTCTTTGTGTATACTTTTATTTCGAAACGGACCGATTGACATGACGACACGATTGGCGCAGTAGCTAAGCGATCGGCTGCTGCTCAGGGTGTCGCGGGTTCGATCGCCGCATGGTACAAATATTTTTATTGTATGATCTCCAAATAATAATTGTTTCGGGTCTGGGTGATTGCGTATATGTACTAAAAAAAAAAAAAACTACGCGGAGAGAAATATCAAACCGAGTTTGAGCAATCTGATGTTCACAAGTTGTACCCGAGACTCGAGACCTCAGTCGGTGTCTAAGAGTCCTCCTAGCTAGATGAAATTACAAATTGCCCCCGAAGCCTCTACACAACACCCCCATTTTTTTTCTTGGTCTCTTACCGCCCCCCTTTGGGCCTGCAGCGCCCGGGGCGTTATCGTCCACTTTGGGAAAGGCAACAGGTACAAAGTTAACAATGTGTTGTATAGTCGTTATCATAAATGTACATAAATAAAAGTTGAAAGATTTTTTTTTCAATATTGTAACAAAAATAAATGTGTTTTGGTGGAATGAACTTTAATAAGTGTTAAAATAAGTAGCTATGTATGTGCAGTTGATGGAAAATAAATTGGGGAAAGATATTTGTCTTGATTTTTTTGTATCTTTATCATCTTAGTTTTGACCAATGAAGACCGTTGTGTATTTAGAAAATAATATACTATACAGGTCATAGGCAAAGAAATCTGAATTAAATATTTGATAATCCATTAATGATTGGCATTAGCCAATGAGTAGTATTAAGATAGAGTTATCAAATCTATTATTGAAATAAATTTTATTTGTTCTTCTTATCTCTAAATGTAATATCTAAAGGTCACTGACATTAGCCTTAAAATAATAATTACCTACCTATTACATTTTTATCTTCACTAAGTAACTAGTGCAAAAATAAACAATATTTCTGATTAGTCGTACAAATTCAAAATATTTTGTTTCACATTATACCAACATGGGCACTTTTAATTAAGGTGACTAACTTGGTACATGGTCCGTCGTGAACAATTGAAAAGAATCGCCAAAAGGTACCATGGTGTCTTTTAGCGATTCGATATTTGTTGACCTGGATATCGAACCCGACACCTCAATATCGAAAGTTGCAATTGCGACCACATGACCAGCGGCGCAGTCTAGTCAACTGTTGTTACGTGCCATATATTATTTTATTATATTATCAGCCTATTGCCGTCTACTGCTGAACGTAAGCCTCCCCCAAAGAGCGCCAACCATCTCGGTCCTGGGCAGCCCGCATCCATCCACTGCCAGCCACCTACCTTAAATCATCGACCCATCTTGCAGCAGGGCGTCCTACACTACGTTTGCCCGTTCGTGGTCTCCACTCTAGCACATGTTTGCTCCATCTGCCGTCTGTCCGTCTACAGACGTGGCCGCCCCACTTCCACTTCAGCATGCTGATTCTAAGCGCAATGTCGGTTACTTTGGTTCTCTGGCGAATGACTTCGTTACTTATTTTATTTTATTACAGAGGCCTTATCATAAGTATTCTGTATTTCATTAACAGCGCACCGTACTTGAAGTAATTTACTGTGTTTATTGTATGGAGAATTGAAAAAAAATACTAATGAGGAAGTAGTTTTTCCCACCAAATTAACCTAAGTTCCAGTTTACATGACAAAAACGTAAAAAGTCACGGTAGGGCCTTAGAACAGTTCAAGGAAAAAAAGATTCCTTTAATAAGAATCCATAACCTTTTTTTTCTTCGATGTTATGTTAGTAATTTGTAGACTTTAGTTGTTTTTAATTAACATTGCATTGTTTTGTTTCACAAATATGTGTATAAAAGATAAGGATGACCTTTGGTTTGCGCTGTGACTTCGCTTATCAGGAGTCAGTGAATAAATAATTCATCGCAATCAAGTTTTCCTAGCTTATTAACAGTTTATTGGCGGTCACATGTTTAAGAAACTGTATGGGGAAGAACATTGATCCCATACCGTGTTATTACAAAATAGTTAAACATCGGTTGAACAAACCGTCACGTTGGTTGCCTTGTCTAAAAAAACTGTCAGCTTAAAAACGGCATTTTACGTTGATATAAGGGTTCTTTGCAGTTACACTTCGTAGTGAGACGGTTAGCGTTTAAAGCCATCTCACACCCGTCATATCGTTCAACGTTTGACGTTTGACGATTCGGCCAGCGATATGGTCAGTGGGTATGAAGCGGTACACATAAAGACGGAGCCCCCTGCTCGTGTGCATATTTGATGCATTGAACACAATGATTTATATCTGCGGTGTCTTGCTTGCAAAAAAATAAATACATTAAGGAAATCTGAAAATTACTGGTGACTGAAAAGTTGTCTTTTAATAGGTTGTCGGTACAGGTGACGCGGAGCAATGAGTCTACTTTTTTCTTAACGTTGCCCCAGCACGCGTAGCATGGCGATTCTATCTCTATTCTACCAAGAATAGACAAAGTTATTTCATCGTTATTTCTATACAAATCGACTGTTTTTGCACAAATATGACACCATTCGTACACTATTGAAGAATAGAAACTTTTATTTTCTATATTTTTTACATTACAGCATACATTTATACATTTTAGCGTTTTAAGCATTGTATGCTTAATACGCTAAAATATTTCTACGTTCTGTCATTTTGTCTTTTCTTCCGTCGACAAAACCCCTTTCTACGGGGCCATGCTACGCCTTAGGAATTTCTCCTGTGTTGTGGGTGCATTCACAAGCATAGAAACACACATTCACTAACACTGCTAACACCCAGATCTGGATCAACTACTTGTAGGTCATACAAATATGTATTGCGTGCGGGTATCGAAACCGCTACACTGAGCCGCAGTCGATCATATAACCACTGCGCCAACCACGGAAGAGTCATAAGAGGAAAACCAAAGTAGGGATGGATGGATTTTTTGAAGGATCGAAAAAAAGTCACTACTGGGATGACGAGTAATAATTAATGCTGCGGCAACCTCAAATAAATTGGTATAGGGGCAGAAAAACGATGACCTGGCCCTGTAGCCATGTCACAAACGGTAAATGCAAACGCTGAGTAGGCTTTAATAGATTATCAACTTTATGTGCTTAGGTATAACGTTGAAGATGTAGTGAAGATTGCTTATCGTTTTCGATCTTTCCTGTCGCTAACGCTAAGATATCTTAAATAGATTTTCAACTTTAGGTTTTAGGCTATAAAGTTGAAAATCTATTGGGGAGTACAGAGCGTTTACGATTATCGTTTGCGATTTGTTGTGACTTGGCTAGGGGGACTGGTGGCCTACTTAGTAGTTCCAGCGAGGGAACGAGGTGGCGCTAGACGACTTGTAAAGCTATGTCTCTTTCCCACTCTGGCTTTAAGACGTCATGGTACCTGGACATTGACATGAGTTTATTATAGTTATCGAACTCAGTTTGTCCATACTTCAGTTGTACGATGTTTTGTTCTATCGATGCTTTATTGATGCGATGTAACGTTTGTGCGGAATATTCTATGTAAGTCACAATTCATGTGAACTACCAACTCAACGACATGAAGATATCAACTCATCTATCTGCTTTTACCCCATATGATATAAAAAAGATATCTGACAGAAGAGTATTATATATTCTCAACAGGAACATAGTTTATCTTTGCAATAGTATAATAAAAGCTTATGTAATTGGTCAGTTTTTTTTTTGTCTTATCCATGATGCAAAGGCCTCTCCGAAGTTTTTCGAACAGCTCTTGTCATGCACTACAGATTTATTACATTAAAAATACTTCAAATATCACAACATGCTTGATAGACCTTTTTTTTATTGCCCCATTAGTCGCAAACATTTTACATTCTAGGGTCACAGTTACTTGATAAGACATTCCAGCGGCCCCGGATGGGAGTACCTTAAGGTATAATTCTCCTGCCGGGGTCGCAAAAAAAGGTAAAACTCTGCCTAACTTTTGGAGGAATACTTACGAGATGGATGGGAGCTAAGCTCTTTGAAATTGAAAACGCTAGGCTAGCATTGTAACTTCTTTCCTAAAACTGTTCCAATGAAGTACTTTAATTAGAAGGTATGGAATCGTAACAATAAACGATATTTGAGATGAAAATATGTAGGATGCAGTAAGTATTTGGTGTCGACACACTTCTTCTTAACGCCACCGGGTTTGTCGGGTCTCCAATACCAGCGGTCCACCCCGGACAGTGACACTAGCGGTTGTAGGTCATGCTAAAGCCACCCGGCTTCATAATACACGGCCTAGTGCGGGTTGGTAGATGTCACATGACTTCGAATTTTTAGTTTTAGGACGTGCGCGTGCCGGTTTCCTCACAATGTTTTTCTTCACCATTTTGAGAGCAGTGGTTATGAAATAAATTACACAAAGTAATGCGCTTGACTGGGTTCGAACCCACGACCTACAACTCGTAAGTTGGAGCCGATTCCACTGGGCTACCAGTGCTCCTTCGCGGCTATCATCTTGTCGGAATCCGGCAGCAAATAGTTTTTACAGTTTTCTGTCGTCACGCAGGGTTCGACTTTCTTTTGAGTGTAAACAAAAAAGTGTTAGCTATTGTATGTACTTGTGATCGTTCAAAAGACTGATAGCAGCATCAGTCTTCTGAACGATCACAAGTACTTACAATAGGCTATTGTGTTTGGAAATGAATAATGTGGCCGACTCATTCTATAAAAACATTGTTAATATTTAAGTATAATTTGAAGAAGTCTAGTCTCCGCTGCGGGAGACACCCAGGGCAAGTCCAAAACTTCGTGTGGCGATTTTCGGCTACTATAGAGGCGGGCTTGCAGGCAGCGAATAATGGGTAGGTCGCCGCCCAATTAAGGACTAGGCCCGTGTTCCACGTGCACCACAAGGAGATCTCAGCAATCTTATGGGTTCGCGAGGCAGTTTGTAAAGGTCACCGTGATTTTGGAACGCAAAGGGCGACTGCAGGAACAGGGTCAGTAAGAATTTGACAGTCTCTTCTGGTATATCCAGGGCGAACTCTTTTGATGATATGAAAAAAAAATGAACGCACTATAATAACATAGTAATGATTTTTTTTTTAGATATTTTATAGAACGATCCGATGAAATTATCAGTAAGCCGATTTGTTAGCGAAAGAAACTGCGAATAAAAGCTAGTTCCATGATAAAATATTAAACATCAACAGCCTTACTATAAAAATTTAAACATCTGTTGAACACTTGTCTAAAAAAAGTGTGACTGCAAAACGGACCTTATTTCAACGTCATAATCTGACATTTTTTTAGACAAGTGTTCAACAGACGTGTAAAGTTTTTGTGGTACGATGGTAATCATTTATTCAACATTTAGATATAAATAAGCAAAAAAGCAGGAAAAAATTATCAAAATATTCTAGAATTCCTATTTTCTTCTGTAGCGTGAACCTTTTCTAAGGAAGTACTTTGTACAATAACTACTAATTCTATGAAATCATAGTTGTGAATCCGAAGTTTTGTGAAATAAATATTATTTCAGGAATATATCAGTCTCATAATGTTCAGTCGTTCTATGGGAATACTAATATTCAGCTGCATCCATTTCGACTGGAAGCCGACCTCATCATATGGAAAGGCTACTTAGATGTCAATGATGATGATCTCATAATGCACCTATACAGTGTCTATAAACTATCATTCGTTCATAATTCCTGAAATATTAACAGATTTTTTAACTGATATTCGAATTACGGGGTGGTACTACGATAAATTGCTGTGACCAGCAATTAAGGTAACCAGCATCCTCGAAAAAAAGGACAGGCCGATTACGTAAAGAGCTTACTAAATAATCCAGTAGCCTATAAATATCAGTCGCTCCTTTAAAAATCTTGACCGGCTCTACCTAATAATCTCAATAATTTTCTAGAAAACTTACAATGGTTGAAATAAGTATTACTTAACTTTGTTTTGACGTTATTACAGCCTTGCCCCCAGATATGATAATCGCTCCATGGAATATTTTTAGTGTTTCATGGTCAAAGTGGTAAAACGCATGGTTTCCTATAACTATCGCTGTCATAACTAAGTATGTCGCTAACAGACCACCTCAAGAATATGCTGCCTATTCTCTTACTCCTCCAATATTCTTTTCTGATTATTTTGTTACGGAATCCAGGATAGCTAAATTCATCATTCAGGACTTCATCGAGCTTCATTGTCTTGACGCTTTTCTGGTGGTTGCCACTGTTGATTTTCGCTTTCAGAAGTTGCAGAGGTTTGGGAATCGGGCACGCCGCAATCGCGGCGGTAAGACCCCTCTTTGAGGAGTGGCTGGAAAGGCGTCACGGCGTCCTGACCTATCGGATGACGCAGGTCCTCACCGGACACGGATGTTTCGGGAGGTACCTGTGTCGGATGGGGAAGGAAGAAACGCCGGGGTGTCACCATTGCGAAGATCGCCCGGAGGACACAGTAGAGTATACGGTGCAAGACTGCCCCGCTTGGGCAGAGCACCGCCGTGTCCTCACGGCAGCGATAGGCGGAGACCTCTCGCGCCCGGCATTGGTCGAGGCCATGCTGCGGGGCGAGACGGAGTGGGAAGCGGTCGCCTCCTTCTGCGAAGCAGTAATGCTCGTTAAGGAGGAGGCGGGCCGTGAGAGAGAGAGGACAGCGTCCTCCCTCCGCCCCACCCGCAATGGTAGACGCCCACGGCGTCGGACGTCGCAAGACGATCTCCGGCCACCGTAGGCGCGGGCATGCGGGCGGCGAGTAAAGGGCAACTCGCCGCCCGACCATGGACCATGCCCGGGTCGACGGCGCGTTGTGTTCCACGCGCGCCTCAAAGAGCGTCAGCACGATGACGGGGCCCCGCCCAAGAGGGCCAAAGCCTGCCGGGGTCGCGGGACTTATCTCATTACCGTGACCCCGGAACATAAAAGGCTATTGAAGGACACCGTGGATTTTAGTCAGTACAAGTCTGACAGTCCCTCCCGCCCTGCCCGGGGTGGGAGGACTCATTTGATGATTTTACCACGCTAAAAAAAAAAAAAAAGAGGTTTGGGAATGGAGTAACGGGATTCAAAAATAAAAGGAAGAAAACCTTTTACTTGCAAACATCACCTTCTTTATAATTTCATCATAGAATGGTAAACATAATAATATACAAGCCAACAAAATTAGTCAAATTCATAAATATTAATTAAACTATTGAAATATAAAAAAATAATACATTAAAATAAAATGATACTTATTTACAGTGTCAAAAATGGTAGCATGGTGGTTTACATAAAAATTTTGAATATAGAAAGAAAGCCGTGAGAAGTGGAAAGAGTGGAGGGAGGCCTTTGCCCAGCAGTGGGACACTATGGGCTGATATAATAATAATAAAAGACTATTGTGAGCTATTGCTTTTATTAAAATAAGCTTGGTATCTACATTGCTTTTGTACATTGAAATACTAAGAAAGAGGCATTGTGTACCATAACCGGCACATCTCACCAGACTGATAGCAACAGAACACCAGCCGCTTAAAAATCGACTTACGCTTGACTATTTTTTAATACGCAGTCGATAATATTATTTAATTATAGGGAGTCATATCAACTGTTTACAAAATCATGGTGATATAAAAACCGACGAAGATCGGACCCCAAGTTAAACTGTCTTCACAGTTTGGACAGTTGACAACGAAGTGCAGTTAAGTGAAAAAAATATATTTGGTGTAGTATTTATTCAAAATGGCTCCCAAAGACACGGGGTATATTGAGTGGGCCCACAGAACTGCTGCGGAGAAGAAGACTCATGTGAGTTTTCCGCAGTTGAAGTACCCCTCCCTTAGAGATGGAGGGTTAAGGGATCCTGTACAATGGCTGCAAGGAAAAGCTATGGACGATGGAGCAGAAGGTTTATGGAGAATACGGAATGGACTATACGATTTCACAGACTTTATGCAGAAGCATCCTGGTGGCGAAGAGTGGTTGGAGCTTACTAAGGTAAGATTTGGGATTGCATTTACATAGATATTATCATACATTTTGGTTGAAAACTTTAACAGCTTTACTAGAAAAACTTTAACATCTGTTGAACACTTGTCTAAAAAAATGTGACTGCGAAATGGACAGTTTTTAGACAAGAGTTCAGCAGACGTTTAAGTTTTTTGTAGTAGATAAGACGGTAAGTCATTCGTTATAGATTTTCTGTCTCGTGATCGTTAGTTCTGTTGCTGAGCATGGGGTCCTGGGTTCAATTTCCTGGCGGGAAAAGTGTTATTGGGTTATTTCTTTAGACTCAGTAACAGTCACGAAGTCTTGCGTTTTCCTCAGGGTAAGTAATATATGATATAACTACAAAATCTCTAATATTTACAAGAGATAACAACTGAATATATAATTTTATTTGATATAACGATCTGTTAATATAACAAACGATTGACATAATTTTATAATGACTAATTTTTATTAGCATAACAATCAATGAGTATAAAATCGTTTTGTATACCACTCAAAAGACATAAAACTTAGTTGGTCTATTTTTTTTTTCCTGGTAAGTAATCTAACTCTGATGTACCTTGTAATAGTACCACCTGCCATGAATGCTCGACGGAGCCCCGCTTCGCGGGGCTCCTATTTCTGCGTACAGGGTTTAAAGTAACCTAACACGAAGGGGATGGCGGGGTCTTTCAGACCCCGCCATCCCTTTCGAACCTAACCTGTCCGTGTCGGGGTGCCCCAAGTCCCGAGCTCGCTTCGCTCGCTCTTGCATCCTAGGTCAAATAACTGATTACTACCTGTAATGTTGGCTCGACGGAGCCCCGCTTCGCGGGGCTCCTATTTCTGCGTGAAAGGTTTACAGTAACCTAACACGAAGGGAATGGCGGGGTCTTCCAGACCCCGCCATCCCCTTCGAACCTAACCTATCCGTGTCGGGGTGCCCCAAGTCCCGAGCTCGCTTCGCTCGCTCTTGCATTCTAGGTCAAATAACTGATTACTACCTGTAGTGCTGGCTCGACGGAGCCCCGCTTTGCGGGGTTCCTATTTCTGAGTGCAAGGTTTACAGTAACCTAACACGAAGGGGATGGCGGGGTCTTTCAGACCCCGCCATCCCCTTCGAACCTAACCTGTCCGTGTCGGGGTGCCCCAAGTCCCGAGTTCGCTCTTGCATTCTAGGTCAAATAACTGATTACTACCTGTAGAGCTGGGTCGACGGAGCCCCGCTTCGCGGGGCTCCTATTTCTCCGTACAGGGTTTAAAGTAACCTAACACGAAGGGGATGGCGGGGTCTTTCAGACCTCGCCATCCCCTTCGAACCTAACCTGTCCGTGTCGGGGTGTCCCAAGTCCCGAGCTCGCTTCGCTCGCTCTTGCATTCTAGGTCAAATAACTGATTACTACCTGTAGTGCTGGCTCGACGGAGCCCCGCTTTGCGGGGCTCCTATTTCTGCGTGCAAGGTTTAAAGTAACCTAACACGAAGGGGATGGCGGGGTCTTTCAGACCCCGCCATCCCCTTCGAACCTAACCTGTCCGTGTCGGGGTGCCCCAAGTCCCGAGTTCGCTCTTGCATTCTAGGTCAAATAACTGATTACTACCTGTAGAGCTGGGTCGACGGAGCCCCGCTTCGCGGGGCTCCTATTTCTGCGTACAGGGTTTAAAGTAACCTAACACGAAGGGGATGGCGGGGTCTTTCAGACCCCGCCATCCCCTTCGAACCTAACCTGTCCGTGTCGGGGTGTCCCAAGTCCCGAGCTCGCTTCGCTCGCTCTTGGATACTAAATTTTTCTAATAACAATAGCAATCGTGAAGGCAAACAATCAAAGTCCAAAGGATAAGCCAGTCATCAAAGAAAATAGTTTAAACGTTAAATTATGTGTTTCAAACGTTATCATAATGATTTTCGCTTAAATAAACGTTATATCAAATAAAATTATATAAAATGAGTTTTAGAGTAACACAAACATTATGTGTAAAGAAATTATATCAATCGTTGGTATATCTCACGTTGATTATATCATGTGAACGTTATTGAAATGAAAATATATCAAATAACTTTATATGAAACTAGCTGTGCCCGCGACTTCGTTCGCGTGGAGGTCGAAACTCAACAATGTATTTTTTTAGTGCTTCTTTATTAACAACATTAGCTGTAAACAATCATTCTGGAGCATACATAAATATGCGTACGTAAATCATCAAATGAGTCCTCCTACCCAGGGCAGGGTAAGAGGGACTGTCAGACTTGTACTGATTAAAATCCTCGGTGTCCTATAAATCCTATAATAGGCCTTTACGTTCCGGGGTCAAGGTAATTCGATAGTTCCGCGACCCCGGCAGGCTTTGGCCTTCTAAGGGGGGGCCCGTCATTGTGATGACACATTTAGGCGCGTGTTGAACACAACGCGCCGTCGACCCAGGCATACTCGCCGCCCGCATGCTCGTGCAAGAGAAAAATCTACGTTTAAACGCCTCTGGGACCTGAGTAGTATAGGCGGACTCCGGAGCCTGCCCGTTCCTGCCTTTACCGGCGCTGGCAGCCCCAAAACGTAAGCAGACATGGGTGAAAGTCATTCTTTCAAGGAAACAGGTCGTACCTATGCGTGACCCATCGTATCGCATCATATCCCATCCTATCCAATCCTATCCCATCCTATCCCATCCTATCCCATCCTATCCCATCCTATCCCATCCTATCCCATCCTATCCCATCCTATCCCATCCTATCCCATCCTATCCCATCCTATCCCATCCTATCCCATCCTATCCCATCCTATCCCATCCTATCCCATCCTATCCCATCCTATCCCATCCTATCCCATCCCATCCCATCCTATCCCATCCTATCCCATCCTATCCCATCCTATAATAATAGGTTATTATTAGGATTAATATTGTGTTAATGAAAATACCTTCGCAAGTAATGCATTACTTTAAAATAAAATTTGATTTCCATAAAAAAGGTTATAATGACTTAACCTTAAAAGATAAATGTATGCTCTCGCGGACTTTATTTTAGAACTTTTTATCAGGAATAATTCCGTAGTACATTATTTTTGCGTATCTTTAACCGTTTACGCAGCGCACGCAACGGAAGCTTTCGAAATGGAATCCATTTTTTCCCGATTTTGAAACATTTCTCTTTACTGCTCCGCTCCTATTGGTGATAGCGTGATGTTATATAGCCTATAGCCTTCCTCGATAAATGGTCTATTCAACACAAAAAGAATTTTTCGTTTCGAACCAGTAGTTCCTGAGATTAGCGCGTTCAAACAAACAAACAAACAATCAAACAAACAAACTCTTCAGCTTTATAATATTAGTATAGATGAGACGCACCCTTTTCCTCATTAGTGAATTTGGGTCTAATTGATGACGATACGCTATTATATGACCTAATAATATGGGTCTTAGAGATAACACTGTCGAAAGTCGGTATTAAATGCTTAGCTTTTCATAGAGGTTTTTCAAAATGAACAGTATTTCTGGATTTTTGTAATTTTAATTTTAGTTAGCTCCGAAGTATCGATAGATCCACAAATATTATCTGGAAACCTATATTTTTAACGACAATGTTTTTATGGTTAGCATAATGTGTTTGTTCGTATTTAAACTAAAAGTTGCATTTAGTTGACAAAGGAAGAAGGAAAAGTTTATCAGAATATTATTTTATGTTCTCGTATCTAATATAGTAAATATTTTCAGGGCACAGACATTACAGAAGCATTCGAGTGTCATCATTTAAATCCAGTTGTAGAAAAAATTAAAGATAAATATTTTATAAGAGATGCTCAAACACCAAGAAATTCACCATTTACCTTCGAAGAAGATGGATTTTACAAGACATTAAAGCGATCGGTGATAGAAGTTCTTAAGACAGTTCCCCCATCTGAGAAAAGATGGACAACTCTCATTATCGATGGACTTTTTTCGACGTGTTTATTAGCATCGGCTTTGTCATGTTGGGCTACGGACTATTGGGTTGTGATGACGTCATACTTGGTTGCATCTCTTGCTTTGGCTTGGACCACCGTCGCTGCACATAATTACATCCACATGAAAACCAATTGGAGGATGTACCTCTTCAACTTCAGTTTGTGGTCGTATAGGTATGTACTGAAATGTTTCTTCAATTTCTTCACCAAAAAGCTCTCTGTTTTGTGCACAATTCTTGTACTACATTGGTACAAAAAGTCTATTGATATGATACACGTTCTCAACCTCCAATTAAATCTCAACGGCCAGATTCAACTATTTTAGCTTAGTGCTGTCTTTGCGTTACTAAAAGGCTTGTCCCTGTACGATCTTTGGTATTTTCACATAATGGAAGAAATGGGAGAGACTTTTGCGAGTGGGACGGTTAGGGATAAAAAAAAACAGAAGTGTAAAGCGCATAAACGTAACACATACTTACAACCCACATGTTCTTATTGTTACGGGCACGGAACTCGTTATCAATATTAGAGGTAGTTGGTTATAACATACCACGTGACATCCAGCAAACGACAAATATAAAAAAACAATAATTGTTTTTACAAAAAAAAAATATAAACACATCTTGACACCTAGGGGTTATCTAGATGATAACACTAATTATGTAATTGTTTTCGCAGAGACTTCAGAGTATCACACGCCCTCTCGCATCATGTTTATCCAAACACACTGATAGATTTGGAGATCAGTGGATTCGAACCTCTCGTGGCTTGGATTCCTAGGAAGAAGCCTTCATATGCATACTTCACCCTCTTGATTGAATTGGTGGTGTTCCCGTTCTTATTTATCCTCAACTTCACAAAGAGGTAAGATAGCATTATAGACATAATTGTTTTGGTTCAGAAAAGTTACAGATTGGCCGTGGATCCTGATGAGTATAGCAAATGATTCAAGCTGCGTCAGTAATTTGTTGTTGAAAGAATTTTGAGAGTCTTTGGTTCCTTATTTAGAGAGTAAGTTTAAAACTAGTCTCATTTAAAGGAAGTTCAGTGCATAGATCTGACAATATTCGACTAAATTGTTAGAACGTAGCGTATCCAGAGTTATATTGTGTTGAATATAACACTACTGTCTATTCCTCCAGGTTCATCAGCAACTTTATCCGTAAAGGCTTCTTCAGACGTCACTACAGATGGCACGATGGCGTGGGCCTTCTCCTCCCCGTCTGGATGTGGCTTGCCAGTGGTTCTACCTTCTACCACGCTTTCATTATGTGGTTGTGGATTAACTGCACTGCCAGTCTTATCTTCTTCATGATTGGAGCCAGCGCTGCTCACCATCATCCTAAGATCTTCAAGGATGGTGATCAAGTCAAGTAAGTTAACTTAGTTCACTTACGTAGTTTTTTATCAGTGTATTAACAGGCCAATGAAATTACAATAGAAACAATTTGATATTATAATTCAAAAACTCGCAAGGACCTTAAACTTTTTACTGACTTATCAACCGTATGAATTTAATGCTGAGTGTAGGTCCTATATTGCATGCCAGTTTAAGTGGCGGTTGGATCAACACTTTCTTCAACTTTATGAAGTCTATAATGTTTATCAATATTTGTATTTTGTATTTCCTCAGGGAAACAACTATCGACTGGGGCATGCACGAGCTCGAAGCCGTAATGGACCGCAATGACATCAACGGCAATTTTTTCAAAGTGATGACTTTCTTTGGAGATCATGCACTTCATCATCTCTTCCCAACTTTGGACCACGCTGTTTTGAGGCATTTGTACCCCGTTTTCTTGAAGCATTGTCAAGAGTTCAGAGCGAACTACAGACTGACTTCACAGTTTGACTTCTTCATTGCTCAGCTGAAGATGGCTGTGAAAGAAGACCCCACACTGTTAGAAGACACTCAATAAATTGATTGTTGTTCTGTTTAAAAGTAATAAGAAACTACATTAACTTGTACAGCACAAAATGGACAGACTCTGTTTTACTTGTTATTTTGGTCTCATGTGGATATTTCATTTTCGAAGTAATATGAAGTAAACATTTAGATGTAGTGTAAGGAAAATTTGTACAAGGAAAATGACTATGAAATAAAATAAATATGACAAGAACTGTTACTTTATTATATGTTTCTTCTACCTAATAATCTTAATCGCTAAGCGCCCTATTCTAACTTCTATGATATTTGTGAGACTCGTAGCTTGATTAGTGACTAAGAGACTGAATGTACATAGTAAAGCGAGAAAGGAAATAGCTTTATCATTATTATATTTCAAATGCTCCAATTAAAACGTTTGCCTTCTTGATATATGTATAGCATACTCTCTTACTAGTGCAGAGTTTCAAAGTAAACAGTAGGAACAATCATTATAGAAGGTTTAACATTGACTAAGGAAGAAATAATTCAGAATGAAATTCTTTTAACGTGAAGGAAAACTTTTTCAGTAGAAACATTTGCGTGTGATATCTAAAACTTTAGGAATCTTCTCTAACGTAATATCAACGAGCACAATATAATGTAAATGTTCCAAACATTAACTAGGTACTTTTGATTTCTTTAAATGCATAGGAACCCACTTAATTCGTCTGACAAGTTTTCTGTGAAAGTTCGTTTGATTGTTGTTTGTTCTCCTGTTCACTGAGCGGGTTTGTAAGAATAAAATTATAATTATGTTATAAGTTTTTCGTGATCTTTGTGTTTGGTTTTTTGTGTTACAGCCGGAAAACGTCCACTGCTGAACATAGGCCTCCCCCTTAGACCGCCACGCCGCCGAACGACAATTCGCCACTTGCATCCATCGGTTGCCCGCGACCCGCACGATGTCGTCGGTCCACCTAGTGGGAGGCCTACCTACGTTGCGTCTTCCGGTCCGTAGTCACCACTCGAGAACTTTTCTTCCCCATCGGTTGTCAGTTCTACGAGCGATGTGGCCTGCCTATTGCCACTTCAACTTGCAAATTCTATGAGCTATGTCGGTGACTCTGGTTCTTCGCCGAATATCCATGTTCCGGATTTTATCCCGCAAAGAAACTCCAAGCATAGCTCTTTCCATTGCTCGTTGAGTGACTCTTACTCACTCTAAAAGGCCAGCAGTCAGAGACCACGTTTCAGAGCTATATGTCATCACTGGCAACACACACTGGTTAAACAGCCTTGTCTTGAGACACTGTGGGATTCTCGATGAGAAGATATCACGTAGCTTCCCAAACGCTGCCCATCCGAGTTGGATTCTTCGGGCGACCTCTTTCTCGAAGTTGGACCTACCTAACTGAACCATCTGTCCAAGGTAAGTATAATGGTCTACAACTTCGAGAGTATCATTCCCAACAACAACCGGTACGGGTGCCACATGGACATTCGACATGACTTTCGTCTTGTCCATGTTCATTTTAAGGCCGACCCGTTGGGAAACGATACTGTGGTCGCTGAGCATAGCATTGAGGTGCTCCAACGATTCTGCCATGATGACTATATCATCGGCAAAACGAAGGTGAGTGATATATTCGCCATTGATGTTAATGCCGAATCCGTTCCATTCCAAGAGCTTGAAAACGTCCTCCAACGCGTTCGTGAACAGTTTCGGAGAAATAACGTCTCCCTGTCTCACGCCTTTCTGCAATTGGATTGGTTTCGTGCTCTCTTCCTGAAGTCGGATGGACATGGTGGCGTTTCTATACAAACACTTCAACACTTCGATATACCAATAGTCGATATGACATCGTTGGAGGGACTGCAATACTGCCCAGGTTTCGATTGAATCGAAGGCCTTTTCATAGTCCACAAACGCTAAACATAATGGCCGATTATACTCCTCTGTCTTCTGTATAATCTGGCGGAGCGTGTGTATGTGGACTATAGTACTAAAACCTTTTCGGAAACCGGCTTGTTCGGGAGGCTGGAAGTCATCAAACCTGCGTTCGAGACGGTTCGTAATGACTCTTGAGAACAGCTTGTATACATGGCTCAGAAGTGAGATTGGCCTGTAGTTCTTCAACAAGGTGTTGTCACCCTTTTTGAAGAAAAGAACAACCACACTCCTGTGCCATGCTTCTGGCGTAGTACCTTCGAGTATGACGGAATTAAATAACTTCTGGAGGACCAGAAGTACCGGTTTTCCACCCGCTCTCAGAAGTTCTGTTGTGATTCCGTCTTCACCCGGCGCCTTGTTATTCTTTAGTTGTTTAAGAGCCATTCTAATCTCGTACAGACTGATGTCCGGGATATCCTCAGTGTAGTGTCGAGTCAGTTTAGCTCTTGCGTCTCGAACTATACCGACACTGGGTTATCGTGTTGATGTGTATAACTGTCCGTGAAACCTCTCAAGCTCTCTCAGGATCTCCAGTTTCGTCGAAATGATGCTGCCGTCGTTAATCTTCAGCTTTGTCATTTGGCTCTGCCCAATAGACGAATTCTTTGCGAAGAATTTTGAGCCCTGGTTTCGCTCGATTGCCTCTTTGATCCGTGCCGCACTATAGGCACGCAGGTCACGTCGCATTGATTTAGAGATTCGTCTATTGAGTTTGCCATATTCCGACATATCAGCTGAAGATTGCAGCCTCATCTCGGCCCGGTCTTCAATCAACTTGATGGTTCCGTTCGAGAGCTTTTGAGGCTTATTGCGGCGCGGGTCTTAAAGAACTTGGTTCCCACAGCTTGGACAGTTTCCAACAACCCATTGTTAATCTCGTCCACAGTTTTGCATTCGGTTAGGCACTGGAAGCGATTGTGCAGTTCGAGTTGAAAGTCTTCGGGGTTCTGGATGTGGGCAGGACCAGGTCGGAGCGTGGACTTCACCAGACGAGACCTTTCAAGCTTCACATTGATATTCAATGTGCCTCTGAAGATTCGGTGATCGTTACCGGTTTTCACCTTGGCGATTACAGAGACATCATTGAATATTCGCTTCTTGGTCATCATGATGAAGTCGATCTCATTTCTGGTAGTACCATCGGGGCTCATCCACGTCCACCTCCTGGATGGCCGCTTCTGGAAGTAGGAGTTCATTAAATGAAATTCTTCCTTTTCCATGAAGTCGACCAGTCGCTGGCCCCTATGGTTTCGCTGCCCATACCCAAATGGCCCCACTCTCAACTCATAGCCATTCCGTGCGCCCGAAGCGCGGTTCCAGTAAAGGATGGTACGGCAGTGTTTGCTTAGCTTTGCTTTTATCAGGCACGGCAGTGCCCCCTGATCATCAAAATAGAACTAGTACTTCCCATAAACTCAGAGAGCTGAAATTTGGTACAGAGTTAGGGTTTAATGGCCACATAAAGGGAAAACTATAAAAACTAGCATAATCGAAGATCTGGAGTACCTGATTAGAAAACGCAAGAGTACAGCCAAACTATTAGAGATTGACATAATAATATACCGCCTTTACGAAAATATTCAACTTGGTGGGCCGCTTCATTTGACATCAAAAAATTTTGTATCCACGTTTCTACAAAAAGAAGTGAAATCCGACCAAAAACATTCTGTAAAAAACTAGCCAAAGTCTCGATAGAGCTGCTTATTTATCTCTAAAAAGTAATGAAAATAATCTAGACAAAGTCGTGCCAAGTCTAAGGTTTCTTACTGTGATTTCTTTATTATTATAGTTAATGTCGTGTGACTTGGCCATTGGTTAGTGGGTACAAGCCAGGATTGGTGTAATGGTGTCATGGAGCACCTGTTTTAGTACCGTTGTGTACCCTTCAACGGCCAAGTCTCACAACATTTACTTTAATAATAAAGAAATCGCAGTAAGGAACATTAGACTTTTTTTTTTCATCGTGGCAGGCCTGTCTCACTCCGCGGTGTAGGCATAAAACTGCAAGTAGTTGCGGGGCCATTATGTCGTGGCCCATTCACTACGGCTGCCACGCGCCACCCGTTACGCACGCGCTCCGTCTCCTTAATATTTTTGTTACGTTACGTGTAGTTACGCACAAGTTTCTTGCTTTAGGTGCTTTTGGAAAATTAATAACACAATATTATTATGAAGAAAAAAAATTTATAGTACATATTTAGTAATGATCAACAAAATTATCTCCCTGCTTGTGAAGTATGGGCTTAACTGATCATGATACCTAATCATGAGGTTACAAGTTTGGAAATGAGGCGAGATACTAATTGGGGGGGGGGGGGTGAGCCTACTGGACGACCAAGATAAAAAGACGACACTCTCACTCACCTTAAGCTGAGTACTAAGAATTAAGATCGGTAGAAAGTAGAAAGATGTTTGCGTTGTTGTTTAAAAGTTCTAACTCAGAAAATGGCCACACTACGCATTCAAGGTCAGCGGTCGTAATTCGCTGCGCCACTTTTTTACCTACCTACAAAGACACGCAACGCGGGGCCTGTGACAGTATGCGATAGTAATTGGTCGGTTACTAAGTTGAGTGCAAAATAATAAGGACTGGCTATTTTGCCATAGACGATAAAAATCTTTTAAATATTATTCTTTTTTTTTGTAAGATAAATGTTCAAATATATAACAATAATAGGTAGAAAAGATAATATTATTATAAATATTATTCCTCACGTAAGGTGCCGTAGGTACCTACTATTATCATTCTGTGCTAACAATCAATAATGTATGTAGTAATCGATGACGAAACCAAAAAGATATAGGCTGATGATAAAAACAAAATTCCTTGAGGAACATAGGTATTTATGGTAATAATGTAATTTAGCAAATGCATAAAATACGCATAGGTACCTACCTATTTGTGCCTAAACTCGCAAGTCGCAACCCTATTGAGCTTGACCCATTACTATGGGTCAAGCTCAATAGGGTTGCGACTTGCGAGTTAAAGGTTACTACCTTTTAATGTCGTTGGCGTCAGATAAACCAAAATAAACTCTCGGGCGTAACCATTCAGTACATTTTTGCTTGCGCACGGGAAGTTTAGGCTATTATAAAAGTAGGTGGGCGGTACGGCTGCCAGTTAAAATGTACTTTATTCTCTCGTGTATAGATTTTACATTTGTTTGATTTTTTTTTTGAAGTAGTCCTTCTGTACGTATAGTACTATTAATTATTCTGTGATCGTGGTAAAATCATCAAATGAGTCCTCCCACCCAGGGCAAGGCGGGAGGGACTGTCAGACTTGTACTGACTAAAATCCACGGTGTCCTTCAGTAGCCCTTTGTATACCGGGGTCGCGGTATACGTGTGTCCCGCGACCCCGGCAGGCTTTGGCCCTCGAAGGGGGGCCCCTTCATTATGCTGACGCTCTTTGAGGCGCGCGTGGAACACAACGCGCCGTCGACCCGGGCATGGTCCATTGTTCGGACAGCGAGTCGCCCATTACTCACCGCCCGCACGCCCGCGCCTACGGTGGCCGGAGATCGCCTTGCGACGTCCGTCGCCGTGGGTGTCCACCACCGCGGGTTGGGCGGAGGGAGAACATTGTCCTCTCCCTCACGCGGCCCGCCTCCTCCTTCGCGAGCATGACTGCTTCGCAGAAGGTGGCGACCGCTTCCCACTCCGTCTCGCCCCGCAGCATGGCCGCGACCAATGCCGGGCGCGAGAGGAGAGGTCTCCGCCTATCGCCGCCGAAGAGGACACGTCGGTGCTCTGCCCAAGCGGGGCAGTCTTGCACCTTATGCTCTACAGTGTCCTCCGGGCGATCTTCGCAGTGGACACCCAGGCCTTTCCTCCTTTCTCCTTAGACACAGGTACCTCTCGAAACTTCCGTGTCTGGTGAGGACCTGCGTCATGCGGTAGGTCAGGACGCCGTGACGCCTATCCAGCCACTCCTCAAAGAGGGGTCTTACCGCCGCGATTGCGGCGTGCCCGGCCGTCGGTAATGTCGTGTGAATTGGCCATTGGTTAGTGGGTACAAGCCAGGATTGGTGTAATGGTGTGGTGTGAATGGAGCACCTGTTTTAGTACCATTGTTTACCCTTCAACGGCCAAGTCTCACAACATTTACTTTATTAATAAAGAAATCGCAGTAAGGAACCTTAAACTTGGCACGACTTTGCCTAGATTTCATTACTTTTTAGAGATAAATAAGCAGCTCTATCGAGACTTTGGCTAGTTTTTTACAGAATGTTTTTGGTGGGATTTTATTTACAGCGTACTTGAAGTATTTACTGCGTTTATTGTATGGAAAAATGGAACAGCGCCTCTAGTGTACAAAGAAGGAACTATTTTTTCCGAGTTTAATTTACGCCACAAAAACTGTTGCCTAACCCCTCTTATTAAACTGCACTTGTGCTCTGTTAAAGGTCTTTTTCTACCCGACTCCATCAGAAGAAGGGTTATGCTTTTTACTAAACCCTTCATTGATGTCCGTACAAAGTCCCTTACAGTTTCCTACATAATTCAGTTTCAACGGAACAAGTTTTCAAAGCGCCTGATCGATTCTCGTAGTAAACTAAAACATTTGAACATATTATGTAAGGTGAACGAGTTTGAGCCGTCTGGCCCGATTCAGTGGACTTTGGCAAATGGATGCGGGTCGGCTAACAAAATGGTCCTGTCCTACGTAGGAACTAGGCGATAACAAATAAATTGTAACTGACTAAAAGTTTCCCATTTTGCTCGCACAAAGGGTATTTAGGAGTATTCGCCATGTTAGAATTCTGAGGTCCCTACCTCCGAATACATATGACAAATGTTAAACAAGTCGGGACTCTCGGGGGTGACTTGTATCAAGTTCAACATGCAAACAAACCTCTTTAAGCACGGTTATTTTCCAAAATATCTAGTAACCAAGAATTGACAGATCTTTGAAGGACCGAAATAAAGTACCTAGTCACTAGGAGGCGCTGAAATTTCGCACAAAGCGAATACGGAACAAGGTGTAAAGTTCTTTGATACCTTCTAAATCTGGTGGACTACTGCTGAGTTGTCAGTTTTTTTTTTATGAATTCTAAACTTGTAGTGATGCAGGAATTTGATGTATGTAAGTTCTTCATTTGAATATATTTTTTATTTTATGCGGTGGCTCCTAAAGCCTCATTGAGACGATGCAAGAACTTGCATGCGAGTTGCGTTACCTTGCGGACTATTGCGAGACAATGAATTCAGTTGATCAAGCAAATACTGCAACGTAGTGAAACTTGTCTGAACGAGCCTGAAGTCTTCTCGAAATAGCCCACGGGGTGTAAAGACCATCACGTCACCTCTGTCTGAACCAGACAAGTCAACGTTGTCAATCTTTTGGCCCTGTTGTGTGGCCTAGCTGTTGGACAGGAAAGAGTACACAAAAATATTAAGATAAAGACTAGATTTTTGTTTTACAGTCAAGTACTTACTTTTTTCATTCAAATGAAAAAAACTTTTTCAAAAAAAAATGTAACCGCCTTCAAAACCAACCACAAAAAAAGAGTAAAATAACCTACAAAATAACTTTTCTTTTGGAAGTCGGTGGCAAAAAAAAGACAATGAAATAAAAAAAAACAAAGGCACCGACTTCCGAAGTCGGTCCACAAAAAAGAGTAAAAATTTAACTCTTTTTTTGTGGTTGGTTTTGAAGGCGGTTACATTTTTCTTTGAAAAAGTTTTTATTTTACTCTTTTTAGTTTAGTATTCAACCCGAATTCTCGTCAAATACATTATTATCTAATATGTGCACTAGAATTTTGTAATCCGTAACACCGGTGATGCCCGCGTGGCGTGCTGTGTCATGTAATCTCATCGTCGGGCGACCCGCTGCACGCAGCGCTGATCTATGAAGATTACATGAAACAGCACGCCACGCGGGCGCCCGCGCCGTGCGCACGCCTTAAGGTACCAGATCGAATCTTAGGTTGGTATTTTTTTTTTGTTTTGATTGTGAATGTTTTTATACTACTAATTTTTTGTTGTTTATTTTTGGGATGTTTAAATTATCAAATGAGTCCTCCCCTTGAGTGAAGCGGAAAGGACTGTTGGATCACCAGACTTGGCCAGAAAATATAAACATATAATTGTAAGACTACCACAGACCAATAACTTCTGATAGAACGACGTCTGTCGGGTCAGCTTTTTAGGGTTCCGTAGCTAAATGGTAAAAAACAGAACCCATATAAATTCGTCATGTCTGTCTGTCTGTCCGTCCGTATGTCACAGCCACTTTATTTCGAAAGTATAAGAGCTATCCTGTTGAAACTTGGTAAGTAGAAGTATTATGTGAACCGCATCAGGATTTTCACACAAAAATTATAACAAAAAACAAATTTTGGGGGTTCCCCATACTTAGAATTGAAAGTCAACATTTTTTTTTTTTCACTAAACCCATACGTGTGGGGTATGGTAAATTTTGTTGTTTTTATTATTATTACTGTCATGTCTTTAGTGACACTCGCAAGGTTAAGACGAATCGATTGACGTAAGAATTATCAAAATCGGCCTACGCATTTGGTCTCTAGAGCGCCACATAGAAACAAACGTACATACATACATACCTAGACTGATAAACACATTACCCTCCTTTGCGTCGCGCAGTCGGGTAATAAGCTTAGTATCTACATTGCTTTTGTACATTGAAATACTAAGAAAGAGGCATTGGGTACCATAACCGGCACATCTCAACAGACTGGTAACGAACAGAACACCAGCCGCTTAAAAATCGACTTACGCTTGACTATTTTTAATACGCAGTCGATAAGTGAATATTATTTAATTGTAGGGAGTCATTATCAACTGTTTACAAAATTATGTGATATAAAACAGACGAAGTTCGGACCCCAAGTTAAACTGTCTTCACAGTTTGGACAGTTCACAACAAAGTGCAGTTTAGTGAAAAAAATATATTTGGTGTAGTATTTATTCAAAATGGCTCCCAAAGACACGGGGTATATTGAGTGGGCCCACAGAACTGCTGCGGAGAAGAAGACTCATGTGAGTTTTCCGCAGTTGAAGTACCCTTCCCTTAGAGATGGAGGGTTAAGGGATCCTGTACAATGGCTGCAAGGAAAAGCTATGGACGATGGAGCAGAAGGTTTATGGAGAATACGGAATGGACTATACGATTTCACAGACTTTATGCAGAAGCATCCTGGTGGCGAAGAGTGGTTGGAGCTTACTAAGGTAAGATTTGGGATTGCATTTACATAGCAAATAGAAAACTTTAACAGCTTTACTACAAAAAGTTAAACATTTGTTGAACACTAATTGTGTAAAAAAACCGGCCAAGTGCGAGTTGGACTCGCCCATGAAGGCTTCCGTAGTAGCAAGCATAGATTAGGGATATAATTATATTGAGATTAGTAAGTAATATACACAAACAATAAAAATAACTTTGTTTTTCATAGTGTTTGTATGAATGGCAAAGTTATATTTGCGGTTTTTGACAATGTACTATATCTCAAAAACTGCTAACTATATCTCATCCAAACCAATTTTCGTTGGAAGTTTTTGTTGAGGTCTACATATTTTTTTTTATATCTCAATTTAATTATATCCCTAATCTATGCTTGCTACTACGGAACCCTTCATATTTTATTTAACTGCGAAGTATCATATATCCACAAATATAATCTGGAAACCTTTATTTTCAGGAACAATGTTTTTATGGTTAGCTTATGCGTTTCTTCGTATTTAAATTAAAACTTGCATTTTAATTAATAAAGGAACTAAAACAAACTTTATCAGGTTATCATTACATATTTTTATGTTCTCGTATGTAACATAATAAATCTTTTGCAGGGCACAGACATTACAGAAGCATTCGAATGTCATCATTTAAATCCAGTTGTAGAAAAAATTAAGGATAAATATTATATAAGAGATGCTCAAACGCCCCGAAATTCACCATTTACCTTCGAAGAAGATGGATTTTACAAGACATTAAAGCGATCGGTGATAGAAGTTCTTAAGACAGTTCCCCCATCTGAGAAAAGACGGTCAACTCTCATTATTGATGGACTTTTTTCGACGTGTTTAATAGCATCGGCTTTGTCATGTTGGGCTACGGACTACTGGGTTGTGATGACGTCATACTTGGTAGCATCTCTTGCTTTGGCTTGGACCACCGTCGCTGCACATAATTACATCCACATGAAAACCAATTGGAGGATGTACCTCTTCAACTTCAGTTTATGGTCGTATAGGTAAGTACAAAAGCGATTGTATAATCATCACTCCAAAAACTTTCTTTTTATTGATACATTTTATTCTATTTATACATTTTCAACCTTCAATTAACTCGCAACAACTAAATTCAACCTTTTCCCCACGCATATTTGTGAAAAAAAAAATGTGAGTTTCGAGAGCAGTGGCCGAGTGGAATCGGCCTCGACTTACGAGTTGTAGGTCGTGGGTTCGAACCCAGCCTGGCGCATTTCTTTATGTTATTTATTTCATCACCACTGCTCTCAAAACGGTGAAGGAAAACATCGTGAGGAAACCGGCATGTCCTAGAACCATTAAATTCGAAGACATGTGACATCTACCAACCCGCACTGGGCCCGCGTGGTGGATTATGGCCCATTCCCTCTCACAGAGTGGAGGCCTGTGTCCCAACAGTGGGAACATTGAAGGCTGATGATGATGATGATATACACTCACTTTTCTTGTTTGTCGTTCCGGTTGGATTTTTGCAACTCAATTTTGAGGCACTTCCCGATAAGCTAGCAGGCTGAAATTTTGCACACAATCTGAATTCTGATGACAATACATGACTAGCTAAGAAACGTCATAAATTAGAATTAGAAAACTGGAAATTCCAGAGATCCTACAGAGACAGGCCTTACGGTCCAGCAATAGACAGCTGTAAGCTAAATTAATAAATAATGAATAGGTTTAAAAAATCTAAAAACCCACGTTTTTAAATGTCCTAAAAATATGAAAATAACCCTACGGGGCTGAGAGAGGGACCACTCAAAATCACATTCACACATCAGTGGAAACGGTCACATAGTTTCGTAGCTCAGCTTTTACATTCTTACAGTATAGCTGCATAGCAGATCTCTGGTGGAAAGGCACCCTAAAGGGCATTTAGCATAACATACTAGACTATTGTTAAGCTCACAGATCTCGTTATCAATAAGAGGGAGTTGGTTATAACATACCACGTGAGATCCGCCAAATCACAAATATAAAAAGAATAATTGTTTTTAAAAAAAAAAACAAACCTTGATACCCTGGGGTTATCTAATATGATAACACTAATTGTGTAATTGTTTTCGCAGAGACTTCAGAGTATCACACGCTCTCTCACATCATGTTTATCCAAACACGCTGATAGATTTGGAGATCAGTGGATTCGAACCTCTCGTGACTTGGATTCCTAGGAAGAAGCCTTCGTATGCATACCTCACCCTCTTAATTGAATTGGTGGTGTTCCCGTTCTTATTTATCCTCAACTTCACAAAGAGGTAAAATAGCATTATAAACATATTTTTTTTAGTTCAGGAATGTTTCAGATTGGCTGTGGATCCTGAATAATACTGAGTATAGCTCTTAATCTGTTTGAACTAGATAAACCAAGCTGCGTTCTCAATTTATTTTTGACAGAATTTTTACACAGTTTGAAACTGGCCCAATTTGAAAGAACTTAGTCCAGTGGATAAATCACTAAACATTTATTCCGATAACTGACATAGCCAACCGACTTAATAAAACGTAGCTTATCCAGAGCTATATTGTGCTGAATTTAACACTACTGTCTATTTCTCCAGGTTCATCAGCAATTTCATCCGTAAAGGCTTCTTCAGACGTCACTACAGATGGCACGATGGTGTGGGCCTTCTCCTTCCCGTCTGGATGTGGCTTGCCAGTGGTTCTACCTTCTACGGCGCCTTCATTATGTGGTTGTGGATTAACTGCACTGCCAGTCTTATTTTTTTCATGATTGGTTCCAACGCTGCTCACCATCATCCTAAGATCTTCAAGGATGGTGATCAAGTCAAGTAAGTTAGCTTAGTTCATTAACGTAGTTTTTTATCAGTGTATTATTATGTATTGATATTTTATTGTAAATTCAAACACAATGTAAATTGTTAGATAAATAAATACATGAAATGAAATATTAACAGACCAATGAAATTACAAAAGAAACAATTTAAAGTAGTATACAACCTCGCATTCACATTAAAAATTAATTTACTGATTTGTCAAATCCTTTTTGCCCAAATCTCATCCTCACCTCATCAACCTTCCTATGAATTATGAATTTAATGGTTTGAAAAAAAAAATTTTGGTTATTGCACGTCAGTTAACCTGGTTTAGACCAACAGCTTCTTCAACTTTATCAAACCCATGACGTTAATCATTTTTTTTTGTTTATCAGGGAAACAACCATTGACTGGGGTATGCACGAGCTCGAAGCCGTAATGGACCGCAATGACATCAACGACAATTTCTTTAAAGTAATGACTTTCTTCGGAGATCATGCACTTCATCATCTCTTCCCCACTTTGGACCACGCTGTTTTGAGGCATTTGTACCCCGTCTTCTTGAAGCATTGTCAAGAGTTCAGAGCGAACTACAGACTGACTTCACAGTTTGACTTCTTCATTGCTCAGCTGAAGATGGCTGTGAAAGAAGACCCCACACTGTTAGAAGACACTCAATAAATTGATTGTTGTTCTGTAATAAGAAACTTCATTAACTTGTACAACAAATAAAAACTTTTTCAAAAAAGTAACCGACTTCAAAAACAACAACAAAACAAAAAAGGGTGAAATAACCTAATTTCTTAATAACTTCTTTCGGAAGTCGGTGGTTAAAAATCAATTAAATAATAAATAAAATATAAAGCCACCGACATCCGAAAGAAGTTATTAATTAAGTAATTAGGTTATTTCACCCTTTTTTGTTTTGTTGTTGTTTTTGAAGTCGGTTACTTTTTTTTAAAAGTTTTTATTTTACCCTTTTTAGTTTATTTATTAAATAGGTAGTCAACCCAAATTCTTGTAAGATACAACATTTTCTTACATATTTATGCACTAATCTTGTAATCCGTCACAACATAAAAAAATCCATTTCTCTAAAACTACTGAACCGATTTTGATGAAACTTGCAGTGTACCTACCCTAAGTTGAACAATACCTAGTACAACAAAAAAAGAAGAACTTGTAGTTCCGGAGATATGCGTGCACAAACATAAAAACATACATACACTTGTGAAATTTGGCACATTTGTTCAGACGCTGATATAGACTAACATAATATATGAAAACTGGGCAGTTCTGATAATATTACATACATACGGGTCGAATTTATAACCTCCTTTTTTTTGAAGTCGGTAAAAATTGACAGATTCTGTTTTTCTTGTTATTTTGGTCTCATGTGGATATTTCATTTTCGAAGTAACATGAAGTAAACATTTAGATGTAGTGTAAGGAAAATTTGTACAAGGTAAATGACTTTGAAATAAAATAAATATGACAAGAACTGTTACTTTATTTTATGTTTCTTCTACCTAATAATCTTAATCGCTAAGCGCCATATTCTAAATTATGTGATGTTTGTGACTTGTAGCTTGATTAGTGACAAAGGCCGAAATAAATAGTCGTACTTAAGCCAAAGTCAGTGCTTGACTATGGCTTAGGTATACGATTATTTATTTCGGCCCAAGAGACTGAATGCACAATAGTAAAGTGAGAAAGGAAATAGTTTTATCGTTATTTTATTTCAAATGCTCGAATTATAAAAAAACTTAAAAAAAAATGTAACCGACTTCCCACAAAAAAAGTTCAAAATAAGGTTATTTTTGTGTTACAAAAAACACTTTTCTGTCGTAAGTTTTTTTGTAGGTTATTTTGTGGGAAGTCAGAGTTAAGTTTTTTATTTTATCCTTTTAAGTTTTAATATTCAACCTAAATTATTGTCAAATACATAATTTTCTTACATGTACACTAAAATATTGTAATCCGTAGCACCCGTAATAAAGTCGCCCATGTTTGTGTCTCTTACACAAAGAGCTAAAAATGAAAACTACTGCACCAAACTAAATGAAAATTTTATGGGACCAAATGGCAGATATACTGTATCGAACAAAAAAGAATCATCGAAATCGGACTAGAAACCTCGGAGTAATCGGTGTAGACAATGTTGAAAACTTTTAGGTTTTTGTTGATTTTCAAAAAGTGCTAGTCCGATTTCGATAAAATTTAAATGGGACCATTCGGGAAGTATACCCTTTCCAACAAAAAAAATCGGTTGGTAAACGACGGAGTTATGCCCGAACAAACATAAAAAAAAATGTAACCGCCTTCAAAAACAACCATAAAAAACGGTAAAAAAAACCTACAAAATAACTTTTCTTTCGGAAGTCGGTGTCTTTGTTTTCTTTATTTCATTGTCTTTTTTTGCCACCGACTTCCGAAAGAAAAGTTATTTTGTAGGTTTTTTTACCGTTTTTATGGTTGTTTTTGAAGGCGGTTACATTTTTTTTTGAAAAAGTTTTTATTTTACTCTTTATATTTTAAATATTCAACCCGAATTCTTGTCAAATACAACATGTGCACTAGAATTTTGTAATCCATAACACCGGTAATAACATCGCTCATGTACACAATAAGCTAATAAAATTCCCTATTTCAAAAACTACTAAACCGATTTTGATGAAACTTGCAATATTCCCTAAGTTAAATGATACCTAGTACAACAAAAAAAGAATTACTTAAATCGGACTTGTAGTTCCAAAGATATGCGAACTCAAACTAAATCAGTAGATGCCTACTCCTTACCATTAAGGAGTTCTACCTTCCATCATCAGCTCAGCTACATGAAATTATGATTACCATACGCAAGTACTTAAATTACTTCATAAAATTTGCGAAAAATGGTGTGTCGGCCTATAAAATTCGAGGGTTGCCCTCGATTTCTCCAGGATCCAATCATCAGATCCCAACTTGGTGACTATGGGACCACCTCAGAAGTACCTCCTTTAGAACAAAAAAAGAATTTTAAAAATCGGTCCACAATTGGCGGAGTAATGCCGTAACAAATATACAAAAAAAAAAAAACATACCGTCGAATTGATAACCTCCTCCTTTTTGAAGTCGGTTAAAAATATATATAAACATCCGAATTGAGAACCTCTTACTTTTGGAAGTCGGTTAAAAACGTTTGCCTTCTTGATATTTATGTATAGCATACTCTCTTACTAGTGCAGAGTTTCAAAGTAAACAGTAGGAACAATCATTATAGAAGGTTTAACATTGACTAAGGAAGAAAGAATTCAGAATGAAATTCGTCTGAGAAGTTTTCTGTGAAAGTTCGTTTGATTGTTAATGTTTATTTATGAATGAAGCGGTAAAGTTTGTTACAACTTCTAAATTAACCCTACTAAGATTTTTCTTACCTTTTCACTTCTTTCTAGGGTAAAACTAGGTAATACGCCTTAATTGACAAAACGCCCCATCATTCTAGCACTCAATGTTACTGCTCGGAACCACACAAAATTTTGGTCACAGTTGGCGTATACATATAACAAAAACAACCACAAAAAACCGGCCAAGTGCGAGTTGAACTCGCCCACGAAGGGTTCCGTATTAGCAAGCATAGATTAGGGATATAATTATATTGAGATTAGTAAGTAATATACACAAACAATAAAAATAACTTTGTTTTTCATAGTGTTTGTAAGAATGGCAAAGTTATATTTGCAGTTTTTGAAAATGTACTATATCTCAAAAACTGCTAACTGTATCTCATCCAAACCAATTTTCGTTGGAAGTTTTTGTTGAGGTCTACATTATATTTTTTTTTTAGTTTTATCGTTCTCTTATTTTAGAAGTTACAGGGGACACACACACATTTTATCACTTTGGAAGTGTCTCTCGTGCAAACTGTTCAGTTTAGAAAAAAAAATGATATTAGTAACCTCAATATAATTATTAAAGACCTATTCATAGATACCCCACACCTCACCTCAAAAAAAAATTGAGTTTCAATTCTAAGTATGGGGGGCACCCACAAATCCTAATGCGGTTCACATAGTACATCTACCTACCAAGTTTCAACCGGATAGCTCTTATACTTTCGACAAAAAGTGGCTGTGACATACGGACGGACAGACAGACAGACAGACAGACATGACGAATCTATAAGGGTTCCGTTTTTGCCATTTGGCTACGGAACCCTAAAAAGGGTAAAATAACCTACAAAATAACTTTTCTTTCAGAAGTCGGTGCCTCTATTTTTTTTTCATTTCATTGTCTTTTTGCCACCGACTTCTGAAAGAAAAGTTATTTTGTAGGTTATTTTACCCTTTTTGTTGGTTGTTTTTGAAGGTGGTTACATTTTTTTGAAAAAGTTTTTTATTTTACTCTTTTTAGTTTAAATATTCAACTCAAAATCTTGTCAAATAAAATATCATTCTCTTACATGTATGTGCACTAACATTTTGTAATCCGTAGCACCGGTAACAACATCGTTCAAGTCCACAATAAGCCAATAAAATTCCCTATCTCAAAAACTACTGAACCGATTTTGATGAAACTTGCAGTATTCCGTAAGTTAAACAATACTTAGTACAACAAAAAAAGAATTACTTAAATCGGACTTGTAGTTCCGAAGATATGCGAACACAAACTAAATCAGTCGATGCCTACTACAAGCCGTTGAGGGTACAACTCACCTTCCATCATCAGCTCATCCACCTGAGATGATGATTATCAGATGCAAATACTTGAACAGCTTTAGAAAATATATGAAAATGGTACTATGTGCCTATAAAATTTGAAGGTTGCTCTCGATTTCCCTAAGATCCCATCATCAGATCCTGACCTGATGATCATGGGACCACTTGGGAAGTATACCCTTTCAGACAAAAGAAAAAAAATCCAAATCGGTCCAGGCGTCTTCGAGAAATCGGGGAACATACATAAAAAAACAAAAAAAGATTCCGACGAATTGAGAACCTCCTCCTTTTTTTTTGAAGTCGGTTAAAAATGACCAAGGCCGAGGGCTATGCTATGCCAACAGCGGCCACAGCAGTAAGTTTAAATGCTACAATGACGGGGCATTTTGTCAACTAGGGCGTATTACCTAGTTTTACCCTATTAGTCACGTGTCACCATGAAAATTGTAACCTAAAAATAAGTAAACTGATTTCAATGTTGCGCGTTGGACTTGTGGTCGGAAGTGCGACTGTTTAGCAAGAGGCTGGGTTCGATTCGTCAGGTAGGGCAAAGTATAACTGAGTTTTCCCTTCAATTTGTCAGTGGCAGTCACGGACTCTAGATTATTACCTGGTTGGTAGCGATAGGCTCGCTTTCGAAGTATTTATCACACAATCATGCATTACACAACATAATTTTTTGTTAATGCGAAACCCGATACACCTGTCTAATATTATTGTGTAAAGTATCTGTGTACTTCGGGCACGCCGCAATCGCGGCGGTAAGACCCCTCTTTGAGGAGTCACGGCGTCCTAACCTACCGCATGACGCAGGTCCTCACCGGACACGGAAGTTTCGGGAGGTACCTGTGTCTAAGGAGAAAGGAGGAAACGCCTGGGTGTCACCACTGCGAAGATCGCCCGGAGGACACAGTAGAGCATACGGTGCAAGACTGCCCCGCTTGGGCAGAACACCGACGTGTCCTCACGGCGGCGATAGGCGGAGACCTCTCGCGCCCGGCATTGGTCGCGGCCATGCTGCGGGGCGAGACGGAGTGGGAAGCGGTCGCCTCCTTCTGCGAAGCAGTAATGCTCGCGAAGGAGGAGGCGGGCCGCGTGAGAGAGAGGACAGTGTCCTCCCTCCGCCCCACCCGCGGTGGTGGACGCCCACGGCGACGGACGTCGCAAGACGATCTCCGGCCACCGTAGGCGCGGGCATGCGGGCGGCGAGTAAAGGGCAACTCGCTGCCCTACCATGGACCATGCCCGGGTCGACGGCGCGTTGTGTTCCACGCGCGCCTCAAAGAGCGTCAGCATAATGACGGGGCCCCCTCTGTAGAGGGCCAAAGCCTGCCGGGGTCGCGGGACTTATCTCATTACCGTGACCCCGGAACATAAAGGGCTATTGAAGGACACCGTGGATTTTAGTCAGTACAAGTCTGACAGTCCCTCCCGCCCTGCCCGGGGTGGGAGGACTCATTTGATGATTTTACCACGCAAAAAAAAAAAAAAAAAGTATCTGTGTACTTTCAAAACTTTATCATGAAAAAAAAATCACAAAGTTATTTCCGGCGGGGCGCGGTACACCCACGCATTGCGGGCCTCCTGTGTCGTACATACACTCATTGATAATAGTTTGGCAATAGGTACCTAACCGTACGGTGATTGTATTGTAATTAATTGGTGATAAAATGTAATTAAAATATTTTTTATTACCCGACTGCTCGACGCAAAGGAGGGTAATGTGTTTATCAGTCTATGTATGTATGTTTGTTTCTATGTGGCGTTCTAGATACCAAATGCGTAGGCCGATTTTGATGATTTTTACGTCAATCGATTCGTCTTAACCTTGCGAGTGTCACTAAAGACATGACAGTAATCAAAATTCACCACAGCGACAACCAGACGCCATACTGTCAAAAAAAAATGTCGATGAACTATGTCAAGTGGGGTGTCGTTGAATAGGTATTTTAAAATCATCTTTAGGTTTCTTCTATCATTTTTAATTTTATTTAATAGTTTAGGATATATAACGATTTAAAGTTGTTTAACAAAACAATCATTCTCGCTAATTTTCTTACTTATTGATTTAAGTTTTTATTTAAAGTATAAACGATATACAAGCAAAAAAAAAAAACAGTGAACAATGAATCGTAACTAAAAAGTATTAAATAAAAAAAATATTTAAAGAAAAACAAAAAACCCGACTGCTTAAAAACTGATTTTAAAAAATACGTGAAAAAATTGACTTAAATAAAAACTAAAAAAAAAAAAAAAGATTCCGACGAATTGAGAACCTCCTCCTTTTTTGAAGTCGGTTAAAAAGAAAGAAACAAGCCCAACAGAACAGCAGGAAGAAGCAGAACAGAACGACTCACAGTCGGGGCCCATTCAAATTTTACCAATCAAATCTTCCCAAGGGGCCCCGACTGTGAGTCGTTCTGTTCTGCTTCTTCCTGCTGTTCTGTTGGGCTTGTTCTTTCTTTTTAGTTTTTATTTTAGTTAATTTTTTCACGACTTTTTTAAAATTAGTTTTTTTGAATTAATATATAACACGCTGTAAAAAATATTGGAATCGATTCAGTTACTGATTCTGTACAAACTATATTATTATTCAGTAGCTCGATCACAAGATTTCAGTATTTTATTTACAGCGTACTTGAAGTATTTACAGCGTTTATTGTATGGAAAAATGGAACAGCGTCTCTAGTGTACGAAGAAGGAACTAATTTTTTCCTTGAAATTAATCTCAAAATTCCAGTTTACGTCACAAAAACTGGAAATTCATTCACTCGTGCTTTGTTAAAGGTTTTTTCTACCCGACTCCATCAGAAGAAGGGTTATGCTTTTTACTAAACCCTTCATTGATGTCCGTACAAAGTCCCTTACAGTTTCCTACATAATTCAGTTTCAACGGAACAAGTTTTCAAAGCGCCTGATCGATTCTCGTAGTAAACTAAAACATTTGAACATATTATGTAAGGTGAACGAGTTTGAGCCGTCTGGCCCGATTCAGTGGACTTTGGCAAATGGATGCGGGTCGGCTAACAAAATGGTCCTGTCCTACGTAGGAACTAGGCGATAACAAATAAATTGTAACTGACTAAAAGTTTCCCATTTTGCTCGCACTAAGGGTATTCGCCATGTTAGAATTCGGAGGTCCCCACCTCCGAATTCTGTCAAATCGATAGCAGCGCAACCCTAAAAAGGTCGCCGGAAGACGCTGGATGCAGGAGGATGCTATGTGAGGAGAGCTAAAGAGGAGGCCTATGTTCAGCAGTGGACGTCCTATGGCTGAGATGATGATGATGATGATGATGATGATAGCAGCGCATGTGGCAGAGATGTTAAACAAGTCGGGACTCTCAGGAGTGACTTGTATCAAGTTTAATATGCATCAAGACCTTCTTAAGCACGGTTATTTTCCAAAATATCTAGTAACCGAGAATTGACAGATCTTTGAAGTCCCGAAATAAAGTAGTCACTAGGAGGCGCAGAAATCTCGCACACAGCAAATACGGAACAAGGTGTAAAGTTCTTTGATAGGTACTTGGAAAAGGGAGGATTCTTGTACCTGTTATGTCTGGTAAATTACTGCTGAGTTGTTTTTTATCAATTCTTAACTTTTAGTGATGCAGGATTACAATGTGAGTTCTTCTTTTGCATCATAGACGGTGTTTTTTTGTTTTTATTTTATGCGGTGGCTCCTAAAGCCTCATTAAACTCCTAAAGCCACACTAGCGAAACCACTGGTAAAGTTAAGCGCCACTCCTAAGATAATAATAATAATAATAATAGTTTATTTTCTCTTCCACAAATAAAAACAATTGGTACAGCTTCGTTTGTTGACAAATGTACAGGAAAAATATTTTATTTGTGGGAGACTGGTGCCTAAACTAAGCCGAGGCCTGTATTTTAGGACACCAGGACCCCACCAAGGTATGTAACAATAGGAGAATTTCACAAAAGTAGTTTGAAAGAGTAACAATAATACGGAAACTTAAACCAAGCAGGAGAAACATTAGAAGAGTAAAACGAGTATTTAACTGTATAATAGTAGGTATAGTGTGTGCTGTTGGGTGTGTGTGTGACTACTATGTGTGGTGAGAGTGTGTGTGTAATATGTGTGGTGAGTGTGTGTGTGTACTATGCGTGGTGAGTGTGTGTTGATGTGAGATCTAATATATTTATAATCTTACTAATACTATATTTATATTTTTAATTTAATTAATTAATTTTACTTCTTTATATCTAATAGTTCTTCAGTTTTTTTATAGTCCAATCCTAATAGCCATGCTGTAACTTTTCTTTTACATTGTTGTATGTTATCATTAAATATACTTTTAAGTTTGTTAATCTGGTTATATAATCTAGGTCCGATAAAGTAATAGAATTTTTGAGCAAATCTAGTTTTCGTTTTAGAGGTTTTGCAAACAGCATAGTGTCTTCTTGTGTGAACCATTTCCTGGTTAAACGCCGAAATATCACTATGTTGTTGAAGGACACTAAGGAGAATATATAGTTGTCTAACGGTTAAAACCCCGGTTTCCTGATATAATTTGCTCGTCGAGAAGAGTCTGGGTTTAAAAAAGGTTACCTTTAAGATTAGCCTTTGAACTCCAACATTTTTGTTTTGTCTGTACCACCCCACGTTGTAATACAATATGTCACAATGGATTGAATTAGGGTATAGTAAACCATAAGAAGAGTTTTCGTATCTGCAACGTGTCTGAGCTGTCTAAAGATAAAAGTTAGTTTACGCACTTTTTGAGCGACGTTGTGGATGTGTTCTCCAAAAGACAGCCTATTGTCGATAGTAACGCCTAAATACCTTATTGATTGCACTGAATTGATCTGTGGACATTTGTAACACTGTGATTCGGGAGGAAAAGAACATTGATGAGCAAATATTTGGGAGACGCTTCGTGATGGCATTGCAGGGTTACGAATGGAAAATTTTATGAATTTGGTCTTGTCTGCATTCAAAGTAAGTGAATTCGCAGCAAGCCAGTGACAGACAGTATTAAACCCAGCCTGAGCTTTAGAATTAACCTCTTCCCAGGTGTCACCTACAAATGTCAAATGATACACTCAAGATGACCCACTGATCTTAGTTTTTTTATAAATATATTTTTTTTTAAAGTTTGTATTTAATTTTTTGGCCAAAGGCGCATTCAGACGTTGCATAACGTGTTTCGAATAGATCACTTTGCATGCTATGAGTACACAAATGCTCACAGTGAACAACTGAGCATTCACGGCTTAAGCGCGTGTCGGGGCTACAAACGTCTTTGCTTGCAAGCTGAGCGTTCCCCGCGGGTAGTTTGTTGATGCACGTGACGTCATTTAGAGCTATAACTTCTACTGAGCATAGTATTTTGATACGTGATGGCTTGCAAGCAAAACTCAAGTATGCTGAACAAGTATAATGAAAATAAGTGTAGATGAGTTGCCGAGATCGGTTTGCGAATTTTTGCTACCATTGGTCTTAACTTTAAATTCGCAGGATCAATTTACGCTGTATATTGTACTGTCCAGCAATGGACGAATACAGGCTGATGATGATTATAATAGGTAAGTAAGAACAGTTCTTCAGTTTTAAGGAGTGTGGATATCCCGAATAGATTCCTAAGATTTTCTCACAGCGTCCCCTCGCGATTTCGTATGGTATTTCTTTCTTTTTTTACATTTCAGATAAACTCACATTCATAAACGTCCAGATCCGGAACGGCAAGTAGGTCAATATGAATAGGGGAACAGTGTACTATAAGACGGGGACGCGGGGGATGGGGAAAAGGGAAGTCACACACTTAGGCAAATTTAACACAATACTAACGTAGCGCAAGCGCCAACAGGACGCCATTTGTTAATGGGCGCTTGCAAATGACGTCCTGATGGCGCTTGCGCAACGTTAGTGTTGTGTTAAGTATGCTTAAAGAGTGTATGTCCCCATTATAACTCGCATCCCCGTCTTATACACTGTTCCCCTATTTGCTCCGTGCGGGAATCGAACCCATGAGATGCAGCGCAACAGTCCAATGAGAACATTTAAAAGTAATTTTCTTTAATGAAAGAATTTCGGAATTAAATCATCAGTCTGATGATTTAATTCCGAAAATTAGCCCCTAAATTAAATTAACCCCTCTATTACTGAAGATTCAGTCAATAAAATAGGACCGCGTTATGCAGAAGGCAGCCATGTCGGGAAAAGTACAATCTGAGTGATAAGCATTTTTCTGTTGATGGTTGCACTTCGGTTGTATATTAATTTTCAGATTGTTTTTTACTTCAGACATATTGGTATAAATATTGAAATTTATTGTATCCTATCCAGAATTTCGAAACGTGGCTATAATTATTAAAAATTGCGATTTTAGTCGTGGCTGTTTTATACAAAATAGCAAATTTTGTAGAAATTGTAATTAAGCATAAACCAACCATTTAAGTTAGCTGTGTTTAAAAATGTGATCTGTAACTATTTAAAAATAAAAAACAGACAATAGCAGCTATTGACTAAAATGTTTAATCTGACTGTTACATGTATAATGTTTAGTATTTTTTTAACTTTAATGTAACTCGAACACCGATACGTCCTAACATTTTTGAAATTTGTAAAAAACGGCGTTATAGTTAGGCTGACTTCTGCAAAATAGATATTGTAGTTTTTGTCAACATTGGCTGCATTAGACATGAAGATGACTGTTTTTTTACAATAAACTTTTGTATACATGGCTGTATTTGACGGCTAATGCAAAAAATCGGGCATGCCGAAATTAGTATGGCTGTGTTTATAATTTATTTTTGGAAAAAGTGCCACATGGCTGCTTTCTGCATAACACAGTCGTAATAAGAATTTAGAAGACAACAAACGCTCTTTATAGTAATTCAGCAGGGTCTGTGACAAACAAACACGAAACTTTACATGGTGCGTGGTCATTTGGTCAACCAGTGGTCTATGTGCTTACGGATCGTTGTCCTCGCAGTTACGGTTTGTCGTCCCCGTGCATACGGCTGTCCATCGCTGCGCTTGCATTTCTTCGTTAACGCTTGACCCTCTCACTAATACCACGGTTTTCTTGCAGCACACTGTTCTGGCCAGTGTCACACTGTAGAAGCAGTTGGCGAGGCGTCGCGTCGCCTAGCTGTAGCTGACTCAACCTATCAACGCATCGGAGCTGTCGATCCACTTTCGTTACGGCGGCGGCGTGACGGCGAGGCGGTGGGCGACACTTGCCGAGTTTATATGTGTGCTATGGCTCTCATCTGGAAATACACACCACTCAATTTTTGTTTGAGAAATGATTAAGTTCCAGGATTAGACTGTCTCGAACAGCAAATCGAGAGAAAAGTATTAATCCGCCAAAGAAACATACTAATACACCTCCAATATCGGATAATGGTAAACCAAAATAAATCTATTTACAGAAATAAATAAGAAATCATGTGAAACAACTTCACAAAAAATAATCTTAAAATAAACAAGTACTTGTAAAGAAAATTGGAGAAAAACGTAATTTCCGCTGGGATCCGAATCACATTTTAAGCGTAACGCTTCTGTCAGTTAACCGTTCGTTGTACCCTCACTTAATTATTGGAAACGTTTATACACATCGATTTGGCGCGATCCATTTCGATGTCCAGTGTTATAAATAGCCGAGTGTACATTGTGTTGTGTTCTTTGTTATATATTCTTGGAAAAATGGATCGACTCATTTCTATAGATACCATTGAAACACTTAAATAACTTCGAAAACTTGAAGTTATAACTGATCCAAACTATTCTCTTGAAACTATTTGTTTTCATTCTCTATAATGTTGTCTAAACTAAGTTTCCTCTCTTACTAATTACCCATTTTATGAGATTGAGCTTGTCCGTATTACGAAACACATTACCTCAATGAAAGAGGCATTTAAGCCGGCTGTAAGGATTATAAACATATTGACCTCTGGGGGGCGCTTCATACAAATTCTGTGAAGGCTATAAAAGTGTTTAAGGGCTATTTATGTTATAATGAAGACCGTGGCTATTATTACAAAATAAGGTTGTAAATCTGTTGGAAGAGCACGTCGGGGAGGTATCGATCACTCTCACGGAAGAGCCCTGATTGCGTCTACGCCTGATTTATTCTTGCACTCAATTTATTTCTCGCGCGAGTTACTTAGTACTGCGCACCAGTGTCTGCACTCAGGAGTGTTTGTTCTAGAAAAGTATTTATTATCCTGTTTGAAATTGTGAACTTATGTCCTTCTTGAGAAGCGATATGTTTGTTGTAATTTCTTCGATTTCAGTTTTATTAGCTTAAGTAATTATGCTAGACTAGCTTCCGCCCGCGACTCCGTCCGCGCGGATGTCGGTCTTCGCGTGGATGGTTTATTTCTCCATTTTGAGTAACTCTGACAATCATCATCAGCCTATAAATGTTCCCACTGCTGGGACACAGGCCTCCTCTGTGTGAGAGGGAGTGGGCCGTAATCTACCACGCGGGCCCAGTGCGGATTGGTAGATGTCACATGTCTTCGAATTTTTGGTTCTAGGACATGCCGGTTTCCTCAGGATGTTTTCCTTCACCGTTTTGAGAGCAGTGGTGTTGAAATAAATTACACAAAGTAATGCGCCTGACGGGGTTCGAACCCACGACCTACAACTCGTAAGTCGAGGCCGATACCACTGGGCCACCACTGCTCTCTGACAATGACATCTTATAAATATCTATTGGACCCAAATACGGCTAAGCCTATAATAATTAAGGAGATCCCTCTATTGAGCTACTGCTGTTGAGCTCGCGTTCTGTAGTAAGTATTTTTTTCATAGTAATTCCGACCTTGTATTTACAAATAACTGATCGGAACATTAATCAAAAAGATCGCGCTGAAAAGCATGGTTTAAAATTACACGCATACAATATTAATTCCACGGACGACCAGACCGCTCGCCACACTGGACACGTCCGCTCGCATCAAAATTCAGAATTTATATGCATCGCGCGGCGTGGAACGCGGCTCCTTATATAGGAGTCGGGGAGGCGTGGCCCGCGTGTGCCGCAAACGGTTCAAGCCAAATCCGACTTTCGACGCTACAGGTTACGGCGCTGAATCCACTGCGGGTAATGCAACGTGTGTTCGCGGTTCTACAGAACAACGTCTATGAATAAAACTGAAAAATAAGATTTTTTTTCTACGTATTTTTTCAGGATAAAAAGTATCCTATTTTATGCCCAGGATAATAAGGTATAATTATACCAAGTTTCATCGAAATCGAACCGTTAGTTTTCACGTGATGCCTGCACATACAGACAGACAGACAGACAGACAGACAGACAGACAAAAAATTTTTTAATCACATATTTGGGTTTGGTATCGATCCAGCAACACACCCCGCTATTTATTTTTTCAATATTTTCAATGTACAGAATTGACCCTTCTACAGATTTATTATATGTTAATAGATTGTTGGGTGATGATGCTACGTTATTGGGTACATCATACCGAAAACAAAAACCTTGATGGATGATTGCGGTCTGTACAGATTTATGTCACCATTTCCTGTCAGTCCTATATCACCGATATCACCAGAGACTTCAAAAAGAAAATGAATAGAATTTTTTCGACACTGATTAGAATCTTAAAATTGTTTTGACAGTGTTTAATCGGAAGTTCAACAATCCCTTTGACATGGTCATGAGTAATCCTTGTTTAACCTTAATCATGTTCCTCCCATTAGTAACGTTTTGATGTAATTTTTTTAACATCAAAACATCACTGGAAATAATAGTGTTTTCAATAATAAAAATGCCTTGAATCTACGAGTATCTACATACAAGTTCAATAAATTTTCTATCTGCCATTCAACTATGCAAGTATGTATTGAAAACTTCTCTGCTATGCATGTAAATACTCGTAATATGGAGTCTCGATATTGGAATTCTGTGCCTGCTATCTGAATTTATTGACGCAAAGCCGTTACCTATCTAAGTGTAAGTTCATAATTATATTATAGGAAAAAAAAATTTTAGAATACGTTAGTTGCGGTTTGCGAGTTTTCAGAGAAACATGATAAATTCACTTCGATAGCAATCAGATTCCCGGTAATGTACACTTTTGATCCGAGACGCGTGATTTACGATCTCAAAAAACACTTGAAACGAACACGCTCTTTTCAAATTGCGGGATCATTGTATGTTATACAACTTCGCGTGAACAAGAGCTCGTTTCCAAGCATTTGCAAGAGACGTTGAATGAAAAGTAAAAACAGTTACGACTGTACTGGAAAGGAAATTGTCATCATTTCCCACAATCCTTGTCGGATCCTTGTTTCCTCGAATACAAAAAGAAAAACCGCTCCGAGGAATAGTTCTTTATGCAGCCGAGTTCAAAGAACTTCCTTCAATTGAGTGGTACCTACTCAGGCCTTATGAAGTGTAAGAAACACTACACACTATTGTAAAGTACGAGGTACTCCTTCATTTTTTAATTTAATTTAGTCTGCAAAGGGAGCATTCAGTGTGTTGAACAATTTCGCTGGAACTATGTAAATACTTAGAGGTTGAATGCACTGAAAAGTTTTTAAACATTTGTGTAAAAGCTTGGAACCGTTGAGGTACAGACTAGTACGTCACATAAACATTTAAACACAGACAGACAAATAAATATTACAATGGCGGAGTTGGGGCGAAGTGTAAGTCATTCATCGTCTGAGAGTGTCATTTAAATGTGATTCATGAAAATGTACTCGGTCTTTTTCGCAGCTAGAGTATGTTACACACGTTACTGTCGAAACTTGTGTTCAGTCTAAAGTTTCTCTTAGGAATATTTTAACACTTTTGTAGTTCTTTTATGTCTGTATCTTGTTAAGTAACTGTAAAGTTCTGTCAGTATTTTGGAGAAAACTACACAATTTAGCACCAAATTTAGACATGAAAATTTAGTGTCTCCTTAAAACTAGACCCTAATTAACAAAAGCTATTCAAGTCACAAGCTACCTTAAAAATTCAGCTCATCAGAAAAGTTGGATCGTAAATTAAATAATCCTAGAGTTTAGGTCATCGTAAAGTAGGTACCTAGCGGGAAAGTATATTTTTTGTCTTTATCTACTTTGTCTGCAGTGGAGCTATAATATAGTAACTGGACACGGAGGACCTAGTTATATAAAGTTGGTTGTAACCCGACGCGATCGCCTGTGTGTCAGCCCCTTAACTCTACAAATAAGTATGCGAAGCTGCAGCTCTCTAAAAGCTTTTGTCCAACACGCACGGTTATTTTCTTGAGATGCTCACATTCGCTTACAATGCATATTTTATTTGGGTAAACATGTAGCAGTGTAGCTACATGGAAATTTACTGTGAAACGTTATACACCTATAGCTAAGTTTTTTTGGTTTGAAACAATAAGAGTTGTACTTTGAACCGATACATAGACTTTATAAGGCGTCCAAGGATAAATGGTTTTATGTCTAAATTTTGTTAATATTTTGCAATATTGTTAAATGCAATTCACGGTAGATTGCTCACCATATAAAGTTATGAATGGTTAAATCTGTCCAGTATAGGCGAGAGAATTACTTTTTGATTAATGGAAATTTAACTGTTTTCAATTAAAAGTCATTAACAGTAATAACAGTAATAATGTCGAACCTACTTTTTTTTTTGAAGTCGGTTAAAAAAAAGGGAACCGACTTCAAAACCAATGACAAAAAAAGTGTAAAATAACTTTTCTTTCGGAAGTGGGTGGCTTTGTTTTTTATTTATTTCATTGATTATGGCCACCGACTTCGTGGTACGTGGTTTTGAAGTCGGTTCCCTTTTTTTTCAAAAAGTTTTTTATTTTCCCCTTTTTAGTTTAGATATTTAACAAAAATCTTCATATAATCGGCGTCTTTGAAAATCTACAATCCTAGTAAGCAACAAAAACAGATCTATGCGGGCAACTTCACGAGATATCCATTATTGTTATATAATAAAACCTTCCTCAGAACGTAACAAACACTTTTCTGAAAACCGCATCAAAATCGGTTCAGCCGAACGCGAGATAATCGCGGACAAACATGCAATCCTCTCTAAAAATCTACAACCCAAGTAAGCAAAAACGGGTCCACGCAGGCAACGTCACGGGATATCCATTAGTATTATATATTAAAACCTTCTCCAGAATGTAATGACCACTTTGCTGAAAACCGCATCAAAATCGGTTCAGCCAAACGCGAGATAATCGCGGACAAACATACATACATACATACATACAGGTCGAACTGAGAACCTATTTTTTTTTTGAAGTCGGTTAATAAAAATTACTGTTAATAATAGCCTGTGTCATCCTACCGCTGGGAAAAGACTGTCATGATTTCCAACTATTCCGTTTGAAAAAGTTTTTTATTGTTTGTGAATATTTTAAATAAATTTCATAGCAATGAATTTATTTTGTGTATGTCATATACACAACACACCATGCAAGCAAAGAGTACTATTATGCATATCGTTGCGAACAACACATTTTTTGGAAAAATATTAGTAAAATATCGATTAAATTTTTGTTTATGAAATGAAAACTACAATTCCATTTATTAACAATAACACTTTTCCTACCGAATTTAGTCTATCTGAAAAAAAAAACGAAGTTTTTCAAGAACTTGAAAATTAAATATAAGAGCATATTAAATTTTCTAATAATCTTCTCAAAGTTAGATAAACTGGAACCGAGCAAAGATGGCTGGATTTTAATTTAGATGAAAGATTTTAATCAGGAGGCGTTGAGAAAGCGGACGGTCTCTGCCTATACTAAGGATGTAATATCATGAGCTAGAGTTTAGTTATGGATAACTTGAAGTGATGTAACTTTAATAAATTAAATTCGAATTTTGATTAAATTTTCTCGTCGATAAACTTGTAGATTAGATTATTAGATTAGATATTGAATCTTATTAGCTGTATAGCAATATTTTGTCTGATAATATTTTTCTTTCCAGCTTGCTGAAATTTTTGGTGTTGTTGAGATCTCGTAGTGGTCCACCCCAGGCAACGAAACGTTATACGTAGTGGTCTACCACAGGTCAGAACACCACAGCGGTGGTAGACCTCTCAAGGGCCACGTAATTTGAGGCCACCATCCTATCGTAGTCAGCACCAGACAGTTTTACTTATTGTTTTCTGTCGGTGCGTGTGAGTTCCAATTCCATCTGGGTGAACTCGCTCCTTCTTAGGTCTTTGCTTTGAGCTAGATTGGGATTATAAGTAAAACCATCGTAAATAAAAGTAAAAAAAAAGCTGCTGGATTGTATGTCGCAGATTTTAACAAATATTTCTATGTCCTCTAAGTAGTTACTTCAGGTCTGGCTATAGTGCGAGTTTAGAACTTTAGATAATCGATATCGTATTCGTGATATTAATTTATTAAGGTTTTCCAACAGCTTCTGTGTACAGTAAAGTTAAGGTATATAGAAATAATTACTAGTGCTTTCCATAAATGTATACGTGCGCCTTAAAAGCGACAAATATTGCTGTTGCCAACATAATTTTCTCAAAGAATAATCATTTTAAAGGCCTCGGACTAAAATTGGTTCAACTTGGCTAAATTACCGTTCGTAGTATATTCTGGTACAGGTGTGATTCGCTATCCATCTTGTTGATTTAATTTCTATTCAACGCTTCCTTATCCCATGGGAAACTATGTTGTTCAGGCAATATTATGTTTTCGAGCAACCGCAAGGGACTTCATTCATCATTTCCCATAAAATATCTATGCATGAGAGGTTGCTCTTGGTAGATAAAATTTACCTAAATAATAATTGTGTTACTCTATTAAAATATAATAAATGTGAAAGTTACCAGTGATGACGTATGGCGCCGAAACGTGGTCCTTTATTAAAGGCCTCATTAGTAAGCTCAGTATAGTCCAACGAGCTATGAAGAGGGCTATGCTCGGAGTCTCTCTGCGCGATCGACTCAGAAATGAGGAGATTCGTAGACGAACCAAAGTTACCGACATAGCCCAACGAATTAGCAAGTTGAAATGTCAGTGGGTAGGCCATATAGCACGCAGAACTGATAGCCGATGGGGCCGTAAAGTTCTCGAATGGAGACCACGCATCGGCAAGCGCAGCGTAGGACGTCCACCCACTAGGTGGGCAGACGATCTTATGAAGGCCACAGGATCACGCTGGATGCAGGCCGCTCACAACCGGTCCTACTGGAAGTCTAAAGGGGAGGCCTATGTTCAGCAGTGGACGTCTTACGGCTGATATGATGATGATGATGAAATGTGAAAGTGTGGGTGTTTGGATGGATGGATGAATGGATTCCTCAATCACGTCAAATGAATGAACGAACTTTAGATTATCGTTTACCCCGGTTTTTCATAAACATTCTATATTGTTTTATTTCCCGATCCCAATAGGGCAGCATGCCTCTCGAAGTCAATATTTTTTTACTGCGCTCGGTGGTCACTTGCCATCATCATCAACATTGTTCACCTGCCATTATTACAGTTCATTTGGGGTCGGCTCGGTCACTACTTCATATCACATATACTTATCCAGCTAAACGTACATAGGTGTACTACAGATTCACTTCAGCCTACAATCCACCTTTGGGAATCGACCTTATGCTGTCTACACTGAAAACAAATGAATTTCGAACTAAACAAACACCACATTATTTTGACCAGCATCGAATGATTTCGCATCAGAACTTGATAATCCGTGTACGATTGAAGGAATTACCACATGCTGCATAATTATTCGGTAATCACGAACGACGTACATTATGTGGGCAGTTTAATTAGAGGCGCTGATAGAAATAGACAAAGGGGAATGGTTGTGGAGTTATGATTGTCTGTGAAAATGCTTTTGACCTGTAATATTGTATAATTTATGTTGCTTGATTAATTATTGTTATACGCAACGCACCTGATTATTTATGTACCTAATTAATTACATTTTATTAAAAATTATTTTACCACAATTATATTCCTGGAATGGTCTCAGGCAAGTTGGAGCGACAGTAGAAGCTGGATGAGAGTTACCGGGTACTGACATGTGATTGGAGAGGCTTATCACATCACTTTTAGTCTCGTGATGGTTTTAAATAGTAGGTTATTTAATCACCCCAGCCTATCGTAGTGACGAGGGCAGTGGAATGCAAAAGATAATTGAAGGAACTGGTTGGTTTTTAGTCAGGCTCCAGTGGAATGCAAAAGATAATTGAAGGAACTGGTTGGTTTTTAGTCAGGGTCCAGTGGAATGCAAAAGATAATTGAAGGAACTGGTTGGTTTTTAGTCAGGCTCCAGTGGAATGCAAAAGATAATTGAAGGAACTGGTTGTTTTTAGTCAGGCTCCTCTGATAGTACTCTCCACCCATTTGATATTCATGCTCATTTTATGATTTTCCAATCTTTACTACATACTCATTTGATGATTTTCCGTCCTTTACTACATACTCATTTGATGATTTTCCAACCTTTTATTAAGGCTATAGCAGATGTAGTCTCCTAATAGGGTCTTTCTGAAACAACGACAGATTGAATGCGACAGGTCGACGATAGAGTATCGTCTACTTTTTGTATCCAATTTGTCCTCGCCTTTTTTCCTTTACTTTTGGGAAGGTTATTCAAAATCACATAAGCTCAAGATGTTTGTAAGCAGAAACCTTTATTTTTAGTTTTACTTTTCATTTTGTAAACTCATATTTATTCAGATATTTACTTAATTGATTTGATAGAGCTCAAAATAAATAACAGAACATGATAAACTACAAATCTTACGGTAAGTAATGATTACACAGAATAAAATGTGAACACAGTTCTTGAAATAAATATATTTGAAGTATTTTTGTGACGCCTTATTATTATAACATAGCAATTTCTATGTTAGTGGTTAATTAGTTACTTTTTAGAAAATTGTTTGACCATTTACAACAAGCTGATAACTGGTCTAGTGACTTGCAGTCTGTTTTTTAGACAGGAAAAGGGGAATCACTACCATACTGACGCAAGCACAACGTAAGTTACCATGCTCATCGCTGATATTGTATTAGTTATGTTTTGAAAGTTAGTATGACGAGTTTTAACAATGATTCATAATAGTGACTGTTTCTTAGTTTGTAAACATTGTGTACTTAGTACCTTCTTAGTTTACAAGTAACTCTACACCAGTGAAGTTGTAAATGAACTAGATGTCCAACATCTGAATAAGGTAAATATTTTTATTTATTTTTGTATCCTTATTTTTGTGTGTGTTTCTTACCAAAGGGGTTTTACGTGTGTTTTGAAGGTCATAAGTGCATAGTTTATCAGCAACATCCCAGTAAGAAAGCCGATCTCAGCCGTCTAATCTCATTTCGCAATATTCTGTCTTCCAAAACAAAGATAACTCCCGTCTGCGATTCATTTGTTCTCTTTAAAATATACTGAGACTTTTTACGTCTCATCATAATTAAGATAACCTTAATTGAATAATTGTGTTGCCATTATATGATTTGGGGAGCCACGCTTTCACTCATTAGCTTTCACTAATTATTAAAGATTATTCACGACACGTAATAATTATTCGAGCAGTCGCTGAATGAAAAGTAATGAAAAGGTTCCAAAGTTATAAAGAAAAGTTGGGGGCCTTACGTCAAACCTTTTTAATGTATAACCTACTTTTTCTTTGCGACCTAATTTCGAATTCATAAAGCTATCAAGAAGTTTGGATTAGCATTACAAACGAACAATGGTGAACGTGATTAGGTATCGCTTTGTGTGTTATCTTGGGATTATGTCCTGTTGTCTGCCGTTGTTCTTTTATTCTTCTTGTTTTTACTAATTTCATTTAATTCAACAACATTAGAATCCGTTTCTTTATAATCTAGTCTTTGCCCAACTATGTTGGGGTTGGCTTCTTGCTTATTCTTATACAGCTGAATACCAGAATTTTACACGGGGTACTGTTTATTTGGCCTCCCCTCTATGAGAGGTAGTGGGTCTGTAATCCACCACGCGAGCTCAGTCCAGGGGGGGTTTTACAACTTCTTAAAACCAGTCTTGTTCCAGTGAGTGAACAAGATGGCGCAAGACGACTTGTATAGCTCTGTCACTTTCACTCGCTGGAATAAGCCTGGTTGTAAGACGTTGAAATACCCCCCCAGGTCAGTAGATGTCTTCGAATTTACGGTTCTAGGACACGCCGCCCAGTTATTATAATCCAACAATAATCATATGCGTTATATAAATTGCGGTGTGGTGGCCCAGTGGTATCGGCCTCGACTTACGAGTAGTAGGTCGTGGGTTCGAACCCCGTCAGGCGCATTACTTTGTGTAATTTATTTCAACACCACTGCTCTCAAAACGGTGAAGGAAAACATCGTGAGCAAAAAAAAAATTCGAAGACATGTGACATCTACCAATCCGCACTGGGCCCGCGTGGTAGATTACGGCCCACTCCCTCTCACAGAGAGAAGGCCTGTGTCCCAGCAGTGGGAACATTTATAGGCTGATGATGATGATATAAATTATAATATTCTTTATTATCTTTCGAGGTTGTATATCCAACCAGGGTCGCTGATAAGAACAATTTCTTTCATTTAATAAGCTTTGTCTGCCTAGTGATATAACCACCTATTACACTAGATTTATGTGCGTTATAATGTGATCTAGAATTCTAGACTGTTCCATCCTCTCCCTAGGGTGTCGTAAGAAGTGACTGTGTACTAATAACATTGTGGGATTACCAATCTAGTGTGAGCTGCAATATTTGTAGGGTTGGGCTTTTATGTTTAGGGGAAAATAACGGAACAATAGGAGTTTCAACTTAAAAGTCTGATACTCATATCTTTCACAGTTGTCCTTCTTCATAATAAAAAAAAAACCGGCCAAGTGCGAGTTGGACTCGCGTGAAGAGGGTTCCGTACGATGTTATCTATCACGTTTTTTTTAAAATCTGACCCAAATTGGTACGCACAATATTGAATGATTTACGAGTACCATGTTATTTTAATATCATGGACTTCTTATAGGTTTTCCTATAATCTATAAGTAGAAAACTAATTTCTGTATTTAAAATAAAAATTAGTTTCAGTAGTTTCGGAGATAAGGGGGGGGGGAATGGTCAAATTTTGTCTATTTTCTTGAATAACTTGGAAACTATTTATATTAAAATTACAAAAAAATATATTTAAGATTGTCTCAACAAGACCTTTCATTTGATATGTCACACGATGCAGTTTTCATTTTTTTTTATTTTCCCCTTCCCCCCCTAAAATTACCTCCCATATACAGATATGGACTTCTTATAGGTTTTCCTATAATCTATAAGTAGAAAACTAATTTCTGTACTTTTTTCAAAATTTTAGGTTCAGTAGTTTCGGAGATAAGGGTGGAGGCCCCCTTATCTCCGAAACTACTAAATTTGACCATTCCCCCTCGGGAATGGTCAAATTTCGTCTATTTTCTTGAATAACTTGGAAACTATTTATTTTAAAATTACAAAAAAATATATATTTAAGATTACCTCAACAAGATCTTTCATTTGATATGTCACACGATGCAGTTTTCAAAACTTTTTTTTCATTTTCCCTTTCCGCCCCAAAAATTACCTCCCACATACAGATTTCATCTATTCACGTCACACCTCTGTGCTTGGGTCACAGGAATTGATATGTGTACCAAATTTCAACCCAATCGGTCTAGTAGATTCGGAGATAATTGATTGTACCTAAGCGACAGACAGACGGACACACGAGTGATCCTATAAGGGTTCCGTTTTTGTATTCGGACGTACGGAACCCTAAAAACATGACTGTATTGGTATATTACCACAGAATACTTAATAGTACTACGTACTAATACTACTGGTAAATTACTACCTATTTTTTTCTGATTATAAATGGCTATGGATGCTTCAATGAAAAACATTCTGTTTATCCACATTATTGAAACTAAAATAATTTATTTACAAATGAGATAGGAATGATATGCGAATAATATTCTCTATTTTTTAAGTAATTAAAATTTACATAATACGTTTTGTTATTAAAATAATAGTGATGATTTAATAAATTTTAACCACCTTTGTTATTAATTTACAACTTATTAATCAACCCTGGACCCTTTTCTTCTTAGTTAATACCTGTATGGTTGTACTGTCACTTGACCTTTGCAACCCGTAGGGAAATCTGATGTGACCTCGCCTCGTATGAAATGTGCCCCGTGGGTATATCGTGTTAAATTTACATACCCTGTCAACAAAACATATGCAGTGCAGACCCTTCATCTTGTAACTAAAGTAAATATAACATTTTAAGGAAAAAGGAATGTTAACCCGGAAACATTCAAGAGAAAACGAACAACTCAAATGATAAGTGTGATGTATGACTGCACGAGAAAACACGTAAAGTTTAAATATCCTCACATTATTCTCCGATTGAGAATGAAAAATAGCACATCATGTTTGCACAATCGAAAACCGATTCACAGAAAATAAAAGCGAGGTTCGCTTTAAGATTTTCTCAACTCGAATCCATGTTTAAATTCTAGATAGCGGGCTGGCTGCTATTTCTAGGTAAATCGACACAGTCGATGTGTCCCCGATTTGCTGGAAACATCGATTTTCATCGTGCTCCAGTTTGTCCATTGTATAAACATATTTCTGACGTGTGAGGGTCGTGATAGTGAGTACGGATTCGTTCGGCGTCGCTGACTCTATTTCTAGCTGTCAATTTTTTATCCTTAGATTGCAGCAATGTTTTAGAGTTTTGCAATAAATTACATATTGTGTGTTTCGCAAAACAATTATATGAAAAAAAAGAATTAAGGTACCATTTGTATGAACAAATCGAAAACTCTGCCACAACCTGTCTCTATAATGTGCGAGCCCATAATTTATAATGGGTCTATTTTATACGATCATTACGATCAGTACCGATCCATAATGATTAGCCTGTACTGACAATCTGTTTTTTTCCAAAAACACTCTCATTCAGTTTAGGTACCTATGTATGTTACAGTGCATAAAACATTAAATATCGTTCTGTTCTGAAAACCTCAATCTTCCTTTTCTTCGTTTCATCCCAAGATTGTCTATAAAAGATCGCTTTAAGGGTCAGTTCAGACCGAGACGCGAAGCGACGCGACGATGCGTGAAGAGGCCTGTCATTTCACGCTGCGTCGCGCTATGTCTCGCGGCGCTGCGATGCGCCTCGCTGCGCCGCGAGACGAATCGCAACGTCGCGAGGCGCATCCAGACGCCGCGCGGTGCAGCAGAACGTGTCTAGATTTTCCACGTGTTGCTGCCCCGCCCCGCGTCCTCCCGCAGTCCCATTTGCAAATGGCGGCCTCAGCTGCATAGTCCAGGGGCCAGAGGTAGTTGAGTATGCAAAATCCGAGTGACGGCAACTATGACCGAATTCATAAACATAATATTATTATGCGCTTTATCTGTCCCACAAAAAGCTGTGATCTGATTTTTCTATAAATTATTACCGAAATAATCATTAAAATGATTTTAAATCATGTACTCAATACATTCCGTTTACGATTAAGAGAAGAGGGCGAAAAAAAATGAACCAAAAAATTGACCGGCAAGTTCTCATTGTTATTCTTTGACCTTTTCTTAATTTAAATCGGTTGGCGAAATTCGTTACTCACAATTATGCATACTCAGTCACCTCTAGCTCCCGGTCTTCACCTCGCATCGTGGAGCGGCCGCGAGCGACGTCAAGCGGCGCCGCACTGCGCCGCGCTGCGTCGTGATACCTTGAGAGGCGCAGCGCAGCACCGCTGCTTTGAGATGCGTCGCGCTGCGCCGCGAGACGTCGCGCGGCGCATCGCGGCGCATCGCGACGCATCTCAACGTATTCTAAATTCTCACAACGAAATATGTATCTTTTGGTGTAGAAAATAAAGTCGTATTTTGAATGGCTCTTAAAAGTGTGCGCGCATCGTCGCGTCGCTTCGCGTCTCGGTCTGAACTGACCCTAAACGATAAGACCGCACATTGTAACACCCTATGTAATATCAGCTCTCCATTTGTTCTAGTAAATGGGGTTTATATTGATTCAATATTTCTGTAACACGACTTTAGCCATATGGGCTAAGGAAGGTTCTTTTAGTAGCACGCCGGAGCATCTAAACTTGTGTCGATTGCTAACAATAGGGTCGTCCATTTTACATGAGCCTCAAATGAAAAATAACAGCGTGTTTCGACTTTTCTCTGAAAGGCCGAATTAAAAAGAGTATTTTAGAAAACGTTTAAAAAAGGACAAATCGCGTTTAAATTTTGTTAAGTGACATACCTATATACAATAATAAATGAGAAACGAATATTTTTAATTTCAAAATCTAGGTATTTACGTCATATAGGTACTCGTGGTTTAACAAACTAGATACATTAAGTGAATTTCATCACGGATACAAAGAAAGCGATCTACAATAAAAATACTGAAGTTAAACGAGAAATGTTCATTTAACTGAATATTTTTATCACCATCGAGTTATCGATGTGACGCAAACAGAGTCCCAGTTGAAGACACGCCATGAATTTAGAGCAGCCTTCTGACTATTAATTTTATTCCAAGGTATTATTTTACCAAGCTTAAATTGAATGTTATACTAAATCTTTACTTCAGAGATTTATGACGTTCTTCAATTAATTATCTAATGAGATTTTGAACTTTGTTGGCAATTAGTTCACGTATTTTTTATTAGAAACGTGAGGTATCACGATGTTACCACGGTATAGAATTTTAATTAAAATTCATTGAGTTATTTTAAGATTCACCTTCGTAAAAAGATTTCAGGCAGTCGTGATTTATTGAAAGTAATAATGATTTCTTTGCAACCTAAGTGTTAGTTTTTGGGAAAATAAATGATAAATCGTGTAGCTAAGGTATATAAAAAAAAAAAAAAAAAAAAAAACGTTTATTTGCAGACCCTGACGTCCATAGCATGAAAAAGATTAGTTACCTAACAATTATTATTGAATTTAAATACAATTAATATTCAAAATAATAACAAAATAATCAAAAAACATAATCAAAACATAATCAAAATAAATCACAAATAACATAATTAACAAATCACAAACAACATAAAAATAAAACAATTAGAAATAAATTACAAACAGGCTTAATATTACATAAAAACAAACCAAATCGAAGTGTACAACAGCTATCTAGATTCGACCTGTGTGTGCAGTCTCACCCATCGACCAAGCATCGGGCAGTCCCACCGGTCACTCAATGCCCTCAACATGCCGTGAGTGCTGGTATGTGTTCTATGCCGGAGGGAAGCGCATCGCTTACGAATAATGGCATAAAAATCATCCACTCTCGCGTCGGCGAACATACCTGAGGCACTACAATACCGCGGCAGCCCCACTAGCATCCTGAAGGCATTGTTGTATTGTACGCGCAGGGCGCTGTATGCCTTCTGCGTATACTTGACCCAAAGGCTGCAGGTGTAAAAAGTCTGACAGTAAGCTCGAAAAAGCGTCATTTTAACGTTGTAAGAACACCGTGCAAACCTCCGGGCCAACATATTACTTCGAACAGACAGCGCCCTACGCTCTCTCTCAATATCTAAATCATCACACAAGTCTTCAGTGACCCAGTGGCCCAGATATTTAAATTTTGAGACCTGTTTCAAAGGAGTACCTGCCAGTGAGATGCATGGCACATTTTGGTATCCTCTGGCACCACCATTAAAAACAAGTAACTCACTCTTAGTGACGTTATACCTAAGCCCCAGAGTAACCGCATAGTTCTCACAGATCTTCAGCAAACGTCTCAATGCACTGATTGATGGGCTCAGCAAGACCATATCGTCCGCATAACTGATGTTGTTCATAGCAACTCCATCAATATGACAGCCGACACCAGTATTGCTGAGCTCAACAATCAGCTGATTCATATATAGATTGAAAAGGCGAGGGGAGGTGATTCCCCCCTGCCTTACCCCACATTCCAATCTATATTCTTCGGACATAGTCCCTGCCCACCTAACATTGTTTATTTGGTTCTCATACCAGAATCTCAGCAATGCCGTGACCTCAAAACCTATTTTCTCATTCCTTAGCTTATCCCACAGCCGGTCACAAGACACAAGGTCAAATGCCCTGGACAGGTCTAAGAAGCATGCATTAACAGGTGTTTTCCTATCCGTATAATACCGGACAGTCCGCTTTAAACACAAAATGGCACTTTCTGTCGACAGCCCAGGCCTGAAGCCAAACTGAGCGTCATGCAAAACAATCCTAGGGGCCATGTATGTATCCAGCAGACTGTCCAGCACCTTCGCTATGACCGTTGCCAGGGATATTGGTCTGTAATTACTGGGATCAGCAGCATCACCGGTTTTATTCTTTATAACAGGTACAACAATAGTCCGCATAAGTGCACTGGGCAAATAAGAATGACTCACACACAGTCTAAAAAACATCGACAATACTCTAGGAAAGTGTACACCTGCATACTTAAGGTGCTCGACACTAAGGTGATCATGTCCCGGGGACTTGCCTCTAACCATATTTTTTATTACTTTCTTGACATCTTTAGGGGATAAGTTAAATCCCCGTGACATACTCACATCAGTGGCAGTCACCTCCTGCGTCACATAACCAGCAGAGGAATTTGCCAAGGGCTTCACTTTGAATTGTTTTACAAACAAATTAGCAATATGTGCAGGATCATGTTTACCACCAACACTTACAGGGAGGCCCGACCTAGGATTCAATTTGTTCGTGTTTTTCCAAAAATTTACAAAGTCCTTAGAATTATGATTTTCAGCTATTAAGTTTAGTTTAATTTGTTGCTCATTATTACGACACCATTTTAATTTACTTTTGAAATTTCTCCGTGTATCTCGCATTTTATTATACTCCAAACCTGTATGTGGTTTACCACATAACTGCCAAACCTGAAAAGCCAAGCGAGCCTCCTCGTAAGCTAATTTAACATGTTTATTCCACCCTGTTACAGGTTTATATGTTCGGGACTTATTGGCCCCCGCACTATATTCCGCAGACCGTTGGAGAATATTTATTATGTTATTGTATAAATCATCCAGAACAGTATAATGGCTCACATTCCTACAATGAATATCTGCACAGTGACTAAATGCCTGCGGAAAATCTATTTCCCGCAAACCCACACTACACATTTCCTCATACATACTTATCTGAGCCGAGTCACGTTGCCCCCAGACAATGTCATTACTATTCGGTTTAGGTAATACTATATTAGGTGTAATTAACTTAAGATTACATTCTACCTCCAAAGGCATATGATCCGACCAATATATATCGTACAGTACCTTAACATTAACTAGTGTCTGTTGCGCGGCCTCTGTCATAATACAATGGTCGAGCCAGCGCCTACACCCGTGCGCGTCACTCACAAAAGTGTATGAGTCACTGGGCAAGCACTGAACATCTGCACATAACCATTGTTGATCTTCACAAGTCTTAAGAAGTTCACTATGGAATAACTCACCAGTATGTGCATTATAGTCACCCAACATAAATGCAGTATAAAATACTATAGTAAAAGTTTAGTTTTATACCCAATATAAAACTAAACTTTTACTATAAGGTGAATGCTCCAGGGTAGCCCGCGAAATTCAAATTTTCTTACATTTTTTGCAATTTGCAAGCCAGTGCTAGGTTGTATGTTGATTAAAATATTATTCGCGGCTGTAAGACGTACTATGTAGTTACAGAATTATAATCAACAAAATCATCAATACAACGCTCTAAGTTCATAAAGCTGTAGGAATGACTTTTTATGTTATTTTTTTTTGTTCATGCGCCTTTAAAAAACGCAAGCAATTTTGAATTTCGCGGGCTTGTTGGAGCATTCCCCTTAAGTGAAGAGTGAATAGGTTACTTCAAGGCAAGCGTGCTTCACCCTTGGCCAGTTCAACGCTTGCTGCTATTGAAATAAAAAAAAAATACGGATTAAAAGATGACACGAAGCGTCAATGTGACATGCGAAATTATTATAAAAAATTAAAACATTTCCTGAAGGTATTTTAATTATACACCGTGATTTTTTAGTCGTCTTAATGGGCTCTGACCCTACAAAAGTGGTCCACTTAATGTATCCGAGCTAAAATATCTCCAGGCGAGTTTTTTTTTTATCGTTGATAATAATTTTTATTATTAATAAATAAGTACATTAGACATATGAAAATGTTTACGTATCAAGCTGTAGAGTATACCTACCCTGCGCAATAGTCGGGCAGATCATTCCATCTCCAATTTCTATGAGACAAGGGTGTTTTTAACTAGGTACGCCTTTTGTCATAATAACGAATTAAAATTTTATTTTTAAAGTTTTCAAATGTCTTAAATACTTATTTTTTTATTATACCTAAACGTGTTCTAGTCATTGGATACATGAAATGGGCTGCCTTTGTAAGACGACTAAAAAGTCACGGTGTATACAAACATCACTCAAATACGATCAAACCTGAAATAAAAGGCCTAAGGTCTTAGGGCCTTAGGTACGCATTATAACTATCCAGAATATTCATTATTCTTTTTCTTTTAAAATATTGTTTTAGAAAAAGCTTTTTGTCGGAACCTTAACTAAATCACCAATAGGTGTGTCCACACAGAGCGAGTAGCCTCGCGAGGCATTTGATTCGCGCGGCAAATGCCTCGCGGAGCTGCTTGCTCTCGCGTAATAAATTGTTTCTCGACCGAGGCACGAAACAAAATACGCGAGCAAAACAAAAGCCAACACTGGATGGCTCGGGCGCTCGGTCGTTCGCCCGCGGCAGCGCGCGCACTTTCCTCGGGCGAGACACGTCAATGCTAACCGAGCTGCTTCGCGCGGTAAATGCCTCGTGAGGCTCCTCGTTCTGTGTGGTGTGGACTCACATAATCGTTTTTCTAGGTACATAAAACGTCGCATTCCATCAGTATTTTGTTTCGTTTAGTAAAATTAATTGGACCCGGAAGTTGCCTTTTGTCTATGCATTGTTGAATTTGATTGGGCTCCCTAATTGCAACTACATTGTTGAATTTGCATTTCGACTGCACTGCGCAAATGGAACTTGTTAGGTACCAGACTGGATTGAAAGCCAACAATAACCAATAGACCATTTTAGCAGTGGTTCGTTAAGACAGTCATTTTGTTTATTCTATTTTGAATAAGTATAGCATTTAGGATAATAGAAATGTTCCGGTAATTTCCGGTAATCGATCTTTAGAAAGAGATCATCGGCAGTTGCGCACGTTTCGGCTTCGGTGTTGGTTGTCTCTGTCACACATGACGTTTGTCGCGGTTGTCGTCATCATCATCCTTCACACAGCCCATTCATCGTTTCTTTGTAACTTTAAATATTTTAAAATGTTCAAAAAAAAAAACTTTGTTTATAATAATTCTATCCTATTCCCTCAGTTTTGTTCTCGTTGATCCAGAATTTGACAGTCAATTCGGATTGGACATTATTATCATAAAAATTGTTGTTTACCTCGGGCATTGTATTACCATTATTTCCCTGTGAAATTACAGATTGATCGGTTCAGTGGTGAATGAAACTCTTATTCAATAACTAGCTTTTCCTCAGCGGCTTCGCTCGCCCCCCCCCCCCCCCCCCTCCTGAATTTTATTTGCTATAAACCTCACGGAGCCCGAGACCTTTCCAACGAATGCAAAACCGTGGAAATCGTTTTGGAGTTATAGCGTCAGGAAGGAAAACCCGACTTATTTTTCCCACGTTTTTATACACTCACTTTTCTTGTTTGTTTGTTTGTTTGTCGTTCCGGTTGGACTTTTGCAACTCAATTTTGAGGCCCTTTCCGATAAGCTAGCAGGCTGAAATTTTGCACACGCTCTAAGTTCTGATGACAATGCATGACTAGCTAAGAAACGTCATAACAAATCCAATATGGCGGCCTCCCCAAGATGGCGGACTGGCTGTTTGTAACCCACCCCCATGATATGGGTATCAAATGAAAGGGTTTGCTGTCAGGAATACGAAAAAAATAGTCACGGGACATAAATCCAATATGGCGGACGTCCAAGATGGCAGACAGGCTATTTGAAATGCACCCCTGTGATATGGATATCAAATGAAAGGGTTTGCTATCAGGAGTACAAAAAAAATAGTCACGTGACTTAAATCCAATATGGCGGACGTCCAAGATGGTAGACTGGCTGTTTGAAATCCACCCCCGTGATATGGGTATCAAATGAAAGGGTTTGCTGTCAGGAATACGAAAAAAATAGTCACATGACTGAAATCCAATATGGCGGACGTCCAAGACGGCGGACAGGCTTTGAGGCACTTCCCGATAAGCTAGCAGGCTGAAATTTTCAGGGTAGCTTCAAACCCGATGAACAATGATAAAAATAATAAAATAATTAATAGATTTAAAAAATCTAAAAACCCACGTTTTTAAATGTCCTAAAAAGAAGAAAATAACCCTACGGGGCTGAGAGAGGGGCCACTCAAAACGTGGAGGCGTATCTTTGCAAGTTACACCTACGATCTCACGTCATGTAAATATATCCCATAAATAATCCCTTAAATAATATACGCCCCACGTTTTGAGTGGCCCCTCTCTCAGCCCCGTAGGGTTATTTTCTTCTTTTTAGGACATTTAAAAACGTGGGTTTTTAGATTTTTTAAATCTATTAATTATTATATAGTAGAATATTATTATGGATCAGGTAGTACTTATACAAAGACACAGAATAATTAATAGTACTATACGTACAGAAGGACTACTCCAAAAAAAAATCAAACAAATGTAAAATCTATATACGAGAGAATAAAGTACATTTTAACTGGCAGCCGTACCGCCTACCTACTTTTATAATAGCCTAAACTTCCCGTGCGCAAGCAAAAATGTACTGAATGGTTACGCCCGAGAGTTTATTTTGGTTTGTCTGACGCCAACGACATTAAAAGGTTACTATGGGTCAAGCTCAATAGGGTTGCGACTTGCGAGTTTAGGCACAAATAGGTATGCGTATGTACCTATGCGTATTTTATGCATTTGCTAAATTACATTATTACCATAAATACCTATGTTCCTCAAGGAATTTTGTTTTTATCATCAGCCTATATCTTTTTGGTTTCGTCATCGATTACTACATACATTATTGATTGTTACACACATTGATTGTGCACAGAATGATAACAGTAGGTACCTACGGCACCTTACGTGAGGAATAATATTTATAATAATATTATCTTTTCTACCTATTATTATATTTTTGAACATTTATCTTACAAAAAAAAAAGAATAATATTTAAAAGATTTTTATCGTCTATGGCAAAATAGCCAGTCCTTATTATTTTGCACTCAACCTAGTAACCGACCAATTACTATCGCATACTGTCACAGGCCCCGCGTTGCGTGTCTTTGTAGGTAGGTAAAAAAGTGGCGCAGCGAATTACGACCGCTGACCTTGAATGCGTAGTGTGGCCATTTTCTGAGTTAGAACTTTTAAACAACAACGCAAACATCTTTCTACTTTCTACCGATCTTAATTCTTAGTACTCAGCTTAAGGTGAGTGAGAGTGTCGTCTTTTTATTATGGTCGTCCAGTAGGCTCACCCCCCCCCCCCAATTAGTATCTCGCCTCATTTCCAAACTTGTAACCACATGATTATGTATCATGATCAGTTAAGCCCATACTTCACAAGCAGGGAGATAATTTTGTTGATCATTACTAAATATGTACTATATATTTTTTTTCTTCATAATAATATTGTGTTATTAATTTACCAAAAGCACCTAAAGCAAGAAACTTGTGCGTAACTACACGTAACGTAACAAAAATATTAAGGAGACGGAGTGCGTGCGTAACGGGTGGCGCGTGGCAGCCGTAGTGAATGGGCCACGACATAATGGCCCCGCAACTACTTGCAGTTTTATGCCTACACCGCGGAGTGAGACAGGCCTGACAAAGATAAATAATGGCTTTTCACAGCAAGAGTATGGACTTAAAAATTCCAAAGGGCGCCCTAGAGAAAATAAAATGTTCGTTTTCTTTACTTTCGCTAAGGTTGTAACCTTAAAGTTTTAACGGTAGTTTCTTGTTTTTTCTCAATTGTTCGGCCATGCACATACAAAACTTTTTATTTGATTTTTCACTGAACAATCATATAATTTTATCTTCTTTTTGGGGTCATCATGCGTCTTTTGCTACCATCTTACTGAATTTTTCAACGACCATTTATATCTAGACTCCTAATCACAGGCGACCGATGTCTGTCAACACATTAGGTAAAAAAGTCTTATAACCGTCGTGACTCGACCACTCCTGTGAGTCCCCTCGTCGCACTGACCTTGAGTTAGCCAATCAGAACGCAGTACCCCGTCCCGTTAGCCAATCAGAACGCAGTACCCTGTCCCCCTCGCTTACGTCGTACCTCAGCGACTTGGCAGAATAATTTTCGTTAGTCAGATCGTGCATGAGGCGTCTAGATATAAATGGTCGTTGGAATTTTTCTTCTCGTGACAAGTTTTTTTAGGAATTTCTCCATTGTGTGTATGAGTAATATTTACAACTAGCTTTTCCCAGTGGCTTCACTCGCCCCCCCCCACTTATTGCCTATGTCACTCAGGACCAAAGCAGATTGCAACTGGTGAAAGATTTTTTGAAATCTGTGCAGTAGTTTTTGAGTTTATCCATTACAAACAAACAAACAAAAATACAAAGTTTCCCTCTTTATAATATTAGTGTAGATGTAGATATAAACTGTCATTCACACCTGTTACCTGTATATCCTACAGATATTTGTTCCGTGCGGGAACCCAACCTGCGACAGGCAGAGTAGAAACCATTCATACATCTTTGTTGTCCTTAATGTGCTGGCTTCTCACTGGCACTTGATATCGCGAGATGTGTCGAGTTCCGTACCACCAGTGGCGGATTTACAAATTTGCCGCTAGTAGGCTATTCAATTATTGCCGCCCCTACTGACTTTTGAAATTCAATACGTTAGTTTAGTTCACAATCATATTAATTACATTTATTCAGAAATTGCAACTGTATTATCTGTGTTCTATCGTCCTCATTACATCGGCTTTTTCTCGTTATCGGGGGGCACGGCAGTGCCCCCGCCAAGACGAGTGCGAAGCAAACACTGCCGTACCATCCTTTACTGGAATCATTTTGCCGCCTTTTCAGGCCCCTATTTGAGAACCTCTGGATAAGACCAGAACGCAGAAATTTTCGTCATCCAGTAAGCTATAATCACATGCTTAAAATCAAAAATATCAAAATAGAACTAGTACTTCCCATAAATTCAGAGAGCTGAAATTTGGTACAGAGTTAGGGTTTAATGGCTACATAAAGGGAAAAATATAAAAACTAGGATAATCGAAGATCTGGAGTACCTGGTGGGTGACCCTAATTAGAAAACACAAGAGCCCAACCAAACTACTAGAGATCGACATACCGCCTTTACAAAAAATATTCAACATGGTGGGCCGCTTCATTTGATGTCAAAAATCGAAGGTAAAAAAAAAACAAAAAAAAAATGCCCACGTTTCTACAAAAAGAAGTGAAATCCCACCATAATAATTCTGTAAAAAAACTAGCCAAAACTCACACACACAACATTAAATATAGAAATCGCAGTAAGGAACCTTAGACTCGGCACGACTTTGTCTAGATTTCATTACTTTTTAGAGAAAAACAAGCAGCTCCATCGAGTTTTGTCTAGTTTTTTACAGAATGTTTTTGGTGGGATTAGTATTATTGTGAACTAGGTGATATTTCTGTCAGTGACTATATTATTTTTGCAACCCGCTTTGTAGTGACGAGTATACTGTTGACCTAAAAACAGCAGCATGTAATAATCATAAGGTGAGGAAAGGCATGTCGTAAAATACCTACACCATATGAGCACAGCTTACACAAAATAATGTGTAGTCGGTAAACGCTGTTTTTGTTAAATATTTAATCTCTGGCTCCGCCGTTTCGCTACCGTCGTGAAAGTGACGCGAATATTTAGTTTCTGAAGTAATGAAACAGCCAAGCCATACATTTTTACTGGTATGTAGAATTTGTGAAGTTAGCGTCGGTAAAGTTAGGTCGTGTAGATTCAGAATATTGGCTTAACATGAGATCTGATATATTTTTCACAGGGAAAACATTATGTGATCGTCTTGGCAACATTTTACATGAAATGTTTTTGGTGGAATTTCAGTTCTTTTAGTAAGTTTCTAGACAGACTTTTTTTTTTTAATTATGTTTTTGGGAAGAAAACTTCCCAGTGGCGTTTACGAAAGTTTGACAGTATTTATTAATAGGTTTTTTAGTTACTGTCTACAGTACCGTGTAAACTTTCATGTCCTAATTCTTAAAAATCTAAAGTATTAGAGCTATTCAATTGAAACTTTGTATGTTTAATTAGTATATTATTGGCATTATCTCCTGAGAATATGAACTATCTGGTACATCGGAGGGTTAAAAAAAACGACGTAACAATTCGAGAAAAGGTAGGTAGTGCCCTTGCGCTTCGCTTGGCTCGTCTTGGCGGGGGCACTAGCGTGCCCCCAGATAAATCATTAAGCTTTTCTTGACTTAATGTAAATCGTAGATAGTTTTTTACCCGTTTCAAGCAAGAATAGGCTTATCTCACCTGAAAAAATTGTCACTGGTGTACATAGAGCTATGCGAAGTGCTATATATGTATATCCGAGTTTGGATAAAAGTGCTTAATGATCCAGAATCTGGTTTTATCAAAATTCTTTGAGAAGAAAGGTGGCATTGAAAGTGTATGCTTTCCTGAACGAAATCAGTTTCTAAATCATTAGGATACATTCACCACAGGGTCGATGGTAACAACTCACTGGCTAGAAATGAAAACTTCTCGTTAAATTCGTGGTAGGCCTTTTGCCGTTTCTCTAACTCGCATTCGTGGCTCGTGCTGTTAATTCGTCCAGACACTCTTAGCGAACGGTCATGTCATTCGTTCCCTTACTACGTAAATACATACGTACCTAGTAGAAGTTAAATATTTAAATGTTGAAACTTATTACACGTTAAATATCATTTTTATAAGGGTAAAAGTAACTAAATTTAAATTAATATTGAAACGCTATTGGAATATTGTTTCATGATCACATAAGTACCTATATTTTACAGTGCGTTCAGTAATCTTTTAGGCCGGAAACGCACAAGCCGGTGGCTTGCTTAGCGCCTAGAGCCTAGCGAGTAACGATAACGAACAATCGAAAATGTTCGTGAACGGCACTTGACGACTAGCTAGGTGTCAAGCGCGCAATGCGGCCGTTCACGAACATTTTCGAACGTTCATTATACTAAGGTGACTTGCTAAGCTCTAGGCACTAAGCAAGCCACCGGCCTGTGCGCTTCCGGCCTTATACATAAACGGATTACGAATGTAATGTGTAAACATATAATTATAAGTTTTTTTTTATTAATTGGGCTAAATTTGCCGCCCCTCTAAATCTGCCGCCCTAGGCTCCAGCCTACTTAGCCTATTGGTAAATCCGCCACTGCGTACCACTCCATCTCTGCGCGAGTGCGATTCGACATCTATGAATTGAACTCGTCATATTAAGCGCCCCGTGTGAAGCGAGCAGTATAAGATGGCTTCACTCGCGTGGACGTCAAAAATTATTCCACAATAACGCTCTATGTGAATCAAAATTAAAATAAAATATTATAGGCATCTTAATGTCCTCATCGTTAAAACGCAATAAATTAAGATCATTTTCTTGTAGGAGCGAAGAAGATTTTCCTATCAGGCAGAGATTGGTATTTTCCCAAGATAAATTATTACGACATTCGATAACATTTTTCTTCTATACATAAACATACATTTCAAGAAAACTGTGATCGAATCTAGAACAACGAATGATTTGTAGACGATATGTTATGTCGACTGCTCAAGTGGGAACACTACAGCCATAAGTTGTCAAGAAATGATGGATGAGACAATGCGGAACCCGTATTTGTCGGTGAAGAAATGTCTGAGAGATTTGTGTTCTGTATGAAACAATCCATCTTGCTCAAAAGATTTAATAGGAACGTTTTTACAGCAAATTACTCGGGAAATCAAAATGTTGGGCGTGTGATTTCAGATTTGTGCCTAACCATGTATAAAGAGGGTGGGATGAGTTGTGCCATGTAATAGGACATTCTCCTTAAGAATCGATCAAGACCACTACAAAAAAAATTTGTAAGTGATTCCGGACACGGACACCGGTATACTACCAAATATGTACTTGTAAACCGTTCAAATCAGTCCGTACCAGACACAACTTCATTATTAATAAGAAAAGTTTTGGTCTATAAAGCCGAACACAGAAAATTGCAAAGAATTTCAGATTTCAGTAGATTTTTGGAATTTCAATAGCTTGTTTTTGTAACCATGAAGATAAATAATGCGCCTGCTCCAGAGTTATTTCCTTCTGTGATAAAAACTTTTGTTATCTGTAAGTTTTAAATTAAAATACTTATGTATAATATTGACGTTCGCCAAATGAGGAAAAACGCCCTTATAATTAAACAACGTATTTACCCAACATTACACATAATATCTTCAGCGCATTTCAGATTCGCAACAGAGCGGTCGTCACGAGGGTCCCGCCGGACCATGCTGGGTGAAATATGGTGCAATAAATTACTGTATTATCGCGCACAGTCGATTTTGTGCCCCTGCTTTCTAGACACTTCGTTATGTCTGACACTGGGTATTGAGAGTTAGAAACTGTTTGGCCTAATGCTGTTGTGTCTTCATTACATTGTTTCAAGAAGAGGTATTTCGAACAAGAGTTGATATCTCGATACACGGTCATCGCGTACCATACACGCTGATGGTACGTCCTTAACTCCTTACGTACTTAGCCGTACGCGTGTAGAATTTCATCAATGATGTTTTCATTGATATGCCTAGCTAACGCTCGACTAAATCCGCGCTTTCATTATCTTAATGTCATCACCATGTTCCTAATATTTGTTTAATTATATTGGGGTCAGCTTCTAGTCTTATCTATTACATAACTGCCTGTCTGACTCTTAGCAGTCAGTATTGCTGAATACCACCACCACTTGGTGAGGCTTGTTTATGACGTTGCAGCATTCTTTGGGGTTAAAACACAACCCGCAGCGATATAACCCCGTAATCGCAATAAGCAAAGTGATACGACTATGGTTTTTAAAACTGCGATAATATTGCGGAGGTTTTGCGGAGGCGAGAGTTACCAAAACAGCAGTAGCAGCCTTCGGTTTTGATGTTTCTATGGTTTTGATAATGTTCCTTCTATGTTGGCATCGACTTCTATACTTACTGAATGCATGTTTTACATGGAATCGCTGTTTATTTGACCTTCACATTTTGGACTATGGAGGTCAGAGAGGTATTTAGTCACGTTGTGGTCAACCACATATTTTTGGTTAATCATGTTTTTGTGTCAATGGTGATTTAGTTATCTCTGTAAATATAAATACATTCAAACGTGTTTTTATTTGCAAAAGGTCTTCGGTTCAATGAACTGAATGAGTTATCTTAGGTGTCGAGTCGTGAGACAGCTTCAGATATCATTTTGTTATGAATCTTTTCAATAAATCTTTTGGATATGGTTCTGCCATAACGAGCCAATCTACGAATTATACTTACATTTTTTTCGCTAACCTACAAAATACGTTTAACTAATGCTGTAGTTGAAATGTGGTTTATTGCTAGGTATTCAATAAAACCAGTCAAAGTTGTGAGTGCTTCGATTTTAAAATTGAAAATACACGTTTTGTTTAGAATGTTTCCTTAACGTTATGAATTTACATCCTGATACTAAATAATATTAGGATGTAAATTCATTATTATGAATGCGAAAGTAATTTTGTTTGTTTGTTAGCTGGTTACGCTGCGCAGAAAGAACGGTTAGGTCTTTCATCTATAACTTCATGTCATTGAACGACTAAGTTAGTTGGCTGTGGAAGGTCCTATCTCCGTCCTATTCCCGCGCATATCTTCTCGCTTTAGTACGAGAGAGACCGCTTAAAAAGCGGCCGCAGTTGAAACTCGTGGCCAATCGGTTACTCACAACGCGCACCTCACGTCAGAGCGCTCAAAGTTGCCTGCTGTCGACAGCCGCCCCTCAGCCGCGAGGACGTCTCCAGAGAATTAAGGTATTGTGCAATCCTTCCTATATTTCGATCTGCATTCTGTCTTGTGTTCCCGGCAGAACGTAATTTCCATGTCTTTCGTTCACAGCCAATTAGCAATTAGAAAAATTTAGCATAACCCGCGCTTCCATTTGGTCCTAACGAGCCTGGATAGTTATTGAAATCAGTGATAACCATTCGCCATTCGTAGTCGGAAAAAATACTCGTATTCTAATTAGTTTTGTACCAAACACTTGTCTCGCCGACAGGTGTGGGTATATCGTTAAATTCTCGGTAAAACCGTTGTATATTCGTAACACCAGCTAGTAAATCGTTGCTATAACTGGTTATTTCGCTTAATCCCGCATTATTTTAAAATATTACCGTTGAATTACCGCTTCGCGCTCAATCACCGACGCATTATTGTAAAAATAAATACCCACTTAGGTAAATTATTCGCTCACATCGCTTTCACAACGTATTTCGTTTGTTACATATTTATTTAATTATCGTTATTAGAAGGTTGCTAGATGGCGCCTACAGATATTACTCTTAAACGATTGTTAGGAAAAAGAGATCGAATATTTTCTCGTATGCAACGTATTTGCGATAAATTGAAAAATATTGATTCGGAGGAATTCGATAAAGAATCGTTCTTGTGTGACTGTGAAACAATAGATTCGTTGCGTACTGATTTTGAATGTGCGCTGGACGATATAATCGCTCATGAACTTAAATTAAATCCTGATTATGTCGTCGACTATCAGGCACTTTCTTCATTCGAAGACTTACTGGGTAGGGTGAAGCGGGCAGAGAAGAAATTGCAGGTTCAGGCACCTAGTGAATGTAAGAAATCTCCTCGCTTGCCCCCGATTGAAATACCCGAATTTAATGGGGATATTAAAAATTGGCCGCTGTTCATCGCCAGTTTTCGAAATGCCGTGCATAATAATAGTTCGCTAACAGCATGCGAGAAATTATATTATTTAATTGGAAAATTAACAGGCAAAGCTCGTTCGATATGTGCAGGAATTACTCCGTCAGCTGATAATTACCCACTTATATTCGATTCACTTTGTGAAAGGTATGAAGATAAACGGCAATCGGCAACTTCATATCTAGACCAATTATTTGAATTTAAATCTATTTCGTCAGGTTCGCCGGCTACTTTAGAATCATTTCTCGATAAATTCGCAACGTCGGTAGCCGGGTTTAAAAACATAAAGGTCCATGACCACGCTGATTTTATTTTATTGCATATCGCTCTTAAAAAACTCGACATAGACACTGTACGGGCATTCGAATCTAATCATCAATTAAAATCAAGTAGTTCCGAAATTCCATCTTTTAGTGAATTAGTTGAGTTTGTTCGTGAGCATATAAAGGTGTTAGAACGAACTTCGTCAACAGTCTCTAACAATAAATCACCTGCAAATCGCAAACATACTAATGCATACACCTGTATAGCTAATAACGAACCTACCGCGTGTGTTTTGTGTAAGGAGAAACATGATCACGTATATAAATGTAAAGTATTTAATAGTTATAAACCCGATCAGAGATTTAAGTTTGTGAAATCAAACAATTTATGCATTAATTGCTTAAGTCCAAAACATCGTGTGTCCGCTTGTGGGTCAAAGTCCACTTGTAAAAAATGTAGCTCTAAACACCATAGTTTGTTGTGTTTCGGCAATAAATTGAGCGACGCGCACGGTTCAAGGTCGACCGGCGCTCGCACGCCCTCTGCTGAGAGACTTACGAAGCAGACTGATATATCGTTGTGCGCGACTGATGAAAACCGTATTAATTCTTTATACCGGGGCCCAACCACCATATTGATTGCTACCGCGCAAGTTATTGTAGTAGATTCTTTTGGCAAAGAACATATTGTTCGCGCAATATTAGACAGCGCTTCTCAAAGTAACTTTATCACGCGAGATTGTTGTCAACTTTTGGGTTTGAACATAAATAATAAACCTGCCTGTGCAACCGTCAGGGGCATAGGAGGTGCTAGTAAACAAATACAGGGTTCCGTACAAATTAAATTTTATTCTCGTTTCAATCGTAATATAAACTATAATATTGAGTCATTCGTAATAGATAAAATTACTGAACGTTTGCCAACTGCCACGGTTGACGTTTCGCTTTTGCATAATTTTAAAAACTTACAGTTAGCAGACGATACATATTTTTCTTCAAATCCGATTCAATTATTGATCGGTGCTTCGACTTTCCCGCACTTACTCTTATCTAACAGAGTTCAAGGTCAGCCTACACATGCGTCTCCAATCGCCTTGCAAACTGTACTCGGCTATGTAATTGTCGGTAAGGCGCCGATTCTCATCGATGACAATTCGACCGTTTCGTATTGTTGCACCGCGGAGCCGTTAGACGTAGCGATGCGAAAATTCTGGGAATTGGAAGAAGTAAATGTTCCCCCGGTACTCAGCCTAGATGACAAATTATGTGAGGAGTTTTATGCCCGCACTACCACTCGAAATAGTGACGGACGATACGTAGTCGCTTTGCCTTTCAAGGGTGATGTCGAATCCCTGGGCAACTCACGTCAAGCAAGTGAACGCCGGTTTCTCTGCTTGGAAAGGAAGATGCAAGCTTCTCCTAATTTAAAGGCCGCGTACGACAACGTCATCCTAGAATATTTAGAGAAGGGCTATATTTCACCTACAATTCCTGATCCTTCGGAACCTTCGTACTACATTCCGCATCATGGTGTGATCCGAGATGATAAGGTCACAACCAAACTTCGTGTCGTTCTCGATGGTAGTTGTAAAACTACTACCCGCGTTTCGCTTAATGATCTCTTGTATGGTGGACAGAACCTACAAGGGAATTTGTTTAACATTATAGTTAATTTTCGTTTGTTTTCGATCGCGCTTTCATCAGACATTCGTCAGATGTTTCCCAGCATTGGAGTCCGAGAACCTGATCGGCGTTTCCAACGCATCTTGTATCGTTTTTCGCCGCAGGAACCTTTGCAAGTTTATGAGTTCAATCGTGTCGTTTTTGGACTCAAATCTAGCCCCTTTCACGCGCTGCGAACTATTAAGCAGCTGGCGGAGGATGAGGGTGACTCGTACCCTCAGGCTAAAGCCATTGTCGCCACGGGATTGTACATGGACGATTTTGTCCATTCCGTCCTCACGGAAACCCAGGGCATTTCTACCGCTTCAGAGATGATTGGTCTCATGAAGGCGGGTCAATTCGAGTTGGTCAAGTGGACCAGTAATTCGCAAGTAGTATTGAATTCTATCCCGCTTTCGCATCGTCTGCCAGCTGACAAGGAGTTCGACGGGTCCGACCAACATAAAGTACTTGGTTTGTGTTGGTCGCCCACGTCAGATCACTTCGCCATGAGAGTAAACACTCCCACTCAGACTTGTACTAAGCGTACAATATTATCGTGCATCGCTAAAACATGGGACGTCATGGGATTTGTCGCGCCTGTAGTCTTGCATGCCAAGCTTCTTATCAAGAAGCTTTGGCTATGCAACTGCGACTGGGATGAGACACCACCTGAAGATATAGTCAGGCTGTGGACTCGCTTTAAGGAAGAGCTTCCTTTGCTCTGCAACATAAAAATCCCACGCCACGTTGGTATTGTCGCTGATAGTGTGGTCACACTCTTAGCTTTCGCGGACGCTAGCGAGAAAGCATACGGGGGAGTGATTTATTTCCACGTCCACAATAGCGATGGCAATACAGTCAATTTGATAACAGCTAAGTCTAAGGTCTCTCCCAAAAATGTAGTTTCTCTCGCTCGTCTTGAGCTCTGTGCTATTCTTGTGTTATCCCAGCTAATAAGAAATGTCGTGGTCGCTTGTCAAAACCGAATAGTTTTCCGTGAAATATTCGCATTTTCGGATTCGACGGTCGCGCTCTGTTGGGTACATTCGTCGCCCCATCGTTGGAATACCTTTGTAGCCAACAGAGTTTCGAAAATACAAAGCGATTTGTCACCGCAAAATTTATATCACGTGTCCGGTGCGGACAATCCAGCAGATTGTCTTTCACGCGGACTCACACCCTCACAAATTATAGACCATCCGCTTTGGTTCAGGGGACCCCCGTGGGCTCACTTGGACATTTCACAATGGCCTGTCGCTCCTTTCAATCCCTCCTCAGTGTCTGAAGCACCTGAAGAGAAGAAAAATTCGTTGTTAGTCGCTGCACCTAACGAAAGATCTTCTATTCTTTGTTTAGTCGATCGTATCTCGTCTTGGAGTAAATTACTTAGAGTGGTAATTTACGTTTGTCGTTTTGCTAAGTTGTTACCGGTTAATAACCGCATGTCAGCATCGGATTACGATTTCGCTGAACTACTCATTCTACGTGAAATTCAACGCTTCTATTTCTCAAAGGAAATTGCCAGACTCAGAGAAGGCAAGGATTGTAGTCATTCTCTTCGGCACTTGAAACCTTTCCTCAAAGACGGACTCATTAGAGTCGGAGGCCGTTTAAGAAATTCAGATTTGGGTTATGAAGCGAAATATCCAATTCTACTCCCAAGAAAAGATCCTATTCTGAATTTGCTTGTCGAATACCATCATAAATTGAATTGCCACGCGGGTCCCGACCTGCTGATGTCACTGTTACGTCAAAGATATTGGATACTTTCTGCACGCAATTTAATTAGGAATAGGATTCATAAGTGTCTTCCCTGCTTTCGTCTCCGTCCCAAGCCAAGTTTCCCTGAGATGGCAGATCATCGGTCTTGTCGTGTAGTTCAAGCAACTAAACCGTTCGTTCACACGGGCACGGACTACGCTGGTCCCTTCAAGGTTACCATGTCTCGCGGCCGAGGCATTCGTTCTACCAAGGCATACGTGTGTCTGTTCGTCTGCATGACTACACGCGCGGTACATATCGAACTAGCCGGTGATCTTAGTACAGTCAGTTTTATGAGTGCTTTCAAACGATTCCTATCAAGGCGCGGCCCGGTTAGTAGGATTTACTCGGACAACGGGACAAATTATATTGGCGCTAAGCGTAAACTTTCGGAACTTCACGACTTCCTTTGTTCGAAATATCACAACACCGAATTTGGTCACATGTTAGCTGAAAATCGCATAAATTGGTCACTTAATGCCCCGACTGCTAGTCATTTCGGCGGTAATTGGGAGGCTAATATTAGAAGTTTAAAGATTCACTTATACCGTGTAATAGGTGATACCATCCTTTCGTTTGAAGAGTTAAATACCGTTCTTACTCAAGTCGAATCAGTAATGAATACTAGACCTCTTTGTAGGACACTCTCTAGTGATCCTTCAGAACCACTAGCTTTGACTCCAGCGCACTTTCTGAATCTCACCCCTTTAAAATACTTGCCTGCCGAGGAGTTAGACGAGAGAACAATTGTTTCGAGACATAAATTGTTAGACCAATTAGTACAATCGTTTTGGAAGCGCTGGAGAAGCGGATATCTTCACACTTTACAATCGCGTCGTAAATGGAACACGCCGATCGATCCAGTCACTGTCGGTACGGTTGTGATTCTCATAGTAGATAATTCGCCCCCACTTCACTGGCCTTTGGGTGTCGTGGAAGAAGTTTTTCCTGACTCCACAGGAGTCACTCGCATCGCCCGAGTTAAGACATTGACTGGATCCTACTTGCGTCCCGTCGTTCGTCTTTGCCCATTGCCTAACCAATAAATTCGGCTCTCGTCATCCAAGGTTAGGTTAGCATTAGTAATTAATTATTTGATTTCATTGATATTTACGTATAGATAATAGTTTAAATTGTAGTTTAATTTCACGAATTTCGCCTTCAACTCTTGAAGGCATCCCTTCAAGCCCGGGGGGAATGGTTACGCTGCGCAGAAAGAACGGTTAGGTCTTTCATCTATAACTTCATGTCATTGAACGACTAAGTTAGTTGGCTGTGGAAGGTCCTATCTCCGTCCTATTCCCGCGCATATCTTCTCGCTTTAGTACGAGAGAGACCGCTTAAAAAGCGGCCGCAGTTGAAACTCGTGGCCAATCGGTTACTCACAACGCGCACCTCACGTCAGAGCGCTCAAAGTTGCCTGCTGTCGACAGCCGCCCCTCAGCCGCGAGGACGTCTCCAGAGAATTAAGGTATTGTGCAATCCTTCCTATATTTCGATCTGCATTCTGTCTTGTGTTCCCGGCAGAACGTAATTTCCATGTCTTTCGTTCACAGCCAATTAGCAATTAGAAAAATTTAGCATAACCCGCGCTTCCATTAGCTTTTCACGCCACTTTTAAAGCACCGAATCAGTCATCCTGACATTTTACATATACAGTTACAGGCATGGATCTTGAGCGCTGACCTTCACCTGCGCAGAAGTAAGTTATTAGGTCCCTTTGGTAGATGAAGTGAGGAACGGGGGCGGGGAAAGTGTAGTGATTAGCTCGCGTAGCGTGCCGTATAGCATCGCGTCATAGCCGCCACTCGGGATTCGTTGTTTTGTGCGTTTTATTTGTTTTAATGTGCGTTTCATTTGTCGATAAGTGTACGATGCGCAAAGCGATCCCCACTGTTACGCCGAGCGCTCAAGAACCGTGCCGGTATTTGTACGTTTCAGGCCTTTCTTCAGTATTGGACGTCTTCTGGCTGATGATGATAATGATGATGATGTTGTCAGGTGTACAGAAACGAACATAGGGTACCTTTCATCCCAAAAAAAAAATAGTAATAATTTTCATATTTATGATAAAAGACGACGCCACGTTCCGCTGAATCGATTGTTAAATTCTAAATGAACACGGGCAAAGCCGCAGGTGAAAAATAGTAATATAGTATTACTAGCTTTAAGGTTGATTATTAACAGATAGCTGTACTTTCGATTCAAAAATGGACATGCTAGAATGCAAGTAACTAGAACAATGCAGTTTTCATAATAATATTTTTATCTACAAGTCGGTACTGGACATTGTTCGCAACGTAGTGGCGCGTCGTTAGGGCAGTCGCAGCTGATAACTTGTTTTAACCTTTATAATGGCAATAACTTTGCGTCACAATAATATAGCTTGTCAATCAAAGTATGAATAAAAACATTAGTATAGTTTCAGTGTCACTGGAACAGAGGTGTTGCTTGCAAAAAGGTGTAAATACTTAGTGTAAATTGGAAGGATATTTTATTTTAATGGTACGTATATATTCGGCCTTGTATAAGCGTGGAAAATCCTCAAATGAGTTCTCTCGCTTTGGGTGTAGTGAAAGAGCCTTTGAGAATTGACTGACTACACATTTGATTTTCCAAGACATTCCTGCGGACTTTGCTATTCCCTCTTTGTTCATAATATTTATATTATTTTGTTTACTGACTTTCCGGCGCAGCGACTCAAACATTTGCAAGGAAACTTGTCAGGTCATTTTCGACGATCAACCTTAAGGAAAATCATTATTGATTTTTGTACGTTTATTGTAAGTTTTTATTAGGCATTTGATGGTGTTATTAATTTTGAGTGGCGATATTTACTTAGTACATAATGAATTGATATTTGTTCACTGTGAAACCAGCCTTTACGGCTGGTTTACACGAGGACGTTTGCCAAAACGTTTGTCTTTGAAGATTTGTTTCTTTAATTATTTTTTTATTTTTCTATGCTTTTCGAATGCCCGTATTTATTCAGAAATAGTGAAAAAAGACGTCTTCTGTTAGTTCCCTCAAAATAATCTTAATTTGAAGAATCGTGAATTAGCATAATTCTGTATGCAGTAGCACATTCGAATTCGCATTCGCGAATATGCGAGCATTTTTTGATACTCGCATCCGTATTCGTATTTGCAAGAAACGATACGAATATTTGCGAATATTTCAGACAATTAATTTTTTTATTGACAAATATTTGAATAGAAAGAAATAATGTAATAGAACAATCTTGAGGTAGGCAACTTAATTGTAATTCTTTAGCTGGTTCAATATTTTTTTACAAAATCACAACTAATAAATGACGCAGTCGTTCTCTACATTAAAAATGTATTTCGTTATTATACATTTTTATGAAAAGAAGTGGAGATGGAAATAAATAGATAAAATAATTTCTATTCAATTTTCTTTATAATATGTTTTGTTACACTATGTCCAAGATTTTTATTTCCTATACAGATGCTGCAGAAAGCGTTACGATAATGGTTAACGTCTTTGAAAGTGTAGGTGTTTTTTATGGCCGTGTGTAAAACGCACTTATTCTTTGAATGAACCATATGTGATAATATTTTTTTCAACAAATTTATAGCAATTTAACGCTAATTTAAATATGTATTATTGCGGCAAACACAGTCATGACTACCACGAAATGTCAAACATATCTATCATTTTGCGCATGTTTTATTTTAAAGTCAATATTCGCATCCGCATTATTAAAAATTATCCCACGGGAAGATAAAATCAGGATAAATATTATCCCATGTGTTAATCCATGTTATAAACTATATGTGTATCAAATTTTGTCCTAATCCGTTCAGTAGTTTTTGCGTGAAAGAGTAATATACATTCATCCTTCCAAACAATCTTTCACGTTTATAAAATTACCTAGTAAGACAGGATGAAAGTCCATCTGTTATAATGATGGTTCGTATTTATTGGTCCTGTGTGTGAGAGTTCTTAGTTTTATGAACTATATTTAAATAAGAATTTGACTATTATGATTTAAAATTATCAACATGAATTGAAAAATTACAACATGTTTTATAAATTACCTATGTATATCATAATAATAAAACTACTATGCAATTGTTCACTCATTAGTTACAGTAGGTACATATTGTTTGGGACGAATCAAGAATATTTATTTTTAGAATATAGGCCAAAACTTCAGTCTGTAATGAGAATAAATCAATTAAAATTGTGCTAATATCTACTGTTATATTTATAAATATTCTTTTCGTTTCAGATGCGGTTCTACATTGTGGCAATCGTAATTGCCTTCGCAGAAGCGGGTATAATTTTTGATAATCCCATAAAGTGTGTTAATATTCGAGGCAACGATTACGAGAAGGAAATCCTTAAAGAACATGTTGAAAGTCCATACCAGTTAGCAATCGATCATGATACACATACACTCTTCTTCAGCTACACGGCACGGGCAGTAGGTGAAATGTTTAAATCGGCTTTTATCAGTTTAAAAACTGGTCTATGTACCACGGTTCCTGGCATTCGAGGAGGTTTTGCAAATGCTGTAAATAATAACAACAACATTGTATATATGGGTGGAGAAGATGGCATATACAAATTTGATTACAAAACGAAATCAGCAACCAATTTACACATCAAAGACGATGTAAATATATGGCAAATGTTCTACAAAGATGGGTTATATTTTACTACTTACCCAGAAGAGCAAGCGTATTACTATAAAAACGAACAAGTTGTGAAAGTACCTGCATTAGAACATATCAGAGTCATGCTGATTGCTGTCGACAGAAACAAAAACCTTGTTTATTTTAATTCTTCTGGTATTTTTATGTACGAAAGAGCTAAAAGCAAATCGACCCTTATCAGTGATTTGATTGTCAATGGATTCACATCTGACATGGAGGGTAACATAATCTTCTCAACTCCAAACGGAATTTATTATTTCAATGATACACTGAAGAAAGTTGAGCGCCTAGCTGAAATAGACAATGTATATGGCGTTGCAGTGGAGAGCGATACAAACATAATTTATGCATCAGAAAATAGTATAATTAGATTAAGACCGACAACAAAGCCGTGTAAGGATGACACAAACCGGACGCGTGCGAAATTACTCGAAGTCAGTGTAGATTAAGCACATAATAATATCATCATCCAGTACAATAATGATCTTATAAATCTACCATTTAAACATAATATTTATCTAATGTAAGCGAAAAGTATACTTTTTTTGGCTTGTGAAATTATAATTTTGGTATAGAATCTACAACTACGAGTAACTTATATTAATTTTCAAGAAAAAACCGTCAATGTTATAATATATTAATTTTCAAGAAAAAACCGTCAATGTTATAATTAATGCTTATTTCATTTAGTCCTAAGGTACGGTTGGTCTCGTATCGCAGATATTATATTTTTCATTCAATCAAGAATTTTTCAGTAGCAGCAAAAAGTAGATTTTTACTCATTCAATAAGTTCGCCTTCTTGTACTGAACCACTTAAGTCCAATAAGTGAAACAACTTTCAAAGTTTTGTGACTATATTTTTTAAAGAACTTTTCCCCGCACTAAGATTTCCCCTGAATAGTGGGAGCTTTTACAGATATTTAAAGCCAAACACTTACACCCAGACCTGAAACAAGTATTTGTAGATCAATATTTGTTTCGTGGGAGAATCGACCCCGGGACACGCAAAGCAGCAGTCGAAGGTTCAGCCACTGCATCAATCGTGCCGCCATTACTACAGATATTATAGGCGATGTATACGTAGATGACATAAATATTACGTACTTAATGTCCGAATGAGTTATTTATACTTACTTATTATCCTCAAATCATTTTTAATTAATTAGTTGTTCCTACTTCGACCCTTTGTCAGGAAACTTCAGACGGTTGGTATGCATTTAATTAAATTTGTTTAGGACCTCATTTTGGGGCCATCTTTTGATTTCTTGACGCGCCGGCAGCAACTGTACATGAGACATTGACGAGTCAACAGGAAATATTAAATATTTAATTAATTTTATAAATATACCTTTATTGTTCTATGCTTCTTCTCATTAGAAAAATGATGACGGAAAATCGCTAGATGTAAAGCGATAATGTAGCTAGTAGTAGGCTACTACGTAGTACTAGGAAATACTACGACTGGATGGTAGACTCATGGATCGGTGATCCATGAGTGAGTGAGTGGGTGGGTGATCCATCCACCGGAGATGGGTGCATCTCCAGACCGACTTTGGCAAATACTGCTTAAACTTGAAGATCAACCCGTGGCTTTGTTCAGAAACCTTGTCTTTTATTCATTTTTTACTTATTACATACATTTTCAAATATTTTTACAAAAAAAAACAAGAAAAAAATATAAATTAGTAGTGGCCTACTGGTATCGGGAACATGGTTCAAACTACCGGCAGTCAGGGCTCCAGAGAAAGGAACCTCGTAACAATGTGCGCCGTGTCCAAAAGAACTGCTTTCTGAATCAAGACCATGATCCAGCTGCCTAACGAGAGCCACCTTAGATGAACCTTGTCTTATTATTAAGAAAGATAATAAATATATTCTTTATTAAACTTGTTCTCGCACTGTTCTCTGGTACGTAATCTTGCGATGTTACTACTATGTTATGTAATTAAAGTGTGGAGACTGGGAGAATGATTTATTCGCATTAACTTGTTCCCCCGAACTATTGATATAAATAACAAAACTATTACAATACTTATAGTGTGGTTGTAAGTTGTATTAGTGTACAAACTGTGTTTTAATAACAATAAATTATTGTAACTTACGTTACATAAAAAGGGTCAGTGCCAAAAAAGGAATCTCCCTACAAGATTATTGTTGGACTCATTGCTGTAATATCTACAAAGCAATGACGTGTGGGTGTGACCAGCTGTATGAAAGTTGAAGAAGCAAAAACAGAAGGTCTGTAAGAATCGTAGGAGGATACTTTCCGTAAAGAATGAGTTTATGTAAAATTTTCAAAAAATAAATAACAAAACATACATAAATGTGTTCTATTACCTATTGTCATAAAACAACAGAAAAAAGCTGACTAGCTTTAGCATTACCCATTACCTACACCGGCCAATGCTTAATCCATATGAGCCGATTCAGATAGTCGGTACCGACTTCATCATCATCATCAGCCTTTATATGTTCCCACTGCTGGGACACAGGCCTCCTCTCTGTGAGAGGAAGCAGGCCTTAATCTACCACGCGGGCACAGTGCGGATTGGTAGATGTCACATGTCTTCGAATTTTCGGTTCTAGGACATGCCGGTTTCCTCACGATGTTTTCCTTCACCGTTTTGAGAGTAATGGTGTTGAAACAAATTACACAAACTAATGCGCCTGACTGGGTTTGAACCCACGACCTACAACTCGTAAGTCCAGGCGGATACCACTGGGCCACCACTGCTCTACAGGTACCGACTTGTGTCTATTATATTTAAGCGAGCTCATAAGATAATGTTTTTTTTCCTGCAGACTATCTCGACGGTCCCTAAAAATAGTTTTTACTTGCTTCTGACGTCACGTCATAAAGAAAAAGATCAAAGATATAACGCATCAAAAGAAATACCTACGTATCTATTATTTTTAAAAACTCCTACGGACAATTTTTTTATACTGTCAACATGCATATTCGTATCATTATTCTATGTGCAAGTTATAGTGCAAATTCATCAGAATAGAGCTAGCAGGACAGACCCAAAGCCATGAATAGCATGTGGCGTGCCAGTTGAAATATGGGGCAATATCTTACCTGCCCTTCTCACTGCTTACGATCGGAGCCCGTTTATTAAGACACTAGAGGCTTGTAAAAATAGAAAAATATGCCTTAGAAAGGAAGATTTATTTTACTTTTTTATCCTAATTGTATACGATTTTTATTTTAAATTATTATCAGATATGGATGTTTTGATAATTTTGTATATCAGAGGCCTAATCACAAGATTTATGTATTTTATAGCGTACTTGAAGTATTTACTGCTTTTATTATTAGGAAAATAAAAAAGTGCCTCTAGTGTACGAACGAGGAACTGTTTTATTCCTTCAAATTAACGTCAAGTTCCAGTTTACGTCACAAAAACAAGAAAGTCATGAACGCTGAAAATGGGGTTATCTATTCTGACATTTAGTTCGATTTCGGAGTTTCGGAAATCGTTATTCCTTTTTTTTATCAAGCCTGCTCTGTCCCACTCCCGGCCAATACCTTCCACTCCTCCCACCTTTCGCGATATATTGTTTTATTAGTGTTTTGTTTAAACCTGTGGTAAGACCACTGTTGTTTTGATCGACATACCTAATACTGAAGGTGCTTACTTGGGATAAAACTGCAAAACGTATGACGAGGCCATTCGGCTAGCACTATTTCGACAGGCACAGCTTTTTCTAACATGATCTGTCGCATTGCTAGGCAGAGCAGAGGCTTACCTCGAATCCATTGATATATAAAAATCCTTAACTTTGTAATTGATATTATCATGTCCACTTTGCAGATCCCAAATCATAACGAGACCATGGTGGTGGATAATGTCCCACTCGCCCCTTGAAGGAATGAGTCCCAGAGAGAACTTTGTGAACTGACTGTATTGACTTTCATTAAATTGATGAGAACGTTGAATTAATTACCAAAGGCTAGTTCGAACGAAAATCTTTGTACGGGTCACTAGCAATAGTAAAATATTAAAGTAGCCGAAATTCACTAAATATGGCGTATGGCTACCATAGTGGTAGCCATACACCATACTGCCTATCGTCCAATCGGCATGACGATGCCGATTGGATCAGTTAGAATTGACCGTGTGTGGGCTTGGAATCCATCATATTGGCATGACAGTTAATTTGATAGGCTAGATCATGCCGATTTGATCCTTCCGATTAGACAAATCGGCATGATCAAATTTCAAATCGGCAGCAGTGATGCCAACTTAGCAACTTTATAGCTAGATCTAGCTATAAAGTTGCTAAATTGGCATCACTGCTGCCGATTTGAAGTTTGATCAAATCGATCGTCATGCCGATTGGACGATAGGCAGTATGGTGTATGGCTACTATAATAAGCTAAGTAGTGCACTATTTACATGGTGATCATTAATCAGATGAATAACTGGCAGAAAACACTTGGTTGTGTCATTAATTCCATCTTGTTTTTATTTTAAAAGCCACTGTACGTACTTTAAACAATATTGAGTCTTACAATTCGACGAGAAAATCAATTGCCTTTCATTTATTATGCAAAATATGGGAAAATACAACACGAAGTAAGTTTTAACTGCCAACAAAAATCCACACGACAAAATTAACTCGGGAAGCCATGAAATATGCATAAATTCGATCCTCTGTGATTTTAACATGAGGCTTCGCTACTTATACGAACTTTGGCAGTGAATACATTATGCAACGAAGGCACGTTTGCTTTGTAATTCATTTGGCGGTTCGTTAACCATTTTTCAAAGAAGTCTTTCAAAAAGAAACGTAAAATGAAAATACAGATGTTTAAATAAACATGTATTAATGTGTTTGATTTCAGATTTGGTGTGTAGAGAAGCGTAAGATGATGAAATATGTTCAACTACTTTCTGACTTACGAAATAAAAGTATAATTTAGATAACTTACTATTTATCTATACACACCAAGAAAACTTCGTAGGTAATCACTAACATAAGCTGATGTTTTTTTTTCCAATTTTATGGAAAAAGAATTGAACTGTTTTATTGTTTTAAATTCTAAATCTATATTTAAAAAAAATCTACCATAACAAAAAACATTTTGATTTTTCAAAGTGATCGCAAACTTTTTTTGACGTGTGTGCGAACGTAAACGTAAAGTCAATATTATACAGGCAGTCCCAGTTTGAAGGTTGATTTATTTATTTATTTTGGGAAATAAAGCAATCATACATTGTATATTAGTATCTAGGTTTACAGTCTGCTGTAAATAAATGTACAATCCACTACGTTTCCACGTGATCTTCTATCTATCTATCTATATACACACATCAAAAGTGTCTAGGGATCAAGCATTTTTATGCGGATTTCTTGAGATTGAGATGTGGCTTTGTAATAAATTTATGATTTTATAAATTTATATGGATCCTTTTTGGTGCATTTCATAATTTGAATCAGGAACTGTGAATCAAATTCGAGTAAAAGATGAAAATCAGCTGTCAATATTTTCCCTATAAAAACATACAACGCATTGAAGACATTATTAGTGCTACTGTTTCCCTACTACTGATTAAAACCAACGTTATTATGGAGCGGCGACGTCATTTAAGCAGGGAAGAAATGCTCAGAGCCGTGGGAATGATAGAAGCTGGTTCCCGGCAACGTACTGTGACTTTAGCTCTGAATACAAGTCAGAGTGTTATCAGTCGACTTTGGACACGTTACCGAAGCACTGGTACCGTGGCTGAGCGCCATGGAGGACGGTAACGCTGCACCACACGGAGACAAGACCGATACATTCAAATCTTAACTCGAAGAGCTCCAACAATAACCGCCATGATGTTAGCCGTGAGGCTTCATCACTCTTCAGGGAACTTAATTAGCGACCAAACAGTCAGAAACCGCTTGCATGAAGTGAACCTTCATTCCCGAAGACCGCTACGGGTACCACCTATAGCAATGCACAATCGTAGGATTCGATATCAATGGGCTCTTGAACACAGAAATTGGGCAGAAGAACAATGGCGTTTCGTGTGCTTTTCTGATGAGTCTCGTTTCGGTATGAGACCGGATACAAGACGTATACGACACTGGAGAACCCCTGGACGCCAACAGCGATTAAAATCCTGCCAGGAAGTCCATCCTTATAGTGGTGGAACCATCATGGTATGGGCGGGTATTTGGATCGGCGGAAGAACTGAGTTGATTTGGATCAGAGGCAACCTCAACGCTCAAATTTATGCTGAGACGATTGTATCAGACGTCATCGTTCCTCTACAAGTGCAAATCGGTCCCTTATTTCAGTTAATGCATGATAATGCACGACCGCACACCGCAAGAGTTGTAAGACAGACTCTCGCCGCAGCTAACATCAATGTCCTGCCCTGGCCTGCTCAGTCGCCAGACTTGAATCCGATTGAGCATGCATGGGATATGCTACAGAGAAGAGCTCTGCCGAATATGGAGGGTATCCAGTCGCAAGAAGACCTTTTTTTGTTGTTGCAACGAACATGGGCGGCCATTCCACAGCGTGATTTGGATGAACTCATTTTGAGTATGCCAAACCGATGTTCTTGTGTTGTTAGTGTTCGCGGTAGAAACACGGATTATTAATTGTTTAAGTTACCCAATGAAATTTTAAAGAAAACTGTTATTTCAGTCTTTTTTTCGAACTTTTGTGTTAGTGGTTCAAATGTCAAAAATCCCTTTATTAGGAAAATGGCAAATTTCTTTATTAATGCAAAGATGACTTGGTTTATCGTTACTGTGACAAACGAAAACACTTTATTTGATGAATCCTTAAAGAAAATTTAAATAATATCAATCAGGAGAAAAGTTATTGCAAAAATATATGTTGATCCCTAGACACTTTTGATGTGTGTATTTATAAAAATGGATCGCTAAATGTGTTACTAAGCCCATAACTTGAAAACGGCTGGACCGATTCGGATAATTCTTTTTTGTTGTGTTTGTAACCTTCAGGACCGGGTTCTAGAGGACTTCCACCCGGGACGGGCCGCTAGTTATTAATAAATATTTGTACCAACTCACTCGCCGTGGGAGGAAGACCTGGAGTCCTGAAATACAAGGCTACCCTAGTTAAGGCTCCAATCCACTCCATTTTAATAATGTCTGTACTGTGTTTTTTATTAATTAGTGTGGAAGATAAATTAATGTTTACTTTACATATTGGATACTAGTTAACAGAAGATCAAGTTTTTTTTTAATAATCTACATCAAAAGAAATACGTAGTGTGTATATATTGGTAAATGTTATGACGAATGTTGCGAAAGCAGGTGTGGTCGAGCATTTAAGCAATTTATACCTAAGTCTTTTTTAATTATTAGTGCGTACTTAAGTATCATAAATAATCAAAAATATTAAAGCCAAGACAGCCACTTGAAATTAATTAATAATTAGTAAACTAAATACCAACTACTAAAGTTTTAATAAGAAGTCTAGCAGCTGACACCTTTATAAACTTCTGAAGAAAATTTATTACTAATTTGTCATGTTTATAAAATATACAGTCAAAATACTATCTCTGTTAATTAATACATACTTCGCTTATTCCCGCGGCATTGTCCGTGTAAAGTACCTACGGTGACCTTATATACGCGGGCGATACCTGACAGACTCATACTGACTAAAATTTCATCCTGTTCTATCAGTTGCTCTTTGCGTTAAAGGGCTACGGTGTTCTTTTAGTTCGTCCCGCGAGGCCGTGAACGCCGGCTACACCTTTGTACTAAAATAAGATCTTAAACTTCTTGCTAGAATAATATTGTCTTTTCTACTTTAGTAGTCGCTATTTAAGTTGAATTTATTAGAATTATAAAGTTGGTGTAAGAAAATGCAATGTTGAATTTTACCCCAAAATCTCTCAAGGTGTAATAATGGATTAAAAAAACAAGAGTCAGTACGTTTCCATTAAACAAATCACTTGTATCAAACTTGAACAAATCTACTTTATGTCACAAGTAGCTAATTTGAACTGTGCTTGACTTTTTTGGCCACACGGTTGACGTAGAGGCTGAACAATCGACTAATATCGCACGAAACATAATTATATTTGTATGGCATAAGTACAGGTGGTTGTGTCGGGTCTAGGCTATTAGTGTGTGCGTATATAAATATTTTTAAACGCATCTACGATACAGGAGGTTTCCTTATGTTGGGCAACGTTAAACATAAGAGAAAGAAAAATAAATTTGTTTAGGTTTAAAAAGGATAAATGTCTCTTAGGCTGAAGCCACACTGCGGATTTTCACAGCTTAGAAAACGTGTCATCTTCGCAAAAAATCTACGGAAAAAAATCGCTTAAATAAAATTCACTATGCGAGCTTAGCCTTACATACTAAATTCACACAGAACAATCCCAATAGCAGCAAACAACAACTTAACAAATATTCAGAATAAAAGAGAACTATTTCAATAATTTCTTACTGAAACCATACAAAAGCAACATTCATTGTACGTTTTATGAAGCTGAACTAACAAAAGAAACTAAGTCATCTATTTCTGGCGAAATCGTTTACCCCGCCAATGTCTGTAACTGGTAATTGAATCCGACAAAGAATATAGAAAAAAAAAAAAGTAAACTTACTACGTGATACGAAAACGGGATTCGAGCTATCAACACTTGTTTTGTGAGTCAATGAGAAAGAACCAATACTGTTGTTTGCTTCCATATCAGATTTAAAGAATAAATTCCTTTTCGCAATATCGAGTAATTGTTTATGTATATTTATGAACTCCATTCAGGCTGTACGATCTCATTACTATTTATGTCCTTTCGATAATATGTTCGAATACAATAGTTTATGTTCAATGTATGATTTTATAGATATTATTACTTATTTTTTTATGCCTAGAATAAAATTCTAGAAGTCGAATTTGTATTAGAAAAAATAAAAATGTTTTAGCTTTTTCAGCAGTAGAAGCCCAGAGGAAAATTAAATGACCTCAATTTATGATTTGTTAGTCAAGTAAGGTTCCGTAATTCAGTAACGATATCTTGTTGCGATGAAAATGAATGATGTTGCGAACGATGCCTTAGAAATAAAAGTTCAGTTCATTACTGCCTCTGCAATTTTTCAGTATCCTTCATCAATTCTTTGTTTCTGGACATGACAATGGTGCTTTTATTTAAATGTTGAAATTACAATCGTTTCTCGGCCTACTGCCAGAGTTGCTAGTCATGCGCATATGGTTCTCAATTTATAGGGTTTGGAAATACTGAAATGTTTTCTTGGTTTTATAGATATCCTAATAAAATAAGACATTAAATATTTGAATAACTCTTCTTTTACTAGCAGTCGACCCTAACATAGTTGGGAAAAGGCTAGGCAGATTTCATCTGATAAGTCTATCTCATCTCTATTAATTTTGACGTTTAGCCAGCCTGAGGCATAGTTGGCCTATCTCTGGCACTTCGTAATTACTTTTGAATCATTCTTTGAAATTAAATCAATCAATTGTTGAATATGTAACACTTTGGGGTGGCTAAATTGATACATGATCGTAATAATATAATTTTTGTAAATATTAAGCTACCCCAACATCGGAAATTGTTGACCAAATCAGTCTTCCCATTTCCCTTGTGTTCAAATATACTGATGTTCTTATGAATAATGCCCTTGACCCTTCACGACGACGGATATCCTGTGTTTGCAGATCGCCCTTGTCTCTGTCATATCTCTTCACTTAGAAAACAGGAAACAGGAATCGTAAAATAAAGCAATTTTAATTAGAAAAAGCTGGGTGTGGTTAATAAAGGTCCTACGTTTTACAACACATGACTAAAGCTAAAGATAATAATTATGAGTAGCAATACCAGGAGGGAACTCCAACTCCATTATAAGATTTACACTGATCTCATTGGGGAGATTCTTCAAAAAGTTCGTAATATTCGTAACCTGCGTGCTTGTTAGAATAAAATTATGTATGAATGTGGACGTGGCAGTCTCTAAAGATCATAGCAGGTGGTTTATCCAACCTCAAAGATTTTGACATAAGTTACGTTCGTCCATCTGTATCCGTACCCGTGCCTTCGTTTACGAACTTAGAAAGTAGACCCCCTAAAAATTACCTAATAATTCCCTAATAACCCCCTAAAGAAACGTGATCATTTTTTTTGACGAGGAAGGGCCTACCAATTAATTAAAAAAAAATGTGTAAAATTAAAATTTCGTCACGTAATTTGATTAATTGGACCTCCTATTACATGTGCCTGTAGGTACAGTCAGCAAAAAAGTTAGATATGCAGGCAGCAATTTTCAAAACAGTTTTCCTGTCTACAACATGCTTGCTATAATGTATGTATGCACTTTTTGGCCGTATGCTACTTGCAGCCAAAGAGTTATGCAGACACATTGAAACATACAACACAATTTTGGAAAACCGTTTGAAAATTGCTACCTCCATATTAGTCTGTTTTGCTGCCTGTACCCGAAAATAAACTCAAAATACCTTCCGATTAAACGGTTAACACGAGAGGTTTAACCGAAACCACCAGGAATTTTTGTTTCGCAGGACCCTTATACCCGAATAAATCATTCATTGGAACGTGAACGTAAATATTTGGATCAGGGCGGCTGACCTCGGAAATGTCGCTACAGGCCTATTAAAATAAAAGTAGACCGCAGGTTTATACAAGGTTTTTTTTTTCTAATATTTGTTTTTTATCTATTTTTGCTTCGCTTTTGTTTACATTGTGGAAGACAAGAGGAAGCGTGGTGATTTATTTATTTAAATCTTGTTTATTTCTATGTTGAAAGTGAGAAAATGAATAGGTCTTTATTGTGAACGTAAATAAAATAAGAGGAGTTTTCATGCCTTTTCGATATCCATAGTACAAAGCTAGACATCAATTGGGATTAAATGCTCATTTACGCATAGAAGCTTTTCAAAAGGAGTTTCATAGGCATTGCAATCCTGAAACAGTTCTAATTTTATTGCTTTGGATGAACGAGAATCTAAAAGCTATTTAAGCAGAGATTACGAAGAACGCAATAGCTTTATCTGAATCAGAAAATGCTTTCATGATCTGAAAAATTCGCTTTCAAAAAGTGGTTTTCTGTGCTCTCTTATTTTATGAGAAAAGTATCCTGAAACTCAACAAGATTGTAGTATACAATCTATCGCATTTCACCACTCTATCAAAGAAGCTGTAATATTGGCAAATTGAAGAATTGCAGCAGCCGGGATAAGCGAGGTATAAAATAAGGATGAGGCATGCAGCCCTCTTAAAGGCCCGGCGCCTCTTGCCAGTATCTACTTGCCGGAAGCTCTATGAATAATTCTTTTATATCTCCCCTCCCGTCTTTTTCGTGAACATTACATAAAATTTTCATATTCACGGTGTAGTTACCAATTTGCATTTGAACCACTCATCTGGAGCTATTATTGTTCGTGTCGGTACAATGGGAGGTGAGCAAATATGTGTTTAAAAAACCAGATATAAGAAACGTAAAAAGAGCAGAAATTCTTAGAAAACATAATATTTTTGGAGATCGGTTGAAAGGACATACGTTCCTGTCTTTTTGTTATATTCTACGTCCTATAGCTGCATAACAACTAGCTGCTTCACCTGCAAGTAGGTTACTCGAGATTTATCCCACGGGACGTTTACGGAAGTTTTAAATCACTGTTGACGTTCAGAAAAACTAATACTTGTTCCGTGCGGGAATCAAACTCACGATACGCTGCGCAGCAGTCCAATCACTCAGGCATTGTGTTAACCGTACCGTAGAAAAAGAACTGAACTGAAGAAAATGCTCACAACTTCAGCATTTAAAATTTTATATAAGTTAGACAGGCTGTGTCCGCGCTGCAAATTCACCATGCTGTGCTTTTCAATACCTTTACATTGAAATAAAGAGCAGTAATGTAAACTAATTTCGGTACATATTAGCATTAGCATAGGCTTGTTAATAAACTAATTTTGATGATAAAATCAACAAAATTAACTGATTTCATAAACTAATATCATTAACAGTTTCGCGGCGTGAAATTAATAGAATTTTAGTGTTTCTGTTTACCTATTTGTAAATAGGTGCGTCCACACAGAACGAGCTGCCTCGCGAGACATTTGCCGCGCGATGCAGCTCGTCTAAGCCTTTGTCAAACTGTGTAATGTATGTGTGTATGGAATTGTTTGTAATGTATGGAATTGTTTGAAGCCAGTCATATAGACTATCGGACCGCTTTCGTTTTTCAATGTGACTGGATTCAAACAATTCCATACATCTATACATAATCTATACATATAATAAATCTGTAGAAGGGTCAATTCTGTACATTGAAAATATTGAAAAAATAAATAGCGGGGGGTGTTGCTGGATCGATGCCAAACCCAAATATGTGATTAAAAAAATTTTTGTCTGTCTGTCTGTCTGTATGCAGGCATCACGTGAAAACTAACGGTTCGATTTCGATTAAACTTGGTATAATTATACCTTATTATCCTGGGCATAAAATGGGATACTTTTTATCCTGGAAAAATACGTAGAACAAAAATCTTTTTTTTCAGTTTTATTCATAGACGTTGTTCTGTAGAATCGCGAACACACGTTGCATTACCCGCAGTGGATTCAGCGCCGTAACCTGTAGCGCCGAAAGTCGGATTTGGCTTGAACCGTTTGCGGCACACGCGGGCCACGCCCGCCTCCCCGACTCCTATATAAGGAGCCGCGTTCCGCGCCGCGCGATGCATGTAAATTCTGAATTTTGATGCGAGCGGACGTGTCCAGTGTGGCGAGCGGTCGTCCGTGGAATTAATATTGTATGCGTGTAATTTTAAACCGTGCTTTTCAGCGCGACCTTTTTGATTACTGTTCCGATGAGTTATTTGTAAATACAAGGTCGGAATTACTATGAAAAAAACACTTACTACAAAACGCGAGCTCAACAGCAGGAGCTCAATAGAGGGATCTCCTTAATTATTATAGGCTTAGCCGTATTTGGGTCCAATAGATATTTATAAGATATCATTGTCAGAGTTACTCAAAATGGAGAAATAAACCATCCACTCGAAGACCGACATCCGCGCGGACGGAGTCGCGGGCGGAAGCCAGTTACAAATAAAAACGCATCGGATCGTATTCGCCTCTAAGCCTAAGCTAAGCGCGCCTCTAAGGAAAGCGCGCGCAGCCGCGGGCGATCGACCCAGCGCCCGAGCCATCCAGTGTCGACTTTTGTTTTGCTCGCAATTGTTTCGTGCCTCGTCGGTCGAAAAACAATTGCGCGTCCAAATAGAGCAAGCAGCTTCGCGAGGCATTTGCCGCGCGATGCTAATGCCTTACGAGGCTGCTCGCTCTGTGTGGACGCACCTATTGATTGTATTTATCAGTGGGCTCATTGCAGTGAAATTTATTTTCATTTATTATTCACAAAGAGGGTTCAATATATCCATTGAAATTAGTAGATAGTTTAACACACATACATTTTATGTAATATCTGATTTAAACTTGCACAAGGTAAAGCGTAAGTTCACTCGCTGAATTTATAGTCTAGCGCATAAATCATTGCAACAAATTAAGTATGTGACTAGAATAACAATTGCGCATAATATTACTTACTCTTTATTTCATTATTAACGAACGACATTTTACGAGACATAAACTTCTGCATCGAGGCCATAATGTCTTCTAGTGATAACAAGGCTTGTCGTTTTATAGTGCGCAAACCAGCTATCTTGACCCCCCTACCCCTTCGTTGTCTAACTAATGAACTATAGAAGAAGGGTAAATTAACTATAGATCGTAGTTCTAATGTCACTGGCCGTTATCAAGACTATTGGAACGCTCTCTCCATATAAGAGCAGCATTGTTGGGACTTAAGTAGTAACAAATCTTTTATTTTCTTTTGTAGAATATTTGTAAACGTCGTGAACGACAATATCTCAAAAAAAAAAAAAAAAACCCTGTTTCACAGGAAGGTTTTCTTAGGTGAGATTTTTAACGTTTTTTCGCTTGCTGTACGTGATAGAAGTATGGGGTAATTTGGTGGAATATGTCGAGGCCATTACAATGGAATAGAAGTCGTTGGCATTCATTATTCGAGGTGGCGCGACCAGGCACTGTGTCCCGCCCATGTTTGTAGTCGTCACTGATGAACGTGTTACACTTGCGGTGCAATAAAAGTAACTCCTAATCATGTATTTTTTTTGTATCCTTCTAGAACCCCATTCGATCTGAGCCTGTATTATAAACAATTATAAAAAAAAAACTGTGAAAAAAAAAGAAGTGACATAAATTATTAACAACAAAGCAAGCACATCTGTCACGCACTGCTTAAATGCTTGATTAGGCTCCCTTTCCTCTCAGTCATAGTATTGTGGGACAGCAATTAGACACGGCCGGAGCAAGATTTAAAGCTTAAGGATGTTTCTAAAGAACTGGGTTACTACTGTCTGTCAACTTGTATGTCTCATGCTGAACTTCAAAATTCTAAAAAACCTACTGATATAGTAATTGTTATGTCAGGACCAATTTTTATTCTCATAAATATGAGAGCCTCGCAAAATAGCGCATAATGCCTCACTTGGTAAAGGTATTTTTTAACATTACATTGTGAACAGCTCTCTGAACCCGTCTAGTTTAATTAGTGTGCTTTTCCCGACTCCACCTCTTACGGAAATGCTGTCTCTACTAAATGCAGGCTGACAAAAAGAGCGTGAAAAACTGCGCTGGAAATTACAATAGGTGTGCAACCCCTGAGCTTTTTCATTACATAAATGAGTTTCCACGTTGTCAAAAAGCATTTGTTTGTCCTTGTTCGAGAGACGTTTTTGTGCAGTAAAACACTTTTAGTTTTTAACCGACTTCAAAAAAAGGACGAGGTTCTCAATTCGGTTGGTATGTTTTTTTATGTATGTACACCGATTACTCCGAGGTTTCTGGTCCGATTAGTGTAATTCTTTTTTCGTTCGATGCAGTATACTTGCAGTTAGGTCCCATTAAAATTTCATCCAATTTGGTTCAGTACTTTTTATTTTGTGAGCATTTTTATTCATGGATGATGTGATGATTTTTACTTTTTTGAGTGTTTGTTACGCGATTACTCCGCCAATTGTGGACCGATTTTCAAAATTCTTTTTTTGTTGTACGAGGAATAGTTTACTTTAGGGAACACTGCAAGTTTCATCAAAATCGGTTCAGCAGTTTTTGATAGGGAATTTTATTAGCTTATTGTGTACATGAGCGATGTTAATACCAGTGCTAAGGATTACCAAATTCTAGTGCACATGTAAGAAATGATGTATTTGACAAGAATTAGGGTTGAATATTTAAACCAAAAAGAGTAAAATAAAAAACTTTTTAAAAAAAATTTAACCGCCTTCAAAAACAACCACAAAAAAGGGTAAAATAACCTACAAAATAACTTTTCTTTCGGAAGTTGGTGGCATAAAGACAACGAAATAAAAAAAACAAAGCCACCTACTTCCGAAAGAAAAGTTATTTTGTTTTGTAGGTTATTTTACCCTTTTTTGTGGTTGTTTTTGAAGGCGGTTAAATTTTTTTTTTTAAAAAGTTTTGTGATTTTGAAACGGATTTTTGAATGTTAAAAAGCATGTTTTTTGGGTTAAACTGAAGTGTTCTTGAAAGGAAAGTCAATCGAAATGTTCTAAAATGTTATTTGTATTTATAAAAAAGATTAAACGATTTACTACAAAAAAAAGTTAATAATCTGTTGAACACTGTCTTGTCTAAAACAAGTTTCAACTGCAAAATGCCATCTGACATTAATGTAAAGGTCATTATGCAGTTACACTTTATTTAGACAAGTGTACAGATGTTTAATTTGTTGTAGTAAAACGTTAAGTCTTTGATAATTATCATTGTCTGGATTCAAGTTTGCATGATTATGTTGTAAAAAAAGAAAAACTTAAATTTGCTAAGCTAGATGATTTTCTTGAACGCCAGTGCAAACGATGGACATTTTCACACAATGGTAAACGGCAGCGTACACATACATACATACCTATCTACATGCGTCCCAGTTACGCCCCACAAAACCTTTACACGGTACCCAGATTTCAAAGTACTGAATTCAAAAATTTCATGAAAAATGGAATGCACAAGAAAGGTGGAACATTCCATTTATATGAGGGCAATTATTTAGTGTAGTGGAACTAAATAGTGTATTTTCCTTCGTGGATTTGCGACACAATTAAAATTAGTATGGACTGGAAGCTTTGCTAGCAGTACTTAAGTATCTATTTCTATCTATCTTTGTAGTATCAAAAGCCGTTTTGCTTTTGTAAAAGGCGTGAGGGTTTTGCTGTTCGTAAGCGTCAATTAATTAGCTTTGCTTATCTGCAGGAGGCTTTTACGACTAGCTTAAGATAGAAATTAACTGAGGTTTGTATTGCAGTTCGTTAAGTTGTAAAATCATGCCTGCACACTCCATAAAAGAGGGAAATATCACGAGAACGTAACGGTATTAATTTATTAATGAGATAAAATGTCTAAGCCTGTGAAAATCTTCCCTAGTTTCTTAGTTTCTGCTGCTTGAATTATTACTTTTGCTAGTGGCGAAGTGATGAAAAGCCGTTTTCTGGATGGCAATGTCGGCCCATCAAAGCATAAGCCTTGCAAATCGCCTTTCGGCAGGCTGCAGAGCGGGATCTAATGAAAACGCCCATTTATTCCGATGCCCAATTTAATGGAAGGATATCAACCAATCCTGATTGACGATTTAAACATTTTTTTAAATCGTTTTTCAAAATCTTCTTCACTTTAAAGCTTTAAATCCCTTTATTAGAACGATATTTTCAATGGATTCTATCGCTACTTGACTAATAATCAACTAGCCTGCCTAACTAACTTGACCTTTTTTAAACATTTCTTGTCGTTGTAGGATATTTTCCCACGTTTTTTTTTTTTTTTCCCACGTTTTTATACACTCACTTTTCTTGTTTGTTTGTTTATTTGTTTGTCGTTCCGGTTGGACTTTTGCAACTCAATTTTGAGGCACTTTCCGATAAGCTAGCAGGCTGAAATTTTGTACACGCTTTGAGTTCTGATGACAATACATGACTAGCTAAGAAACGTCATAACAAATCCAATATGGCGGCCTCCCCAAGATGGCGGACTGGCTGTTTGAAACCCACCCCCATGATATGGGTATCAAATGAAAGGGTTTGCTGTCAGGAATACGAAAAAAATAGTCACGGGACTTAAATCCAATATGGCGGACGTCCAAGATGGCAGACAGGCTATTTGAAATGCACCCCTGTGATATGGATATCAAATGAAAGGGTTTGCTATCAGGAGTACGAAAAAAATAGTCACGTGACTTAAATCCAATATGGCGGACGTCCAAGATGGAGGACAGGCTTTGAGGCACTTCCCGATAAGCTAGCAGGCTGAAATTTTCAGGGTAGCTTCAAACCCGATGAACAATGATAAAAATAATAAAATAATTAATAGATTTAAAAAATCTAAAAACCCACGTTTTTAAATGTCCTAAAAAGAAGAAAATAACCCTACGGGGCTGAGAGAGGGGCCACTCAAAACGTGGGGGCGTATCTTTGCAAGTTACACCTACGATCTCACGTCATGTAAATATATCCCATAAATAATCCCTTATATTATATACGCCCCCACGTTTTGAGTGGCCCCTCTCTCAGCCCCGTAGGGTTATTTTCTTCTTTTTAGGACATTTAAAAACGTGGGTTTTTAGATTTTTTAAATCTATTAATTTTTTCTTTTTATATCATTCTAGCCTGCTTCCTGCCTTCACTAATTTCGGCCGCAGGGAAGTTACCTTAGTAATACTAGCGAAGGAGGAAGCGGAATGCGGGATGGAGAGGACATCTTCCGTCTCACGCCCTATCCGCCGCAGGAGGATGGGACGCCAGAGGACGCAGGTCGCTGTGTTATTTTTGCGTCTGTGTGGTGGGTGGGTGGAACCCATTCCTTTTCATAAATACGAGGCCTCTGTCCCAGCATTGGGAAAATTATATGTTATTTAACAGTAACAAATATGTTTAGTCTAAAGCTGGAGCACTTCTTACCCAAAATTTATTTCAATAGAGAACTACATAAACCGATTTATTATTCAGTAATCTACTTCCAAGTTCCAGAACCAAAATTATAATGTAATTGCCCAACAACACGCCGTAAATGCTTTAAGACGAAGTTTGTAGGCCTTAGTGCTAGGTCAGAACATCGGCCAACAGTTAAGTTTGTTATTTCGTCGTTGTTCAAGTAGTTTAAAGTTTACCTGAAGCTTAATTAAATTATAATATCGGTGTAAACTGAGGCCTGAAGATTCAAGAGTCTGTTTCGGCCTTGAAAACCGGTTTTAAGTTTTGAGGTTTTGTCCCGAAGGACCACGTTTAAAGAAAAGGGCCATTGAGAACAGTTAGTTCTTTTGCCAGAAGAGTTAACATCTGCCTATTCCCAACTGTATTGGGGTCCAATCGATCCAACTGAATATTATACCTTACCTCCTTTACTCAGTCACTAGATTCATACACGAGAATTTTTCCGTGTTTAATAAATAAATCAACCGGTCAATCTGATAACACAATTACTGATTTTAATTATGTATATCACTGTGTACATACTAAAAGGGTATCAAGAACTAGAGTAACATTTCGTAAATTCGAACGATTTTATAGTTGAAAGTAGGTACTCTTTCGAACATAAAAGTTTATTTAATTTAATTGATTTACGTTTGCCACATTAAGAGGGCTTATTCTGAAAGTTGGCAACGTCGCAAATAGTTGTCAAATATTTACAAGTTTTAATTAATTTAGCAATGTTACTGTATGGAAATAAGAAATATAGCTCTGTAGTGCACTAAAACATTGTTATAGGAATGCAATTAAATCACTGAACTTGATGTTGTAACCGTTTCAAGTATAAAAAAGCATTTGGAAGGTTTCCAAATACGTTTTTTACATCTAAAACTATATATTCGGTGTTACGATATTAATTATTGCATTCCTTTTTCAATGTTTTAGTGCACTACAGAGCAATATTTCTTATTTACATACAGTAAATTTGCCAAATTAATTACGACTCACTAATCTTCAGAATGATCAGACACAAGGGCGTCGCCAGCTTATGACTAAGGGGGGGGGGGGGGGGGCAATGGGGAAAAATAATGGTCGCCGCCGATACGGCGGTGCTCTGCCCAATCGGGGCACTCCTGCACCGTATGCTCCTACCTCCCGAAAGTTCTGTGTCCGGTGAGGACCAGCGTCAGGCGGTTGGTCAGAGTCAGGACGCCGAGACGCCCATCCAGCCGCTCCTCAAAGAGGGGTCTTACCGCCGCGGTTGCGGCGTGCCCGGACCTAGGTTAATTGCAACAGTCGCTTCCTCCATACTGCCCTGAGATCGCGCCGAAGCTCTTCCTGCCGCGCCTCGACTTGTCAAGGCAGCAGGGTTTCGCCCCGGTGATGTGCCTCCACGTGCCACTTATAGACGCGCTGGTGGGGTCGTCGCTCGCCTCCAGATCCCAGGGCAGCAATCCGGCAAGGAGGTTGGCCGATTCGGCGGCGATCGTGCGGTATCCTCGGATCATTCGGATAACCATGACCCTCTGGCATGCGTCCAGCTTTGCTGATCGCGTCTGCATACTCAGGATTCTAATATCAATGTATAAAACTTCGCAAGCCCTCGACAGCACAATATCGGACATTTTTTCTCAATTAGTATTTTTTAATTTTTTTTTTCGTGGTAAAATCATCAAATGAGTCCCTTCCGCTCACTGTCAATCCTCAATTAGTATTGGAAGTTACATTATCCCGAGCGTATATTTAAATCGCGCATCCCCTCGAAGGAAAAAGGAATTAGTGCTGGAAAGGGCTAGGCGGAATCAAATTGTGCAGTTCCATCGCACACTCTCCGATAGGTTACCGATTAATATAGACAGGCTGATATCTCAGCGTCTAAATGTGTTTGTTTTGCTTTCACGTCTAATCCGCTAAAGCCATTTTGATTACTGTTGATGTTGTTGTACATAAATAGATAGGACCTTTTTGAAAATTGTTTCTATTTTGCGTAAGAATGAAAAGTGTTGATAATTATGTAACCACCTCTGGAATTTTGGGGTATTTAAAGGTAGGTTCACCTTGCTTCATTAACTGTGACATATTATTTAAAAAAACCGGCCAAGTGCGAGTTGGACTCGCGTGAAGAGGGTTCAGTACGATGTTACCTATCACGTTTTTTTAAATCTGACCCAAATTGATACACAAAATATTGAGTGTTTTACCATGTTATTTTAATATCATGGTCTTCTTAAAGGTTTTCCTATAATCTATAAGTAGAAAACTAATTTCTGTATTTTTTTTCAAAATTTTAGGTTCAGTAGTTTCGGAGATAAGGGGGGGAATGGTCAAATTTCGTCTAATTTCTTGAATAACTTGGAAACTATTTATTTTAAAATTACAAAAAAAATACATTTAAGATTTTCTCAACAAAGCCTTTTATTTGATATGTCACACGATGCAGTTTTCAATTTTATTTTTTTTATTTTCCCCTTCCCCCCCAAAAATTACCTCCCACATACAGATTTCATCTATTCACGTCACACCTCTGTCAAAGAAATTGATATGTGTACCAAATTTCAACTTAATCGGTCTAGAAGAATCGGAGATAATTGACTGTAAGCGACAGACAGACGGACACACGAGTGATCCTATAAGGGTCCGGTTTTGTATTCGGACGTACGGAACCCTAAAAAACACATAAAAATCCAAAAAACATTAAATTCAAGTAGCGAAATAAAATTCCATAACACACAATAAAAAAAAAATCACTATCATGCGAAATTAAGGATAAAAGCAATGAAATATTACTTGCCGGAAGACGCTGGATGCAGGTCGCTTCCAACCGGTATATGTGGAGATCTAAAGGGGAGGCCTATGTTCAGCAGTGGACGTCCTATGGTTGAGCTGATGATGATGATGATGATTACTTGGTTTAATGTAACAAAAATAATTTAAATTAAATTTTTCATATTGAATTGATAAAGAACATGCAAAACTATAAAAGATACAAATAATTACATTATAATGAAGACAATATGGCAGGTAATGCATAAAACTCAACAAAATAATAATAGTTATTATGCTGATTGGACCACTCGTTACTTTTTTGATAAGTTCCGTGTGTTTTTTTCTTAAGTGACTGAATTGCCAAAGAAACATTTTGATTTTGTTTTGTTTCTAACGATTACTATTTGGGAGACAATTCACTTTGTTTTTCCTTGTATTCAATGTGGAATACCTGAAATTGAAGAATCAATGCATTCGCGTGTTTAGCCTACAATTCAGCATAAACCTCGACCAATATTGGAGAGAATGAAATTCCCATCGTCCGCAATTCTTGTCCAACCGTCCATTCACGACTTTCTCTTGTGACTGACCTTAACCAAAAACGTGCATATCATTTAGATATTATTTTCCTTCATTTTATATTTTTTTTATTTCTTTTCTTTTATCCTCAAAGTTTAAGACAGCTTTCAAAACAAACCGGTCGACCGCAAGTTTTCAATACTCAAAAAACAGTTTCTCTTTTCAATAAGGCCCCGAATCACGTCTGTCCCGATTCCTGAAATACGTGGATGAACTGCTAAAATGCGAAGTACTCGAAATGTTAAAAAGTTGTTTCTTTAAAACCCAACAGAATAACTTGAGGGCGAAATATCGGCCTATCTTGTTATATGATTAATGGACTGGAAACGTTTCTAGTCTCTTTTATATTGTTGGTAAATGGAGATTAATAATCGTGCGACAACAATGATAGTAAATCTTGGTACCATTTGCTATAGAACTTTTTGTTTTCCCATTATAAAGATAAGTTTTTGCCTATGCTCTAACTTTTATTGGTATTCTGAATTATGACTGTCTGAACATTTATCTTTATAAATGACATAGTGTCGTATGTTTTTCTGGATTTTGTTGTAATTGATTAATTAAAGTACGTCCAACGTCAATGTCATCAACGTCTTTAGGGTTAATTATTTTATTTTTAGGGTTAATTATTTTATTTCGCTCATCATCCGATAACAACTAGATCCGGGTCAACGGTTTGTTATGTACCACACGTGTCTCACGGAGCTGTCAGCAAACCAACGAGTCCCAATGAGGCTAAATATCTGCCAAGGTCGGCGAAGACCGCCCGTAGGGCACGGTGGATCACATGATGGATATCTGCCTGGCTTGCCTCACGGAGTCCTTATTGGATGAATTTGCGTACCACATAAAATAGTCTAAATTATTATCTTGGATATACTCAAAAGTCTCAAAGGGTTTTCTTTTCAGAAGACTACCTACAGTTGGTTTGGTTTGAGCGAGGTAATTTTAAATTAATTCATGAGTTTTCCGCTCATGTTGGTAGCTCGAGATGAGGGGCTCTTAGAATTTAACTGCTTTCAATTTATTTTAGTTGAGAAGAATGCCTTGAAACGGACTGAATAACTAAGTGAGGTTTTTAAGCACGAAAGTAAGTTTTTCTTGCACTATTTTGTAAGCAAAAAGAAAATGTCGTCATAAAATTGTCTTAAAAGTTCTAATTTTCTAGCCCAACTATTGTTTTTAATTGATAGACCTGTTGTACCGAAGAATATCGTGATAATCAAAAAATTCAGATGGAACCTAAATTCCAAATATTCTCTAAGACATCTTCAAAATAGTTACGAAAAGGATAGAAAAAATCCATTTTTGGAAAGGTAGAGTTAAAGACAGAGAAAGAAAGAAGATATATTTGGGATATTGGATGATTCTTACGAATTTAACTCGCACGAAATGTGCGAATCGCCATCCGTATCAAAATTTATTGAAGACCGGCTAAGTGTCACATAGTTAGCATCACACCTTTTAGTTCTGAAGAGTTATTTAAAGGTTAATAGCAGTGTTGCAATGGCCTAGTTGGTAAGGCGTCTGGAGTACTTATCCAGAAGACGCGGGTTCGAATCTCACTTGCAACTGAATTTTTCTTTCCTCAAAAATCATCTTTAGGTTAATAGCAATCCCGCATTTCACCAATTACCATTTTTATCCGAGTTCAAAAAAGGATAAAGAATTTCAATTCAACTGCATGTGTTTAGTCCATGTGGGCTGGGCACATACAGTTTATAGTATAGTTTGATTATTAATTCGAGTCAGTAAAATGACAAGTGCAACTGTCACTGATACAAACAAAATGAAACAAACCTGAACATTGGAAATGTCATTTTACTGACTCGAATTAATAATCAAACTTTAGTACAGTTACATGGTACAGTTATAAACTGGGTACATACGTTGGTACATGGGGTCTACTTTCTAAGCCCGTCAACGAAAATACAGGCACGTACTTGAAACTTTTGTGTGAACCCCATTAGTTCTGAATTCATAAGTTCTGACAACATATTTTTTTTTTTTTTTTGTTGAGGCAGGAGTGGGAAATCCCCACGGACACCTCGGCTGTCTCACCATCTCACAGAGACCGTGAGACAGTCGAGGTAGTGCGGGACTCGAACCCGCTAAAACCCACTCCTGCCCTGCCAGTGTCCCTCTGCTATAAGCTTGCAGAGACCTTAGGTTTCTGGGATCTGCAGCTTCTTTGCGTTTTTGTTTGTTGTCGGCCGAAGAGACCATGCTATGTGGTTTCCGATCTTAAAGTTTTATTTCTCATCGTCTATAATATCTTATTTTATCTTAATTTTTATTAAGCTTTTGTTGTTTTATTTAGTTTACTTTCTTGTTTCGGTTTTTTATAAATATTTCCTAAAAATTTTAACTATTTAGTTTTGTACTTTAATTTCTTTACCCTATTGACATTTAACTATTTTACGCTTTTTGTTATTACCCATATTTTTCGGCTTCTATTTGACTGCCCGCTGTTACTTTTGTCTTGTGTCGTCCTTCCAGCTGTCAATATCCGCAGTATATACTTCAATATATGAGTCGGATTTGTACGACTTTTGGGACAGGCACAAAGCAGCCACCAGTCAAACAGGAGTTCCAACTCGACACAACTCGGCGATTCAGTCAGATTTTGCCCCCTGCACAACACAATTCCCGACACTTTCCCACGAATGTGACCGCAATTAATGCTTGTTTCAGGGCCAACCCTGATGACTCGCTCCGTGCGTCTGCTTTTTTGAGGTGCCGAGTTGGTCTTTTCTCTATACGCGGTAGTGGGGGCATCGACGCCTTTAGCAATAAGATATTGCAGCTCTCGCGAATGCGTCCCACTTACGACGTACTGGGCACTCGCTACTAAAAGCATTGTGCGAGTGTTCCCCCCGCTTGGCTCTAGTGCAGTTTACGCACACCGCTGCTGTACCGACCTGTTTTTCCGGGCAGTCCACTCCAAGGTGCGGGCCGCCACAGTGACTGCACAGATCGGCAGGCTCCGTGCACAGGCGTTTACCGTGCCCGTAAGCCAGGCAGCGGGTGCACTGCACCAGAGGCGTCTGGTCTTCGACGCGCACCCTCTGGAGGTCAATCCGAAGCTTGCCTCCTTCGAGTGCCCGCCCCCAGATCGCGGGGGACACACTCAACACAATGCTATTTACATGAGGGTTTCTGCTTTTCTTTCGGTATCGGACACACATTCGCTGGTCCTCGTCCCCGAGGCCGTGAAAGATCTCCCGGTTCTGGTTCCTAAGGGCTTGAAGCACTTCGTCGTCGCTGTGGACCGAAAGCACGTCCCTAAGAACCAGAAGCGGGTCCTGATTCTTCACCTCCTCGACGACGAGGTTCTCTCCAGCCTCACAAAGCCGCTTTCGGAGTTTTGCCCTCTCCTCCGTTGTCTCGCACCCCAGTATCACCTTTCTGTCCTTGGCTTTTCGGACTCTATCCACCCGTACCCAGCCTTCCTTTGCGTCCACTGCTTTCCTGACTTTCTCGAGGATCTCGTCCCCCGTTTCCATCTCGACTGTCGAGGAGACAATCACCGAGTGCAGCGCCGTTCGCTCCGGGACGTGCGCCCCAGTATGGCTCTTTATGTGGGCTGCTACACCCGCGTAGGTTGTCTCCCCCACATTCATCCTGCTGGTCAGACTGTCTCGGAGTGAGTCCAATTTCTTGGAGTTGTCTTTTAGCTCCGAGATATGCTCCTTGATGGCGTTTAGGAGCTCAGTCTGACCAGTATGAACGTTACTCGAAACGGGGTCCGGACTATGGTTGGCAGTAGAGGCAAGTACCGGTATGACCGTAGAGGTGGAGGGAGCCCGGTCAAGCTCCGACTCTTTAACAAGCTCAAAGAGCCTGTTTATATAATTTTTTGCGAGCTAGACGCACGTGCGGGGTATCGTCGGATCGGGCTCCGCGCGGGCTAGCCGAATATGTAATAAAATTAATGACGACAAGAGACAAAATTTTGAGTTTTGGCCGAAAAATGAGTTTTTTAAGTGAAAATTGGTGTTTTTCACCCCCACTCCGGAACTCGGGCCACGGATCGCGGACCTGATCACGGGATTAATTGAGGGCGGTTGCTGAGACTAATATAGAATTTAAACGGTTGAAATTGGTCGAAAAATGGCGTTGTAAATGAATTAAATATGCTGAAATTTTGAGAAAATGCAAAATTCGGTTAAGGGTTGATTTTTAGGGGTTGCGATTTGTGTCAAACGATAGGCGTCCGCCTTTTTAGGTCTAATTAGCTGAAAACAGCTTCAAAATCGCACCTATGACAAAGAAGTTATCGATTCTGACAACATATTAGGAGACGGGACAACCACCACAATCTTATGATAAACTGGTAGAATAGCCCGAAGCATCGCTCGAAGCTACGGGTTTCGTGCTTAGATAGTAGTAGGTTTCCCAATACTCTATGGCTGTAATGGAGAGACTGATAGAATAACCCAATAACACTGCCCTATACTAACCGAACCCAGAACTAAATCAACGAGGCTCTTAACAATGAATATCCAACAATGTTTCTATGCTTATTACGTATTATGTCTCCAATACCCAATCAGAATACAAGATTCCTATTCAATAGTAATCCAACACTGACGTTGAGGTATGGCGTGCATCGATCACAGCATTCGAAACCATTACGTCCAAACATGACACCGGCTGTCACACAGCCTGAATGTACTTGCTCAAGTAAATCATAGTACATTATAGTACAAGTTGGAACAACATTTGGTGTTGTATACACACCAACTGTTGTTCCAACCTGAGGCCTTATCATGAGTTTTCATTTATTGTGACGTAAAGTAAACTGGAACTTTGACATTTAACTTCAAGTAAAAATTAGTTCCTTCTTCATACACCAGAGGCGCTGTCCATTTTTCCATATAAGAAACGCTGTAAATACTGGAAAGACGTTTTAAAGTAAAATAGTGAAAACTCGTGATAAGGGCTCTGTACTATAATTTAGCATGATTGTATGTAGAATAGGAATAGGCTATTTTACTAAGGATATTAAATTTCAATTATTCCTGAAGTTAAATTATCAAAAAATATTTGACTCGTATTTTTCCTTTGTTATGTAAACGAAAATTGATGAAGAGACGATGACCTACGATCGACCATCTAAAGCTATTGTCAAACAGACAGGCGAAGCGGATGCGATCCGAATCCTGTCATAAAAAAAAGCGAAAGTCTATGTGACAGGCTTCAAACAATTCCATACATTACAAACAAAAACGCTTCGCTTCGCGGTCGCTTCGCCTGTCTGTTTGACAATAGCATAAATGACGGTCGATTTCCGTACTTCTAAAACAATCGAAAAATCGCCCCATAGTAGGACATTTACACTGGCCAATTTTTTTGGTCGATTTGCCTGTTCATAGCCTTTCGGCCTGCGATACGTCTCACCATCAAAGGTTTTAGACTCATCATCATCATCATCAGCCTATAAATGTTCCCACTGCTGGGACACAGGCCTCCTCTCCGTGAGAGGGCGTGGGCCATAATCTACCACGCGGGCCCAGTGCGGATTGGTAGATGTCACATGTCTTCGAATTTTTGGTTCTAGGACATGCCGGTTTCCTCACGATGTTTGCCTTCACTGTTTTGAGAGCAGTGGTGTTGAAATAAATTACTCAAAGTAATGCGCCTGACGGGGTTCGAACCCACGACCTACACCTCGTAAGTCGAGGCCGATACCACTGGGCCACCACCGCTCTAGACTGTTTTAGACTGTTAACTTTAAATTTAAAGTTAACAGTCTAAAACAGTCTAGAGCGGTGGTGGTGGGGGTGGTGGTATTTGGTATCAATTGATACCAAATTCATTAAAATTACGCCATTATTTGAGGAGCTAATCCCGGATCAATTCCAAGTAAGTGATTCCATACTTTGCTCGATAATGTAGTACTTTATTTATGTGCGTGAGTTTTCTATTCATACCTTCTATATACCTACCTGCCACAAGAATTCGTTCATGTCAAGGAAGGTGTCAAAACCTTCCATAAACTTATTAAAGATTAAGCTTCAACTAACTTCAAGAATCGAGGAACCACAAAAAGTTAAATTGCCTAAGTTTTAATTTACTGAACTCTATAACTCCTTTTACCGCTTTTCTTGTTATGATGATATTAATATAAACGTAATATACCATTGTGCCATTGTGGATAAAGTATAGATTTGTAAAAAAAATGGTCAAAATGAAAAGTGAAGTAAGACTATGTTGTACAATCATGGGGTCGCGGGAGTGTCTTAAGAGGTAACCGCGACCCTAGAAAATAAGGGGCAATTTAAAGAACATGGTGGTCCAGATGAAAACTAAATAAATAAATAATAACAAAGATAAGACACGGAAATTCTCAACATTTACCGATAGTTAATAACAACCTCGTTGGCCACAATCATGTACGCAAGGTATTAAGTAATAATTATTATTTATTATTTTTTTTCAACTCATAAACATACCAAACCATATTTCTCATTTAAATTATTTTGTTTTCAGTTTCATTGTAATAATGTCTGTTTACAAGCCCATTGTATTTAATAAAACCTTTGTTAGGTAAAATTGCTCGCTATTCCCGACCCGTAAATTCTCTAAAGGGTCATAAAACTCATAAACCCAACTTTCAGGCTCATTAGAAATGTATTAAAGTGCTCTTGATGACACCGACAACCCCCTTCATTCTCTTCAGTTAATTAGAGTTTTTCCTTTAACGAATAAACGAAAAATTCCGCGTTTTAACGTAACTTTTTGCGTTAAGTTCAAGGTCGCTTGTCGCGCTGAAATGGGCCGGTTTAACTTAGGAACGGACCAGTAACGAATATTACCTTTATTGACATTAAATCCCAAACTATATTAAATTAATAGTATGAGAGGTCGCTATTGTATTTTGCGTTACTAACCATTGTGTGTTGTATCCTTTTGTATTATGTCAAAATTTCTGCGATCAAGTCCAATGGACCCATGTGATTGGTAGGCCAAATATTTATATTGTAATTTTCTTTTTGCCCATTATTTTTTTTTAGTTTCCCGAATTTTCATTCAAGAAGTTTTAATCTATTTCACTGCCAGGCAAAAAACAATTGATGCGACCTACTTAGTTCGCTATATGATTAGTTTGTAGGAAAAGTTTATAAAAGTAATATTCATTTGTTTTCATTTCACAAAGCAATCAACAAGTGATGATTTGCAGGGATCAATATTGAGCAAGATTGATCACGATATCTAATAGCTTCCCGTGAACAATATCGGAGGCTTTCCGCAATGTCATCGAATGATCATTTGTTTCCGATTCGATATCATTTTGTGATCATACCGGTGTCGAATTTTTGAATAATTTAGTGTATTCATTTCATAGTCGCCGAAGCCCATTTTTCATCAGGGTTTAACAATTTTACAAATGGTAAGATGTAGGTAGATTTATATACAAAAATCCATTTTCAAATAAAAACAACAAATTACAATGTGCTCTCAGGAAAGACTCGCAAAGTAAAAACATGAATAGATAATTCATTTTGGGAATGGTTATGTGATAAAAGATAATATGGAACAATGGCGAGGCTTCAACCCGATGGCGATGAATAAATTAAGTGCTTTTTAATTATTGTTGTTGTGACCTCGTTAAGTTTTTATAATAATTATGCGAGTGATGTTTTTTCCTTGAAATACATTTTCGGAAAATAATTTTCTTAATTTAAAGGTTGAATTATGTTCGAGACAATCAAAGCGTTAATACTCTGAAGTACCTATTCGTGCACCCCGTATGTATCAAGTTGAAACACAGGGTAATGAACTACCTTTGATAATAACATTTTATCAAGCAGAAAGGGAAACGTAATTACCACCAGTACCTACCTACAGTTTACATGAGAATTTTATGTTGGGGAGAATTCTTGCAAATCTTTCAGTTAAAAAATAAATAAAGTAGCCAAAGTAACATTGAAAGGTAGCCAAAGGAAGTATAATCTGAATACGTAAATAACTAAATCTCTAACTCTTAAATTCTTTTTACGGTTGCATCTTATGGAAATATTAAACTTAGATACGTATTACATGTCTGAATATTGAAATGGATTGGATTTCTGTTAAGCAGATCTTTATCGAATAATTTTTATTCCTTTTCATATCTTATTGCCTCGGGCTGCACGTTTCCCTTTGATGTTTTGAGTTACAGGCGAGCTCAAAACTAATATATGGTTAAATAAAATTATTATTGGACGCGTGGGATTGTTAGTAATATTGAGTCGTTGTTTTTCTTTGAATCGAACAAGTAATAAGCAAGAACAAGAATTGAAAACAATAAGAATCGAGGGACGAAGAAAACACAAAAGTAATTTATGAATTATCTCCAATTTAATACACATGGGAAGACAAACGATGATTACGAACAAAGAACATACGTTACGAAAGTAAACTTTGATATTCAGTGGCTAATGGCGAAGTTTCTGCTGAGAAACGAATATCTAATTTCTGAGGAAGCAAAGCTGCCGTAGCACTAGACATGAATATTAAACGTTGAATATCTGCCAAAGTGCAGACATTGTGAAAATTCACTCCGATCGAGAAATCGAAATTCTACGCTTCACTTGCATTTTGTCATTAATATGATTTGAACTCGACATTCAAATAAGGCGAATTTTCTGGAAGGAAATGGATGTATATGACAGGATATGACGTGTTGCTGGCGATATTGAGTTTCGACGGCCATTTATTATGTTGATTTGAAAGCGATTTCCATCTTTCTGTACGATTTAACATTTAGGAATGTTATTGACTGTTGTCGAAGTAAACAATATAAAAATGTGAATTCAAAGTTTCTTTACACATATTTTATTTCCCTCTCGGTTTTTTTTTTACTTTATCATATCCGTTGTTGCGCCTTTTAAACCTAAATTGGGTTTTTAGGAGATTTCCATTACTCTTTCTTTATTTACCTGCCGCTGACACACTTTTAACTCCATTTGCATACCCAACCCTGCTCCTAAAATGTGGAAGTAAAAATAAAAGAAAAAACTGTACTAAGTACGTTGTGAATGTGTGAGTGTTTTCTAGCGGGAACTCGCCAGAGAGAGTTCCATAACATTAGGCGCGGAATCAGGAAAATGCACTCGCTCCCGTCACAACACTAACAAGCAAAAAGTTTTATAAAACAAAATCCCACTCTGGGGCAGGCCATGACAATAATAGATACCCCGTGAGGGTACTCGCCTACTCGGTAAGCTTTAGTGTCTTCACTGCTTTTACAGTTAGTGTAGGCAAATGTTTTACGCAAAGGAACGTGACCTGAATAATACGCAAGTCATCTTCGTCACACGTGTCTCATTTCGCACTTGTCTAGTTATCTGCCAACTTTTAAGTGAGGCGGTAAAGAAAACATTGAGAAACCCTTTTAAACTTTAATTAGAATACCTGCTTCTGTGAACTCGCGAGTTTAATATGACTTGAAAAACAAATTCTTATAATAACTTTCCTGCAAATAAATGCGCAGTTGATTATAATTTGCGAACGTAATGCTATGGTTTCGTTTTGTTTCCTCTTCCTTAATAATATGTAAAGCCTTTATCGGTACGTACATTAAAGTGAATCAAAATCTTAGACAAAACTTCGTCATGATAAGATTTCATTACGGCTCAAGGGTGCGCGCTCACGTTTCAGTAATTTCAATTTCATATGTATGTCGACCCGGATGAATTGAAGTTCTGTATTCATCGATAATTCCCAGAGTATTCTTACAGCTTCGAGTCGATATAAAAGCTTATTTGCAAATCATTTTGTTTACTTCGACATATTCAAGGATTTCATTCAAATGGGAATGCGAAAAACATGACCTATAAAACTCGTGTAAGATAAATTAGGACGTCTAATAAGATTTATGCCTAAACCGTTTCTTATAATTTATGATTATGCTATTTTATAGCCATCGTATAGGGTTCAGACTTGAGGTGTCACATCAAATGTTGACTGAACGCAAATAAGACTCAAATTCTTAAATTCGGAATTTTTAAGTAGGCACTCATAATCAGAAAATGTTTCATAGTTATAAAACTGTTACAAGAAAATTACATAGTTATATTGCACAGGGAATATTATTTTCTCTTGTCTTCAAGCCAGGTCCTTTACTCTATTCTATGTATTATATATTATATAATACATAGAATAGAGTATTATATATTATTATAAAATGTAATAATATTATATGACGACGTCAGCGACGGCGGAGCGATAGGACGTCATCATCTCGGTTCGGTGGTGAAGGATCCATTTCGTAGGTGTCGTTGAAGTATAATATAATATAATATATAATATATATAATAATATAATATTCCACAACTATCACACAACGCCATCTAGTCCCAAGCTAAGCAGAGCTTGTGTTATGGGTACTAGGCGACTGATAAACATACTTATATATTTCTAAATACATACATATTATAGATAAATAACACCCAGACACAGAACAAATGATCGTGCTCATCACACAAACATTTGTCCTGGGTGGGAATCGAACCCACGACCTCCGGCATAGCAGTCAGGGTCACTAACCACTAGACCAACAGGCCTGTCAAAGTTGTCAAAGTTGTCAAAGTTGAAGTATAGCACGAATAACACGATACGTTAATATAACCTCACTTTTGTTCACAATCACTTAATTCACAATATTATTTGATAACATTTTAGTCAGGCAAACCGACAGTTTCGTTTTAGAGATGTGACTTGGTCCGCGTCTCGATGCAAACTGAGCGTTCGACAATCCCCACTTCCCAAAACGACTCTGTCCACGTGCCGCCATTACAAAATAACGTCACAGCGTTTGCCCCACTACTACACTAATCAATTGAGCAACTTTTATTAAAAACAATATTGCTATTCACGACACGGCCAACCTGACGAGTTACACGTCCTCGTGTGTATCTGTAACATGATAACCAACTTTGAGGCATTTTTGAGAACTCGGCCAACCTGACCGTAACGCGTTATCACAATAGCTACACTCTAATCAAAAACTTCAGGATAATTTAACAACTTAAACACAAAAGGTTCCTCCAAGTCTCATAATTATCAAATCTCAAAAGGAAAACACAACACTCATGGCCCGGCTGCTACAAGCAGCCAGTGTCAATACATAATTGGCACCAGTATCGTCATCACCTCATGTGATACGACCAACACTTCATCGAGTCCGCGACTCTGAGGTCATAATATGACCATACAAATATTGTCCTTCAAAACTCTATTAGTCCCCACCGCACCACTAGCTGCCCATCGCGCTCTGAACAACTCCACAGTGACATGCAGTGACGACTACAGACTAGTGCGTGCGGCGCGACCAATTAGCTATGGTACACGTACACCACTGGCTGCCCATTGCGCTCTGAACAACTCCACAGTGAGTTGCAGTTACGACTACAGACTAGTGCGTGCACTGGGACCAAAAAAACTATGGTATGTGTTCTATTTACTGGTTGAGACACCCTCCTCACCATCTTCTACATAAACCAAATCTAAGCCATCTGGTAGACTACTTGGAGGAATCTTTTGGACGCGATCGTGGGCGTACTTATAAGTTCTATTATCAGTCAAAGATTTCAGCAGGTAACGATCACCATCTAAGTAATTCTACAATTTTAAATAGTCAAGATTGTAACTTGGCCTTTGTAGAGTCAAAAGGTTTCTTGTCATAGGCAGAAGCTTTCTCCATGTTCAGCCAACTTCCTCTTCTACAAAAAAAAAAAACTTGTACACCCTTTGCAATTGTATCATTGCAATACAAGAAACTAATCATCAAAAAGCAGGAATCAAATTCGTGGCCTATGGCTAACACTAACCCCACCAACAAACCTCTGTTTGTTCCACACCGTTCACCATGAACGCACTATACGCGACCTCCGCCAGTGCCATCCGCACACCGCGCTTTCATGGACACCGGGATGTCAATAAGATACGGATTACGGCTACGAAATGGCTACTGGTATGGTCTGACCAGCCGACTAAGATTCCACACTATCATCCAAGTCAACATCTTCTACTTCAAAAATGGTACTTGACCCTCAGGCATTCTCCGCAATCCATCAAGTGCACGCTTAGGTCTCTAATACTCTCAATGATCCGCGATCGATTCAGTTTGGTTACGTTCTTTTTGTTGAAGTAACATAGGTAAAGAAACTCTTACCAGATACCCTTTTTACACGTTGAAGACAGCATGGCTCTCGTAAACCTTGAAGAGAATCCTCACTCACCATGGTCACACGTTATACCGTCAGCTTACCTGCTCGGAGAAAATCTTCATGCACTCGTACAAGAGCGACACAGGACTGATTTTCTTGTTTCTTGAGAATGTCTAGAAATATTTCTTCCGCTTCCCGTAAGCCATAAATGAATCTCAGCGATGTCCATAATGAGGCTCTTCATCATTTGCAGTCATAATATTAATGGGTCTAGCAGCCTCACCGATCAGCAGCTCAAGAGGACTAGCTTTCGTGACTCTACTTACAGCGCAGTTGAGAGCAAGCTGAACATCAGGCAACGCATCTTGCCACGAACGATTGTTTGTCTCCTCAGCAGTGAGCATGTTTTCTGAGCGTGCTCATTACTCGCTCAACCTCACAAGAAGCAATAAAAGGATACCTAAAGATCTTAATTCAGTCAGTAGTCATCTGAACAGTCAAACCATGTTCTAGAATCTCACGTCCAATCATAATAGTATAACGTGGAAAATAATTAGGCAATACATGGAAACAAATTTCAATACTAATGTCATGGATCTCTACCAAATCCAAAATCTGTATCATAGAGTTAACGGAAGTCTGCCCTATCCCAGTCATAGTCACAGTCTCATCAATCCACTTTCCTTCAAATTTACAGGCCACAGATTCTTTAATTAAAGAACACTCGGCACCAGAGTCGTAACGAATTGAAAATTGCTCACCGGATAGGGTCCCAGTCGACGCGTTCAGGAGGCATAGGTCAAACCTCTTTTCATTAACAGGCTTTGATGACCCGGAGTCGGCGCTGCTCCTCTCATTGCGCCGTGGCAGGTAAAACACTTCGGGAGCTTCACAGCACTAATCCGCGCTTTGTACCGCTTTTCAGGGACATCGCGGCCATCGCTAGGTAGCTTTCTCTTCTTAGAAGAAACCACTTGCAGCTTTTGTTGTAGCTGGCCACGTGTCTTGCAATAAAGTTGCTTGAAATCGATTCACGTCATCACAGGAAACGACACGGTAGATAGCCAGGTAGAAGCTCCTGCCTTCAAGGCGCGGCTTATAGCAACAGTCAATCACATCTCTGCAGTCGTCACCCAAGCACGTGCATCCACATCTTGTTTTTCAGGATCGAAATCCGGTAAACGAAAGCCATGTGACGACGTAGTAGGTGTTTTCACGGCCTGAATCAGTGTCAGAAAATCGCGAGTTTGTTGTTCCAACAAACGCATCCAATTTTCGTCGCTACCGACTTTATTTCGAACACGTGGGTCGTCGTGGTCTAATCCCACTTCTGATGACGACGTCAGCGACGGCGGAGCGATAGGACGTCATCATCTCGGTTCGGTGGTCAAGGATCCATTTCGTAGGTGTCGTTGAAGTATAGCACGAATAACACGATACGTTAATATAACCTCACTTTTGTTCACAATCACTTAATTCACAATATTATTTGATAACATTTTAGTCAGGCAAACCGACAGTTTCGTTTTAGAGATGTGACTTGGTCCGCGTCTCGATGCAAACTGAGCGTTCGACAATCCCCACTTCCCAAAACGACTCTGTCCACGTGCCGCCATTACAAAATAACGTCACAGCGTTTGCCCCACTACTACACTAATCAATTGAGCAACTTTTATTAAAAACAATGTTGCTATTCACGACATAATATATATATAAAATAGAATATTATTATAAAATGCTTCAATAAATTGACTTTCACACTGGTTTTAACTTCGATTAATTTTGTATACCAATCGTTTGTTTTGTAGGCAAGAATTTAAATTATTGGTAATCGATGAAAATTATAATTAATTCACTAAAATTACAGTTCAGCTGTTTTTACGTGTTAGAGTAACTAGCATGGGTACTGTAACAGAGAGGTGTTTCACCTCTTCTGTTTTCTCAATCTCTTCCCTTTTTGCTCTATTTATTTTTGAATTTAAATTTCGAATACTTACGTTGCGTCATTGCGTCACCTTCAACATTCATCCATCTAAACATATTACATACATACATTATTATTAGTGAGATATCTATATTAGTAATTATCAACAGGTTCACAAATAATAAGTTTTAATTAAAAAACCTTCATGGCAAAAACAATTAGGTCTTTATTTCATTGGCCACAAAACATAATATAGTCAGAGCAAATCGTCGGACATATCGACATTGGATGGACTCGCAATTTCCACCAGGGCTACCCGGAAATGAAAGACGGCTATCACTAACCATCTCGATGCACTGCCAGACGCATTATTCAAAACTTTTGGGACTGCGGGTTTAAAACGGCCACTTTGCAATATCCCTAATGATTCACTTCGTGAATTTCCAGCAACGTCTTTTAGCAATTCTTTTATATTCAATGGCACAAGTATAATTGCATGTCATATCTGAACATAGAGTCCGTGCCATCACTTAAGACCACTCTACTCGTAGATGTGGCAATTTAATGGAATTACATATACACACACTGTGTAATTCCATTGAAAAGTGTAGTGCTTCGAATTTTCTGCACGTCATGAGTTCACCTTTCCTAGCCAAATGTCAAATAAAATCGTTAAACTCCATTATTTATACGTTCCTTGATGACAGCAACCGTTTAAGACAGTCCGGTGATCCCAGGTTCTGTCCTGGTCCTGGTTCTAATTTTGAGACCTAAAGTTTTATCGTCTACTGATATTCTATCGTTGTCGTTCTAACGTCATTCCAAGGAAGCTGAAAAATTAACTCCAAATCATAACAGAATTAGCCTACTGGCTAATTCTGTTATGATTTGGAGTTAATTTTTACTAATGGACTATATTTCCTTCCCTGTTAATTATATCCTTGACCTCGCAAGTTTGTTTCTTCTAATCACAATATATCACTCTAGGCGAACTTACTACCCTAGTACCTATGTATTATCCAAATAAACGGTCATCTATAACCCGAATTTCTCCTAAGTATAATAATAATTAAACTCCTAGGTAAGTTCATAGAACTTACGTCATAAATAATGAAACTTGGATGATTCCATATAGGAACAAAACAACATTAAATCAAAGATTGTGTGAAGTACTTTCAGTTATTCATTCCCAGTTTGTTATCTGGATAAAGTTACTTTAAGTAAATATATAAATCCTATCTTGGTTCGCCGGGATAATGGTTTTATGAACTAAAATAACAGAAAGAAGGTACTAATTAGTCTGTTTGAAAGTGCAGTCGAAAAGCCATGGACAGAAACCAGACTGTCTACTTACTTACACAGAACTGTGACTGAATCTTCAGAGCAATTAAATTGGGTCCCTTACCTGTAATTTGTCCTTGATGCTTAGAAAAAAAGGAAAATAAAGGATGTTATTGTTATTAACCTCACCAGAAAATATGTTTTTGTAAATAATAATTCACTAGTTTACAAAAAAAAATTTTTTTTTGTCCTTGAAATGAAACATATTTTATTTATGTAAGCTATAGACGGTAATTTAAAAAAATATTTTTTTAATTTTAATAGCACGTCACAATTCTGAGATATAGAGGTCTTTGTTTTTTATGTACCTGCAATCATTTATACACCTTTATCGTTCTATTTTGTAAATAACTGTGTGACTCAAAATCTTATTTTTATTTAAAAAATTCATCTAGAGTGTGTAGACTACATCCAAATTGGTTTTGTTATGTTTGGGGGGAAAATTTTCAATTAAACCGTGTTTTCCTTGAAAAAAATCCATTGCAAGAAGCCTATTTACATTATTTTGAAGTTCCGGTGTCAAATCAAGATAAAAATGAAAGACGACGCTTTGAGACGTTAGAAATGGATTGAATAATTCGACGCAGTAGGTAAGAACCCCGTTAGCTCGGTCGGAAAGAGCGCCGGATGTACTGAATCCGGAGGTGGCGGGTTCAAATACTGCAGGCGGTTCGCATTTTTCTTTCCAAAGAAAATCTTTAAAAATGAATCTATTCCAGGTACGTTGAACTTTAAAAAAACATATTTAGCCGACCCAAAATAAATAATGTAACCACTGCTTCACATAAGTTGAGCTTGGTGAAGAATTTTACCAAAGCGTTGGATACGTCCAAGTCTGCATTTCAATGACTCTGCTTTGTATTTCCGAATCTTTTTGCAGTTAAATTAAATGAAGGAACATTTGTGGGTCCCCAAATCAGGAGAATATTGGACAATACAATATTTGAGACCCTTTTAATCCAGGCAGAAAAGCAGCAGACGGGACCTCTTTCAGAAAAGTCGTTAACAAATTTTAGGCAGTTAAAAGTGATAATTACAAAGAGATTGCTGAAAATCTTTTGCAAAATTATGATAGTATGGGTGTTAATATGTTACTAAAATTTCATTTTTTGTTTTTGCATTTGGATTTTTTCCAGAAAAACTTGATGGTGTAAATTATGAACATGGTGAGCGATTTCACCAAGATTTAAAATCATTTCTGCAAAATTATCAAGGATTTTGGAACCAAAATATGCTAGGTGACTACTGTTGGTCGGTTGTGAGAGATATAGATAAAAATATGTGAAAGAAGAAGCATAAATTACCGATTTTTAACTGTCTATTCATTATTTAGATGTAGTTTTTAGTACAAAATTTCTGAATGAATATTTGAAAAACCTGACGTGCTGGATTTTATTCAACATTTTTTCCGAAATGTAGATATCTAAAGTAACGTAACCGTATATATTTCATTTCAAGAACAAAAATCGTGTAAACTAGTGTAATAGTAATACGATAATTTGTTTACAAGTAATAAAATATTTTGGCTAAAGTTAAGGTTCCCCGGACAGTAACGACTTTTCGAGAAAACAATTCTTAGGTCACACCAGACACGCATCCTTCCACTACATAATGCATATTCTTCCCAGAATTTCCAACAATATCCTTACATTATTGGTTCAACAATTCTATTAAACACCAGAAATTCAATTTAGTCAGTTCAGACAGATTTCGTGCTTCAGTTTGTGCATCATTCGGGCAGATTCGGGCAGTTTGCCGCATATCTAGGTCTAGCTGAGCTGGGAAGCAATCTAGATATTGCACACTGTGGAATAATAGTTGCAGGATTGCCCAGTCTTAGTTTGTGCTACAAGATCTTAGGGTCAGCTCATACCGAGACGCGATGCGGCGTGACATGAAGCAACGATACTGCGAATGTGTATCTTTTCGTGTAGTAAATAAAGTTATTTATTTATTTATTTAAACTTTCACGTACAATTGTGGTACATAAGGCGGACTTAATGCCGCAAGGCATTATCTACCAGTCAACCTTTGGGTCAAATGGAGAAACAGCTGGAATAGGTGCAACAGTACAATACGAAATATTAAAACTACTACTTACATCTAACTGTACTACATACTACTATTACTATACTATATATGAAAATATATACATTATATTAAATATACCTATATATATAAATAAATATATGATAATGATAAATTAATTATACTACAGAAGTACTTAAATATAAATAAAATATATATTTTAAATGGATATATAATATGACATGATGACGACTATATTATTATCAATAATAGGAAACCTAAGGAACAAGTGTTTTCAAAAAGTATTCTCGAACTTGTCGTTTAAAAGAAAATTTACTCGGAGCTTTTTTAATGTCAAGGGAAGCGCATTCCAGAGTTTAATTGCCGTAACCACGAAGGAATTGGAAATAAAACCTGTACGGTGAGAAGGTATCTGAAGGAGCAAATTTTCAGCAGCACGAAGGTTACGATCGTGCGAGCTACCAAGGATCTGAAAGGAACTTTTTAAATAATTAGGAGCACAAGGATCGTTCATAATGGAGAAAAGCAAGCAGAGTGATCTGAGGGATCTTCTCTGGCGGATAGGTAGCCATTTAAGCTGAGAACGGTAGCTGGAAATGTGATCATATTTTCGAAGTCCAAATACAAAGCGGATACAGTTATTCAGAAGTCGATCCAATTTGTTAAGAAGATTTTGGGATACATCAGAGTAACAAACATCCGCATAATCAATAATAGGGAGCACAAGAGCCTGGACAAGCAGTAGTTTAGTGCTAGATGGAAGAAAGTGCTTAAATCTATAGAGAGATCGCAGTGTGGCAGAAACGTTCCGACTTACCAAATTGACTTGCTTTTCCCAGCTAAGTCGGTCGTCGATATGTAAACCCAAATCCTTAACGTGAGGAGATAACGGAATGATTGTGTTATTAAATGTTATAGGTACAAGACCATGAATATTGAGGCTACAGTTATATAGTTAGATTTTGAGTAGCTCTATTTAAATGTGCGCGCAGCGTCGCGTCTAGGTGTGACAAGTCACACATTAAGGGTCAACACTGGTTTGATTTACGTGGTTTTAATAGATTTTGGGTTGGCTTTTGAAAGATTGGTGAGACGCATTTTATTAGAGCAGTGGTGGCCCAGTGGTTTCCGTGGGTTCAGTAGTTTCGACCACGACTTACGAGTTGTAGTAGGTCGTGGATTCAAACCCAGCTAGGCGCATTACTTTGTGTTATTTATGTCATCATCGCTGCTCTCAAAACTGTGAAGGAAAGCATTGTGATGAAACCGTCATATTGTCCTAAAACCAAAAATTCGAAGACATTTGTGATAATATCTACCAATCCGCAATGGGCCCACGTGGTGAATTACGGCAAATTCCCTCTTACAAAGAGGAGGCCTGTGTCTTAGCAGTGGGAATGTTTATAGGCTGATGATGATAATGATTTTATTAGAAGGTGTTTTAATTATTTTCTTAACGAGAGAATATAACTAATTTTTAGCTCAACAAGTTCAGTTAGCTTCAAGTTATCTTTCTAATTATTTGTAACTACACACAGCTAATTAAAAATTTAACTTGGTGATTTGCTAATTGAAAGTAGATAATTATAACATTAAGTACTTGTTTAATTAAAATGTTTCTGTATTAACTTCAAACTTAGTAAAAATATCATTAGGTACCTACTTCACTTCAGTAACTTATTCAAATTTCCATATAAACCCGCGGAAATGCTAAAAGAAAAAGCAACAAAAAATAAATGACTCGATTCCTCTTTGATTGCTTATAAATTCATTGATAGGCGGATAGGGTAACCAGGCAATGAAAAATCTCATTTGAATTTTAATTGATTTACGATGGAAATGAATCTGGGGGAGCATCAATTGTGTGGATATGGATTACTGGTGCATGCAATTGAAAATAAAAACAAGGGAAGGGAAGAATTGTTATTAAAACAGTTTCCGTTACTATTTTTCTGCGTTAGTCATTTTTTAGGACCAATGCAAAAAGATTCGTGTCAGAACTGTAATAACTTATCAATCTGTTTGATTAGTGGTGAATAAAGAAATTGAATACTAATATGGATGAATTAGACTTCGTACAAGGACCCGTGGTGCGTCGGGCGGAGCAGGCCGCTCGAAACACAAACTTACGGCGATATGGAGAGCATTCAATATGAAGCGGATTTACACGCGTTTGTGTGATTTCTGGCAGAGGAGACGCCGTGATGGACGCCGCGAACACCATATGGGATAAATAAATGTAGCCGAGCAGCACGCTCCGCCCGACGCGACGCAACGTGTGTCGCTGAACGCGTCCTGAAAGTAAAAAGAAGACAAAAGAATCGTTTGATGTACTGTGTGAAGAATAATATGGCTAGAAAAGAGGTGACTGTTGAAGAACGAGTATCATACTAGATGCGCCGGCGCATTCATTTGATAAATTGAGCAGCTGAATGATATTATGTTTTTTTTGCACCGTTATTTTTAAACGGATGGACTTCAACGCGGCGTTTTTATTATTAGGAAACAAATTAGCAAAAGATTAACTGCCGAGGTATTTACGTCTTTTATTGTATCCGAGGCTTTACAGGAGCTTTACTATTTCAAACACAAAGCGCAAACGACACTGACATTTGCTGATAATTTCACCCACCCATACTTCTCAAAACAGAACAGAGGAGTAATGCTGTTTGGCGGCTGAAAATAGCTTCCTATAAAATCATAGATATAGGTATTAAAGAAGGAGATATGGCGTGGAATTCAAAATGTATAGAAATCCGATGAAGCCACAATTGCCCCTCCATAACGCTAATATTGCGCACACAATTCTGTCAAAACAATACTACGAACAATTGCTCACACGCGCCATCGATAACTCAGTCATTTAAATATAAACCTAATTCTTTACACTACAGCGTACTTTTTCCGTATAATTTACTCACACAAACAATTATCATTGTGTGTTGTCGCGACACGGGGGGCGGATACGACTCTCCCGCTCAAATACAACGGACGCACCATGCGACATTACGGCTTGGTGAGGTATCGTTATGTCAGTTTTACATTGCTTGTCAAGTCACTCAGTGATAGACTAAGGTGGTTGTAAAAGAGCAATGTATTTAATGCAAAAACAATACAGTCGGAGTATATAGGAAAACAAGAATAAAGTAGTACAAGTGATAGCTGAGCGAAACGCTCAACACCACGGCTTCACCGACACGCCCCCTTGCCACTTCTCAAATAGACTATAGTATAAAGGCAAAAGAATTGATTTTTTGTTTATATCAAATCAACGCAAGAATTAAAAAAACAATTCTTAAAATCTTTCTCGCATAAAAACGAAAAGTAGCATGGCTATACATTATTTTTAAACAATAACCGGTGCGTGGCCGGGGCTGAGTATTTATATCTGAGATCGTAAAATTGAATTTTATTGCTCTAGCTAGTTCACCTCATTACTAACTTGTGTAGTTGATGTTAATAACCGATTAAATCGGTTGTCTGTCTCGTGTGGTCCCCTTAAGCCAAAGGATTATGCCTGCTCAATTTATATCGTATCCATATGGCTATTTATTAATATTTGTAATAATCGGTTTACCAAAATATCTTATTTGATGCTGATTAATACCCAGAATTATCGTGATTAATTTATTGAAGCGTTTTTCTGTGTTAAATTAATAGTTATAATAATTATTCTATTGTATTAAGCAAGAATAATATCAATTAAACCTAATTGATAATATTCTTGCTTAATACTATTATCATAAACTATGAATAGCCTATTAATTCAATATTGGAGTGTTTACATAATACGAGTATATTAATAAAGTACGCAAGAGGTTGGTAAGTACTTATTATATTATGATTACTAGGTTTTAATAATATCAGCCCATAATTTGTTATTTCAGAACACATTTGGATAGGGTGGCGATCTCTGAAAGTTTATATTAACATAATTATTCTAAAAAAAACGATTGGGGTTTCGAAAAGAGTACATATTAATAAACCAAAATTGCACCACTGTTTAACAGTCTTTATGGGCCAGTCAAGAGATATCTGATCAGGCTTGATCAGTCAATTTCCTGGGCAACATAATGCTCCTAGAATCCTCTGGATGTTGAAGTCGTATAGGCAGTCTCTCAATGGAAAATACTGCATAAATTGCAAGCAACAACAGAATAAATAAGTGAAGTGTTACCTACATGACATAAATTAGGTGGGTTGTTTTAAATTTGCCACAAAGTTAATTCGCTACGAAAAAAAATCTGCAAAATTAGCCACAGTTTCTTTTTAAATTAATTTTGTTTAGTGTGAATCCAACACAAAACTACAGATAACGAGGACACAACGTGGAATCTGAACAGAAAGTACTATGCTAAACTACTATATAGAACAGGATCTCGGAGGTGTTGGTGCCGCCCGCCGTCTTCAGTAAAAATTATGTGAAATGAAGATCTCAATCTAGCCGTTAATTAACTTTCACATGAGGTTTTAAAAAAATGTGGCAAATTAACTTTGTGACAAATTTATTCCTTGACAAGACTGGTTGCCGGACTTTATCAAGAGTACAAACTTCGCCAAACTCCTGTTCAGTTGTACAAACAATATAAAACAAAAAGTATTTGGTTCCATGTGGGAACTCCATGGCGTGTCTATTAAGAGAGAACCACAGAAAATATGTTGTCCACTACATTCTTGCTGAACTAAGCCCAAATACTTTGTAAACACCCTGGACTTTGGCAATGTATGAAAAAAGGGGTTCTTGTATAAAAACATTTTTTACTTTATTGTCCACCAAAGTAAGCTTCAAGTTTTGTTTCAGGAAACTGTAAATCTTTTTATTTATTCTGACGGGTTGTTTTTCTTCTATTCTGGGAAAAAAATATTAATGTTTTCTTTATAACTGCTATTCAAAGAAAAGGTCACCTTTTAATGTAAAATAGTATACATACATGGGTCTCACTATCGCCCACACATAACATAGGTAATGTTATATCTAAGATCGCGTGTTCACAATTCTATGAAGTCTTCCAAATCTGTTAGCTAGTAATCAGACAGCCGATTTTAATCGGTCATTGACATAAACTATTATATAAAGTAAAAGTAAAGTGGTGAATTTAAACAATACTAGCACTCAGCCCCGGCCATGCACGGTTTTAAAATAATGCATAGCCACTACTTGCTGATAATTTAATTTTTTGTGGGAGAAACCATATCTACAAAAACTCTATTCTTTTCTCTTAATAATATACCAAGCTACTATCAGCTGCGAAACAGCATTACCTCCGTTCTGTTTTGAGGAGTACGGGTGGTTCAAGTAGATGGCAGTGTTGTTTGATCTTTGTCCCCAAAAAAGAAAAGCACCTGAAAAGCCTCGGATTTAATATAATTATAAAAACACGTAAATAACATATTCGGCAGTTAATGAAAAAAACTCTAATGACACGACCTCGAGGCAGACGAGCGTCCCCCCTCACCCACGCCGCAGTAGTAGATTAGACGCCCACGGCGACGGACGTCGCAAGGCGATCGCCGGCCACCGTAGGTGCGGGCATGCGAGCGGCGAGTAATGGGCGACTCGCTGTCCGACCATGGACCATGCCCGGGTCGACGGCGCGTTGTGTTCCACGCGCGCCTCAAAGAGCGTCAGCATAATGACGGGGCCCCCCTCTAGAGGGCCAAAGCCTGCCGGGGTCGCGGGACACACGTATACCGCGACCCCGGTATACACAGGGCTACTGAAGGACACCGTGGATTTTAGTCAGTACAAGTCTGACAGTCCCGCCCGCCTTGCCCTGGGTGGGAGAACGCATTTGATGATTTTACCACGATAAAAAAAAAAATACACGACCTGGGAATTGACCCCGAGCCTCAAGCTCAGTAGTTGCGATTACGGCCACAAGACGAAGAAGGCAGTTTTAAAGCAATAGAATAGATATAATAATAGAAGTACGTTATAATTGAAAACGCTTTTCAAAACAAGGGATGATCTAAAGCTTAAGACCTTTTTACTCCTCAAATAAAGACCCCAAAGATCTTCAACGAAACAATTAAATCAAAAACTGGAACATCACAATTATAACCTACAATTTTCCTTTACAATTTTGAATGATAAATATTTAATACTAAGTGCTAAGTTGATTCCAATTACGTAAATTGAAAACTTAGTACTTCTTGAGAACGTCTGCTAAAGTTCGTAAGTTCGTATCCTAGATCTAACTTTCAGGAAGTTGGGCGATTAAGCTGATAATAAGTTTCACAGATCTGATTGTGTAGATAAAAATGGGAACAAAACTTGGGTTTTACTACTTTTATCTTTTTTGTTTTATTTGGCTTATCTTAAACAGAAGCTGGTTAATAGCCAGTTTTATTTTACCTTTACTTTTTGTTTTTTATTTTCATTTATTACTTTTTTTTCTATCGGTACTTGTTTTTTTAGGCTACAACACACTGCTACATCAAACCTTTTTTTTCTAATTTAGGTCTCAAAGCTATTTAGTTATAAAAATTGATAAGTATCTTAAATAAATAATGTCATTAAAACTGTGACCGCAAAATTACCTGTACACTTTATATTGTGCGTGAGATGTACTTAGTATACAACGAAAATAAGAACGGTACTGTAATGGTGATATTTTGACGTAAGGCACACTTTTCTAACATCGACACGCTCTTAAATAAATAATTAACTATCACATGAAAAACACAATTAATGAAAATTAATTAGCACAAACCGTTTTTTGGCTAAACGTAATTTATTATAAGTGACAGTTGGAAGCTATTAACGGTTTAGTTCTTTTTAGAGTCACATGGTATTCTTTGGGACGTTTCTACAAAGCAAAGAAAGCTGTCAAAAACCAAAGCAAAGAAAAAAAATTGTTTTGTTGCACAAACCACGTAACATCACATTGTCTTGTCCCAGCACTAGCCGTCACATAACATGCTGAATAGCGACACTTTAAAGATGTGAAGCTATTGTAGTATGGCTTGTAGTTGTTTCACGGGGGAGGCTGCATTGTGTAGTCAGGCAAACGTCACTAGCACGTCCTGTTTCCGGTAGGCTGCGCTTCAAAACTGCGCTATTCTCACCGTATACTTGGATAGGGCTGTGATTATGATGTTGAGTTCTCTTTAAATAGGGGGAAGTGATTTGAATAGGTCAATCGATGTGACGTAGTTTCATGGAATACATGTTTTTCTTTTTGAAAATATATGAAATGATCGTTGTGTTTGTGGTTGTGACCAGACTTTTTTTTTTTTATCGTGGTAAAATCATCAAATGAGTCCTCCCACCCCGGGCATAGGGAGGGACTGTCAGACTTGTACTGACTAAAATCCACGGTGTCCTTCAATAGCCCTTTATATTCCGGGGTCACGGTAATGAGATAAGTCCCGCGACCCTGGCAGGCTTCGGCCCTCTAGAGGGGGCCCCGTCATCTTGCTGACGCTCTTTGAGGCGCGCGTGGAACACAACGCGCCGTCGACCCGGGCATGGTCCATGGTCGGGCAGCGAGTTGCCCTTTACTCGCCGCCCGCATGCCCGCGCCTACGGTGGCCGGAGATCGTCTTGCGACGTCCGTCGCCGTGGGTGTCCACCACTGCGGGTGGGGCGGAGGGAGGACATTGTCCTCTCCCTCACGCGGCCCGCCTCCTCCTTCGCGAGCATGACTGCTTCGCAGAAGGAGGCGACCGCTTCCCACTCCGTCTCGCCCCGCAGCATGGCCGCAACCAATGCCGGGCGCGAGAGGTCTCCGCCTATGAGAGGTCTCCGCCTAGTTGTGACCAGACTTTACTTTACTATAAACGTGATATAATTAGTGTATTAAGGGATGAAAAGACCCAAAAGGATCATCTTCTAATTAAATGAAATAAAGTTAATTTGTTAGAGACCCGGTTCCCGAACTAGTTTTTCCCTATTGGTTGGAACGTGCCAAAACTTTGAAAAGCGACGCAAGTGGATAGTTCCAATTCTTGAAAAGGAAAAAATAAACTTCTTTCTGGTGTACGTTATTTTGGTCGTTTACTTCAAATCCTTGTAGGTTGTTGGGTCAAAAATGATTAAAGGTCAATTTATTGCATTCATGATTAAAATTAAAACTTGTTTGTTTATCATCTATGTCCTCTAAACTATGGATTTGATTGTGATAAAACTTTTGTGAGTTATTTTGTGTTACGTGTCGATGTTGTTAAAATATGATCCATCCCACAAAATCAAGTACCTAAGTAGGTACCTCAGTACCTAATGCAAAAATTCAATAAATTTAACCAAAAAAATATATTTTTTATTGATTTTTTGTGTTGATTTGGCCTAATTTTCACAAAAGGGTTGTTTTTTTTGTAACAGGCCTTTGCATGAACTTTTATTTTTCAAAGTATTTCAATAACCCTGTGCCTGTTGTTTGTTTACTTTTTCGCAATTACGTTGTTTGAACAGGATACAACTTTTTTTTACTTTATTATTGCTCAAGCTAAATATGAATCGTTAAAATACCCCTTTTGGTGAATAAGGACACAGGGAGTGAGTCAAAAATAAAATAATTAAATAATTCTGAAGAAATTCGATGCCTGTTTTGATAAATAAAGCGTTTTAAACGCTGAAAGTTATCATGAGAACTAAAAGAACAGTATATTTATTATTTTTTAGTCTTACATATTTTGCCACTGTTGCAAGTGCCTAATCATAAATTGATGATGATTATCATGGTAAATGGTATTCCACGTGCGCCTCAAATAGCTGTCACCAAATTGATAGGGTCCGATATGGCCAAGCACCTGATGGGTGGTTATTACGGCCCTAGTATAAGGGGTGTTTTAGTCAGTTAAGTCTGAGTGTCTAGGGGTGCTAAGACAGGAAACCTCCACGTGCGCCCGTGGACTGGAGTTCCCTCTCGGATACGTCCGGGGGGAAGACCAGTTTTTCGGGCCGGTGCGCCCTGGGATGCGGGCAAAAACTCTCCTTAGGCACTGTGTGCCTAAGGGGTTTCTTTGCCCGTATGCAAATAGCCTGTCGGGTGGACGCTCCAACGCGTGTCCCTCTGAACAGCAGAGGGCACAGCGGCGGAGCGGGCTTGCGGACGGTGAGTAATGGGTATGCTCGCCGTCCGAAGGACCAAGCCCGGGTCGGTGGCGCGTCGTGTTTCACGCGTCACCGACGGGGCCCCTTATGGGGCCAAATGCCTGCCGGGGTCGCGGATTTTTCTTAATCCAGGATACCGTGGCCCCGGAACGTAAAGGGCATCCGACGGAACACGGGTGGATTTTAGTCAGTAAGAGTCTGACTCATTTGATGATTTTGCCACCCTAAAAAAAAAAAAAAAAAAAAAAAAAAAAAAAAAAAAAAAAAAAAAAAAAAAAAAAAAAAAGTCTGAGTGTCTAAACACACTATTTGCCGAAGTTAAGCGACCGAAGTTCGGCGGCTGATTTCACGTTCCGACGTATTTGGCTGATATGACACACCATAAGTGCCGAACTTACGCGGCAGAAGTTCGGCGCGTGCGGCTCCCTGCTGCTCCCCGCCCACGGATCTTCGTCGGTAATCGAACCGAACTTCGGTCGCGTATAATGTGTGGTCACAGAATAAGTTGCCGCTGAACTTACGCCCGACCGAAGTTACGCTGTACGCTATGAAGGGACGTAATTTCGGCATAGTGTGTCGTCAGTAATTCAAATAGCATTGCAGGCGTAATTGTACCGAACTTCGGTCGCGTAACTTCGGCATAGTGTGTTTAGACACTGACAATCCCTTCCGCTACAACCGGAGAGGGAGAACTAAATTTAAAGAAGACAAAAAAAACGAATATGAGAATCGCCTTATTGTTTTAATCTTCTCCGTGAAGCTACTATTATTATATGAAGAATTGTTCGATTTCTAAAAACCGAGTTTAAAATAGAACAATTTCTATTCAAAGAATCTCAACAAAACTACAGTGATTCAAAAGTATTTGGTTTTAAAGAATGTTGTTGAAGCTAAAGTTTATTTCGTGTGACTGCTTTGAGCCGCGTGTAAGTTCAGTTAAGATTCGACGGCTAACACGATACAAAGAGTACTGTTTCTTTGGTTTAAAAGTTTTCACAACCTTTTCCAGTTGTGGGCACACTAGTACTTGTAGTTTTAGAAAATAAGGAGTAATTACTTAAGTTTCAACCTCTTTAGCTAGCTGCTCTGAAGCAGCGGTATTGGGTAGAGAGCTAACTAAGCAATTGTTACAAATTAACTCAACTAAAATTGGAAACAATCTAGAATGTATGTTGTAATTAAAAAAAAAATGTCGGGTGTTATAAATTAATTCATGAAATACGATATTGGAGTACTACTATCTAAGCACGATACCCGTAGCTTCGGTCAAAGTTTTGAGCGTTTGCTACTTTTTTACTTTGTTTTACTTTTTTATCACTTACGGACACTTATGTCCGTAAGTGATAAAGAGAGATAATGATCAAAAAACAAAAAAAAAAATGTAAAATTCAAGAATGACCTTCTTTTTTATCGTGGTAAAATCATCAAATGAGTCCTCCCACCCAGGGCAGGGCGGGAGGGACTGTCAGACTTGTACCTACTGACTAAAATCCACGGTGTCCTTCATTAGCCCTTTACGTTCCAGGGTCACGGTAATGGTATAAGTCCCGCGACCCCGGCAGGCTTTGGCCCTCTAGAGGGGGGGCCGTCATTATGCTGACGCTCTTTGAGGCGCGCGTGGAACACAACGCGCCGTCGTCGTCGCGTCGACCCGGCCAAGGTCCATGGTCGGGCCGCGAGTTGCCCATTACTCGCCGCCCGCATAACCGCGCGTAGAATGACCTTAACTAATTAAGCCCATTTTTTTGGCAAAAGCATAATAATATATTCCTCCAAGAAAACAGTAACAGGACAATGCAAGGACAATCAAGTTTTCTTTAATTTCCTGCTAGGAATTACTTCTGTCACACTTTTCTTTCCAATACCACGTAACAAATAGAAAAACCTTTATTAAAAACTATTTCTATGTAGCACGTATTTGTAATATACATTAGAATGGACACACCGAAGTTTGTTTGCCTCTGGAATTGGTCCGGAAATAAAAACTGTATGTGGAACGTTGCACAACGCCCGTCTACGTGTACCGCATACGGACAAATATTGGTCACTTTTGAATTATACCTTTTTCACTGTCCGTATATTTTTGTGATTTTATGATTAGGTAATAATTATGATGGTTATTATATTAGTGTTTCCTAGACAAAATGGGTTTCAATTATCTGAGGTTCTTCGATTGATGACAGTAATTTTTGTGCTAGATCGAACCAAGTTCTGGATGGCTTACGCAAATAATGAAGATTTAAGTTACATTTTTCCTGAAACAGGTTTAGAATGCAACATTAAAGTTAAGGGTACAATGAAATTTAATAACTCTTATATGGACGAATGAGCCAGAAAACACAATATTTTACCGTTGCATATGCTAGCATTTTTTTTTTTGGTAAAATTATCAAATGAGTTGTCCCACCCAGCGCAGGACGGGAGGGAATATTAGACTTGTACTGAAGAAAATCCACGGTGATCCATCAATAGCCCAGGATCTCGGTTACCTGATGAGATAGTGACGTCTCTGCGTGCGTAACATTACGCACCGTAGACAACGGTTTTCACGCCAAGCTTAAGGAGGTGCTCCGCTGGTTTTCATAGTAGGTCTTCTCTGGTTACTTCTACAACTGTGCAATGGCGCCTTTTGTATTGCTCAATAAAATTCTCAAATAAATACTTCATAAATTACAACATAAAGGCCAATTATTGAATCTTAAAAAATGCATCTGAGCGGTAGAAAAATAGTCCAATATAATGCATTCAATCATAAACAGTCTTGACTTAATTAATTATTAAAAATAATCCAACTCATATCTTTCCACACCATTCCTCGTGCCGTTAATTACAAAACGATATTTACGAAGTGTTGATACAATTGCTTGAAAAATATATAATTTTAGTGAGAGGGACATATTTCGCTCGTTACGCGAAACACTGCATTCATAAACGGTTGGCTTTGTTCCAATGCTCTGCACAATTTGTAGGGTCTTCAACACTCTGTGACGAAGCAAAAACGTGACTAAGAGAAGCCTCTTGCGTCAGCAAACTGTTGTTAGAGATGCTTAAGCAGCTTAATTATAGCCAACTAGCATTTGTCAGCGGCCTGACTCGCGTTATGGCTGAAAATTATCATGTAAAAAGACTAATTGACAGCATCAATCTTTAGCATATAATTAGTTCATGAGTTATTCGAAAATTTAAAAAAAAGGATCATTATATGTATATTTTATTTAGCCAATGAAGCGTTAGAGCGCTTTAAAAATTATAATAGATACCACGGCATGACGTATTGTGAATTTTAAAGGCCAAAATACGGGTCAAAACATGTTGAGTAATTTAACTGACTAATTAATTAATTTGTGGACTAGCTTAATATTCTTTTTTAATAATTATAGCCTATGACATTTGACGATTATTTAGCTTCCCGTTTACTAGCCTCATCTTTTTTTTTAATTTCCGGAACTGATAAATCCGATACTGAATGCACAAAAGTCATGGGCTGACAAAATTTAGATCGCCATAGATAAGCTAAGTATAGACGTGAAAGAATTTTCGGAATCGGGTCAGAGGTTACATAGATTACTATCCTATACAACAAAACTTACAAACATACAAAGTCAATCTCCTTTATAATATTAGAATCGATAGCTTTATACGATAAGATGGCTTCGAGAATCTTGAGTACGTATTTCGATTCTGCTGACGTTATAGAAATTGATTCTTATGTTCTCAGCCTTTATAGTAACACTAACAATATCATAAGTATCTTTAGAAATAGCGTAGCAGTATGCTGATATCAAAGCTGTATAGGTATGTATTCCTTAGCAGCAATCTGTTTATTTTTACTAGGAAATTGTTTGATAACAATAAGAATCTTTTTTCCCTCTTTTTTGTAGGAAATTGTTATAAGAATAATTTTATTATGATGACTTAAAGCTAAACTAACAATATCCATTCATCATCAGCCTATAATGTTCCCACTGCTGGGACACAGGCCTCAAATCCATCATTGGGCTATAATCCACCACGCGGGCCCAGTGCGGATTGGTAAATGTCACATGTCTTCGAATTTTTGTTCTAGGAGATGTTGGTTGCCTCACGATGTTTTCCTTCACCGTTTTGAGAGCAGTGGTGATGAAATAAATTACACAAAGTAATGCGCCTAGCTGGGATTAAATGCTGGGTTTAAATATCCATTGATTTACAAAGTTTTAAAGATATTATTCCAAAAATTTCCACTGACAAAATAATCACAAGTGGGGATTGTTAATTTTTTTCCAGACATCCCTACAGGTTAAAGCTGAAATGATTTGGTTTAAAAGCTCTAGGTTATAATAAATAGACTAAAAATATGTTATAAATATTAAACGCATTAACGCATGCGTAGCGAATTTTCAAAGATTTTCTTCGGAAAGAAAAATTCGAACCACACGTCACCTTGATACGTTAGAAATGGAAGGAAGAATTCGCCGCGGCAGGTAAGAACCTCGGTGGGTCGGTTGGAAATGAGCGTCGGATGTACTGAATCCGAAGGTCGCAGGTTCGAATCCTGTCTGTGGTTCGAATAGACTAAAAATTTTTTTTTTTTTTACCCCAATCCTGTAATTATAGGCAGTGGCATATCTGACCTTTACAACCTAGTTAGGCTCTCCTTAACTCAGCATTGCAGGCTTAATAGTATGTTGAGGGATCAAAAACAAAATAAAAAATATACTCACTACATTTTCTATTGAACATGAAGGAAATGTTTCCAGGAAAAATCCTATTTCATTTTTCCGTCTACAGTAAACATGTAGAAAGAAAAATATGAAACAAACGTTGTTACGAATTTTGATTTCCTAGTGTTTACACTAGTCCGTGGTCCGAATTTAATTCTACGCTCGAACGAATATGATATCTCCTGTAAACTGTGAATGTTCGTTCACGCTCAGAATGTTCCTTCCCCAAAATGTCCCTCGGTCTTTGTCACGAAATGTTCCTATGTGTCATTCATAGAGACTTATTAGATAAGTAGTTAAAGTTGTGAAGGCCTAAAATTGATAAACTCTCCTTCCATGCACGAGGTTGTGAGTTCAAACCATCCGTCCCATACATTTTAGTCGCTGTAAGTTTTGTATGGACTGTCCCAAGTAAAACTATAATACCTTGAAACTGATTATTTATTTTTCCAGATTACGACAAAGGTTCCATGGTAGAACTATGTTGTTCAGTTTAGTGGTATCACCATAATCAAAGAGTCAAATTTGAAAATTCTTTAGTAATTGTTCCTCTCCTAATTATCAAAACAAAATTAACTTAATGTGTTTGTTGTATGTACTATCCTACCTCTACCTACTCTTCAAGGAAAATAACGATTTCATGTGAAATTATTAATGAGAAAAAGCTATATTAAATGAATTCCCTTAACAATTCTGTTATAAATACCTACATTGATCCCAGTTATATTATTTTAATACCATATTTTCCGGAAATGTGATGAAGTTAATCAAGAATTACGTTCAAAGGAAACTCGTGCAAGTTCTATTTCTTTGAAGTCTGAAAGGTTGTTTACGTAACAACCTTTCAGACTTCACTCGTTTACATGATTTTAAAAGTAGCATATCGTAATTACACATAAATTGGATTAATATTCAACCAAAGAACTTTTATATAAACGATTACTTCAAAACAAGATGTTAAAAAGATTTTTTTTGGAAATGAATGCAAATATGATACGAATTACAGACTTATATGCATCCAAAGAGATACTTAAAGTAAATGATTTACAAATAAAAATCTTAACTCCAAGTTTCGTTAAACCAAAGTCTGTGTTATCCAAATTTTCCTAACCATCTCTATTTCTGAATTTTATATCTACACGCTGAAAACTACAGCAGTCGTTACTCGTTAGTCGTCCTAAAACCCCTAGATAAAATATAAGAGCCAAGTTACGTAGAAAATACACGAAACTATTTCGAATAAATTGTAAATGTCTGCTGGCCACTTCCCGAGCTTTCGAGGTGCCTAATAAGCCGTTTAAACTACCTTTCAAAAAGAAAAAAAAACTCTATAGGTTCTCATCAGGAGAACGTTGGAGCTCATTTCGTTTCTCATTATTCGAAATCCGAGGTAGTGTGGAGTAGATAAAAAAAATACATGCTGCAATAAATTTAAAAAATGCTCGTATGTCATACTCTTGGGAGGCATAACGTTAAAAATTACGGCAATTTCCAATATGTAACGTATTTCGATGGCAATTTTCTCTAACCTTCGCCGAAGTGGTTTGTAAGGCATCGTGCGTTACGATGTGTCATCAGCGGTGTAGAACGGCCACATATTTATAGCTATACATGGCACATGTGTGGAGCGTGCTTTACCTGTCTCGAGGGAACGAGGGGAAATTGAGTGCGTTCTAAAGATATAACATTGTTTGCTTTTGATTGAGTTTAAAAGCATCTATGCAATTATCGGTATAACTCTACATGTTTGAAAGGAAGTTGGGCAATTAAGTTGGTAAATACGAAAGGCGAAATACAAATGCAGACGGCAAAAAACTGCTTGAATATGAATGTATGCTAGCGACTTAACGACATCGTAACTTTACATAGATTTGGCTGAACTACAAAGGATTTATCCAGGATTAACATAAGTAGAGAACACATAGAGTTTTGCACTTTTTATCTTGTAAATGTAGGAGCGTTTTGCACGCGAGAAATCAAGGGAATCTAAAGTGTATTCACATTTTTGTTTCCAATCGACGTTTTTTGTGTCTACTAAAATGAATATAATTATTATCTTATGTTAGTGTTAATTACTACAAAGATAAAATCGCTCCTTTCTTGACTTCTTTTTACTATTTTTATGTTGTTATGTTGTTGACTATGTTGTGGATCTCATTTTTAATTTTTAAAGCCCAGGTTAAAAAAAAATTATTAAGTAATAACAACAAATAGCAAGCAACTGCGTTCTGTTCATCATTAAGCATGTGCGCGCTTAATTCAGTTTTTTTTTTTATATAATAATATTATCATACTTTCTCTTAGCAGATAGTTTATTTAACCTTCGTTCCTATTTAAAATCATTGTTTTATTTTTTATATTTTGTATTAAGTCCGTTCGCATGGTATTATACTATTTAGTTAAAAAGGGAAACCTATTATTAGCCTTACTAAGCTGTTTTATGTTCATCTGTAATGCATTATTGTATCGCCGTTGGTTTTCTAAATAAATAAAATAAAATAAAATCTCATATCAAGGTCAAGTTGCCTAAGTTGGACCGGTTCGTAATTTGTACCACGTCAAAATCTACCAAACCATAATGTTTAGTTTTTAATTAGCAACATTAAAAAGCAGTGCTTACCAACATAACGCAATGGCAGACATTTTGGATGCAATGACATAACAAAGTGCAGTGTAGTAAACAAAAATAATTATTACGGCGTCGTGATCTTATTTTAAGGCTGTTTACCTAAGGATTTGTTGTCGCAACGGTAAGTACAAAGAAATTATTATCTATGTTTTTGGAAAGTATGCATATTTGTCTATTTTTTGAGAATATAGTTTTATATTTAGCATCTCGAGGTTATGATATCGGCTCGTATAAAAATAAAACTTAGTGGATGCCTTATTTGTACTGGGTAGGGTAATCCTAAAATGTACCGGTACAATTTAGGTGTATGATGGTTCTCCAACACGTTTGTTAACTAGATTGAAATATTTTCAGATGTCTGGAGAGAATAAAAAGTATTATGGACGCAAGATGCAAGCAAATGGTTTCACGAAACATGCGGAGACAACCCTGATATTTGTATAAAATGCTGGAAAAAGAAAAGAGTTGACTAACCTTTTCTTTTCAAATAACTCTTGTCTTTTCTTTCTCAAACCTTATAAAGAATTATAAAGATGTAAAAGTATGTTCCTATATTCAAATCACAAGGCTGATTTTAGTTCATAATTAAAATTAAAGGAAATAAGAGGAACCTTAACTATTATTATTATACAAAAGTTTTATTTTATTCTTGTTGTTGATTCAAACTTTATTTTCAGTACATAAGTTTATTATTAATATTAAAACTTTATGATTAATAATTTTTATATAGATATATAAAGGAAAGGCTGCTTTTAGTTAATAAAAAACACTTGAATGTCAAAGTACAATTTAGGATACCTATGGTACAATTAAGGAAACCGGTTTCCTAAATTGTACTTTCTAAGACTTAATTTTCATGTACTTTTTCATACTTCCTCATTATCTAGTAATAAAAAATGAACACCAATAGAACAACCTTTTTATTTCTAGTATTAGAATTCTCACAAGATTTATAGTTTTTGTGAAAACTTGTAAAGTTCGTTAACTGGTACAATATAGGCAACCTTACCCTAAAAGGTTCGTGTCCCAGCAGTGGGACATTTATAGACATCCAGTCTATAAATGTGACACAGACATGATGAAATAATAATAATAATAATTTAGAGATTGTCGACATGTGGGACGTGGACTCAGCAGTCATTGTACCGATAGTCGTTTCGGTCAATGGACTAATTGCGAAGAGCCTCGACCAACACCTTAAGAGGCTCTCATTGTGCAGTTGGCTCAAGGGCTTGATACAGAAAGCAGTTCTCTTGGACACGGCTCGCATTGTGAGGAGGTTTCTCTCTCTAGAGCCCTAACCACCGGCACCTTGGACCCTGTTCCCGATGCTAGTGGGCCACTATTTTCTATATTTTTAAATGTTTTTAATATTTTTTATATTAATATTTAAAAATGTAAAGAAATATGTGAAAAAATGAATAAAGAGAAATAATAATTTATTTCCAATAACAAGTATTTGTACAATATGGAGGGTACTAAATCTATATGTAACATGTAGGTTAAAACAAATCTGTGGGTGCAGTTTCTCCTAGCTAAGTTGCAGCGCAACCTGTGTTTAGGAGAAACAGTGCCTGCCCCATATTTGGATTTGGAACAATGACATGTTACAATTTACAATAAATGTTAGAGGTATTATTATTATGTAATTTCCAGTTTTTCTACAATAAACTTAAAATAATGAACGACTTAATCTAAATTTGTGTATGTGTGTTTGGATGTATGAGTGTTGTGTTCTTGTGTCTGTTTGTTAGTGTAGTGTATGTTTATGTATGTGTTGTGTATTGAGTAAATGGCGTGCATATTGAAGAGAATTATAATATGTCTTTTTATATTTATCAAGGCAAAATGTCAAAAAGCAAAAGACTGAATCATACCATAAGTCTTTTTTCAAAAAACTCATTCGTTTACAAGTCCGGAAACAAAATTGCAAACAGAATATACATAAGGCACGATGCGGATTTGAGCAAAACTTGTGAATCGTCTCACGTCACTCATGTAGAACAAACCATGTGTCTCGCTCGTTGCTCGACAAGCTTCACGTTTTGTATTTGTCTGCACGGGAGTGCTAGTCTTGTATATCAATATTTATTTTCATATTATAAATAAACTGTTATTCTGATTCATTCGGGATTTTTAAAAAAATACGTAGGGGTGTTATTGACCCGATGTTTGGTAAAAAGGAGCAGGTTCATATTTGTCTGTTTTTGGGTTTGTTTGTAAAATCATCAAATGATGAACTCATTTGGGAGGAGCGGAAGGGACTGTCATACTTTCCTTCAATAACCAGTGGCAGGCATGTACGTTAGTCCAAATGCTTATTTTGTGATGAATTTATCACGAAAAGTATTAAAATGTCTCTGCCAGTTGTTTATTTAACTTTAAAGAAAATAAAATAAATATTTGCTCGAAATATTATTACTCATTTTCCTAGGTCCTAGAGTTGAGTTCACTAGAAGAGCAGTGGTGGCCCAGTGGTATCGGTCCCGACTTACGAGTTGTAGGTCGTGGGTTCGAACCCCGCCAGGCGCATTACTTGGTGTAATTTATTTCATCACCACTGCTCTCAAAACAGTGAAGGAAAACATCGTGAGGAAACCGGCATGTATTAGAACAAAAAACTCGAAGACATGTGACATCTACCAACCCGCGCTGGGCCCGCGTGGTGGATTATGGCCCACTCCCTCTCACAGAGAGGAGGCCTGTGTCCCAGCAGTGGGAATATTATAGGCTGATGATGAAGTTCACTAGTTAGTTTACATATTTATTGAAACTATTTTTTTTTTCAATTAGTTTTTATATTACAATCTAGCCTAAAAAGGCTAATAAGACATTTATATCTAACTTAATTTGCTAACAGTAAACTTATATCTAAAAGTACGTCCATTGCGTTTACTTAGCGTCTGTTAAGGAGAAGTCACTTTGTTGTTGTGTCCATATAAATTGAAACTATTGAATAAAATGTTTTAAAAGTATTAAGCTTTTATTTTCATTGGGTTATATCAACAGAATACAACTGGTTGAACAATTTTTTTTATAATGATTACTTTAATAGATATTGTTCATTCATGCTACTATTTTCTAAAAACGAAATCAATATTCATTTAGTTTACAGGGCGGGTACTAAACAAATTTAGCTTCACAGACGAATAGACATTTAAAGCCCTGTGTGTTGTTACCCGCAGACCGTTTGGTTTTTAAATGTTGTCTCTACCAAGCAAATTAGTGCGGCTATTCACTCGGATAATAATATTCTATTAATTATAATAACATGTTATTAATTTCAATTCCCGATAAAGCCATCACAAATGAATAGCCAATGCACTGATTTTGATTAGAAATAAGTACGCCAGCTTTAAATTATAATCCGGTGTTGTAATAATTTATACAAAAATATATTGTGTTGGACAGAATATTCATCGTAAAGAAGATAAATTATGATTTGTTCTATAGAAAAATCATAATTATATCATAAAATGATTTCTACATGCAATATTCATATGTGAATGATGATGAACTTTTAATTTCTAACACTAAAACCAATTTGATCATCAAACTCAGTGAGAGCATCATTCCTCTTCACAAAATATTCCACTTTGCTTAGCCTGGTCCTCTTATAATAATTACCTGCATCTTCTTGGAGATGAAATGAGTGAGGCTGCTACATATTATCTTGATAGAAATTTGCCTGGGGGACATTCAAAGTACCCCTACAGAATAACCCGGTTAATAACCGACCGGTTGACCTGCAATATGGCTTTAAAACATACTCGTATTTCCACATTTGTATACAAGTTACTTGAATTAAAAAAAATAAAAATAAAACTGTATTCAGGTTTGTTCAAGTTGCATACCATTTTCAACGTGTATACAAGTATCTTGTGTAATAGAAACGCGACCGGAAAGTCATCATATGAAAAGGTGAAAAGAAATCCTAGTTAAAATCTGAGCATAAACCATATCTCAGAACATTATCACATTTGCACGAAACACCAATGAACATAATTCTGTTCAAGCCTGAGATTTAACACTAGGTAAATCTGGCACAGTCTTACTTCATCCTAAAACAACCGGTAAGCTAGTTACAGCCACAGGTGATGTTGTAAAACACTGACTTCTACTCAGTGGCTTTATGCTATAAGCACACTAAAGGATTTGCTAAAAGGAAAATAAAAAGTATAAATACGTACACGAGCTTCACTATTGAGCTGCATGCGTCTCACTAGGCTGCTGCTACTAAAAGAAAGACAAATTAATAAATGTTTATAAATGACGAAAACTAGAGGTGTTTAAATCTGACTTAGATGGGGCTGTGGCTGACCGGTTGACTGTTGTGCTGCTAATTGCGTGTTTTATTCCCGCAGATAGCAAATATTTGTATGGTCTGCATTCAGTTGTTCCGGGTCTGACTGTTTGTTTTTGTGAAATTAAACGCACCCATGATACATCAGAGTACATTAGTGTGGATATTTATAACGGGAAAGACGTGACGATACTCTCGCGCAGGAAATGATTAGTGGCACATACAGTCTTCCGAATCATCGTGATCATCGTCATTCTCCTGTCCATATTCCAATTAATTTACTTCTTCATACTTCGTCATCTCACCTGAAGGTGTAGACCTTGTGTGTCGACAAACGTCAATTGTGTAGTGATTCATACAACACTTATGACCGTAGATTTTCACGGCAAAAAACACATATGAGTACAATAGGCCTAAGTATAGCATCTCACTCACTGTGCTAACAGCTTTAGTGTCATTTACAAATGTATTATAATTTATACTCTGACTTATGTTTTGGATTATATTCGACGTAGCTTTTAGCCCCTGAAGTAGTAAGTTCTACGTCGGGATAATAAGCTTCTTTGCGTTAAAAGCTTAGGAGGTGGGTAAAGGTACTTATGTGAGGATATTCACTGTGTGAAATGGAGTTAGGTAAGTCTGTAATTCTCCAATGAGAACTTAAGTAAATTGAACTCGCGGATTGAACTCATTTTGTATACATATTGTATATAAAGATTATGCTTAGATTATAATCCTTCTAATGCCTTATTGTTGTTTAAATTGGATTAGAATCTTAATCAAAATCTTGGTAGCAATTTCAATTCCCAGATCGTTATAAGTTTTGAGTTTTTTCTGAAGGATTTCATCTGTATTTGTTCTGTCCGGTTTCGATTTCAATTAATGGCAATAATGCTCAATCTTGGATTAGTTACATCGGGGAACCAAACAATTAGTTTATGACCTGTGAAATGAGATGGCTCGTTATAGACCCAATGCTGAAATCTACGCAGAAAAACTCGCGGGTAGAAGCTAGTGTCCTTGTAATACAATTTTCCCCAATGCAAAACAAAGCATTATTGAACTAAAACCCAAAAATACTCAAGGCTACTACAAATCAAAGAGATAGCACTTTTATACGTCTTTGTTTTTATGATACGGAGTCCTTCGCCCTTTATTGTTTTAGTAATATCACGTAAAGATAAATGCGGGTTCCGTACCCGAAGTTCCGCGGAACGTCTTTTTGTGCCTTTGTATAAAATATCTGGATTATCATTCAAAAGAGATTCATTCGGATTTTATAATATCTTCGCTTTATAGGATAAAGTTTTGTGTTCTCTAATAGTGGAAATCTTTTCATACTTATTTGTGTTATGAAAAAAAAAACACAAAAATGCCTCAATATTTAGACTACAAGACTTATTTATTCAAATTACTAGGTAGTTCCTACCTAGATAGATTGTTTCTGTGACTGCATATTTCTTAAATAACTACGTAAATTCGAATTCACAACTCAACTAGTATGACGTTGAGTTTATATATACTCGTCAAAACAAAATAAGGGCCACTTTTTAAATTGCACTTTAAACAAGTATTGCTCTTATTCTGGATACATAATAAATACTAAATATCTTGTTATGGTTTCTTTCAAGTATTAATAATGTTTCTACTGCATAATTGGAAATTCATAACTTTTTTTTTAATTCGATATTTGAAATTACTTAGAATTTACGGTATGGTGTTTTTTAATTTTCAAACTTCTAACGGAGTTTTCTTCAACTTATACAGCAAGCAGGCTATGATGATCTTTCAATCTCATAATGTCATGTATCCGGAGACATATGGACGCAAAAACAGCCACTTGGGGTGTCACCTTAATCCAGGGGGCCCGTAGCCAAAAGAGGTAGGTTTAATGGTGGAATATTCCCAACGAGTGGTTCAAAATGCTTGAAACTGGTCTTAAAAGACGGGTAATATCACCAGACGCCGTGATCAAGGAAGAAAGTAAGTAAGTAAAGTCCAAGAAGACCTTTAAGTTTGTTTAACCGCGCAAATAGAGCGAAAATCTACTGCGCGGACCGTACAAACTCCATTGCGTCGAGCTACAGGCACCCCTATAATTGACTAACTATTCTGAATCAACTCCATAAAGACTAAAAATACTCAAGATGATGCTTCGTTCGCCTCCAGTTAACTGCAGCGTATGGTGCAAATCGTGAAACATTTGCGAAGGAGAAAATTTATTGAACTGTTTTGACTGGGCTCATTGTTTTTTATTGATGACTGGTGGGTTATTTTTTTTCAATAAAAACTGATTCATAAGAGTGTAGAGAAGATCTAAACAACTGGTTTCAGATCCTTGAACTCTTAAAACAGACTGTTCTGGCGAGTTCTGAGTTATGCTCTGGGGCGGTTATCTCTATCACGCAAAACTGAGCTCGCACTTCTTAATGAGGGTGCTGTAACTCCTCAAAATTGCGTAGAATTTGTGATGCAACTCCACGTTATCCCATTCGGACAGCAAGGAATACTTGAGTTCTTCTTGAAGCAGGATAATGCTTGAGCGAACACGACGCGACTAACAGTTCACACATTCCCTTACGCTCGAATTACGATGTTACAGTGGACATCCAGGATTTTTACCTGAGTTCTATTGAGCATTTAAGAGATGAGTTAAAGAAGAGTGAAAAAGAAAGTAAAATTCCCATCAACACGCAGCTGGATCTCTTAAAATGTCTAAAAACTTGCTGGTAGAGTATCCCAAAAGAAAATGTTTGGTATTTAATCCAGATCATTCCACCTCCATAAAATGAGCAGAACAGAGAGAACAGAGTTAAAAGAGAAGCTTAAAAGAACACTTTGGAACATTAAATACGTTATTTTATCGTTTTTTTTTATGTTTTATGTAACTTGATACATTCCTGCAATTCCTCACTTTTCATTCAATTTGGTTTATTTTAACGATTTATTGGAATACATATTTAATTTTTGTGTATTTCCATCTAAAACCATTAATATTAATCAGATTCAGTCATTGTAACTAGTAATATTTAAACATTATTTAATAAATCGATAAAAACCAGGTGGCCCTTATTTTGTTTTGAGTAGTATATATTACTTAAGTATATTAATTTATATTACTTCTTCTTCTTCTTGCCCTTATCCCATTCTACTTGGGGTCGGCGCAACACGTTTTCTTCTTCAATTCTCCCCTATCAGACGTCATAGTATCATTTACTACTTTTTCTTTCCTAACATTCCTTAGACAATCCATCCATCTTTTCTTTGGCCTTCCTCTTCCTCTCCATCCATCAACATTTATACTCATCACTCCCTTAGTCACATGGGTGTCATCCCTCCTCATCATATTAATTTATGTTACTTATCACTTCATTAATCGATAGCCTATATTTTTATGTCAATAACTGATACGATTGAATAATATTATCTAAACTACGTTTTAAAGCTGTCATAGTGTCCAAATTGATACGGAACAAACGGTCAAAACAACCCTAAAATTTAAATTGACAGGGATTTTTCGGCAAGCAATATCAATGTAAATTATAAAGGTGATAATACCATGGACAAAAATCGCCATTGGGAATAAATGTGGTTAAAGAAAAAACCCGCCATACCTAACAATTAAAAACTGAACGACGTAAAACTCAGAGTTAACCACAACTAGGAACTTTTAAAGTATTCAAACGAGACGTCAAAAGTAAAGTCTACGTTGCAAATGTGCAGCAAACCGCAAAGTTCCATAACAAGTAGAACGAGGCACCAAATTACTGGCGCATTTAACTCGGCGTGATTAATGAAACATCGTGAACTTGCCTCTCAGAGGTAATGGGCCCGACAGACCTCCTGACTCTCTGGTTTTACCGTATTACTGTGCATGTGTTAAGGAAATTCTTGAAACTAAGTAGTGGCAGTCATTCCGCAATTATTTAGCTTTGTTAATTTAAACTTTTTAAAAGTTGATGACAGAAGATGGCCGTTGTTGCCGAGTAAGGCCTAGAAAACGCGAAACGACTTAGACGCCTTTATGGAAGATTGGCTACAGAAAACTGCACCAAGGAAAGAATAGAAGGCTATTATGGTAGAAAACCTTTGTCTAGCAGTGAGACTTTTTTTTAGCGTGGTAAAACCATCAAATAAGCCCTCCCACCCCATACTGTCAGACTCGTACTGACTAAAATCCACGGTGTCCTTCAATAGTCCTTTATGTTACGGGGTCGCGGTAATGAGATAAGTCCCGCGACCCCGGCAGGTAGCAGTGAGACTACGACGAAAAAAAAAACTACTACTTACACTTTTATACTAATTACACTTTAGTAATATCATACTTCGTCTACACAACTTATTTTTTAAACGGGATAACCAATTTAATTCTTTTTGTTATAAAAAGCGTTCCAAATATTTCCTTATATGTGTGGGCACTAATACCACCATGTTTGTGTTGTCACTTTACCCGTCCATTCGATGGGTCGTAAATCTTTGAGGATTTACTGCATACGTTCCTGCATGCTGGCGTCTACTTGGCACTTGATGATCGTAATAGTGTCCATAAAGCTACTGAACTGAGAGAATTTTCTTAGAAAAAGAATAAGAGGAAGTCTGCCGGTTAAAAGCAATTTAAATACAGAAAAAGAATTCATCAAGACGGCAATTCGTTCTGAGTACAGAAAAAGAAATAGAAAAACAGTTTTTGTTACCTCTGAGGAAATAGGGTTTCCTGCAGTAATTTCTTTTACACTTGTCAACAATCTAAACGCGTTAAAAATATAATACGTACATTAACATACTTCTAAATATTCATTTAGTAATTTAATTAATTAATTATTATATTATTAATAAATAATTATTAATTTTTAATCGACGAAAAAAAAGGAGGAGGTCTCAATTTGACATGTATATTTTATTTTTATTTTTTATGTATGACCACGCATAACTTTTCCTAACGTGGTCCGATTTCAAAAATTCTTTTTTTTCGTTGGAAAGAGTGTATCTCAAAGTTGGTCCCATTTAAATTTCAAAAGTAAAATCGGCCTCCAAGGGTAGCAAAATGGAATTAATTGTCAATTTTTCTACAGAATTTTCATTTGTGAACCGATTCTGTTGAATTAAAGTTAATATTATGTAGTTCTGAAGACATTACTATATAGCAGAGATGGGAAGAAGATAACATGATGGCGTCACCATCATCAGATCAACTCCAGATCCCTGTTATGTTGTGAAGTCAGTCCCAAGAGTTCCTCAACAGTTAACAACAGCTATATCGTATTAGGGCTCATTTCACTCAGCTTGATGAAAACTTTAGACCCAGCTGAGGTATCACTGCCATCGAGGGTCTGAGGATGGTGACGGAAAGCAGGGGCAAGAGGTCCTCAACAGTTAACAGCACCTATATCGTGTTTGGGATCATTTCACTAGTCTTGATGAAAACTTTAGACCTAGCTGGGGTATAATTGCCATCGAGGGTCTGAGGATGGTGACAGAAGGCAATGGCAAGAGATCATCAACAGTTAACTTTGGTAATCTATGCTTGCTACTACGGAACCCTTCATGGGCGAGTCTAACTCGCACTTGGCCGGTTTTTTTTCTATCTCATGATGTCTTTGTTCAACGTTTTGAAAGCAACGACCGGTGATTGTAATAAAGTACGTAACAACAATTACTTTTCTTAAAGCAAAAACAAAGCAATTATAATTTAAAATTCAATCAGTTATGCGGCTAATGCTAAAAGAAAAAAATATCGAATGGTATGGAGAGGAAAGGTTTCCTATAAATCAGTGTATTCCGGTTAATAAATCAGACAGAAATTCGTGGATTTATTCCTTTAAACGAAGGTATTACGCTAGCTTAGAAGTGGTTTGTACGGGCATTCAACGATCATATTTATTTTAACACTTTATTGCTTTTGATAAAAAATTTTAGATAGATTTTGCTTATGCCTTTTATCGTTATAACCTAGTTGATTCTTGTAATATGTATTTGCTTTAATTTTTTATTTTATTGAAACGCTATTGAAAAGCTTTTTTGAAATAAGTACATATTTTATTCATCTACATTCTCAGAGATGAATAAATAATAATAAAAATCCTAGAATTGTACAAACTAAAAATGTAGATACGCATCCATTTCAGTCCATTTGTAGAATAAATAAATGACGAACCGTATTTCTTTTATCCTCATGTATGTAAGATAATAAAATATTGAAATAGAAATTATTTTATGTTACAACACATAAATAAATAGTCACTACTTAGAGATTGTTTATATTTAGTATTTTAAGACATTTGTAAACTGTGTAACAGTTACTGTGTAAACTGTGTAACAGTTACTGTGTAAACTGTGTAACAGTTTACAAATGTCTTCCACCGACTTCCGAAAGAAAAGTTATTTTAAACTTTTTTGTGTTTGATTTGAAATCGGTTCTTTTTTAAAATAAGTTTTTATTTTACCCTTTTCATTTTAAGTAATTCTTTACAGCAAAAATATGCTTTGCTGGTTTTCTCACTAAAACTGCGGGTTGTTTTGACAAACATAACACAAAATATTTGAAATGAATTCCTACATAATTGTCATATTTCATGATACCCATATTTTTGTGGCCAGCTAAATTTTACGAAAAAAAAGTTTCTAAAATTATAAGTAAAAATAAGCTAATACTCAAATAAGTTCACGAGCCTTCTCCAGTGACATAATAAAGTACGTCAGAAATCATAAATTCGTATATGAAATCATTATTAGGTAATATCTTTCGAACCTATTTATATAGGTATACATCCATGAACGTATCGAAATTTTCACTTGAAACATTTTTCAGGTCACGTATATCTATATTCCCTTTTATGAAGACTAAGACAGACTAAGACATTTTTACGTGATATTTCATTATTTGGCTCCAAATATAGCTCTTTATATCCTCAGGGATTATGGAAGGCGTGCTGTCACGTATACAAATACATGTATCATTTTATATCTTAGAGCATTGTGAGTATTTATAGTCAAAGTTTAATGGATACATTTAGCGATCGTTGCGTTAATTAAGTTCTGTTTGCTAACAATGATCGATGGTGTTGTCTGCGTGATATGTCCATACATTTGTGTAATGATGAAGATTGTATTCGTGTAATAACACTAAAAGCACTAGTTATGGTACACAAATGTTGTTGAATAGCTATCTATTCAAAAACATTGTGTTATTGTGTCCTACCTACATAGGTAGGCCGGTTTTAAAGCATGTACCTATCGTAGGTACATACCTACTATACATGCATACTTTAAAACCGGCCTTAAGTCAATTGCTCAGCTAACCTTAATTGTCATGATGTCAGGACCAGCAAATCTTATTCCCATCTTCCTAGTTCAGCGTGTTGTGCTGGCGCCGCTGCTGCATGTGCTGAAAACTCCAAGCGGCGCAAATACATTGGCTTAGCTAGTAGCTATGTGTTTGAGCCGTTTGGGAATGAAACTCTAGGGCCATGGGGTCCGAGTGCCCACAACATTTTTAAGGACATCGCCAGGCGTTTAGCCGACTCTTCAGGTGACCAGAGGGCTGGCCTATTCCTAGACCAACGAATCGCCTGCCAGCGTTCTGGGCACTGTTCCCGTTGACAGCGATGTGGACGTATTCTTTGACGCCCTTTGAATGTTTTTTTTTTTTTTGTAGGTACATATTACTAGTTAGTTTTTTTATAGTTTGTTCATAATTTTAGTAACAGTATAGTTTAGTAACGAATTAAAAACTAAAAAATAGGTTAAAAGAAAAAAAAAATCTTATTCTTCCGAATTGAATTGATTGGATCCGTGAATGTGGTCTGGTGTATCAGGGTTTCAGATAGACGAGTATTTTTGGGGTTTACCAACTGAATCCACCTCCTAGGGGATTTCCCTGGGCAAGGGCAGCACAAGTTACCTTCAGCCTGCGGTACTAGACTGCTGAGCGATCCTATTGACGCCTATCAAATCTAAGTAGTTTTTACTGTGTTCTGGCGGTTCGCAAGAGTTCCAGTTTTTTCTGAGAGAGATCGTTCCATCTTAGGTCCCATCTTTGTTTTTTTAAGCTATTGCATAGCTTTTATCGCAGGCTCTGAGCGACTGAATCAAAAAAAAATCCAAAAACCTAAGGAAAAAACCTGACACCAAGCATCGTCTAACATCGTTTCAGTTTGGGAGACTTCGGCAATCGTAAAAATATCCGTCATAAAAACAATTTACTTTTTCTTACTGATTCTAAACGGCCAGCTACAAAAGGAGTTTTCACAATGAAACCTACTTATTAAATTCTCCTACAACAAAGAAGTTCTTTAGTACAGTAGTGCACCACAAACATTTAAAATAAATTAAATTCTCGTTAAATATAAAAATAAAGTTATGCAATAGCTTCACCGCGGCAGTCTCCGAGTGCCACATGTATTTTTTTTTCTTAATGCGAAACTCGCGATTGACTATCAGCTCGCCTCATAATAAGTACTGACGTGGTTGAAGGTGAAGCACGCTTGCCTAGAAGTAACCTATTCTCTTTTGTTTTTGGGTTAGATTGAGGGCAATTGAGTTATTAATTAAATAAAATGTGACTGTGTTTATCTTATTTAACCTTACGGATACAGATTTTAGACAACAAAGAATAAATAAACGGAAACAGGAAAAACTGCACAAAAATAACGTGGCCCCTCCGGCCGCCCGTTGACACTGAAAACAGCAAAGCATAATATGAAGGTCTCTGCAAAATTTTAGCAGAGGGACACTGGCAGGGCAGGTGTGGGTTTTAGCGGGTTCGAGTCCGCTGATAGCTGGATAGTCGAGGTGTCCGTGGGGATTTTCCACGCCTGTCTCAACAAAAAAAAAACCTTACGGATACGGTTCTTTCCGTACGGACAGCACGGCTGGCGCAGTGGTTGAGTGATCTACTCCTGCGCAGCGTGTCGCGAGTTCGATACACGCACGAAACAAATATTTTTAATGATCTGCAATTATTTGTAACCAGGGCTGGGTGTTTGTGCATGTGAGTTTCTATGTTTGTAAACACACCCACGACACAGAAGAAAATCCTAGTGTGGGGGCAACGTTTTTTTTTTAAATAGGTTTCTATGACGGTTTAACTTGTACTTAATCGATATCGATTCCTAGAAATGAAAAGCTCACACTTGGAATAGTGTAGGTAGGTACTTGAACATCGCAAAGCCATAATTTATCTGCAACTTGTGACCCCATTCCCAAAGTATTCAACACGGGCACACATACTTGTAAGACGGAATTGTAAGCCATCAGTTATGGGAAATTCTTTCATCCGATTTGGGGGCAGTCGTATGATTGATGATGCTTATGGGTAAAAGCCTCTCATGGATACACTGTCTTCTTTTGAAATCTGTATCGAGTGTTTTTAATACATTTTATATCTTCTTTCTGTAGTATCTCCTACAAAACCTTATAAGAAATAAGAATAATTATGATAGCATTGGTGTTAATTAACCAAATTGTTTTTTTTTAGTTTATTAATATGATTTTCGATAGTTGGAAAAACCAAAAAACACTGGGTATTTGGTGGTTTTTCTGTTCTTCGATTGGAAATTTTATTGATAGGATTCTCATAACACCGATTAATATATATTATTAGTCGGTGCTAGACTTGCCTAGATTTATGTAACTAAGGTACGTTGATTTTTTGTTTGCAAATTATTACTCTATGATTTTAAAAAATTACCTAGTGACATCATAAGTTTTCAAGACATAGTCACTTTCAACAAAATATAGGTACTATAAGTAGAACGGGATGTTTACCATGTTTGTTATTTGTGTAGTGTTGGAAGTACCTACCTACCAGTATCACATAACCGAGAAACCAATAATTTATTTCTTTTGTTTTTTTATCTACACCTTAAAGCTTCCGTCACAAATCGTAAAGATTTTTATGATATTAAGAAAAAATCGATTCGAGCTAGCAGGATTTGAATGCGGTAGCTTAAACCGTCCGGTGTACTGTATCGGAAGGTCGCATGTTCAAGTACTGTCCGCAATCGTTTTTTTCTTTCCTCAAAAATATTTATTTCTATTGTGATCTCGAAACAAGTAACAAATGTGGTAGGTATATAAAAGTAAATACCTACCTTAAATTAATTCAATTATTTACTTCAAATTAAGTACTGCTTAAACAATACTCGTAAATAAAAGTAATAACAATACACAATAATGTTGCTAAGGCAAATATTTCATATAAATTCCAATTTGTACAATCAATTTTTTATTATTTTATTAAAACAATCGAATTAGCAATAAAATTACTTATACACGTAATAGATTTATTAAGATTATTCTGCATAGATTAATTTGTGCATATTTAAAAACACTTACAATAAGATAAGATCTTTGCTAAGACAGGATCAGATGAAAATAATCAAATTAATCCACAGTTAAGCCACTGAATCTCTTTGTTAGATATAAAAGAAAATATATGTGATGACACGTGCAAAGCAAATCAAAATAACACAACAATGTTTTAACAATGTTTTCTGAGAAATTTACATACTTTTTTTTTTAGCGTGGTAAAATCGTCAAACTAATGAGTGCTCCGGACCCAGGGCAGAGCGGGAGCGACTGTCAGACTCGTACTGACTAAAATCCACGGCGTCCTTCAATAGCCCTTTACGTTCTTGGGTCACGGTAATTCGTTAGTCCCGTGACCCCCGCAGGCTTTGGCCCTCTAAAGAGGGGCCCCGTCATAATGCTGAGACTGTTTGAGGCGCGCGTATGGTCGGACATGGTCCATGGTCATTCGCCAATTACTCCTAGTGGCCGGAGATCGTCTGGCGACGTCCGTTGGGAAAATATACATAATAGATAATATTTTTTGATGACACTTTATTTATCCTTTAATTCAGACAATAAGACAAAAACACCATAAGTATTTAGACATAAATATAAAAACAAAACTAATATACCTATATCTTCAACAACAAACTTAAAGACCCAAAATGACAAATAATTTACAATTCTGTCCCATGGCAAATAAAAACTACAAACAACATTATTTTCTTTTATTAGTACCTACCTACCCAAAAACTGAAATGTCCAAAAATGGGATTGCAACGACCAGTAAAAATATTATGAACATAACAAGAGCATTGTTATATTTATTAATTAGAGACCTCTTACCTGAATCTTTACCAATGATTTGTCTTTAAGCACCCCTAGGTTCTTACAATGTCTGAGTTCAAACGTTGGTCAGGTAGTATATTCGAATTATGTTGACACCAACCAACAGTTGCATAAATATGTAAAACACCTTATATCAATAACTATTTCATATAATTTTATACATAAGTACTTAGTTAGCATTTTATTCATAAATATAAAACTGCGACATAATACTAGTAATTCAAGTACATAAATAAATATCGGAATCCGGAATCAAAAGCAGTAGTTATGAGCCAAGTTTGGATCCGGTCATGAGATCCGGTTCTCACCGATGTTGGATAGTTCCGTATTATGTATTACGGACTAGTTCACAATATTGTTTCCTAGAAAATGTATGTTCTGTTTTTCGAAAACAACTTGATAATTTTCATACTGTCCTGCTAAGTCGAAAAGAGCTTTGTATGGGATACGCCCTTTTGGCTTTATACCATTCAATAGCCGAATAGAGATATTATATAAAAAATAAGAAGATTTAGTTCTCATTTTTTTCCCTAATTGCTAATAGCTTTTCGATTACGATATATTATAGGTATAGGTACATATACCTAGTAAGCTAAAAAGTGAACCTTAATTACCAATTTTTTTTCATCAGCAAATAAATTAGTTTTTAATGAAATAAGTTCAAAGTAAATTTTGTCACAAGGAAGTGCTCTCAGGCATGTGATGTGAAGAGACTTTTTCTCATTTCAAGTTTATCCCCAAAAACTCATCCTGTTATATTGTATTTAATTATTTAAAGTCAAAAGGTCCTTGTTTTTATGAGGGTGCATTCTGTACTTGGCAGCCTGGTAAATAGCTGTCAAAAATCACTAATTAAGAAAGAAGATGTGGGGGGGAGACCCTTTCCCAGGTTTGGGACAATAATACATTATTTAGGTTCGTTTTAATAATTATAGGAAATTATTACTGGGTGTTATTTATCTATAATATGTACCTATGTATTTAGAAATATATAAGTATGTTTATCAGTTATCTAGTACCCATAACACAAGCTCTGCTTAGCTTGGGACTAGATGGCGTTGTGTGATAGTTGTGGAATTATTATTATTGCTAGCTCAAAGAGCTATATAGTTTTCCAATATTGTCAAAGAATTTTCTAAATCGGTTCCGTAGCTGCTACAGGTATTACGAATGCAACCCTCTTACAAACCCAAAAAACTCTTTTATTATTATTTTAAAAGTTGCGTTGGTTTAGTTTGTGCATCACAAAACAATAGTTATTTTCATTATGATAACATGTACCTAATTATTGACTTCATGATGGTCCGAATGACAATCATGGACTGTTAGAGGAATTGCAAAACATCCTTACCCAAAGTCGATTCGTCGATACAAACGGTGGACGTACGGGACCATTTTGTGGTACCAGCGTGTGGATTCCTAACGTAACTCTACGCTATGAAAATGTAACGAAATAAAGTTAATTTATTTCATGCGGACAGAACCCTGTTTGCGAGGTTATTAAGTCATTCGTGACCGTGATTACGACCCGGACAAGTCATGTTCAAACACAAACAATGAAGGTAAGGTCGATCAGGTTGACATACTGATCTAATAAACCTTTGCGACCGTTATCAACTGGATTTGCTTTTACAAATGATTGAAGCACACGTGTTGATTTATGCAAAATCCTTGATGACGTAGCAGGAAACTGCTTCCAGTTTTATCAGTTTTATTAAATAAAAAAATATGAAGCGTAGGCGCTTTCCCTAGATTGTGAAGAAACCGCTTGAAGACAGCCCCAGCACACTCCATTATTGGAGCTACACGACGGAAATGCTCCACGAAGTTCGATTGTCTGTTGAGGACGAGTCACGGGATTCTGCTTAAAGATGGGAGGGATTCACTGAAGTCAGTGAATCCCTCCCATCGTTAAGCAGAATCCCGGGAGTGGGGTGCATTCCGTCAGCACAGTAGACAGACAGAGCAGTCCGTTGTATCCCACAGGAGCGGCCCCAGAATCGATCCCTGTGGAACACCGTACGACATCTCTCGCCGGTGTTACCCTTTCCGGTGACCGGAGTAGATGATGGCCTTATCCGTAAAATCAAATCATTCGACAGAGGTAGGTCGGCATTCAGTGATACCGGAATGCCTCATTTCCCCTACTTACTCTTGCAGTCGTATTTGTAAGGTGTATTAAATAAATAATAAACTGAACGGAATTTATTCACGTAAAGTTATTATTAATAAGAGGCCTGTTAATCTGGATTAATATTCAACACAAAACGTTAGTTTATTTAAGCTTTAATCTCATTATGTACGAGTAAGTATATATGCATAGGTTTAATTGAAATATAAAACTGGATTATTCTAAAAATGTAACTTAAGCTGCAATGAAGTAATTATTTCTCTAAATTATTTTAAAGGCTATTAATTTTGGCCATGCGGACCCAGTGCTTAGAGTGGATGCCACATATATTCCAATTCTTGCTTCAAGGAATTGTTTACTAGGAAACTTACTCTTACCAATTTAACGTTCTTCACCAAGGAAAACTTCTTCATTCATTCAAATTATGACGTTTTTCGGAAACACAATTATGAACTGACGCTACCACAATCTTTCACCCTTCCGATGATAAACGACTTAAGGTCTTCCACAGAAGCTTTCATTTTAATTGTGACCATTACACGCCTGGTTTCATTAGCGAAGCCGACCACTAATACCCACTAATTAAGAGAGGAATGAGAAGTAAAACATTTTCTTACTAAGAAACGCAAGCAGTTTAAAACTTGAAAGTAAACAAGCTTAAGTTCGGTCCCGACTAGATCTTTGCAGAAATTACAATTTTTTTCGTTTTTTATTGAATCTGAGAGACGTTGAATTATCAGAAATATTCTTTTAATTCTTATGCAATCATAAAGCCTCCTGCAGACACGCGATTAATCGCGCTGCGACAACGAGCCAAGCTAATGTCCACTCTAAAAATACTGCGAATGGACCGCGACATGTCGCCCCGCGCGATTAATCGCGTGTGTCTGCAGGAGGCTTAACTCTTGCATACTTAGTACAAATTGTTTTTATATTCGTGGGTACCGCACCAGGTCTAATTCGACCATTCAGATGATCTTTAACCAGTTTTAACTTAATTAATTAATCCTATCACTGATACTATCTAATCTTCGGGCTTAGAACTCTTTTAACATTCTCAACTCGTTTTCATAACAGACGGATGTTTGAAAAACAAAAAGGAGTTCAATTAGAAGTAAATCTTTGTATTGAAGACTTCTACTGAGCAACGAGCTTTTCTTATAAAAAAAAAACTCTAATAAAGTGCGATTCCCTTTCACAGCCACAGCTGCGTAAAAAACAAATGACTATCAAACGGAACCCGAATCACGACCAATACGCAAATTCTGGCCGACATTGGAACCTTTCAAACCATTGACTGGGCAGTGAAACTAAACGAGAAGAAAGTTCAATTCCCTTTGAGTTAATGGCAAAAGGATAGGTACCTACACAAGTGGCCCAACTCCCTTGACGGTCACAAGTTGCGTGAGAAGTTTCTCGTTAAACCCCAGATGAGTACGAAAAGCGTTTAGATAAGTTTTGTTTGGGAAAAAGGATGAGACACGTATTTCTAACTCCCATTTGAAGAACTGGAGTAAAGGTTCTGTGTCGTCATTAGATGTTCATTAGATACCTACTAATTCTGAATTGTGAAATATTATTCACATAAATGTTAAATATTATACAGGGCGTCCCGGGAAATGTGGACCAAAGAGATTATTTGGGCGTATTAATCATTCAGACACCTATTCTAATTATATCTAAAGCAAAAAGAAAAAAAAAATGTAACTTCTAGGCATTTTTTGCCCATCTGATCACGAAAAGTGGTCATAATTTTTCGATAAATAACATCGTACGTCTCAGAAATGATTTATCTCAGTTATATCATTAAAATGAGCACGCCTGATCATCAAACCCTGTTCAATTTGATCCACACTTATTACGTGACACCCTGCATTACAAACAAAATGCATTCATTATGCATTTTCTACGGTCCAGCCTCAAATATTTTTCAAAGATTTCTAATACTGTAATAATTACTACGAACCACTCACTCAGGACATGAATTTTTATGATTGTGATTGACTCTTCAAGCTGTTCTGGTCTACTTTTAGGTTATTTTTTATTGTACTTAATCGCCCTTTAAAATTTAAAAAAGTCGCTGTAACAAAAATTACAAGATATGCTTCTTCCGCCTAAAATAATTTTCTCGGTCAGTGATTAAATTTTCATTAAAAGGGTAAAGTGGTTATCAAGATGATTTTAAGGAGCGTTGAGTGGTTAATTGAATGAAAAATGTGGAACTTTGTGGGCATTAATCTCTCACTTTTAATGATTTACGTCTCAAATGGTACTTTTGTCTTTGTTAGTTACATTAGAGGTGAATTTAAGGAAAATGGGCTTCTTAAGTTTCTAATAATTGAAAAATAATCATATTTCTTGGCAAAAGCGTAGATTTTATTAAGGTTTTCATTTTGGTTTCAACTTAATATCTTTATATTTTCTTTAGTTTGATCTTCATCAAATTGCCACACGCTTCATCCTCTAACGCTATACATTGTTAAGTACCTAAACCTTATGCATAGACCAAATATTAAATATTGTTTTATTCTTATTTATTTCAATGTTTATCAACTCATCAGCCGTACGCAATAAGCCTTAAATAAAACAAAACTGGTTGTGCGTCATTTAATTGATTACAAAAATCGTAATTAAATGAAGACGTAAAATTTAACGTTATACTTGTTCAGGGCCATGGACAACGACCACGAGATAAAATAAATGAAATAAAACGATCTACCTATCGTACATAAGGCAAACTTCACGCGACACCGCTCAGATGGACGGACAGGTTAGTGCGTGCCGCGGTGAGGCGGTGAGCGCCGCTTGTTCGGGCGGTAAGTGATGTGGATGTTTTATAAAAATTCCTACGTAGTTTGCCAGCAGCAGTGCCACCGGGCAAGCCCACACAATCGGCATTACCCCGTTATGTCTCACTATGACCGGTTATTGAAACCAGCCCTGCAAAACTACTAGCTATGCTGTTAGCATTGCGTGTAGAAGTTATTAGGCATAAACGGATTTTATATAAGCCACAGTCACTCTTAACCACTCTTCTCCGTCCGAAAACGCGCAGATGAGCGGTATTTATGTGTGAACAGCCTTTCCTTGAAAAGTTGCGTTGAACAGCAATTCATTGAACAAGATTTATTAATGTTTGCTACAATCTAAACCCAGGACCTTGTCATGCGTGATTCGCGTAAATTCCGACAAATCCACGATTGATTTCACATGGTTTGTTTGCTTTGAGCTCATAGTAGAACGGATAAACATTAATTCCGCATGATTTTTGTAGGTATCCAAACGAAATCAGGTTGGTTATTTTTATTTTAGTTGAAAAAGTTGTAATATTTGATTGCGTTATCAGTTGACTGTTTATTAAGCATGTTACAGATGTTACAGAAAAATCTCTCAAAAAAAATAAAAAATAAAATAGACAATGATCAGTTATTAGTTTAACAGAAAAGTATTCAGTTGCTTTCAAACTAGCAAGAAGCCGTGCTTTGTTCAACTTAACGTTTACTTCCGTTAATTATAATAAAGGGAAGTATTTATAAGTTTGATATTTTTATTAAAAATAATATTATTATCAATTTTAAGTTTTGACTAAAAAAGAACCCTTTGCATGTTTACCTAAGGAAGCTTTTTAATAAAACTTGTTTTATAAGGTTTAATGACTTTGTATCATTTTATGCAAGACAGCATAAGTTTAATAGTAGAGTGCTCGCATTTTAGGAGTCATACCATTTGCATTTTTTATTACAATTTCTTATTAGGTATAAAGTTTTAGCACCGCATAACCTACGAACATTATGCGTTGTATGACGTTGAAGTTTTTAAATTAAATTTAATATTTTATAATTCAAAATACAGATCCGGTATTGTACAGACTGGTGGACCTCGTATGTTTTCAGTGGGCTATAATTTTTTTTTTTTTTTTTTAGCGTGGTAAAATCATCAAATGAGTCCTCCCACCCCGGGCAGGGCGGGAGGGACTGTCAGACTTGTACTGACTAAAATCCACGGTGTCCTTCAATAGCCCTTTGCGTTCCGGGGTCACGGTAATGAGATAAGTCCCGCGACCCCGGCAGGCTTTGGCCCTCTTGGGCGGGGCCCCGTCATCGTGCTGACGCTCTTTGAGGCGCGCGTGGAACACAACGCGCCGTCGACCCGGGCATGGTCCATGGTCGGGCGGCGAGTTGCCCTTTACTCGCCGCCCGCATGCCCGCGCCTACGGTGGCCGGAGATCGTCTTGCGACGTCCGACGCCGTGGGCGTCTACCATTGCGGGTGGGGCGGAGGGAGGACGCTGTCCTCTCTCTCTCACGGCCCGCCTCCTCCTTAACGAGCATTACTGCTTCGCAGAAGGAGGCGACCGCTTCCCACTCCGTCTCGCCCCGCAGCATGGCCTCGACCAATGCCGGGCGCGAGAGGTCTCCGCCTATCGCTGCCGTGAGGACACGGCGGTGCTCTGCCCAAGCGGGGCAGTCTTGCACCGTATGCTCTACTGTGTCCTCCGGGCGATCTTCGCAATGGTGACACCCCGGCGTTTCTTCCTTCCCCATCCGACACAGGTACCTCCCGAAACATCCGTGTCCGGTGAGGACCTGCGTCATCCGATAGGTCAGGACGCCGTGACGCCTTTCCAGCCACTCCTCAAAGAGGGGTCTTACCGCCGCGATTGCGGCGTGCCCGAACCTCGGTTGCGACAGTCGTTCCCTCCATACTGCCCTGAGATCGCGCCGGACCTCTTCCCGCCGCGCCTCGACTTGTCTGGGCAGCGGGAATTCTCCCCGGCGCCGCGCCTCCACGCGCCACTCATAGACGCGCTGGAGGGCGGTCGCCTCCAGATCCCAGGGCAATAATCCGGCAAGGAGGTTGGCCGATTCGCCGGCGATCGTGCGGTATCCTCGGATCATCCGGAGAGCCATGACCCTCTGGCATGCGACCAGCCTCGCTGGTCGCGTCCGCATGCTCAGGGCCCACACGGGGGCCCCGTAGAGGGCCATGGACCGCACGATACCGGCGTACAGCCTCCGGCAGGAGGCGTTTGGCCCGCTGAGGTTGGGCAGGAGTCGCCTGAGGGCGCCTGCCGCCCGGTTCAGCCTTGGGGCCAAACGCAGGAAGTGCTCCTTGAAGTTCCACCGGCCGTCGAGGACGAGTCCCAGGTACTTCATCGTCCTCCCGACGCCGATGCGAACCCCTCCCACCGTTATGTGGGACTCTGACCGTGGCGCGTTCAGACGGCCATGAAAACACATGGCCTCTGTTTTGTGGAGCGCCACGTCGAGTCCCAACTGCCGGATCCTTCCAACGACTGTCGCGACCGCTTGCGTCGCCAGGTCGGCCGCCGCCTGGTGCGACTCTCCCTCCGTCAGGACGAACGTGTCGTCGGCGTAACATATTACGCTGACGCCGTCAGGGAGGTCGCCGCGCAGCACCCAGTCGTATCCGATGTCCCACAGGTGCGGCCCCAAGACCGAACCCTGTGGAACACCGCACGACATCTCTCGCTGGTTCCACTCTCCCCGGTGACCGGGGTAGATGACGGCTCTGTCCGTCAGATAAGCCTCGACTATGCGACGGAGGTAGGTCGGCACCCGGTGATACCGGAGTGCCTCCCTGATGCAACTCCAGGGCAGGGTGTTAAAGGCATTGGTGATGTCCAAAGACACCGCCAAGACGACCCTGCCCCGGGCCACCGCATCCCCCGTCGTGAGGGCTCTCACGCGCATGATTGCGTCCACCGTCGAGCGCCCCCTGCGGAAACCAAACTGGCTCTCCGCAAGGTTCGGGCCCATCCGATTCAGGTGCCCGACGAGGCGGTCTGCAATGACTCTCTCAAAGAGCTTGCCCACCTCATCGAGCAGCACGATGGGCCGAAATGCGGACGGAGAGTCCGCAGGGCGCCCGGGCTTCTGGATCAGGACCAGCTTCCCCGTCTTCCAACGAAGCGGAAACTGGCCCCTTTCCAGGCATGCGCTAAAGAGCCCCCCCAGTCGAGGCCCGAGAGTCCTCGAGGCCAGGACCCAAGCTTTTCCTGGCAGGCCGTCGGGTCCTGGGGCGGTATTTTTGGCCTTGAGCCGTTGTACCGCCACTCTCATGTCTACCTCGGTCACCTCTGGAGCGTCGTAGACGTCGTCGTCGCTGTGGTCCGCGTCTGCGCCAGCTTCACCGTCAGGTTCCGTCGGAGGCGGAGCCATAGGCGGGTGAGTATGCTCCCCTCGCGATGGGAACAGGGCGCTCACCACGTCCTCCACGAACTGAGGCTGGAGACTCTGCGTCAACGGGGGAGCCCAGGGGCGGAGCTTCTCTCTCGCCCACTTGTAGGGCCGGCCCCATGGGTCCCCGTTCAGAGTCTCCAGCATCTCCTTGCGGGCCAATTCCTTGGCCCGCCAGATCTCGTCGCGGAGGACGGTCTTCGCTGCCCTGTAGCCCTCGTACAGCCCCGCCTCTACAGTTGCCGCATCCGGTGGTCGGGTGCGGCGCCTGCGGAACCTGGTGTACCGGCGTCGCGCGGCAACGCACGCCTCGCGCAGCGCTGCTAGCTCGCGCGACCACCAGTACAGCTGACGCCGGGCGCGTCCTTGCCGGACCCGGGGCATGGCCACGTCGCAGATCTCTGACATGGCCTCCCGGAACCACTCCGCCTCGTCGTTGATGTCGGCAGGCCTGTCCGGTGGTGACACCCAGGCCTGCACGATCGAGGCTTCCAGGAATAGCTCCCGGTCCAGCTGCTTCAGCGCCCATCGCGGACCACTTGGGTTCCGTCCACTCGGGACCGGCGCGTCTGAGGTCTGGGCGGAGACGTCAAACCGGATATACCGGTGATCGGAATAGGCAGTGGGCTATAATAATATAATATAAATTATTTTATACCTACAATGTTGAACACTGGTTTGAATTTTAACATCATCAGGCTATAATGTTTCCACTGCTAGGACACAGGCCTCCTCTCACAGAAATCGGCCTATAATTAACCTGCCTGGGTTAGAACTTAAAACCCACGACCTAAAACTCGTAAGGGCCGATACCACTGGGCCACCACTGCACTGGTTAAAACTTTTATTTATAACAAACTAGCAAACCCGGCGAACTCCGTTTCGCCACCAGATGGCTTCGTTTTATGTAACATTTCGTTTGGTGATTAAAAGAAGAAGAATTTTTTTTACTGAATTTCTTTGCTATAAACCTCACGGAGCCCGAGACCTTTCCAACGAATCCAAAACCGTGGAAATCGGTTCGTGCGTTCTGGAGTTATAGCGTCAGGAAGGAAAACCCGACTTATTTTTATATAGTAGATGTTTTTTTTTTCAACGTCGCACCAATCTTTTTATAATTATTAAGAATCAAATCTTTCCTTAATACTAATAATATGAAAACAAAACACGTCGCTTGAAGAGGACCGTGACAAATTAATGAACGTTTGGCCGATTGTGTATAATTTAATAAATTTAGGCCAGTATTGGTCTTTCATGGGAGCGTCCAAGAACGATACCTTTTCCCTGAAAAGCAAAGGGCAGCTAAGCGAACAGGGTAGATTTTAGGTGTAAGAATCTCTTCCGCTCCACCTTCGGTGGAGGGACCGTTAGACTTTTATTGACGGATTTGATGGTATCCAAACCAAAAAAAGTCAGTTGGTCTGGAGTTGAGGCTGTGAATCGGCAAGCTTAGCGCGTGTGGCGTTTTTAGGGTTCCGTAGCCAAATGGCAAAACGGAACCCTTATAGATTCGTCATGTCTGTCTGTCCGTCCGTATGTCACAGCCACTTTTTGTCGAAAGGTAGGTGGGTTTTGGTAGGTAGATGTATTATGTGAACCGCATTAGGATTTTAACACAAAAATAAAAACAAAACAAATTATGGGGGTGACCCCATACTTAGAATTGAAACTCAAAAAAAAAAATTCACCAAACCCATACGTGTGGGATATCTATGGATAGGTCTTTAAAAATCATATTGAGGTTACTAATATATTTTTTTTCTAAACTGGACAGTTTGCACGAGAGACACTTCCAAAGTGGTAAAATGTGTGTCCCCCCCCCCCCCTGTAACTTCTAAAATAAGAGAATGATAAAACAAAAAAAATATATATAATGTAGACCTCAACAAAAACTTCCAACGAAAATTGGTTTGGATGAGATACAGTTAGCAGTTTTTGAGATATAGTACATTTTCAAAAACCGCAAATATTACTTTGCCATTCATACAAACACTATGAAAAACAAAGTTATTTTTATTGTTTGTGTATATTACTTACTAATCTCAATATAATTATATCCCTAATCTATGCTTGTTACTACGGAACCCTTCATGGGCGAGTCCAACTCGCTCTTGGCCGGTTTTTACTTTTTGGTGGTATCATCAAAATGACTTCTCCCGTTCCGCATGGAACAGAAGGGATCAATGGACTTTCAGACATGCCTATACCCAACAGTGGAATACGAAAGCGTCATTGAGAATACCTTTAATGAAGTAGGTACTTTAATATAACTATTCTCACCTTTCATCAACTATCCTGTATGTAACACCCATCAATCATCCTGTATGTATGTAAAAATATTAAAATGATTGTATTGAATAATCAATCAAGAAATAAAATATGTATGACCAACTCGCTATTAGTTAACAACAATGTAGCAGTAATTGTAGTGTTAACAATAATCTTGAACAGTCAATAATGAACAGTTATTATAGGATTTGCATTTAAAGTTTATTCTGTGTTATTGATTGTCATACAAGTGTTACGTCGATTATTTTGTTTGTAACAAGAAAATAGTTATATCCACAGATTTTTAAGTTACTTACAATGGAAATAACAGACGAAGGCAGTATTTTTTTTTTACTTTAAACCAATTATTCATTTTAATAGTTACTTTTAAGCCTCCTGCAGACACACGCGATTAATCGCGCGGGGCGACATGTCGCGGTCCATTCGCAGTATTTTTAGAGTGGAAATTAGCTTGGCTTGTTGTCGCAGCGCGATTAATCGCGTGTGTCTGCAGGAGGCTTTAATCACAACACCACCGTAAAAAGGTCACCAAAAAAGGTTGGAAGATATGACAGGGCTAATCTTACGATTTAAATATTATTTGCCCCAATCTAAAATAATTATCTTGGTACCCAGTACAGCATTAGCTGGGTGTGGAAAGTCAGATTGGCAGTCGCTACGAAAAGGCTAAGCAGATGATGATGATCATGTATGTGCGTCATAGTAGAAATAATCCGATTAGTTCCGGTATTAAACGATCCCTTGCCGAATCTTAATCACACAGCAAGGTCACATCTTTTTCCGTGTAATTTAAGATTGAATCAGCAATAAAATTATGCTTCAAAACATCAATATTTTTACAATAACACCGATAATAATTTGATATTATTAATGTCTATAAGGATGTATTGTAGGTACGTAAACGATGTATTTATAATTGAACGAATATAAACATAATATTCATTCAATTAATTATTATTATTATTATTATTATTATACAGGGTGGTCCAGGCCAGATGGATATAATTTTTTTTAGGTAGTCGGCTTAGGGACCTATTTGTACCCGCCAGGAAAAAAATCGCTTGTCACCCGCTTACATGATATGATTTTTTTTTTAATTTTAGGAATATCAGCACTTTTCATGTTTTCATGATTTTTTATTTACTTTTAAAATGAAAAATTCTATTTTTTTTTATTTTAGGTGCTTACTTAGACATTGCACACTCTCAGAAAAAAATCTGACTGATCTGCAAATTTGAAGTGCATTTAATTTCATATTAATGCAAGAATAATTACTTTCCTTGAAATGGACAGATTTTTCATAAACTCCAATTAAAAATTAAAATAAAAAATCCTAGCGGGTACAAATAGGTCCCTAAGCCGACTACCTAAAAAAAATTATACCCATCTGGTCTGGACCACCCTGTATATCAAAGAATGTATCAGTATACAAGTCACTTATTGGAAGGTTGACAATGTTATAAATAATTAAAATTGATTGTCACGACAGATGATTCATTATTTTATTGACAACTAGCAAGCCCGGCGAACTCCGTTTCGCCACCAGATTCGGCTTCGTTTTATGTAACATTTCGTTTGGTGATTAAAAGAAGAAGACAAATTTTTTTTTCCTAAATTTTCTTTGCTATAAACCTCACGGAGCCCGAGACCTTTCCAACGAATGCAAAACCGTGGAAATCGGTTCGTGCGTTCTGGAGTTATAGCGTCAGGAAGGAAAACCCGACTTATTTTTATATAGTAGATCATATTAGAAGACAATATTTTTATTTGAAATCATGTGAGCACCTTTTGAAAGGACTTTTTAAGTTATTTTTTGGAAAACATATGTACCTTATTATGCAATCTGAGAAAAAAATGACAGTACAAGCGAGGAATATGTCGAGGACGATGACTGAAGAAACACCTTTGAAACTATTCAAATTCCTAATAAGGCGTAGTCTTAGAAAGTTATCAGAAACTGTCCAGAATCTGTCTGTAAAAAAGCAAGTCAAAGAGCAGTATCACTTCCATAATTATCCTGATAATAATTATTTTGTTTTATTATATTTCTTATGAAATAGGGGTCATGTTTGTGTTCTTCTTTCTTAATTTATTGTCCTGTTGAGCTTTTTGTGTGTACATCTATACATATAATAAAACTGTAGAAAAGAAGTTTTTGTACATTAAAAAAAAAATAAAAAAAATATAGCCAGGGTGTTAAAGGACAACCAATAGAACCGATTTCCAGCATTTTTAGAATTTTTGTCTGTTTGTATGTTTGGTTATTCGGGCATCACGTAAAATGTACGAAATCAATGTAGATAACTTTTATACACAACGATTAAGCGTAGCTTGAAGTAACATTTAGTTTTTGTTTCATTGCAATTGGTTCAGTCCATCAAAAGATATTTGAATTTAAAGTGATTCAGAAGTAAAATGTTACGGTCAGTTCACACCGCGACGCGCAGTTCAGTAGCGCGATCTAGCTTCGAATAGAAAAACTACATATTTAAATATAATTCATCTAAACCAACGATAACACGGTAGATGGCATTAAAAAAAAACCTGGAATAGAGCTGTTAAATTGAAGTAACATTACGTTTTTAATTTCATCGTAATAATCAGTTTACACCTTACAAACAAAAAATGTAAATTAATTAAAGCGTTTTAAAGGAATCGTAGGATAGGATAGGATGGGATAGGATGGGATAGGATGGGATAGGATGGGATAGGATGGGATAGGATGGGATAGGATGGGATAGGATGGGATAGGATGGGATAGGATGGGATAGGATGGGATAGGATGGGATAGGATGGGATAGGATGGGATAGGATGGGATAGGATGGGATAGGATGGGATAGGATGGGATAGGATGGGATAGGATGGGATAGGATGGGATAGGATGGGATAGGATGGGATAGGATGGGATAGGATGGGATAGGATGGGATAGGATGGGATAGGATGGGATAGGATGGGATAGGATGGGATAGGATGGGATAGGATGGGATAGGATGGGATAGGATGGGATAGGATGGGATAGGATGGGATAGGATGGGATAGGATGGGATAGGATGGGATAGGATGGGATAGGATGGGATAGGATGGGATAGGATGGGATAGGATGGGATAGGATGGGATAGGATGGGATAGGATGGGATAGGATGGGATAGGATGGGATAGGATGGGATAGGATGGGATAGGATGGGATAGGATGGGATAGGATGGGATAGGATGGGATAGGATGGGATAGGATGGGATAGGATGGGATAGGATGGGATAGGATGGGATAGGATGGGATAGGATGGGATAGGATGGGATAGGATGGGATAGGATGGGATAGGATGGGATAGGATGGGATAGGATGGGATAGGATGGGATAGGATGGGATAGGATGGGATAGGATGGGATAGGATGGGATAGGATGGGATAGGATGGGATAGGATGGGATAGGATGGGATAGGATGGGATAGGATGGGATAGGATGGGATAGGATGGGATAGGATGGGATACGATGGGATACGATGGGATACGATGGGATACGATGGGATACGATGGGATACGATGGGATACGATGGGATACGATGGGATACGATGGGATACGATGGGATACGATGGGATACGACGGGATACGATGGGATACGATGGAATACGATGGGTCACGCATAGGTACGACCTGTTTCCTTGAAAGAATGACTTTCGCCCATGTCTGCTTACGTCCTGGGGCTGCCAGCGCCGGTAAAGGCAGGAACGGGCAAGCTCCGGAGTCCGCCCATACTACTTCTTCTCTTGCACCAGCATGCGGGCGGCGAGTATGCCTGGGTCGACGGCGCGTTGTGTTCAACGCGCGCCTCAATGTGTCATCACAATGACGGGCTATCGAATTACCTTGACCCCGGAACGTAAAGGCCTATAATAGGATTTATAGGACACCGTGGATTTTAATCAGTACAAGTCTGACAGTCCCTCTTACCCTGCCCTGGGTGGGAGGACTGATTTGATGATTTACGTAGGTTACATCATTCTGGAGCATATTTATGTATGCTCCAGAATGATGGTTTACAGCTTATGTTGTTAATAAAGAAGCACTAAAAAATACATTGTTATGTTCCGACATCCACGCGAACGAAGTCGCGGGCACAGCTAGTATATAAATATACAAATAAAAAGGCTTTAGAATTGGGCTTTTTAATGAATAGACTTTTCCAGAAAAAGGTATTTATACTATAGTATCAAGCGCATTAAGATAAATGCCTGGAACATTTTACAAATTGATCATTTATCGACTAAGCCATAGGTATAAATCGGTGAAATGTATCAGAATCTATCTGTATCGATCAACACTTATCATTCAACCTCGTTTTAGCAAACCTCAATACATAAAATTTCTTCACCGAAATCAGGTCACGATCAAAAATACTCGCGTCAGAATACAATCGGCCGAACACTTTAATATGGACCCCAATTCCCGATGCAGAATACCTCGGTCTATTTCAATTCGCAAACGATCCCTGTCTGGTTGAGAGAATAGAAAATGTGAAGTTTAGAAATAGGTGACCTAACAAGAACTTTAGTAGTTTGTGTGTTTATACTGAGACAACAATATCTTTGACTTGGGAAAGTTTAATTTAAGCTTTTGTTAGAGCTTTGCTGTCAGAATATGCTGTATTATGTGGCTTCTTATATTTTTCTTTCTGCTTAAGCTGGTTTGTTTTCGGAGTTAAGCCAAAATTAGTTTTCTGACGTCAATTTATTGTGTCTGCAGCTGCATAACAGTCGAAATTATCCTTTGGTAATGAAATGCCGGGTTGTAAGTATCTTGTATTATAAACTGTAAGCATTGTTATCTGTTCAAACAATAAAGCCTCCTGCAGACACACGCGATTAATCGCGCTGCGACAACGAGCCAAGCTGCGAATGGACCGCGACATGTCGCCCCGCGCGATTAATCGCGTGTCTGCAGGAGGCTTAAAACGTCAAAGGTAACTGAGATCGCTTTCGTTTTATTATGTACTGATAGATTTAAATCGAAAGACCGGACGGCATTTCACCAGACGAAAAAATACTGTTAAGCGACCGCTATGTTTAAAGCAATAAGTTAAATAGCTAAAATATCCAAATATAACTAGATTTGTAAAAAAATCTGACGGTATCGAAGCAAGATGGTTAGAAATGCTGTTAAATTAACAGACAGTCTATCAAACGAATGGTCTGACTGACTGAGCAAACCTTTTTGTATGATCCGTCAATTTCTATAATTCATTAAAATATACATTGGTTGTTACTCAATCGAATTTGATGGCTCAATGATAGGATTTTTTTTTGTCCTTTTAAGTGTTCTGTTTAAATTTTTAAGTTGATGTCTTTTATCTGATTCTAAGATCATTATAACAAGGATAGCGTCAGGTGATTTGCAGTACGCATCATTTGCGTATTTGAGGGACACTCATGTAATACGGAGTGAACCAATCATCATTTGACGGGAGCAACACGAATCAAAATAAGCATTTTCCTCCTGCCTGTTTTACATTAGTCTGATATGGATAAAACATTTCGACTTTGTGTAACTTTTTGTATCTCTTGGCTAAATATAATAACAGGCGCAAAGGTCGATCGCATTTGACGAGGTTAGTCTGTGGATAGGTGACCATCGATCATAGTAAGTTTCCTTCTTGCCTCGGAAACTACATTAAAGCCTCCTGCAGACACACGCGATTAATCGCGCTGCGACAACGAGCCAAGATAATTTCCACTCTAAAAATACTGCGAATGGACCGCGACATGTCGCCCCGCGCGATTAATCGCGTGTGTCTGCAGGAGGCTTTAAGCTGTTGACCACGGCTTTCATATGTAGATCTTTAACAGTTCTTATTGTTAGCCAGAAGTTCGAAAGTCTGACTAGCAATCTTGTCAAGAGGTATCTTATCACCCAATCACTGGATTGTGGTAAGCAGTCGCTCCATGTAAAATACTGATAATTAGCTACATCCAGTTAAACTGGAAGCCGACCCCAACATAGTATGAAAATAATTGGGCAGATGTGTACCTTTTTATAAGTTTAATACGTATTAAATATCTGAGAAAATACTTCCAAGACTTTGTTTTCTATCTACATTTTATCCTATCTAGACTTTCATCATTTTCCGTGTAATTAACCACTTATTTCATCTCAAACAGTGCTTTAATGGCTGAAGAAAATCTCAATTCAGATTTCCTAACGAAAGATAAAGACTTGCAAGAACCACAGAGCCATTCAAAAGCGATAATGAGCTAACAATAGCCGCGAACTTGTTGCAAGTCTATTAACCGACTGAATAGAGAAGCAATTAGTTGTATAACGATCGTATTTAGCTACCGACCGACAGTGTTTGGTCGAGTAAACAGGTTTCTATGAATGTCCCCACAAGCTGTTAAGCTGTCGGTTGTGCAACCACCGAACAATTATGAGTGCTACAATCGAAGCTGTTTGAAACTAAATGGTTGGAATAATTTTATCCCTAACTGGTTCAGTCCACATACAGTGAGAGTTGGTGGTTGCCGGAATTGATCATTTGAAGGAACACGGGATTGAAAAGAGTATTTATTATTATGATAAGCTTTGTTTGTGAATTAATTGGCTTACAAATAGACTAAATATAATATAATTAAAATACACAATTATAGACAAAAGCATAGTTAGGCGTCAAAGTATTCCTCCGCATTGCTATCATCCGGGATCGTGCCCAGAAAACAGGTCATTGCTACGTTGAATGAGAATGCTTATCCTTTGGCCAAAGAAAGAGCCCGCCTTCTGGTTACGTGAAGTGTCGACCAGACGGCGTGAGATTTCCTTAAAAATTAGACGCGCACTTAGACTTCATGACTTGAGCGTTTCGACCCCAATCGGCTTAATCAATTATTTTGTTTATTTGCCTGTAATCATCAGTTACCACAATGCAATCATTATCTGACTTCAACAACCCACTTATTATTAGGTAATACGATACTGTTTGCACTAAATTTGTGCTCATGTAATTATACGAGTAGATACAGGTTCGTTTGTGATCCAATTTCAGATTTAGCAATGATTAGCATTCGATTTTAAACGCTACAAGTATAGCTATTCAGCTAGCTTACTTGCCATTGCGTGACTCTAGCTAGAACATTTAAAGGCAGCGCATTGATAAAAGCCAAGAGTAACCAGGTTTTTATTATCCAGTTGACCAGTTTCCCGAACAGCGAAAATCCACTATCTGCTTGTTAAAATCCAATGGCTTACTATTCCGGAAATTTCCAGAGTGTTAACGAACGTTTTAGTGAAAATATGTTGTCCGCGCAATTGGAGGTTGCTATTGAACACTGTTTTCTATGAATTTTCAATTCTGTGCATCCCGATGGCTTTTCGTTCTTAACTGGTGGGTACGGTGAATTTGAGAACAATTTGCGGGTACTTGACAGGTACATTTGTTTACTATTTTAAATGTGTAACCGTTAATTGGTTGTGCCATAAATAAAATACGAAATACTTGCAAAAAGTTCGATAGAAAGATCTTATACTATGCAGTATTTTTTTTTTTTTTATCGTGGTAAAATCATCAAATGAGTCCTCCCACCCCGGGAAGGGCGGGAGGGACTGTCAGACTTGTACTGACTAAAATCCACGGTGTCCTTCAATAGCCTTTTATGTTCCAGGGTCACGGTAATGAGATAAGTCCCGCGACCCCGGCAGGCTTTGGCCCTCTAGAGAGGGGGCCCCGTCATTATGCTGACGCTCTTTGAGGCGCGCGTGGAACACAACGCGCCGTCGACCCGGGCATGGTCCATGGTCGGGCTGCGAGTTGCCCTTTACTCGCCGCCCGCATGCCCGCGCCTACGGTGGCCGGAGATCGTCTTGCGACGTCCGTCGCCGTGGGCGTCCACCACCGCGGGTGGGGCGGAGGGAGGACATTGTCCTCTCCCTCACGCGGCCCGCCTCCTCCTTCGCGAGCATGACTGCTTCGCAGAAGGAGGCGACCGCTTCCCACTCCGTCTCGCCCCGCAGCATGGCCGCAACCAATGCCGGGCGCGAGAGGTCTCCGCCTATCGCCGCCGTGAGGACACGTCGGTGCTCTGCCCAAGCGCGGCAGTCTTGCACCGTATGCTCTACTGTGTCCTCCGGGCGATCTTCGCAGTGGTGACACCCAGGCGTTTCCTCCTTTCTCCTTAGACACAGGTACCTCCAGAAACTTCCGTGTCTGGTGAGGACCTGCGTCATGCGGTAGGTCAGGACGCCGTGACTCCTATCCAGCCACTCCTCAAAGAGGGGTCTTACCGCCGCGATTGCGGCGTGCCCGATACTTGCAGTATTTAGGTTTTATATGAAGCTAACGGGATCAGACCGCTAAATTCAGGATTAAAAAAGTTTTTAACCATCAAAACTGCACGAGGCCGTGTGTCGCGTAGCGGACGTGACCAATTAAGAGTTGAAGTGATTTGAATGGGGATCAAATATTTGTAGTTAGGAAAAGATATTATGATAGATATTTCTGATGGATACAAGACCAGCCGATGCTGGCCAAAGGTGGACCTTTTCGTAGCATAATGGATGCTGCGATACAAGAAAATTAACAAATGACGAAATAAAGGTCTAATATTGCCATGAATGACGAAACAAACGCCTAATATTGCCAGTTTAAACACAGCAACATTGAAAGAATTTTACTATTATTCGCCAGTCGATTTCCTGTTCTTTGCGCACACCCACAAAACAGGTATTATTGAAACAATCCCGTTCCTAGAACCTGCATTAAGGTCGACCAGCAATAACGAAACGCCACGACTTCAATATTTCGTTAAGTTAATTAAATATTTTGAATATGACATGACCTACCGCAATATTTGAGGCACGAGTGCGCGACGTAAATGTAAATATTTCGATTTTAACATTCTTTTTTTTATCAACATCAGGCTTTAAATGTTCCCACTGCTGGGACACAGGCCTCCTCTCTGTGAGAGGGAGTAGGCCGTAAACTACCACGCGGGCCCAGTGCGGATTGGTAGATGTCACACGTCTTTGAATTTTTGTTCTAGGACATGCCGGTTTCCTCATGATGTATTCCTTCACCGTTTTGAGAGCAGCGGTGTTTATATATTAAATTACACAAAGTAATGCGCCTAGCGGGGTTTAAAATGCTCGGTTTAAATTTCCATTGTTAGCAAAGTTTTAAAGATATTATTCCAAAAATGTCCACTGACAAAATAAACACAACCGGGGATTGTTAATTTTTTTTTTCAACACCTCTGGGTGTTGAAATAAATTACCCAAAGTAATGCGCCTGACTGGGTTCGAACCCACGACCTACAACTCGTAAGTCGAGGCCAATACCACTGGGCCACCACTTTTTTTTATAAAACTATAAAATTTCTCCTGTGTCGTGGGTGCGTTTACAAACATAGAAACTCACATACACAAACAAATATTTGTTCCGTGCGGGGATCTTCCATATTAATCGAATAATAATAATATTGATCGAAGGCGGGAATCGAACCCGCCACAGCGATTGAGCGTGTGAGATTGAGATTGATTGAGCGATTGGACGCTGCAGTCCAATCGCTCAGCCGCTAAAATTGAAAAGAAAAATAATCTGCGCTAACCGTGCAGTGCTAACATTGAAAAATCCTTTCCCATAAAATGTTATGAATTTATTTATTTATGTATCAGAAATGCTGATTGATTGCTGATCGTCGACTTCGTCTTTGTCATCTCTGACCTAGACTAGACTCGAAAGCAAATCCATCTTATACTAAAATAGAAAGCTGAAGAGTTTGTTTGGTTAAAAGCGCTAATCTCAGAATCTACTATATTCAATTAATTAAAAAAAATGTGTTAAATAGTCCATTTATTGAAGAAGGCTGTAGGCTATATAACATCACCCTGATGACCAATAGGAGCCCAGCAGTGGGAGTGAAACGGCGGGAAACAGCTAGAGTTAAAAGAAAAAAGAAATGCACTTTACTGGATGCAGTACTTTTGACAAAAAAAAAATATGGATAGAAGTATTTTCTATAAAAAAAAATAGCGTATTTCGCACCCCCAGATCAACAAAGACGTAAGTGCGATTACGTCAATTTTTTTTTTTGCAGTTTTGGATAGTATAAGTGAAGATACATGTGCTCAATTTTTTCCGTGACATTTTGAGTCAAAATGAGGCTTCTATCCCAAAAAAAAATTTTTTGGCGTCGATTAAGTTCAATATTTTGTCAATTAATAAAGTCGATAAACCAACATAAGAACGTAAAATTTCACTAAAATACACCTAATCCTGCTTAAGTTTTTGTTTCATTAAATAAAGCAACAATGTCATAATTGTATCTCATATTATGCTTTTTAATGCCTAATACAAAAATGATTTTCTTAAAATAAAACCGATTACATCCCATCATAAATAAAAATAATCAAACAAAAAGAGCCGTTTTTTCTTATTTACGGGTGCACTCGCACACATTTTCGAAATAATCATTTTTACGCCTTTTTTCCATTCACGATTTGATCTACTTGGACGGAAGTAATCACGCACTCGTCTCATAAGCAATTCGAAAGGTCTGGGTACTTACCTTTATAATGCATGGAGCTGGAGGAAGAATTGAGCAAAATACACTTGAATATCTTGGGATTATCTAACCTCCGAAGAGAGGGTCAGGATACAATAGTTCTAAATTCGGGCAACATGCTCTTCTAGCGGGAAGGAGAGCGTAAATCGCAGGGTGGTGTTGGATATCTCGTCCACAGGTCCCTCATCAACAACGTTAAGACAGTCGACAGTGTGTCGAGTAGGGTAGCATACCTTATACTCAGAATTACCATCCGGTATTCGCTGAAGGTCATACAGGTTTAAGCACCGACCTCGACACATTCTGATGATGAAGCAGAGGCATTGTATGAGGAGATATCCGAGGCCATACATACCTCGAAATATACTTCACCATTGTTTTGGGTCTATGGGTGGGACTTCAACGCGAAGGTGGGCGCACGGAATGGCGATGAGTTGAGAGTGGAGCCATGTAAGTATTGGCAGCGAAACCTAGGAGGCAGCGGCTGGTCGCCTTCATGGAAAAAGAAGAAATCCATTTAATGAACTCCTATTTCCAGAAGTGGCCATCAAAGAGGTGGACGTGGATAAGCCTCGATGGTACTACCAGAAATGAAATTAACTTCATCATGACGACCAAGAAGCGAATATTCAGTGATATCTCTGTGATCGCCAAGGTAAAAACCGGTAGCGATCACCAAATCGTCACAGGCACATTAAATATTCAATTTGAAGCTTGAAAGGTCTCTTCTGGTGAAGTCCACGCTACGATTTGGTCCTGCCCACATCTAGAACCCCGAAGACTTCCAACTGGAACTACACAATCGCTTCCAATGCCTAACCGAATGCGAAACTATGGACGAGATTAACAATGGGTTGGTGGAAACTGTCCAAGCTGTGCGGTCCAAGTTCTTTAAGACCCTGCGCCATCAAGTTGATCTAACCCAGACCGAGATGAGACTGCAATCTTCAGCTGATATTTCTAAATCAATGCGGCGTGACCTTCGTGCCAATAGTGCGGCACGGATCAAAGAGGCAATCGAGCCGAACCAGGGCTCAAAACAAATTCTTTGCGAAGATTTTTAAGCCTTCGCAAAGAATTTGTTTATTAGGCAAAGCCAAATAACAAAGCTGAAGATTAACGACGGCAGCATCATTTCGACGAAACCATAAATACTGAGAGAGCTTGAGAGGTTATACGGACAGTTATACACATCAACATGACAACCCAATGTCTGTGCAGGTCGAGACGCAAGAGCTAAACTGACTCGACACTACACTGAGGATATCCCGGACATCAGCACTACGCCAGAAGCATGGTATAGGAGTGTGTTTGTTCTTTTCTTCAAAAAGGGTGATAACATCTTGCACTACAGGCCAATCTCACTTCTGAGCCATGTATGTATACAAGCTGTTCTCAAGAGTCATTACGAACCGTCTCAAACGTATGTTTGATGACTTCCAGCCTTCCGAACAAGCCAGTTTCCGAAAAGGTTTTAGTACCATAGACCACATACACATGCTCTGCCAGATTATTTAGAAGACAGAGGAGTACAATCGACCATTATGTCTAGCATTTGTGGACTATGAAAAAGCCTTCGATTAATCGAAACCTGGTCAGTATGGCAGTCCCTCCAACGATGTGATATAGACTATAGGTTTATCGAAGTGTTGAAGTGCTTGTATAGAAATGCCACCATGTCCTTCCGACTTCAGGAATAGGGCACGAAACCAATTCAATTGCAGAAAGGCGTGAGACATCAGGGAGACGTTATTTCTCCGAAACTGTTCCCGAACGCGTTGGAGGACGTTTTCAAGCTCTTGGAACGGAACGGACTCGGCATCAATATCAATGGTGAATACATCAGTCAATTTCGATTTGCCGACGATAGACTCATCATGTCAGAATCGTTGGAGCACCTCAATGCTATGCTCAGCGACCTAAGTATCGTTTCCCTACAGGTGGACCTTAAAATGAACATGGACAAGACGAAAATCATGTCGAATGTCCATGTGGCACCCGTACCTATTGTTGTTGGGAATGATAATCTCGAAGTTGTAGATATTTACACTTACCTTGGACAGATTGTTCAGTTAGGTAGGTCCAACTTCGACAAAGAGGTCACCCGTAGAATCCAACTCGGATGGGCAGCGTTTGGGAAGCTACGTGATACCATTTCATCGACAATCCCAGTGTAGTCCTCGTAGAACTGACAACCGATGGGGAAGAAAAGTTCTCGAGTGGCGACCACGGACCGGAAGACGCAGCGTAGGCAGGCCTCCCACTAGGTGGACCGACGACATCGTGAGGGTCGCGGGCAACCGATGGATGCAAGTGGCGAATTGTCGTTCGGCGTGGCGGTCTAAGGGGGAGGCCTATGTTCAGCAAAGGACGTCTTCCGACTGATGATGATGTTTAGTAATTGGTATATTTAATAAATAATGTAAGATTTTTGTTGATGCCAGATTTTGAGGTTTTTCTAAGAATTTGTATTTAGAAACCGTTCTTGGTTAAACTTATCAGAAAGATTATAATTCACTGTTAATTTTATTATCTTTTATCAGGTTCTGTTATGAATATTATTATAATAAAGTGCAATTTTATAAAAAACCTTTTTATTACACCACTGAAATATATTTTACCTAGAAACGTAATATTACTTACAGTTATAGTTCAATTAAACATACTGTGAAAAAAGCCCGTATTTATACTTAATACCACATTTTAGTTTTATGTTTTAACAAAAAAAGCTGTAAAAGCGTCATACAATTCGATATGTAAAATAAAATTAAGGCAAAAAGGGCTTAAACAGTACTTAGCTCCTGTATTTTATCATAGTATAGAACTTCGTAACAGACGTAAGCATGAGTAGTTACAGATTAAAAAATATTTAGAAAGCAAAGATTGGAATAAAAGTCATTACGTTTGAGTATTGGTCTTAAATAAATAAGGAAAACGTCTGTAAAACATTTAACATTAAATATTGGCTACCACGATAATTTAAGGTGTTTCGAATATAAACAAAAAAAAAGGTTAATTTTTTTACTATTTTTTGATATATAACAAAAGATCATAGAGTCAAAAACTAAAAAGATACACCTGGTTAAACAGTTTTTTTGCTCCCCTGTAAAGTTAGTGATTTCCACTTACGCCTTTATTGGCCTGGGGGTGCGATTTACTTTATGTTTACGCCACACACTCGTACTAGCGCCTCCTGGTAAGATATTAGTTTGCATAACGTGATCACGAGAAGATAGGTCAACCGTCCCTTCCTGTGGGTCTTATAAGCGATTATATGAAGCAAAGGGCAATAGCATACTGTGTAATTTAATGGGTATAATAATAATTAAGTCGGCTTAAATGATGGGCTTTGGGTAGCAGGCTCTATTAGGAACAGAAACAAATATTTACATGGCTCACATATGGATTGTTCCGGGTCTTGGTGTTATGTATAGTTAGTCAATCAATTCTTATTTAAAAAAAAATCTCAAAATTTTTTAAACGAATGGAACACGTAATATCCATAAATTGTGATCCGTCGACATAAACTGTCGGATTACGATATTTATTGACGTGTGACGGATCACAATGTTTTAACGCTGCACTTCTGGTAATCCTTGTGATCAAATAAATAAATATCATGATAATTATCACAATGTTTATTTTATTGATATGTAGCTTTCGTCTTACAGAGGGGGGTCAGCTCATTGCTAAGTAACTGTGTTCTGTCTTTTTCGTCTTAAAGCCTCCTGCAGACACACGCGATTATTCGCGCTGCGACAACGAGCCAAGCTAATTTCCACTCTAAAAATACTGCGAATGGACCGCGACATGTCGCCCCGCGCGATTAATCGCGTGTGTCTGCAGTAGGCTTAATGTGTCAAAGATAATTATTATCTTAATGTTATCTTTTTTTATAATCGTGGGATAGAAGTGAGCCCAAACGATGTTAGCACCTTCAGTAATGTTTTTAAATATACATTTTTACCGTTTATTCATTCAACTATCTCATACACATACGGCGGCGGCGATTATACACTTGTCCTTTTTCAAGAACATTGCCTTAAGGTCAGGGTACGATTATTGTCAGATTAATGTATTTTTGGTGTACAAAAGACAGAAATAATTAAACGAAGTATAAAAAAAATATTTAACAAAATGAATTATGTAGTTAAATCAAATCCAGAAACCTATGAGGGTCCGTAGGTGGTTTTAAATAGCAGTTGAAATGCGAATGCGAATGATTTTACTATATTTTTAACCGACTTCAAAAAAAGGAGGAGGTTATCAATCCAGTCGCATTGATATACAAAAAATAAATGCGGTTTCATACAATACCGAAATGGCAATTTGGCCGATGTATGGGGGACATTTCATGTTTTTTTTTTGCAGGACCTGTAGAAAAAGTTCTTCAGTGTAACGGTCTAAACCACAACCACAAATATAATGTCATTTTTCCAACATAGTAATAAAATGATGTCTTAATCTTCCCACTGCTCGGACATAGACCTCCTATTTAAGGCTGGGGCTACATTGGGCAGCGATTTGCGATGTAAGTGGAAGAGAGAAACACATGATGGTAACGCTGATGTATGGTACAGCAATATAGGTGAGCATTCATTTATATTTCGTGTCGCAGATTACGTCGCGGCCTATTGTGGCCTCAGCCTATGAGGTAGTGGCCCTTTCGCCACCACGTAAATCTCGTGCAGATTGGTAAATAGGGCAAATATATCCTATCCAAGCTACTTAATTTTAAGACAGAACATTGAAGTTAGATAAAGAATTCTGTAAAACTCCAAACGGCATGCAAAACAAACAAGAGGACAATACTGAATGCACAAAACTTTCTTGGCTCAAACAATTTCCCAAAAGCAGTTACTTATGTAGTTTGTTCAATTTCGTTTGTAACAAACAGACCTGTTTCGGTTAAGAGCCCAACTGCGCACTTGGTGTTAAGGCGCTGCCCATAGCGAACACTCTGTAAACGACTAGTTTTTCGTCGCAAAGTTAGCCGTATCTGTACATGCCACAAGCCAGAAAAAAATACAGTGTATAGTCAAATGTATAAATTAAAGACTTTAACAAAAACAATTCACAAAAGTGGTCTAGAACTACGAAAAAAAAAATTGTCAATATGACCACGAAAAAAAATTTTTCGTCTCGAAATTCTCAATTTTTTCAGCGGTAACCATTATATTTTTTGTAACTCTATCAGAAAAAAATTTCATATACTAAAGACATATCTATTTTTTTTTGAACTCAGACCTGTAATTGTTTAAATATTAAGTCAAAACTACAAAATTTCTTAAACTTTTTCTTACAATTTGCCCCCGCGCGCAGCCGCTTCACCCCCGCGACTACCTTAGCTACATAGACCTTGGGTACAGCGCCTTAACTGGTTATAAATGTTGGATAAACCAATGCAGTGTGACCTTGGCCTCATTGACTACTGCCATAGATTGTAGGAAACCCGTGTCGATAGCAGAAAATGGGAGTGTTCGTCTAAATCCGATAACTCGACCCACTTGAAAGTTGTTTTGTAATCCGTATTTCCTTGGTGTTTTAAGACCGTATTAGATAAAATGGACCGTGAATGTGACAGTTATGGTGACACGGAATTGATAAGCATAGAAGGTTACAATTGAATTCAAAGTTAGAACGCAGTTGTCTTGAAGTCGTCCTACAACTTTGTTTTTATTTGAAACTGCTTCCTTCATAGTGGATACGCGCTCTGCGTATTCAGATAGTGGAGCAATAAAGCAGGAGCGAAGCAAAGCCAAGAGGTTCGCGAACATAGTGGATACTCGACTTAGGAGTTGCCACGTAAACCTGTTGCATCAATTACACTAAGATTCTCCTTGTTGCGCTACCAGTACATTAAGTCAGTCAATTTCAAAAAGAGGAAAAGTAAATATATAAAACCAACTCATCCTTATTCCATAGTAAAAGTTGGAAGTCGGGATCTCGAGAAGCCTTCCTCGTAGCTTGCATTGACAACCCTTTCCGGTACTAATGCTGGATAGTCACCGATCTTGGAGTATATCGGATGAGCGAACATTTCGATCTAATTAAAAAAATTGAGTTAGTCAGAACGATGCAGGTTTAGAAAGTTTTCAGTAGAAAGAGGATTAGAGAAAAGAAAGATTGAGCTACTGTGTGTACCAGGGCTTCGGAAAGTCTTTTGAAGCCTAAGGCACCTATTCTCTTGTAGTGTAATTACGCCATCCCTGATTACGGATTGTAACATTTATATTTGTTTTTATAAGGGGAGTAAAATGAACATAGAGCTTTTATAAGTTCTTAATCATTATAAAAACAACCTGTTTCAAGTTTTATTGTGAAACATACTTCTATAGTTACTTTGCGGATACGTTTATTTAACACAACTGTTCCCCGTTGTTTCACCACGAGAGTCGTAACAATAATTTTATTATGTGAAATAGCCCATAGCCTTCCTCGAGTTATAGACTATCTGACACAAATGTTATAATTTTTCGATTCAACCCAGTAGTTCCTAAGATAAGCGTGCTCAACCAAACAAACTACTCAACTTTATTTATTTTAATATAATTATCTATACACACAAAATACAACACAAGATAATTATAACAAATAGAACTCAGTACAAGGGTACTCCTTATTTTTTTTTTTTTTTTTCTATAGAAATTTCTGCCAGCAGACCCGATTTATAATTTTTGTATAGATTCAGTCACAACCAATGAAACAAAAATAATAAATACTATTTTAATTTATTTCATAAATTATACTATGACTATTATTTATAATATAAATTATCACATGCTAGTATTAATCTACTCCAGTAACAATCTATTCAACTCCAAAGGTGGCTTGATATAGTCGAAGTCAATGCGATGCGTCCGTGCAATGTTGCCGTAGTTGCGAGCAGACAGTTTCGGCGTACGCGTTCTTTCGGGACTGTCGAAGTCCACTTTAAAGAGGCCGAACTTTGTTCTGAAAATGAAAGAAGGTATATTTAGAGATCAACTTATAGTGGATTTGTGTAGTAAAATCTTCAAATGAGTCACTGTCACAGAGGAACTGTCAGAATCGACTGACTACAATCCACGATGTTCTTCTATCTTTTTACGTTCCGGGGTTTTAATATGACAAAATTTAATAATAACATTTAAAATTATTTCTTTTCACAAAAACGAAGTAAATTTATCGTAAAAATGCCAGCTTGGATGCATACACTCGATCAAAGAGTCGAGTGATTGCAACCGCACTGCTTTCTTACGATAAATTTGTCGAATTAAAGAGCTTCTACCGACTTGGGAAAAGCTAAGTTGTCGATAAATGGCATCCTGATGATTAATATGATACTAAATAGCTTTCGAGTTGCGATTATTTCTATATTCTTTCGACAATTTGGCTATTTAAAGATAATCTTACGATGTTCACAGCACTTAATAGCTGAGAGAAGTGCGCCCAAATCGCGTCGAGAGAACGTGGTCGGATCCTTCTCTCGACTTTTTCTCTCGATCAATAGCCGAAAGAGAAACGTGCTGCTGGCATTCTTACGACATCTTTTGCTAGATGGGAAGTCCCACGACTCCGGCATCCCTTGTATGTAAGACCCATCTTACATACAAGTAGTGATGCACGGCATTGACTGCCAATAAAAATTATTACATGACTAAAATTATCGATTAAATATTAATTACAATGTCTAGAGAACAAATAGGCGCATGGTAAGCGCATATTTGAAATGTTCAGATAATAATAATCTATTCTATGATTGTACCTAATATCTTAAAACAAACTCTACAGATAATGTCGTCGATTTACTAAACTAGCAGAGCTTAAATAATAAATATATACGTAACTAATTACAAAATCACAGTCCAAACGCTTTGCAAATACACGAATTAATTGCACTGCAGTTTGTAAACATAAATATTTAGAGTACTGGAATTTTCAAATTAATTTGCATTTCGACTTTACTATCAAGAACTGGTTTTGAATGCATACTGTTTGTTTGTTTGTTTAGTAATATTATTCATGCCAAAACGGTACGGACGGACCGTAAATGGATTGCCATTTGTATTTAGGTATCCGCCATTTATAGAGATCCTTTCTTCTCTAAATTATTTAATTCGATCAATGTTTGAGACTTATGGCTTAAAAGTACTGCTTGATTAATCATTTTGATGTTTAATTTTATCTTAACTAGCTTCCGCCCGCGACTCCGTCCGCGCGGATGTCGGTCTTCGCGTGGATGGTTTATTTCTCCATTTTGAGTAACTCTGACAATGACATCTTATAAATATCTATTGGACCCAAATACGGCTAAGCCTATAATAATTAAGGAGATCTATTGAGCTACTGCTGTTGAGCTCGCGTTCTGTAGTAAGTATTTTTTTCATAGTAATTCCGACCTTGTATTTACAAATAACTGATCGGAACAGTAAACAAAAAGGTCGCGCTGAAAAGCACGGTTTGAAATTACACGCATACAATATTAATTCCACGGACGACCGCTCGCCACACTGGACACGTCCGCTCGCATCAAAATTCAGAATTTATATGGATCGCGCGGCGCGGAACGCGGCTCCTTATATAGGAGTCGGGGAGGCGTAGCCCGCGTGTGCCGCAAACGGTTCAAGCCAAATCCGACTTTCGGCGGTACAGGTTACGGCGCTGAATCCACTGCGGGTAATGCAACGTGTGTTCGCGGTTCTACAGAACAACGTCTATGAATAAAACTGAAAAATAAGATTTTTAAGGGATGTTAGTCACCGTTGCCGTGCCGTTGCACGAAGAGAAGTTCGGTTTCTTGACAAAGATTTATTGTCCACAACGTATAAATTATTTATATAAAATAGGACAAGTCCCGACCACCTTTTCCCAGGGAGGACGAAGGCAGGGGTTTTTGGTCCTCTAAACCAAAAATATCAGAATTGAATTACTGTTTAACTTTATGATAAAACTTAGTAGCCGAGTCTTGTGTAGCTATTCCAATTAGGACGTAGCCCGCAAGTGTACTGCTAGTTAAGTCACACAGAAAAATAATAAAGTCGCGGTAGTCATTAACTCTCGGAGAATCTTAACACCGCGATTCAGAAATGCGCGTCATAGGCACAACGCCATGTAGTGGTGAGTGGTGGAACCTTTTTAGAAATCAATGGAGGCAGGCGTGGCGTAATGTTCTACTTGATAATAGGTGTCGCCAGTGGTTCCATAATAAGGTTTGTTACAGATTTTTTTTTCTACGTATTTTTCCAGGATAAAAAGTATCCTATTTTATGCCCAGGGTAATAAGGTATAATTATACCAAGTTTCATCGAAATCGAACCGTTAGTTTTCACGTGATGCCTGCATATACAGACAGACAGACAGACAAAAATTTTTTTAATCACATATTTGGGTTTGGTATCGATCCAGCAACACCCCCCGCTATTTATTTTTTCTATATTTTCAATGTACAGAATTGACCCTTCTACAGATTTATTATATGTATAGATACAAAAAGTCTTCAGTACAAAAATAATGGTAACAGCACCTGGACGTGCACTATGATGGCTGAGGTTTAAAGGAGCGACGAGCTTCCTGAGAAATTGATCTGAAAAAACAAGACCCAAGATTAAGATATGGGGGAGGGCTTTGCCTGGAATAGAGACAGAACAGGCTATAGAAAAAAGAGGAAGGAGGCCGGGCTGGGAGACTTAAAATACGAAAATCGACTCGTACTGCTATTGTTGTTCATTTAGCCACGAGCTCTTCAGCTGGCTAGGATCAGCCAGTAAAATACCGACATCTAAATAATTCTCCCCACATAAAGCACTTCTTTGTCTTAGTAGGCAGTGGGTAATAAATTCAAGACTGTCTTTACGTAAACCAGTAATAAAAGGGTACAGTGTGTCAAGGTCTTGAATAACGATCGATCAGTATATCTGTCCTACTTTTTTGCTTTATTTTTGATTACTATTTATGCTCATTGTACTCTTGGGTTATAGATACCATACAATATACATAGGTTATCAGCCTTAATATTTTCTCTATTCCCATTACAGCCCGTTTTCATTAAAAAATAATCCCTTTGAATGTGAATAGGGTGATTTTTTTAAGTTAGTAAAGCTTCGTATTTATAATAATTGTTTAGCAACCTGCTGATCAAAATTGTTAAGCAGTCTGCGTCAAAATGTTGCTTTAGAAGAAGTGCATTATTTTATCATTGCTCCACACTTCTGCAATGTTCATAAACGGTCACGACCATACACGTCAGCAATTGTTGATAAACAAAATATTGTCTCTCGTTGAGCGGAAACTCGCCAATGCCGTTTTCAACTCTGTGTTCGTTCTCAACACGCAATGTTGCTAGCAACTCCGCAACACTATTAATTAAACTTTGTTAAAAAAAAAACAACCCTATTCTCTGCTACGTGGGCTCCTGTTTCCTCACAGCGTTTTCTTTGGATTTCTTTAGAGCATTAAAATGTCCAGTTACTCCAGCTAGAATCTTGAAGTCGATACTGTTTTTTTAATAACCTATCTTTTTACTCTTGACCTGAATCTAGCCCAAAAGAAAAATTGTGTATACTTACGAATAACCATCGGGCCATTCGAAGTCATCCATGAGGGTCCAGCTGAAATATCCAGTGACATTGCACCCGTCTTCATACATTGCTAGTAGTAGTTGGTTGAGGTATTCGTTGTAATACGAAACTCTTTCATAATCATCCGTTTGGCCCCAGTCACAGACTCCATTTTCAGTTACCACTATTGATATGTCCTTTACTATTCTGTAGTTATTATGAATCCAGTTGATAAGTTTGCGGAAGCCAGGTGGATTGACCTGCAAAAACAGATAGATTTTAAAATCTCTCTTAACTGGGTATTACTATTGGCTGTGCCTTTGTGAAGGTCTGAAATGACGCCGGCACATCAAGTTACCTCTTTCTGTCAGATTTTCAATTTATAACAAAAGAAGAAGGTTCATATTCGATTGGGAAAATTTGACTGATTGGGGTAGGTTGATGTGCAGACGTGTATACGTACTTATTGGAACAAATATCTAATTTTTTCGTAAAAATACTGACAGACGTGAGTCATTCACTTAATATTATTAGTTACTCAATTAGAGGCAAAAAAATATATAAGTTAATTCTACATTGATTTGTTTTGTTACTAAAAAAAATAATCAAAAGTATAGTACAGTATCAATAAAAAACATAATTTAATATCAATAAATAGCACGTCATGTTCATAGAAGATCACGAAACAATAAAACTAAACGAGTTTTTTCTTGGCCACAATAATAATACATAGGAATTACTCATTAACTGGTAAAATATAAGTAGGTACTAAATACTTGTTTACTTATAAACATTTGTAACTTGAACAATAATGGTTTACGTTTTTAAACTGACATGGTAATTATCACTAACACGTCATGTGTTTTGAGTTTTTGATATTTCGGCACTGTAGAGCCAAGACCATCCAAATAAAAATTACCCATGTCTTTGAAACTGCATTGCCAGTTGAGAAGATTTTTTTATTGAATAAGAAAAATTAGGAATTTCTTCTATGTTGTGGGTGCGTTTTTACAGACCTTCATTGTTTAGTATTGTGTCGTGGTTTAGTTTTTAAACATTTTAAGAGTACCTATATTATTCATTTTAAGTAACGACAATCTTGTGAGAAATAAAAAAATACCTATCCAAAAACAGGAAGTGTAAAAATATAGTTTTATTCCGGTTTCCATTTTCTGACGTCTACGTCGGAAGGCAGATATCTTATATAAAAGCATCCATTGCCACAAGTATGATCACATTTGAGACGTCTCAACCGATTTGTTTTGTTATTTGTTGTGTTGAAATTTTCAAGACAAGGAACGTATGAAAGATTTGTTTTAAAATTCTGCCATCATTTGATCACTAGAGCAGCTACTAAAAAATAAGAACCCATAAATGAACTATTGTTTAAACAATAATTGTAATAGTTTACAAGATTACATGGTCAAGGTATTTTGTTTCGCCTTATGACGCATTTTGCTGTGTAAAGAATAAGAATCCCATAGTATTTTAAAAGAATGGAATGTTATTTTTGAGCTGCAATGAACATAATTGCTCGGTCTTGAATGTTCAAATTGTGTTGTTTTATTAAAATTAAGAATAATATGTGTTTGAAAGGCCTCGGGCAACAATAATTACTATTTGAATGTATTCGTCCTTGACAATGACAATCACTGTTATGGTTTATCTTTTTAATGTATGAACCAGCTTAGCTGAGTTTGCGTAGTGCTCAGATAGCTTAATGTTTAGGCTTCACCAGGACCATTTTCCTGACAGCTATAACCTTAGGGTCTTTAAGTCAAGTGTGGATAAATTACTTCTAGGCAAGTGTGCATCACTGTCGACCTCATCTCCGCTTAACATCAGGCGAGATCAAACGCGAACTTATTGTTAAAAAAAAAACATGTGGAACTCAATTTAAATTTTGTTCGACAGGCAACTTCTGAGGCCTTATCATGAATTTTCACTTATTATGACGTAACTTTGACATTTTCAATGGACAAAACAAAGACGCTGTAAAGTAAAATAGTGAAAACTCGTGATCAGTACCCTTTTTTCTTTTTTTTTTTTTTTCGTGGTAAAATCTAAAAATCCACGGTGTCCTCCGGTAGCCCTTTTGCGTACCGGAGTTGCGGTATACGTATGTCCCGCGACCCCGGCAAGGCTGTGGCCCTCTAAAGGGGGCCCCCGTCATTGTGCTGACGCTCTTTGAGGCGCGCGTGGAACACAACGCGCCGTCGACCCGGGCATAATCCGTGATCAGTACCCTTAGCACGAGTTTTCAGTATTTGAGGCGTAAAGTAAACTGGAACTTTGACAATTTCAAATTGACAATTTTCAAAAAAAAAAATTAGTTCCTTCTTCGCACACCAGAGGCGCTGTTCCATTTTTTCATACAAGAAACGCTGTAAATACTGAAAAGACGCTGTAAAGTAAAAGAGTGAAAACTCGTGCTAAGGGTACTGAGCCCTTATCGCGAGTTTTCACTTGTATAATTTATAGCGTCTGCGTCAGCCTCTTCCCAGTATTTAAAAGAGTTTCTTGTATGGAAAAATGGAACAGCGCCTCTGGTGTGCGAAGAAGGAACTTATTTTTTTTTTGAAATTGTTCCAGTCTGCTTTACAGCAGAATAACTGAAAACTCATGATAAGGCTAAGGGCTCTGAACTCCGACTGTGAACTATATTAGGTTTATAAAACGCGACTTCGCCCTCTCGGTAGTTAAAATTTGTGTCGTGGAACTGTAATATCGGTATAAATAGTATCCTTTACAATCCAGGTTATGAACTTTCTGTGTGCCACCTTTGGTCCAAATCTGTACCCTTAGCACGACTTTTCACTCTTTTACTTTACAGCGTCTTTTCAGTATTTACAGCGTTTCTTGTATGAAAAAATGGAACAGCGCCTCTGGTGTGCGAAGAAGGAACTAATTTTTTCCTTGAAAATTGTCAATTTGAAATTGTCAAAGTTCCAGTTTACTTTACGTCTCAAATACTGAAAACTCTAGCTAAGGGTACAGATCAGGCGTTATTGAGTATCAATAATGACTGAGTATCAAAAAACTTCACAAACTTTCGGATCGGTATCTACTTATTAGTTAAACTCTTTAACCATGCACTATTAAACATATTTTAAACGAAACTTACTGTAAGCCAGTCAGCACCAGGTCTGGGCCAGCTTAGATTCTGCTCCATCCTGACACCAGTATCCTGGTCCCAAGAAGGTACTTGCCAGTCTGGTTCCAGTGATGATGGAGTCATCAAAAATGTTGTGTAGTGGTTTAGAGCAAAAAAGTCTGAACTGCCCTTTAATGCTTTTATCTGTAAAACAAAACAAAAACGTTAATTTTTTAACGAAATGGGTAATCATCGGAAGCTTTGATTTGATTAAGCATCTTTTTATGTGATGTGTGATCAGTGATCACCCATGTAGGGATCGAAATAGGCAAATGGGGCTTAGAAGAACGACCAGTGCGGCTGTTGATATCCTTGATTGATCCCCTGGATGTAAGCATAATTATGCTAATAATTTTCTATTTGCTGGGACACAGACATCCTGATGGAGAATGGTAATGAACACCGAAAACTATAGGTATTTACCATCATAAAAAACCGGCCAGGTGCGAGTTGGACTCGCCCATGAAGGGTTCCGTAGTAGCAAGCATAGATTAGGTATATAATTATACTGAGATTAGTAAGTGATATACACAAACAATAAAAATAACTTTGTTTTTCATAGTATTTGTATGAATGGCAAAGTTATATTTGCGGTTTTTGAAAATGTACTACATCTCAAAAACTGCTAACTACGAGTATATCTCTTCCAAACCAATTTTCGTTGGAAGTTTTTGTTGAGGTCTACATTATATATATTTTTTAGTTTTGTCATTCTCTTATTTTAGAAGTTACAGGGGGGGGGGGGGGGACACATTTTACCACTTTGGAAGTGTCTCACGCGCAAACTGTTCAGTTTAGAAAAAAATGATATTAGTAACCTCAATATCATTTTTAAAGACCTATCCATAAATACCCCACACGTATGGGTTTGGTGAAAAAAAAAATTTTGAGTTTCAATTCTAAGTATGGGGGGCACTCCCGAAATTTGTTTTGTTTTTATTTTTGTATGAAAATCCTAATGCGGTTCATATGATACATCTACTTACCAAGTTTCAACAGGATAGCTTTTATCCTTTCGACAAAAAGTAAGTGGCTGTGACATACGGACGGACAGACAGACAGACATGACGAATCTGTAACGGTTCCGTTTTTGCCATTTGGCTACGGAACCCTAAAAAGAATATTGTTGGCATTCCGAAAATGAAGCGAAAGTGACATTCCCTGAAGTAATTTACGCTTTGTTGTAATATACAAAATTTATACAAACCTCCTCTTCAGTGAAATATGGGAGACGTGACCGCGAGAATCCTTGGTGAAGACTCATATTGTCAATCCGTTCACGAACAAAACTAGGGTAGTCGCCGACATCCGAGTAAATTGGATGGGCATATATGCCTAACTGGAAAGGAAAAATAAAACATAATCTTTTTGTACTACTTACGCAATTCAAAGTTTGACAAACCCAATTAACTTTTGCATCGTTGTAAATAATTTTATATGGTTAAGTCGGCACTAAAGTGAAAAAAATATTTTGGGACCGTCGCCGTTGGTCTGACACTATTCAGTATACTTATAGCTTATGAGTGTTGGGTGTCTAAAATCATGGTCATCATTAATTTGGCATCTCTAGAGGGGGGCCCCGTCATCATGCTGACACTCCTTGAGGCGCGCGTGGAACACAACGCGCCGTCGACCCGGGCATGGTCCATGGTCGGGTGGCGAGTTGCCCTTTACTCGCCGCCCGCATGCCCGCGCCTACGGTGGCCGGAAATCGTCCCGCGACGTCCGACGCCGTGGGCGTCTACCACTGCGGCTGGGGCGGAGGGAGGACGCTGTCCTCTCTCTCTCGCGGCTCGCCTCCTCCTTCACGAGCATAACTGCTTCGCAGAAGGAGGCGACCGCTTCCCACTCCGTCTCGCCCCGCAGCATGGCCTCGACCAATGCCGGGCGCGAGAGGTCTCCGCCTATCGCCGCCGAGAGGACACGGCGGTGCTCTGCCCAAGCGGGGCAGTCCTGCACCGTATGCTCCACCGTGTCCTCCGGGCGATCTTCGCAGTGGTGACACCCGGGCGTCTCTTCCCTCCTTATCAGACACAGGAACCTCCCGAAACTTCCGTGTCCGGTGAGGACCTGCGTCATGCGGTAAGTCAGGACGCCGTGACGTCTTTCCAGCCACTCCTCAAAGAGGGGTCTTACCGCCGCGATTGCGGCGTGCCCGGACCTCGGTTGCGACAGTCGTCCCCTCCATACTGCCCTGAGATCGCACCGGAGCTCTTCCCGCCGCGCCTCGACTTCTCGGGGCAGCGGGGTTACACCCCGGCGCTGCGCCTCCACGCGCCACTCATAGACGCGCTGGAGGGCAGTCGCCTCCAGATCCCAGGGCAGTAATCCGGCAAGGAGGAGCGAGACACCTAACGAAGATGTCTTATTTAACTTAAGCAATTTTTTGTTATTATAATACTGCTATGCGTGGGCCACATCGCTCGTAGAACTGACAACCGATGGGGAAGAAAAGTTCTCGAGTGGCGACCACGGACCGCAAGACGCAGCGTAGGTAGGCCTCCCACTAGGTGGACCGACGACATCGTGAGGGTCGCGGGCAACCGATGGATGCAAGTGGCGAATTGTCGTTCGGCGTGGCGGTCTAAGAAGGAAGCCTATGTTCAGCAGTGGACGTCTTCCGGCTGATGATGATGATATGCGTGGGAATTCAGGGCTGGTAACTCACATGCATCTGAAGATAATCCTCTGCGGCCTGGACATCCGCAGGACTATTAGGGTCTTTAGGATCAGCCCAAAACGCATCTAGCGTTATAGCAACTTTTCCTGAAAAACAAACATAATTGAAAATTGTGTAACTATTGTTTCCTTGATGATAACCTACAAAGAGCTCAAAGCCATGATAAACATTTTCTCAGACAGTTCATTAAGAACAACAATGTTATCCAATTAATGCAATTTATATAACAAGGAGATGATAATATTGTGGGTAATAAAGGATCAGGCGGTGTAATAAAACATAAGATAACAGATTCCAGCAGAATATTACGAAACAATGCAACAATGATAAAGAAAGTGAATTAGTGAGCCAGTTAAGGAAATATAAATAATATTACCTTGCTGGTAGGGTTTGAATTCCTTTTCGTACATACGGTAAACACGGGCATGGGATAGCAAAGTATAGTGAGTACATAAATGATCTCCAACTCCACCTGATTTTAACGCTGGTACGAAGTAATCACGGCCATAACCCTGGAAAAAATATACAGATTAGCGAAATAAGTTATATAGCTAGCAAAACTAAAAGCTATGCAAATATTATTAAGATTTAAATAAGTAACACCTTCAACCTCAATGTATTGCATATGAAGTAAATTAGATATAAAGCATCTTAATGTGGTCTCGATTTAGAACTTTAGACTATTTCGCAATAAAGTAAGGTCGATTTTGATTTAAATTTATTAAAATGAACTGTAACTAGTTTATTTTCTAATGGAATTTGAAGTTCCGTTGTGGAAATACATGACATTAAAATGTTATTCGTAATATGTGAACTAGTTTGTCTATCCATTTTAGGTAAATTGATATACATAAAACCATGAGATTTTTAACTCGAAAACTGTTTTACTTTACTTGAACACATCTTGTGTAAGTACTTACGTTATAACACTGTTGATGCGGTTCGTTTATCGTTGTCCACACTTTAATTATATCACCATAAAGATTGAACACAACCCTCGCATAGTCCTCAAAATAGTCAACTATTTTTGGGTTGCTCCAGCCCCCGAGGTCCATCAATGGTGTGGGCATGTCCCAGTGGAATAACGTGACTACAGGAGTGATGTTGGCTTTTAGGAGTTCTTCAAACAATATTCGATAGTACTTTACGCCATCGTGGCTAATGTGGTTGTCCAAACCAGTTGGAAGTATCCTGCAATAAAGATTTGTTGTTATTGTATTTGAAGACGATCTGATCAGTTTCGCGAAGCAAGCATGGTTGGAAGTAGCACACAATAGAGAGGTTTCAAAGGAAAAAGGGTAGGCCCTTTGACGTTTGATTTCACTTTTGGAAGTAATAGCCGCAAATAATACCTTATTTTAGAATTTAATGCACCTTTGTTAAGACAGAATTATAGAACATGTACATAAGATTGTGTTAATTTATAACGTATTTTTTAATTATTTATAGCGTTAAAGAAGTGTGCAAAGTAACGGTTATTCAAAGACTCTATTAATCGTAAACACAAAAATGTCTAAAAATTCATGGAAGATTATCGACAAGGTTGCATACTGGCAAACAAGCTAATTGGAATTTTAATGGAATAGAATCAAAGTGCAAAATAGCAAGCGTCATTATACTTTAAACTTATCTATCTAAATGCAAATTTTCTTAAATAACCGTCTTGATACAAAACGCGTAAATTACCTATTTAATTTCATGAATCAGCGATCTGATCCTTTTTCGATAAGTGGTATGACCTGATAAATCATTAAAATTTTATATTTTATGTTAGTTTAATATTTATGTTTTAACATTTTTATTATAATTATTCATTTATATTAGAAGATTTTAAAATTTATGATCTACACAAGTAATATTTTATGGATTGCCGAAATGAGGCACACGCGTAACATCCGAACGACTGCACCAAATTAGATAGTTCTTTTTTTTTGTTTTTATCTATTTTTATATAATTACTAGCTGACCCGGCAAACGTTGTTTTGCCATAAAAAATAGAAATTAAAAATTTTGTCTAAAAAATAAAAAATAAATTGGGGTGGACTACCCCTAACATTTAGGGGGATGAAAAATAGATATTGGCCGATTCTCATAGATACCGGATAAGCACAAAAAATTTCATCAAAATCGGTCAAGCCGTTTCGGAGGAGTATGGCAACGAAAACTGTGACACGAGAATTTTATATATTAGAAAGGTAAAGGTATTTTGTTTTGTTATTGTCAGGCTGTTTGTAAGTAACTTTAAAATCGATGGATGAACACGCGCCGGCATCGCACGGGGATGCCGGGGCGTGTCGCTAGTGACTTATTAAATTATAACCCTTCTGTAATTAATAATTCATTATCTAAATGGTGGGGAAAACCGCATTACAATCATAAAATCCACTGCGAATTTTAAAAAGAACAACCGTTACACAAAGACAGACACACTTAACGATTTTTAAGTATAATATTTAAATATCAAAGAGACCTTGAATTCTGAACGAGACGAAATATTTGGTCAAGATCAATAAACTTAAAATGCGGCATAGTGATAAATAGAAACATATTACTGTTATTTATGTTACTGCTATATAACATTAATAGAACAGGTAGAAATTGATGACATTATTATAAATGCTTCTTTTCAGCAGTTTATAAAGCAATCTAAAATATGACTTTAAAGATCGAAATTAAAGATATAAGGAAAAATGCGAATTTACACCGACTTTGTATGGTTAAAATTAATTCATAATAATATGTATTTTTCAATTACTGACAAGTCTTTTACCGACATATTTATTCGATAAAGAACATAGATATGAATAACTAGCTGTTCCTCGCTGTTTCATCCGCTATTCTGCCCTATTAGTCGCAGCGTGATTTTATTATAACCTATAGCTTTCCTCGATAAATGGACTCTCCAACACAAAAATATTTTTGCAACTAAAACGAACTGTTCTGCTCTAGACTATTAGTATTAATAATAGATAGATCTAAAATCTTACCTGGGCCATGAAACAGACAATCTATAATAATTGACACCTATACTTTTGATCATTTCAATATCCTCCATAAAACGGTGATAAGAGTCGGCCGCTACATCACCATTTGATCTGTCAACTGTATAGTTAGGATGGTTGTGGATGTATGTATCCCACATACTTTCGCCTTTGCCTGTAAAAAAAGAATCACATTAAACGAGGATATGTGGAGCAGTGTAGACATAACGTTCGTATAGGTTTTTTGCAAGGTCCAGCCACGTTTGCCGTGGTTGGTCTGTGAATTGGTGACCAACTATCATAGTGAGTTTCCTCCGTGCCCCGGTAAGCCCGTAAAGCCATTGGCCAATCTGTATTACCAGGGTCATATACTCGTAGATTACACGCAGCCTGCCAACCTACTTTTATGTGTTTAACGTTGATTCGTAAAGCAATTAAAACCAATTATTTATTTATAACTAAGCGTATTCTAAGGATTGTATAAATGTTCCACAAAATTTTGTTTGTACAAAATAAAAGTTGCAATAAAAACAGTTTAAAGATGGAAACAGATAACATACCTCCTTCGTTCCATCCTCCTTCAATTTGAAATGCGGCCGACGCGACTCCGAAAATAAAATCATCAGGGAAGGAGTATTTGCTCACCCCAGAGTTTACTTCTAGGCTGGCTCTTGCACATTGGAGCAAGCTATCCAATAGAAAAAATATATATTACATAGGGTAAAAATTAATTATAGTCCCTGCCAGATAAGTCTGGAATAAAGGTCATTGATCCTAATAATGCATCGTTCGAATTTCATAATACCAGCGTTCGAATATCAAAATAAAATATAAGGTAAAGGTTGCCTCTTACTAAGATACGTTTGTTTTGATCGTGTTACGACTCTTTCTTTACATTTTTCTTATCGTTTTTAAATATTGGAATACATTGGTACATGGGGGTCAACGAATTTTATTCCAGACTTATTTGGCGGGGACTATAGCTAATGAGACTCCTCAGATCTCATGGTCCCTACAATTTGTTAGTTGTTTATCAAGTTGTGATTTCATCTGAAATATCAGTGAAGTTTCCCTAGCTAAGTACATTTGACCTTACAAAAGTAATAACCATGATATTAGTATATAATAACAAATTAAGTAATGTCGTTTTAAGATTACTCCAACCAGCGATCCACTTTTATTTGCTCTGCCAAGTAAGTATTTATTTCGTACAAAATAATAATCCTTCAGGAATATGTGTTCCTAGGCATGGCGAAAATCCATAATTATTATCCATAAATTAATGCTTATACAGCTGCAGCATAACACATGTGCCACCAAACCCCGCCCAATTTAAAACTGTATTTTTAGTAAAAATAAGTCTTAAAATCGTTTCTGAAAGAATATTCTAGGTGATATAGAGCGGTCCTAGAGAGGTATACATATATTCTGTAGTATTATTTAAGATCGATAAATAAATTAGAAACATCTTTGTCTTTCCTGCAAAGTTACTACGATGTGGGTCGCGGGACTTATCTCATTACCGTGACCCCGGAACGTAAAGGGCTATTGAAGGACACCGTGGATTTTAGTCAGTACAAGTCTGACAGTCCCTCTCGCCCTGCCCGGGGTGGCATGACTCATTTGATGATTTTACCATGCAAAAAAAAAAAAGTTGCTACGATGTGATGTGATGTAACCTATTTAAACTTACTTTTGAATTTAATAGATAGATCTAGGTTAACTTGCTTTCAAAGTTAACTTTAATTAGAAAATTGAAGTAAAACCCATTTAGTTACCCGTTAAGACTCACAGACAGTTAAAAATTAAGTACACAGACCCATTAAAAATATTCGCAATATTTTGTATACTATTGCTTTTTTTTAACTATCACACAACGCCATCTAGTCCCATGCTAAGCAGAGTTTGTGTTATGGGTACTAGATAACTGATAAACATACGAGTACTTATATATTTCTAAATACATAAACACAGAACAAATGATCGTGCTCATCACACAAACATTTGTCCTGGGTGGGAATCGAACCCACGACCTCCGGCATAGCAGTCAGGGTCACTAACCACTAGACCACACTGTCAAAAATGTTTTATATATTCACCAAGTATTTTGAATAATTCGTATTTTTTAATTAACGATGGACATGACAAAGTTTAGTTGAATGATCAATTTTCCCCAATAAAAGTAAAATAATAGTATTTTTCATGTCTTCCTAGGTTCGATTCTTTTCTTGCACGTTTTAAGTTTTTTTTAGGAAGCTGAAGTCTCAAGGTGTGACTGTTGATGGCAAAAGGCTCGTTCTCTGCACACGCTACACTGAATTGTTTTCAATATATTTCTGCTAATATTGGCATGAAACACAAAAAAAAAACAACACACAATCTGATTTTAGACTCCGATAATAACATAGCACTAATAAAAGTTTCATCCGTAACTAACGAATTTGTAACACTGAAATCCACATGACCTACTTCATTTACCATAACGAACCACTTAAGTAAAGTTATTATAAAACACCACAGTAAAAAAATATCGCGGATCACTTCGATCTCACCTGAGAGTCACCAAAAGTGCTCTGATGAGGGCGACTCCACTCGAGCTCCGCATTGTGCTAACTAAAGCATGGCACAGGTGCCTCTACCTACTCAATACGACAATCTTAATCATAACCTTATAACTACGGAATAACCTTCCTGGCAAAGGAAACCGCTGCAGCAACAAACAAACCGATAACTTATAAAAAAAAATTATATGTGACCGCGAAATAGGTACTTTGATTTTATTTTCGACAGAATTACTGTTTACCTGCGGTTGTGTACGTCAGCTTAGGAAACGTTTACGTCAGGCGCATAATGTTCGATATAACCTTCCATTTCCCGATTGCACCAGTCACCAAGGTTTTCCATACTGTAAAGTGACCATTTTGTAGCAGCTCGAATGATTGGAGGAAGCTTTTTAAAAAGACCTCGGAAGTAGTTCATTGCACTTTCCATTTTAAGCTGTCACAGCTGTTGCCAGCGGCTGATAAAGTATTCTATGTGTAAATCCAGGTTAAAACATTCGTCTAACTTTCATCCAAATTCGATAAGTAGTTTTTGAGTGAAAGAGTAATAGACATCGATTTATACTCACAATCTCACAAAAATTTCAAAGTTAGATTGATCCCGTTTTGCAATATACTAACCTTCTTTTATTTTAGACAGGTTTTACTGCAAAATAAGCTATCAAAATCTTGTTTAAGCAGTATCGAATGCCAAAAACATAAATTTTAAAAGAATTATCGTAGATTTATACATCGTAAACATAATACAGTGACGGTAAAATAAATTAATCAAAATCAAAGTGGTGAAGTATATAAATATAGTCAATAAATTTTTAAAGCGTTAAATTTATATTACAAGAATAAAAACAACTGTCTTTTTATTCATGAGAATGTATTGTAGATATCAGAAAGTAAAGCCTCAGTATCACCACTTTCTAGCAACAGCGTCGTAGTAATGTGCTGTCATGCCCAACATCTGTAAGTGTCTAAACACACTATGCCGAAGTTACGCGACCGAAGTTCAGCATAATTACGCCTACAATGCTATTTGAATTACTGACGACAAACTATGCCAAAATTACGTCGCGTCATAGCGTACAGCCTAACTTCCGTCGGGCATAAGTTCAACGGCAACTTATTCTGTGACCACACATTATACGCGACCGAAGTTCGGTTCGATTACCGACGAAGATCCGGGGGCGGGGAGCAGCAGGGAGCCGCCCGCGCCGAATTTCTGCCGCGTAAATTCGGCACTTATGGTGTGTCATATCAGCCAAATACGTCGGAACGTGAAATCAGCGGCCGAACGTCCGTCGCGTAGCTTCGGCATAGTGTGTTTAGACACTATAGTTGATTATCTTCATACGACGGATGTACCTATAGGTATTTTTAACATATGTAGCTAGAAATATACACGAATAAAAATAGAAACGAATCTGAATTGTTTAGCTTTTTTGGAGATACTTTGTCATAGACACACACACGGATACGCACGTTAAACATATAAAACCCCTCTTTTTCATCACCATCTTCCTAGGGAACACCCAAATACTCCGAAATATTTTATTCCGAATTTCGGTATTCCGATTTTCAAAACTCCGAATATCATAATACCTAAAAATTACAATATCTATTTTTAAGAATCACGAAATTTATTTAACCGAAAGTCGTATATCCGATTTCTTGGTTTTCCGATTTTCACATATTCGAAAAATGTAATGCTCGATGAGTTCTCATTCCGAAAAACGAAATTCCGATTTTCAATATTCCGAATAAACTTATTTTTCTCGGAATAATGAAAATCGGAATTTCGTTTCTCATTCTACAAAGTCAGTGCCAGAAACGAATCGCTGCAAAACCGGCTCCACGTAGTTTTGTCTACCGTACTCTTAGAGAGTTATTTAAGCCTGTGTAGGCGCGGAGTGGTGAGGCGTATCCTCTGGACTTTGACTGTTTGCCTTCAGGATTGTTATTGTTATTAGGAGAACTTAGGATCCATGAGCGAGTGAAGCGAGCTCGGGACTTGGGGCACCCCGACTCGGACAGGTTAGGTTCGAAGCCATCCCCTTCGTGTTAGGTTACTTTAAACCTTGCTCACAGAAATAGGAGCCCCGCGAAGCGGGGCTCCGTCGATCTACCTTGGTAGGTGGTAGTCAACAAATTGACCAAGGATGCAAGAGCGAGCGAAGCGAGCTCGGGACTGGGGGCACCCCGACTCGGACAGGTTAGGTTCGAAGGGGATGGCGGGGTCTGAAAGACCCCGCCATCCCCTTCGTGTTAGGTTACTTTAAACCTTGCTCACAGAAATAGGAGCCCCGCGAAGCGGGGCTCCGTCGATCTACCTTGGTAGGTGGTAATCAACAAATTGACCAAGGATGCAAGAGCGAGCGAAGAGAGCTCGGGACTGGAGGCACCCCGACTCGGACAGGTTAGGTTCGAAGTGGCCCGCGTGGTGGATTATGGCCCACTCCCTCTCACAGAGAGGAGGCCTGTGTCCCAACAGTGGGAACATTGAAGGCTGATGATGATGATGATGATGTTTTAAAAGCATACTTTTCTCTGAGAAGCGATTAAATTTTCGGAATTCTAATTATTCGGAATTTTAATAATCGGAATTTTAACCATCGGAATTCGTGTTTTTGATGTTTCGGAAAATTATTAATTCGGAATTTTTGATATTCGGTCTATTGAAACTCGGTATTTTGAAAATAGTAATTATAAATGTTAGGAATATTGAAATTTCGGAATTATGAAAATAGGAATAATGATCAATCGGAGTTGTTATGTTAGGAATTTTTAACCATTCGGAATTATGAAAATCGGTATTTTGAAATTCGTATTTATGAATTTCGGAATAAAGTTTTTCGTATTATCGTAGTGTACCCATCTTCCTAGCCTTTTCCCAACTATGTTGGGGTCGGCTCCCAGTGAAACCGGGTGCAGATGAAAATCAGTATTTTACAAGGATTGCTTGCCAATCTAACCTCAATAACCTTGTAACGATAGGTACCCCTTGATAAGACTGTTGACCCCTGTAAAATTCCTCTTTTTATTATTAAAACATAAAATCGGCTTCCGAACTGGCATTATTCATGGTCAACACTATCATTATAACTTAAAACGGGTTATTTATCATGTTTTTAATAGGTTTGAGTTTCCGATATTTTGGAAATAATATCGGAAACGTAAAACAAATAATAAATAATGGTAAAAAACCCGTTTAAAGTTCTGAGTCTTAAACGAGGTTAAAAAAAATACTCGAATGTCTCGTGGATCGTACTTTATGTGTATAGAATAATCAACCTTTAATTTTCCCACAACTGAGAAACAAGGAGTTATTAAACTGTAATCAATAACGCAGTAGAGCAGTGGTGGCCCAGTGGTATCGGCCTCGACTTACGAGTTGTAGGTCGTGGGTTCGAACCCCGTCAGGCGCATTACTTTGTGTAATTTATTTCAAAACCACTGCTCTCAAAACGGTGAAGGAAAACATCGTGAGGAAACCGGCATGTCCTAGAACCAAAAATTCGAAGACATGTGACATCTACCAATCCGCACTGGGCCCGCGTGGTAGATTACGGCCCACTCCCTCTCACAGAGAGGAGGCCTGTGTCCCAGCAGTGGGAACATTTATAGGCTGATGGTGATGATGAATCAATAACGCGGCGCTAGAATGGGCTGGTATATGTCCAATGTCTTAGATCTTTTGGTTCTAGGAAGGACCTTTGGTTCTAAGAAAAAATTTTGGAGAAATCGACATGATTTCTCCAAATTTTTTTCTTCTTTCTGATGTTTACCAATTTGAACAGTCGAGACTGACAATTTAAGGTCATGGGTTCGAATTCTGACAGGTGCATTATTTTATCACCACTGCTCTCAAAATAGTGAAGTAAAACATCGTGACCAAAACGGCATGTCATAGATCAAAATTTCATGTGAGATCTACCAATCAGCACTGGGCGCTCATAATGGATTACAGCCCGTTTTCTCTCACAGAGAGGAGGCCTATATCCCAGCAGGTTACACTTTTTTGGGCACGAGGCCTTGATATACAATGAATTAATTTTTAGTTGTAAAGATAAAACAGATGCATGGAATATGTGAATTTACTGCTCGTAAAACGAGAATAGCTATACAATATTACTAGCTCGCAACAAAGAGGGAGAAGCTAAAAGAGCTAGGCTAGAGGGCCAAAGCCTGCCAGGGTCGCGGGACTTATCTCATTATCGTGACCCCGGAACATAAAGGGCTATTGAAGGACACTGTGGATTTTAGTCAGTACGAGTCTGACAGTCCCTTCCGCCCTGCCCTAGGTCAGCCCAGGACTCATTTGATGATTTTACCACAAAAAAAGCTCGCAGAACAGTTACTTTACCGTGACCATATCTCTCGCTACTTTCAACACATCTGTAACATTGGCTTGTGAAACCTTTTACCCCAACTCCCTTTTAGTTCTGCGAATTTTTACTATACAAACGATTCCAAGTATCATGATTATAACGCCTGCAGTAAGTAGGTATTCAGTAAGACAGTGCTTTGCTCGGATTATTAACAAGGCACAAAAAGCATTCTAAATCTGATTGTATTAACAGATGATCTTTCGCTAATAAATGGATTTTTTTCTTTCAAAGAGACACCGTAGATTTTAGTGATTTAATCAGCATAGCAACAAATAGCTCAGTTACTCCGCGAACCTTGAAAAAAACTAGGCTGGATTTCACTATGACTCCAAAAAATGTCGTATTGTTCATCATGATAGTATCTTAATGTTAAAATAAGCCATTTAGTTGCAACAATTTTGTACAAATTGACCCTCGTAAACGTTTTATCTCAAGACAATCCATCCATTTCTCTCACTATCTTAGTTCATAGATCTTAGCACAGCAGTCGGATGTAAGTTGGGTCATATAAATTATAGAGAGACGTGATCGACTGTCCCAACAAGATGTTTATTGCTCCGAGAATGGATAATAGATAGCTCACTGGATATTGTATAATTACAGCCTGGTTTTCACTGCTCACATGCGTTCCCACCAACAAAGAGTCGAGTGGAAATGACTCAGTGTGCAAAAAAGAGTAAAAATGAACTTTCTCATTTTTAGAGACAGGAGCAGAGTCATTAAGGAGTGAGTCATTGTGACGATCACGCAACTAAAATCCAGTTCGCTCTGTTCATTATTCAACCAGGGAATTTTCTAGTTTTTAAATTAAGAAAAGAAAAATCTTAGATTTTCATAGATTGAAATCTTTTAATAAAGTTATTCAAGATAGTTGCTTTGTTTCGTGTTAACAACTTAGACCCTTCGTACACAGGCACGCGTCAATGGATGTCAAAGTCGTAAGGTATCAGAGATTTGCGTGACCTTGTGCACGAAAGAGCTTTTGGTGACAAAACGACGTGACACACGCAACTCGGGGCTAAATCGTAACAGACGTAATGGTCTATCTTCAAGAATAAGCCACAATTCCCAAGCATAGTCTGTTAGTGACGATCCATTTTATTTGTACTGAGTTAAACATATTGAGCTGATGATTTCAATCTTCGAAGAAAACTTTATTGACTTATATGGAATGTATTATATTTTTTGTCCCTTGGGCGGTTTGATGTAGTCAAAATCAATCCTTCGTGTGCGCACAATGTTGGCGTAGCTCTTCGCTGACAGCTTCGGTGTCCGGTTTCTATTTGGACTGTTGAAATCGACTTTGAATATGCCATATTTTGTCCTGAAAAAAAAAATTATAACTTTAAAGGTATTTATAATCATTGATCGGAATAGGTAGAGCTGTTTTATGTACATGCCAAAGGTAAGAATAATATGGATAATCCCCGAGTCCCGGGATATGGAGTGAGACAACAAGTTACTATTGGTAAAGAATTGAATTATAGTGGCGCAGAAAGAGACAAAAACAGGTGCGTCACTCTAGCGACAGAAACACCCTGGAATTGTTTTTTTTGTTTCCATAATGCGGCGACATTACGCGTCTCGATCCCGTGGAATATCCATATTAACATCAATGTTTGCGGTCACTGAACCTAAATAGCTCTATCTATTCCGATCTATGATTATAACACATTTTCATGATCTATGATATTGGTAGGTAATTTGTATAGATGAAAAAGAAAACGCTTATGAGTTGCCTGATGACATAGATCCAATGTCTCATCAGTCTACCCATTAGCGTTAAACTGGCTGTTAGCTTATACATCACCATCTCACTTTTCTTACCATTGTAAGTAAGGCAAATGAGATGACGATGTATGATAAGCTGACAGCCAGTTTTACACAGAGTTAAGAAGATCAGTAACTTACAGAAGGTAATTTATGGCATGATATGAAAACGTATTCGTCTCCTTTACCTAGTTTTTTATTGCAAATAATTGCTCGCAAGTTGCAGATATCTGTATGGTTTAATGGTGCTTCTATATCACGCGTCAACTCTTATTGTTAAAAAAAATTTGAAAACTTACGTGTAACCACCGCTCCACTCGAAGTCATCCATAAGAGTCCATAAGAAATATCCTTTGGCATTGACCCCATCTTCACGTATAGCTAGCAGCAATTGGTAGAGGTACTTATTGAGAAAAGTGACTCTCTCATAGTCATCAGTTTGTCCTTCGTCCGCCATTCCATTTTCAGTTATAATTATTGGGATTTCCTCCAATATTTTATAAGTGTTTTGAATCCAATTTAGGAGTTTCCGGAAGCCGAGTGGGTTAACCTGAGACAGGTACAAATAATTTATGTCTAAAAAATTATCATCACTTAGCTGACTTAACCAAATGTTGCTGGGTATGCGGGCGGCGAGTGATGGGCGACTCGCTGTCCAACCACGGACCACGCCCGGGTCGACGGCGCTTTGTGTTCCACGCGCGCCTCAAAGAGTGTCAGCACATTGACGGGGCCCCCTTTAGAGGACCAAAGCCTGCCGGGGTCGCGGAACTAACGAATTACCGTGACCACGGAACGTAAAGGGCTATTGAAGGACACCGTGGATTTTAGTCATTACAAGACTGACAGGGATCCCGCCCTGCCCTAGGTGGGAGGAACCATTTGAAGATTTTACCAAGCTAAAAAAAAGGCAATTGTTGCTGTCTTCGAAATTAAAAAGCGCGTTTCATGTAGGTACTGTGGAATAACAGTGAGTGTCATGAACTTCATACAATGCACACGACGTTTTCGGACGTGCGAAATAATATGCTCATATTTTTATATCATTGTTGTTTCAAAATATACATTCGGAGTAAAAAACATAACCATTAATTTACCGATTCCATTTGCCAAGTTGGACCTTGTTCATCCTTGACACCAGTATCTTGTGCAAAAGAAGGCACCTTCCAGTCAGGTTCCATTGACGATGGAGACACTAACACTGAAGTGTAATGGTTGAGTCCAAAGAAATCTGCGCTTCCTCGAAGTGCGTTTACCTATAAGTTTGAACACTATTTTGTACGCTAAAAAATACGAGGCGAAGCGAACGCGAAAGCGTTTTTGTTTGTAATGTATGGAATGTTTGAAGCCTGCCACATAGACTATCGGATTGCTTTCGCTTTTCTATATGACAGGATTCGGATCGCATTCGCTTTGCCTGTCTGTTTGAAAATAGCTTAAATGCTTGGCTAGAATTGGAATTGACAGCACCATTTTTGATAATAGTTTTTTATTGACTGTCTCTTTTTCTAGTGATTGCCAGCGTAACCGCTTAGAAAGCATTCTGGTTTCAATTCCCAGGTGAGGCAGTAGTGTTATTAAGTTTTTCCATTAGCTATTTCTCAGAAAAGTCATATAATTTAGTTTGAGCGAGGTTTGCGGCAAAAGTCTCGCTCCATTTTACATTGAACTTTATCGCAACTGGCCAAATGTGGGTGTACTATTAAGTACACCTGTGCCTAGCTTCGAGGATAACAGGCGTTATGATATCTTTTTTCAACATATTTTACTAACAGCGCACCGTCCCATTGGTGATGTTATTCAAGTACCAATACAACCTTGTGTCACTGCTTATTACTTTCTTGCTTGTCTCGCTTGTCACTATTCAAGTTTGTGTTATTGTTATTGAAGTTACTACCGGCATAGTTCGCGAGCAACTCAAAAATATCCTACAGGAACTAATATACTGGGATAAACGGTATCTTATGAATTATTTCAAACTATAACCTATCTCTGAGCTTTTCAAACCGTCCTGGCGTGATTAAGTAGCAATTATCCAAAATGTATAATGTTAGCTACATTTTTAAATAACATGTACTCGTAGATTGTAAAATTACTACTAGTAATTTTAAATTATGGCTTAAAACTGTTTTTAGAAGAATGTCTCCGTCAATTTAAACAACGGGTTTAAACTTGATATATTATATATTATTTTTATTATACGTGTAAAGAGACTGGCTCTCTTTATATTCAAACCTTTTTTGCTGCGCTTTGCGTCTTGACAGATGAAGTGATTGCTAACGGTGACAGATAAAAGATGTCGTATAATTATTTGTGAAAATTAATAGAAATTGGAAATATAATCTTTAAATGTCGTTTCTTTGTTTTACAGGTAATTTTAATTTGTGAATAATATGTAAAACCTGTTGCTAATGTTACCTACATATTGTTTTTGGTTTGTACATTTTACTAATAAAATGAATCTTTGTTTTACAGAGCAACACATTGGTTTAATTTCTATCTACAGAAAGATATAATATCATTATTATAAAACGACATTTGTGGTTAGAAGATTCTAATAAAACATGGAGAAATTGCGTTTTGAATTTAATTTGCTACCTGGAAGTGATGGCAAATCGAATATTCTTTGCATAAGCTCAATAACAACTAGTGACAATAAAAAATATTTTTTACCGGAAAATCTTCAGTCAGCGGGTTTTCATACGGGATTAATGAAAACAAATGCTTTTGCCAAAGTAAAAAAAGTTTAGTGAAAAGATACCAAAAAAGAAGAGTTTGGATCTCTTTAACAGATGACCTTAGAGATACCTACCTGGATGAAGATAATAATGTTCAGTTTGATGGACAATTTTTGGAAGAATTAGATGATGACGAACCGGTTACAGGACAACAAAAAGAAATTTCCTCTTTGGGAAAACTGTTTGAGAGAATGTTAGAAAATACTCAGGAAAACAAACAGCAGAACCTTAAGAATATTGCAGAAAGGTTTGTTATTGATAAATTCACTAGTAAACATACGAACGCTACCCAGTGGATTGAGATTTTTGAAAAGGAATGCAGTCGTTTTCATATAGATTCAGATGAGGAAAAAATTGAAATACTTAGATTGTTTATGGATAAGACTTGCGTAGACTGGTATAGCTCCATGATTGTAAAATTAACAATGAACTCTGAATGGTCAACATGGAAAGAAAATTTTTGTGGATCATTTACAAACAAGGGGTGGAGTCCTGTTACAAATGCATTACTGTTCAAGTACAAAGAAGGTTTATTGTTAGATTATGCTATTAAGAAAGAAAAGCTTTTACTAGAGATGAGAAAATCAATTGATTCAGGTACAATGATTGATCTTATTGCAGCGGGTTTACCAGAATTCATACTCAATAAAATTGATAGAGAAGCAATAAAAGATACAGTCACTTTATTTAACGAGGTGAGCAAATTTGAACATATGACTAATAAGAAAAAATATTTTCCAAAGAAAAGATATTATGTTAATTCCAAAACAAGTAACATAAATGAAGAACATACGCCATGCAACATTTGTCAAAAATTAAATAAGGGTACTCGTTATCACCCTGAAGATACATGCTGGTTTAAATCCAAAGAGGATGACAAGATAAAGAAAAATAACATCAGACATGTCAATAATACAAGAATTGAAGCGGAGTTAAATGAGTCCGATCAAAAAAACGAATAGCAACACCATTAATAAAGGTCAAACTACTAGTAAATGATAAGTTTGAAGTATATGGAGTTTATGACTCAGGTTCAAATGTCTCTCTGATAAATTCAAAATTACTTAAACTTAGAGGACAAGAAACTAGCTCAAATAAAAAAAACTTAATAACGATTAATGGTGTTAAAAAAACAAGTGGTTTGACAAACTTGAAAATAAGAATATTGGATTTGGAAAAATATGTTGATGTGTACATAATAGATGAAGAAAACTTTGTTTATGATTTTTTAATAGGATTGGACTTGATAGAGTCATTCCATTTAATACAAAACGAGAACTTAAAAATAACACAAAAAATTATTATTGAAGAAAAAAAAATTTCTACAGATGAAAGATCAAACACAGATGTTAAAAATGAAAAGAAATATTGTATGTCAGGGTCATATGAAATAAATTTCAATGAACATGTTAAGGTGGAAGATTTTCAAATACAAATTAATCATCTTAATGATAATGAGAAGACAGAAATAGATAAACTAATACAAAAACATGAAACAGTATTCGCAAAAAGTAAATATGATGTCGGAAAAGTTAGTGGATATGAAGCGAGGATAGACTTAATGATAGACAAATATTGTAGCAAGCGTCCTTACAGATGTACACTAGCCGACAAACGAGAAATAGAAGAACAAATTGCGAAGTTATTAGATAACAAGTTAATAGAAGAATCTCACAGTCCCTTTGCTGCACCTGTAACTTTGGCATACAAGAAGGAAGAAAATAAGAAAAGTAGGCTATGTATAGATTTTAGAGACTTGAATAAAATAGTCGTACCACAAGCTCAACCATTCCCGCTCATAGAAGATATGGTGACAAAAACCAGAAATTGCAAATATTTCTCAACTTTGGACATTAATTCTGCGTTTTGGTCAATACCATTAAGAATAGAGGATAGAGAAAAGACAGGATTTATAACGCAGGAAGGACATTTTCAATGGACTTGTCTCCCATTCGGATTAAAGACTGCGTCAGCAATTTTCCAGAGAATCCTAAGTAATATATTGAGAAAATATAAATTAACAAATTGTGCAGTTAATTATATTGATGATGTTCTTGTATATTCAAAAACATTTGATGAACATATTCAACATTTATCGCAGTTGCTGGAAGCAATCCAAAAAGAAGGATTTAGGTTAAAATTTACAAAATGCACATTTGCATCCGACTCTGTGAAATATCTAGGACACATAATTCAAAATAATTCTATAAAACCAGTAAAGGATAACCTGATTTCAATAAAGGAATTTCCAGTACCGAAAACACAGAAAAACGTAAGGCAGTTCCTAGGAAAAATAAATTTTTACCATGAATACATTCCAAAAAGCACAATAATTCTGGATCCACTGCATAATTTACTTAGAAAGAATCAAAAATTTGTTTGGTCAGAGGAGTGCCAAAAAGCATTTGAATTGATAAAAAACCTATTATGTTCCCAACCAATTTTACAGATATTTGATCAAGATTTACCAATTAAAATTTACACTGATGCTTCTTTGGAAGGTGTAGGAGCTATTCTGAAGCAGAGACAACCTGACGGAAAAGAAAAACCAGTGGCTTATTTCTCCAAAAAACTAAATACGGCCCAAAAGAAGAAGAAGGCAATATATTTGGAATGTTTGGCTATAGCAGAAGCAGTGAGATACTGGCAGTATTGGTTAATAGGCAAACCATTCACAGTATATACGGACCATAAGCCTCTTGAAAACATGAACCTTAAATCCAGAACTGACGAAGAGCTTGGTGATTTAACATTGTATTTATCACAATACGATTTTAAAATTAAATATGCACCAGGTAAACAAAATTTAGAAGCAGATTGTCTTAGCAGGAATCCAGTATTGGAATCGAGTGAGAACATGGATGAACAGTTAAAAGTGGTGAATCTAATTCAATTAGATGATATTATTACAGATCAAAATAAAAATATAGAAATACAGAGAAATAAAGAAAAATTGATTAAAAAACACAGATTATATTTAAAAAAGGTTGGAACAAAAGAAAAAATAATACTTACAGAAGAGTTTTGCGTCAACCTATTAAGAAATGTACATGAAAATCTGTGTCATATTGGAATGGGACAAATGCAGAAGACAGTAAGTCCATTCTATACAGCCAAAAATTTAATTAAAAATATAAAGAATGTTTGTAGCAGCTGCGAAATATGCATAAAAAATAAATCAAGAGGACAAAACAAATTCGGTTTCATGTCACATTTGGGTCCGGCCACAAAACCTTATGAAATAATGTCTATAGACACAATTGGAGGTTTTGGAGGTTCAAGATCCACAAAGAAATATCTTCATCTGTTGGTAGATCATTTTACTAGATATGCATTTATTATAACATCAAAAACCCAGAGTGCAAATGACTTTATAAAATTAATCAAGGATATAGCAGAAACTGAAAATATCGGCATGCTCCTCACCGATCAATACCCAGGAATTAATTCCAAAGAATTCAAGGATTTCTTAAAAGACAAGCATATACCAATAATATTTACAGCTGTAAATGCACCGTTTTCAAACGGTTTAAATGAAAGATTAAATCAAACATTAGTTAACAAAATTAGATGCAAAATCAATGAAAAAGAAAATAAAAAGGCCTGGACGACTATTGCAAGAGAATGTGTTAATAAATACAATGAAACTAAGCACTCCATTACGGGATTTTCACCGAAATATCTTATGTTTGGTACAGATATCTCAATATTATCAAATGAATTTAAATTGGATAAATCACACAGTGACTGGATCAGAGACAGACAGATAACATTACAGAATACAATCAAATCACACAATTATAACAAAACACTATATGACAAGAAACTAAAAAAATGGGAATTTAACGTAGGAGATATGGTATACATAGAAAATGGAAACAAACTGAACAGAAAAAAATTAGATGAACTAAAAGTTGGACCGTATAAAATAATTGAGAAAGTTTCTAATACTATATTTAAGATAGATACAGGTCACAGAAAGACTGAATCAAACCTATATCATATCACTAAAATGATGCCAGTACCTGTACTTTAAAACAGCTGTATATAAAAAGATGGATGTAATAGAGAAAATTTATGAAAATTTTCTTCCCTTGGGAGAGAGATGTAAAGAGACTGGCTCTCTTTATATTCAAACCTTTTTTGCTGCGCTTTGCGTCTTGACAGATGAAGTGATTGCTAACGGTGACAGATAAAAGATGTCGTATAATTATTTGTGAAAATTAATAGAAATTGGAAATATAATCTTTAAATGTCGTTTCTTTGTTTTACAGGTAATTTTAATTTGTGAATAATATGTAAAACCTGTTGCTAATGTTACCTACATATTGTTTTTGGTTTGTACATTTTACTAATAAAATGAATCTTTGTTTTACAGAGCAACACATTGGTTTAATTTCTATCTACAGAAAGATATAATATCATTATTATATACGTACCTCATCAGGAGTGAAATATGGGAGACGTGACCGCGAGTATCCTTGTTGGCGACTTATAGTGTCAATCCGTTCACGAACAAAACTAGGATAGTCACCAGTATCCGAGAATATCGGATGAGCTAAAAGTCCCACCTGAAAAGGAACAAAAACCAATATGCAAGCTTTTCGAGAAACATTACAAACCATTATATTTTTTTAATGACAACTGAACTGAACTGTTTATTAGTCAAATACTAACATTCATCTGAAGATAGTCCTCCGACGCTTTGACGTCCTCAAGTGAATTAGTATCTTTCGGTTCAGCATAATTAGAGTCTATCACTACAGATACTTTTCCTGAAAAAGGAATGCAGTTGAATTTTTGTCAAAATACTGCAAACCAAACAAGGCACCAAGTTGGTGAGGACAACATGTTTCAAAGAAGGATAATCATGATATAATACACTTTACCTTGCTGATGGGGCTTAAATTCCTTTTCATACAAACGGTACGCCCGAGCATGAGCTAGCAAGCTGTTGTGAAGACATAAATACACTCCGATTCCGTGTGAATCCAATGCTGGTACATTGAGAACAAACTCATAACTCTGAGGAAATAAACACATCATTATAATGTTTATAGGAGATAATAATGTAGGCCTCTAGTGTGACTGATACAATTAGTAAGTCGCTCAATGTACTTACAGCCAAACAATTCCAATGAGGTTCGTTTAATGTTAGCCACATTTTAACTAAATCACCGAACAGTCTGAACACCACTCGAGCATAGTCCTCGTAATAGTCGACGATTTTTGGGTTCGTCCAGCCACCGAGGTCCATTAGTGGTGTGGGCAGGTCCCAGTGGAATAACGTCACTAGAGGAGTGATGTTGGATTTTCGGAGTTCCTCAAAAATTCTCCGGTAATACTCAACACCTTCTTGGTTAATACTGTTATCAGTACCATTTGGTAGTATCCTGGAAATAAGATGCCAACTACATTAAAAATGAGCAGTTTTAGTTAGATATGCAAGCAAGAAATAATGTATGTTGTTGAAAATAAAATAAAACGAAAGCGAAAAGACTTTATTGCACAAGGGGTGTTACAGTTAATACAGTAAAAAATATATACTTTGCAAATGAACATCTACATACACATCAGATGGAAGTAGTACTATATTATACGGCATCAGCAAGACAGCTAGGTAAATTTTTGGCTAAGGACAAAAATGAAACAAATAATGGAGGAGACTAAAATTTCATTTACATCTTACCTCGGCCAAGAAATGGACATTCTATAGCCACTGACGGCTAAACTCTTAATCATTTCAATGTCTCTCATCCAGAGGTGGTAAGAGTCATCTGCAACATCTCCATTCTTATGGTCAGTGGTAAATGTAGGGTGTTCGTGGAGGTAAGTGTCCCATGCACTTTCGCCTTTGCCTATGGAATAAAATATATTTCATAAGAATTTTCAATATCAATCACATTAAAAGAGGATAACACTGAGTAAAGACAAAAAAATCAATCAAACCCACCTCCTTCGTCCCATCCTCCTTCTATTTGAAATGCGGCCGTAGAAACTCCAAACATGAAATCATCTGGGAAGGAGTAATTGCTTACTCCAGAGTACACCACAGGGTCTCCTCGTGCTACAATTAGCAAGCTGTGAAAGAAAAAGTCATTATCATCATCTTCTTGTCCTTCTTGTTCCTTTGTTTCACTCTATTTCCAGTTGAAATACGTCTACTGCTTCCTGAAGCCTTTGCCAGATCATTGTTCTATCTTGGCCTTTCTATTTTGTACAGTATGGTACGTGGTTGCTTTTTTTAGAACTTAAGATCCTAATCTTTAGATTAGTACATCGAAGAAATACCCTACTTGCAACTTTGATCTTACCTAAGAATCACGAATAGTGACGTGTTCAGGGTGACTCCTTTCGAGCTCCACATGTTACTAACTGAAACAAGGTCTAGCTGCGTTAACTTATTTATTGCTTAAAATGAAATCAATCATTTTGCTTGCGGAAAAATAATATTTAATGACAGTGGTAACGGTAACAAATGAAATATTATATTGAGTCAACTACAGCTGTTAACTTAACACTAAAACCTTTTAATTTATTTAGTCATGCTACGCCGTAGAATCGTGATGAATCATGAATAATTGGCCTTTGTTTGTCGGAATATCAGTTTACCGAGCTGTTCACTGCACACCATAATATTTTCCCATTTTCTTTTCTTTACTTGTGTTTTCAGTCTGCGGCAAGATATTTTGGTACTTAAATATCTCTAAAATTGTTGGTTTAATTTAACTCTTTAGATATTTATCACATAAAGTTATAACTTAGGATAGAGAGTGATTATGTCACTCTCTCTTCCGCGTAAACTGCGACACCCAAAAAATCATTCTACAATTATTGAATGTCGAAACGACTTCCGATAGGAAACGATATTGGTTCTAGGTAATGTTGTAGAGGGTGTTAATTTAAATTAATTGAGCTTTTTGAAGAAAAGTGTCTGTTGATGTTTTTTTAAGGTAATAGTTATCTTTGCTAAGTTAATAGCAAAAATAAAACCAACGACCGGGATTGTGGTACACTTAATAGTTTGTTATTAGCAGGTTTTTATATCAATAGGGCGACAAACAAGCCTAAGCCTATGGACACCTGCAACATCAGAGGGACCACCATCGACCCTGCAGAAACCTATTCAAGCTCTTTTTAAAGAACCCCAAATTTTAGTTCATTGAGAATACCTTGGAAGGGAGGTGTCACCATTCCACAGCCTGATCGTTCTCGTAAGAAAACACTTCTGAAATCCATATGTTCGGGCCCATTTCAAAGTGTGATGGTAAACTCTCCTATGAAACCGAGCGTTATGATGATAGAAAGTTGCTATAAGCAATTTGTCAAACAATTCCTCGGAACACAGTTCGTTATACAGGCGGTAGAATAAACAGGGAGTTAAAATCGTTCAGCAGACTTTAACGATTCTAAATGCCTTGTAAGCTTGAGATCACTGAGTGAATGAAATTATCTTAATAGATGTAATTATATCCTCTTCTATAATTCTGACTTTGCCTAACAGCACGCCAAATTAGCGATAAGGATTTCTGTAAATTTAAAATAGTTATTTATAAATAAAGCATTGAGTATTTTGTTCATATAAAAAACGAAGATAGTCGGACCTAAAGTGCCGCCTTGAGGTATTTCGAAGTGGATAGGTAGCAATACATTTGACGGATTGTGTACTTTTACTAGTTTTTGGCATTTTCAGAGATAGGTTTTGAATCTATTGAGTGCGATTCCTCTTATCCTATTTCATCTAACTTAGATATGAAGGTCAATATAAATCGTGTTGAATGCCTTGATTAGATCTAGGTAGTAACTAAGATGTGCTCTCCTGTTTCTAGGAAAGAGGCTTTTTTTTTTTTTTTTTTTTTTAGGGTGGCAAAATCATCAAATGAGTCCTCCCGCCCTGGGGACTGTCAGACTCTTACTGACTAAAATCCACCCGTGTTCCGTCGGATGCCCTTTACGTTCCGGGGCCACGGTATCCTGGATTAAGAAAAATCCGCGACCCTGGCAGGCATTTGGCCCCATAAGGGGCCCCGTCGGTGACGCGTGAAACACGACGCGCCACCGACCCGGGCTTGGTCCTTGGTCGGACGGCGAGCATACCCATTACCCACCGTCCGCAAGCCCGCTCCGCCGCTGTGCCCTCTGCTGTTCAGAGGGACACGCGTTGGAGCGTCCACCCGACAGGCTATTTGCATACGGGCAAAGAAACCCCTTAGGCACACAGTGCCTAAGGAGAGTTTTTGCCCGCATCCCAGGGCGCACCGGCCCGAAAAACTGGTCTTCCCCCCGGACGTATCCGAGAGGGAACTCCAGTCCACGGGCGCACGTGGAGGTTTCCTGTCTTAGCACCCCTAGGAAAGAGGCTACATGGTATTTTGACTTGCTAAGCACTAAAGAACGACGCATACGAAGCAGAATCAAGCGATTACCTCGTTACAAAGGTCGATGAGTTATCCGATTAAATTATAAGTTACCGACAACAGAAAAGTTTATTGTTAGAGTTTAACACTAAAATCGTTTGACTTATAGACACCTACGAGATAAATATTCAAAGATGAATGCTTGGCTATAGCTTTATGATTAATCTTGAATGATGGGCCCTTTGTGTGTCTTTAGATTGGTGAACTGCTTACCATAGTTACATTTGAGTGTGTATTTTTTATTTTACTTTTACCTACTTGTTTATAAAGCAAATTATTGTATTTTTTCAAACCTCTAAGGGATACGATAACTCGGTGGATGACCACACATATTTTTGCTATTTGAGAAAGTGTCCGGAGACAACTCTTTTAAAGTGAAATTACCTGTGACGTTAGCATAGAATATGGTTGCATTCAGCGATAGTTACTGATGCATTGAGTATTTCGTTCATAGAAATGAAAAGAGAGTCGGACCAAGACTGCTACCTTAAGGTATTCTGAAGTTGATTGGTGTCGTCAGTCCACTTGCGGAATTGGCTACTTTTACTAGCTGTTGGCAGTACAAGCAATACGATTTGAAACAATTGTGTGCGATGCCTTCTATATTCTGTATAACTTTGCTATGAGGAGGTCAATATAAATTGTGTCGAACGCCTTCTATAAAATAGGCTCTATGTTAGGTACCAGTAGTGATCTCATATTGGAGCTTGTAGCAGAATAAGCAGGTGCGGACCGTGTTTCACCTAGTTTTTCCAACAGTAACCTGTCTTTGATATTGATAGAATGCAGTGACGTGAGACGGGCAAATAAACTCTAATATTTTAAGAAAACATCTTTAATTATGTGGAGTTTATATTTGTATAACTATAATATACTCTGGAATGCGGGTAGTTTGATGTAGTTAAAGTCAATCCTGCGTGTGCGCACAATATTGGCAAAGTTCTTTGCTGACAGCTTCGGTGTCCGTGTTCTATTGGAACTGTTGTAATCCACTTTAAATAAGCCGAATTTTAACCTGAAAAAAAAAACCAATAATAATGGCGAATCATATTTGTTTGAGAGAGTAGTTAATAGAATTTGCAGTGTTTTATTATTGAGTGTTTTATTATTAAGCACTGTGGAATTTTAAAACTATCAATTTAGTGCCGAAAGACCTTCATACCTCTATACCTTTGCAACAATACGGTTCAACAATGCTACGTTTTTTTGTTGAATAAAACCTAATTTTTCAGATGGTTAAACTTACGTATAACCGTCTGCCCATTCAAAGTCGTCCATAAGACTCCAGCTGAAATATCCTTTGACATTGACCCCATCTTCATGTATAGCTAGCAGCAGTTGGTAGAGATATTCATTGTAATAAGAAACTCTCTCATAGTCTTCAGTTTGTCCTTTGTCGGCCAGTCCATTTTCAGTTACAATTATTGGGATTTTCTTCAATATTTTGTATGTGTTTTGGAGCCAGTTAAGGAGTTTTCGGAAGCCTGGTGGGTAAACCTGGTGGCATTGATAATTTAATTAAAAAACAATAACATCTTCAGCTATTATAAGACATTGATTTGAATTACGTTTGACAAATATTTGCGATACCTTGTTAAGTCTACCATTTGGTTACTTTTATATTCACAGCAGTGAGTGTAAAAATCATTATCAAATCATTTATAATAATTAAGATAGGTTAGAGCTTCGGTTAGAAATGTATTATTGAGATTAAAAGTCATACATACTAGTTTAACTATCATACAAAGTTACTACAGCTGGAAATATGTCACACACAGACAGAGTTACTTTTGAATCTATAATATTAATAACTCATGGATGTATTTACCGCTAGCCAAGCTGGACCAGGTTTGGGCCAAGATGGATCCTGCTCCATCTTGACGGCAGTGTCTTGGTACAAAGAGGGTACCTTCCAGTCAGGTTCCATTATTGATGGAGATACTAAAAATGAAGTATAGTGGTTAAGACTAAAGAAGTCTGCGCTTCCCCGAAGTGTTTTTATCTGAAAAGCAGAGGGATTCTAAAGTATACTATGTTAACTTTAATTTAAGAAAATGTCTTGATACACTCCTGAAAGTAATGCAAATAACTGCAAATTAGATGAAAGGTTTAACCTAGATAATAAGGTATACAAACCTCTTCATCGGTGAAATAGGGTAGACGTGACCGCGAGTATCCCTGATGATGACTCATATTATCAACCCGTTCACGAACAAAGCTAGGATAGTCTCCAGTATCTGAGAATATGGGATGAGCTAACATTCCCACCTGTAACAACGTGAAATCAAACATGTACGTAGATAATATATCATTAGGTAATTTTGAGAGTTAGTTAAATAATCAATATTTTAATCAAATACATATGGGTACCAAAATATTCTGCAATGTGATAGTCATGGTACTAACATGAATTTGAAGATAATCTTCCGATGCTTTGACATCCTCAGATTTATTAGAGTCTTTCGGTTCAGCCCAGTCGGCGTCTAGAACAATAGAGAGCTTTCCTGAAAACACAAAAATAGCAGAAAATTGAATTGAATCGTTAAACTAACTCTAAGTTAAGGCAGGATGATAATGATGCAATGTATCTTTTAAATATTAAAATTTTGTTGGACAACAAAACTAACTGGAATAATGGTAGGATAATTTCGATGTCATTGCGTGCGTTCATCGAAGAAATTTTTAAAGAATTTCATATTGTTTGTGAGATTTATGGTCGGTTATTTAGGATTGTGCTCATGGTAAAATAATTATATTTCCAGCAACTCTCTTAAAGGGACAAATACAGCACGCCTAGGTGCTCAGTTTAAGTGTAACCGAAAGATAATATTATTATGATGTAATCACTTTACCTTGCTGATGTGGTTTAAAATCCTTTTCATACAAGCGATAAGCCCGAGCATGGGCTAGCAAGCTGTAGTGAGTACATAAATACACTCCGATTCCGTGAGAATTTAAAGCTGGTGCACTATAATTAAGCCCATATCCCTGAGAAAATAAAAATATAATGTAACTAAACTGTTTGTGTCTTGGTCTTTATTGTGGGATTTAGTAGTACTGGGAAGCTCCTCAGTGCTCAACTTACACTTATACAATTTTGAAAAGGTTCGTTTATCGTCAGCCACATTTTGACTAAATCACCGAACAATCTGAACGTTACTCGAGCATAGTCCACAAAATAGTCAACGACTTTTGGGTTTGCAAAGCCACCGAGGTCCATAAGTGGTGTGGGTAGATCCCAGTGGAATAACGTCACTACAGGAGTGATGTTAGCTGTTCGAAGTTTTTCAAAAATTCTACGGTAGTAATTAACACCTTCTTGGTTGATATTGTTATCAGTACCATTTGGAAGAATTTTGAAAAAAAAAATTCAAAGTCAAGAAAGAACTATCTAAGCTCAATATTTTTATTATTATTTAGGATGGGTTCACGTTCACGAATTATTATTATACGGCATCAGAATGACAGCTAAATTACTATAAAACGAAATCCAGAAGATAAGATAAATTTACCTCGGCCAAGAAATTGACATTCTATAACCACTAACGCCTAAACTTTTAATAATTTCAATGTCTCTCATCCAGAGGTGGTAAGAGTCATCGGCAACGTCTCCGTTCTTATGGTCAGTGGTAAATGTAGGATGTTCGTGGAGGAATGTGTCCCAAACGCTTTCGCCTTTGCCTATGGAACAAAATGTTAGTAATAAGGATGTAAAATGTCTCATATTAACGAATTAAAGTATCTCAATCGCTAATTAAAGACAAAAATTAAAATAATCAAAATAAGTTATTTATATGAACATATACACAAATGTTCCTAAATAAATTATTTTGAAATACAGTGCGCCACTGGCTACCTCCACATTTTTAATTTAAATTTGTACAGTCCATCCAAAAGTTGTGTGGAAGATATCGCTTTTAGCGATAAGACCGCCATTGTAACCATAGAATTAGTAATGTTTATAATAGTTGTGTAACAATTTTGGTGTACAATAAAGTATATTCTATCTATCTATCTATAATCTTACCTCCTTCGTTCCATCCTCCTTCTATTTGATATGCGGCCGTAGACACTCTGAACATGAAATCATCCGGGAAAGAGTAATTGCTTATCCCGGAGTACACCACAGGGTTTCCTCTTGCTGATTGCAGCAAGCTGTGAAAAGATGTACGGTTAAGAAAAGAGCAAAATTTATCACTATATCGTGTATTTTTGTTCCAACCTCCCACTATTCAGTACCTTTTCAGTTAGTATTATATATACTGTATACGTTGGATAATATCACTACTACACCAGTCAGAACACATTACTGCTTCTCGAGACCTGTCGTTCGTCGTTTCATTGTGGCGTTTTAATACTGGGCTTTACCTTACCGTACTTGATTGCTACTCCAGAACTTTAAGGCTCCCAATAACCGTTTGTTCTGAGTCGTGTTACTAACGAAATTGTCAATGTGAAAAGTGAAACTTTCAGATTGATCGAAGAAATATCACGTGCTACTTTAATCTTACCATAGTGTCACCAATAGTGCTCTGTTTAGAGCGACTCCACTCGAGCTCCACATGTTACTAACTGAAATAATGCCTTATTGATTTAACTTAATGATAATTTGAAATCTGTCACTTATATTACGGAAACATAAATTATTAACGTTAACGGGTATAAATTAAATACTACAGGGTGTCCCAAAGAAAAATGCACTTTTGAAAATTCAAGGAAAAAAAACTCAATTTTATAGAACTTTAATAGGTATTACAATTTAAAGATAATTTAATGGAATTAAGTATATCAACATTTCATCGTATAAATGACGTCCTTAATGGTTACAGCACTCTTTCAATCTGGCATCAAAATTTAGAAAAAAAAAACATTAACGTTTTACTAAAAAAAAAGTTAAACCTCTGTTGAATACTTGTCTAAAAAAACTGTTAACAGCAAAACGGCATTTGACGTTGATATAAGGGTCGTTTTGCAGTTACACTTTTTTTAGAGAAGTGGTCAACAGATGTTTAATTTTTTGGTACGACAGTAAGAGTTTTCCATGAAATGAATTCCATTTTTTTGTTGAATGCTTAGCTTCAGCTGCTGCAGAGTTGTTAGATTTTATTAGAGTACCCTATGCTTTGATTTTAAGCTAACCCCACAAAAAAAAGGTTACTGGATGGCTTCTTGGTGGCTAGGACATAAAATCACCCCTGCGTTAAATTAATTTTTGTGGGAACATTATCGCTTACCCCGTCGATGCTCCCATCTGAAGTGTGGCACGTAGCCCCATTTTGCTAGTACCGAGTGTTCCTGTTATAGCCTCGAGATTCTTGCACCTTTTAAATCAAAACGTCTTGATTTTTACAACTTCGGAATCAAAGAACTTCTTTGTGTATTCGTGCGTACAGATTCTTGAATTCGCTGAATGTTTTCAGCGGTTCGTGATACTAGTTGGCGAGCGTGAGGCTGCACTTTTTGCGTCGATCCTGTCCTTTGGGATCTTACCTCCAATCTCAGTGCTTGAACACTCACTATTGCGCCGCAACTAGAATTGAGTACGGTAAAGCCGTCAAACAGTCACATACGATCGGGTGTTCTCGTAAAATGATCGGACACAAAACGCGCGCTGTTCTGTCGCGTAACGACTCATGATGACTCAAATTACAAAGACCGTGCTACGCACTGCTACTGACTCCCCGCATCTCCATTTTTGTTTAGAAATACGCGCGATAACAAAACTGCATTTCTTTCTGGGCCACCCTGTATAATGCTTCAATGACGACAATAAAGTTTAATGGTAGATTGTTTGATTTTAACACCGGCCAGTTTATTTTCCTAAGATTCATAAATATTTTTTAAATCAGTGGTTCTCAAACATTACCACTTATGCACGTTATTGAAAACTTTTCTTTAACATGCGCCAATATTGATCAAAAGCTCAATGAATTGTTTTTTTCCTAGAAACGTATTTATTTCCATAGCTTATAATTAATAGGAGTGCTTTCTACTTACATTCGTCATTGAAATGTTAATGCCTTTAAGATATATCGACAGGGTGCAGTGACGGCCAATAAGACTCTTTAAATTATTTTTAGAAAACCTTTTATTTAAGTGGAGTTTATAATGTGTTTAGCTCGATAATGTTTTCTGAATCGCGGATGGTTTAATGAAGTCGAAGTCAATCCTGCGTGTGCGCACAATATTGGCATAGTTCTTTGCAGACAGCTTCGGTGTCCGTGTTCTATTCGGACTGTTATAATCCACTTTGAATAAACCATATTTTGTGCTGGAAAATTAAATCAATAAGAATTTTTCATTAGCAAATATGGACTTAAATTACTTGCTTGTGAGAATCACACACACACACACACACACGCTTCACACGGCGCGTAGTACAACGTGTTCGCACCGTGTCGCGTCACCGAGAGATTTTTGTATGAAGGCGCGGGCGGGCCCGTTGCTAGCCCGAACACGCGCCGTGTGAAGTAAGCATTAGACTTGAAGAGTTTTTTTTTACGTATTCAAATAAAGAGTATTGATCGCTCACGAATTTGCAACGTTTATTTCACTTCTATGATGACAGATATTATAGAAAATTAATCATTTATTAAAGCTGTTAACTTTGAAACATATTAGAAAATTAGCCTATCGTTACATTACATTAATATCTCAGATAACTCTGAATTTGATAAGCTTACGTATAACCGACTGCCCATTCAAAGTCGTCCATAAGATTCCAGCTGAAAAATCCTTTGACATTGACCCCATCTTCATGTATAGCTAGCAGCAGTTGGTAGAGATATTCATTGTAATAAGAAACTCTCTCATAGTCTTCAGTTTGTCCCTTGTCAGCCAGTCCATTTTCTGTTATAATTATTGGGATTTTCTTAAATATTTTATAGGTATTTTGAAGCCAGTTGAGAATTTTCCGGAAGCCTGGTGGGTAAACCTGTGACAGTTAAAAGTAAGTCATGTTTTAGATTTTTAAGGTTAACTAATTATTTCATTATAATATAATTATTTTGAGATGAAAGAAGTTAAGTATCAGCTATATTTGTAATAATTGGCTTTGGCTGCTTTGTAGTTTTTTTTAGCTATTGCATAGCTTTTATCGCGGGCTTTGAGCGCGGTGACCAAATCAAGAAATTCCGTAACGAAAATAAACCTAACACCCCTCACTCCGACCGGCACAGCGCGGTGCGGCGTTGAAAGCCATGAATCGTCTAACGTTGTTTCAGTTCGAGCGTGCGACTAGACGTAAGCGTGTAGACTAGCTGCTTACTGCTCATAACTGATTCTATCACTTTTAGCCACTACTGAGTCATATCAAATCTCGTTATAACATCCGTCATGTCAACGTGAATGAATAAAATTTGAATGAATGATTTTTTTCTTGACGTTTCACTTGATTGACGTGGCTGTCCATTGCCTAATTAGTAGAGAAACTTCCCATAGAGCAACGATGGGATGATATTCTCGTTAAATACTCGCGGTAAAAAAAAAGCTACGCAATAGCTTTACCGCGGCAATCCCCGAGTGCCACACGTATTTTTTTATTAGAAATAATTTTATACACATTCAGTGCGAGAATTATTTCAAATTAAGATACGAGTAACTAGGTTTATTTATGTTTAATGTTATTTGTTAATTTACACAAATCAAAAATTAGCTACTTATTTTATACCTAACTTTTACTCAGAGCTTCGGCAATCAGAAAAGCATTTTTAGGTAGGTAGGTGTGTGTGTCCCTTCAGAAATCTTATATCAGAATCGAAATACTTTATATCGCATATTGGGGACTATAATACCCATTAATCAGTAACCTATGTACGGTTACACAAACTGTACTGACATACTCGTACATAGGTTATTAACAAAATAGTCTGGGGCGAGAAAAGATAATTTAGCTAGACAGTCTTACGAAGGTAGTTACCGCTAGCCAATCTGCACCAGGCTTATCCCAAGATGGATCCTGCTCCATCTTGACTCCAGTGTCATGGTACAAAGAAGGTACCTTCCAGTCAGGTTCCATTATTGATGGAGACACTTCGAGTGTAGTGTAGTGGTTGAACCCCAAGAAGTCTGCGCTTCCTTGAAGTGCTTTTATCTGGAAATACAATGAACAAACGATTAATTTAGCATTGCGTAACCCATTACAGAACAATGCGTTACAACTTTGAATAGGCTTAACTTAATGCCATGTTCTTATGTCACAGCTTTGAAATTGAACCAGTTAGGTAGGGATAGCAATTCTTTTTTCGGATGATAAAAGAAATGTTGCGATTTGCCAAAAAAATATACAATAATTTTAAGAAGAATCGAGTTTAAAAAAAACGTTGCCCCACACTAGGAATTTCTCCTGTGTCGTGGGTGCGTTTACAAATATATAAACTCACATACACAAACACCCAGAACCGGAACAACTACTTGCAAGCCATACAAATATTCAATTCCGCAGTCGTTATCATCAAAAAATATTTAAATAAACTTTCTATTAAATATCAATTGGTTCGACACTCGCAAGCTTGCAATATAAACTAGATAATAACGATAAAATAAATTGATTTCTTTCTATAGCCTCGCTTTCCAAGTGGCAGTTGAGTTCACAGATATAGGTTGTTGACTTTTCTTTATTTGAAAGGCGTAGTAGCTAATTCGATATAAACATTACTGGTGAAGTCTGGGTACATTTGGTCAGTCGTGTATAAATTATTTCGATTTTAAGGACATATTTCAAGATTTTAGTAGAACGAACCTCTTCAGCAGTGAAATACGGAAGACGTGACCGCGAGTATCCTTGTTCACGACTCATATTGTCAATCCGTTCACGAACAAAACTAGGATAGTCGCCGGAATCTGAGTAAATGGGATGAGCTAACATTCCCAGCTGTAAAAAAAAAATAATTAAACATTATTCATAACAGAAAATTTAAAATGTCACTTACGGGATATCTTCCGTGATTATAAATTTTTGTTTGAGTTCCCGATATTTCGAAGCTGTTGCAAGCGCCATGATCAACCGTAGTCAACCAGCGATCATGGCGCTTGCAACAGCGTCGAAATATCGGGAACTCAAACAAAAATATAATCACGAAAGATATCCCGTAAGTGACATTTTAAATTTAGAGACAAACCATGAAAGTTTAAAACAGTGTTTATTATTCATAACAGTATTTTATTTTGAACAAAATTGCCGTCATCATATTATGATTCCAATGAATATCATACTAGACTACATAGTTTTATAATAATTCCGCAACGAAATATTAAAAACAATATTTTTTAAGCCCATATGAAGAAATTTATTATAGTAAAATGATTAGTCAAGGATAAATTTACATGCATTTGAAGATAATCTTCTGACGCTTTGACATCCTCAGGTTTATTAGAGTCTTTCGGTTTAGCCCAGTTGGCTTCTAGTACTATAAAGACATTTCCTGAAAAATAAGAGTAAAAAAATTTTTTGACAAAAGAAAACCGACTTTAAAACCAAACACAAAAAAAGTGTAAAATAACTTTTCTTTCGGAAGTCGGTGGCTTTGTTTTTTATTTCATTGACTATGGCCACCGACTTCCGAAAGAAAAGTTATTTTACACTTTTTTTTTGTGTTTGGTTTTGAAGTCGATTCCCTTTTTTTTCAAATTTTTTAGTTTTACACTTTTTATTTTAGATATTCAACAAAAATCTTCATAATAATCGGCGTCTTAAAAAATCTACAATCCAAGTAAAATGTTAGGGTCGAGTTGCCTAAGTTGGACCTGTTCGTAATTTGTACCACGTCAAAATCTACCAAACCATAATGTTTAGTTTTTAATTAGCAACATTAAAAAGCAGTGCTTACCAACATTACGCAATGGCAGACATTTTGGATGCAATGACATAACAAAGTGCAGTGTAGTAAACAAAAATAATTATTACGGCGTCGTGATCTTATTTTATGGCTGTTTACCTAAGGATTTGTTGTCGCAACGGTAAGTACAAAGAAATTATTATCTATGTTTTTGGAAAGTATGCATATTAGTCTATTTTTTGAGAATATAGTTTTATATTTAGCATCTCGAGGTTATGATACCGGCTCGTATAAAAATAAAACTTAGTGGATGCCTTATTTGTACTGGGTAGGGTAATCCTAAAATGTACCGGTACAATTTAGGTGTATGGTGGTTCTCCAACACGTTTGTTAACTAGATTGAAATATTTTCAGATGTCTGGAGAGAATAAAAAGTATTATGGGCGCAAGATGCAAGCAAATGGTTTCACGAAACATGCGGAGACAAACCTGATATTTGTATAAAATGCTGGAAAAAGAAAAGAGTTGACTAACCTTTTCTTTTCAAATAGTTCTTGTCTTTTCTTTCTCAAACTTTATAAAGAATTATAAAGATGTACAAGTATGTTCCTATATTCAAATCACAAGGATGATTTTAGTTCATAATTAAAATTAAAGGAAATAAGAGGAACCTTAACTATTATTATTATACAAAAGTTTTATTTTATTCTTGTTGTTGATTCAAACTTTATTTTCAGTACATAAGTTTATTATTAATATTAAAACTTTATGGTTAATAATTTTTATACAGATATATAAAGGAAAGGCTGCTTTTAGTTAATAAGAAACACTTGAATGTCAAAGTACAATTTAGGATACCTATGGTACAATTAAGGAAACCGGTTTCTTAAATTGTACTTTCTAAGACTTTTTTTAAAACTTAATTTTCATGTAGTTTTTTCATACTTCCTCATTATCTAGTAATAAAAAATGAACACCAATAGAACAACCTTTTTATTCCTAGTAATAGAATCCTCACAAGATATATAGTTTTTGTGAAAACTTGTAAAGTTCGTTAACTGGTACAATATTGGCAACCTTACCCTATATACTAAAACCTTCTCCAGAATGTAATGAACACTTTCCCGAAAACCGCATCAAAATCGGTTCAGCCAAACGCGAGATAATCGCGGACAAACATACATACAGGTCGAACTGAGAACCTACTTTTTTTTGAAGTCGGTTAAAAAATCTATATTCCAAGCAAGCAAAAACGGATCCACGCGAGGAACGTCACGGGATATCCATTAGTGTTATATACTAAAACCTTCTCCAGAATGTGATGAACACTTTCCTGAAAATCGCATCAAAATCGGTTCAGCCAAACGCGAGATAATCGCGGACAAACATACATTACATACTTTTTTTTGAAGTCGGTTAAAAAGAGTGTATATTATTATGGCCCAGATAGCTTTAGAAAAAAGCAGAAATATAACGATGCAACCGACATACTTGTTCGGGTTGGCGATCTTATTCGAGTCGGCAATGAAATTCGTTTCAGTATTGTGATTTCGTTACACAGGCACATACATCAAAGTGACGTTCTTTAACTAGCTACGATCGTGCTTCATCATTATCATTATCAGCCTATAAATGTTCCCACTGCTGGGACACAGGCCTCCTCTCTGTGAGAGGGAGTGGGCCGTAATCTACCACGCGGGCCCAGTGCGGATTGGTAGATGTCACATGTCTTCGAATTTTTGGTTCTAGGACATGCCGGTTTCCTCACGATGTTTTCCTTCACCGTTTTGAGAGCAGTGGTGTTGAAATAAATTACACACAGTAATGCGCCTGACGGGGTTCGAACCCACGACCTACTACTCGTAAGTCGAGGCCGATACCACTGGGCCACCACTGCTCTCGTGATCGTGTCGTCGATCGTGCTTAATAAGATAATATCTTGCTGCTCGTTGCTGTATTTCAAGATCGGTTGGAAGAACTCCAGCAAATAGTGATAAAGCTTAGTACTAACTGTCCTGCACGCTTTGCATTAGAATGTCAATTAAGCTAGACGCGGACTTGGAAGTGATTCTCATTTATTTAAAGGATAAGCCAGTTTGCGTGGGTACTAGCCGAGGAGGCTTTTTTTCGCCGGACTTACTGTATTACGCCTTTGAAGATGGTGGCCGACTTAAATTAGAATGGCATTAAAACGGTAAGAAGTAGAACACCGACTCAAACACGTGTCCAGCGTATTTAGAAAAGGATGTTTTTAATAGACTCACACTATACCTTGCTGATGTGGTTTAAATTCCTTTTCATACAAGCGGTAAGCCCGAGCATGGGCTAACAAGCTGTAGTGAATACATAAATACTCTCCGACTCCGTGTGAATCCAAAGCTGGCGCGCTTAAATCAAGTCCATAACCCTGAAGAAATAAAATCATCTCGTATACTACACTAATATCTGCGTTTTCATGGAAGATGGAAAGGCCTTTGGAATTGGAAGACTGCTTAATATACTTACACTCGAGCAAATCTCATGCGGTTCGTTTATCGTCAGCCACATTTTGACTAAATCACCGAAGAATTTGAATACTACGCGAGCATAGTCCTCGAAATAGTCGACGATTTTTGGGTTAGCAAAGCCACCGAGGTCCATAAGTGGTGTGGGTATATCCCAGTGGAATAACGTCACTACAGGAGTGATGTTGGCTTTTAACAGTTCTTCAAATAATGTGCGGTAGTACTTCACACCTTCATAGTTTATGTTGTTGTCAGTACCATTCGGAAGTATCCTGCAATTATGAAAATAACATTCTTTATTTTGTAAACTTAAGTACCAAGTGACAAATACTGCTTGTGTAATATGAGATAATACAAAAATAGTATAATTATAACGTGTGAATAGTAATTAATCAGCATTTTAACCGAGAAAATACTTATATGCATAATTGCATACATTGATAAGGAACCGGTGTTATAAAGACGAAGCTTGCTAACATTGTTAAAGAAGAAGCCATTCATACCATTGAGACAAAACCAAGTCAGGTGCTTATCGTCAACATCAGAAATGAATGCAGCAAGCATGCAAACCATACACTATGCATGCAATAAGCTGATAGTGCTTGATTTAGAGAAAACTTCTAGTTGTAAACAAAGAAGATTAAATTCATGTCTAACCTGGGCCACGAAATTGACATTCTATAGGCGTTAACGCTTAAACTTTTAATCATTTCAATGTCTTTCATCCAGAGGTGGTAAGAGTCAGCTGCAACATCTCCGTTCTTACCATCATCCACAAACGCAGGGTGTTTGTGGATATATGTGTCCCATATGCTTTCACCTTTCCCTATGAAATAAAAGTCATTATGTACCTATATGACATACGCGTTTGCCCCTGATTAAAATGAGTGACAGTATGCAACTCAGAAACTGGGAAAAAGTAGTTCAAAATTCAAGGATTCCTACCTCCTTCATTCCATCCTCCTTCTATTTGAAATGCAGCCGTAGACACGCCGAATATAAAATCATCCGGGAAAGAGTAATTGCTCACACCGGAGTTCACAATTGGGCCTCCCCTTGCTAATTGTAGCAAGCTGTGGAAAAGGTATCAAAATCATCATCTACCTGCATGTTTTCCATTTTACTCATAGTCTGCGTAAAATGTTAATGCTACCTGTTCAATCGTTCCATTGGTTTTAATCCCTTTTCATCCTTTAAATGGAAAAGTTACTGCATAAAAAAGATTGGATCATCTAGCTGTATCTTATTTGACTAAGAATGTGTTCTAAATAATGTAATTAGTCGTAATAAGAAATCTGCTACAGACTATGTACGATGTCATCAATAACATTTTTTCATGTATGTTAATGTAATTTTATCACAGAAAAGTAAAAATGAATGGCAATGACTTCGTAAAATATCTAACAATTAGCATTCAGACACAGACAAATGTCCTCCAAAGGTCATTCTGCCTTCTAGTCCTAATTCTCACAAACACTTAGTCCAGCCCTGTCTGAGCCTTTCAGCACGTGGTAATATATCGAAGTAGCCCATACAAAATTGTCAGAAATAAACAAGCAATGGTAAAGAGAAATACACCAGTCACTGGCGTCTTGCTTACCAAAGAGTCACCAAAAGAAATATGGTGAAGGTCACTTGTCTCGAGCTCCCCATGTTACTGACTGAAACGAGGCGTTATTTTACCTTATTGGGAAAATCGAGTTATTAACAAACGACTGAAAAATATTTCACAATCAGTAATTTTATGCCCAATTTGATACGTTTAATGCTTCATAAAAATTAATACTTCTATTGTTATGGAACCATTTTAAGTTAACTAAAATCTAACCATAAAAATGCAGCATTTGTAGTGGGTCGCCTATGCCCAATGTTTAATGGTACAGCGTGGTGCGTTTTTTTTTCTAACCTTTGTCCCACTGCTGGGCAAAGGTCGCCCTAATAACCATTCTTCCCTTTGTACGGCTTTTTCCAGCCAATTTCACACAAACGCGTCTAAGTCGTCACGACGCTCGATCCAACTCTATTCTATTATTTAATAATAATATGATGATGTCAACTAAAATTAAAAGTAGGTGTTTAATCACAAACACGGGCTTGAATCAAAAATATTTATTACACAATTTCAAATTATTGTGATGTACACATGGAGTCTATTTTACAACGAGGGCCGCTTGATGTAATCGAAGTTAATACGGCGTGTGCGCACAATGTTGGCATAGTTCTTCGCTGACAGCTTCGGCGTCCGTGTTTTATTCGGGCTGTCGAAGTCCACTTTGAATAAGCCGAATGTGCTTCTGGAAATGACAAAAATAAAGCAGGTTTTAATTACTTCTTTGTCATTGTCTTAATTTCTTTGAGGTTCTTTTTTATTTAGCCTTCTGCAACAGTTTAAAATTTTCTAATGGAAGAAGCAAACGTGTTTAAATAGGAAGAATTTTAGGATAATTTTTTATCATGGTTCCGAAACCACTATAGACTCTTGACTCTAACAAAGCTAAGAAACCTGACTTGACCTATGCTGTAAACCAGCGGTCGACAACTCGCGGTTCGTGAGATACTGTGTTCCTTCATCGTTTTGTAAATTGAAAATTTTCTTTTGTGGATAAGGAGATAACCTTATTTACGTAAGTTACATTCAAATAAAGATTCATTTTGGTTTTCAATTTAAAAATAGCGGCCCGCGGTTACTCGATTTTGCAACTCTGTGTGCTCAAACACATGTGGCGCTTGTCTACCAAAAGGTTGCCTACCGCTGCCATAAACCAACTGTTGTACCTTTGTGGAACAAATAAATAATTTTTACATTAATTATTGTAAAATCAATGTTAAATACTCACGATAAACCACCAACCCATTCAAAAACGTCTAATAAGGCCCAGGCAAAATATCCTTTGACGTTAACCTTATCTTCATGTATAGCTAGCAGCACTTGGTAGAGGTAAGCATTATAAAAATCAATTCTGACATAATCTTCAGTTTGTCCACTGTCGGTCAGTCCATTTTCTGTTATAATTATTGGGACTTTATTAATCATTCTGTATCGGTTTTGGATCCAGTTAAGTAATTTGCGGAGCCCTATAGGATAAACCTGTAACAATTGCAATATTTGTTTTATAACTTTAGATGATTTTTTTTCAAAAAAACATAATCATACGTACCATAAAACATGACTTATAAGTAGGAGACACCGTTTACAATTTGCATTGCAGTCTTAATATTGAAAATGCTTTAATAATCTTATGAATTGTGTACCATTTAATTTTATTGTTTAGTGTAATTTTGAAAAATGTTTTTCTTGGATTCCTTATGTTCAAAAAGAAGAAATACAAACAGAAAATCACATAATTATTTTCTCAAACGTACGCTTATCCAATCCCCATCAAGTAAAGGCCAGTCTCGATTGAACTCTATTTTGACACCTCCGTCATGCGAAAAAGAGGGGATCTTCCATTCGGGCTCCATTAGTGACGGAGATATTAAATCTGTTGTGTAGTGGTTGAGACCAAGAAAATCCGAGCTTCCTTGAAGAGCTTTTATCTGAATACAAAAATTCAATTGAACAATTATTTCACTCAGGATACTGAACGCTTGCTAATCGCGTTCAGTAAAACCGTCTTTATTGTAGAGTATTCAAACTGATAACTTTTTAATCATCATCAGCCTATAAATGTTCCCACTGCTGGGACAGAGGCCTTCTCTCTGTGAGAGGGAGTGGGCCGTAATATACCACGCGGGCCCAGTGCGGATTGGTAGATGTCACATGTCTTCGAAGTTTTGGTTATAGGACATGCCGGTTTCCTCACGATGATTTTCTTCACCGTTTTGAGAGCAGTGGTGTTGAAATAAATTACAGAAAGTAATGCGCCTGACGGGGTTCGAACCCACGACCTACAACTCGTAAGTCGAGGCTGATACCACTGGGTCACCACTGCGTAGGTGCTAGCGCATACAAATATTTAAATCATAAATGTCATTTTAAAACAAATATATACATTTTTGATACAAACCTCATCAGGAGTAAAATACGGAAGACGTGACCGCGAGTATCCTTGTTGGCGACTCATATAGTCAATACGTTCACGAACAAGACTAGGATAGTCGCCGGCATCCGAGAATATTGGGTGGGCAAAGAAACCCAACTGAAATGATAGAGAATAAATTATTGAACAGGAAGAAATAACATAAAATTATAAAATATAATAATAAAAATATAATAAATAATAATAAATATAATAATAAAATAATAAAAATATAATAAATATTCTTGTCATCATTAGTAATTTCCAAAAAATTATGTCATGACTTCATCGTTCAAATATGTCATTAATTTGTTTTCTCTACATTTGAAATTAAAACATCCTCATCCTATGATATGTATTTTAATTTTGTATAAACAGAAATGCCATTTTTTCAAGGTAAGATGTCTAAAATAAACGTGGGAATAATAGTGCTTTATCACATCTGTTATCAAAATACAACTATTTTTGATGAGTGTCTGATTACTACTAAAATAATTTATTGATAGAACTAACATGCATTTGAAGAAAGGCTTCTACTGCTTGAACGTCTTCTGGTTTGTTAGGATCTTTCGGTTCGCCCCAATCTGAATCTAAACTTATACCAATTTTGCCTGAAAAACAAGCACATTAAATCATCAGATCAAGTTAATAAAACATGATATATTATATTATATTATCAGCCTATTGCCGTCCACTGCTGAACGTACGCCTCCCCTGAAGAGGGCCAACCCTCCCGGTCCTGGGCAGTCCGCATCCATCCGCTGCCAGCCACATTCTTCAAATCTTCGACCCATCTTGCCGCAGGGCGTCCTACACTACGTTTGCCTATTCGCGGTCTCCACTCTAGCACCTGTCTGCTCCATCTACCATCGGTCCGTCTACAGACGTGGCCGGCCCACTTCCACTTCAACGTGCTTATTCTACGCGCAATGTCGATTACTTTGGTTCTCTGGCGAATGACTTCGTTCCGAATTCTATCCGCCAGAGAGACTCCGAGCATTGCTCTCTCCATTGCACGCTGAGCAACCTTGAATTTGTGGACCAGGCCTATGGTAAGTGTCCACGTTTCGGCTCCGTAAGTCATTACGGGTAGGACGCACTGGTTATAAACCCTGGTTTTAAGGGATTGTGGGATCGATGATTCGAAGATATGACGTAGCTTCCCGAATGCCGCCCAGCCCAAGCGTATCCTTCTGGTTGTTTCCTTCTCGAAGTTGTGCCGGCCCAGTTGTATAGTTTGGCCTAAAACATGATCATGTACTCAAATTACCTACTAGCATATATATAATGTAGCGGGACGTAAAGCACAAAGAAAATAATTATCAAACATTTTTAAACGTATGAATAGATCTTATTCAAACGTTTAAAAAATGTAGGTAACTAATCGCTGTCTGTTCGGTGCCGTAGGCCCAGCGCACACCGCTGGAAGCGCAGCGGAGCGCACTTTAAGATAACAATTTAATATAAACCTTAACTACCTTGATATACGGTCAATATAAGAATAAATTCGGACACGGTGCTCGGGGCGCCCTCAAGCTACCACAAGAGAATGCGCGCGACCGTATATTAAGGTAGATAGGGTTTATATTAAATTGTTTTCTTAAAATGCTCTCCGCCACGCCTCCAGCGGTGTGCGCTGGGCCTCAAAGAGACCATGGTGCGCGGAAGCGAGGATTGTAAGCGCCACCTACTTTTTATTTTGTATTTTTCAGGATAATAAGTCAAAAATAAATGTAATTTTTCTGATATTTGAGATAAGGATCGAATACTGAATGCTTTTCCAATATGTCCCTTGCTTAGCCAAACACACTATTTAAGTCGCGCCGATTAACGCGCTACTTCCTCCCTGGCTGGAGGCCTTACAGTACAGTCGACAACCTCCTAGGTTGACCTACAAGATGTCAAACGCAATTAAAAACGGACCACTGTTTGAGTATTGCGTTATTGCAGTTAACATAACCGAACTCTACGCGGACAAAATTACGGCAAAAGCAGTTGAAAGATGTTATAACATTTAAAATTATAGGTACCTTTCTGATATGGTTTGAATTCCTTTTCATACAGGCGGTAAACCCGAGCATGAGCTAGCAACATATAGTGAACGCACAAGTATTCCCCAACTCCATGTGAATTCAATGCTGGTGCGAAAACACCATCACCATATGCCTAAGGAAAAGGCAAACACTGGTCTACAAAATTTAACTTTTTGTTTGCCCATAAAATAAATGCTATGTTATTTTACTAATTTGGGGTCACTGAATACGAAAATATAAACAAAATTTTAAAGTCTTAAGAGAAAAGACTTAAGAGTAAAATTTAATAGAAAATAAATCAATGAATAAAAAAATATACATGTTTATTACTTTTCAATAAACTTTTTACAGGAAACTAAGTATTTTAAAATATTTACGAAGTATTTTATTCAAGAATTTCTCAATTTTTCGTTTGTCTTTTGTAATTAGCTTCAGGAGTATCTTTAATCAAGTTCCAGCAGTAGTTCGCTAGCATTGACGCATTCTATCGGCCGTTGTTTCTCTTTTCTATTGTCGATATGTCTTGGTGAAATCGTTCACCATGTTCATCGCTCATATCACCACAGTTAGGAGGAAAAAAATCAAGATGAGAATGAAGAAAGTGAATTTTTAGGGACATATTGCAGCCCATTTGCTGATACTTTTGTAGAAGATTGTTCACAAGCTCGTGGTAATTTTCTAATCTCCTATTGCCCAAAAAACCATGAACCACTGCTTTAAAAAATTCCCATGCCTCTTTTTCGATGCCCTGTAAAATCGAATCAAAGTTTGGATATACCGTGATATACCGTGCTGGATAGGAGGTGTCAAGCAAAAATAACAATCATTGATATGATTACTGCATATCATTGGAACACCAAAAGTCACTGAACGATTCTTCTTGTTAATCCACTTGAGTAAATTTGTAGAATAAGTACTGCAATTAAAAACCCAAAATTTATCTTGGTTTTCAATTTTGTTTCCAAAATAATGAAAGTAAGCAGATTCTAAACGATGGGTTATTTGGGCATCTTTGACTACTTAAATTCACGTTACCACATAAATGTAGAAAAATTCTGCACTATTTACACAGTTACGTGACGTAATTAAAATTATAGTTTTTGCACCAAAAAATTGTCGAAAATTATAAAAAAACTTAAAAAATTTCGCGTTTTAACAATCAAATGAAACACAAACACTATAAGACACATTAAACGAAAGCGTAATAACAAAATTTACGCGGGTACACTCACATAATTATTTCAAATCTCATAATATAAAGTGACATCTACCAAGTTACCCGGTATTATCTTAAATATGGCATAAATTAATAATAAGAGCTAACTATTAATTTTAAGTTCTATATTTAGATTAAGGGGGTCAAATACTAAAGATGTAATGCAGTTTCAAGTAATGGGCAATTTTCATGTTGACCAGTGAATTTTTAACAATAAGGTAAAAGTAATCCATACTAGGCCCGAATGTTGATCTCACGGAATGTAGATCAGAGTACCTTCGGCTTCCAGTCTAGCAATAAAAAAAAAAGATTAATTAGCTACCGTGTATCGATAATCACATAGATCGTTAGAGTTAGTTTTTAGGATTTTATGAGAGGTTTCCAGTCGAGATACGCACAGTTGCCTAGGATACACATAAAAAATGTTGACATTAAAATAAGGTCATAAAATGTGAAGTTACAAAATTTGATTTTCTTATAATTGCTCATAATGGCAAAAACCTTTGAACGACCGGTTTATTAAATCATAGTTTTACCAAAGTCCATAAATTTTCCATAATATTTCGTTCATTTTGGAAAAAGAATAAATTCCCATAAGACAGATTATTAGATGTAGGACATTGAAAAATGGCGAGACATCAAGCTTAAAAAAAAAATCATTCTTAAAGTTAACATGATCTGTGAGTAATCTGCAATGCAGTAATCCTATAAAGCAAACTTACATTGATACATTGTTGATAAGGTTCGTTTATCGTAACCCACAATTTGACCAAATCTCCGAATAGCTTGAATACGACCCTCGCGTAGTCCTCATAATAATCAATTACTTTTGCATTTGCCCAGCCACCCAGGTCCATAAGTGGTGTGGGCATGTCCCAGTGGAATAAGGTCACTAAAGGGGTGATGTTAACTTTTTGGAGTTCTTCGAATAATGTACGGTAGTACTTTACACCTTTTTGGTTTATATTGTTGTCGGTACCGTTTGGAAGAATCCTGCAGGAAACAAAGATTTTTGTTTAGTTTTTCTTTTTTTTTGTATTAGTGCAGATATGAATATGACTCGTATGTATAGAGCGTTAAAATGTATATCACTATCGCCATCATATTTTTACTACTGTCACATCACGTTTCATGGAGTCGACTCAAAACTTTATCTTGTAGCATTTTCCTTAATACAAACTAAAAAGAAAACATACTATTAAACTTAACAAATACTGACCTGGGCCACGAAATAGACATTCTATAGTGACTAACACCTAAACTTTTGATAGCTTCGATGTCATCCATGTAATGATGGTAAGAGTCAGCTACAACATCTCCATTGGTTAGGTCGACTACGACATCAGGGTGCTTGTGGACGTATGTGTCCCATATGCTTTCGCCTTTGCCTATAAATTAAATTAAAATAAAGCAAATATTAATAACATTATCAATACTACTAAACGTTTGATCGTTTGATACACACTGAATGTTAATATATTATTGAAGGTGATCGTCGATTGAGGAGGTTTTTGACTATTGAACGTTTAAAACGTTTCAACTTAAAGTCACTGGAGGATCACACTTTAAATTTCTGCAAATATTTTGAATCGAATTACTTTAAAGATCAGATGCTCGCTTGGCTTTCCGGTTTCAACCACCTTTATAGTAAAGGTTGCTGCCCCATTTTTTTGACAACAGAATAACCAACTCCAGAAGTCGGATAGTAATATGAAGCCCAAAAATTATAGACCGATCAACGTAGTGAGAAATAAAGCGGTGAATTTAGCTAGACAGAACATAACGGAACCATACCATCTTCATTCCATGCTCCTTCGATTTGAAAGGCAGATGTCCCGACTCCAAACATAAAATCGTCTGGAAACGAGTAATTATTCGTCGCGAAGTCTACTCCAGTACATAAATTCGTTAATTGCAGCAAACTGTCAAACGACACACAAGATTTTTTATTATTTCAAAATCGTTATATGTTGGTTATATGCAATGCTGATAAAAAATTTATTACGAACGTTTATTTAGAACATTATTCAATTTTTTAGTCTTACCTTAGAGTTACAAAAAGTAGTTTGTTCTGGCCCTCTCCCAAATCCCCCATTATATCTTGGTCAGTGAAACTCACAATACAGTGCGTTCAGCAATTAAAACTGATATTTCAATGACACCCTTAAAAGTACGAGTTTTTCGTGACGGAATATAGTCCATTCCGTCTCATAGCGAGAAGTTTAGAATCCCAGCAAAGGCATGCTTTGAAGTACAAAATTCGAAGGACTACAGGTCCTAATAGCCCTTTGAATATTCAATGATCTAACGCACCTTATTGTATGCTTAAAAACCATTTGAAAGTGAAGTGAGGTGCTCTAAGTAGATGCTAAATATTTGTTAGCTATCAAATACGTCATACAACGTTTCCATTGAAACGAATGAATTTTTAATCGGTTTATGTAGATTACGTTCTAACCCATTGTTTGGGGAAAAATTAAAGAGTGGTATAGTAATTCGTAGAAAATATTTTGGGGGAACCTCAAAAATTGTGATATTTATCAGATGGGGATGAAGAGGCCTCTTTAAGGCTTCCGTAGCCGAATGGCAAAAACGGAACCCTTATAGATTCGTCATGTCTGTCTGTCTGTCTGTCCGGCCGTATGTCACAGCCACTTTTCTTCGAAAGTATGAAAGCTATCCTGTTGAAACTTGGTAAGTAGATGTACTTATTATGTGAAACGCATTAGGATTTTCACACAAAAATAAAAACAAAACAAATTTTGGGGGTACTTAGAATTGAAACTCAAATATTTTTTTTCACCAAACCCATACGTGTGGGGTATCTATAGATAGGTCTTTAAAAAACTGAACAGTTTGCGCGAGAGACACTTCCAAAGTGGTAAAATGTGTCCCGCCCCCCCGTAACTTCACAATAAGAGAATGATAAAACTCAAAAAAATATATAATGTAGACCTTATCAAAAACTTCCAACGAAAATTGGTTTGGATGAGATATAGTTAGCAGTTTTTGAGATATAGTACATTTTCAAAAACCGAAAATTACCTTTGCCATTCATACAAATCTATACATATAATAAAACTGTAGAAAAGAAGTTTTTGTACATTAAAAAAAAATTAAAAAATATAGCCAGGGTGTTAAAGGACAACCAATAGAACCCATTTCCAGCGTTTTTAGAATTTTTGTCTGTTTGTCTGTTTATCTGTTTGTATGTTTGGTTATTCGGGCATCACGTAAAATGTACGAAATCAATGTAGATAACTTTTATACACAACGATTTAGCGTAACTTGAAGTAACATTTAGTTTTTGTTTCATTGCAATCGGTTCAGTCTATCAAAAGATATTTGAATTTAAAGTGATTCAGAAGTAAAATATTACGGTCAGTTCACACCGAGACGCGCAGTTCAGTAGCGCGATCTAGCTTCGAATAGAAAAACTACATATTCAAATAATTCATCTAAATCAACGATAACACGGTAGATGGCGTTAAAAAAAACCAGGAGTAGAGGTGTTAAATTGAAGTAACATTATGTTTTTTATTTCATCGTAATCAGTTTACACCTTACAAACAAAAAATGTAAATTAATTAAAGCGATTTAAAGGATAGGACGGGATAGGATGGGATAGGATGGGATAGGATGGGATAGGATGGGATAGGATGGGATAGGATGGGATAGGATGGGATAGGATGGGATAGGATGGGATAGGATGGGAAAGGATGGGATAGGATGGGATAGGATGGGATAGGATGGGATAGGATGGGATAGGATGGGATAGGATGGGATAGGATGGGATAGGATGGGATAGGATGGGATAGGATGGGATAGGATGGGATAGGATGGGATAGGATGGGATAGGATGGGATAGGATGGGATAGGATGGGATAGGATGGGATAGGATGGGATAGGATGGGATAGGATGGGATAGGATGGGATAGGATGGGATAGGATGGGATAGGATGGGATAGGATGGGATAGGATGGGATAGGATGGGATAGGATGGGATAGGATGGGATAGGATGGGATAGGATGGGATAGGATGGGATAGGATGGGATAGGATGGGATAGGATGGAATAGGATGGGATAGGATGGGATAGGATGGGATAGGATGGGATAGGATGGGATAGGATGGGATAGGATGGGATAGGATGGGATAGGATGGGATAGGATGGGACACGATGAGATGCGATGGGATACGATGGGATACGATGGGATACGATGGGATACGATGGGATACTATGGGATACGATGGGATACGATGGGACACGATGGGACACGATGGGATACGATGGGATACGATGGATACGATGGGATACGACGGGACACGATGGGATACGATGGAATACGATAGAATACGATGGGATACGATTGAATACGATGGGATACGATGGGTCACGATGTCAGCTTACGTCCTGGGGCTGCCAGCGCCGGTAAAGGCAGGAACGGGCAGGCTCCGGAGTCCGCCCATACTACTCAGGTCCCAGAGGCGTTTAAACGTAGATTTTTCTCTTGCACGAGCATGCGGGCGGCGAGTATGCCTAGGTCGACGGCGCGTTGTGTTCAACACGCGCCTCAATGTGTCATCACAATGACGGGCCCCCCTTAGAAGGCCAAAGCCTGCCGGGGTCGCGGAACTATCGAATTACCTTGACCCCGGAACGTAAAGGCCTATTATAGGATTTATAGGACACCGTAGATTGACAGTCCCTCTTACCCTGCCCTGGGTGGGAGGACTCATTTGATGATTTACGTACGCATATTTATGTATGCTCCAGAATGATGGCTTACAGCCAATGTTGCAATAAAAAATACATTGTTAAGTTACGACATCCACGCGAACGAAGTCGCGGGCACAGCTAGTATACAATATGAAAAACAAAGTTATCTATGCTTGCTACTACGGAACCCTTCATGGGCGAGTCCAACTCGCACTTGGCCAGTTTTTTATTTATTTTTTATGTTTTCCACGCCAGACTTCAAACAAGTATTGGTAAATCTTTTTGCTATTTACATATTTACAACGAAATCACGTGAAGTCAAAAAAAAAACTTTAAATTATTGTTGCATTTTTGTAAAAAAAACACTGAACTGAAAACAAAACCTTGTTAAAATTTGAACTTGATCTAGCAACCCTGGTTTTGATATACATTTCCCAACATTTTCACGCTGGAACCAACCATACACATTTTAATTTTTTTTAATGAATTGGTTGGTTATAGCTGTTGACGTATACGGACACGACACGTACGAGTATACAGGGTGATTTGTTATTCGATGCGGTCCTTGAAATGGGTGATACTAGACCTTATTTGCAACAATTTTAACCCGACAACATGGGGTCTAAACTGACTGGTTTTGGAGATATCGAACTTTAAAGGTTTTTCGAAAAATTTCTACCTATCCATCATTAAGTGCTTATTGTTAGAAAGTAATGATGGTCACCCATTAGAATTTATACTTTTCTGATAGAATATGAACGACTGAATCTAGTGAATACAAGTTTGTTGTAAAACTAATCATATCTTGGGAAATAAAGTGTCATAAAGTTTCTGTTTTGAAGTTTTCTGAAAACTTCCCTTGTCTTTCAAAGCATATTTAAAAAAATAAATGTATGACACTTGGTTTACAAATTACAGAAAAAACTTTCTTGTCTCATTACCTTTCTAAAATGGTGCCACAGTACCTACTTTTAGTTAGTGTCTGACCAGAAAATTAGGGTTGTTACTGACAAGGTAGTAAATCAACGAAAATCGGTTGCAATGTTTTTTCGACGCAACATTTTCTTTCTGTGGTTTTTGTCCAAACTGCTATCTAATATTAGCTTTTTGAGTCAATGCGCTTAATCCTGGCCGTAATCACGTAATCATATCAGGCAAAGTCGGTTTTTATTTGGAGTATTTTACCTATGGACCAGATAGACAAACCATCAATTCTCTTCCATTTAAAACAGCTACTTGAAACATAAGTACAATGACGGAATGTTTGTAAACTCTGGTTTCATAAAAAAACTAAACTGGCGTGCATAAAAGTTAGGTCACCCTACTGGTAGGACAGGTAAAAATACTCCAGATAAAGCGCGATTTTGCCTGATGTCATCGACCAGGATTTAGCGCATTGACTCAAAAAGCTAATATCAGATAACAGTTTGGACAAAAACCACAGAAAGAAAATGTTGGGTCGAAAAAACTTTACAAACAATTTTCGTTGATTTACTACCTTGTCAGTAACAACCCTAATTTTCTGGTCAGACACTAACTAAAAGTAGGTACTGTGGCACCATTTTAGAAAGGTAATGAGACAGGAAAGTTTTTCCTGTAATTTGTAAACAAAGTGTCATACATTTATTTTATTAAATATGCTTTGAAACACAAGGGAAGTTTTCAGAAAACTTCAAAACAGAAACTTTATGACACTTAATTTCTCAAGATATGATTAGTTTTATAACAAACTTGTATTCACTAGATTCAGTCGTTCATATTCTATCAGAAAAGTATAAATTATAAGTGGTGACCATCGTTACTTTCTAACAATAAGCACTTAATGATGGAGAGGTAGAAATTTTTCGAAAAACCTTTAAAGTTCGATATCTCCAAAACCAGTCAGTTTAGACCCCATGTTGTCGGGGTTAAAATTGTTGCAAATAAGGTCTAGTATCACCCACTTCAAGGACCGCATCGAATAACAAATCACCCTGTATAAAGGTGATCTTTATTGTAAAGATCTGTTATCATTACAATTTAAGAACTATAGCTTATTCAATAATTCACGCCGAATATATTGTGTTTCCTAATTATTACAGGGTGATTTGTAATGGGGTGCTAAGACAGGAAACCTCCACGTGCGCCCGTGGACTGGAGTTCCCTCTCGGATACGTCCGGGGGGAAGACCAGTTTTTCGGGCCGGTGCGCCCTGGGATGCGGGCAAAAACTCTCCTTAGGCACTGTGTGCCTAAGGGGTTTCTTTGCCCGTATGCAAATAGCCTGTCGGGTGGACGCTCCAACGCGTGTCCCTCTGAAAAGCAGAGGGCACAGCGGCGGAGCGGGCTTGCGGACGGTGAGTAATGGGTATGCTCGCCCTCCGACCAAGGACCAAGCCCGGGTCGGTGGCGCGTCGTGTTTCACGCGTCACCGACGGGGCCCCTTATGGGGCCAAATGCCTGCCGGGGTCGCGGATTTTTCTTAATCCAGGATACCGTGGCCCCGGAACGTAAAGGGCATCCGACGGAACACGGGTGGATTTTAGTCAGTAAGAGTCTGACAGTCCCTCCCGCCCCACCCAGGGCGGGAGGACTCATTTGATGATTTTGCCACCCTAAAAAAAAAAAAAAAAAAAAAAAAAAAAAAAAAAGGGTGATTTGTAATAGGGTACATTCCTTGAAATAGGTAATACTAGACCCATCATCATCATCACAGCCATAGGACGTCCACTGCTGAACATAGGCTTCCCCTTTAGATCTCCACAGATACCGGTTGGAAGCGACCTGCATCCAGCGTCTTCCGGCGACCTTTATAAGGTCGTCTGTCCATCTCGTTGGTGGACGTCCTACGCTGCGCTTGCTAGTCCGTGGTCTCCACTCTAGTACTTTTCGTCCCCATCGGCTATCTGCTCTGCGAGAATTAAGGCCTGCCCATTGCCACTTCAGCTTGCTAATCCGATGGGCTATATCGGTGACTTTAGTTCGTCTACGTATCTCCTCATTTCGGATTCGATCACGTAGAGAAACACCAAGCATAGCCCTCTCCATAGCTCGTTGAGCGACTTTGAGCTTTGAAATGAGGCCGATAGTGAAAGACCACGTTTCGGTGCCGTATGTCATCACTGGTAACACACATTGGTTGAAGACTTTCGTCTTGAGGCACTGAGGTATGTCGGACGAAAAGACATTGCGTAGTTCCCCGAACGCTGCCCAACCGAGTTGGATTCGGCGGTTGACCTCTTTCTCGAAGTTGGACCTACCTAATTAGACTATGATAGATACTAGACCCAATATGCAACAATTAAACTCGATTACATGGGATTAAAACTAGCTTGTTTTAGAGATATCAACCTTTACAGTATTTTTTTTATCGTGGTAAAATCATCAAATGAGTTCTCCCGCCCACGGCAGAGCGGGAGGGACTGTCAGACTCGTACTGACTAAAATGCACGGTGTCCTTCAATAGCCCTTTTATCACAATCATTGAATTGAAACAAACATAATATTTAATACACAATTTAATTTTTTATGAAGAAATTTGTTTACAACGGCGCCAGCGGCGGCGGCGGCTTGATGTAGTCGAAGTCAACACGGCGTGTGCGCACAATGTTAGCATAGTTCTTCGCTGACAGCTTCGGTGTCCGTGTTTTATTCGGGCTGTCGAAGTCTACTTTGAATAAGCCGAATGGACTTCTGAAAAAAACATAAATATTTTTTATTTTAATTTTATAATAGTCAGGTTTTTTTTTCTGCGGTTCTATGTCTGTTACAGAACATATTTCCATAAATTACCTTTTTTTTGTAAATTCATCAAATGTGTGCTTTGTAAGTTCTTAAAACAATATTAATACTTACGACAAACCATCTCTAAATTCAAAATCGTCTAATAAGGACCAGGCAAAATATCCTTTGACGTTAACCTTATCTTCATGTATAGCTAGTAGAACTTGGTAGAGATAATCATTGAAATAGGCAACTCTCTCATAGTCTTCAATCTGTCCCGTGTCTACCAGTCCATTTTCTGTTATAATTATTGGGATTTCTTTTATCATTCTGTATTGGTTCTGAATCCAGTTGAGTAATTTGCGGAGCCCGGGGGGATAAACCTGCAAGTTATTGCAATATAATTATGTTTTATCTATCTATTTTTCTTTCAATTACCAATTTCATCGTCACTTGGCATGCACCAGTGTCGGACGGCCCAAACAGTTGTGACATCATGGCTTTTACACGTGCCAAATCCGACACAAGGACTTTCTAAAACAACCGGATCCGGTTGTTGACCGTGGCGCCTCTCCGACAACTTCTCAAAGAGAGGTTTTATCGCAATTGTGGGAGCAGATTCTAAGCTACCAGTGGTTAGGGCTCCAAAGATAAGAACCATCTCACTACTTCTCTTTATCGAGGAAAACTGCCTTCTCGATGAATCCCTTGATCTAACCCCTTAATGAGAGTCTCGAAAGGTGCTCGTCTAGGTTCTTAGTCATCAGGCCATGGGCCGTAAAGACTATCGGCACAATGATAGCCGAGCTCACATTCCACATGTCGGCAACCTCGCGCTAGGTCGAGATATTTGATTTATTTATTAGATTAATTATTATTATTGTACTGCTATATATATTATGATTTAATGTAGGGTAAACTACCAGTCATTGGACACTTAAGGGCCATACATTGACGAAAAATAATTCTTGGACACATTTTTGAATCTACGTGCTAGAATTGTTATTATTTTGCTTATTCAATATGTATGTGAACATAATTTCATTTTAAAAATTATACTTTACAGCATTAACATTAAAAAAAATCCTGTTAAAAAAAAAGTACCCAAATATATAGTCATTGGACAGAATTTCTATTGTTGGACAGTCTATACTAGTTAATGGACAGCACAATTTAGCTCATTAATGTTCTTTTATAAATCGTTAAAATAGCAAATTGTAATAAAGGGGAAAACAGCATTAAGTAATGTTTATTATGATATTATTAAAATTGCTTTTACCTACATATCTCTTAGAAGAAACATTAATTGCTTTCAAAACTACTCTGTCTTAGCAACTCTTATGAAATACAAAAAAAAACTTTCGTAGTCTTTCTCTTTCCCCATGGGCATCTTTGGTTTACTTCTAAACACCGTTATCAGACAGTAACATTAGTTAGGTAGGTTTTAGTTCGGACAGGGTGTCCAATGACTAATTTTAATCTTAAAATTAGTCATTGGTCTTTGGACAGGGTGTCCAATGACTAATTTGAATCTCAAAATTAGTCATTGGACACCCTGTCCAAAAACTAGTAGAAGTTGCTTAAGAGCAACACGATTAAAAATGGTTCCTTTGGCCTAAATTTATAGGCAGTAGAGTCCAAAATAAATGCAATTATTTTTAATTTAAAAAATGCAGTTATTGGACACTTGTCCAATAATTAGATTTTAAACAAAAAAGTTTTCAGTTATTGGACATTACATAATAACTTAAAAAATCTATTTTACTGTATGTTATCATATTAAAATCAGTTCAGAATATCATAATACATTACTGTGCAAACTACTAAGAACATAGGATGATCAGGTAGAATTTAAATCGTTAAATAATGTATAGATAAACTTACCAAATTCTTTATTTCTCACTAGAATGACCGCTAACCGTCCGGACGCCGAGAAAAGTAAATAATTTTGACCAATTACTGCCGTCTATTGGAAATGTTTTGAACTTTTAAGTATTACCAATAAACAGAGTGCACAAAGAGTCAGTTGCATTGTTAGACTCTTGAATCATAACCTTAATAAAAACTATTAAAGGGAGTTCTGTCCAATAACTGATAGCGTCCAATAACTGGTAGTTTACCCTACTCGTGTATTATAAACTAATTATCTTACTCTTAACCAATCCGAACCATATAAAGGCCAGGCTAGATTATGCTCTGATCTGACAGCTCCATCATGGAAAAAAGAAGGAATCTTCCAGTCCGGCTCCATTGATGACGGAGATATAATATTTGATGTGTAGTGGTTGATGGCGAAGAAATCTGAGCTTCCTTGAAGAGCTATTACCTGAAAAAAATAGTGGGTCAATTTGAAAACTTGACACCTGTTAATCGCGTTCTGAAATTTCATCATCCTTGTGGATTATTAACACTTACAGCTGTTGTTTTGTTGTTATACGATTCATCTTTTAGCAAAATAGCTACTGAGCAGTTTCATATCGACAATTGCTAGCGGGCATAGTTTTTGATTTTTGAAGACGAAAGTCTTCAACCAATGTGTGTTACCAGTGATGACATACGGCAACGAAACGTGGTCTTTCACTATCGGCCTCATCTCAAAGCTCAAATTCACTCAACGAGCTATGGAGAGGGCTATGCTCGGTGTTTCTCTACGTTATCGAATCCGAAATGAGGAGATCCGTAGACGAACTAAAGTCACCGATATAGCCCACCGGATTAGCAAGCTGAAGTGGCAATGGGCAGGCCATATTGCTCGCAGAGCAGATGGCCGATGGGGTCGAAAAGTGCTAGAGTGGAGACCGCGGACTAGCTAGCGCAGCGTAGGACGTCCACCAACGAGGTGGACAGACGACCTTATAAAGGTCGCCGGAAGACGCTGGATGCAGGTCGCTTCCAACCGGTATATGTGGAGATCTAAAGGGGAGGCCTATGTTCAGCAGTGGACGTCCTATGGCTGAGATGATGATGATGATGATAGTTTTTGATATCATAACAATGTAGTTTGATCAAATATAAATTAATTAAAGTAATACAAACCTCATCAGGAGTGAAATATGGAAGACGTGAGCGTGAGAATCCTTGTTGGCGACTCATAGTGTTAATGTGTTCACGAATAGCACTGGGATAATCACCAGCATCCGAGAATATTGGATGAGAAAAGAGACCCAACTGATAAAGAGAAATAAAAAATAATGTAGAATAAATGGTAACACAAGATCAAGTTAAAAAAAACCGGTCAAGTGCGAGTTGGACTCGCGTGAAGAGGGTTCCGTACGATGTTACCTATCACGTTTTTTTTTAAATCTGACCCAAATTGGTACACACAATATTGAGTGATTTACCATGTTATTTTAATATCATGGACTTCTTATAGGTTTTCCTATAATCTATAAGTAGAAAACTAATTTCTGTATTTAAAAAAAAAAAATTAGGTTTAAGTAGTAGTTTCGGAGATAAGGGGGGGGAATGGTCAATTTCGTCTATTTTCTTGAATAACTTGGAAACTATTTATTTTAAAATTACAAAAAAAATACATTTAAGATTGCCTCAACAAGACATTTCATTTGATATGTCACACGATGCAGTTTTCAAAACTTTTTTTTTTCATTTTCCCCTTCCCCCCCAAAAATTACCTCCCACATACAGATTTCATCTATTCACGTCACACCTCTGTGCTTGGGTCACAGGAATTGATATGTGTACCAAATTTCAACCCAATCGGTCTAGTAGATTCGGAGATAATTGACTGTAAGCGACAGACAGACGGACACACGAGTGATCCTATAAGGGTTCCGTTTTTGTATTCGGACGTACGGAACCCTAAAAAACACATAATTATTGTTAATATTAATATCCTGTACCTACTTTTTTAAACATTACCACTTGGGTAATGTTAAAAAAGTAAGTACCTATCGACCACTTGGTGCCTTTGTTTGAAGTTGCAACGAGTCGCATTTTAGCAGCTTATTGCATTTTCATAAATATTACTTCATTTTGTTTTTCCACATTTGCCATCGAACGATGCTTCGCCCTCGCTCCTTCAATAGACTAATGAAATGACTCATTTTTCTGCATCAACATATTCAACATGCTATAAAGTTAATTATCTTTACACAGAGAATGCGTTCCATGCAAGAGCTAGTCCAATATGATAAAAGTGACATAGTTTGAAAACAGTTGTCAAACTTTGAATGTGTTTTCCCACTAAATTGAAATTTCAATAGTTATTTATTTTATTTAAGTATGGGTACTCCTGGAACACAGGCCTCTTCTCTGTGAAAGTGAGTGCACGCGGCAGTGCATGTTGATAAATGTCACATTTCTTGAATTTTTGGTGCAATGTGGCTCGTTTGGAGAGCAGTAGCGATTTAATATGAGTAAATTAGGTGTATAAACTAATGCTCCCGGCTAGATGTAAACCCGACAAACAACGCTGAAGTATGGCCGTTACCTACCACTAGACCAATGCTGCTGTACATAATTATTATGTTACCACTATCTTATTGTTCAAATATTTGTATAAAATTTCTGTTTATTAAAATAACGTATGTTATAACCGACCAACATTTGAAGGCAGCGTTCTGCCGCTTGAACGTCTTCTGGGTTGTTAGGATCTTTCGGCTCTCCCCAATTTGCGTCGAAAACTATACCAACTTTTCCTAAAAAAAACAGGCTTAGTGTCTACAATTTGCGAAAGTAATCAGACACATTTTTGTTTTAAAAAAATCAATATGATGCTTTCTATATTATAAGAAACTACCTACTGGCACAGTTGTATTGTCATTATCAGATTTTTTTTTTCTGTATATTATATTATTCAATTTTAAGGTCTCTTTGTGTCAATAAAAACACTTCACTTGCGTATTCTATTTAACAATAAATTACACTAATTTTACTCAAAACATCAGAAGACTTTTAAAACTATACCTTTCTGATATGGTTTGAATTCTTTTTCATATAGACGGTAAGCCCGAGCATGGGCTAGCAAGATGTAGTGAGTGCACAAGTACTCGCCAATTCCATTAGATTCCAATGCTGGTGCGAAGATAGAACGTCCGTATCCCTGAAGAAAAGGCAAACGTACAAAAAAAGAAACGCAGCAATGGGATATTGGTACTATATACAAATTACCAATGTATTTTAATTTAAAAGTAACAAATAATAATTCATTACGTTATATCGGTTATAAATATGACCAGTAAGAGTGCTATTCCTGGAAGTCTTAATAAATAGAAGCGACTACCAGAAAAGCGCCAAAGTCGGAAAGTAGATCGAACTGGCTTTAATGCCAAAATTAATTTAAAAAACCGGCCAAGTGCGAGTTCCACTCGCCCATGAAGGGTTCCGTAGCAGCAAGCATAGATTAGAGATATAATTATATTGAGATTAGTAAGTAATATACACAAACAATAAAAATAACTTTGTTTTTCATAGTATTTGTATGAATGGCAAAGTTATATTTGCGGTTTTTGAAAATGTACTATATCTCAAAAACTGCTAACTGTATCTCATCCAAACCAATTTTCGTTGGTAGTTTTGGTTGAGGTCTACATTATATATTTTTTTTAGTTTTATCATTCTCTTATTTTAGAAGTCACGGGGGGGGGGGGACACACTTTTTACCACTTTGGAAGTGTCTCTCGCGCAAACTGTTCGGTTTAGAAAAAAATGATGTTAGTAACCTCAATATCATTTTTAAAGACCTATTCATAGATACCCCACACGTATGGGTTTGGTGAAAAAATTTTTTTTGAGTTTCAATTCTAAGTATGGGGGGCACCCCCAAAATTTGTTTTGTTTTGATTTTTGTGTGAAAATCCTAATGCGGTTCGCATAATACATCTTTCTACCAAGTTTCAACAGGATAGCTCTTATACTTTCGACAAAAAGTGGCTGTGACATACACGGACAGACAGACAGACAGACAGACAGACATGACGAATCTATAAGGGTTCCGTTTTTGCCATTTGGCTACGGAACCCTAAAAAGCTCGATACGAGTAAATAATAATTTCAGCTTACCTACAAGTCTAGCAGGATAACTAACCAAAAAGGTTAGACCATATGAGATATTTAAAACTGAGGTAAACCCATTTGGCTAGTATTACGAATACTACAAAATAGATACGATAAAAGTCCGAAATTGTGAGTATGTATCTGATTCCATTATAAAATATGACAAAAATGCTTGAACGCACAGTTTGTTCTGGATTTGGCCTATAAATTGTACATCTTGTCTAAAAATACATGAAATAGAGATTTTTCATACAAGGCAAGAAGATTCAAGGAAACCAATTCACTCATAAAAGTACCATGATCTGTGGGAAATTTGGTGGTTGAAAAATACCACTTTAGCAGAATTCCTGCCTCGCAAAACAAACTTACATTGATACATTGTTGAAAGGGTTCGTTTATTGTTATCCACATTTTGACTAAATCTCCGAATTGCTTGAATACGACCCTCACATAGTCCTCAAAATAATCAACAATTTTTGGGTTCGTCCAGCCACCGAGGTCCATAAGTGGTGTGGGCATGTCCCAGTGGAATAACGTCACTACAGGAGTGATGTTAGCTTTTAAGAGTTCTTCGAATAATGTACGGTAGTACTTTACACCTTTTTGGTTTATATTGTTGTCAGTACCATTTGGAAGTATCCTGCGGAAAAAGGCAAAGATCGATATTATTTAGTTTATCATCATCTTTCTCCCTCTATAATGTTACATAATTTAGGCGCAACATTTTTGTATCTAAATTATCAAATTATCACCGTACAGCTTTTTCTGCGAAAATAAAAATTCGACTGCGAGCAAGATTTGAACCTGTGACCTTCCGATTTAGTACGTATGACGCTCTTACCAACAGAGCCATCGAGGTCTTGTCCACCAATGTCGAATTTCTCAATCTATTCCTAACCTCTTCAGACGACGTTGATGCTTGCAGTCAAATTTTTGCCACAGATAACCTTTAGAATTCGCGGTACAGGCGTGTCAATATTGAAAAAATATATCAAAGTATCTAATATTTCACAAATACTGACCTGGGCCATGAAATGGACAATCTATAGAAGTTGACACCTAAACTTTTGATAGCTTCGATATCATCGATGTAATGATGGTACGAGTCAGCTACAACGTCTGCGTTTGTTCGATCATCAATGAAATTAGGATACCTGTGGACGAAAGTGTCCCATATGCTTTCGCCTTTGCCTATAAAATTAACAAAAACGAATATTCAATAATAATACAGATATAATATGATATAATACATAATTCCTCTTGGTGGGAATTTGTCAGTGAGAATTTTTTAAATGAATCAACAATACGAATGTACTTTGAATTTATGACAATTGTTTTAAAGAATAAATATTTTCAAAATCGGTTTAGTAGTTTTTGAGTAATCGGGAAAAAACATAAAAGAAAGAATTCAGAAGAAAATAAACGTAATATTTACCGTCTTCATTCCATCCACCTTCGATTTGAAGAGCAGATGTTCCGACTCCAAATAGAAAATCATCTGGAAATGAGTAATTCTTCGGTGTGAAGTTTTCTCCGGAGCTTATACTTGCTATCTGTAGAAAACTGCCAAACACACAAGAATGTACTATTTTTTTTTTGCATAATTTAGCATTTAGTGGCTAAAGTTCTAATTTTATATTATTCTTACGTCCAGTATTACGTGCATGACAAGATAAAGGTGGAGCTTGTCCAAATAAATTGAAGAAAAGATAAGATTATCAATTGAGATATTAAGAGAAACACAATCAACTTGATCTTACCTTAGAGTTACAAGAAATATTTTTTTCTGGCCTTTCCTCGAACTCTCCATTGTACTAAAACTTGGCTCAAGTGCGTTCAACTATTGAATGTATTAATGTTAATCATAGCCTTTAAAGTACGACTGATGGAATATAATCCATTTTATCTAGTATCCCAACGGTGAGGTATTTAAAGAAATGCTATTTGGAAGTACAAAATTCGAAGCACCTTTGAAATTACTTTAAAAGTTACGATTAAAATTAAACGCACCTAATCGTAGCTTGAAAATATACTATTTGAAAGTGAAGAATGTGCTTCTATGTAAATGCTAAATTATTATTTTTGTTTGCTATTTAAAACGTAATAATCCATTACAACTAATGAGTTTTTAATCAGATTTAGTAGATTGAGTCTTATCCTCTTTCTAAGGAAAACATATGATTGGGCATTAAACTCCGTGGATATACAGTGAAACATTTTATAGTTTGGAGTTACAAGAATTTTACTCCCAATTGTATAAAACTTTCTATTTTAATCGTTTGCCAGTTTTTGAGAATTAGGCTTTTAGAGAATTTGCTATTTTGAGAAGTTGGCCTTTTGCAACTCGGTTGCCATTAATTTAGCGAATTAGGATTTCCGGGCTTAAACCAATAATAATAATTTAGTCGATATTGTTGGGTTGGTGAAAAATCGTAGTGATAATTTTTGATGACAAAATAACGGTCCCGTAGAGCTCTTGCTGTTAAAGAAGTAAAGTAGCTGAGAATGGAACACTCTAGAGTCTGGCAAAATCATGTTCAGAAAATCTTTAATGTGCCTCTCAAAGCCACAGGCATCATGTTATTTATATAATTCAGAAACTGGCATAGAGACTTTACTGAAATCTACCATACACTTTCAAAACATTGGAATTAATTGGATCGTTTCGAAGCTTGTAAAAACATGACACGTGTAAACGTGTGTGTTTGACACGTGTTGTGATTTTATTATTACAAATAATAAACTGGAACTAACTTAACAATGAATAATAATTTGATAATATTGTAACGTTGATCCTAATAGACCGAGTAGCGGCCGATTAAATACTGCATGCATTTTAAAAGGCTGATTATTTTTAATATTACATTACGTCACATCTAGCTGGATTCGAACTCATCACTCGATACCACCACTGTTCTACCACACCTTAAATGACCACACCTTGTTGATATACCGTTTTAATTTCTAGCGATTTCCAACTATAGTAGTGAGTGAGCGATTGAAGGCAAACATTGACTTGAATCAAAAACATTTATTTTACAATTTTAAAATAATTGGATCTACACAAGAAATTTGTTTTACAACGATGGTCGCTTGATGTAGAAATTAGTTTACAACGGCGCCAGCGGCGGCTTGATGTAGTTGAAGTCAACACGGCGTGTGCGCACAATATTGGCATAGTTCTTTGCTGACAACTTCGGTGTGCGCGTTTTATTCGGGCTGTCGAAGTCCACTTTAAATAAGCCGAATCGATTTCTGAAAATAAGAAAAATATAAAAGTAATTATCATTTTCTACCCCAAACAGTTAACAGCTAAAAAATAATAATGGAAAAAACAAACCAACAAAACAGTATTTAGTCAGGTGTGTCAGATAGTTCCAGTTTTTAAATCTGATTTAAAAATGTTTACAATTAGGTACTATTTTAAAGTTTTATGGACGGTAAACAGTCTGGTGCTGAATGATTTCCAGGGTTTAGTGCTAAAGCAAAGAAATAATCATTGGATTTTTAGACAAAATAAGAATGACCCGATGTTTTTAGTCTCATTTGGAAAAAAAGACAGCTCTGAAAATCTTATTTTTAACCGACGACCATTGATTCATTAGGTTGTGTTGTGTAGTAGAAACAACTCCTAGAAGTCAGAATTATCATTGGTGACGACCAGGAAACCGCCGAAGTCACGGAGGATTATTAATCTGTCTAGGATCCCACAACGAAAGGAATCAGAAAAGAATAGCACAGAATAAGGCAAAACATATAATATTCTCCTCCTCCGTCTGTTAGGAGAAAGAGCAAAACAAGGCCAAAAGGCATTTATTCACTCTTTCTAATTCATTCTTTCTAATTCACTCTTATGCCTTTGTCAAACTGATAGACGAACCGAATCCGTGGCGTAGCGTTTTTGTTTGTAATGTATGGAATTGTTTGAAGCCTATCGGATCGTTTTCGCTTTTTTATATGACATGATTCGGTTCCGTTCGCTATCGCCTGTCTGTTTGACAAAGGCCTTAAAGTTACCATGATCTGTAGGTAAGCAAACTGTCCTGTAAAACAAACTTACACCGATACATTGTTCATGTGGCTCGTTTATGGTCATCCACATTATGACCAAATCTCCGAATAGCTTGAATACGACTCTCGAGTACTTAGTCTTCAAAATAATCAACAAGTTTTGGGTTCGTCCAGCCACCGAGGTCCATAAGTGGAGTGGGCATGTCCCAGTAGAATAACGTGACTGCAGGAGTGATATTAACTTTTAGGAGTTGTTCGAAAATGTGTGGTAGTACTCTACACCTTTTTGGTTTATATTGTTGTCAGTACCGTTTGGGAGAATCCTGAAAGCAAAACAAGATTATTGATACCCGGCAGTTGAGTTCATCTTTTTTTTTATTTGAACTATTGCACCAGAGAAATGAATTTATAGAACCTTTTTGATCTTCTCTATTATTTAATAGATTTAAACAAGATACTATTTGACAAATCTGACAGTCCTTCCCGCCCTGCCCTGGGTGGGAGGACTTATTTGATGATTTTACCACGATAAAAAAAAAAGTTATTTCTTTGGCTAGTTTTTTAAGCGTCATAAGAGAAACCTAACTTTAAAAAGAGACATCGTACTCGTATAGCTGCAGTCAGCAGCAGCTCAAGTATTGCATTGAATCGAAGCAACTACTTTTTGTAAACCAATCACGTTTCGGAATGGTTCAAAAGAAGAATAGGAGAAATGGTGTTAATTGGAAAAGTTAAACAGAATGCATGTGAAGCGTGTTACAAATTCAGCAGAGCTTGAATAGGATTTGCCAAAGTTAAAACTCGTGTATCTAGTTTATATTAAAATTGTATAGGTTTTAAGTTTTTCAGAGGAAGGAAAAATCGATTGGAGGTTCAAATCCTGCTCGTAGTTAAATTTTTCTTTACACAGAAAATCTTTACAATCGAAATATGTCATACTAGTTTTCTCATGATACTTATCTTTACCGTTTTGAGAGCAGTGGTGAAATATTATGCAAAGTATTGTGCCTAGGGGTGCTAAGACAGGAAACCTCCACGTGCGCCCGTGGACAGGAGTTCCCTCTCGGATACGTCCATGGGGAAGACCAGTTTTTCGGGCCGGTGCACCCTGGGATGCCGGCAAAAACTCTTCCTTAGGCACTGTGTGCCTTAGGGGTCTCTTTGCCCGTATAATAGCCTGTCGGGTGGACGCTCCAACGCGTGTCCCTCTGATTAGCAGAGGGCACAGCGGCGGAGCGGGCTTGCGGACGGTGAGTAATGGGTAGCTCGCCGTACGACCAAGGACCAAGCCCGGGTCGGTGGCGCGTCGTGTCGTGTTTCGCGCGTGCCTTCGGGGAGTAGTCAGCAAACAGACGGGGCCCCTTATGGGGCCAAATGCCTGCTCGGGTCGCGGGTTTTTCTTAACCCAGGATACCGTGGCCCCGAAACGTAAAGGGCATCCGAAGGAACACGGGTGGATTTTAGTCAGTAAGAGTCTGACAGTCCCTTCCGCCCCACCCAGGGCGGGAGGCCTCCTTTGATGATTTTACCACAAAAAAAAAAGTATTGCGCCTAGGGTTCAAACCCGCAACTTATAACTCGCAAGTCGGGGCCATTACTACTGGGCTACCACTGCTCTGTACCGCACTATTTATAAGCCACTAGTCATAATTCAACTATGTATATAATTATTACTATTTTTCACAGTTACTGATAATACTGAAAAAATGTCCTAGCTTACCCAAAAAATAAGGCTATAATACACGCAGATTCAGTAGTAATACCATGGATAAGCCATCTGTTTTATCTGAGAAAACTTATGGTCCCCGTGGCGTGGCTTAAGTTACAACGTAATATCAGGTGAGCAAAGTCGTAGACAAAATAATGCAAGAGATAGCGGCTGTAAAGTTCCATCTCTATGGAGGTTTTGTTGACGATAAAAATAACATGGAAGGTAGTGTCATCTGTAAGTGTACAAGTTGGCAAAGACATCATTTTTTTTTTAGTGTAAAGATACTCAAATGCCTCTTCCTACCCCGGTTGGGGTGAAAGGGACAGTCAGACTCTTACTGACTAAAATCCACTTGTTGTTGTTTCTTCAATTGGCCTTTACGTTCCTAACAGGACTGTCTAAACTATTACCTTTTTAAGCTATTGCATAGCTTTTATCGCGGGCTCTGAGCGCGGCGCGGCGACCGAATCAAGAAAATCGAAAAAACCCTAAGGAAAATACTTGACACTACGCATCGTCTAACGTCGTTTCAGTTCGGGAGTCTTCGGTAATCATAAAGGTACGGACAGACGTGCTCATAAAGATACGAACAAACTTGCTCATAAAGGTACGGACAGACGTGCTCATTACTAGCACGAAAGCATGCTTTTATTGAGCAAGGAGCAATTTTATTGACGGAGCGGGAGAGGGAGTGGGAGAGGAAGGAGGAGGAAAACGTTTCTTGACGTTTCACTTGATTGACGTGGCTGATCATAGCCTAATTAGTACAGTAATAAATATAATAAATAAATAATTATAACTGCAAAAGTTGATAAAAAAATGCTATGCAATAGCTTCACCGCGGCAGTCTCCGAGAGCCACATGTATTTTTTTGTTTTAACCTTACCCCACATATTCTTCGCTGATACGATCCTTCAACTACACTTCCAGTATATTTTGCTTGGAAAACATGCCAAACCGAGCTAAGGATAAAATTATTATCTATCTAAACTGCTGCCAGAGTGCGCTTTTAAAAACAAAAAGTGTTTTATTTTTTTACTCCAACGTTCTAAAGAGTTAATAAGGTTTTGAATTTTTGTAGATTAACAACACTTTATTTCATGTTGTATTTTTGTATGATAAGAACAAAAAACAAGTTGTTTAGTATTTAGTGTGAATGTGCTGTAAGCGTCGGATAGACGATTGGCATAACTGGGAAATGTAAAATTCAGAAAAAAATGGCTAGACTGAAAGCCGACCCTAACATAGCCGGGAAAGGATGATAATGGTAAGTGTGACAATTGGATTTTGTTCACCATAGCGTAACGAAGTTCTGAACAATCGCTAGTTATTTTTAATGCATTTTTTGCGGGATTCGGGAACATACTTAGGTACCAAATTACTACTTGACGAATTTCTGAAAAAAACCTTTTTGTCCAAGCTGGGAATTGAATTTCGGCCCTCATCCTCAGCAGTCGTGCTCCATACTCCATTACATTGTTCCATAGTCTGTCCTCACCAACCCGGGCGTGAGCAAACGTAAGGAAACATTTTATAAACATAATTTTATAATACCTTGTATTTTAAGCTAAGTTAAATGAAAACACAATGAATTTAGAAAAGTAGATTAGATTTTTATCTAAACGTTTTATTTTTCTCATAAATTCGAGTAATTAGTGAATTAAGTAAGAGAAGATGATTATATAGAAAACACAAGGCCATCGTAGGAATAAAAAAGAAGTTTGGCCCACAGTTTTGGTACGAGTACATGCCAAATATCTATACAAGAAGTACAATTATGTGTGCTTGAACATACATGTATCGTTAGATATGTAAAAAAATTAAAACCTAGGACCAAAATAGATTGCGATTACGCGTAGAATTCCAAATAACATTTTTAGATTAAGCAAATAAATTCTTCAATTTTCAAATTTAAATCTACTTTTTGCTTTGAGTATTTCCAAAATAAACGCTTAACGAAAATAAACAGTCATTTTTAGGGTTCCGTAGCCAAATGGCAAAAACCCTTATAGATTCGTCATGTCTGTCTGTCTGTCTGCCTGTCTGTCTGCCTGTCTGTCTGTCTGTCCGTTCGTATGTCACAGCCACTTTTTGTCGAATGTATAAGAGCTATCCTGTTGAAACTTGGTAGGTAGATGTATTATGTGAACCGCATTAGGATTTTTACACAAAAATAAAAACAAAACAAATTTTGGGGGTGCCCCCCATACTTAGAATTGAAACTCAAGTTTTTTTTTTCACCTTACCCATACGTGTGGGGTATTTATGGATAGGTCTTTAAAAATTATATTGAGGTTACTAATATCATTTTTTTCTAAACTGAACAGTTTGCACGAGAGACACTTCCAAAGTGCTAAAATGTGTGACCCCCCCCCCCCCTAAATTAAGAGAATGATAAAACTAAAAAAAAAATATGTAATGTAGACCTCAACAAAAACTTCCAACGAAAATTAGTTTGGATGAGTTTCAGTTAGCAGTTTTTGAGATATAGTACATTTTCAAAAACCGCAAATATAACTTTGCCATTCATACAAACACTATGAAAAACAAAGTACCTAATTTTTATTGTTTGTGTATATTACTTACTAATCTCAATGTAATTATATCCCTAATCTATGCTTGCTACTACGGAACCCTTCAAGGGCGAGTCCAACTCGAACTTGGCCGGTTTTTATATTAGTTTGCAGCACTAAAGCAACCTTTTTATGTAACTAGCAGTCACAACCCTTACAAATTGTGTGGCAATAACAGATTATCTGACCCTAAAGATTTCTCGACTTTCCGAAGAGATTGTACACCTAGATGAATGTCCAATTGTAAGACCGTTCGAGGCGCCAAGCCAAATAAAAGATTATTCGCCAAAAAAACCCAAGCAAGACGACGTTTCTACTCGAATAAAAGCCTTTCATGATCAGAAAAGTCTCATAAGAGCTTCTGCCGTCGACTACTTCAAACGTCTTGGAAGTCATCCAAAACTATTTATGGCGAATTTTCGGTGACTTGCATCTAGACGTCTTGCGTAGGTACTGCAAATAGTTCGGCGCATCTCTGGAGGGTTAGCAGAATTACTTTTCGAAAATTTAAAAGCAAAGTTTTTTACTTCGAAAACTTATGAATTGAAAAGTCACTGGAACTTTACTATAACCGCAACGGTATCGAGTCTCCGTGATTCGGAGGTAGAAATAAAGGAGTAGAATTAATCAGCTGCACCTGAAAGGAGGATAAGACTAGGTTCTGTAACTGAATTGTAGTTAATTAGACTTTTGATACCAAGTGCATTTAAAAATAATTATAGTCATTAAATTAAAAACTAACCACGTCTGTCTTCAATGAAACATTAAAATCCAAATGAAAATCAAAGAAATATCCATCGAATAAAATCAAAGATATGAAATTGTAAAGTAAGATTCAAATTGAAAGGGAAATAAATTTTCACAAATATTTTCCAAGATGAGAACATTTCAAATTCCAATCTTGCACTTTAGTCCGATGGTAGACATGCAGATGGGCCGAGAATTTTCAACGATTTGCATCGGTTGCAAAACTAAGTTATGGTAATCTGGCTATAAGTTACAAGCCTGAGCTGGTAAGCTTTTCAATTTTATTGGGAGATTGGATATTTTGAGCCTTAACTCCTTAGGGAAATGAAATCTCCCCCGCTTTTAGTAAAGCGAATGAATTAATTTGCATAGCGTTCGTAGAATCATATCCTTTGGTTTTGTACTTGTTGGTCGAAGGAATTATTTAACTGGTTCCCTTTGAAGCCTTTTGTTGAGAAATCTTAAGTTAGACTAACTTAGACATGTTAACATCTGTCAATTCCATGTTCTGTGATACAATATAACCTCTAAAATCGAGGTCACAAACATTTTTTCGTAACAGCTCAAACCATAATTGGAATGCCGAATGGCAAAAACATACAATAGAAAACATGTAGCAGTATTCTACAGTTGCAGATTTGTATCGGGACCAACACATCACTCTTTCCCCGGAAATAAACTTGCCAGTACAACACAGCTCTGTGTCAACGAAAACTCAGCCAAGATTTATTGAAGCTTACGACCAACAATATTGATATTCAAAAGCTTTTGATAAATATTATTTTCCTATTGAAGTTTTATGAAAAATTTGACGTTTGTGTTGTATTTTATTTCTGTAGAATGACTGTTTGTTAGTGCTTTATGGATGTTTGCTTTTTATTTTGTACGGCTTTGTACCTTCTTTTCATTTTATTTTTATTGAAAAATTTGATTTGTTTACAGGTACCTAAGTAAAAAGACGTGCACTTACTCTATGTCTTCTAAATGTATAATAAAAATCTGAATTAATGGATTCTTATATGTCGCCTTAATTCGTTAAGTGCTGAATAATAAAAATATAATGAGCGTACTTATTTAGCGTAGCGCATAGCGTAATTATTTCACAAAAAACCAAAGGCTTTGCGAATCAGCTTTTCTATTAGTTTTGCGAACTGACAAAAGCGACTGAAAACCGATAATGTAGCGTTTTTTAAAAAAAATGTTCCATTATTTATTAAATTCCTGCTTAAATTTCTGCAGGCATGTTTTCACATGTTGCATTCACCTGATTTTATTAACCTTTCAATTTATACCATTTAAAAGCACGGTAACGAGGAAAAATTAAGTAGATAAACCTTCAACGTCCATCGGAGCAAAAAGGAAAAGCCGCGAAAATACCCTTTCATGAAAATATTTTCACTCTTCTATGTTTTTCTTGCTCACATAAAGAACTTTTCATAGAGCTGACGTCAGCATAGTTGAAGTAGCCAGCTAAATAGCAGGTGTCTGTCGAACGAGGCAAGTTTGCATCTCTTAAATCGTTTAACAGTTGGGTTTCATTATCAGACACTCGACGAAGCTCGCTCGTCAGGGTTATTATTCGCATGCGTAAACCTCGCTACCATATCAGAACGTTCAGTGCCAGAAAGACACCGGGGCGGGAACACGTCCCGTCCCTGGACTAACCGACGTTGTATACGCGATCGCGAACCAAGTCAGACTAGAACTGTTTGTGATAATTTGAATTTGAAAAGTGAATGTGGAATTAACAACCAAACTTGACAGTGATTTAAAATATTTAATTTAATCTATTTAAAAAAAGAATTATAAAAATAAATGATAAGATTTTGTGAGTAATTGTGGTGTATATTTAAAATTTAATTTAAAATTTAAATTGAGAACGCATAAAGTAAAGGTAAAATGGTTTGAAAATATGCAGAAATTGGAGTGGATTCCACTGAAGCAAATCATATTTTTAACTAGATCATGAGATTAGTAAAATGCAGTATTACGGTGAATTCTTTTGTACTGTAAGCATAAGCTTTTCTCCAGTTTTACTTTACGATGAGGTCTATCCATCGCATCGCAAGTCGTTTGCACAGTGATGATCCCCTACTTGTCATTCTCTCCACTCACTACTTTATCACCGCCTTAATCTATCTATTGTCATTCTGATGTAGTAATCCCGACAAATAACCTATTCTGGCAACCTTTTATTCAAGACCTCATTTCTAGGCGGCAGTGAATCCGACAAAATGTTTTTTCTCCCCAAGGAAATATTTAGCATGCCAGTTGCTCAAAACATTTTAGCAAAATTGTCTCGAAACACAATCGTCCCGAACAGAATAAGTTATCTCTCGTTTATGAAAATGCTTTCGAAATTATTATGGCAAATGCTTTCACAGTTACATTCTATATTATAAGCCTTTTGAAAGGGTCGCGTAAGGGATTTGGGCATAATAACGCAGGTATAATATGAAAATAGCATTTTAATGCGTAAAATATTAGGCGCTTTGGAGCGAGAGTGTTGCTATTTTTTTGTTTACCATTTAGAAATATGGAGATATAAAACTATATTTCATGGTTACGAGGGTTCAGACATCAAAATTTCATTATGCAAATTTAAAGAGCGCAGACAAATCGTGTTATCTTTATGACACCCACAATTCAACATTTTTGGTAAACGAGCTCCTAAAGCGAAATACTGTTATGAGTTTTGACGTGCCGATTAGCAAACTTTATACAAACAGCCAACACCAAAACTTTGCAATACCCGTATTTGAGTAACGTTCTAAATTGTACTGAAATAATGCTCACTTATTCTACTTACCAGTATTTTCTCGGCTCTTTGCCAAAACTTGTGCGGAGCTTTCTTACTTTTTTTACACACTTTTCCAACTTTGGTGCATTCAGAGAATTAATTGGTTTGCATGTGGTCAAGTTGATAATAAGGTTTTTAATGCGGTAAATTTTAATGCGGCATTTAAAATCTTTACCTAAACGAAGTTTGACGCGGAAAACCTTAAATAATTTGATAAGGGCTGGAATCGAGACGATCAAGTCGGATAATACCATGAAGGAAAATAAACTTAGGGGCATGATGATCAGTTTGGTAAACATAATTCGTTTTCTACTTTATGCCATATTTTGGTTAAGGAAAATAACATAAGCCCTTGGTATCAATTTATATGACGACGGCCAAAGACCGCAGTATTAACGAAATCATTAACAGTTTACATAATTATTTTTCGTAATGGTTATAACACCGGTTGTACATGTCACTATTCGATAATGTCCTGGTGTACGGGTGAATTGTATTTAGTTTACCCGAATACCTCGCTGTACTTTGGCAATTTTTGATTACCTAGACGGTTTTTCATTTTCTTTATCATCATCATCAGCCTATAAATGTTCCCACTGCTGGGACACAGGCCTCCTCTCTGTGAGAGGGACTGGGCCGTAATCTACCACGCGGGCCCAGTGCGGGTTGGTTTTCTTTATGTGCGACTCAGAATAACCTAAATATTATTGTCATTTTTATATTTATTTATTTGTGTACACACAAAACATTACAAAACTATTAATCAGTTTAACAGTCACATCTACTTGTATTGAATAATAAACGTAGGTATTATAAATATGTTAGACATTATAAAATGACTTGAGCTTTTCAAAGAACAACTTTTAAAAACATTCTGATTTAAATGTTGGAACATAATAAATATTACACTCGACAGAATGAACAAAATGAAAGCAGGACAGAGCAAACAAATAGATCCTTCTCTCGACCACAAAGACTTAAATTCTGTAAACAGAGCGACGATAAAATAATACAATGAACTCGACGTTACTACTGCTTTAAATTGTGCAGGTTTTTCAAAAGCTGAATGATATTTTCGTCTGTATGTAACACGAAAAGGCGTGGCACGAAAATTTAATATTTCACTCCTAATTTTGCATAAATCCTTTCTGGGTGAGATACTCTCTGAGAATGTCGGATTATTTTGCTACTGTACTCTGACTGCAGAATTTTTAATGGGTTGTCTTGTTACACAAGATAATTTGTAAAGTGGTGATGAGATTTTGAAAGATCAGTGTGCACCATGTTTTATGCACCATTACGAACCTTATTATAAATAAGAAGCCTAAATCCACTAAGCCGATTAGAAAAGAGGTTATCTATAAATTGTTAGAGTACTATACAGAATATTATGAGAATATGTAGTCTCACTGTAAGCTTCCCTTCACTCCTTTCACAATCTAGTGCTATTGAAGGCCAATCCTCTAACAATGAATCTAACTTATCCCTTCATTTCTTTCTGAACTTGCCGCAGAGTGTAATATTATTGTACTAATAATAGAAATGGTAGTATTCTAATTACAATACTCTAGAATGCCACAGAAATGTCCGTATCTCTTCGCTTGCTTTACAGCTTTCAACGGAAGCGACTTCCGTTGAAGCTGTGAAGCGAGCGCACAATGTGGTTACAACAATAGCATTGTCAACACCTTGTCCGTCTGTCTGGTTTAAACTTTGGGTTCTTAGTAAAAGTTAGTTTAGACTTCTTAGTTTTTCTCGACATTGTATAGTCCGTTTAGTTCTATATAAAAAAAATAGAAACATATTTACTCCTTAGTTTCTGAATGGAAGTTGGGCCATTGTCTGTCTGCTATTTTGCATTTAATGACCTTATGAATTCAGCAGTCAACATAGTTGAGTGTTGGGACAAAAGTATTTAAAGTATTTGCCCTCAACACGCCAAGAAGAAACTGAATAGAAAAATAATCTTAATTTGGTATTGAAACGAAGCAGCGTATTATTTATTATAAATACGCTATATCTTTGGCGCTGGCTATTGCCGCTATTATATCGGAAATTGCGCTTATTAAATACATTGTTTTGTACGGTACACTGTGCATCATCAGTATTCTATAAGCTGGCCTCTTATTCTCGTAGAACTCTAGCCTTGGCGAGTTTAAAAGTTTTCTCAAGGTCAAAAAGTTAGCACTGACATTCATCCTACTGTTTCACTTTTTTTTAGAACTTCGACATGTTAAACATGCACGTTATTGTGGGCCATAATCATAATAATCCTTTCAACCCTCAAACTGAACTAACTATACTGAGGACTTCTAAGTAAGTTCTCGACAACAGTTTAATGGGATAGCATTTGAACCAGTGACCTTTTGACGGCCATTCTGCTCCATGACCGTTACAATATTATTGCCTATTCGTTGTTATAATGTTTGTTGACCCTTATGGTCATGATATTGTAAGTGTGGACTAGTAAATTTCAGTGGACGCTATTGGTTGGCTTATCGATGATTAAAGAGGTAATATTTTTTCATCTTCTACTTTTGCCAACATCATCTCATGCAAAATTCCTGTCCAATTCGGTTACAATTTTTTTTTCATTAAGTTACTGTTGTTTCTTTTTTATTGCAATTACGTAAGAATCCGATTCAGTCAGGTAGACAAAGCAAAACTTTGTGCTAGTTTCGAAGTCCAATAAAAACTTTTTTCATACCTCGATTTATTTACAAATTATTGAAAAAACTTCGCTTTACTTTAAATTGGACTACTACGAGTACCTATACTTACATAAAATAGAACTGAAGGAAATAATGTTGTTACAAGTACGAAAAGTTGATATTATTAAGTCTCTTAATAATTCCCTAGCTAATCATGAATTTAAAGCGAACATTGAATACAATGGAAAATTGTTTTTTTAATGTAGTATTATCATGAGACAATATTGCAGTTTCACCCCCATGTCCTAACGTAACCGAATAGTCACAAAATACTTGTTCATCACGTACGTCAACCTATACCAATCTGTTAACTTTAGGTAACTGACTTTCAACTTTTTCACAAAAGAAGAAGCTGGTTCATGTTCGACTAGGAAAATCGGACGGGTAGGTCGTTGTACAGACAGCATCTCAATGTGGTTACCCCCCTTGAAAGCATCCACATCAAAGTAACCCATCGTGGCGCTGTCTGGTCATTAATTTGCTGGTTAAAATTGGAGGGCGCCATCTGTCGGTATGACGGTTACGAGTTCCTCCAACAAAATGAAAGCTAAAAGTGCCTGTAATATGCTACTGTTCTACTACGTATACCTGCTTGTAATTGCTTAGTCCCTCCTTTTACATAGGAAAATAACAAAAGCACTGATTAACTTTTTACTCAAAGCACGTTCAAACCATTTAGTTCAGAAATCTCTTAGGATCTTTTTCTTTCTTTAAGTTAGCGGTAGCTGCTGGCATCATGTAACGTGTAAAAGGCATATCAGAACTTTCTGGCTCCAAGCTTGCACTAAAGGACTTTGTAAAAATAAATTACTAGTAGGTATAGATACGGTGGGGTGTCGGGACTTTGAAAGCAGATTAACGTGAACTTGGAACACAAAGGCAATAAATACGTACTATTCTGCCTAACGGGTTTTGCCAAACGCGGCTACTGAATTCTGTTTTCAGAGGCCTTACCACAAGCTCTTAACGCGATCCAGTTTAGGCTGTGGGAAAAAGACAGAGCTATATAAGTCGTCTAGCGCCATCTCTTTCCTTAAGCGTAAATTGGATCGCGTTAAGAGCTCGTGTTGGCCACCTGGTATTTCTGCCAATGGATATAGAATCCTCTTACCACGTAACTTATGAAATTAAGGTACACCTAAAGCTCTCTCTTTGAGTATTAGTGATTCGTGCAATTTGTAATTTCCACTAACGCTCATTTAAAAATGCATGATATTATTTTAAATATAAAATAAATATATATAATTGTCGTGATGCCTCCTAGATTCTTAAGAACACCATTAAATTCTAAAGAACACCTCGCTAGTCATCACGAATTTTCGAGTTCAAACCTTAAATTACTTTGGATATCTTTGCCAAAGGTGAATGACAGCATCGTGAAGAAATTGGGACTTAAACGTGTATTTAAAACCAATATAATAATATAAGCACCAGGTGGTAATATATAAATATTACCATCAGGGTAATATTTATATATTACCACCGTCGGTCGTCCGAAATATTTGAATTTGACTTCCAGCTGAAACATTTTCGTTTCTAACCAAAACCACATATTTGCTTTGATTGATTTTTCATTCATATTTATTCAGTGGGCAAGCTAACGCGATATACGAGTAAACCATTGACCATCCAGCTTTCAAAACTAAACAAACGCCGAGATAAAATTCAACTAAAATAGAGTTTGTTTTATCTCTGTTGTATTGAAACTAGATTTCATTAAAACTATTCGATGCTTGACTGCCTCGTTGGTCTAGTCTAATATCGCTTAGTGTGAGGACAAAATGATACATCGAGGGTCGCGGGACTGCCTGAGCAGGTTTCCGTGATCCTGGTACGTAAAGTTACACTGTGGAATTTAGTTAGTACGATTCAGTCGGTACGATACAGTCCGTTCCTTTCCACCAAGGGCTGAGGACTCATTTGACGATATTGCCACCTTAAAGAAATAAGACAAGGCGCCATAATTATTGTGAATACCATTATTAAAAAAAATACTTCGTGCAATTTTTTTTTTTAATTATTGTTGTCCATTAAAGAGCGGGTTAGGATTACTAAAACGTTCATTAAGTTAATGGTGTTAAGGTTTTCCTATTTTTGGTTGAAACATATAGTACAAAATCTTTTGAAATGTGAGTACAACTCCCCTATCTTTAAGGGTGAGGCCAAACGAGCGGAATTTCAGTCGCAGAATTTCAGTCGCTTTCATAGAAAAAAATTTCGTCGCGAATGAGTCGTGTTTTGTTTTGTATGAAAGCGACCGAAATTCTGCGACTCACAACTCAAAAATTACGCTCGTTTGGCATGGTCCATGGTCAAACAGCGAGTCGCCCATTACTCGCCGCGTGTACCATTGCGGCTGTGGTGGAGGGAGGACGCTGTCCTCTCCATCACACGGACCGCCTCTTCCTTCGCGAGCATGGCTGCTGCGCAGCATGGCCTCGACCAATGCCGGGTGCGAAAGATCTCCGCTTATCGCCACCGTGAGGACACGGCGGTGCTCTGCCCTAGCGGGGCAGTCCTGCACCGTATGCTCCACCGTGTCCTCCGGGTGATCCTCGCAGTGGTGATCCACCCAGGTGTTTCTTTCCTCCTTATCCAACACGTGACTGATGAACGACGTGACGGTGACTGGTGTTTGTGGATACGTACATGAACCGTCACTGATCCGTTGTCGATGACGTGACGGTGACTGACGTGTGTGAATGAACATTTATACCTTGATGTTCAGTTATTTTTAAACCTACTATATACAAAAAGCAATTTTTTGTCTTTTACTCGTAGTGTGAATATTTTAGTACATCAACATCATAATGGTATATTATTTGCTTACATTGATTTTTCATTTATATGTGTATCCAGTGAGACAACCCAAAATACGATAAATATGAAATTCAAATTATCGAATATCACGCTTTCAAAACGAAACAAACGAAAAAACCTCGTATATAGTTTAATGTCTTTGGAAAAAACTAACCGAGATAAAAATACAAAGTTAATTGTGTTTTGACCTCTTTTCTACTGAAACGTGTTGTTTTTGTTACTGAATCTGTTTTCATTTAATATTTATAATATTCATTTCATTCAGTCTAGTACTAGTTAATTTCTTTCTTTATTTAAAATTAAAGGAAAAGAAAATTCTGCTATTCTTAAACAACATTTTTTTTTAAATGTTTCAAAATAATGTTGTAAATAGTTCAAGGGTCCAACAAGTTTTTGTTAGGCATACGGCTGAAGGCACGACTTCAACGAGCCAGAATGAAATTCATTAAAAGAATGGAATGGAACAAATGGAAAATCTCAGTAATACTTTACCCAATATTGTTCGATTTCCAAAATCCAGGATTTTGGAAGACCTGGCTAGACCGGGCGGAGTTATAGAATTTCGCACTGGGCGCATAAAAGGTTGGCAGTTGGCGTTCCATAATTTCTACCTTTCCCCATGAGGAAAACCTAAGTTGATGTAATACAAACACGGAAGCTCATATTTAGCGGTAAACGTGTACTAGTACGATATAAGTATTAAAATTACCACGAAGCCTAAACAAACATTTTCTTTCCATTAACTTCTGAAGAGATAGTGTAACCTCATAAACCGTATACTTCATAGTTATTAACAAGACAAACGAATGTGCCGTGTAGAAACAAAAGGGGCTTATAAAAAGCAGGCTTTATTTCAGGCGGAGTTACAAGAGAATTTATCTTTAATACCAAGCTGTATTCATACTTTTCCGGCCTTCCGTGCGACCAAAATGAAACAAAGTTACAATGACACAATATTAGGTGGGAAATTTAAATTACGCATAATATTTCAAACGAGCTACGTCAGATGTGAAAAGGCTTTTTAACTTTAATGTATGCTTTTATTTAATTTAATTACTCGTACCTAGTTACGGTTTTTATGTATTTTAATTAAAACTGAACGAAATTTTCCATTATGGTTGGTACTTGCAAGTAGTATGATGAATACTTAAATGGTGTATGGTCGGAAACTTTTAGTTTTCGATAAATAAATTAAAAAGTAACGTGTAAGTGCTCATTCACACTAATCCAACAAGACGATTCGTGTTTTTTGACGAATCGTTTTTTTTTTATCGAATCCTTTGTTTTTATTTGTATGGCCACCCATACAATATACATTTTAATTGCCCGTGTTCACACTATAACGGAATCGTGAAACATGACGGATACGTCTTAAAAGACGTTTCGTCTTTCAAAAACCTTCCGTTTTAAATCACAAATCGTTATGACGGACCCAGTGTGAATGAGCCCCTTGTTTTCTGAACTCGTGACCCCTGTTCAACGCATTAGCACAATTATATTAGTGCGTTTCATTAGATACTCCAGTAAAACGTGACTTTTGTCACTTAAAACTCATGGCATAAAGACGATACATCACATGAGATCAAAAGTTTAAAGGAGAAACCCATTTCTGGGCCTAGCCGTTACACGAATGAAATATGTACCAAAAAAATCTACTATTTTGCTTAATTAACCCATTAAAATCTTAGCCTCAATTACAATGGCCAAGTCTAAAAAAAGTGCATTTCTATTTTTTTTGTTTTAAACAACCTTTGTAAACCGTTACAGCACTTATTTCATTTTATGTCACTTACTTTGCAAACACTGGCATTAAACAATAGAGCGTACCCTTAGAATGTAATCGATTTAGCGGATATCAATAATCACAAATCATAGTTGAATATTACTCCATTATTTTTGTATAATTGGTTTTAGATATTGAAACAATTGTCAAATAAAAAATTCTGGAATCTAATTATTTTTTAACGTAAGCACGATTAAAAAAACATTAAAGGAAATAAATAATCGACAAAATCGATTGCAACGCGAATTGCACACGGATTGCACTAGTAAACAGCAAATGTCAATGTCAACGCCTGTCGTCAACTGTCATCATTGTTATTCGTATCTTTTGTTTGCTCAAGTCAGTACATTATACTAAATATATTGAAAGATCAAGTGAATGTGTTTTTCGAATTCTCGAGATTTATTACAATATGAAACCTCTGCTCGAATACTGGACTCCGAAACTGATTGCCTTCTGACTAACCCTCGCTTGCATATTGGACACCTTAGCCTGCCATTCCTGCTGACCTTTGCTAGAAGACCGGATCTGGATATTGCTCTTCTGACGATTGGATGATACGGTATCATGAGCTTGAGCATTAATTGTGGAAAAGCAACGGATCGCTGCAACACAATAGGAAGGCGAAGATTGGAAGATGAAGTGATTCTTTCAATTGTACAGGAATGGGTCGCGCTCGCGCCTCAATTGGTTAGTATGCGATATTTCTATAACGTAACATTTTTGTAAGAATGTAATAACACCAATCTGCACTGAACCTGCCTAAATATGCCACTCAGATGCTTATTGCTAAATGCTAGTGCTAGAACTAATAGTCAAATGATGAATGTTTGCTTCAGGTAAAAATGACTTTATCTGTCAAGTTTGCTGGAATCATGCCAATGCTTTATGGAAATAGACCAGAAGAGAGTGAACAGACGCCTATAGGACACCGAGTGTGTATTCACTGTGGACGTTCTCTTCTGAGAAGAATTCGCTGCCATCAACTTAGGAGTGACGGTACAGTTCAAGAATGCAGAATACACAAAGTTAAAAGAGAATGGATCTTACCACGCACGGTTAGTATATTAGTGTTATTCACGGTTTATATATGTCATTTTTTAGTTTCATTTTGATAACAAGAGCAATAAAAAATTGAATTTTCGATGCTAAAACATTTAAGTGAAATAGAGAGACTGTGTGATAACAGTTAAGCTCATTTGCAGGATTTCTTTAGATCAGTATTTTTCAAAGTGGGCAATAAAGAATCCCACATCTCCAGTGTAAAGGCATCCTTAAATGTAAATAAATTATTTTCAGATGGGTGCTTCAAGTGTTGTCTGTCACTCTTGTTGGATGCAAACAAATAGAGCATGCCAGGCCCCTCAACATCTGGTGCAACTTCATCAACTGTCAATGAGCCAAATACTGAGGACATTCCTTCCATACATAAAAGTATGTAGAGAAGTGACCGGTGACCTGCAGCAAGAGCTGTCAACATCAGACTCAACCTGGATGTTAAGAGGAAGAATAAAATCCGGACATATTAATAATAAGATGTATTACGTTAATATATTAGTTGACAGTTCTTTAAATGGAAGGGATCATCATCAGCCTATAAATGTTCCCACTTCTGGGACACAGGCCTCCTCTCTGTGAGAGGGAGTGGGCCGTAATCTACCACGCGGGCCCAGTGCGGATTGGTAAATGTCACATGTCTTCGAATTTTTGGTTCTAGGACATGCCGGTTTCCTCACGATGTTTTCCTTCACCGTTTTGAGAGCAGTGGTATTGAATTATATTACACAAAGAAATGCGCCTGACGGGGTTCGAACCCACGACCTACAACTCGTAAGTCGAGGCCGATACCACTGGGCCACCACTGCTCTCTGGAAGGGATGCTATAATCCAATATTACTGCACCTGTATCGTTGGCAAAAGAATCTTGGTTGGGCACAGCACCAGGGTAGTCAATTACTTCCTGCACAATTTCTAGATACGATATTATTATATTATGATAATCCTAATGAAGAAGGTGATTAATAAAACCTTATCTCAATAATACGGCTTTTAATTTAAATAAACCTATTGTTGCAATCGCAGTTTACTGTAATTTGAGATAGCATCAAAACCCCCAGTAGTAAATTATACAATGTTTAAAAATGCAAGCCATTAGTGATTTAAGTGGGCCTTATCTAGCAAACATAGTTTTCAGCTGAGGTTTTCAGGAATATTAATCTGAATTCACCGCTCTTTATGTAAGTAGGTACCTAAACCTCATCATGATAGGTTGCAAGTGCTACAGCTCGGCGCATGTGCATTCCATATTTACGTAGAAAACAGCCTCAAAAAACATATTTTTAATTTAAATATCGTGGTGGCTGAGCGATTGGTGTGCAGCATGTAGCGGGTTCGATTCCCGCACGGAACAAATATTTGTATTAACTACATGTAGGTGTTCCGGGTCTGGGTGTTTGTATATGTGAGTTTAAATGTTTGTAAACACACCCACGACACAGGAGAAATTCCTAGTGTAGGGCAGTTAAGAAATAAAAAAATAACCTAACATACGTAAACATTGTCTGATTTTACCAATTTGGCCATTGCTGAGAGACGTGAAAATTGGGCTCGTGAAATCTTCCTAAGTGCTCTAATTTATGGCAAAATTTCAGCTCTGTAACGCCAGGCCCAAGTTTCTATGGAGTTTGGGTTTCTCCTTTAAATAAAAATTGACGTTAGAAATGAAGGCACAAAAATGAAAGGACTATGTCCGTAAAATGTACAAGTCGTGTTCGGGTCACGAATAAAATAGCAGTGCTGCACTATTCTAGATACTCAATGGTACACAATTTATTCGTGAACGATAGACGAGAGTGAACTGTCGAGTCATATTTTGAATTGAAACAAACAATTCTCAGACAGCTCTGATCATATCTTAAATCCAATTACTCCGTGCTCAATCAAAGCTGCAGTTGCATCTTCGAGTAAATATCGAATTCAACGGTAACATGAGCAATGTTGATGTTGATTGAGTACAGCTAATTAGCAGTTGCGAACTTCTGGCAGTATGACCAGTCACACTGCCGGTAATTCGCCACTGGTAATTAAATAGCAAGTATAATTATTTTGGAGTGGGAAGCGGTCGCCTCCTTCTGCGAAGCAGTAATGCTCGTTAAGGAGGAGGCGGGCCGTGAGAGAGAGAGGACAGCGTCCTCCCTCCGCCCCACCCGCAATGGTAGACGACGCCCACGGCGTCGGACGTCGCAAGACGATCTCCGGCCACCGTAGGCGGGGGCATGCGGGCGGCGAGTAAAGGGCAACTCGCCGCCCGACCATGGACCATGCCCGGGTCGACGGCGCGTTGTGTTCCACGCGCGCCTCAAAGAGCGTCAGCACGATGACGGGGCCCCGCCCAAGAGGGCCAAAGCCTGCCGGGGTCGCGGGACTTATCTCATTACCGTGACCCCGGAACACAAAGGGCTATTGAAGGACACCGTGGATTTTAGTCAGTACAAGTCTGACAGTCCCTCCCGCCCTGCCCGGGGTGGGAGGACTCATTTGATGATTTTACCACGCTAAAAAAAAAAAAAAAAAAGTATGATTATTTTAAAAAAAAGTTAAAACTATTTACTAAAAAAAAATCCGAAGGCTGGTCTGGTGTTATGCTATCTCGTTATTTCTTCACAACTTTTTTACCGAACAAATAAAAAGACTATAGCACGATTAGCGGGTGACGTTTATATCCACAAAATATTTTTTTATACAAGCCCTTTAAGTAAAAATGTTGTATCTTCTCGTATATTGTAACACTGTTACCCAACTTCAGTTTTTTTTAGCTAGCACGGTTCTTTCTCATTTTGTACCGAGACAGTAAAAAGCTAGATGAGATACCCTAGTTTTTGTTTTGTTCGAGACTGAAAATATAATAATATAATATTCCACAACTATCACACAACGCCATCTAGTCCCAAGCTAAGCAGAGCTTGTGTTATGGGTACTAGACAACTGATAAACATACTTATATATTTCTAAATACATACATAATTATAGATAAATTACACCCAGACACAGAACAAAATTAAATGATCGTGCTCATCACACAAACATTTGTCCCGGGTGGGAATCGAACCCACGACCTCCGGCATAGCAGTCAGGGTCACTAACCACTAGACCAACAGGCCTGTCAAAAATGTATCGCTACTCATGAGACAATTTATTCAAAACGGCATGGTTGATGCAATGGCCGACCGATTGACTGCTGATATGCTGTTCTGTATAAGAAATCGCATCGCTGGACTCTGCGATGTGCTCTTCGACGCGATGTCTTTGAGATAGTCCAATCACCAAGCGCGAGCGCTCACCGTTCGCGCCGCACGGTAGGCTATTTGACAGTATTAATATATCACAAATCTAATTAGTCCGGCATTTAGAGTTTTGAGAAATAACGGACACGTGTTTTTTCTTTTGTAAATTCAATGAACATTTACCAAGATATAACGCATCGAAACTCGAGAGTGGGGGCTGGTGACGTCAGAATTCAGTAGAAATTGTACTAAATTGTGACGTATTGCCAATTTTGAAAGCGGTGTATCTCTGTCAATTTTGGCAGTCGTACAAAAAGAAAAAATACGAGGCGAATATTTTTTGATAATCTTACTGACGGACTGAAGTTTTTTTTTTGTCAAATCGCCTATTGTATAGTGTCACTGTCAGTGGCTTAGAGCATAGCAAACTTTAGTCCTAGCGACAGCGTGCGATTTTCTATTGTACAATACTAACGACCAATGGCTCACATTAGCCTTAGATCGACATAGTTGGAAGTCATGGGTAGAGGCTTTTGCCCAGCAGTGAGATGACACAGGCTGACTGAAAGAGTAACAGTAATATTTAATTGAAATCACAATTATGTTACCATAATACTTAATCCTTCCAACGAGGCATGATTCTGTAAAAAATATAATCTACAAAATCCTTTCGTAAAAAAATACCAAATCATTTTGACTTTCAATATTTCTCCAGCATCAAATAATTTCCCGCGAGGAGAAAAATCGTCGCCAATATTGATTTCAGAGGGCTAAGCGTGTAACCGAACCCTCGGGATACCAAACACGGATAGCAAAAAAAATATTCTATCCCAGTAAAGTGTTCCATCATTAATTTATTTGGAAAGAGAATTTCGACGATTGGTTGTGACGAATTTATATTTTTCATGAGACCTCCACGGTAAGGAGGGCCATTTATATCATGGGTTCTGCAATTTATTACTCTCATTTATCATTTCATCGAGTGAGAGCGCCCTAACATATCGTAACCAAGAGCCGTCTATTGTGTGTTGCCCTTTTATTTATCCTGCTTTATATCGCCCTAATTAATGCTCTATATCTGATAAGTCCTTTCAACTCGTTTCGGATTAAAATGGCGGTTTTGTAATGAACAAAATTCTCTACAGTATGTAATGGAATTAACATTAAAATCGAAAACATTTCGCCAATTTTCGTTCGTCATTTCAGCTTTGTGCTTGTAGATTATGGCAGTAATGAACTGTCGATAGTAACCTAACATTATATTTAAATTGTCATTTACCCATCAGTAGGTAGATCTCAACCCACTGTTCAGTCAGAGTGCAATTAACTCAATTTATATTTGAGTAAAAGCGTCAGAGAGCTTCAGTGTCTGAATTCACATAAAACATTATTTAATATAATATAATTCAATAGAACATCAAATTAACCAATTAAACCAAATAATTTTAATTTTAATATTCATTCAAGCAACTGTGTCAGTGGCAGTGTTTTGAAAACAAATCCAAACAAATCTGTGAATGTGAAGCCTCAAACAAAAAAAAACTATGTTTGTGAACCGATAAAACAATAATCAAATTAAAATACAATAAGTGTACGAGTAGCGTGTGATGGTGGCAGTAGTAGTCACAGCATGACCACGTGGATGGCGCTATTCGGGCTAGTGTGGCTGCTTCGAGTGCGTGGTTCGCTCTGCGGCTGCGCGGCGTGCCGGCGTGCGCGCCACGATGCGCAGGAGTCGCACAGCGCGCCGAGCCCACGCGCCCCCAGCCCCGAGGAACAGGCTCCGTTTGACGTCATCACACTCGAACATTACACCCGTGACGTCACCGTCCAGACTGACTTCGATGACGAAGATGTTGAAGATCTTGATAAAATTGAGATGCAGATTTCAGAAGAATGTAAGTAGTTCTTTTTATCTGGAATACTTTATTGCTTGAAGGTACAATTTAGAGATTAACAGATTTCATTGACTGAATTTGAATGATGATTAATTTATTCATCATCATCATCATCATCATCTCAGCCATAGGACGTCCACTACTGAACATAGGCCTCCCCTTTAGATCTCCACATATACCGGTTGGAAGCAACCTGCATCCAGCGTCTTCCGGCGACCTTTATAAGATCGTCTGTCCACCTCGTTGGTGGATGTCCTACGCTGCGCTTGCTAGTCCGCGGTCTCCACTCTAGCACTTTTCGACCCCATCGGCCATCTGCACTGCGAGCAATATGGCCTGCCCATTACCACTTCAGCTTGCTAATCCGGTGGGATATATCGGTGACTTTAGTTCGTCTACGGATCTCCTCATTTCGGATTAATTTATTAGTGAATTGGTAAATCTAAATAAAATATTTTGCCAGTTTAAATGAAGAAATTCTATCAAACTAGAAAAAAATTCTAAAACAATCATTCCAAGTAAAGCAAAGAAACAATTTGAATGAAAACGTATCAAAGAAAATTGTAATAAAAGTCAAATTGTTCCCCATGTTTTTTTATTTACTCTTTTGTGTACGATCTAGACTTCAATCACTAAAGTATACCGACTAGGCTTCTAACGTAATTGGATATGATTTATTTTTTACTGTTGCTGATTTCTTTTATGTTTATTATTGGCAATATAGTAAATTTAATTTTCTTTAGGATTTAAATAATACAAAAGCAGTGGCCGAGTGCTCGACTGCTGCCCTGCGTGTCCCGTATTCTATCCTCGCAACAAATATTTTATATTAAATATAAAGCAGTCGTTCCAAGTCTGTTAGTGAATAGGTGCGTCCCCACAGAGCGCGCAGCCTCGCGAGGCATTTTCCGCGAAGCAGCTCGGTTGGTGTGGACGTGTCTAGGGCGAGGCAAGTGACAGCGCTACCATGTGCTGCCGCGGTCAAGCGACCGAGCGCCCGAGCCATCCAGTATCGGCTTTTGTTTTGCTAACGTATATTGTTTCATGCCTTGGTCGAAAAACAATACTAGTTAGATAGACGCGTCCATACAGAGTGAGCAGCCTCGCTTGCCAGTTTCCTCGCGCAGCAAATGCCTCGCGAGGCTGCGCGCTCTGTGTGGACGCACCTAATGAAAATGTAAATGTTTGTATACGTACCCACGACATATTATTATGAGAAGTTCCGAGTATGGGGCAACATTAATAAAAGTAAAAAGCTTCTCGAAAAACTTCTTTTTTATATTCTGTTTGATTGTAAACCGTGTCAAAATTTACTGTGTGGGTGAAAACTAAAAATAGTATTTTTAAAAGATTTATTTTTGTGTAATCATGTTTTACACAAAAATAAATCTTATAAAAATACTATGTTTCTATAGATTTTCTACGTTTTCTTAATCCCGAAAAAGTTGCTAGGTGGACTGGTAGGTGGGACCACGATACACATTTTGTCCATTTTCGGCATTAAGATGGATTCGTAAACACGTTCTGCATAATTTGTCTCAATAAAACGAAACGACGAACTATGCCATTAAAATACACAGCTTTATAAGACCAGTAGTGCCAACATTTCCGCTTGAATGTACCCGGATATTTCCCTACTTCAAAGCGAAGCGCACACTTTCCTTGAGGTTGCCCCTTGCACTGGTTAAGCAGCACATTGTCACTGACAAAACGTTGGTCCACACATTTAAAGACTGAATTTTTCTGGGATTCCGTCTGAATTGAATACGCGTAGATCCATACAAATTGTGTTTGCTACTTGCGGTTGAAGCAGCCTTGGCGAGTAGGTTTATATAAATTGACGGAAAGAATAAGACTTTAAAGGTGTAAAGTTATATTTTTATACGCAATAACGCCTGCGTCGCGTCTTCACAAAGCCATCGCGAGTAGTGGTTGCGATGGCCTAGTGGTTAAGGTGTCTGGAATACCTATTCAGAAGACGCAGGATCGAACCCTGCTCGCAACTGAATTTTTCATTTAAAGTTGTAATTATATTTTTTTCTTTTTACTATAAAAAATGCAGAACCAACAGAAAATTAGGGTACACATAAATGTTTTCCGTAAAAGCAAAAGTATAATTTAAATTAGAAATATTTTTTGTAGTTTCCTAAACAAACATCTAAATAAAATCATCATTATCATTTAGCCTGTAAATGATCCCGCAATGAAGATACAAGTCTCCTCTCTGTGAGAGGGAGTGGGCCATAGTCCATAACGCGGGCCCAATGCGAGTTGGTAGATGTCACATTTCTTAGAAATTGTGTTTCTAGGACATGCCGGTTTCCTATGTATTCCTTCACCGTTTTGATAGCAGTGGTAATGAAATAATGCGCCTGGCTGGGTTTGAACCCACGACCTACAACTCATAAGTCAAGGCCGATACCACTGCTCTATATGACATAACTCGGACTAATTAGTGTTTAAAATCAATGAATACCAATTTGTTCGTCCCAATCAAATATTTGCCCAATATTTGACAGATTAAATAATTTGTCAAATAACTAGTACAAGTCAGTGTATTTGAGTGAATAGTGGTAGTGGCCCCGACATACCAAGTTGTGGGTCGTCGGTACCCAGGCGGCATTACTTGGTATAAATTATTTCATCACCACTGCTTTAACAACAGTGAAGGAAAACATCGTTTGGACCAGTATTTTAAACAGAACCAAAAAAATCGAAAAATAGAAAAAGGTGAAGGTCAATATTATTTTTCCACACCATTCAACAAAACCTTAAATCTGGTTGATTAATTACTGAAACTACAACGTCGAAAAGCAAATTATGCAGCCGGATGTAATATACCAAATCAAATATCTAATCGAATATCAATTGATCGATCGGTAAGGGTTTGATAGTCCTTTCCGTTCCAACTAGGGCAGGAGAACTTATTTGGAAATAAGGGTTCTTTTTATTTTCATTTGAATCTATGGAATCCTAAAAATGATCAATTTGATTTCATGACCATGAATCAATTTTTATTCTTTAAAATTGTACACAGAAATAGAAACACTTAACTAAACATTAAAATAAAGGTGAGACTTTTAACCATGACCACTTATTTCCTATAAACAGGAGTGGAAAAAAATGGGCTAGAGCCTTTTCTGACCCCTTCGTAATGCGTAAAATGTTTTACCTGCGGCGATTCTCCATTTCCTTCGCTTATCCACGTTTATGCCGAGCATTATGACGTAAATCTTACCATATATCGTGGAATGGAACAGTTTTTTTCCTCATTATTAGGTATTGGTTCCGGTATTCTACTAAGCAAGAGTTTCTTGTACAAAAGTAAATTGATATATTTTAACGCATAGGATAAGTCTGTTTTTTAAGGTTCCTTAGCCAAATGGCAAACAACGGAACCCTTATATACTACTCAAAACAAAATAAGGGCCACCTGGTTTTTTTCGATTTATTAAATAATGTTTAAATATTACTAGTTACAATGACTGAATCTGATTAATATTAATGGTTTTAGATGGAAATACACAAAAAATAAATATGTATTCCAATAAATCGTTAAAATAAAACAAATTGAATGAAAAGTGAGGAATTGCAGAAATTTATCAAGTTACATAAAACATAAAAAAATCGAAAAAATTACGTCTTTAATGTTCCAAAGTGTTCTTTTAAGCTTTTCTTTTAACTCTGTTCTCTCTGTTCTGCTCATTTTATGGGAAGTGGAATGGTCTGGATTAAATAACGAACATTTTCTTTCGGGATACTCTACCAGCAAGTTTTCAGACAATTTATGAGATCCAGCTAGGTGTTGATGGGAATTTTACTTTCTTTTTCACTCTTCTTTAACTCATCTCTTAAATGCTCAATAGAACTCAGGTAAAAATCCTAAGTGTCCACTGTAACATCGTAATTCGAGCGTAAGGGAATGTGTGCACTGTTAGTCGCGTCGTATTCGCTCGAACATTATCCTGCTTCAAGAAGAACTTAGGTATTTCTTGCTGTGCGAACGGGATAATGTGGAGTTGCACCACATTCTCTACGCAATTTTGAGGAGTTACAGCACCCTCGTTAAGAAGTGCGAGCACAGTTTTGCGTGATAGAGATAACCGCCCCAGAGCATAACTCAGAACTCGCCAGAACAGTCTGTTTTAAGAGTGCAAGGATCTGAAACCTGATGTTTAGATCTTCTCTACACTCTTATGAATCAGTTTTTATTGAAAAAAAATAACCCACCAGTCATCAATAAAAAGCAATGAAGCCCAGTCAAAACAGTTCAATAAATTTTCTCCTTCGCAAATGTTTCACGATTTGCACCATACGCTGCAGTTAACTGGAGGCGAACCAAGCATCTTCTTGAGTATTGTTAGTCTTTATGGAGTCGATTCGGAATAGTGTAGTCAATTATAGGGGTGCCTGTAGCTCGACGCAATGGAGTTTGCACGGTCCGCGCAGTAGTTTTTCGCTCTATTTGCGCGGTTAAACAAACTTAATGATCTTCTTGGGCTTTACTTACTTACTTTCTTCCTTGATCACGGCGTCTGGTGATATTACTCGTCTTTTAAGACCTGTTTTAAGCATTTTGAACCACTCGTTGGGAATATTCCACCATTAAACCTTTCTCTTCTGGCTACGGACCCCCTGGATTAAGGTGACACCCCAAGTGGCTGTTTTTGCGTCCATATGTCTCCGAATACACGACATTATGAGATTGAAAGATCATTATAGCCTGCTTGCTGTATTAGTCAAAGAAAACTCCGTTAGAAGTTTGATAATTAAAAAACACCATACCGTAAATTCTAAGTAATCTCAAATATCTAATTTAAAAAAAGTTATGAATTTCCAATTATGCAGTAGGAACAATATTAATACTTGAAAGAAACCACAACAAGATATTTAGTATTTATCATGTACCCAGAATAAGAGCAATACTTGTTTAAAGTGCAATTTAAAAAGTGGCCCTTATTTTGTTTTGACGAGTATATATTCGTCATGTCTGTCTATCTGTCCGTCCGTACGTCACAGCCACTTTATTTCGAAAGTATAAGCGCTATCCTGTTGAAACTTGGTAAGGTAAACGGGGGTTCCCCATACTTAGAATTGAAACTTTTTTCGCCAAACCCATACGTGTGGGGTATCTATGGATAGGTCTTTAAAAATGATATTGAGGTTAATAATATCATTTTTTTCTTATAAAATGAACAGTTTGCAAGAGAGACACTTCCAAAGTGGTAAAATGTGTGCCCCCCCCCAGACAAATCCTTAAAATCATATTTTCAATAACATAATATCATCATCATCATCATCAGCCTATAAATTTTCCCGCTGCTGGGACACAGGCCTCCTCTCTGTGAGAGGGAGTAGGCCATAATCCACTACGCGGGCCCAGTGCGTGTTTTTATTTATACACCGTGTTCTTCACGTTATCCATAAACTTTAGCAAATACTTCTATGGCTTTTACAAATCAAATCCAACAAAGGAAGTAGTACTTAAAAAGGCTTCGTTACAAAGATATTTGTAATTTCATTTAATGAAATTTAATTGAGCTATGCAGTGAGAAAGTATCTTAATTTGAAATCTATCAAATACTATTTGCATTTCATTTGTTTCAGCCCGCCAAATGTTATGAATGACGTTGCCAATTCGGATAAAGAGGCATGCAGATCGGGTTATTTACGTCTAGGTATTTAGTTTGTATGAAAATTAACAAAAAATAAAAAATAAGAATTTATTAATGTGTCCATAATGAAAAATGCTTACTTCCGTGGTTTGAACATCTGGTCGAAGTTTATGTATATCGTCCGGAACACGGTGTATTTTTTGCGGTAATTTAATTTCGGGCCCTATGCGGATTGGTAACTTAATATGAATCCCGAAAAAATCAATCAACAGAATTAGTCTAATTAACCACCACTGATACCTAGTATCAAATAAATTAGCTCGAGTTTAGTTTCATAATTACAGCGAGCTTTTGTACAATGCCTATTTATTGCAGAAGCTTTTGATATTAATTTTCGTGAAGCTATATGCGTAGGGAAATCAGGTGGAGTATGGAAACTCTGTTGAAGTGTACTGGAAATTTCATGGAACATTCCGTCATTACAGAGGCAAACAAGATAAGGAGAAATGGAAAAAAGGGATAGAATGTGATGGGTGGAATTGTTTTTTCAGTAGCACCGGAAAACTTAATACAGAAGGGGATTTTTAGGGTTCCGTAGCCAAATGGCAAAAACGGAACCCTTATAGATTCGTCATGTCTGTCTGTCTGTCCGTCCGTATGTCACAGCCCCTTTTTGTCGAAACTATAAGAGCTATCCTGTTGAAACTTGGTAGGTAGATGTATTATGTGAACCGCATTAGGATTTTTACACAAAAATAAAAACTACACAAATTTTGGGGTGCCCCCCGTACTTAGAATTGAAACTCAAAATTTTTTTTTTCACCAAACCCATACGTATCTATGGATAGGTCTTTAAAAGTTATATTGAGGTTACTAAATATCATTTTTTTCTAAACTGAACAGTTTGCACGAGAGACACTTCCAAAGTGGTAAAATGTGTGTCCCTCCCCCTGTAACTTCTAAAATAAGAGAATGATAAAACTTAAAAAATATATAATGTAGACCTCAATAAAAACTTCCAACTAAAATTGGTTTGAATGAGACACAGTTAGCAGTTTTTGAGATATAGTACATTTTCAAAAACCGCAAATATAACTTTGCCATTCATACAAACACTATGAAAAACAAAGTTATTTTTATTGTTTGTGTATATTACTTACTAATCTCAATATAATTATATCCTTTATCTATGCTTGCTACTACGGAACCCTTCATGGGCGAGTCCAACTCGCACTTTGCCGGTTTTTTTTTTTACGTATTAAAATCATCGAATGTGTCCAACCCCGGGCAGGGCGGGAGGGACTGTCAGACTTGTACTGACTAAAATCCACGGTGTCCTTCATTACCTGGTAGTCCCGTGACCTCAGCAGGGTTTGGCCCTATAAGGGGGCCCCGTCATGTTCACAAAAACAGGTACCTATAGGGTAAACATCAATAACGTTCTTATTACGAATAAGCACTCTGCCCGCGACTTTGATCACGGGGATTTCGTATCCCCTATGTTCCAAGTTCCCTTTGGGCTTAGAATTTCCAAAATTCTTGAAACATGTTTTTTTTTATAGTGGGCCAATCAACTAAATATTAGATTATATAAGATTAAATAAATTATCACGTAACAATTATTTGAATTTTAAATGAAGTCAAATGATATTTAAATTATTTTTCAGACAAACTTTTATGCCATTTTTAACCCTCTAAGGACATAAATGTCCTGAAATCTGTTCTTAGTGAACACTTTTGTCATTTTAAAGAACGTTTGTGCGAAATTTCACGCTTTTGTCAAATTCTATACTAACGCCAGCAAACCGCGGGAAAAGCTAGTTCATAAAACAGAACCCAAGTTATTTAGATTTTAACATACTACCAAGGATAATATAAAAACCACATTAGAATATGTTCACAATATTCTTTTTCGCTACTTTCTGATCCCATTACCTACGTGTAGCTAAGACAAAACAAAAATAAAGAAATCGGCTTGTAGCTTTGAAACAAAACCGTCACACATTTATCCTTGACAGAATAAAATATTATGTAAAATCGCAAAATCCTCTTACCATCAATAAACTATTCATTTTGTTCTGACCTTTCATGTTGCTAAGCTGACATAAGACCTTTACTACAAACAATAAATAAAAGAACAAACAAAATACTCCATATTGGACGACGTTGCTCCGTATAACAAGCATATTTTAATGAAGCTCCATTGCAAAGAGCTCGTTGGGAGAGATTGCGACTTACGAAGATATATAAAAATAGTTGTTACATAAAAAAGGACGGACACACTAGATTTTATATAAAAACAACAAGAAGGAGCTTAATTGTAATTTATATATTACTAGCTGACCCGGCAAACGTTGTTTTGCCATAAATTAAAAATTTTGTCTAAAAAATAAAATAAAAAATTTAGGGGTGGACTACCCCTAACATTTAGGGGGATGAAAAATAGATGTTGGCCGATTCTCATAGATACCGGATAAGCACAAAAAATTTCATCAAAATCGGTCAAGCCGTTTCGGAGGAGTATGGCATCGAAAACTGTGACACGAGAATTTTATATAATAGAGATTTTTGAGAAACGATGATTTTCTTAGCCGAGAGTCATTACCTATAGTCCAGTCAACGAATGATTATAGACGGAAAGTCTTGGAACACAATTTTTGACTTCATAACTTTGTTTAGACTAGTTAGGAGGTAAACATATCAAAAGTCCCCGCCTCTAGCCCTTGAGCTTTGGGGGGGGGGGGGTTGAAGGTCCCATTTTTTGGATTTTCGCTTATATCTCGGAACCTGTGCGTCCTAGCGACATAGTACCTCAGAACAAAATAAAAGCTGATTAAATTTGCTACAAGTTATACTAAATAAGTATTTCGATATCTTTTACAGTTTTCGAGATATATACTCCTGAAAGTCAGTCATTTTGAAAAAATGACAGACTTTCAGGAAACTAACTTTACATTTTTACGCTTTTTTACCGGATAACTCTTTAACGATACAACCATAAGTAAATGCTGGCAAAAGAGTTGTGGAACACTCAATTTCCTTTAATAGGTAATACTATAATATTTTATCAATTTTCTTTAAAATGTGCTTTAGTCTAAGCTAATGTAATGTGCCAGCATTACATTGATACATACTCGTACATTGATTTACAAAGACCTTTTTTCAAAGACAAGGTACCTACCTTTTATAAATAATATAATATACAGCATTTACATTAACATTTGAAGGAAAATAATATAGTTTTATTGAAGAAAATGTAATGCTCTAAAAGCTTTTTGCCGGCAATTATTAACTAGTTGCATCTTTGAAGATTTCCGTTCTAAAAATGTAAAGTTAGAATGTTTTTTTCAAAATGACAGACTTTCAGGAGTATATATCTCGAAAACTGAAGAAGATATCGAAATGCTTGTTTAGTATAACTTGTAGCAAATTTAATCAGCTTTTATTTTGTTCCGTGGTACTATGTCGCAAGGACGCATAGGTTCCGAGATATAAGCGAAAAACCAAAAAATGGGACCTTCAAACCCCCCCCCCCCTCCCAAAGCTCAAGGGCTAGAGGCGGGGACTTTTGATATGTTTAACTCCTAACTAGGCTAAACAAAGTTACAAAGTCAAAAATTGTGTTCCAAGACTTTCCCTCTATACCCTATTTTGAGCATTCGTTGACTGGGCTACTATACAAATAGCGAAATGATTGGATTAAAATCATAATTCTTATTCCTCTAAACTTATTTTATAGTTGGGTAAAAACATCAAAATTGAAAATATTGATTTTAAATTAAAGTTATACCTAAGTCTGATGTTTACATTACTCAAAAAAACCGGCCAAGTGCGAGTTGGACTCGCCCATGAAGGGTTCCGTAGCAGCAAGCATAGATTAGAGATATATTTATATTGAGATTAGTAAGTAATATACACAAACAATAAAAATAACTTTGTTTTTCATAGTATTTGTATGAATGGCAAAGTTATATTTGCGGTTTTTGAAAATGTACTATATCTCAAAAACTGCTAACTGTATCTCATCCAAACCAATTTTCGTTGGTAGTTTTGGTTGAGGTCTACATTATATATTTTTTTTAGTTTTATCATTCTCTTATTTTAGAAGTTACGGGGGGGGGACACACTTTTTACCACTTTGGAAGTGTCTCTCGCGCAAACTGTTCAGTTTAGAAAAAAATGATGTTAGTAACCTCGATATCATTTTTAAAGACCTATTCATAGATACCCCACACGTATGGGTTTGGTGAAAAATTTTTTTTGAGTTTCAATTCTAAGTATGGGGGGCACCCCCAAAATTTGTTTTGTTTTGATTTTTGTGTGAAAATCCTAATGCGGTTCACACAATACACCTTTCTACCAAGTTTCAACAGGATAGCTTTTATACTTTCGTCAAAAAGTGGCTGTGACATACACGGACAGACAGACAGACAGACATGACGAATCTATAAGGGTTCCGTTTTTGCCATTTGGCTACGGAACCCTAAAAAGTGTATTATATCAAAATTCTATCAAGCTTTCTAGAAAGCACTAAATATCCCAGACAGCCTCCCAAAAACATTAACATTAATGTATTTTTTTCTTGAAAGGTGTTAAGTGAAAAAGTTTTAGCAGAAAATATAATACCGTCTTTAGTAATAAAACGAATAAAATATCTTGACAAAATCCATTTTATTCTGTGGTTAAATATAAGGTACTTAGTATGAAACCACTTACAACGAAACTCAGGCGACGACGACATTATAAATCACAATTTTCGATTTATCAAATATGAAATTTTGTGAACAAGGAGTAAAATTGTACGACTAGGTAACTTTTGTATTCAATAAAGACAAGTGTTTCGTAAACGCGACTGTGCGGGTGTTCCTTTTTATTATGTTGAGAAAAGTGTTTGGTATACAATTATTTATTCGTTTTTTTATGATTATGTTATTTGGACTCATAGCCTTAACAAATAAACAGATTTTCTCGCTTTCCCTTTTACATTTATTGCGTTTTTTCCAGTACGAATTTCTCAGGATTTTTACATGCAAAATGTGGTTACATTTCTGTCGAGATACGGATAAGGGTGCAATGTTATTATTATAAAATTCCATCTATTAAGGTGGAATTAATAACTTTGTTGTTGCTCAAATGATGGACCACTTAATATCATGCCCTGCTTGTCCTGTACATTGCACGTACGGGAACTGATGGTCGCTAAACTTGTAGCTAAATTCTGGGCCGACTCAATTTACTCGTAGATTGCCAGCAGCACGTAACAACGAGAAGAAGTTACTACGTGAAAGTTCGAATAACTTATCACTCAAGATACTGTGGCTACAGGTGTAGATAGAAATATTTGAGTAACTACATCTACGTACTACCTTGGAGTCGCAATAAGAAAAGTGTAAGAGTATAACCTACAGTCTCAGTTGCTGTCAATATACAAATCTGTCGCCATAAATCGATCGGGGTGCTTCACATACTTCGTCCCTCTAAAAACTACTAATAAACATTGCAAAAAAAAAAAACCCTAAGGAAGACGACAACGTGATCATTCCAAGCTGGCTGATGAAATACACTCATTGCCGAAGCCGCTGATAGATCCAAATGACGAAACTTTGTATAATGCAGACGACTTTGTTTCTGTAAGGAGAACCTTTCTATTTGTGTGGGTGGTGCAAAGCTCCTTTGATGTTTGCAATATGACGTCACATAGAACTGTGCCATGCCTATTTAGACCCACACAGTAGTTTCTTCATCTATTGTTGTGAGTATTGAAAATTGTGTCGAGATTTCTAAAACATGTTGTCAAAGCCTTTCTCTTCATTTTATAACTTGATATATTTATTTTTCCGTTTCAACGTTTACTGGCAGATAGGCGATAATATTACATTCATGAAAGAAGATATAGATACACGGTTATATCGATAAGCTATTTGGATTTTGACAAACACCGAAACAGGGGTGTTCGGTAGTTATTGGGCTATATTTTCTTTTCATCTCCGTAAGAAAGTCGTAAAAGTTCAATGCTTATCCTTTGAGCTGGTTGTTATGTACACCTATAACATTTCCTACATGAACAACAAGATATTTCGAACTGGTTTTATCATAAATATGATAAATCTTTGAGTATGAGATTACAGGCTTGTGGGTGGGTTAGACCAGAGGACAACTTGCATAAATGGCGGTCACGTGTTTTAAACCGTTTCATGATTTTATTCTACTGCAACTTTTAATCACATTGAATTACACTACAAGTATGTGGTTCGTCAAGACCTAACGGAAAATTATTTTATTATCTTGAAACAAAACATAAAATATTTGTAGCAAATCAAGGCTTCGTGTTATATTAAAGTAATACAGTGTGTATATTTTGTGTTCCGATAGTTCCTCTATTGTACTCTCGGAATAATGACATCAAGTCTAATAGAGTCCCTAGTTCAAGACAAGACTTCAAAGAACTTCCTCACCATTACAAAACAGAAGAACGTTCTATCACACTTTGTGAATCGAATTACAGTAGGTGTCAAATATTTTGGCGCGTTTTTCCTCGAAACGTCAAAGAAAACGCCAACACTGGTAAAAACGGCTTCAGGAAACTTTGGGTCGTCGCCATTATGAATCGTAGTTTGATCTACACCGCTTTTTGTCTATCGGGGTCAAACTTTGCCGCCTACAACTGTGACATTTCGAAACATTATTTTTGTACGAAGTCTGTATAACTTTCAGGAACTTATTAATTTGTTTAACAGTGCCAAGCGAAGTATATAGACTTATATTTTAAGCATGAGAATCTATGTCATGTGGGATAAATGTTGAAATAGTAACAACCTAGTTCAGAAACTAGATCAAACAACTTAGTTTTGCATTTACAATGTTGGCGGTTATGTTCTCTGCCGCACACTTAGCTATTGTGGGATTTGCAAGGCCCCTGGGCCGTGCTTATATGGGGTAGAAGACGATTAGTTTTAATTTTAAATGGGGCTCAATGAAACTTTGATTATCTTTTTATGTAGACTGGGCTGGCTGTCCAGTTTATTAGCATAAAATAATAATAAAAAAGTTAAGTACAGACTGCGACGTAGCTGAGATTTTTACATACAAATGTAGAGTTAAGCACATAAACATTTTAGAATGATCGAATCCGTGGATAGTATACAACCTTAGTTTTTTATTCAATAAGAAAACTCCTGACCTATACATTTGCGCTCATATAAATCGTTGAAATATAGGGAGCAGCTGACTTTTTTACGATTTTAGGGTCGGGCAGTAAAAGTTGTTCAAAATGATGAGTACAATGATCCCTGAAATGGTTTTAATGCTAAAGAAAATCGCTGTTACCACGTGTGACATGGAAAATTGTCCCCATATTAAATCTTCCCGCGAATAAGTGCCCGGGAACATTACAAACGTCTGATAAAATCGCCTATGAGAAAACAATAAAGAACCATTTATTGTTAAACGACGTTTTCATGCAGCAATTAATAATAATTAGTCAATTCGTATTTTACATATTATTGCTAGAATTGACTTTTGACATCGAAACATCTCACTCACCAAGCCATCATATTCCAACCTGTTTTGTTATGTACGGCGACTGAATATTATCTTTATTTATAGTTTTTTTTTTTTTTTAATTTTAATTTTACAATGTTTTACAACATTTACAACGATCTTCCGAGTTAAACCGCACTTGTCGAGGTTGGTCTGTGGATGGGTGACCAACTGTCATAGCGCTTAACGTGCTTCCCGAGGCATGAAGGTCTTCATGCCTCGGGAAGCACGTAAAGCCGTTGGTCCCGGCTGTCATTTGTAGATCTTTGACAGTCTTTACTGTTAGTCAGAAGCTCACAAGTCTGCCAACCAGTCTTACCATGGGGTGTCGTATTGCCCAGTTACTGGGTTGTGGAGAACCGATAGGCAGTCTCTCCATGTAAAATACTGATATTCTAAACAACATTTAAATGTGTCGTAACAAATATACTTTATCTTTACACCCACAACGACGTTGAACAAATAGCCAACCCAATTTATTCGAAACAATATGCTCTAAATAATTAATTATAAACAAGTACACCCTTTCCGCTTTATTAACCATTTGTTTTGTCCACAGCAAATGTCGGGAACTACGAGTGTGGGCGAGAACAGTCGACACACAGTCCAGGAAGTGGTCCACAAGCGGCAAGCTACCAGGTTCGCCTCTACCCTATCACGACAAAACATGTCGGGCTTTGTTTTGTCGCACTAGCCTGTCTGCTTCTGCCTGCCTTTTACGTTTTTCAATTTCCTCTAGCTACGGGCAGTAATAATAGTTCTGTTAACGTTTCCTTATTGGCTACTTTGTGACAGTATTGCTGTTGCTGTGTCCTGTTTTACTTTGTATTGCTTTTACAGGATTTTAGTATGTATTGTTGTGATTTATTGGCGTTACAAGTGTCAAAGACTGACTTTGTTCATAATGGTTTGTTTCTTCACCAAATCGAGCGGTTTTAACGTATTTTTTTTACATACATCTTATTCATGGTCTCGACATGATCTCACCAAAACATTGACAGGAATTTTAGTCAAAATTCACGGCATCAAATTCATCTGGTTTGTAAGGTTATTGTAAAAAAGTCATAAGTGGAAAATACACTATTTTTAAAAAAAATGACATAATTTTTTTAGTAACATAATAAGTAATTGTTCCCACTGAAGGTCAAAAATCATTATTTTGTCATTACAGAAACCCATTGTCAGAGTAGTCTCAGCAGTTTTTCTTCATCTTCAACCTCAACCTCTTCTACTTTTTATTTAAATGCCATCGTTTTAAAATAAACACCTTCAATGAAAATAGCTATTTTAATCTTCCTTCGTTAGTAATATCGAGAGAGAGAGATTATTGTTACACTTCATGCATAAGCTTTTTGCGCTTGAAGTAACTGCAACGATAATCGCATCTACGAGATTGTTAATCTGACCTACATATTGACTATTCTTGCTGAAGTCTGAGCGTGGAACTGATTTTAAATATAATATTGCCTAAAATAATAATAATATTCCACAACTATCACACAACGCCATCCAGTCCCAAGCTAAGCAGAGCTTGTGTTGGGGTGCTAAGACAGGAAACCTCCACGTGCGCCCGTGGACTGGAGTTCCCTCTCGGATACGTCCGGGGGGAAGACCAGTTTTTCGGGCCGGTGCGCCCTGGGATGCGGGCAAAAACTCTCCTTAGGCACTGTGTGCCTAAGGGGTTTCTTTGCCCGTATGCAAATATCCTGTCGGGTGGACGCTCCAACGCGTGTCCCTCTGAACAGCAGAGGGCACAGCGGCGGAGCGGGCTTGCGGACGGTGAGTAATGGGTATGCTCGCCGTCCGACCAAGGACCAAGCCCGGGTCGGTGGCGCGTCGTGTTTCACGCGTCACCGACGGGGCCCCTTATGGGGCCAAATGCCTGCCGGGGTCGCGGATTTTTCTTAATCCAGGATACCGTGGCCCCGGAACGTAAAGGGCATCCGACGGAACACGGGTGGATTTTAGTCAGTAAGAGTCTGACAGTCCCTCCCGCCCCACTCAGGGCGGGAGGACTCATTTGATGATTTTGCCACCCTAAAAAAAAAAAAAAAAGCAGAGCTTGTGTTATGGGTACTAGACAACTGATAAACATACTTATATATTTCTAAACACATACATATTTTAGATAAATTACACCCAGACACAGAACAAATGATCGTGCTCATCACACAAACATTTGTCCTGGGTTGGAATCAAACACACGACCTCCGGCATAGCAGTCAGGGTCACTAACCACTAGACCAACAGGCCTGTCGAAATGGTAATGGTTTACATTTTCCGCGATCCAAACTGAATAAAACTCATGATATGAGATTCATGCAGGTGTCAGTTTTCATTCGGGTAATATACGAGTAAAACATCAGCTTACGGCCGCGACGTCACCCATGTGAAGTTCAGTATCACGTCGTAAAGGGGTAAAATTATCCCATATAAGCCTTCGTATACTAGACGACGCAAGTCTCACGTTATCTTACGACTCTTATATCCATTGACGCGTGCCTGTGTACGAACCTCTATGGATTTGTATTGCGATAATCATCTGGATACCATAGTGGTGAGGTATCGGAGACTTGAGTCGCCTAGTGTACGACGGGGCTCACTCATCCAGGTTTTAAATTGTGGCCCAAATTTCATTTGAATTCATTCAGTAGATTTGGTGTGAAAGGGTATCAAACATCCATCCATCCCCACAAACATTTGAATTTATAATAGTAGTATGATTATTTTTACAAATAGTCCTACCGGATTTCGTCTCGATTTATCAATTTTCCGTATTTATCGGTAAGCTATGATTTTAAATAAAATCTTTACAATAGCTGAAAACCGTGAGATATCAGGTTAAATGCCTTCATTCGTGACTTTAATATTATTTATTATCAGTTTCCGCCTGAAAACGAAAATCGGGCTGAAATTCGTTTACAGTCGAAAAAAATAAATATATTTCCGTTCGGACTTCTACTGTAACCTACTTGCAAATTGGCAGGTCTGTAGGTACAAAAAAAAGACACTGACGTGTTGCCAGGGAGTTTGTTCACCAACTTTTTTGCTTCCCTGTTTCCTGGCATGGAACCGTTAAAAGTTGAACTAAATGTAAATCATGATAAAATAATTAGTCTTGACTTCTAAATGCGTAACGTAAAGACTAAAGAGCCAGCTGCTTATTTCTGAAATTTCTGATTTAATTTGTATATAGAAAATCGTTTTAAGAAAAAGTAAATTGTCTCGGAAAAGTCTCCCGAACTGAAACGACGTTAGACGATGCGTTGTGTCAGGTATTTTCTTTAAGTTTTTTCGTTAGGTTTTTGGGAATTCGGTCGCGGCGCCGCGCCGCGCTCAGAGCCCGCGATAAAAGCTATGCAATTTCGACTGGCCTGTTGGTCTAGTGGTTAGTGACCCTGACTGCTATGCCGGAGGTCGTGGGTTCGATTCCCACCCAGGACAAATGTTTGTGTGATGAGCACGATCATTTGTTCTGTGTCTGGGTGTAATTTATCTATAATATGTATGTATATAGAAATATATAAGTCTGTTTATCAGTTGTCTAGTACCCATAACACAAGCTCTGCTTAGCTTGGGACTAGATGGCGTTGTGTGATAGTTGTGGAATCTTATTATATTATTTATTATATTATTATAATAACAATACAAAAAAAATTCGTCCGGCGGTGTGGGAGCAGGGTCTAAGCTACCGACGATGGTTAGGGAAGAGACAGGAACCTCCTCACAATGCAAGCCGTATCGAGGAGTACTGAGGATTATTTAATTATTATTATTATGTTGTTCTATAATTAATATACTAATTGAAAAAATGAATGTGTATTATCCAACTAATCCAGATCCTCTTAACTGAGCGTAACAAACAACTGTACTATACGTTCTTGTTAATTCCTTATTTGTTAAAATATATGAAAGTACCGTATTTTTTAGGATTCTCGCGAACGTGGAAAATAAATTCTCTGTAAACCTTTTCATAATGCCCCAGGTGTGGTTCTGTTACTGAATTTTCTATAGCTCAGAATTGAATGGTAGTCTATAAATAAATTGGGAATGTTTCGTTTTGCGTATTATGGAATGCTTAGGCAAACGCAGACTTCTTTTTGTTAGTTTTTGTCTTTCATTCGACATATTTCACTGTATAGACGAGTTTTTGAATCTAAATAAAAATTAATTCAATTTAGAACCGGTCTCATGATATTGGTAATCCATCAGTGGAGAAAAGGCTAGTTCGGTCGCAATCTTGATCTCGATGTTTATTTGTAACCAATCAACGTTCGAATTTGCATAATTATTAAAGGCTTAAGTATACTACAAACAAAAGCCGTAAAAAAACTAATCAGGATTTGGATCGATATAGTATATTAATTTCAGGCGGTTATCTATTTTGATCACTTCCTCCATAATCGAAAAACAAATGAAATAAACAGATGAAGTTTAACCCTGTTTACATAAAGCCGGCAACATGTGACCGTGACCACAAACAAAAGTGAAAACTCAGTTATCAGCTTTTGATCCCCCTACATAGCTTGTTGAATTATCACTTTTTCCAAAGGAAATCCACATGGATACTCTTTATATCCGGAAGGCGGAGGGTCGAGGCTCTACCGCCGTAATCATATAAGAAGGGCACAGGATCCCCGGCCGAACGCTCCAGTGCCCTTGATACGCTTTTGACACGTCCTTGGGGGAACGAAGTCGTTCCTCCCGTCATGAACATAATTGTAATTTACCTTTGTTCGTCAAACCCACGTTGTAATTAAATATTTGTTCAATCAATCAAATTGGCTTGGCACACAATTACACAGCTAGAATAAAGCCTGAGTCTCTTTACGAAATTTGGATCACCATTAATAACGGTAGAGGACAAATAATATTGGCTGGCTTTACTATTCTGAGAAGTGTTTGTTTTGCGAAATATCGTAGTTGATATTTTCAATTGACTGCCTCTGTTATCGATTCTATGATCCGAGATAGCCTATAAAAGCTTGCATCGGTTGCTGCGGCCATATTGCTTATAGCGAATAGAACGGCGAGGTTATGAAATTAAATGTTTTTGAACATTTTTATAAGTACCGAGTGAGGTTAGCATACAGAATAGGTAGTGCACTATTTGCATTTATTTATACTTAAAGTTATAGATGCGAAAGTAGTACCATCTGTCTGTATGATCTTTTCACGCCGTCGTATGGATTGACTTGAATGTGCACATTTTTTTTAGGTCATAGGATTCTCTTATCACAATAATATATCCCTGTGGATTATTTCTGATTTCCGAGCAAGCGAAGCCGTAGGTAAAAGTTGGTTTTTGATGACATTTTAAATAACGTTTTACTTACACATAATTTAGAGCATAATTACCCATCATCAGAGCTTTCGATGCTGAAGAACTCAAACGTCATATGTATATTGTATGTATAAGACAGGTTTTGCCTATTTGGTCTACCAGATATTTTTTATTGCGATGTTTTCTTGTAATTGCGTAAAACGTTAATAAATTTTCAGACTTAAAAATAAAATATCTAGTTCCGTAGCTTAATGGTCCATTTTCCAACCTGTTACTTGAGAAATATTTTCAAAAATACTACAACTATACAGCTTTCTTTCTAGCGTTGGCAACGTGTTCAGCAGTTCGTAGCATTTGCTTGTCTACAAAATTTTACTTATTTTAATATTCTCTTTCGTTTTCTTGGCTCCGAAACAAGAAACTAGGAAGGTAATGATGTGGCACAACTCACACCTGAACTTTTATTATTTTTATAATGTGTGCAGATTTAGTTTTGTGTCGGTTTTTTTTTTATTTTTCAGTAAAGTGTAAAAAAGGGGAAAACCCAAACTATGCGGAGAGTCTGCACTTACAATTGCAATAATACTCAGTTATAGTTTTATAATGTAAGAGTCGCGGTAAACCGGTTTTTTTTTCGTTTCATAGAAGGCGGAAATCTCGGTATTCCTAGTTTTCGGAAGTTTTCCAAATTACACGAAAAAAAAAATTAACAAAATTTAAACAGAAAATAAATGCTTAATTTTATTATACAATTTGCATCTTATTACATTTTACCGTGCGAAAAATCGTTACCGTTTTCTATAGCCCGTTTCCCTTTGCAAAAGTTCAGTGGGGAAGCGATATTTTTCATTGTAAAAATATTTTTACCTCCGCCTAGCAAAGTGCGACCCCGGTTTTTGCCAAAAGCACTTCTTTTATCACATTTTCGTTGCCTACAAAATATTTTGGCACAACAGATTCCACGGCAGCCAAACATTTTGTTTTATCGTTCGTTCATTGTATAAAGGTACATCTATTTGCGAACGAATATAGCGTTTCTATTCACTCGTTCCAAAATGAATATTTCATAAAGGAATTCCTTTAGCTGGTGAGGTTTTGTTTTGGGGTATGAATATGACTTTTATGTGAAATATTTATTATTTAGTTTGATAGACAAATTAGATTGGTTTCTTCAATGCCTCGGATTTTATTCAATGTACGTAAAATCGTTGATGCCGGCTGGCTGTCATTTGGAGCTTTTCAGTTATTACCATAGATCGGTATTAGGTAGAGTTATTCATGTACCTACTTACACTGATTTCATACAGTCAAAGAATAAAATGGATATGCCCCAAATCCCGGAATTACTTTTAAAGAGCAGAAAAACGTGATATATTAAATAAAAAATTATTTATATTTACACAATTCATTTGTCTAATTTATCTCTGATGTTTTTATTATTATTATTTATTTGTAGTACTGTTTTCTACACGAGATTGTCTATTAGAAATCCCGAGAAGGTCCATATTAATGCAATCAGAACATTTCAATGCAAGTACTAAAATAGCCCTAATTCCGACCTCTAGTCATTTCTGTTAGAATATTGAAAGTCTGTCAACCACTTTATCAGGGAGTATGCAATCGAACCATGCAAAATAGTGATACACAGCTGCACCCAGTTCAATTGAAAGCCAATCCCAATATATTCCGAAAACCGGCCAAGTGCGAGTTGGACTCGCCCATGAAGGGTTCCGTAGTAGCAAGCATAGATTAGGGATATAATTATATTGAGATAAGTAAGTAACACAAACAATAAAAATAACTTCGTTTTTCATAGTGTTTGTATGAATGGCAAAGTTATATTTGCGGTTTTTGAAAATGTACTATATCTCAAAAACTGCTAACTGTATCTCATCTAAACCAATTTTCGTTGAAAGTTTTTGTTGAGGTCTACATTATAATATATTTTTTTAGTTTTAACATTCTCTTATTTTTCAAGTTACAGGGGGGGACACACATTTTACCACTTTGGAAGTGTCTCTCGTGCAAACTGTTCATTTTAGAAAAAAATGATATTAGTAACCTCAATATAATTTTTGAAGACCTATCCATAGATACCCCACACGTATGGGTTTGGTGAAAAAAAATAATTAAGTTTCAATTCTAAGTATGGGGGGCACCCTCAAAATTTGTTTTGTTTTATTTTTGTGTGAAAATCCTAATGCGGTTCACATAATAAATCTACCTACCAAGTTTCAACAGGATAGCTCTTATACTTTCGACAAACAGTGGCTGTGACATACGGACGGACAGACAGACAGACAGACATGACGAATCTATAAGGATTCCGTTTTTGCCATTTGGCTACGGAACCCTAAACGCACTAGCGGGATCTGCAAACAGTTGTTCCGGGTCTGGGTGTTTGTGTATGTAAGTTTCTATGCTTGTAAAAGCACATTCACGATACAGGAGAAATTCCTAGTGTGGGGCAACGCAGGAAAAGATTAGCACTCCCATACTCGTCTAAATTGTAACCCAGAAAACCTTTAACAGTATAAAAGGGAGATTTGGGTTCTCGCTTTTAAATATTAAATGAACCGACTCCACTTCGTTCATAATACCACTAAGAGTCAGCCATTACATTTTATTACGTAAATATGATGGTGTGATAAAGGTTTTTACGAAATAACGCGAAGAACTGAATAAATTTTGTGAGCGGATAGAAAGAGGAAAGTGTAATGAAATTGCTTGTAACAATTCGTTTGATTCAGCTTTTCTGTTTTGCTTGTAGTTTTTTGATGTTTTTAATCAGGAGAGCGCTGTTTCGTGTTTTTTGTTTTGTAAGCATGGCCTTACAGTAATACTTGGGCTTAGACAGTAAATGGAAACGTGATCAAAATTGCAAAATCTTGGTCTCTTAGGTTGATCTATTTTTATTCGCTGACTCAGCTTAAGTCAAGCTTGACACGCCTACACAAATCTAATGAAGGGCCCCATTAAACACAATTGAAAACTTTAACTACTCATCTGTCACATTTGAGTATTTTATGCCAATTTTGTCTAAGAGCAAAAGCATATTTTTGTGGGTTTTATAAATAATTGTTATGACGACTGAGTCTAGCAGAGTTGAGTAATTGACCTAAGATAGGTCTTAGTATATAAATAAATAACAAAAACATTTACAAGCAGAATAAGCTTGTTTTATATTACATCAGTAGCGCCCGCGTGTAAGTCGAAAACGAATAAGGGAAAAGGTTTTCTATGTGTGTGTCTAGGTTATGAACTAAATTCAAATCCATTCAGCTCTTTTTGCGTGAACGAGTTCCTAGAAACTTTTTTACTTTAGTATTTCTAATTTTAACGCTGCATATTTTGTGGTTATTCTCTGTCTAGGTCGACCGCGGCGGAGGTGGTGTGACGATCTGATCATGTTCGCAGGGCAGACATGGCCAGAAATTGTCCAAAATAGAGAGGTTTGGAAGGAGAAAGGGGAGGCCTTTGCCCAGCAGTGGGACACAGAACAGGCTAATATAAGAAAAATTATTACGTTTTTATTTACTTATTGTGATAAAATTTTCATAAACACGGTCTCTTGGAATTTTTAAGCCGATAAAGTAGCGAGGTCTAATCTAAAGCATTAGTAAACTGTTTATGCACAAGGGACTTAGATAAGTAACAACTGCATGTACCTCCTTTCGATAACGATTTAAACTTAGCTAACTCAAGCAAACATCAAGTTTAAGTTTACACTCAGTCTTAAACGAAGCTTTGTTACTTAGTTGGGGAGTTCATGTGCCACTTGTGACGGTCCAGAATTTGTACGAGATCGTAGACGATAGTAACGAAAGCTAAACATCTCAGCTTTCGTCATATTGATATGTAGCTTGAATGAAGAGAAAGATTCAAATGATAGAAATAGAGAGTATACGTATGTAATTTCATCTTATATTATACTTGAGTCATGAAAATTCGAAAATTAATGCAACTACTGCTTAACTCTAAAAAATATCTCTATTACAAATTTTTACTACACTTCAAACGGCACGACTGTGACATCTGACTGTCATGGCAATATTGTGACAGCATTTTTCACAGTTTTCCTGTTTACATCATTAATGTTCAACTAATTGTTTGTGTATGTAATAAAATAGTAAGTATATTATTATTACGAATGTAAGTGTTATATTGACTCATTCATTTTTCGTCAGCATTGTCGAGAACAATACGTTTTTATATTGCGTTTAGTTTATTTATATGTATATTTATTTATTTAGGATCTCCAACAAAAGATAAATACACAGATCGTTGACACAGAACAACACAAAGTATTTAGTTGGTTTACTCCTTCACTTACAGTAGACCACAGCATGCTCTATCAGATAAACAACTAAGCTAACAAAAATTAAAGTAGAATACAAAATTTTTGACAGATTCTTGACTAAAGTTAACGCTGACCTACGTCTATTCTTAAACAAGCATAAAAAATCACATGATTTATCCACGACACACACAAGTAAAAAGATATTCTTCAAGTAAGGAAGGAAATCTCACAAACGGTTTCCTCCGAGGAGCATTTGTAAACCTCTGCAGGTCTACATAGATACATACGGAACTCTCGGAAGGCGAGAAATGTACCCGCAATACTCCGTGATTCAATTCACTCAGATCTCTGTAAACATTTCCGTTATCCTTTTCTTGTCTTTCAAAGTGGTTGCACTCAAAGTGTTGGTTTTGCAACATTTTTTATTCACCTCTCTTCTTTTATTTTGGGTTAATAATAAGGAAAGATGTGCCAAATATAGTCTCAATTTTAATTTTTATACGAATCAACGCCTGTGCCACGAATCTTTTTGTAAAAAAAAAATGTAAGTGGTGGTGTACTGAATCACAATGACGCTAGTTCAAATCCAGTCGAATTTTCCTTTCCACAAAAAAGCTTTACAAATTCATTTCCGAACGACTAAAAATGGATAATTCCTTCCAAACTGGTTTTTTCTTCTGTTGTGTTCGTAATTGTCAAGGCGGGCTGCTAGTCCATATTACAAAGTTTTGTAATAAAGTAGTAGTAATCAATTAGAGTAAAACTAAGAAATACGCCCTAGTTGACAAAACGCCTCATCATTAAAGTGTTGAAACTTGCTGCGATCCAAGATGGAACCATACGCAATTGCGGCCGCTGTTGGTGTACAATATAGCCGTCAGCCTCGGCCACGTTATATCCTAACAGTGTTTTTGTCAACTAGATTAATTATTAATATACAGGAAAACTAGGTAATACGCCCGTATTACCTAGTTTTCCTCTATATCGATAATTTAAAATTTCTATGTGTTTTTATTGCAATTTTTGAGTCATAACTAATTCACTACATACCCATTTTCCATCAACCCAATTATGAAGTTTACTAGTTAGCTTATGCTAGAACGTTTGACAGCAAATAAACGCGCGCAGTGGTTTTAAAAACTGTTGAAACTTTCACGTCCATTTTCGGATCAGTCCGGCTCAGTATAAAAAAATCATCCAGCCATATTTAATTTAGTCGGTGGCGGGCTCGCATATTTGGATTAATCCTTCCCAATCATTCACGAATTCCACTATTTAAAGTTATAATTAAAACAACGGGGCGCGGCCGCAAATACACTGCTAAACAAAGGTCTTCCCCTTTTTTTACTTTCTTCAGTGGTAATATCATCAACATTTTCCTCCAGCTGTGGGTGGTTCGAAAAGAACTGTCAGATTTTTACTGACTAAAATCTACCGTGTTCCTTCAATTGCCCTTAGACAGTCCGGCGACCCTTCAGGCGTTTGGCTCTATAGGAATCCCGCCAGCTTGCGGACAGCTCCATCCGAAATATTCATTACTCTGCATGCGGTGGCCAGAGATCGCTGCGTGATGTCTGATGTCCTGGGCGTCTCCCACAGCGGCTGTGTCGCGAGGAGAAGGATGTACTCTCGCTGACATATTTCACCTCTTCCTTTGCTAGCAGTACTGCTTCACATAAGTTCTGTTCTCTGTTTCCTATCCCCCCCTCGCCCTGCAGCAATGCCTCCACTAGTGCCGGGCGTGAGAGGTCGCCGCCGCCTATCGCCTCTGTGAGGCCAATTGTGGTTCTGATCTGGCTATTTCCTCGCCCCACCAGGGTCGGCGCTCTGAGCCTGGGCACCGTTGTCACACTCCTATTTTTGGCACTGCTCCCCCTTTAGACCACCACAACGAACGATGATACGCGACTTTTATTATTCGGTTGCCCGCCACATTGACAACTATAATATTATACGCAGTCATGTCGCAGAACAAAGTTTTTTGGGTAATGTAACATAGTCACGTTTTGCCCTTGTGTCTTCGCCGCATAACAAAGCTCTAAGGCTAAATACTATGCGTAAGTAAATCTCAATATTAAAATTTCTTTTCATGCAATGTGCTATTACGTCTTAGACGTTAATTTGCCTTGAATTTATTTGAAGTTATATTGATTCTGCATTAACAACATAATTATAGACTGAATGTATATTTTGTTGAAAGTCTGAAGTCGTTACGAACTATCGATCATTAGGTATTGCTCTGTAATAGAACCTAGACGTTCTGAATTTACCTAAAATGGCCTAAATAATACGGTCAAATTGAACATAAATTACCCTTTGAAGTACGAAAACTTTCGGCTTCTCGCCAGATTGTTCGATTGAACTTCGACCGCTTACATCCGTCGGTGCCTACGCCATTCAAACTTGAAAGGACAAGGGATGTCGCATTGAAGGGTCAATGACTTTCTAGTTTCTTTCAGCTATTCAAGACACTCGTCATGTTAGGTCTATTAGGAAACTTCTATTTCATAAACATACAGTATTAGCCTCTGCCCGCCGACGGTCGCACCCAGGTGATTTATTTTTTAAACTACATAATTATAATTTCTTGTCTAAAATATATATGAAATAAAAATTCAATTCTATCAGTTATATACTATATTGTTTATGTTCATAAAGTTTCATAAAAACTTCTGTACTTTCTGCGTGAAAGAGCAACAAAAATACATCCTACCTTTTGTTATAACAGTAATAAGTTTTTAGTTCAAATTATATACCTGTCAACTGAGTATATCGCATTATTTTTGCATTTGTGATCGTAGTAAAATAACTAGAGAAATCATAGTTCAAATATAATAGGAAATTCTCATCATTCTTAAAGTCTCCTAAAGAAAATTATCGGATTGCTTCTGTTTTTGCAATCAGCAAACTAAATAATGAATTTAAAATAACCATTATTGATCTAATTCTACGTATAGCCAATTTGTGTGGATTAATATGGAAGTTTCATGTTTCTGGTTATTTATTCTAACCCAATCTGACTTCGGGGTATAAGTGTCAATTTATCTAACAGGAAAATGTATTGTCACAATTTCCTGTAATCTGTCCCTCTCGAGTGTTAATATTCCAACACTGAGCTTGTTACTGGTAAACCGATAAGAAATTCGAGAATACTTTAAAACAATTCTTTAGGGACTATCTTAAAAAATTGCAGGTAGACAGAAATTGCCATACACAAAGTTATTAAAAAATAAAACATTAAGTACAAACGTGGTAGATATAATTCTTTGCGATACCCTATTAGTATCATAGGCCACATAACTTTGAATTTATTTGTTGTATTTGAAATTTCTAGAAATAACAGTAAAAAAAAACAGTAAGTAATCAGTAAAAAAAACTTTGTCATTTATAATTCTATTGCCTTTATTTTAGTTTAATTAAAGTTATTACCTACTTGGTCATATAAAAAATACTACTGTTAAGCCTCCTGCAGACACACGCGATTAATCGCGCGGGGCGACATGTCGCGGTCCATTCGCAGTATTTTTAGAGTGGAAATTAGCTTGGCTCGTTGTCGCAGCGCGATTAATCGCGTGTGTCTGCAGGAGGCTTTAAACTCGTAGTTGCGAAGATTTGGGAGGATGGAATGATGGATGGAGGGATGTTTGTCACGCTTACTAACGGAACTAATGTGTATGAAAATATGACAAGCAGCAAACTTTTCAACCTGAACTACAACATACAGTTATTTCATGTTTATAATAGGTATATAGTACGATTACGTTGAGCAATTACCGAATTCTGCGTGGGTGAAGCCGGGGATATTATCAAGTACTATTATATAAAGTTGGTATATAAACAAAAGGTGATTCATGCTAAAACTGTCTAGTACAACTTCAACTAACTTGCAAGTTTCTGTACTAATAAGTAACAATTAGTTACGAAACTGTTATAGTTAGTTAAGTTTCAGAGTTGATTTTGTTTGTTTATTTCCCTTATTTTGTATTTGGGCTAAGGAAACAGGGAAAACCCTTAGCATTCGATAGGGTTCTCTGTTTTATTTAACCTTTGTTTATTCCATTCCTATTAATTTGTTTTGCTATCTCGTCTTCTATTAATTGGTAGAGAATTGATACAACATTATTCTCAATAGGAATTATCGTATTAAAATATAGTTCATCACAATAAAATAAGATTACACTAGGTTTTTGCAAAACAGACGTAATAATAACTGATTTTTTTTAAACCGGTAATTTTTCTAAAGAATATTCAGAAGTAGAAATGATTCAAGTTATAGTAGTGTAGTTTATACTGGCGAAATGTTCACCTGAAAATAACAAATTAATTATGAATTATTGATAATGGTTAAGATTTTAAATTTAAAAAAAAGATACATAGATCTCACCAACATTTTGCCAATGCGAATACAACAACAGCACGCATGAGATATTTAGCATTTCACAAACGCACTATTTCATCCCCACACATTTCTCACGGAATTCACAATATGTCATTGTTAGCAGTGTCCTTCGGAAGCAGACAGCGAAGCAGTGTGGGAGACAGCTGATGTGACATTGGAAAGGGGTGCGAGCGGGCTCGGCCTCAGCATAGCGGGCGGGGAAACCGGCAGTGACGTCAGCATAACACGACTAGCAGTGGGTGGGGCGGCGCAGAAAGATGGCAGATTGCAAATAGGAGATATTTTATTACAAGTGAGTATTGTGTGAGCAATAAATCTGTTATCTGCTATCTGTTTTATGTAAGGGTTCTAAATATAGCACTGAAAGCTGTAAAATCAGATCAACTTATTTATTATATTTTATTTTTATATGATTATTTTATTTTTTTATTATTCGTTAGATAGGTATAGTCTCCCTGGAAAACCAGGGTGGAGCGGAAGGGATTATCGGACTGGTGATCCTTGAATAGCCCTTTACATTCCAGGTCACGGTAACCTGACAATACAGTCTCGTGACCTTGGAGGTATAGATTACCTTTTTTTTAGCGTGGTAAAATTTTCAAATGAGTCCTCCCACCCAGGGCATGGCGGGATTGTCAGACTTGTTCTGACGAATAGAAATATATTACGTTTAAGTACCTATAAACATTTTCTTTCTACTAGGTGATAAGTTCACTTACATTTAATTTGATAGTCATTCGGCTAGTACTCAGCTTGTTTTAATAATCCAATCATGATTTGAAAGACACATGATACTATTTTATATTAATAAGAATGTTATTGTTTCACCTCGGTAAAAATATTTTTGTGGTACCCGTCTGTCAGTTTCTGTACACTTGGTATCGAATATGCAAAATTAGAGATGAATAGTTCAGTGATTTAGGTGTAAAAGGTAAACAAACTTCCGCAATGATAATATTTGTTGCGGAGTGTGAAAAAATCTCTTATTCGTAAGAAATTAAAGTTTTATTTTAATTGAAAAATTAGCAAACAAGCAATAATTCAGTACAGAAAAAAGCCTTAAATAACCTGTCTTCTTGTCTACCTGTAAAATTCAATCGTAAAATATTTTACTGAAAGGGTTACCTCAAACCTTTTCATGAACCTTTATAGAAGCCGTGTGGTCCACAGCCAAAAATAGACCACCCCGTAACATAGGTGTGTATGTAAATTTGTAGAGGCAACATACGGCCATAATATGTTAAACATAGGTTAGTAAACGGATCAGTAAACCTTGTTTGAACTTTCTGGCAAATTAGTTTGAGTCTGTAGCCACCCTTATATTTTCATTCTCTTGCCACGGATTTGGAACTAAACTAATATCGAGTAAACAATTTGGAAACTTGATCAAAATTGTTTCTGGATTTCTACAAGGTCCTATTTCGAAGCTTTTATCAATAAAAGCTCGAAAATAAGTATTGGAGAGGAGGGGTCTGGTTACTTTAATCTTTAAAGGGTGAGAATTGAAAGCAAAACGATATTTCGGGACTTCAATAAATAAGATTACGGATTATTTACTAAACAAAGAAGAACGTTGGTGGGGATAACTTTTCTTTAGCAGTTTTTCCTATATCGTGGGTGCGTTTACAAACATTTAATAACTCACATACACAAACAGCTAGTTGCGTACTAAAATCTGAAGCAGCTTTTAAAATAATAGGTTACACAAAACAGGGGGCGTATTACAACCATTTTTAATTCCGGACAGTTTCCGGGCAGTTCAGATTACGGTCTTAAACTGGTTTGTTGTATTTCGTATTATCACGTACGTAATTCTGAAAGGAATCATCCTGGATTATTTGTCTCTGGATGATTACGACGGGCTAGCGAATTCGTTCAAAAATCGAATCGACAATTAGTTACCGATGATTACCGGTTTTATATTTGTGTGTGAAAAATTTCTTTTTCAGTGTAAATATTAGGAGATATTTGAGTTAAACAGTAAACAAAGGAAACAAATGAAAGAATGACATTCGAAATTTAAAAATCAACAATGATCCAAGTGAAAAGAGGTCAAATCAACGGAGGAGGTAGGATACCTACTCTGTTACACTACTACACACACAGCTATTAGCCAGTGCGCTAACGATTCTGTCATATGAATATTGCGTATTCTTATGGTTTAATGAAAGCTGTTCACGATGGAAGTACCATGCGACTTTTAAAGGAATGTACGAATGGTTTGACGACGCCATATTGTGACGTCTTGTACGATTTTATAAAAATTGCATGCTCTTAAAAAACAATAATCATTTCAAAATGATATTAATAAGATGTCAAATGAAGATAAAAATATGATTAAAAAGTAAATTTGTCGCAATATACCGTCACCTTTCCTGTAAATTTTATCTGGTACGATTCACTGCAAATCAATTAAAAAAAAAACTATTAAAAGCCGATCTTTTATTTCATTAAAGCCCTGGACCACACACTTCAGTTCAAGGTCAATATTACGACAGATGAAGGACTTACGAAGGGTAGGATTCGGTCCAGGTTCAAATACAATGCTACCTGTGTAGGTATAGGCATTAGTTCCGAACAATGGCAGTCTTTCTACGATAAAAATGAAATAACTAAGCTATTGAAGGAATTGGATTCAAACTAACAATGGTCTACAATTGGTCGGGAACTCGCCTAGAATTATAATGAGGCTTTTAGCAACTAGGGGAAGAAATTGCAAGCTAAATTTGAGGATACAGGTACCGCATTTTGATGATTGGTACTGAAGTTTCTAATTCTTTGATAAAATCATTTAGATAAAAAATAATTTGACATTTTTTTTTATTTTATGGAAAGACAATTGAACTGTTTTACATTATTCTAAATCTATTTTTAGCACGCTTATATAAGCTTCACTTAATTTGACCCACTTCCCGGTCTTCGATTAGGATGAAATTTTGCACACGCCCTGATTTCTGGAGACAATACATGACTAGCTAAGAAACGTCATTACAAATCCAATATGGCGGCCTCCCCAAGAAGGCGGACTGGCTATTTGAAATCCACCCCCATGATATGGGTATCAAATGAAAGGTTTTGCTGTCAGGAATACGAAAAAAATAGTTGCGTGACATAAATCCAATACGGCGGACGTCCAAGATGGCGGACAGGCGGTTTGAAATGCACCCCATGTTATGGGTATTAAATGAAAGGGTTTGCTGAAAGGGATACGAAAAAAAATATCATGTGAGCTAAATCCAACAGTGCGGCCGTCCCAAGGCGGCGGATTGGCTATTTGAAACGTAGTCCTATGATTAAGGTATAAAATGAAAGGGTTTGCTGAAAATAATGCGAAATGACATTTTCTTACTAAATTCTTACTATGTCATGGGTATCAGTCAATAAGGTTCGACGAGAGGAATACAAAGATTGTAATTTTTGATGCGTGCTAAAAGCGTGTTTACTAGTTTTTTTAAACTAATAGCAATTATTTATAAATTATCTAAAAAACAGCGTGTTAAGAAGAATAAATCATAATATAATCTAACGTAACGAAAAAGATTTTACGAACTTTTTTTGATGTTTTGTGTGAAGTGACGCCTGTGGCATTGAGTATCCACAAATAATTCAAGTTTTAAGCTATCTTTGTATTCAAAATTTAAAACATGTTTAGTAGTTTGTGAAAGATTAACAAACACCGATCCATCTTCATAAACTTTCGCAATTAAAACAGTATCATAATTTTTTTTTTGTTTTCTTTCTGGCTAATTAATTTCACGTTTTTGTTCCATATACCAAACTTAAAGTTGTTTCTTAATAACCAATGCATAAAATGATTTACTATTAATTGAATAGCAAGAATATATCCAAGTTTTGCGAGAAGCTTATTCATTTAAACCTCTCTTACGACGAGCTTGTAATAAATAATGTGATTGTCAGGATCAATATCCCGGGAATATACTCCATGCCGCTTATTTCCGCTGAGAACAAAGGAACAGAACAGGAAAGACTTAACGGAAAAATGATAAGGCTCCAATAAATTATGTCACTCCCTGTATCCAATTTTGTAAACATTTCCCAACAAGAAAAAAATACATTAAACGATTTTCCTGCCAGGAAAAATAATATGAATGGAAACTTTTTTCCCACATAGCTATTTAAAACACTCACCATGGAACTTCTTCAAATGACATTCCCGAAACTTTTCCTGTTTAATCAAAATTCTGCGTCAGGTCGAATATTTAATATGACAGGTTCATTTTCATATTTTTATGGTGCTCCAAATACCTGTTTACCATGCCTTGTTTTCACCTGAGTGTAAACTTCTTCGTCCTCATAAATAAATGATAAAACTGTGTCGTTGTTTCGAAGTGAATTATGATGGAACTAGAAGCAATAAAGGGGCAGATTAACAGCAACAGATTAAAGTGAATAGCCGTACTTTATGTTACTGTCGCTGAACTCAGAATGCGAGATACGGCTATTAAGTGTCGACCTAACTTCATAAAGGTTAATTTTCGGAGCACTTTGAAAGTAAATCTGATCTCGGCTGTTGTTATTTTAATTATGATAGGATACTAAACTGTTCCTTTAACTATGACAAAGTCCAGTTTATCGGCGGGCGCTACGAAAGGTTCATTGAACTTTTGTTGTCGGTTGTAAAAATCTTAATTAAACTAAGAAATACTAAAATTCGTAGACCGCAAAATTACATTTTCGGTAGTAAAATATTACAGTAAAACCTGGGATTGTTATTTATTGTTATTACTAAGTCTAAGAATTTATTAAGTCTTTTTTGAGAAAATGTGAAGATATTTACGTTCATTGAGGTATCTTAGGTATTATAGACATGTCAATAAACTGATAAAAAGCTTGTCATTTCTGTGGACTGAGATCTTAAAAGGTTTCACAAAAGTCACAATAATTTAATAGCTTTACCTCTTAGGTAATTGAAGTATGAAGCTTTGGTACACTAAAAATATATTTTTCATTCTGTATCAAATGGATCTGATAAGTAATACGTACCTACTGCAGGGATAAGGTTTCTTTTTTCTCTAGACATTTTTCTCAGCCTTTGGTTATTTAAGGAGCAGTCTTAAATGTAATTAAGACTTTACTTTTTAAACAACCTATTATTGTTCCACTGCTAAAGCACAAGCCTTTTCTTTTAGACGCGTTGATGATTTCAGAGATAATTTTAAATTTAAATAATACTGTCACTGCGATGACTATTTTTATGACTGGATTAAATCAGAACAGTTCTCTAAGAAATGTGGCTCAGAGATAGCTAAGAGTCTGGAATAACACATATGACATAGGAGAACTATTATTCATATCCAGAAATCCAAACAATTATTAACAAGAAACCATACTAACAAATCCCAGTTATCGTAGTAGTTATCGTGGTAGTTAGTTCTTCTATTAATGAGAATGATTTGTTTTACTGAGCTCAGTTTTGCAATGACATCACTGCCAGTAATTCCCCAGTGAGTGAGGTAGCTAATAAATTATGCTGGTAGATAAGATCCTGCCTCAACTCTGTTATAATAGTGTTTAAACTACTGCAGATTACACAGTAATTATGTAGGTACTAGTGCTGGTACTAGTTTAACACCTAGATTATACAAACGTGTGTTCATTAGATACTGCTTCGTGTCTTGTCGACAAGCACGACTGTCAAGCATGAGGTTCTGGGCTTTTGGGTTATTGGATTTTTTCATTAAAAAATCGCAGTGGTAGCCACAAAATCTTGATTTCTGAATTGTTGGTAATTATCACATTCTCAAATCGATCAATCATTAATTTTTTCTTAACAGAGATGTTTACAAATACTATTAAAATAACGCAATATGACAATCGTGTGACTAGGAGAATGATGAGTATAAAGATGGTGGATCAAGAGGAAAAGGAAGACCGAAGAAAATATGGAAGGATTGTGTGAGGAATGATATCAAAGTAAAAGGAGTAAATGCTACTTTAACGTCTGACAAGAATGGAAGCAGAAAATGCGTTGCGCCGACCCCATTTAAAATGGGATAAGGGCAGGAAGATGATGATAGATGTTTATCACACACACATCATCAGCCTATAATGTTCCCACTGCTGGGACACAGGTCTCCTCTCTGTGAGAGGGAGTGGGCTATAATCCACCACGCGGGCCCAATTCGGGTTGGTAGATGTCACATGTCTTCAAATTGTTGGTTCTAGGACATGCCGGTTTCCTCACGATGTTTTCCTTCACCGTTTTGAGAACAGTGGTGATGAAATAAATTACACAAAGTAATGCGCCTGGCGGGGTTCGAACCCACGGCCTACAACTCGTAAGTCGGGACCGATACCACTGGGCCACCACGGCTCACATTTTTTTCTGATGAAGCGGAAAAGACAGTGATCGGACTCTTACTAAAAACTATAACCCTGTTCCTTCCCAAACTGACATTAGGAATATCTAGTCTTCTACCGTTTGGACAGGTGTGATATTATATTACGTAAAATACTATTTCGGTTGAATGAACGGCACAACTAAGCTATGGTAACAGTCCGTCCTGTAAAGGTGCCCTTTATTTATCTATGTTTATCTGGATGGAAATAAATGCGTACACGCTAACGACTCATTCAATGAATGGCGTAAGTAATGGATAGGAGTAAAGCCCCTAATGGTCATCGCATTTTCGTTGCCTATGAATACGAGTACCTAGGTATACATAGCAACTTAATTATAGTGCTTGTACATTTGTTGGTAGGCATTTGATGGATTTGTACATGGTGGTGTATCTTCGAAGAAAGATAGAGGCATAGAATACTCTTTATAATAAACATCATACAAATAACGATTATTTACAAATGCATGTTATGAATAGAGGGTCACAATAGTCTGTCTTATCGTAAAAACGATCTTTGAAGTCGGTTAAGAAGAGAACTTATTATACACGAATAATACAATTAAAGGCGAGTTGTTTTATCAGTAGCTTAAATATTTGTTAAATCCAATACACTTTATAAACATTTGTTAAAAAGAGGGATTTTAACAATAGTTACTCCGACAAGTTTGCTAATGATCATTAAACGCATCAATGAATCCTGGAGCCCTAGATTGAACGGAAGAGACTTTATTTTCTAAAGAGCAGTATGTTTCCCTGTTCTTTCACATGCCCTTTGCGTTCCAGGGACGCAGCATTCTATTAAGACGGTCCCGTGACCCATAAATTATGTAGTTTAGAACCATTTGGATCACGTCAGCAATTAAAAGAACTAACATTAAAATTTGTTTAGGAGCTGCGATGGATAGACACGTCAATTATAAAACAACCCTCATTCTACGTCAGCTTTTAAAACAAAACACGAAATAATTTAAAAATCATTAAATCTTAGGCGGCCCCTAGACCTACAATAACATTGTACAATACTTTTTATTGTACAATAAGCTTGGAAGGCGCTCTGAATCCAAACGAGCAATTATATTGCACAATAATAGGTATGAACTGCACATTGTTTTAGTGTTCTATCGGAGAATAGTATTGATCCCGATATTGCGCAATACTGACCCTACACGATGCAATGAAAAATATGGTGCACTAAAAATTAAACTCGCTCAAACTTTCGGTCAATCACTGCGCAATCTTCAATGTTTGCTCTAAACGGTCAATAATTTTACACAATTTGTAATATTGCGCAATATAATTAACCATTTAGAGGTCGCCTTAAACGTGATTTGTCATCGCTGAAGGATAATAATGACAACGTGTGTGCTCCTCTTTTTTTGTTTGAAAATTGATTATATTTTCCTCCTCCTAAAAAACGACTTACAGCTCAATCAGTCGAGGACGTGTGACGGAACGACTTTTTACATGTTTTTTTTTTCAATGCGGCATTCTTTTTTTAATTACCGAGTTGACACGCAAAAATTGTGAAAAATGACGATCTTGTCTTAAATCACGCATCGTCTTTTAAAAGTGACTCCGTCAAAAACACGCGATTCAATGTCTTCATTTTGAAAAATCGTGAAATAACACGATTCCGTTTGCAATGTGAACGTTCATCCGTCATGGCATGGCGTATCATTTTTTAACGAATCGTAAATGCCCGTCATTTCCCGCAACATAATACAAACAAAAACTCTTGTGTTGATTTGTTATTTGTACTGATTTGATTTGTCACGTTTTGCATACTGTATCAATATTTTGTTTAGCTATTACCCCGACAAATATTCATTCCATACAACTCCACATATAAATAAATCTGTCTGCGCTATTTATTCAATGGGACTCACAATGTGAATGCAAATTAGGTAGAATGCAATGAATGCTTGAAACGCGTGAAAAACATTGGTATTTTTCGTGTTCAGAATTTAACTGAGTGAGTACTTTAGCAGTAATAAGTACTAATGGTACTTTAAGCCAAATCGTTAGTCACACTCAGCATTCATGATGTTTTCATACATTTTTAAATCACAGCACCACAGGTCATCTTTCCATGTATGAAAATGAGGTATAATAAAATCTGTGTCAGTACTTCGCGGGAATATCTTGATACCATGTTTAGTCAGTCAAGTCTGAGATGCCTCTCGCTCCACCTGGGGCTGGAGGGACACATTTGACGATTGTGGACCCGAACAAAAAACCATTAAAAGGAAGCGGTACTGGTTGATAGATGTAAACATAGAAAAATAGAGCAGTGGTGGCCCAGTGGTATTGGCCTCGACTTACGAATAGTAGGTCGTGGGTTCGAACCCCGTCAAGCGCATTACTTTGTGGAATTTATTACAACACCACTGCTCTCAAAACGGTGAAGGAAACCATCGTGAGGAAACCGGCATGTCCTAGAACCAAAAATGCGAAGACATGTGACATCTACCAATCCGCACTGGGTCCGCGTGGTAGATTACGGTCCACTCCCTCTCGCAAGAGAGGAGGCCTGTGTCCCAGCAGTGGGAACATATTACAGTCTAAAACAAATCAAAACAATAAATTGTGTTCCGGGAATAACCTTCATATTGGTGTCAAAATGCGTGTTTGTAACATAATTACTCTGTTAGTAGTATTATTGTCCATTAATAAACTACTCATACATTGGCTACAAAATTAGTAAGTCAGCTAATCAAATAAATTGATTGATCAGAACATGTACAAAAATAGGCCAAGCCAACGGAGCCCCGCTCCGCGGGGCTTCTATTTCTGTGCACAGGGTTTAAAGGAACCCAACCATACTGAACCACGTGGTGCCGGTTACCGAGTTGTAATATTTGTGGCGGAGTTAGTAATAAGCGAGTTATTATGTCCCAAGTAATCGGTTTATTATTATTATTTACCATATATTTTCTACGTTCTGTGCAGGTTAACGACGTTTCCGTGGAAGGGGCGCCGCATTCAGTTGCAGTTGACGCTCTTCAAAAAGCCGGGAGCATCGTTAGATTAGTAAGTTCAGCTTTCAAGCATCGCTTGCTCTCCGTTTAAAATGCTCTTGTTTAATTGGTTGCTTTACTTCGCTTCACTAGCACTTTTGTCGTTCACTAATGGTGTGACTACGAGATTGGCGCGCGCAGTTGTTTACGAGGTCTCTGAAATTCTACGAAGACATAGCTTTGGCTTCTGTTTGTTTTAATGGTGTAAAGTTTTGCTGTTTTCCTTGATTTATAAGGATTTGTTATTACTTAGTGAATTCGAACAATGAATTAATTTGTTAATCTTTGCGCCATCGGCACTCGATGTATTTGTTTAACAGCTGAAACTACACGAAAGGACAATAGTTAATTTACTATTTATAAAGCAAGTATGTATCAAAAAGCTATAATCATTTCTAGTAATGAGTACGAGAACCTATTTAAACAAATGGAACGCAATAATCCTTTAAAAGGTATTACTGCAAATTCTATCCGTTAATACTTATTTTGTTTTGTTCGACTTTTACCCGTAAACCTTTTGAAATATTACATTAACAGAGCCTTTTTTAACTAATAAAAACCAATGAACTCGGAAAAAGTAAACGAGTGAATATGAATTAAGGCTTTATGAATAAACAATTAATGAATAAAGGCAAAAAAGGAAATCAATTAGAGTTAACATGTTAGCAATTCAGTGAAAAACAATACTGAAAATACAAAATATACAGTATCTGCAACAAGAATTGTAATACCTGAAGCTACAGCTGACGAAGGAAAGCTGGCGTTGAGCCAGTTGAAAAATTGCTGAAGCCAACATTACTGGCAGCACAGAATTTAATTCAAAACCAAAATAATAAATGCTATAATTTTGTTGGTTTGCTTAAACAGTATAGTAGAAATATTATCATTGTATTATAATGGCGAGATATCTAAAATTAATGTGCTACTTAGAAAAATAAATAACGTCCTTGAAAGCTTTGAAGCGCAAAAAAATTTCTGAGCGTGTTTTTCTTAAAATAACGAGATTAGGCACGCAATCACGTCAAATTTATGGGACTATGGCGATAGAAAATAACATTGGGCAACCAAGTCAATATCAAGTTTTCTTTTTTTTTGAAAAATTATGATCAAGACGATGTATTTAGTTTAAATCCATGGTTATATAACTAGTTTTAGCTTTTAGCTGATCACGGGGACATCGGGCATACACTATTTTTACATGTCTTTGTAACCAACATTCCATTGCGTAACAATGTTCTATTTCAATTCTAAGAATTTCAATAAATAAATCTACCACCCCGAAATACATGCACATCGACCGCGTCTTTTCCTGCTTGACTTACCTTTTCGGCTACATAGAGCTCCTGTCACATTCTACTTATATGTGAAGATTGTCGCGATAGCCGTGTTAACAAGATAGTGCTCTACGAAGCAGATTGTTTCTTTTCAAAGGGCGCAGACGATGTGACATTCTTTACTCCGGAGTACTGAAATTAATAATAGATGAGTTTTAGTAACTCTCGCAACGAACATTGTTGAATTATTATCAAAATAATGGGCTTTGATAATCTTATTTGACAGCCGTGGCCCGATATTTTGAAAGCCTGCCTGATGAAGAGGTATCATATTTCCCAATTGTTACCGGGGGGTTGTGGTTAGATAGGCATTTCCTATTTCATAATATAATATATAAATATTATATATATACATCATTTTCTTGGCTGAATCATATAAGTATTCAGCCAAGAAAATGATGCAAATGTGTTACGCAATTATCCCACAAATCTGATTTTCTAAAAAGTCAGGAGCGTCTTTTTAAAAGACGCTCCTGACTTTTTAGAAAAGAGAGCGTCTTTTTAAAAGACGCACCCTATTATACTAATGGTTATTTTTACTTTCTAATCAGCGGGTACGTCGTGCTCGCCGACCTAGGGTGGTAACACTGTGGAGAGGCGTCCGCGGATTAGGTCTCGGCATAGCAGGCGGAGCAGACGATGCAGCGGGCGGCGGAGGCATCTTTGTTTCCCATATTGCCGTCGGTGGGGCCGCCCACCATGATGGCAGATTAAGATTAGGCGATAAAATTTTGGCTGTTAGAGATAAAGATGTAAGTATTAAACAATTTATTTCTGAAATAATTGGCTATAATAATAGTGGAACAATTATGGATGGAGTGTGTGAAAGATGATAGTGATTGAAAGTAAAATACTCAGATTAGCACAGATATGATATGTTATAGAAGATAAGATGCAAAAATACTTTACAGTTCCGGGAAAATTATGGATTCAAGCAGTAGAACAGGCATCCATAAACATTACCTATTAGGAACTCGTAAATAAAATGACATGTTCTAATGTATTTCTTTTACAGGGAATTGAAACATCACTAATTGGTTCAACACACGCCCATGCGGTGTCAGCGTTAAGAAGTACAGGAGATCAAGTCACACTCATCGTCCTATCAGCTGGCAGTGCCGTTCCACCAGTTGCTAAAACAGCTCCATTATATTCAAGTATGTGCACCTTTTATTTAGTTGAAATACGTTTATTTCCTGAGACATGTTAAAAATCAAAACATTATTTTTTTTGTATAACGACTCTGGTCTTCTTTTCCTTAACCGTCACTTTAAAGGCGGTCTCTAACCGGCAGCTTTCACCAGTAACGTAACAAGTTCCAGGATCATTCAATCAATGAGTGAAGAGAACCGTAGGTACATTATAGTGCTTACGCAACTTATTACAAAATGATTTGTAACAACCACTTGTTCCTGTACAAAATTGACTCTTAGATTGTTACACTACAGGCGAAAGCTTCATGAGGGTTTTTTTAACGTGACGACTCAAAATCAAGTTTGATTTTAAGTCTAACAGGCTAAACATAATCCCATAAATCAATATTTTGTTTGTGTAGCAAAAACACAAGCCACATCGTGTTCAACGCTTCACGAACTAATAGAAGAGGAGCCGAGTGAAATACCAAGGTAACATTGACCCCTACTACATTTTCTTCCAAGGTAGCCAACATTTTGTGGGGAAGATTAATTACATGAATTTCTCATCCCAAATACTCCGTTATCATAAAACATCTTTTTGAGACAGATTTGGTATCAAGGAGATGATATATTTATCCTAATTCAGGTTTAGAATTTCTAGTATCAACACTGTAATAATCACAAATGCTTTGTCTGTACCGTTAGATGCTTTTGTTAAATTGTTTCACGCGTTGTCTTTAAATATGTGTAGGTTATTACCGTTGTTCTCATTTTAATAATATTAGCTAGGTGTAACAGATCCTTATTTTTTTTTTGGCAAAGTGTATTTATTTATCGCAACATTTTTCAGATATTACTCTAACGAGCCGATTTTGGCACTAATCTTGAAACTACAAAACTTTAAATCTTTTAGGCACCCTTGTTTTGGCAGCATTATTGCCTCATGTTATTTTATACTCTATCTATTTATTTTTCATAAAATAAACTTGAAAAATGTTCGTGCTTGATCTCTTTTCGTATTATGCACTAGATTACCCAACGCTTTGAGCAATTATTTATTCATATGTTCAAATTTTGGATGTAGCTTCTTTGATGATTCGTTTGCTAAACGGAATTAAAGCGGTCTTTCTGAAATTATGTTCAGCGCAAATAAGATGTTCGTTAAGAAGCTTACAAATGCTGGTAAGAATTATTATATTAATCATACCGCCAACTGCGGAACAAAGACAACAAGTTTCGGACATTGAAAGTTTTGCTTCCTTTGCTATTGCAGCAAAACCGCTGAATACGTCTTCGGAACTCGTAATTCCTTAACTTTTGCAAACCTTTAGTTTAAAAGTTATATCACTATTTTGATGGAAACCAGGGTTTGGTTTATTCATTTTTTTTTTCTTTGTGCTATCGTACATTATGTTATATTCATGAATGTCATTCTATTCATTCCAAGATGTAACAATGATATTTTTTTTTGTTTTATATTAATGTTAAACAACTTCAGAAATGTTACGCTAATTTAATATCTTGTTTAAAATATTGGCTTCAGAATTAGGCAGAAAACTAAAATACTCCTAAACTCCATCCAATTATCCATCTTCCCAATAAATATTTATAATTTCAAATCCTACACAGATGTGTCCGCATGGTCCGGCTCGTCCGCTCCGGTTCACGTCTCGGCATGGACATCGTTGGGGGACTGGGGGGTGAGGTAGAGGGGAGCACGGACGAGGACGCTTGTGGAGTGTTCGTATCGGGCGTTTCCGTGGGGGGCGCTGCATATGGCATGCTACATAGAGGCGACAGGATACTGAGTGTCGACGGAAGGGACCTCACTAGGGCTACACATGAACAAGCCGCTGCTGCGTTGAAGGTATCTATTTAAAATTAGATCACTTCCCAACAATTATGTAAATGCCGAATAACTGAGTTTTTATGATTTCACGAGAGAAGAGTGTGTTCGATTCACTGTAGGTGTAGAAGTAGTACCTTAAATATTGATTGTGTTTAAATTTCTTTTTATTTTTTTTAAATCTTACAATTTTGGTAAACGAACTTTTTTATAAAACTAATTCTTTATGGAACTCATTGACTTGAAACTATCCAACTATAACGGTTTCGATCTGTATATGTTTTCGTTTTATCTACTAAAGCAGTACTCAGGGGCCACGGTAACGATAGCAGCGCAGTACCAGCCGGAGCAGTACGAAAGGCTGCGCGCGCGCATACGGGCTATCAATGCGGCGGCCGCCATGTCCCCTCGCTCCAGACATGTCCCTGTGCATCCTGACCTACATGCTATGTATCCAAGGTAACACATTTTCTTAGTATGGACAGAGCTAACTTAAGTCTGATAAAAAAAAAAATATTGTAATTTACATATTGAATTGACCCCATTGTAGTTCTTTGCACATTAGCTGCATATTTTCGCAGAGACTACGCGATGTTCAAATGTCGTATACGTCAGTCAAGTGAATATTTATTATTTAAAAATTGAGCCAGCGCGCTGGCGTACCGTCTATAATGTGTTGATGAGATTACATCGCATAATTTGGTTTTGATCTGATAAGTTGTTGTTGTGGAGATAACCAACTTTAATTTTAGTATTCATTTTGTAATTATTCAGTGTATACTATTCCGAAAAATCTATGATATAGGTGTAAGTATGGATAGCCATTTAGACACATACCGCCTTACTACAAAAAATTAAACAGCTGTTGAACACTTGTCTAAAAAAGTGAAAATTTCAAAGCGACACTTATATCAACGTCAAATGCCGTTTTGCAGCTGACACTTTTTTTTAGACAAATGTGCAACATGCTTAACTTTTTTGTAGTAAGACGGCAATATTTATCTACTCTAAATTATTACAAGTATTTTAGTATAATAGAAGGAAAAACATTGATAAATAATTGAAAAGTGTGTGCTTTGTCATATTTAAAGGATAAATGAAAGAGAACTAACGAAAGGATTTTTAAGGTGAATGTTGGTAGAAAGGGTTTCTTTGAAGAGCATCGTGTAAGTACACTCTGACCTTTAAAAATGATAGAGCACATTATGTTAAGCAAGGTGTATAAACCAAAAAGAAAATTATAGCACTTTTCTTCCACAAGAAGTAGTATAGTACTCAGCAGTAGGTGGTTTTTCGAAAAAAATAAGTCCAGGAAATTTATGATATTGAAAGAGTCTTGAGATTCTTGATTGCCGAAAAAATGTTGGCAAATATCAACGGTAATTAGGTATTAGCAATACTGTCTAAGCAAAAAACAACCAAAAAAGAAACCGCGGAACTTGAACGTAAAGGACGTGAAATAAAATTACCACTACCTACTCATATTTACATAAATACTCTTTAGTACAATTCTGCACAACCCCTTAGGGTTTTCAGTCTGGTATATAATTTTCATTAATAGGTTTATTTTGAACTTTGAGCATATTTATTCAATCCCTTTGAGAATACCTACCCCGTAATAAACTACCAAATACGGTATTGAAATACAAATTTGTATTTCATATTGACATTATTGAATAATAGGTACTCTCTTTGTTCGCAGCACGTTTACCAACACTAGTTCCTAAGTACCTTGTTCTATGTAAATCGAGCCTCAGGGGACAAACTCCGTAATAGCATCAATTCGGGAAGCATTCTCAAAATGTAATTACAGTATAAACGTTGCCGCCGTCAATTTTAATACTCGTAATAATTGTTAGTGTTATTGGTTACGGGAACATAACCTACTTTAAATTCACAATTAGTATTTTCTGGTGGCTATTGACGAAATATATAAAAATAATTTTGGCGATTGAAAAATAGTGTCCATGGAGTTACGCTTTGGAATGAGCATCTACGGTACTTTCACAGTTTTTATGTCTTGTGACTGGGACTGTAGCACCATAACTATTTTTGTACTTGTTTTATTTTATGTCTTTTGACAATTCAAAAGTGCCTGTAATTGGCCTAGTTGAAATAAACCATTTGATTTGATTGATTTGAAGTAGGTATATTTCTTTTTCTTTTTTGACGTGACAAAGTCTTATAATTCGATGAAGCCGGCTGCACGCACGAAAAAACATGACGTCATGCGGCGTTACCTCGCTCTGACGCGTTCCAATTTTCAATTGTTTATAGCAACGTAAGTGCAGTATTTTCTTATGACGTTGTCAGCGTTCAACTATCGTCAGTAAACCGACTTTACAGACAACCGATTTTTTTTAGTACATATCAATTTTCAAAAATATTTTTTCCCGGATAGGTAATGTTTACAAACACATAAACTCACATAACAAACACCCAAAACTGGAACAACTACTTGTAGATCATACAAATATTTGTTCCGTGCGGGGGGAATCAAGCACGCAATACACAGCGCCAGTCCATCGCTTAGCCACTACCGCTGATTGATAGTAATAGAAATCTTATTAATGATAGTCCCAAGCGACAGGCTTAATCTACATTTTATTCATCGACATTGTAGTAAGAAAGTAGCTTTATTAGCAAAGGGTTTAGGTTTAGCTGACCCTAGAGATGTATCTGTAGGGGAACAGTGTATAAGACGGGGACGTTAATAATCGCGAGGTATAATGGGGACATACACTCTTTAGGCATACTTAACACAACACTAACGTGGAGCAAGCGCCATCAGGACGTCATTTGCAAGCGGCCAGAAGCAAATGGCATCCTGTTGGCGCTTGTGCTACGTTAGTTTTGTGTTAAGTTTGCCTTAGGTGTGTGATTTCCCATCATACCTCGCGTCCCCGTCATATACACTGTTCCCCTACTGTTTTGAAAGATCCGACTGGGTCTTGATAATCCAGTCAACCAATCACAGCAGTATCCTTGATTTATCTATTCAACAATTTGAAGATTACAAACAAAACATTTACAACTTAAAAAGGACTAAAGTTAAACAAAAAAAACAATTAAATCACAACTGTTGACTTCTATACAATTTAAAAGATATTTTTTCGTTCCCGTAAACTGTAAATAAATCTGAGTTCGTTTGTTTAATCAAATCAAATCATTTATTTCAAATAAGCCAAGTTACAGGCACTTTTGAATTGTCAAAAGTAAAATAAAATAGTTTAAAAAATAGTTACGGTGCTACAGTCCCAGTCACAAGACATAAAAACTGTGAAAGTACTGTAGGTGTAGGTTTATTTAAAGCCTCAATCCTTTTATAATGATCCTAATAAGTTAACTGGTAAAATTTGGGTGCAGTAAATACATCTGCCGTAACGTCCAGGGATTAAGGCACAATGTTTACCTTTACAGGATTCTCACTTTCAATATTTAAACACCTAATTACCTAATTGTCGATGCAGGCCCTTTTCTACCTGAGAATTTAATATGGAACAGGCCTCGGTTTTACGTTTAACCGATAAAATATTTATATAGGTACTCAAATCCCTCGAGAGTTTTACTTAGGAATTCTAATTAGTGTTTGTGTGTAATTAGGATTGCAGGTCATGAGACCTTATTAGAAATGATTATCATGCAAATTAACTGTTCTGTAGTTACAATAGACGTATACATGATAGGAGTAGTTAGGGCGATACCTGAACTGCATTAGAATGTATAGTAATTATTGAGTACTATCTAGTCAAAACAGAAGTTACAGAAAGATTATAATAATATTTTATAGTAATTTAAATGTGCTAGATGTGTAATTTTAATTATTAATAGTTAACGAAATAGTGGCAGTCGATATTTAGGGAATTCGAACTAAAAGCACGAGTGTATTTTAATTTTTTTAAACGTTTGTTATGTAAAAACCTGCAAATCTGCAAAAAAAACATACCTGTTTGGTTTCATAATTCGATCGAATTCACTTCCTAAGGCTAAGAACTCACGGAGCGTTTTTCACCCGCGACCACCGCGGTGTGGTACTGCGGTTTTATTTTCTAAACTCACGAGGCCGCTTTTTTGCGCGGTTACGCAGCCGTCGCGGTTGTAAGATGGATTTCTATACGCCCCGCCCCCCGCCGACCACCGCGATCGCCCGCCAACCGATCAAAGAGTGCGCGGGTGACCGCGGCCCGCGCGATTCTACTTTGCTTCCCGCCTGTGCAGCGGGAACCGCAAACAACCGCGCACGCCGCGGGCGTAAAACGCGTCGTGAGTTGTGCTTTAATTTTTTACATCTGTTTTCTACAGAAGCTGCGGGCCCACAATCACGGCGGCGGGCGCGGGCGAAAATCGCTCCGTGAGTTCGATAAATAGACTAGGCTCCTATCCTTTTTATAATATTATGGTTCTTTGGCAGACCAGCTGCGTCAGTCGTATAATTATACGAATATATATTACTGTTAAAAAAAGAATTTAAATGTTTTTGATTTATGATAGTTACTGTGTAGATTTTTACTGCAAAAATTTTTTAGCTTATTGTGTTCACACCACCAATGATATCACCACCTATCCCTGTAGCTTTTTATTTTATCAAATGGAGATATTTGTTTATATAAAAATAAAAAGATAACTTTTTTATACATAATTTTCATTTTAAATGATAAAAGTTTATGACTAAATAAAGACAAAGAGTCACTTTATATTAAAAAATATAAAAGGCCATGTAATCTTTAGCTTCGCCCTAACTAGAGTGTAAGTTTCAAAGTGAGAGTACCTACGACATTATTTTGCTCGGCCGCCATGACATGGCCAACTGAGCCTTATTTTTGAGTCGTGAGTCGCAGAATTTCGGTCGCTTTCATACAAAACAAAAGACGACTCTTTCGCGACGCAATTTTTTTCTATGAAAGCGACCGAAATTCTGGGACTGAAATTCTGAAATTACGCTCGTTTGGCCTCACCCTTACTGTGTTTCAAGCAGTAATTTCAACCTTGTGCTTGAGCCACAAGGACTCGGCAAAAATATTATTAATTATGTAAATTCTAACAAGCTTTGTTAACCTCTTTTCCCCTTCTTTTTTTTTTGTAAACATTTTTCTTACTAATTTCACAAGTTTATACCGAAAATTAAATCATAAAAATACCGAGAAAATTTCATTACTTGACACAAGGAATAAAGTGAAGTTTTTGCACCAGATATTATTTAGACAGTATTTTTTAGATACAAATGAATAAGCAATTAATTTGATGGTTTTCCAACACTTCCTTAATTGGAATCTTAAGCCTCCTGCAGACACACGCGATTAATCGCGCTGCGACAACGAGCCAAGCTAATTTCCACTCTAAAAATACTGCGAATGGATCGCGACATGTCGCTCCGCGCGATTAATCGCGTCTGTCTGCAGGAGGCTTTATGTGCAAGAAATAATCAAACCACGTACGAAACCCGTTCGAGAGAATGTTTTAAATAACACCCTTGGGTTTTCGAATTTGCCGTTTTATTGAAGATCGTAGGGAAGAATAAGAAATAGATTCCAATTCTAAAATGTCCGCTTCTGTATTTATAGAAACGGTATAAACTGCGGGCAAGACAGTATCGGTAGGGAATAAACACGTATCCGACTCCCAAGGAGAACAAATGTGGAATACATTTTCTTCAACTTATTTCTTAAATGGGAATAGGTGTGTTTGCTTTCTATTTCACGAATGAAAACGAATTGTTATATGTTGAAATACAGGATAAAACATTATCATGTTATTCCAATTAGGAGGAAAATGGATGGAAAAACCCAGTAAAATATTACGGCCGTATTCACCGAAAAAAGCAAGAGTTTTTATTTTTTACTATTATTTTGAACTTTCAAATTCTGTTGGTTGATTAAAGTATGTATGTACACTGGAAAACTACAATAGAAAAAAATACTTACATGTTCTCTTTCGTTAAGCCACCTGCAGATACACGCGATTAATCGCGCGGGGCGACATGTCGCGGTCCATTCGCAGTATTTTTAGAGTGGAAATTAGCTTGGCTCGTTGTCGCAGCGCGATTAGTCGCGTGTGTCTGCAGGAGGCTTCATTATTGTAGATTTTGCAACACAGTACGGATACGAAATAATGTTCATCAATAAATTAGCAGGTAGGAATAAAGCACACGCTCGGAATTTTCACTCCAGTCCGTATTGACATTAGAAATTGCTGGCTTCACTCCAGATATTCCGGAAAATCTCGTTCAGTCTTCATTAGCAACTACAATTTAGTGTGGAGCATGCTTTATGAGACCATTTTACATTATTTTATTATCTGACGCCAGTCCCAAGGCACTTGGTTTGAAATATGCTATTCATTCTTTTGTAATATAAAACTCTCAACGGCGTTGTAGACAACTTGAAACTTAGTAGGTACACAATGCGTCGGATTGTATTGTTAACATTTGCAAACTAGAATTTATGAAACAAAGTTACTCGAAGCTTTTTGCTAGAGCATTTCTCAAAGTAAACATCGACTAACTTTTGGAATTGCGTAACAATAAAAGAATAAGTTACGATAACTGCAAAAATGTCTCAGAATAAATGTTCTAAATTAAAGAAATGAAAAACGACTCTATTCCATAATAGGTAGAGATACATTTAGAAGGTCCTCAAAATGTCAATTTCAGTAAGTATCTACGCAAAAGTTGATATCTTAGGAAACCACTACATGTAGGTACTTACATTCTATCAACATTACGGAAATTAGATTGCGCGAATGTCGGGCTAAATTTGTAAAGGCAAAATAAGGGTAACACGTTCCATACTTCACGAATTTCTATTGTACTGTTTCTGTAGGACTCAAAGTTTTGCTACAATGAAATAAACTTTATTATTCAAAAGGTCTAACTGTGTATCGGATTTAAATATTGATATATTCGAATTTCTACATAAATAGCTCAGAAAAACGTTACTAAAATGATGTTTGATGGTTTCGATAATCAAAACGTAAGTCGTCTGTAATTCCTGAAGGGTTATACAGAGATATATATCTAATAGTACACACACTTATGTAAGTTCCATGTAATATTGCTGTCAACCGTACATAAATTCGGCCTCCGTACAAAATCCAATAATACTTAACTTTGGGTAAACAATATGAACATGAGCCTTGACCTTAAATTGAATACGATGGATTCACAGCGGGGTTCACGGACATCGTTTTGCCCGGAGCACGGTATAACCTTTCAATCCACATCTATTTATTTTTTTCTCATCCGTCCTTCTCGGTAATATCAAATATTGAGCGAGGTGAAGTACTTGTTTCTACCAATAAATTACATGGAAATTTTTGAGGAAAAGACCCGTATCTTACAAGGTTCGTTTTCTCAAATAACTCGAACTATATCTACTAAAGTATTTAATTATCTCAGTTAGGTTTTCAAATCTCAATTTTTTTTACTACCCCCAATCATTTTGAGCAAATATTCTAGATAAATTGATTTGTATAGACTCTTTAAGACGTTATTACCTAACGGCCGGTGTATGTTTCAAATTCATCATTTAAATAAAAATAGAACAGAATTTATATATTTTTCAACACACTTGCTCGTAAAGTGAGCCTTATTATATCGTTCTTAGGGCCATAAACCGAACTATAACATACGCGTGCATAATAATATTACACACTAGTGCATAATAGAATGATCCCTACAAAGTTAAGTTAGTACCTAACTGCAAATTATATGCGAGTAAACAGAGCATTTTCAATTTAACCGGGTAATACAGCTTTTTTTTTTTGTAACAACAAAGAGGTTTTATGCCACCGAAAATCTATTTACATTTTTGAAATAAATAAATGTGTCCCTAATTAAGACGAAAAAACATTTATTATTATCAAATTATTTATAATTCACAATAATTTCTTATAAAATATTGGCATTTTATCACAAAAATTATCATTTTGAAGTAGGCTGTATGGCTGTAATCAATCACCTAACATTTGGCGCGTGCAAAAAAAAAAAAAAATTGCGCGCCATTTCCCAATTTTCCCATACTTTTCATATTTTGTTTGTATCGCATTTGTTGCTGTGTGGTAAATAATTGTAAAAATGTCAGGTTTTAGTACAGAAGATGAACAATTGATTGATTTAACCCCGCCAGAAATACTAAATGCAGCACAAAATGCAAACGAAAGCCTAATACCTGCAAAATCTAGAGAAAAGTATTTAGCTGCTTACGATAGTTTCCTGCAATGGAAGAGCAACAAAAAAACCCAGTCATTTTCTGAAAATGTGTTTTTGACGTATTTCTCTGAACTCGCCAATACATACAAACCTAGCTCCCTGTGGTGCATCTATTCCATGTTAAGAAGCATGGTTAAGCTCAAACATGGTGTTGATATCAAAACGTACTGTAACCTGATGGCATTTTTGAAGAGACGCTCGGATGGATATATTGGTCGGAAATCTAGTTTTGTCACCAGCCGACGTTGAAAAGTTTTTGAATGAGGCTCCGGATAGTCAGTATCTAGCAATAAAGGTACGTTTCATATTTTTAATCGAAACGAATCTACAATATACAAGTGTGTAACTTTAGCATAACTTCTTAGAACTAATTAATTGATTTCTTTGCAGGTTGCCTTAATATTCGGTGTTACTGGTGCTTGTAGACGACAAGGGCTGTACAATATTACAACAAAAGATGTAGAAATCCACGGAGATATGCTTCTTGTCAAAATTACCCAGACTAAAACCAAGATTCCACGATCTTTTACAATCCAAGGAACGTTTCGTGAAATAGTGAAAAAATACCAAGATCTCCGTTCAACAAAAACAAAGAATGACCGCTTTTTCCAAAACTTTCAGAAAGGCAAATGTACTGCACAAACAATCGGTATTAACAAATTTGGCATATTACCAAATTTGTTAATACCGATTGTTTACCAAGAGAAATAGCGAAGTATTTAGGTTTGCCTGAGGCCGATTTTTACACTGGACACAGTTTCAGAAGAACGTCGGCTACAATGTTGGCTGATTCGGGGGCTGATATACTAACTTTGAAGCGACATGGTGGATGGCGTTCTGACGCAGTCGCTGAATCGTACATAGAAGACTCAATTCATAACAAAGCAAAAATCAGTGACAAAATAACGCAAGCCATTAATTTGGAGCCAAAGGCAAAAAAGTTTTGCCCCGAACCACAACCATGTACATCTACTAGCGTGAGTTATTTGGTGCCCTCTCCTTCCAGTAATTTGTATGATTTACCTTTGTCGCCGACATTTACACAAGAAGTAAATGAAGGTACTAAAGAAGTGGCAAGTACCAATGTAACACAAACTGTGAAATTGCCATCAAAAACAATCCAATATCGTTTTGAAAATTGTACATTCACCAATTGTTTTAATAATTAAACGATTTATGCAATACATGTTTGTTTTTTCCTCGCAAGTGTGTTGAAAAACGTCGTATGATACACGTGTGTATTGATGATTACCGTCCTCGGCTCTCTTAAGACCCTCACCTGACGGCTCGGGTCTCAATGGCGCCTCAGCGGTAATCACCAACATTACACACTTGTACCATAATGTACTATTAAAATGAAATGATCACAACATTATAATATCGTTTTAAATTCTAGAGATAAATAATTGAATTATTAAATTCGTTAGTGAAACTAATTAATGGAAGGGTAATTCATAAGTAGATAAACATTACATTATGATCCACTTACACTTATCAGCACACATATATCCTAAAGTAGAAGACTTAAAACATTATCTAAACTCAACTACTGAATCGCGAGCAAGAACAATCTACTACCAACTAAATGTAACAAACAACTTATGCAACCTAGTTGAACTTTAACTTCCGACTAGAAACTCTGTTGCCGGAATTAATCGGAAAATGGAAGCCCTCAGGAGATTATTGTTTGCGGCTGTGACCATCCATCCGTCTGTCACCCGGCCATAACTCACGAACCGTTTAGCCGAGCTACAGGGACGATTAATTGCTGAAACCCCGAACCAAAATCACGTTTGACAATCGGCGTACTCAGCAGTTGCGTGAGATGTTGTAAAACATCTTTATGTATTGAGTTTTTTTTGGAACGATTTTTAGATGTCTGTTGTGTTGGTTTACCGAAATGTGTTTGGTTAACTGAAATTAAATTGAATGGCATGCAAATAAAGATGCTTTTTGTGAGCTTCCTTTCTTTCAGTCTTTGTTACTATGTATTTTGAATAAAATTAATTGCGTAAAATGCTTTTGTCTGAGTCCGAAAGATAATAATTATATTGCAGGAAAATCGTCTGCTATTATCTCATAATTATACGTAATTTCATTTCATTTCGTCTACACGAAAACGTTAATAACTCGTGAATGTTACGGAACTAATTATGTTATTATGAAAGGCATTGTAAGTGGGTCTTGCATTTACTCTGATAATTTCTGTCAATTTTCAGGATATTTTTATTGTACCTATGTATTTTATCAACCTATTGCAGTCAACATTACCAGATTTTGCATTTCGAATGGTTGCTTTAAAAGGTTATCTACAAAGATCTCTCTTAACTCTTTGTTCAGGGGTCTATTCTCTTAATTCTTCAACGAAAATACGGGCCTGAGACGAAACTTTTGAGTAAACCTTGCTACTTATTAGCTCTGATAAAATATGGGAGTCATGGCAAATGTCTAATCATGTTGTTACCAATTTTTAGTTCACATTACTAACCATGTAATCTCATCCGTAGCTGATAAAGTATAGATACGCCTACGTGTCGCCCGAAGCTACGGTTTTTGTGCATTGATAGTTGCAAACCCAGGGGCAATACGAAATGGTTTGGGAACCTGCTTGGTTTTGCTCTCTCACTACTAAATGCAAACACATTATTCTAACTCTTTGCTACGTGAGTTTACGGACATGTGATGCAGAGTAATGAGTATCATGTGACAAGAAAAGTTTTATATGAATGTGGATAGCTTTAAAGAAGTGACAGAATAAAAGGAAGATGAATGGTTTGAATGAAAGATGATGGCTAGAAAGAAAATGCATCTAGTTGACGACTGGTAGAAATCCATAATAATTATGTAAATGAACAAAAGGAAATGCACCAATCCCGAGTAAATGTAGACGGGCAGCTACTAGTATTAGGGTGGGTTATAAACTGACGGAACATCCGTCGCGTATTGTCGGTCGCGGCACACGGACACTTGACCGTTCACACTTGACACACAATCGGATCCTCCGTTGAGTGTGAACGGTCAATGGTTTTTCTATACTTTTGTCTGTTCTGGCGTTCCGCGACCGATGATCCGCGACGGATGTTCCGTCAGATATGAACCCACCCTTAATCCAATATAATAGTACCTTTGTGTATAGGTATCAGTTTAATAACCATACTAATGTCAAGGTTATTGAACGCAGTGCATTGTTGCACAGGAACTCATTATGATGAAATTGTCAAAGGACTGTATACCCCAGTTACTCTGAAGGTCTGATTAGACTGATTAATAAATTCTATTGTGACAGTGGTCAGATGCTCAAATAGCTGATCCACTTGTGATCTAAACTATTTCATTGGTTGAGTTCAGAATGGTAATTGGCATGAACATTGTACACAGCCAGTCACATATCAGTGGGAAATTTGATAATATCTGCTATTATCCGCTGTGATATTATGAGAAAATATGTTAAAAAAAAATCCTTTTCCGATTCGCGAAGTTATTATTTTTTAGGTATCAAGATAAGATTATTTATAATTATGTATTCCTTTTTTAGATATCTAGAGAAAAACACTACTCAGATAAAAATAAACTAATTCGGTAACTCTTCTCGGGTAGTGATATCATAAAAATAATATATATATTTAAAGAATACGAAGAATTGACGATCGAACACAATTTATAAAAAAAAAATATTTCAGGCAATATGCCCATACCAGAAAATTATATATTTATGACGAAGATGTTAAGACGTTGTCGTATTCCAAAAGTTTTTAAGTCATAAAATTCGTTCAAGCATTAATTTTCATGATTATGTATTTTGTTTATTATTTAGTAATAGTTACTGTGATTGGGGGTACCTTGATGCTCCTTTTTGATCAGGTTTTTTATTATTTTGTTTATCACAGCATTAAGACCGAGTTTTGCAGTACTTAGTGCAGTCGAATGTACGTTGTACTGGCAAGCACTGGTTTGCTGATAACGCATTGTAAGCAGCTTATTGGCTGAGCATGTTAACCGAAATTGAAGTACCTACCAACTGATTTGAACTTAGAACATAGTTTACAATATACAGCTTATGTTCAACTTAATATTTAAATTGGTAGTTTGGCACCATTTTAGCATCAATAAGAATTGCAAAATTTTGGTAAACCCTTACAGTAAACAAATGTTATGAAAATTGTTTACGAACGTAGAAACAATAATTGAAAAGCCAAATTATATATTGTGCTTTTTCAAGTAAACATAATTTAGTATTTATTTAATAGCGGCCATACACCATACTGCCTATCGTACAATCGGCATGACGATCGATTTGATCAAATTGGCAGTTCGTCCATATACACCATACACCATACTGCCTATCGTACAATCGGCATGACGATCGATTTGATCAAACTTCAAATCGGCAGCAGTGATGCCAACTTAGCAACTTTATAGCTAGATCTAGCTATTATTCGGTGACAGACAGCTACAATTTTATAAAACTTGTGGCTTAACTTTTTAGCTACTTTTTTACCGACTTGTTTTATCCCAGTGGGAATCAGTTGGTAATACAAGTGAAAGTGAGTTCAATCGATTTTCGACTTTATTGACATTTATGCAAACACCGGATTTTAATGAAGGAGCAATGTTAGCTAACGAGAATGTGAGAAAAAACAAACTAAATTTTGAATGTCAATAAGGTCGAAAATCGCTTGAACCTGTTTTTTAACTTGCTTAACGATAGCAAGTTAAAAAAAGGTTCAGGCTTTTTCGACCCTCCATTCCATTCCACTCCACTCCACTCCATCGCAGTCTGTAAAAAGTGTCGTTACAATTTTTTCCGCCTAGCCCCCTTTCGCAACGCGCCATAAGGAACTTCGTTCCAAAAAAATATACGTTTCGAATTGAGAACCTCCTCCTTTTTTTACGTCGGTTAAAAAGTAGCTACCGAATATTAGCTAGATCTAGCTATAAAGTTGCTAAGTTGGTATCACTGCTGCCGATTTGAAGTTTGATCATTCTGATTTGATCAAATCGATTTGATCAAATTGGCATGATCAAATCGATTTGATCAAATCGGCATGATCAAGCCTATTGTTATGCCAATTTGATGGATTCCACGCCCACACACGGTCAAATCTAACTGATCAAATCGGCAGCGTCATGCCGATTGTACGATAGGCAGTATGGTGTATGGCCGCTATAAAGGGGTCTTTTAAAAACAATGTACCTATGTCTCTTGTCCTTTTGCTCGTTGTCAATTTATGTTTTTGAAAAGCCAAATTATACACCGTGTTCTTCACGTTATCCATAAACTTTAGCAAATACTTCTACGGCTTTTACAAATCAAATCCAACAAAGGAAGTAGTACTTAAAAAGGCTTCGTTACAAAGATATTTGTAATTTCATTTAATGAAATTTAATTGAGGTATGCAGTGAGAAAGTATCTTAATTTGAAATCTATCAAATACTATTTGCATTTCATTTGTTTCAGCCCGCCAAATGTTATGAATGAAAATACGACGTTGCCAATTCGGATAAAGAGGCATGCATATCGGGTTATTTACGTCTAGGAATTTAGTTTGTATGAAAATTAACAAAAAATAAAAAAATAAGAATTTATTAATGTGTCCATAATGAAAAATGCTTACTTCCGTGGTTTGAACATCTGGTCGAAGTTTATGTATATCGTCCGGAACACGGTGTATATTTTGCTTTTTCAAGTAAACATAATTTAGTATTTATTTAAAGGGGTCTTTTAAAAACAATGTACCTATGTCTCTTGTCCTTTTGCTTGTTGTCAATTTATGTTTTAACATTTTTTTTTATTCCACAGATAGCAGTGAGCTGGCTGTGAAACTGACCACTTTGATGAGAACTGAATACTAGTTAGTGAAAAATTTATAAAGCTATGTAATGTTAAACAATAAAAAATATCAATTTCATAAATCTGGCCGTGTGGCATCCCTCTTTATTATCAACCCGTTTATTGATAATAACCTTTGTATTTGGTGGCTCTCACACAAAGAAATAAAACTTTATGAATTGTTTTAGTTTGCAATGTATGAAGTTCCTATGTAGGTAACATGATTGTTCGTTGAGTGATTGTACTGAGTGCTGTTTTAATTATTGTATGGTCAAATAGTTGTTAGACAGTGTCATCAAAATAGATTATAAAATCCATTTATCATTCCCTGTAAAGATTTATATTCTGTTTATATTGATTTTCTAAAACATTGTGGTAGACTTTTTTTTATAACTTATGTCACTTCAATGTCTACTTTTTATAATTTTATAGCCTATTTATAGTCACGTGGACACAAAGAAGGGCTTTGTTTTTCGGTTAGGTAGCAGAGCGCAACCTTTACAGTTGGACCAAGATGCAAGATACATTAAAACAAGCCAAGTATTTTCTTTACCTCATTGAAGTAGAACAAAACTGAAGCATTAGTCAAAACAATAGATGTCACAGTAAAACCCACCTTAAAGTTAAATACATAAGGCGATAACAATTCCCAATCCTGATTCTAAAAATTCCTTAGAAATACACCTTAAAGCTTATTGAAATGAAGATATAAATGCCAAAACCAGCTGTGACCATTCGTGCGTTTGCGTGCCAACCCTAGCCTATCTTCCCGACTTTCCGAGACACCCAACAGACGTGTCTCACTGAATCCCACTTGAGCCTGACTGACTTATTGCCCGCATCGGCAATACCTTGAATAAGGGCGTTAGATTCCGTTATGTAAATATTTTTGCCACAGCGTATTGGAAAACGTAAAAAAGTTAAAGAGGTTTCTTTTGGTTTAATTTTGAAATGTGTAAATATTAAGATTTTTATGATTGATGATATTTTTTTTAACATTATGAAATAATTAAATGAAAAAATGTGAGAGGTGGTTTATAAATTGTATTTGATATTTTGTATGAGAGCCACCACCATCAGAAACTTGTACATACTGTTCGGAAGATTTTTTAATCTTCATTATAATGTATTCACTGTAAATTCTTAGCTAAGATTATTTCCAATGTAAGTTGTTACACGTAATCTTTTTGGACTGTGATATTAAATTAACATTCGTATTGTCATTGTACGGTAAAATTGAAACTGAATATACGACATTGGAAAGACGCTAGATTTTTTATTTCTTTAAGGATTTTAATCACTTATTATTTAGTACAGGAGTCAGAGCACGACAACACGTTTTAGATTGATGAGGTAAGTATCTCAGCAACTCAACTTAGTAGTTAGATAAATAAACCTTCATACCTATATAAAATGAACATAACAAAACGACCAGCATTGGTCAGCATTTTCTTGAAGGCACGCCAATACATTTTTTGACCAGTCATGAAGAATCAATATCTCAATATTATTAATGTACTACTACTCTCAACCAATGACATCCCAATAATACCTGCGAGCACAAAAGATACAATAGATCCGTTTTGCAAACAAGAGGCCAATAACCTCACAATTCAGTTGCAAAAGTTTTTGATTAATATAAGGGATAGGGTAAAGAAAAATGTAATCTTATTACAAAATTACAAATTAATATATTCTCGACAAAGTCGCTCTTACGGAAACTCTGACGTCACTCTGTCAAAATACTTCCTAACTCCCGTTCACTCGCAATGTTTATGTTCTACCAAGGAACTTATAGGTAAAGCTGGAAGCCACACTCTGAAATAAAAACTGAGGGCGAAAAAAATGACCTTGAAATTGTTTATTATCCATACGTCTCTTTCTAAGTAGGGTGTCCACAAATTTTTTTAGGCAGGACTTTCCGTTTTGGGTTTTTGCGAGGGAGTAGCAGCTGTTTTTTGATTCCTTGGTTTTTTGGAATTTGTTAGAAAAAATAAAAAAAAACCGGCCAAGTGCGTGTCGGGCCACGCACATGTAGGGTTCCGTAGTTGCCTATCGAAAATTTATTGTAATAATAAATTAAAACATCTCATATCTGTGAAAGTATACAAGCTGTGATGTTCAAACCAATTTTCGTTGGAAGTGTCTGTGAAGTTTTATTTGCTCAATTTTTTTTAGAATTTTCAATTTCATAGTTTAAAAGTTAGAGGGGGACACATTTTTTACGAATTTGGAAGCACATATCTCAAAAACTATTGCCTTGAATAAAAAACTTTTTGAGAAACCTCTATTTCATTTTGAAAGAGGTATTCAATGATACCCCACACGATTATGTTTGTGGGAATTTATTTTTTCATCTCTCAGTTACATGTATGGAGTGCCACCCCTAAAATTACTTTTTCCATAATGTTACAGCACTTTTGAATAGCGGTATACTGGTTGCACCTATCTACTACTAATTTTCATTTATGTAGCTTTAATAGTCTCCAAGTAAAACGTTACGAATTTGGAAGCACATATCTCAAAAACTATTGCCTTAAATAATTGATCTAGCTAGGTTTCATGCCTGGGCAAATTCGCATTTCTGTAAATCTCTATTTTCACTCGGTACTTATTATGGTAATCTGTGTGTGCTTACAATCATTGAGGGTAATTTGCCTTAAATCGCCACGCTTGGCAGGCGGGTTGGCGATCGCAGTGAGGATGTGCAGTAGGTACACGGAGGACGCTGCTGCCCGACTTCCGGTTTGTCCCTTAGTCGCCTCTTACGACACCCACGGGATGAATTGGGGGAACGCAATTCTAAGCCGGCGCCCCACAGCAGAGGAGAGGCCAGGGAGAGGAGGTAAAGGGGAGGCCTATGTTCAGCAGTGGCCGTCCTATGGCTGAGATGATGACTTATTAAAATTCTGCATGTTAATACAATTGCCTGAATAGGTTTAAGGATAATAGGACATACATAATATATGTATTTTATTTTTTATACCATCAATCAATCATTTGCTATCGTCATTACAGGTAAGTATAACGTTGATTTTATTAATTTAACAGAGATCTCTGTAATGGGCCTCATGGCATACAGCCATCATTGTAAACACCTATTTACTGCGAATAAATTGTTTGATTTGAAAAGATTAACTTTTTATTTATTATCATATCAGCCGTAGCAGCCTGCATCCTTTTTATACATACATGTTTCAGTCAAAACCCATTTTCAGCTATAACGCGTTTTCTCTAGTGTAAACTAGTTTTTATTGAAGGCACAGATAACCTTCTTTAGATTCCGCATGTGGAACATTTTGATTGATAGCGAGTTAACCAAAATGCCTTTAGAAAGACTAGTTATAACTAGAGAAAATAAAGTAGATTTTTTCGGTAACAAAGAAGCAGACTATATTCTTGTTCTTCGTGAAGTAAGGAAAGAAGGAAAATCATAAGTTTTAATTAAACTCCGATCATACTTGTTTTTATTTTTAGATTTTATTCTGTGGTTTTAATGTATGTCAATGTTTTAGTACTCTTTAGGGTCCGGACAATTTAAAGTGAGGTCGGAGTTTAATAATTAAAGAATAAAATAAAACAATAACATTTCAATCAGTTTTATTTAAAAATAATTACTACAATTTAAACATGATTAAATATTATAGTTTTGTGCAATTTCTGACGCTTTGAGCGAATGGCACCTAACTTTTTATCCATAACATTTTTTAAATAGCTTCTAAGCCGGATGGACAAGAACGAGTTAGAAATTAATTTTACAATTTTTGATTCATGCAAATCAGTACAATTCACGCTGTCATCTTTGGGGTGGCAAAACATTTGCCGCAATTTGGGTGTGAAGTGTTGGTTAACCAAATTTATCATTTTGTTCTTAATGTTGAAGGAAGTCAATTTATCCATATTTGACATATTTTTAAATACTTTATCAGCATACACTACTATAGAGTACGCTTCAGTAGAGGTTCTTACTCCAACACCTCACGAATGGCGGCCATTTTAGTTTTTTGTTTTGTCAAACTGGGGTATGTACAATAAAATGCAAATATCTTTGAATCCAAGAGACCTACATACATGCAAATGACTTTATTGCAAAGTTAAATGTTAAGGCTTTTCAAAAACTTACGAAAGTTTTCTAAATAATATGTAAAAATAACCAAAAAATGTTGGCAAACACGAAATTGTACTCAATGAATATTTTCACATTTTATACTCTAGCACGAAAAGTACCCCTGTATAGTGCTTAGGTATTTGCATTAAATTAAAAGTATTTGAGTTCGGCTATAAAATGGTATCAAAATTATTTCTCTACGTCAAGTACTTTAGGAGTTTATTTTACTTGAACATAACCCTTCCTTAGCGAATGTACGCCAATATTACAGGTGTCGCATTCTTTGGGCGAGCTAAATCGTTTCAGTGTAAATTTTTGAGCTGGCATTATTAACCACCATGTAAATGATCCCAACGAATCACCCATAATATGAAATGGCCCATTTTTTGAATTTATTCAAAGAAACCGATTTCATAAAGTAAAAAAAAAATATTATTTCAGTTTAATGGTGATTCGTTGGGATCATTTACATGGTGGTTATAATTTTATAGCCTGACTCAAATACTTTTAAATTAATGCAAAAACCTAAGCAAAATACAGGGGTACTTTTCGAGCTAGAGTATAAAATGTGAAAATATTCAGTAATTTTTGTGTACAATTTCGTGTTTGCCCACGTTTTTTGGTTCTTTCTACATACTATTTAGAAAACTTTTGCAAGTTTTTGAAAAGCCTTAACATTTAACTTCGCAATAAAGTCATTTCCATGTATGTAGGTCTCTTGGATTCAAAGATATTTGCATTTTATTGTACATACCCCAGTTCGACAAATCAAAAAACTAAAATGGCCGCCATTCGCGAGGTGTTGGAGAAAGAATTTTTTTAAAAGCAGTTTTGTCGATGAAAATGAGTCTATAATATTCCCTTCAAGTATCGCTAACTCGTGCCCGGACACACTGTATACTGTCATATAATAAAGAATATTTTTTTGATATTCTGTGACTGTTGTTGTCGACTCTAATTCTAAAGCATATATTTGGTTTTCCATTTCTTGAGTGTAATCATCACTGTCATCGTCAGCTGTGGAGTCAATAAAAGATACGTTTTTTTGACCAAAATCAAAAACGTGTGTCGCCTCAAAATTATGATCAACGCTATTAGCGTTTACTGATGGTTGAATGGAATTTTTAAACAGTAATTTTCGCATTCTTTATCTAAACTCCAAAGGGCTGGGGTTATTGTGAGTTCGTCCACGTGCTCTAATGCAGGAAAAAAAAAATCTCTAAATTGTCCTGACTACATTTAAAAGTTAAAAGATACTTTATTGGATTATCGGGACATTTAATTAAAGCATTTAAAAGCAGTGGGAAATTTTCTATGCCCATTAAAAATCCCAGTGCAAAAGTCTTGCGGCCATGTAATAAAATATTTTTTCCGTCGATAGTTAATGATAATAAATAGTATTTGCTTTCTTTGAAAATGGGTTCCCAGAAAGCTTTATTTTTTTCAGACAACGGACTTTTAAAACCAAGTCCGAAGGGAGACTTTGAATTAATTAGATCAAAAAGTCGATCCATCATTTTGATAAATTCAACTGTTGGTTCGCTACCCAAAAAAACTTTTTCAAAAAAAATGTAACCACCTTCAAAAACAACCACAAAAAATGGCAAAATAACCTACAAAATAACTTTTCTTTCAGAAGTCGGTGCCTTTGTTTTTTTTATTTCATTATCTTTTTTGCCACCGACTTTTGAAAGAAAACTTATTTTGTAGGTTATTTTACCCTTTTTTGTGGTTGTTTTTGAAGACGGTTAAATTTTTTTTTGAAAAAGTTTTTATTTTACTCTTTTTAGTTTAAATATTCAACCCAAATTCTTGTAAAATAAATCATTCTCTTACATGTGCACAAAAATGTTGTAATCCGTAGCACCGGTAACAACATCGCTCAAGTGCACAATAAGCTAATAAAATTCCCTGTCTCAAAAACTCATGAACCGATTTTGATGAAACTTGCAGTATTCCGTAAGTTAAACAATACCTAGTACAACAAAAAAAGAATTACTTAAATTGGACTAGCAGTTCCGGAGATATGCGAACACAAACTAAATCAGTCGATGCCTACTCCTTACTGTTAAGGAGTTGAGACCTTTCATCATCAGCTCAGCTACATGATATGATGATTATCATACGTATAGTACTTAAATTACTTCATAAAATTTGCAAAAAACGATGTGCGGGCCTATAAAATTTGAGGATTGCCCTCGATTTCCCTGGGATCCCATCATCAGATCCTGACTTGATGATCATGGGACCACTCGGTAAGTATACCATTTCAAACTAAAGAAAAATTTTTCAAATCGGTCCAGGCGTCTTCGAGAAATCGGGGAACATACATAAAAAAAAAGATTCCGACGAATTGAGAACCTCCTCCTTTTTTTGAAGTCGGTTAAAAATGATAAATTTCCGCTCAGTCTTAAAAAATCAATAGCATCAGCTACGGATGAACTTAAAACTTGCGCGAGTTTCACATTCTTTTGTTTTGATAATCTACATGTGTTGTACTTCAGGTGATTCCTCAGTAGTAGCCTGCGAAATTCAAATTTTCATGTGTTTTTTGCAATTTGCTTATCAGTGACAAGTAGTAGCCTGATCAAAATATGATTCGCGACAATAACAAGTATAACTTTACATATAAGAATGATCAAAACATTCGCTTTCAAAAAGATTTGTACAAAGTTGGTAAAAAATCCGAAAACTAACTCATTTTGTCCAAATCTTTTTGAAAGTGAATGGAGCGAATCATATTTTGATCAAGTTACTACTTGTCACTGATAAGCAAATTGCAAAAAAACACATGAAAATTTGAATTTCGCGGGCTACTACTGACGAATCACCTTAACTTATTACCAAATTTAAGGCCTTCCTCTTTTGAACTTCGTGAAGTTCACGTAAGTATTAGAAAGAAGTCGTTCCGGTAGCCGGTTGGATGTTAAATCGAAAACAGAACGAAAACATTACGGGCTAATTTAAACATGTGTGCGGCATCCAAGAAACAGTAAATATTATGTTGACCATTTGGATGTGGAAAGTGTGGTTTAAAATTATTCTGATCTAGGGAACAACCCAAGTTTTCGTAAGCTTTAACATTTGATGGAGCGCCATCACAGGTCATTGACCGCACAGTTATGCCAATATCATCTAGCATAATAACTGCTGTTTTGAGCAATTCTGCCAATAGATCACTGGACAAAGAATTTTTTATCAGGAAATATGCGATCGGGCATTTAAAGTTTGTGGTGTATGATACTATTTGGAAGACTAAAGCTTCGGTGACGAGTTCTTCTGAGTTAGAGACTGAAATTTCACCTAAGTCGACATACCCAAAAACTTTATCTAATTTTTGATCATAGGCCAGATCTTGTCTTAATGCCATCCCATCAAATATTAGCGCTACGTTTTTTAGAAAAGGTTTTTCTTGCGTTTCCAATTGGACTTTTAAATATTCTAATACCTCCGTCAGAAATCCCACATTACAATTAAATGTTGATAGAGAACGCTTTAAGGTTTCTACATGAGGCAAAGCCACATATTTTCTGAGAAAGTCGTATGCTTTTGCAGAATAGAAATGCAGAGTTAAAGCAAATGATTTTTACCTCATCTCTATACCTCACAATGTGCGGTGAACTCTTTGAAGGTTTTTTAAATTCTTTGCAAATATTTGCAAAATTCCCTTGAATAATATTATCAATTTCACTGTTACTAGCATAAGATTTCACTATTTTCATGAGTGATTTCAATGTTTTGACTGATTTGTTCAGCCTCCGAACTTTTTCAACCCAAAATTTATACCTTTTTTGAAGACATTTTTCCCTTGATGTTTTAATTTTTGCCTGTACACTTTTATCCACACCAAACTTGATGGGCGAGGTGCTTTGGTTGTTGACCTAGTAACAAAAATTATAAAATTAGCATTGATTGAATGAAACTACCGAACTAACTAGCCCTTGATTGGGTTGAGAATATTCTATAAATATTAAAATTAGGGTCAGCATAACCTTCAGCAAGATGGCATGCGACCACGGTTATCCTCTGAATATCCTTATGTTCCCAGTTGCCTCCCAGGTGGCAAAGCCTCCAGCGGCAACTGTGAAAAAAAAGTACCAGTTGACACCGGAGGCAACTAGGAATGAATCACCCCCACTTGTGATCGCTGTACATTGCTGGCTTCCTAATATAGGTGTTTATGCGAGTGAATAATGCAGACTATTCAAGAAGTCTTCAAACGGTGGATTGGACCATATTGAGGTGAATATCCAACTACTTGGTACCTAAAATTAGTATGTGAAAAAAAAAACCTTATTCCCAAAATTTTGCCCCTGATTACCCTAAATTTACAGTGGGACACCACTTACCCTGGCAGACTCTTCAGAATTCCTGTAGGTAGGTAAGATATTTGTTTGTGTTAACTTACCTGTTTACTTTAATAACATCTTGCTGAGGTGTGTCCAATATTTCAAGTAAACGAGGTTTTTTATAAGGACATATATTATATTTTCAATTTCATTTGTTGTGTCACGCAGAGGTATCGACTCCTGTAAGTCGGGAATGTTACATTAGTGATAACATATCAGAAGCTCAATTTAATTTTAATATCACGATAGATTATAATCAACATACCACGCACAATGGTCCACATGAAGGACTAAGTGCGGAAACCATAACCCCTATAATCAACATAATGATAAAATAGGACAGTACTGCCCTATTACTTTTACCAAGGAATTGAGCAGCATCTGTGTCTTACTTACATAAATATGATGAGAAGGCATATTTCCCATTTCCATCTCATAATTTAAACTGGTAGGTTGTATTGTCCTAGCTAATGTTTGCTCCTACAAATCAAGTTAAAAAAATATAATTATTATGTACAGAAAAAGGGGCAAAGTAATTAAAAATTAAATCATGATATACATATGCTTATAAACAGAAGAATGATTTCTATTCAGTTACATTTCATGAGCAGTTAATTTACCTCATCCGACATTAAATGCACATTACATTCTTCATAAATAGCGGTTACACCAAATAAAAGTCTCTTTCCAGAACTGTCATAATCAGTATCCTTAAAGTGAATACTACATATTCTTGCATTTTGAGAAAAAGCTCGCCTTAGTGGTACAATTATTGATAACCATTTGTTCCTTTCAGTTGTGTCAGAGGGAAACCTAAAAACAATATGAATTATTTTATTCAGTTTAAACTGTCAAACCCACGGCATTTCCATGAAAATTGATAGAAATCGTGTGTGACTCGTGAAGCGAGTGACGAAATGGGAACATTTTATGTGGAAGACATCTGAAATATGGTCACCCTATTTGATATCGTTCCACTTGCACAAAATGAGTCAAAACGAGTGTTAAAGCGAATTATTTCTACTACTAACTAAACGAGGAGACAAATGTTTAACATACAACTGTTAAGAATCGAGAATTTTAAAGAAATAATGTAAGAAAACTGAATTTTGTTCAATAAAATGTTTTCATTATTTCACGATGAGATCTTACTTACTTGTGAAAAATCACATCACATGCCGGATACCACTCACTTCTGCAATCGCGCACAATATATTTTAAAACCATTTTGCTATTGTTTTTGTTAATAGCTTGATATTTTTACTGATAAAGTTGCGAAGCGAAGCCATGACATCTACCGTCAACGATTTGACACATTCGATTAGTGTTGCCATTTGCAATTTTAGATATTCCATGATTTATGGTAAACACTTATTCTAATTTGTTTACACAAAACTCATTTGAGTAGTCTATGAGCATAACCTTTTTATTAAAACATCAATAAATACTTTTAAATTTAAATCTTGGATATATTATTTTCAATTCTAGTATGTTTGTACCGTTCGTCAAATTAATTAATGTGGCATAAGTGGGGGTTTGGTTTTTTGCACCGGCATACTTGTGGGGAGACCTAGAAAGAGACAGATAGGAAACGAAGACTTTTCAAAGGTTACTTGGGGTCATGTATCTTGCCCTCAAACATAAGAACGAAGTGTGGCTTCCAGCTTTACCTATAAGTTCCTTGTGTTCTACAAACATGTTTAAAATTTCAGAGGGAAAGCAATGTTTGGAATTGAATGACACATTTTGCGGCTGTTTCCTCTGACATTTGTCACGTGACATAATAAAAACGTCACTTTTCGGATGCCTTCTTGTTTAATGTTTTTGGTTGGACTGTAATGAAAGTAAAGGAGGATGTACAAAGAAAATACTTATAATATAATATTGTAGACAATAATGGTAATAAGGCATTTGTGATGTCGTTGTTGAATAACATCAAAAGTAAGTATTTAAATGGCTAAAAGTTTCATTTATTTCACCTGCTCAATGAATATCTGTAATTCATTGATTGACAGACAATCGAAGTTTGCTCAGCAGTTCACTTAGTAGCAAAGTGGTAATTACAGATTTCGGCTTTCACCTTCACCTGCTCAAAGCAAAAGGGTTAGAGTATTTTCGGCATTTTATCAATGGGCAATTTCTATTAGACATTAAACAATAATTTTACTATTTTAAATACACGTAAAGATGAAAATCATTATCATCGTTTTCCTATCCTTATCCCCTTTTACTTTGGCAACCGATGGATGCAAGTGGCGAATTGTCGTTCGGCGTGGCGGTCTAAGGGGGAGGCCTATGTTCAGCAGTGGACGTCTTCCGGCTGATGATGATGATGATGATCCCCTTTTACTTGGGGTCAGAGCAAGAGGTTTCCGGCGACTGGGACGGCAATCAACTGACACCGCGGTCCCAGTTGTATTTATTTCAATATTTCTGGATCGATACAAGACAATTTCAGGTAACCTATTCCTGCCGAGAATTACTTTAATACATCAAGACAAATTTCATAGACATTTTTCGCTTGACTGTACTTTTTATGGATCGGTCCCAGTCGATGGAATACAAATATTAAAATTAAATGCATCCGGCAACTGGGACCGCGGTGTCAGTTGATCGCGCACGTTTTCTTCTTCCATTCTCCCCCTATAAGACGTCACAAATAATAATAATTATAAAGTTACTCTACTCGTATAAGGTATCATTTTGTCTTTATCTTTACATTATTTAAACAAAGCTGTACCTAGTTATTGTGTCTGTACGCACAATAACCCAAATGTTTTCTTTTTTTTTGAGTTTTTTGTGACCCCAACTAGGTTTGTATGTAAGTACTAAAATTCACCGGATATGTTGAAATGAAAAACTTCCTACACTTTAAAGTTAGTCTACTGCGTTGCTACAAACTGTTCTGCACTTTCGATTCACCCAGTGTAAGATTTTATGTGAAGATGGAATTATTCATGAATAGCATATTTAATGATACCTGACATAATTTGATAAGCATTACAGACTACTTGAAGAAAAATGCTGCTGTTCCCCACGGTTTCACGTGCTGCTCAGTTCCTATTAGTCGTAGCGTGATGTTATATCTTATTAACCTATAGCCTTCCTCGATAAATGGGCTACCCAACACAAAAATATTCCTTAAATTTCCATGATATATGATCGTAGTAACAAAAATACCGCTTCGGTATGCTTGAGGCTACTGCATCAGCAATTTCTACTTTATTGGCATGAAGTTAATGCATACTGCTTTTTATCACTTAAAATCCTCAGCCGTGCCGATGCCGATAGCGGGCACCGGGCCTAAATGTACTGATAATTACTTTTCATTACTCATACTCTGAAAGTAGGTCATTACATGTCTGATTAGCCGTTTGAAAGTTATCCATTGCCGCCCTAGGGAAAATCGCTTTCAACTGACAGCTGTCAAATTTAAGAAAAAAAAACTAGTTCTATTTTGACATTTCTATTGAACCATGTTCAAACTTTTTATACAGCCACGAAATTACAGAGCGATTTAAAATTACAATAACATAAAGTTAAGTATTAAGAATATAAATAATGACTTTAAAATAATTTAGTTTCAACTATTTCTCTAAAATAATACAGATTTTGACAAAATCTTTCCCAATTTTTAAATAATGAACTTGAAAAATCCTGGCTGTATAGCTAGACGACCACAGCACAAAAATTAAAAAAAAATAAGCGGCAAAGTGACAATCCGATCTACACTCATTTTTTCTGTAGCTAAAAATTTATGTTGTTAATTTTACTTTCCTCGTATTCGTAATGAAAAGCACAGTGTTTACCTCGGGTAAATTACTTATTTAGTCCCTCGAGCTATTAGCGCCCTCACTACGTTACGGGCGCCAAACCCCGTCTCGGGACGTAAATAAGTAACTTTCACGCCTTGGATAACAATGTACTATTATAACCTCTTGGCTCGCCGAGACCGGGACACGCTGCAGCGGCTTTCAATCCTGAAGGATTGTTATATCTTATTAACCTATAGCCTTCCTCGATAAATGGGCTACCCAACACAAAAATATTCCTTAAATTTCCATGATATATGATCGTAGTAACAAAAATACCGCTTCGGTATGCTTGAGGCTACTGCATCAGCAATTTCTACTTTATTGCCATGAAGTTAATGCATACTGCTTTTTATCACTTAAAATCCTCAGCCGTGCCGATGCCGATAGCGGGCACCGGGCCTAAATGTACTGATAATTACTTTTCATTACTCATACTCTGAAAGTAGGTCATTACATGTCCCCTCTAAACCTAAACCCTCGAAAGGATTGAAATCCTTTCGAGGGTTTGCGGCGCGGCAAACCCGCGTACGAAGCTTTATTTGCGTTTCAGAATTAAAATAAATAAATACCTGGTGGCCTACCATGAACTCTTAAAGCGTGAGTCTTAAGGCTGTGGGAAAGAGATGGCGCTAGACGATGTGTATAGCTCTGTCTCTTTCCCACAGCCTAAACTGGATCGCGTGAAGAGCTCGTGGTAAGGCCTCTGATATCTTTACTGTAACGTAAAAAGAAATCGTAGCTCTACAGTTTATTTGTGCATAAAACAAAAACACAATTAATATTTTTTCGACTATTTTACACTATTGCTGAACCCAATTTCACATGATCATGATTTGAAACATAATTGTATCCGCTTGTTGGATAGCAAATAATGGCACTATTGCTTCCGTTGACGACGAGTCGGTTTGCGGTTTGAAATTTATTGCGATTCTAGTACTCGACGAGATTGCTAATAGTTTCCTACTTCATTCTTTTCATAACACCAACAAACCAATTGTGGGTATCCAACTTTCTGAACAAATACTAAAATACGATTATTAATTCCAGTCAGTAAAATGACATTTCCAGTGTTGCAGGTTTGCATCATTTTGTTTGTATCAGTGACAGTTGCACTTGTCATTTTACTGACTCGAATTAATAATCAAACTTTAATCGAAAATCTAATTACAAGCGTGCTAAGAGTGCTGAGCTAAGACTTTATTTTTCATGTAGACTCAAATTTGGAAGGCAAAAATCTTTGGTCCAACTAAAAACAAAATTATTTATCTCAAAATTCCAGTTCCAGTGGAGGCAGTGGTGTCCCAGTGGTATCGGTCCCGACTAACGAGTTGTAGATCGTGGGTTCGAACCCCGCCAGGCGCATACACTTTGTGTAATTTATTTCATCACCACTGCTCTCAAAACGGTGATGGAAAACATCGTGAGGAAATCGGCATGTCCTAGAACCAAAAATTCGAAGACATGTGACATCTACCAACCGGAACTGGGCCCGCGTGGTGGATTATGGCCCACTCCCTCTCACAGAGAGGAGGCCTGTGTCCCAGCAGAGAGAACATTATAGGCTGATGATGATGATGAAATTCCAGTTGGTCGGTATTAATTTGATACGAAAACATCACACAAAGATCAAAAATATGACCTCATTTTTCATTCAATGTTTTGCAAATATATAGTAGCAAAATCTAAAAACACCACTTGCTATAATCCCAATATTAATCGGGCAAGGACGAAATATATGAAAGAATTATAAGCAACTTATTGAGATTACAATAATGGTTTGAAAATTTCTTGGACTTACTTGGTAAGTCTAAGTTTCTATTCTATTTTATTTTTGGTCTATGGCAACCAAGTCGATGTCAAGGTATCAACTATTCTGCCAATGACAGTGAACTGGGGTGCTAAGACAGGAAACCTCCACGTGCGCCCGTGGACTGGAGTTCCCTCTCGGATACGTCCGGGGGGAAGACCAGTTTTTCGGGCCGGTGCGCCCTGGGATGCGGGCAAAAACTCTCCTTAGGCACTGTGTGCCTAAGGGGTTTCTTTGCCCGTATGCAAATAGCCTGTCGGGTGGACGCTCCAACGCGTGTCCCTCTGAACAGCAGAGGGCACAGCGGCGGAGCGGGCTTGCGGACGGTGGGTAATGGGTATGCTCGCCGTCCGACCAAGGATCAAGCCCGGGTCGGTGGCGCGTCGTGTTTCACGCGTCACCGACGGGGCCCCTTATGGGGCCAAATGCCTGCCGGGGTCGCGGATTTTTCTTAATCCAGGATACCGTGGCCCCGGAACGTAAAGGGCATCCGACGGGACACGGGTGGATTTTAGTCAGTAAGAGTCTGACAGTCCCTCCCGCCCCACCCAGGGCGGGAGGACTCAAACAAGTGTGCATGCTACGATAACAAAAATAAAAGGGAATAGTAGAAAAAATATAAATAAAAATCTTTGATTGATACAGTTAAGTGCAATGTAGGTCTTGTTGGATTAGTAGAGGACTGAAACAAACAGAGAAAATATAATAAATATATATTTAATAATTGTTAGAACATGAAATAAACAAATAGGACGATCACAACACACATCACAATTTAATGTTATTGTGGCGAATAAACGTCATCAGCGCCACAAGCAACTTTGAGGAGGAATAGGTTAACAGGGAGGTAAAGTTAATGGGAAGGGAAATTTTGAATTTAGGGAGACGGCTATATAGGTCTAAATCTGGGGCGTTATAAGAACATTCAAAAAAGATGTGATCCAGGGTACCTTCTTCCAAACCACACTCATAAAGAGAAGAGTCACGTTCGTGAGTCTATGTTTCTATTAACACTAATTATCACGTTCAAAAGAACATAATTATCACAAAGTTATAACCTGAGGCTTCAATTTATATGGGTCAAAATATAACGGTATGCTTAAATAACTTGTCAATACAATTTTATAGTCGTTCATGTCAGCTGCAGATTTATTCAGCTTTTAAAGCACGGCGAATAATGTACCTACGGGTGATATGAACAACATTGAATGTAAAAACAGGTTTTACTCCGAGTTTTTATATGTATTTAAATCTGTCGGTTGTTGGCTGCCTGTGGTCACAGGTCATTTACTTTCATAGTAAATTAAAATAATTATAGATAATTGTTCAAATTCACTTCTACTTGAAAAACCGATTAAGCGAATATAATGATGTATTATCACTCACTGACGGTTAAAACATACATTAATGCCAGCAAAATCATGTTAAAATAATTAAGTTATGTAGGTATTAATTAACATCTTTTATATAAAAAGATCAACGTGCCGTCATATTTGTCTGAGATATTTAAAAACGCTAAAAATAGATGATTACACCAGTTGGGCCTATAACCCTTTATTATTAAAGCGTATGTCTTTTTCATTTTCTGGTCCTTCGAGCCGGATTCATTTCCGATCCCAAGTTTTTGGTCCTATCTGTACCCACTTTCATGTCTCTTATCTTTAGACAAAGAAGATTGTTTATGCTAATTCCGATGAGTTAATTTTTAACAGTTTTTTTTTAATGTTTATTGTTATCATTATGAAAATTCTCAAAGTTAGCTAGCAGCAGAAAACATTCTGGAAATTATACAATTAAGAATAATGGATGGTGATTAATAATTACGGTCGTTTATTGTGTTTATTACAATTTGTTCGTGTAACAGTGTACATATTAATGGTGTTTCGAATCCATTTGCAGCATTATAATAATAACTGTGAACCATTTTACGAAATGTAATTTAACGAATATATGGCGCAGCCGTGAGTCACACAGTAGTGCCTTCATTCTTGTTTGGCTTAGATATAACATTACTTTTAAAAATTGTTTAGTCTTAAGTTCTTTTTCTTTGTTGTTGTTTACTGTGTGCACTTGTGGCGTGTTCGACGTAATGAAACCAAATTATCGATTTTAGTAATCTGAGGCAATAATACATGCACCATTTTTTTTTTTTTTTTTTTTTAGGATCGCAAAATCATCAAATGTGTCCTCCCGCCCTGGGCGGGGCGGGAGGGACTGTCAGACTCTTACTGACTAAAATCCACCCGTGTTCCGACGGATGCCCTTTACGTTCCGGGGCCACGGTATCCTGGATTAAGAAAAATCCGCGACCCCGGCAGGCATTTGGCCCCATAAGGGGCCCCGTCGGTGACGCGTGAAACACGACGCGCCACCGACCCGGGCTTGGTCCTTGGTCGGACGGCGAGCATACCCATTACTCACCGTCCGCAAGCCCGCTCCGCCGCTGTGCCCTCTGCTATTCAGAGGGACACGCGTTGGAGCGTCCACCCGACAGGCTATTTGCATACGGGCAAAGAAACCCCTTAGGCACACAGTGCCTAAGGAGAGTTTTTGCCCGCATCCCAGGGTGCACCGGCCCGAAAAACTGGTCTTCCCCCCGGACGTATCCGAGAGGGAACTCCAGTCCACGGACGCACGTGGAGGTTTCCTGTCTTAGCACCCCAATACATGCACCATACAGGAGATATTGTTTTTGTTTTCCATCTTGTAAGGCTACGATGCGGCGTAGCACTACGTAGCACTGCGTAGCAATATGCTACGAAATGTAATTCAAAGTCACTATAAAACCGGCAGACGATCTCCGGCCACCGTAGGCGCGGGTATGTGGGTGGCGAGTAATAGGTGACTCACTGTCCGACCATGGACCATGCCCGGGTCGACGGCGCGTTGTGTTCCACGCGCGCCTCAAAGAGTGTCAGTATGATGACGGGGATCCAAAGCCTGCCAGGTTCGCGGTACTTTTCAAATTACCGTGACCCTGGAACGTAAAGGGCTATTGAAGGACACCATGGATTGTAGTCAGTACGAGTCTGACAGTTCCTGAGCCCTGCCCTGGGTGGGAGGACTCATTAATTGATGATTTTACAACGTGAAAAAGTCACTATAAAACTGTGTAAATCGCAATCCACAAATAATCGGGAACTGCTTTCACACATTGCGCTCTATAATTATGATTCTGAATGATTTCTGAAAATCAACATAGAATTACATACTCCTGGGGCCGTCTTATGAAGTCTTTAAACCAGGCTTGTTCCACAGTGAGTGAACGAGGTGGCGCTAGACGACTTGTATACCTTTGATTCTTTCACTCACTGGATCAAGCCTGGTTTTAAAACGTCATAATACGGCCGCTGAACTGAAACAAGACTAAGTTAGCTGAAGATTTCTGGAATATGGTGTATATTCAACATACCAACACAGTTCAGAGGCCTTACAACGAGCTCTTAACGCGATCCAGTTTAGGCTGTGGGAAAGAGATGGCGCTAGACGACTTGAATAGCTCTGTCTCTTTACCGCAGCCTAAACTGGATCGCGTTAAGAGATCGTGGTAAGGCCTCAGGTATGAGTAATTCTCAAGCACTTTACAGTCGAAGACATACTCGGTTTGTGCAATTAATATGCACGACGTTCATTCATTAGTAGTCAAAATAATTTGAACAATTCTGTGACTTGAAGAGAACATAATTTAGGATCTTGTTAGGTACGTCAATTAGTACATCGTGATCAAAGTCATATATTTTGCTTTATATTACGAGTATGTAGAGAAGATGCCAGAAAAGAGATGCTATCAAAACTACACACATTTCATAGTTAAAATAATAATTATATATCCAATGAGTTAGAACAGAGGTTGAGTTAGAACAGAGGTCACTGCAGTTTTTTAGGGTTCCGTAGCCAAATGGCAAAAACGGAACCCTTATAGATTCGTCATGTCTGTCTGTCTGTCCGTGTATGTCACAGCCACTTTTTGTCGAAAGTATAAGAGCTATCCTGTTGAAACTTGGTAGAAAGATGTATTATGTGAACCGCATTAGGATTTTCACACAAAAATCAAAACAAAACAAATTTTGGGGGTGCCCCCCATACTTAGAATTGAAACTCAAAAAAAATTTTTTCACCAAACCCATACGGGTCTACGTATCTATGAATAGGTCTTTAAAAATGATATTGAGGTTACTAACATAATTTTTTTCTAAACTGAACAGTTTGTGCGAGAGACACTTCCAAAGTAAAACCGGCCAAGTGCGAGTTGGACTCGCCCATGAAGGGTTCCGTAGCAGCAAGCATAGATTAGAGATATATTGAGATTAGTAAGTAATATACACAAACAATAAAAATAACTTTGTTTTTCATAGTATTTGTATGAATGGCAAAGTTATATTTGCGGTTTTTGAAAATGTACTATATCTCAAAAACTGCTAACTGTATCTCATCCAAACCAATTTTCGTTGGTAGTTTTGGTTGAGGTCTACATTATATATTTTTTTTAGTTTTATCATTCTCTTATTTTAGAAGTTACGGGGGGGGGGGACACACTTTTTACCACTTTGGAAGTGTCTCTCGCGCAAACTGTTCAGTTTAGAAAAAAATGATGTTAGTAACCTCAATATCATTTTTAAAGACCTATTCATAGATACCCCACACGTATGGGTTTGGTGAAAAAATTTTTTTTGAGTTTCAATTCTAAGTATGGAGGGCACCCCCAAAATTTGTTTTGTTTTCATTTTTGTGTGAAAATCCTAATGCGGTTCACATAATACATCTTTCTACCAAGTTTCAACAGGATAGCTCTTATACTTTCGACAAAAAGTGGCTGTGACATACACGGACAGACAGACAGACATGACGAATCTATAAGGGTTCCGTTTTTGCCATTTGGCTACGGAACCCTAAAAAGTGTGTCCCCCCCCCCCGTAACTTCTAAAATAAGAGAATGATAAAACTAAAAAAAAATACATAATGTAGACCTCAACCAAAACTACCAACGAAAATTGGTTTGGATGAGATACAGTTAGCAGTTTTTGAGATATAGTACATTTTCAAAAACCGCAAATATAACTTTGCCATTCATACAAATACTATGAAAAACAAAGTTATTTTTATTGTTTGTGTATATTACTTACTAATCTCAATATAATTATATCTCTAATCTATGCTTGCTGCTACGGAACCCTTCATGGGCGAGTCCAACTCGCACTTGGCCGGTTTTTTTTAAATTGAGTTCTTATCACGTAATGGATAGTATGAGTTGCTTTCACATTTGTAACATTCGAAAAATCGAGTACGAAGCAAACCATTTAGATAAAGACCGTTACACATCGAAACATTAGGCTTCGCTCACGTTGACTACATTACGTAAATAAAATAAGGTCGTATTTCGTTTGTCAAGTTGTGAAAAAACGTTCATAGCAGGCATGCGTTGCTATATAATATATAGCAACGCATGCCTTCTATGAATTTCAATATTGTTTGTCCTTTAAAGTGGCATGACAATGAATAATGGCATTTGCAATTAAATCTACATGAATGATTTTTACCTACGACCCTACCTAAATCAGTTCATACTTATGAGAACAGTACCCTTAGCACGAGTTTTCAGTATTTGAGACGTAAAGTAAACTGGAACTTTGACAACTTCAAATGGACAAAGCAAAAATTAGTTCCTTCTTCGCACACCAGAGGCGCTGTTCCATTTTTACAATAAACGCTGTAAATACTGGAAAGACGCTGTAAAGTAAAAGAGTGAAAACTCGTGCTAAGGGTACAGGCGCTGTCTTTCACAGAACCTTAACGTCTGAGTCATAATAATTATGGCACAGTATACACTTTTCCCGTGCTGCCATTTCTGTTTTAAATGTGTCCAGACGTGCAAAAAAATATTCAAAAATGTTTGTGTTAATATATCTCTCAGAGAGCCTAATTAGTTTAATCAAACAAACGTTAATTTTAGTTTATGTTTTTTATTTCGCTGTTGGTTTTTGTTTTAAATGCAAACCTTAGTAGTAGGACTTTATTTTGGTTTGTTATACCGTCACAAAAAAGGTCGCTAGACCAATATCACACAACATTTAGGTCTCTGCTTGACCGGATTTAATTGGATCGTGCCCTGACTTCAAGGTGATGTATGGCAGCCATTACTGACCATTCGAAGCAGACATAGTTTAGCGGTCGGCTCAGATAGGTTTATCATTTCTGGCCAACGCTAATAAATATGAAGTTCGACTAAAGTCGCTTAGCGTTATATTTTCTAGGCTTAATTATCCCGTTATTTACACGTGCGTACAATAATAAGATACAGCCTGCTACTATTTATGTATTTTCGTGGAAATAATTTGGGTTTTTCTGAAGATAATAAGCTTATTTCTGTTTATTTTGTGGGGGAATCGGTAGCAACTAGACATCGAATTCTTCAAAAATCTCGCTTGTTACGTTTGACCTTTTTAGTCGGACATGGATTTATAAGAAATAGGAAAAACACTAATTATGTAACTATCTACTGTGTAATATAGACCCTCCTAAACGGCACCCTACACTCTACCCCATTCAGTATGACGAAGCAAAATGGTTTGAAAAAGGACGAAGCTTTCCGAAATAACACAATCTAAAACTAAACGACAAAATCCCATTCTGATAAAACATCTTAAGTACGAAGTTTGTTCGAGTTTTCTTCCCGTTATCGTGGAAGCATCCTTATGAAAGCGCATCTCGGACAATACAGCGCTTTACAGCGCTACACAGCGCTGCACTGACGTTATCGCTGTCACTTCCCCTTCCTGTGTGTTTCTAAATAAAAGCGCAGACAAAGCGACGACTGTTGAAAGGACCAGTTGGAAATAAAATTCTGAGTATTTTTTTTTAACCGGCAGCACTCGCGCCTTCGAAAGTTACATAGACACTCGCGCATAGAGCATTTTGCTCACACTTTATAAGCAGTCAAATTGTAGTATAAGACATATGACATGACATTTTTTATGACTAAAATATATTAAAACAATCATATTTAATCAAATCAAATGTTTTTTTATAGTAAAATAATGTTTGTTATACTTTAAATTTTTAGTAACAAAGACATGATAACTAAATTACCGATTTTGCACCTACTTTTAGTATAAATTGATAATAATTAACTTAAATAAAAAAACCATATGAAAATGTCACGGTATTTATCCACATCATATGTATGAGCTTTGCATATATTACATATAATAAAAACATGTTCCGAACACAAAAAAAAATTGCATGAAAACATGTCTTTTTTGATTTGCGATTTTACGACAAATCGCGCAAATTCCATTGGTTTTCTCAGTCCCAGAAACCCCAGGTTCAAAGGAAAAGTTGCTGAAGAATATGTCAAAGGTTGTGCATGGTAGATCTTCGTTGTATTTGGGGTTGTGTTAAATGTAGAGCTAATTATTTCAAATATTGTATCCGGGTGATATTTTTTTACCAAAACGTGTTCCTGTTGACTATTCATCTGTAAATATACTAAAGTAGATTAATTTATTGCTTATTATATTGTTTAATTATAAGGTAATCATATCGGAATATTTTTTAACATAAAAGTAGCAATAAATGATTATATTTATTATAACTCTAAGTAAAAAAGCCATTAAAAATACTTACGCTGATACTCGCGCGATGAGCAAAACGCCGCGGGACGCGACCCTGCTGAAAAAATCCTCTCCCTCTACTAACAGAGGAATACTGAGTTCATGAAACCGGTATGTAGGGGACGAGAGAGGACTAAAAGTCAGCTATAGCGCGAATGAGGTAGCCATGCACATTTTTGACAAAATAATATGCTTTTTAAATTTACCGTGAGGGAAATGCTCATAGCGCGAGTGCTCGCGGGTTAAAGAAATCGTTTGTATAAAAAAAAAACCAATTGCGTTGCCTTTCATTACACATATTTAAGACTCATGATAGCAAACAATTGAAATTTTCACAAGTTGATAGAATTATCTGTTTATGTAAGTCAAAAACAGTCAATGAAAAATGTGATTCATTCATGTGATTTGTATGTTTTATGTATTTTTTTTTTTCTGAAAGACCCCGCTATCCCTTCGAACGTAACCCCGAACGCCCTCTAAAAATAACGAACCCATGGCTCTACAAATGTTTTCGGTTACCCGCAAAACCGATTAAAATACATCAGCAAATTTTTGTAGGTTTATAGTTACTTATGCCTAACTAAAATTTTACTTCTTCAGGAAACGTTACATTACTTAATTTTGTTGGATATCAGAAATAACGCGGTAGTTTACAATGTTTGCAAATATTTTACATTATACAGATAGATAAAAAATCAACTTAGAGAATATTTTTAAACATTTACGTAAAAATAATGTGGTCTAATTATACCCACCACGGTCATATAATACCACCCGTAAACTTCCATGAGAAATAATTTACGACATCCGGATTATTTTATCAAAGGGTTTTGCAAAGGGTCCATAAAATTCACACTTACAAAATCGCAAGGGTCCGAAAAATTCACAGTATACATATAAACATGGCTTCAAAGGAAAACACCCTTTGTTATCTCGTTATAATAGGCTGTTAGATAACACTCAATGAACTGTTTATAATTTAAATATAAAATACAAAGAAATGAATCTCTCAATGTACCCACTACTAACTACAACTATAAATAATTATAGTAGTACTACTACAACCTCTAAAATTAAAGATCTAACGTCCTTCAAAGATCTTGTTACGATTAAAGTGAGTACTTGAAATTAGTTAATATTTTATCGTGATAACAAGATTACAACTTTGGGCTTACGCTCAAAAGTTCATTCAACAAGAACTCTCGAGAAACAAAAGGCTTATTGATCGATCCAATAATATCTCAGTCGCTGGCACAGTTATAAATTTTTAGTAAAAGGTCAGTATATCCAAATAGAAGAGCCGTATAAAATCCGTCATACCCGTAACTCGACACCGAAATAACAAGAACAAATTAAATGTTATATCGTAGAACTGACGTTACCGTAATAAAATATCAGTTATGAAATAATACTGGGTGTAAGATCCTCTTGAAAGACGATGCGGGGTCCTGTAAAAGCTGCTAGTAAAAAATATTTATTGGCAATAAATGGCGGCCGCTGTATCGTTACGACGATCTGGTGGGTTTGCGGCAGTAAATTTAATTTGGCCATTGATCGACCGCGGTGATACACTGTACATACCGGGTCTATGTGTGTGGAGCTCAAAGTAAAGGTAGGGACAAACTGAACCCACGTACGCAACGTATGCAACGCGTTATTAAATCTAAACGGTTGAATTTGTATGCCTAGAAATACACTTATCATACGCAATACGACAGTATTGCGTATGATAAGTGACAACATATAAGTGACAACTTATAAGTGTGTTTCTAGTCATACAAATTCAACCGTTTAGATTTAATAACGCGTTGCATACGTTGCGTACGTGGGTTCAGTTTGTCCCTACCTTAAATGTCATTGGGGTAGCGTGATGTGGCTAAAAATATACCGAATGAACAGTATCCATACAATGTTATGTTTAATAGCGGATCATGTAGGTATAAGTCAAAGTTAGACAAGTAGCACATAAACTAACTTTATTTTAGTAAATAATGAAACAGAGTAACCTAACCTAACCTTCCCAGAATTCAGACGATCACTTTAACCCACAAAACAAAAATACTCAATTTAAAAAATAAAAACATAAACACCTATAAAACCTAGGAAATTAACTATCATAGACTCCCTACACTCCCACTCAGATTCTATTTGTAGTATACAATACATTTCCCCGGAGGACTCTTAGGAATATATTATTTTTTGAGAAGTAAACAGGTCGTAAATCAAACAAGTTTGTGAACCGCTGGATTTGAGCGTATTTCCCGCGGGTGACTTGATTACTGTACCGAATGTACTGTAATGCGCTAGTACTTGATGGTAGGCGCTGGTGAAAGTCACCGGTATTGCTATATTTTTGTTTCCTTTTTTTTCTTGTCATTACATAATAATAATATAATATCTGGCTCCAGAGTGAAAAACTTTCTAAAATTGATAATTATGAATTCCGACACGACTGACCGTCTCCGAATGGTTTGTTAAAGGCGTATCTTGTTGTGTCTAAACCTACTGCTCAAAGACAATGCAATAAAATAATGCTGAACTTAAAGCAAGTGAAGTTATCTCCAGAATGATGTTTATTTTCTACCAAAGTGATTTATAATACATCTAAGTGCTAGATTAGGGTTTTTTACATTATGTTTGGCAAAATCCGCTTTAAAATTCATTGTGTCATTAAGAAGATATATGCATTTACGCGGACAAATACGAAATGTGAGTTTGTTTTATAATTAGTACAAAGATACATGCAGATTGCGTTATACACTCGCATATCTCCAGCTGCAAAAATCTCAAAAAGACGCGACGGCAACGACGACAGCTAGAAATAAAATAACTATACATTTTTTTATAAATTTACCTTTTTACCTGATTGAATCTTCATAGTGATATATTTCTTTTCTTAAAACACCTGTATTTATGCGTACGTATTTTGTCACGTATACAAAGACCACTACATTTTTTTTTACGAATTAACGACACATCAAACCACTCTACTGAAAATTAGTGATATAGCCGTTTGTTCTTTGCTGCCGTCTAAAATATTAACTAAGGTGCCACAAAAACAAAATTGACTTCAATTACGTGTCTGTATTGCAGATTTTAGATTATAATGGCTTTTATCACGTAAACTTAGTTAATAAGTAAACATTATCTAGCTTATTACGTTGTTGCTACTGTTTGGCAAACCGTCTTGAATAATATCCTATCCGCTTTTAGTAAAAAACGACATTATTGTCAGTATGTAACGTTCTACTAAATTATTTCCTACATAGTGCAAACGAAGCGTCAAACTAATAAAGTCAAGTCCCACTTCAGAAGTTTTATTCGCACTTCACATGTTTATTTTACCCTCAATAAATTACTACGTAGCCTACAATGTGACACTTTTATTGTGACCTTAAAGTTAGAAAAAAGTTTGCTAGTGTAGTCGAAAAGTGTCATTTATGAATTTACGACACTATTATTTTTTCCTACCCCACTTAAGTGGGGACAAGAGATAAAATAGTTTGCCGTGACATATGCCGTTAATGCGTCCGCTTTATACAAAGAGTAAAGTTTTGATTGCTTTTATAAAGTAGTTTTGTCATTGATGGCGTATGTTAAAAAGTAGGAAGTAAAATATTGGGTCGTGGGAAGTGGTAATAAAACTGCAATATAAGTGAACAGCAGCGATGATCGTGTGCCAACTTTATGCAACGTGGCGCAGGCATTCACGGTGATTAATGTTGGTTCACTACAAGCGGGCTTGCAGAAGAACAACAAACCGGTTATTGATGGTGATAAAAAAATGACAACACTAACCGATTTAACTGTGATGTGGTAGATTCGGAAATAGCGTAACTGGTAACAAGGAAGGAGAGAAAACACAAAGACTGCATTGAAGAGTTTGCTCTGCACAAGTACAGTGAACACATCATATTGGACTTATTTGCTGATGAATGAAAGACGACATTGAAAAAATATTTTTGGTGAACAAAAGAGTGAAAGTAAGTACTGTGAAAATCTGATCATGATAGTTAAGCAAGCATGGTCCGAAATTACAGAAAATTAAGAGGTTTGAAAGAAGAAAGGGGAGTGCAGGTGGGACACATTAAAATATTGTATCAATTTATTTTAAAAACAAACAGAGTTTGATGGATCTTTACGACACCGTAAATCTCTATCATCCAAAATTATTCCGGTCATGCCAAAAACAACAGTCGTTAATGTTAAACAAATAATCAAATAACTCCGACCTTTATTTAGTTAACGGCCAATATCCAATAAACAGGTCTATGCCAACTCCACGATAATAGTTCCAACAGCCCTTAACAAAGTATTAGGCTCCTCCTAAAAGGTAACTGCGCTAGGCTCAACGGTAGCAAAATTGCAAATCTTGCAATAAACTTGTAACAAATTCTATCATCCTCCGACCTTATTGCCCTTGTTTGGCTCGTTTTATGTATTTTAACCGTCGTAAATGAGATGTAAATCCGAGGTAGCATCAACCTGTATAAACTTCTGTTATTAGGGGATTAAGCCTTCCCAATTAGGTATAACAACCTGGTTTATTAACACTCCTAATCATTTCAAACTCTTTGTATGTGTATCAGTAGGCAGCTATTTGAATGAAAAATTCTAATTTGTCAGCCAGATAGATAAAATCAAATAAATATTTGATCCTTAACTTCTTTTTGTTACGTAAACTAAAAGTGACGGAGATGCGATTCTTTTAATATTAGCAATACGTGATATTTTAGTACTAATTTTACGGAGCTCTGACGTCACCAGCCCCCACTGTTGATGCATTTTATCTTTGTAAATATTCATAAATTAAGAAAAAAATAAACTTGTCTATTGTTTTTCAACTCTAAATGACGGACTAGTTAGATTTGCAATTAATTAATGCACACTTATTACTGTGAAAGCAATAATTTACCCATTATTATGTATCAAAATGTTATATACGGACATTATATAGCTTGTTCACTTGTTCACTACGCGAAAATACCAAGTGACGGCATTTCCTTTGATTAGAATATAGTCATAATGTTTAATATCAAAATTCGTATTAAGGAATGTCATTACCCGAATTAAGTATGTTTGAGAATATTTAAATTAACAGTTAATTTGAATAAAATCTTAAGTTTAACATCACGTAAGCCAATTTTTAGCGGTTTTGATATTTTAATCCCGTTTGCGGAGTTTGCTGGAGAATCGGAAGACGAATTTTATTGTTCCAATCAATTAGAAATAGACAACGTCTAATGGAAACTCTAAATCTAGTTTAATTTGTAGTTTTCGTGAATTATTTTATTGTCCTGCGGGTCTAAAATTTATAATTTTGTGAATGCTTAATAGATGAATAGCCAATGACGCTACTGGAAACTACGAAATAAATCATTAGGTATATTGGTTAAAGTAGCCGTTTTAGACCCTCTGGTCTAAACTTATAAGATCATTGCAGTTTTATTTTGACTTAAGCGGTTTTAGAACTAAGCGATGAAAATGGTTTATAATATTTTCCTACAATATTATCTATCAAGATAATGCTGTACTAACCTCTGAAAATAATATTTTTTTATTACAAAACATAAAAAAAAAATTGTGCCATTTAGTATAAGTTTTTTTCTTTTTAAATTACCCTTTTCCATACCCGTATTCAGTTACAAAGTTCTAATCTGTGGCAGAGGCAATGTTAGTCGTCCCTCGAAAGCGGCTGGGGTGTTAATACGATCTAAATGAACCGTGAAACTTTAAGGCTCATAGCTAGTAATTCAAGCTTGCTGGGTTGCGTACCGGTGTGCTCTCGGTAAATTTTCCATACAATTTTCAACATGACACATTTTAATTAAGCAGTATATTGTAACTGGACGTGTGAGAGGTTTACAGGCTATATGCGTTAACAAGTTTTCTTTAAAACTATGAAAAAGAGGTAAGAAATACTTATATCGTTGAAGTTTTTATTTTTAGTCCGTTCCGTTAACCTGTTTTCCCGGATTAAATATGATTACTTAGGTAAAAGAGAACAAAAATATTTAATTTTTCAAACGGCTTTCTACAAGAAAAAAAATTTACATTTTTAGTTAATCGAAGCTCGTTACGTTTTTTACCCTATAAACTAATTGGACCAATCACATCTCCAAGATCACGTAAAGATTCTAATATTGATCCAATTAGGAAACCCCTAAAATTACCTCGGACCTCAGGGACATTAAATATTTTCGACCAATCCTTTTCGGTAACTCATAAGTCGCCCCTTGAGAAGTATCAACGTGCGATCCAAAACAGTTTAAAGTTTTTCCAATTAAGATTTACAGGAGACGCAAATTCCTTGTTAAATTACTTTTAACTTAGAAGTAAATGTTTATTTTCGAATGTAGCCTATTATTGTTAAGTGACAATTCTATGCGGTCAATTTAACAATGACGGCAATTGCTATAGCCATTTATATATTGTACTTAGAGATTTAGAATTGTTATCTAATTTAAGTATAGTAATTACGAGTACTTATTTATTATAAATACATACACTAGCGTGTCTTGGTATTTTAATAAACTATTTTATAATCTTCAGATAATTTACTTCTAAAATTCTACTATGTTCTTCAGATATTATGATAAGAGACTTGTAAAATAGACAGTACATACAAAGATCGCTTATAACCCACAAAACTTATGATTTATCAGCACAATTAGATAAAACCTTAAACCTCATGAATTCAAACGCAATACCAACAAAGTAAATTCACTAAAAGAATAATGGAAGAGATTATCGTGCCTCTTGAAAAACATCGCCGACTCGAGCTCCGAAGAGTTATTCACATTGAGTAATCTTTTATTTCCCGGGAGTGAACGGGAGTCTTACCGCGGCGGAGATTTGCAGATTCCTTCAAGAGGGAAGCGAATCAACGTTAGCTTTGTTTAGGCGGGAAATTACCTCGAGAGAGGGAAATGTTGTGTTTAAAGGTAAACGCGGCTGTCTTACCCAGCCTCTTATTATACAATATTTTATCATCTTCCTCTGGGGTAGTTAAGGTGTTGTCGGACGCAGAGATAACGTGCACCATTGTATTAATAATTGTGTCACCAGCACCTGTAGCTATCAGTATTTCCACTAATTAATTCATGTAATTTATAACGCTCGGTGAAATATTCTAGCTAATGACACTGGTAACTGGATAACTTGAATATTCATTGATGGGAATATTTTATACCCGTCTTAAGTAAGGCGTCGGTAAACATTGGAGCAGACGATAATATCATTAATGTTCCAAATTAATATTGTAATTCCGATGAATACAAGTTTTATAACAACGTAATATAGTGAAAAGAAACGAGCGGATCATAAAATTAAATAGAAAAACATTTTTATTTTGAACTAGAATTGAGAATTTATGATCAGAGCACCTACATTTTTCCCCAGTATAAACTAGCTGCAAACTTTCCATTGTGTGTGTACAAAATCAAGCACGTAAAGCGCTCAATAGTAAATAATCAACATGACAGTGAATGCGTTTACAATTCCACCATTACACGGCTTTAATACGAAGCGAGAAAGGTAACGAAAAAAAATGCTAAAAGCATTCAAATAAAGCCACGTCTGACCGAGTGCAACGGCTCGGACTTAATAGCCTCGTTACTTTTATGTTTCTGGTTCATAAACCATGTTCCCTTAGCGTGGCTCTGGAATGGGGCAAATCCACAGATGCCCGAAGATTCTGATCCAAATGGATATTGATGTCTGCTTTAAACCCTTTGAGGAGTTTGTTTATGCATTTTGCTTTCTATTTTCGCTTTGAAAAGAGTGGGGTCTAGTCTATACCTATTAATCTTTATTAGATTTTGTTAACTTTTTTTTTTCTAAATCAGATACATCTTGAGATCGCTGTTGGTACTCATTTAAGATTATAAGGAACTCGATTTAAAGTTCCTCGATAATCCATTGAGTGGGCGTTTAGGCCCTGTCAGATTTTTTTTAATAATTATGTCTAAACTGTTGTAAAAAGTTGTTTTTAGTTGTAGTGTAACTGTAAAGTTATACTACAGGAAAATAAACTGGAGTAAAAAGTATTGTCCGTCATAATCCATTTTATAAACTATCTGTGTGCTAAGTTTCATAAATCAATCTAGTAGTTTCTGTGTATAACATACATCCATCCTTAGAAACTTTCGCATTTGTTTAGATTTAGTAGGTAGTTGTACTCGTAGACTACTTTTCGACACAAACCTTATTCTTGATTATTGTAAAGCTTAAAAACGTTGATTTTGTCGCAAAAAGGGCAAAACAAATGCGGCTCACTGGTTGATACTTTATTTTTATGACAAGCCTTTAATTGCCCGAAGGGTGAAACATTGTGACACCCAAAGCTTCGAAGGTAAACCTTCCTAAGCCGGCAGATTTTATGCAGTGCTGACCAGAGGCTCCAGCATTAATTCTACGTATTTGGCCGTACGGCGTACTTGAGGTATTAAAAGGTAAATTGTATGGAAAATTAAAAAGCGCCTCCAGTGTAGGAACTGCTGTATCCATCAAATTAACGTTTGACATTATTTTTATTTACGTCACAAAAACGTAAAATTCGTGAAGGGTATCAGAATTACAATTAGGTAATGATGAGAATGCCCAATACTGGTGGTAAATAGCATTATTTTTTTATGTAAAATCATACAAGATGGTTTGTCAGACCCTTACTGGCTAGAAACTATTTGGATTTTGGCCCTCTAAGGGCCTGCGGGGCCCCGTCATTGTGCTGACTCTCTTTGAGTCGCCCATTACTCTCCGCTCGCACCGCCCGCCTGCGGTGGCCGGAGAACGTCTAGCGACGTCGGTCGCCGTGGGCGTCTACCACTGCGGCTAGGTTGTAAGGTGGACGCTGTCCCAGAGGACAGACCTCACGCGTCCCGCCTCCTCCTTCGCTACCTTGACTGCTTCGCAGAAGGAGGCGACCGCTTCTCACTCCGTCTCGCCCCGCAGCATGCAATGGTCTCGAACAATGCCGTGCGTGAGAGGTCGCCGCCTATCGCTGTCGTGAGGACACGGCGGTGATCTGCCCAATCAGGGCAGTCAAGCACCGTATGCTACAACGTGTCCTCCGGCCGATCCTCGCAGTGGTAACACCCAGGCGTTTCTTTCTTCTCAATCTGACGCAGGTAGGGTACGGTACCTCATTTTTTTTGTTCTGGGTAAATTCATATTTCTTTGAATTATATAGCTGCATATATTGTGTTGGACCCGGGTACGTCCTTAAACTACGTCCAGCCACCGAAGGACGGGCAGCAGCGTCCTTTGTAAACTTTCGGTGACCTTACTGCGATCCCCAAGCCGCCTGCCAAGCGTGGGGATTATGGCAACCCCCCCCCCATTATGATTGACAACAATAGCACACGGCCCCCAGTCGGTCTGGGTAGCGGATCGGGTAACGGCGGAGCAGGGGGTGCTAAGAATCCCCGGCAGATGCCCCGCTACCACCCCCAACGGACTTTGGCCCTGGCAACACACAACATCCGCACACTGAGGACCGATGAGAAGATTATCGAGCTGGAGAAAGAATTGAGCAAAATGCGTTGGGATATCTTGGGATTATCTGAAGTCCGAAGAGAGGGTCAGGATACGATAGTTCTAGATTCCGACAACATGCTTTTCTACCGGGAAGGAGACCGTAAATCCCAGGGTGGTGTTGGATTTCTCGTCCGCAGGTCCCTCATCAACAACGTTGTGAAAGTCGACAGTGTGTCGAGTAGGGTAGCATACCTTATACTCAGAATAACCAACCGGTATTCGTTGAAGGTCATACAGGTATATGCGCCGACCTCGACACATTCTGATGATGAAGTAGAGGCATTGTATGAGGAGATATCCGAGGCCATACATACCTCCGAAACATACTTCACCGTTGTTATGGGGGACTTCAACGCGAAGGTGGGCGCACGGAATGGCGATGAGTTGAGAGTGGGGCCATTTGGGTACGGGCAGCGAAACCATAGGGGCCAGCGACTGGTCGACTTCATGGAAAAAGAAGAACTTCATTTAATGAACTCCTACTTCCAGAAGCGGCCATCCAGGAGGTGGACGTTAATGAGCCCCGATGGTACTACCAGAAATGAGATCGACTTCATCATGACGACCAAGAAGCGAATATTCAGTGATGTCTCCGTGATCGCCAAGGTGAAAACCGGTAGCGATCACCGAATCGTCAGAGGCACATTGAATATCAATGTGAAGCTTGAAAGGTCTCGTCTGGTGAAGTCCACGCTCCGACCTGGTCCTGCCCACATCCAGAACCCCGAAGACTCAACTCGAACTGCACAATCGCTTCCAGTGCCTAACCGAATGCGAAACTGTGGATGAGATTAACAATGGGTTGGTGGAAACTGACCAAGCTGTGGGGTCCAAGTTCTTTAAAACCCCGCGCCGCAATAAGCCTCAAAAGCTCTCGAACGGAACCATCAAGTTGATGCAAGACCGGGCCGAGATGAGGCTGCAATCTTCAGCTGACATGTCGGAATATGGCAAACTCAATAGACGAATCTCTAAATCAATGCGACGTGACCTGCGTGCCTATAGTGCGGCACGGATCAAAGAGGCAATCGAGCGGAACCAGGGCTCAAAAGTCTTTGCAAAGAATTCGTCTATTGGGCAAAGCCAAATGACAAAGCTGAAGATTAACGACGGCAGCATCATTTCGACGAAGCCGGAGATCCTGAGAGAGCTTGAGAGGTTTTACGGACAGATATACACATCAACACGACAACCCAGTGTCAGTACAGTTCGAGACGCAAGAGCTAAACTGACTCGACACTACACTGAGGATATCCCGCACATCAGCCTGTACGAGATTAGAATGGCTCTTAAACAGCTAAAGAATAACAAGGCGCCGGGTGAAGACGGAATCACAACAGAACTTCTGAGAGCGGGTGGAAAACCGGTACTTCTGGTCCTCCAGAAGTTATTTAATTCCGTCATACTCGAAGGTACTACGCCAGAAGCAATGGAATGGAACGGATTCGGCATCAACATCAATGGCGAATACATCACTCACCTTCGTTTTGCCGATGATATAGTCATCATGGCAGAATCGTTGGAGCACCTCAATGCTATGCTCAGCGACCTCAGTATCGTTTCCCAACGGGTCGGCCTTAAAATGAACATGGACAAGACGAAAGTCATGTCGAATGTTCATGTGGCACCCGTACCGGTTGTTGTTGGGAATGATACTCTCGAAGTTGCAGACCATTACACTTACCTTGGACAGATTGTTCAGTTAGGTAGGTCCAACTTCGAGAAAGAGGTCGCCCGAAGAATCCAACTCGGATGGGCAGCGTTTGGGAAGCTACGTGATATCTTCTCATCGAGAATCCCACAGTGTCTCAAGACAAGGGTGTTTAACCAGTGTGTGTTGCCAGTGATGACATATGGCTCTGAAACGTGGTCTCTAACTGCTGGCCTTTTAGAGAGACTAAGAGTCAATCAACGAGCGATGGAAAGGGCTATGCTCGGAGTTTCTTTGCGGGATAAAATCCGGAACATGGATATCCGGCGAAGAACCAAAGTCACCGACATAGCTCATAAAGTTTGCAAGTTGAAGTGGCAATGGGCAGGCCACATCGCTCGTAGAACTGACAACCGATGGGGAAGAAAAGTTCTCGAGTGGCGACCACAGACCGGAAGACGCAGAGTAGGTAGGCCTCCCACTAGGTGGACCGACGACATCGTGAGGGTCGCGGGCAACCGATGGATGCAAGTGACGAATTGTCGTTCGGCGTGGCGGTCTAAGGGGGATGCCTATGTTCAGCAGTGGACGTTTTCCGGCTGATGATGATGATGATGATTATATTGTGTGAGTTCTATGTGCACAAAACTATTCACCAGATACCTACGTTTTAATTTTATTTATTTTTTGACATGAATTTGCTCTGGCAGTTGGGAGTATGTCATGCTCACTCAAATGTCTCGCTTATGGTGGCGCGTGTGTCGGATCATTTAGTTCCCTTCAAAATGGTTGACCTGAATGGTGCTGATATCATGCGTCATGTTCGTGAACGGGCGCTGTCAGTTGACATTGGTCATCTCTTAGCTGCCATGGTTTATTTTAATCTATAAATATAATAAATCTGTAGAAGGGTCAATTCTGTACATTGAAAATATTGAAAAAATAAATAGCGGGGGGTGTTGCTGGATCGATACCAAAACCAAATATGTAATTAAAAAAAAATTTGTCTGTCTGTCTGTCTGTCTGTATGTGCAGGCATCACATGAAAACTAACGGTTCAATTTTGATGAAACTTGGTATAATTATACCTTATTATCCTGGGCATAAAATAGGATACTTTTTATCCTGGAAAAATACGTAGAAAAAAAATCTTATTTTTCAGTTTTATTCATAGACGTTGTTCTGTAGAACCGCGAACACACGTTACATTACCCGCAGTGGATTCAGGGCCGTAACCTGTAGTGCCGAAAGTCGGATTTGGCTTGAACCGTTTGCGGCACACGCGGGCCACGCCTCCCCGACTCCTATATAAGGAGCTGCGTTCCGCGCCGCGCGATGCATATAAATTCTGAATTTTGATGCGAGCGGACGTGTCCAGTGTGGCGACGGGTCGTCCGTGGAATTAATATTGTATGCGTGTCATTTTAAACCGTGCTTTTCAGCGCGACCTTTTTGATTACTGTTCCGATCAGTTATTTGTAAATACAAGGTCGGAATTACTATGAAAAAATACTTACTACAGAACGCGAGCTCAACAGCAGTAGCTCAATAGAGGGATCTCCTTAATTATTATAGGCTTTTTTTTTTTTTTGCGTGGTAAAATCATCAAATGAGTCCTCCCACCCCGGGCAGGGCGGGAGGGACTGACAGACTTGTACTGACTAAAATCCACGGTGTCCTTCAATAGCCCTTTATATTCCGGAGTCACGGTAATGAGATAAGTCCCGCGACCCCGGCAGGCTTCGGCCCTCTAGAGGGGGGCCCCGTCATCTTGCTGACGCTCTTTGAGGCGCGCGTGGAACACAACGCGCCGTCGACCCGGGCATGGTCCATGGTCGGGCAGCGAGTTGCCCTTTACTCGCCGCCCGCATGCCCGCGCCTACGGTGGCCGGAGATCGTCTTGCGACGTCCGTCGCCGTGGGTTAATTATTATAGGCTTAGCCGTATTTGGGTCCAATAGATATTTATAAGATGTCATTGTCAGAGTTACTCAAAATGGAGAAATAAACCATCCACGCGAAGACCGACATCCGCGCGGACGGAGTCGCGGGCGGAAGCTAGTTATCAATAATTTTGTTTCTGAATTGTATTTTATATATTTCCTATGCACACTTTTTACTTGCTACATTGTTCTCACATGTACCATCTCAAGTTGAATGATGTAACAAAGGTTCTGTAATCATTTTGGCGATTGAAAAGAGTGTCCGTGGAGTTTCTTGCCCTTTCTTCTCCATGAGATCTACGCTTTGGAATGGGCACCTACAGTACTTTCACAGTTTTTATGTCTTGTGACTGGGGCTGTAGCACCGTAACTATATTTTTTAAACTATTTTTATTTTACTCTTGACAATTCAAAAGTGCCTGTAACTGGCTTATTTGAAATTAATTATTTGATTTGATTGATTTGATTTGATTTGTACGGAACCCTAATAAAAAGAACAGAAAAAATGTAGTTACACAGAAATATATATAAATTTGTTGGCCTAACGACTATCTTTGAACTTTTTAAAGGCTTATTTAGGCCCGGCGCCTACTATCGGCATCGGCACGGCTCAGGATTTTAGGTGATACAAAACATTATAATATAATATTATAGTGTGCGAATGGAACAGTAAAAATAATTCTCCCGTAAGATGTTTGATGCCAAATATAAGTTATTTGGCATCAAACATCTTACGGGAGCATTATTTTTACTGTTCCGTTCGCACACTATAATTTCGGCTATTAATATTAACTATAAGAGGTACCAGTAACAAATGAACCGAAATACAAAGAGAATTACAGCTATTCAATCACACACTATTAAACAACATCAAGAGGTAAATATGAGTTCATTAATTTAATAATACCAACATTGTCGGAACAAGGAATTAACACGGAGTTTACGTAGCTTATTCCACTCCACCAGCAGGTGTTGATTCAGGAATTCCGTCAATGAATCTACGTAGGTATGTTTGAGATCTTAAATTAAGGAAATCTTATTACGAAATTCCGACATGTGTCGCAAGCTAAAAGCCGGGGCGGGGGATCCGTGTGGCCTTAATGAACGTGCTCAAAATTTACAACACCCTTAACCTTTTAGTTACTTTGCAAGTAAATTGGACCTCAAACGCGCTTACCTTAATAGGTGATAACTTTTGTATATTTTCCACATATCACTCGTGCAATGTTCGTGCGAATAACGCGTGATGCCTGTCAACCAATTTATAAAGTCCCATATTTTACCGCGATGAGTCTGATCTCTGAAATGCGTAAATCTTTTTTTGTTCCTGTCTATACCAAGGCCTACCTTCGTTGGAATTTTATTTTTTCCGGTGAAATATGTTCAATCTAAACATTTATCTATCTATACTAATATTATAAAGAGGTAAAATTTGTTTGTATATAGGGGGTAATCTCCGGAAGTACAGAACCGATTTATAAAATTGTTTCACTGGTCAAAAGCTACATTATTTGTGAGTGCTATAAGCCTACAAATTATACAGATAGGTATCATGTATATTTTACCGTCCAACGAAGTGGGCACGGGTCAGCTAGTATTTGTTGTATCTTAAAAATTAAAGGAGAGATAGGAAACGTATAATTTAATATATTTCGTAACAAGTAATCCGTGGTAACTGAATATTCAAACGTTTACATGCGTGTTGTCAAGCGTGATATTGCTATCAAAGTAACAAGCATTAATTTAGACAGCTACACGAACAACGAACATTCTAAGTAAATAAGGAATTAAACTGAAAGTTGTAAATATAATAAATGTTTATTTAAAACATTAAATACAGGTACAGGATAATCTTACTCTAAACAAATAGTAAGAACCACCGCCCACATCTAATACTGTCAAATAGGTCACACAACTAAGTAATTAAATCGTTTATGTGCTTAAAAAAACATAAATGTTAATGTTTTAACATGAATGCTTTTTATATAAACATATTTTATCATTTCTTTTCCATTATTTCTATTCGCAAAAACAAATAGAAAAATGGAAGAAGTAGTGGAAAATTCTAGTGTAGAAGTAACTTAATATCCTCTTAGCTTATGATCTTAGCAGTAACAAGTTGAACTACAGTAAGCATAATTAGTACAGCAAGTGCTGGTTGGAAGGTAGCAACTCCTGAGACGCTTCTGATCCATGTTGTATAGTTGGAAACACGGGTGTATACTTCAGGGATAGAATTGTTAGGAATACATTTCTTAGAACTTATAAGAATGCCTGTCAGTCCTCCATCGCAGACTATTGCATTACCGTAGTCACCCTGTGAACAAATGAAAACATTAATGAATTAATTAAGGAACAATAGCATACAACCCTTGACTTGAGCAGTGGGACGATAAATGCTAGTAATTATAATAACCTCGCTAGGTGGTTGGGTCAAGTGCCTGATCAAGATTTTAATGAAATAAAAACAAAGCCATTGGCTTTCGAAAGAAAAGTTATATGACACTTTTTTGTGTTTGTTTCTTCTTGTTCTTCTTTAATCTACACACATTACATTGTTTTTTAAACATAGGCACCAGTTACATTTTTTTTTTATTGATATTTAACTACGTTCGAAGAGGAAGTCGCTCGGTGTAGAAAACTTAAAATTAATCGGAGAATAGTATTTTAACAACCTTATAATAAATCAAGATGACAAAGATTGAATTGTGATTTACATGAGTATTTTAACACATTTCGTGAGTTTCGGTGTAAGGAGGACTTGACTTTACCACGAAAAAAAACCGAACCGAACCGAATTTCCAGCTTCAAATCACAACATTATTAATTTATTTTATCAATTGTGCTATTTAAACATAAAAAAGGAAAGACCGCGTGCTTTTAGGAACATTACAGACGCCATAGATTGAATTTCCAGTTTTTGTGACGTAAACTGGAATTTTGACATTAATTTCAAGAAAAAAAAATAGTTCCTTCTTCGTACACTAGAGGCGCTGTTCCATATTTACATACAATAAAATACAGTAAATACTTCAAAATACTGAGCCCCTATCACGAGTTTTCACTATTTTACTTTACAGCGTCTTCCCAGTATTTACAGCGTTTCTTGTATGGAATAATGGAACAGCGCCTCTGGTCTACGAAGAAGGAACTAATTTTTTCCTTGAAATTAATTGTCAAAGTTCCAGTTTACTACGTCACAATAAGTGAAAATTCATGATAAGACCTCTGAAATCTTGTGATCGAGCTACAGAGCGTATCAGGTCTTAGAAATACACCGACAATACTTAGCCACTTTTTCAGAGGAAAGTGCTGATCCCTAAATAATTGGGATATACCTAATAAGGCCTTAAGACAAATACCTAGGGATTTACTCTTCACATCATCCAGAATAATAACAAGGCATATTGTGATTTTGGGTGAGTAGAGATGTACACACATCAACACGGTCTAGGGATATTTTTAAAAAAGCGAATTACTATCAATGTGTTAATTATTTATATTTAAAAGATACGTTATTTAATATTCTACCATTTTTTAATAATGGTTAAGGTATAGATTAAAATTTCAGGATTTTATGGAAAAAAAATGAAGCATAGACGGAAACCGTATATGAATGAACTTTTAATTTGTGAGTAAAAACTGAAAAAAATAGAAAAATCATTTAATTTGTGTTTATAAACTTGAAGTTAGTAGTCTGAGAAAGCGCCCATGATGTTCATAACACATCGGCAACGATTCGGCATGCTCAGAACAAGGTTGTCAATGTCTTGCTGCGGAATATTGTCCCATGTCCTTCTGAGGTGCGCAAAAAGTTGATCTTCTGTAGCCAGATTTTCAGGAACTTCCTTCAGAGCTCTTCTTTGCAGCATATCCCACGCATGCTCAATGGGATTTAGATCTGGCGATTGAGCAGGCCACTTACAGCAGCAACATTACGCTCAACAGATCCAGCTTCCAGCATTCCCACAGCTCGTAACATCTCCGCCCTCGTCAAATGTTTCGTTTAAAAATGAAAAAAAAACTGTAACTAAACGTAATTCGTATTATTTTCTAAATTTCGCACAAATGAAAATTCCCTCTCCTATACATCAAGACATTTTTATGCCACCGAAACGAAAGAATTTTCAAAAATTTGAATTTGGAATTAGTCTGAGATAAATTACAAACAAATCGGTGTATAAAAGGTTCCAATGCGGCCAGTACTTTTCGAGTTATTTAATTGAGTATGAAATATCCCTAGACCGTGTTGATGTGTGTATCTGAAATGTAACAAGTCTTTCTAATAATTGTTTGTTTCCATTTCGACTTTTTTTTTAGCGTGGTAAAATCATCAAATGATTCCTCCCGCCCAGGGCGGGAGGGACTGTCAGACTTGTACTGACTAAAATCCACGGTGCCCTTCATTAGCCCTTTACGTTCCAGGGTCACGGTATTGGAATGAGTCCCGCGACCCCGGCAGGCTTTGGCCCTCTAGAGGGGGGCCCGGTCAGATTGCTGACAGTTCTTTGAGGCGCGCGTGGAACACAACGCGCCGTCGACCCGGGCATGGTCCATGGTCGGGCGGCGAGTTGCCCATTACTTCCATTTCGACCTGGCATTTTTTTTTAAATCTTTTTGTCTACAAAAGGGATAGGTAAGTAGTGACTTCATCTCGAGCTGAAACCTTAATTTTTAACTTAAATATTATAGTTGGTTTCAAGTGTTGTCGAATGTTGCTTGAGCAACACTATGGTTACACTTATGGCCTGCTTATGGACGCAACATCTGCCGAAGATCTATTCGAGTGAGGTATAAAAGTGAAATTAATACTTACCGCGCATCCAGCGGCATTATTGTCGATAGGCAACGCACAAATCATAGATGGCAAAAGGTTAAGGACGCCTGGCATCGTATTGTATTGGTATCTGCAAAGCTCCCAATCGGAGACGTACTTTTCTGCATACGTCTGATTTACACTGGCCTGTGGATAAATTACAATGATCAGCGCCAATCACTACAATTGTTTAAGGACTTGTTGATGCACTGTTCACTTGAGCATTGAACATGAACAGTTGAATACTAATGACACCAAATAATTAATATATATTATCATCAGCAACACAATATATTACATTGATAAAACTGTGGATTTGTAATGAATGCGATTTGGTAGAAATTAAAGGTGCAAATAATAATAAAAAATATTAAACAGTTGAGGCCGAATTTTACTAAAATAAAAATAGAGGAAAGCTGTGTACTTATTTGAACGCTAAAATTTAATGTACGGCTTTTTCTCATGAATATGTCTTCATTTAGATTTGGATCTGGTTTAATTGGTACGATTACAAAGTTAAAGTTTCTGAGAAAATATAAGTTGCTGCCCAATTTTATGTATTTCTACAAACGTGCCGTTATAATACCTGTATTGGGCGTTTTTCCATTAGCCGGCACGGCACGGCACCGGCGACGGCGCCGGCGCCGCCGTGCCGTTGCCGGGGAAGCAAAAATGTATAACATTGTATGACTCGCTTTTGCACTTACCGGCACCGGCCATACATTTTTGTTTCCCCGCACCGACACTACGCCGGTGCGGGTTCCGTGCCGGATAATGGAAAAACGCCCAATAGTTTATGAATAACTAGTGGCCCGTCTCTGCTTCGCACGGGTATATTAAGAACCGCTCGTCCTATTTTGAACAAACTTTACATAAAGCATCTACTAAATAGTTTGAACAAAGCTTAAACATTTGGTTTGGATAGGTGAGTCCGTTCTTGAGTTATAACATTACAACGAAAAGTGGCATTGATTTTTATATATTAGACGTCATAAACAATACTTACAACAGAATTTCTATCTTGACTACCCCATCCAGCAACAAAACACTGTGTATGTTCAGCAGGCACGAAGTCTTGAGCTGGTAGTGGCAGAGGAGTTGCAACAGTGCTGTTGAATGGACTTTCCAGCTGTAATTTACATTAAGGTTAGACTAATTTTACGACAATAGAATATTCAAGGCCATATATTATTATACGAGGTAAACTATTTATTCGTAAAGCCTCCTGCAGACACACGCGATTAATCGCGGGGCGACATGTCGCGGTCCATTCGCAGTATTTTTAGAGTGGAAATTAGCTTGGCTCGTTGTCGCAGCGCGATTAATCGTGTGTGTCTGCAGGAGGCTCAAAGGGCAATATTTCAGCTAGAATACTGATATCTCAATATTGTAATAAAATTTAAGTTTAATGATTTTTGTTTTAATTTTTATTTATTGATATTAATTAGAAATTGATTTTTTTATTATATAGGGTGTTAAAAAAATCAACTGCAGGAATTTCGTGTGTTTACTCGGCATCAAAAACCAAGTACATTCCAAAAAAAATTTTTTTTTCGAGCATTTAAAAAATAAATATTTTTTCATTTTTTTTTTTCAAAATTATTAAATTTTTTATCAAGCATATTTCTTTTGGCCGATTAATATGGCCAATAAAATAAGTTATTTGTAAGTATTTCGATAAATTGCCAGTCCAAAGTCTGCAAAATGTGATGGAAAAGTTGGAATCAGCTGTGAACGCTACACACGGGTAAACGACCTCAAAGTGCAATCAAATTCATTAACAAGATCAAAAAAAATGCTTGAAAAAAAATTTTTTTTTTAAATATTTGCTCGAAAAAAAATTTTTTTTGGAATGTACTTGGTTTTTGATACCGATTACGCACACGAAATTCCTGCAGTTGATTTTTTAATACCTTTTATATGTATAATTATGTAGGTACGTATGTCGTAACACTCACAGTCAGAACAGCAATATCATTGACAAACGCCGGAGAAGCAATGAATTCGGGGTGCTTGGTGATGTTCCTGACCATCCGAACTTGTTCAGCATTGTCGTTCGTTAGAGAAACTGAACCAGCAAACACCCTGATCTCACTAGGGTCGAATTCTACTGGAGGTGACCTGCAGAATGACAGAAAAAAATCCAATGAAAATTATTTTTCGCTTTTGCTCACGCGACTCCGGATGACTCCACTATTTTATTTTCAACACTTAGTGCCGAGTCAAAACTTTCGAATCGAATTACAAACACTTTTATATCAGTTTTCATTTAGATGTCGGTAAAATGATCAAAAGTAGGAGCTTTCGGAATTTCTGAAACAGATACAACACGTGATATTATGGTAAAGAGACGTTCACATGCGCATTTTTATGGATCCACAAAATAGACGACATAACTCGTGAATTTGTGGCACGTAATTTAAAAGATAATTCTTCATAATACATTAATTTCATAAATGTTGCGTGTTAATTAAACACAGCCATTTAATAAAAACATTTTATCGCCAGGATCGAAACCGCTGAATGGCAGTCGATCGCTCAGCTATGGTGCCGACCGAATCAAATTCAAGTTCGGGTCTTAAAAATGATTAAAAAAATTCTTACTCTACGTTGCTGTTGTTGTAAGTGCAACTAGCTGATGTTAATACATGCTGCGGCGTTATCAAAACTCCTCCACAAATGTGCCCCCTTGTATCTTGAGCCGAATGATTTCTTTGCTGCAGGGAAACCTGAAAAATATGATCACTTTTAACTACTTATTTTTATAAAATAATTTATTTTATTCTTTTTTCATCCCTCCTCCTACAAGGGTCCCCTAAGTCATTCATAAACAATGCAGCTTTCTGCTGGTGAAATAAGTTTTGACATCTCGGTGTACTAGTTTTTCGAGTATACCTACTCATTACAAACATATTCGGTCAAAAATACAAATCTTTCCTCGTAATAATTATCCCACCAAAAATATTCTGTAAAAAACTAGCCAGTCTCGATAGAGCTGCTAATTTATCTCTAAAAAGTAATGAAATCTGGACAATGTCGTGCCAAGTCTAAGGTCCCTTACTGCGATTTCTTTATTATTATAGTTAATGTTGTGAGACTTGGCCGTTGAAGGGTACACAACGCAACGGTACAAAACCAGGGGCTCCGTGACACCATTGCACCACACAACATTTACTATAATAATAAAGAAATCACACTAAGGAACCTTAGACTTGGCACGACTTTGTCTAGATTTCATTACTTTTTAGAGATAAATTCTACATTCAAAGTTTCAAGTAAATCGGATGTTTTTTTTTATTTATATTGGTTAGCTAACTTTAAGTCAAGTCAGATGCATAGAAAGAAAGTCTACGATGAATGGATTACCCATAGGAAGACTGTCGCTGCAACAGTCGAACTTGATGCAGCTATATGTCAGTATTTTACATGGAGCGACTGCCTATATCCAATCTGACAACCCAGTAACTAGATAATACGATACCCTTCGGTAAGGCTGGTTGTCAGACTTTCGAGCTTCTGACAACAGTAACGACTTTTAAAGACAGCCAGGTCCAACGCCTTTACGTGCTTTCCGAAACACTCGTTATGATAAGTGGTCACCCATCTAAAGACCAATCTCGGCAAGCGCAGCTATATCTGGAAGATATACGTCTTAAAAAAATACTTTTTCAGAATTAGCCTTCCATTTTTTTGTATCTACTTTCTATTCTACTTTGTCTTTGTCACTGTTATGTCAGACAGTACGATTATTATCTATGTAGTGTCTTGTATCTTTTATGATTGTTGTTTGCAAAGATAATGTCATGTTGTAGATATTTGAGAACGTGATAATATAAACATAGTATGTATGAAATATATGGTTTGATTGCAGGGACTTTAAATATCAATCAGTTAGTTAAGTTTTGGACCATCATGTTGTGTAGATTTACAACACAATAGAGATTTACTAATTTGGAGAAACATGCATTTTTATGTTACCGTTATCGTAATTTATCACCTATTTCATTTATGTTAAGACCTAATTCGTCGTAATTTATTGATTATCGATATGTGATTTTGTGATAACAATTTTCATGTTTAAATTATTGTTTATTGTTTAAAACGTAAAATTTATTTTATGTCCTTAGATAATATTTAAGATTATTATTAATTTATCTGCTTTGAAACTAATGCGATTTATCTTATCAACTGCTAAAATCATTTTTGCAACTTTCCCGTGTTAAGAAACAGACGAGCAAAGGCCTCCGCTTATGTTAAATTATTTAAGTGAAATTCTTCCAAAATTAATGAGGACACCAAAGTGACTTCTTTTTTCACCTAAATAATATCACACAGGAGAACAAAATAACAGAGTTTGACAAAATGTTTCAGCTAGTATAGACATTTTGTCAAACTTTCAAACAATGTCTCTGCGATCTACCAATGATTACCTGATTTGTCAATGATCTACAAATAATAGCTATGTAATAATAACATTATGTTTGACCAGCAGCTAAGCAAACTATTTGTTAAAATCCTGAAAATTACTAAACCTTTTTTTTTAATTTATGATAGTAATTTAATTATGATTAATAGGTTCTGTTTCATTTTAATGTGACTGTGATTTTAATATTATTTCAATTTCTGACTGCAATTTTTATAATTTTAATGAGTGTGATTAATTGAAATGTGTCATTATTATGGATCGTTTGGATATCTGAAATAAATTATTTTTATTTTATTTTAACAACAACAAAAACTTGAAATGTACCGTGGAATGACACCAGCAAGCGTAGTTAAACATTGAAGATTGAGTAGATCAGCCGTAATAATTCATCTTCGTTTAAACAGTTTATATCTTTCGTTAAATTCATGACTATTCGTAGTAAAACAGCTTCCATTGATAAGCCGAATGATTTGTTGTGGTAACAGGAATCGGGCAATTAAAACATGGTGGCAGGCAGTTGGCCGGTCGCCACGCATACCACGGCTTTGACCTATTAGCTCTCACAATGATTTTCGATCCATGATAAATGACCAAATGTTCTGTATGTTCTCCTTCTTGTTTGTGCCGAAAATTGCTGACTGTCTATGTCAACGTCAATTCTATGAGACTTCGAGAAGCTGCTTTGGTAGCGCAGTGCATATATATATATATATATACATACATAAACTCACGCCTTTTACACTTTTTTTTATCGTAGTAAAATCATCAAATGAGTCCTCCCACCCAGGGCAGGGCTCAGGGACTGTCAGACTTGTACTGACCAAAATCTTTCCTGGTTCAAGGTAATTCGCGAGTCCCGCGACCCCGGCAGGCTTTGGCCCTCTAAATGGGGGCTCCGTCATAATGCTGACGCTCTTTGAGGCGCGCGTGGAATACAACGCGCCGTCGTCGACCCATGGTCCATGGTCGGACAGCGAGTCGCCCAACGCCTTTTATATCTCTGCGTGACCGATCGAAAGGAACTACTCGTAAGAGTGAGTTCTGGTCCTTTCGATCGGTCAACAGGCTTTGCGTTCCAGTAACATATTATTTACTTGTTTAGACATTACCGTACCCATTTTATCACCCCCTGGCTTCGATCATTAATAACAACTAGATACACAATTCCGTACAAAAACGAACTAAAAACTGTCCTCAAGTAGGTCGTAAAATAGAAAGAGAAAGAAAACAGAAAGAAACATAACTGGCCAACATATTATACCAAAATAAATTAAACCTTATTCAAATGAGTTAAAGTCGGATTTAGAACGGTCATAAAAACACATTAAATTTTACGACCGCGACTCGAATCAACACATGTTACCCGACTAAATCAAGTAGTCATGCAACAATACGAACTGTACGTTTAGTAAATGTCTTTTCAATTCAGGTGCTTTATAAACCCGGCTGATAATTTCGTACATTTTAAAATAAATGTTTTACGGCGATTTCTTATCTAAATATCAGTATTTATAGTACAGTGATAGTTATTATAATATTGGTAATGTTAGTACTCACTGAAAAAGTGAAATTACATCCTTTTTTTCGGTCCCGGAAGAGTGATTTTTGCACTTTTTAAACGAGCACGGAGGCATGTTTACGTTCCGAGCGTTAGAGCAGTACTAAATCAAAAGGATGACCGATCTCTGATTTGGTCATTCTTTTGGTGATTACGTTTTTTGTCGCTGATTGTGTATCTAGTTGTTATAAGTGATCGAAGCCCCCTGGTATAAGTTTTCGATACAAGTCAGTATTGATAGTTACCTAGAATGGCCATTGGAAAAGACGTCCCTGCTTATAACTGCGCTCTGCATTCATATAGTATCGATATTCTCACCGAGCATAAACCTGCATCCTCTTATCTACACACACACACACACAAATATATTATCAAAATCAACACACCTTTTTAAGATAAAAGCAACTATCGAGACTTACATCGCAAATTTGCTGATTTATCTTCAGTGCAGGTACATAATATAAGATTTGTAACATTATCTTTGTTAGCCTTGGCGCTTATCCCGAAAATCGACGTCATATAGTTAACGAAATCTTATTTTTTTACTTGTTCATTTCATCAAATGAGTCCCAGGACAGAAAGAGAGGTACTGTCAGACTTGTACTGACTATAACCCGCGGTGTCCTTAAATAGCCCTTTATATTCCGGGGCCAAGGTTACCTGTTAAGACAGTCCAGAGATCCCAGAAATCTTTCCAATTCATAATTAAATCAACGTTTATGCATTTTGTAGTAATTCCCAAAATTAAATTTCTTTGTTGATAATTAATCATTATACCTAACTAGCAAACCGAACTCCGTTTCGCCACCATTTTGCCACATTTCGTTTGGTGATTAAAAGAAGAAGAAACATTTTTTTTCCTGAATTTTCTTTGCTATAAACCTCACGGAGCCCGAGACCTTTTCAACGAATACAAAACCGTGGAAATCGATTCGTGCGTTCTGGAGTTATAGCGTCAGGAAGGAAAACCCGACTTATTTTTATATAGTAGACTACAGAACCCGTTCAAGTCAAAAACAATAGTGATCGATCAAACAAATTTTCATATACCAATAAATGGAGAGATTTGTTTTTTTTTTTTGTGTAATTTGACTAATTGAAAAAATCATGGCAATTAGAAGCTGTTTTGCTGCTCCAGTCTGTAGTTTTGTAAAAAGTCTCTTTAAACAGTGTTTGTGTGCAATCTATAAATCATGAACTGTGGCCATTTTTTAGGGTTCCGTAGCCAAATGGCAAAAACGGAACCCTTATAGATTCGTCATGTCTGTCTGTCTGTCTGTCTGTCTGTCTGTCTGTCTGTCTGTCTGTCCGTGTATGTCACAGCCACTTTTTGTCGAAAGTATAAGAGCTATCCTGTTGAAACTTGGTAGAAAGATGTATTATGTGAACCGCATTAGGATTTTCACACAAAAATCAAAACAAAACAAATTTTGGGGGTGCCCCCCATACTTAGAATTGAAACACAAAAAAAATTTTTTTCATCAAACCCATACGTGTGGGGTATCTATGAATAGGTCTTTAAAAATGATATTGAGGTTACTAACATCATTTTTTTCTAAACTGAACAGTTTGCGCGAGAGACACTTCCAAAGTGGTAAAAAGTGTGTCCCCCCCCCCCCCGTAACTTCTAAAATAAGAGAATGATAAAACTAAAAAAAAATATATAATGTAGACCTCAACCAAAACTACCAACGAAAATTGGTTTGGATGAGATACAGTTAGCAGTTTTTGAGATATAGTACATTTTCAAAAACCGCAAATATAACTTTGCCATTCATACAAATACTATGAAAAACAAAGTTATTTTTATTGTTTGTGTATATTACTTACTAATCTCAATATAATTATATCTCTAATCTATGCTTGCTGCTACGGAACCCTTCATGGGCGAGTCCAACTCGCACTTGGCCGGTTTTTTTTACAATTGTTTTGACAATTGAATGCCGACCAATTGGTCGCCTCCACATTACACCGGATAATATCTAGGGAATGATTTTTTTATTAGTTTATTATATTACAGTATTAGCTTAGTATTTTATTTCTGTTTGAAAATAATATTAAGGTAACGTTGTTTATTTGAATAAGAACTTTACCAAAAAAGTAAAAAGTAGTATAAATGGTTGAGTTTTATGTAGGATTATACTTACAACATAAGGAAATTGGTTTTGATTTGATGTCGCTCCGCCAACGATACGGCTTATCGTACCTGCACTAGCCGAAGCTGTTGAGAAAATAATTTAAAATAAATATACACATAGCTTTACTAGTTATATATCTTTCCAGGATTATGTGAGCAATTTATCATCAGCATAGCCTTTCTTCCATTAAAGTTGGTCGGCGTCCAGTCGAACCTCATGCAGCTAAATAAGTACACACGACTACACATCAAGCTATAAAAAACCATTTTATGGTGGTCTCACTATTTATGGTCTTTCCGCATATTCAACGGTCAGCTTATACTGGTTTTGTACAGCTCGATGTGTAGCCGTGTGTACCAACACTTCACATCGTGCAAGTAGATACTTATCTCGACTTCCACAACCCAGGTTATCTTATTGGGTAGTATGATACTCTTTAGTGTCTGGTTGTTGGATTCTCGGTCCATTGACTCAATGACACGACTTCCAAAGATCTATACCAACATGACATCAGTAACCATTGGCTTAACGTGATTATCAAAATATGAAGGAGTCATGGTACAAAAGTGCATTAAATAGGGATGTTGGCAGAATTAATAAATTGCGTTTTTAATTAGGTAGTTCACCAGTAGGTAAGAGTACTTATTGAGTAATAAAATTGTGGTTACATATTTTTACTTTTATTGAATTAATGCATATTTACAAAGATAATTATAACGCATCAAAATTCCAGAATGGGGGCTCGTGACGTCAGAAGCAAGCAAAACCTGTACTTGCTTGTGACGTATTGGCAATTTGTTAAGTGTCGTATCTTTGTCCATTACGGTTTACGTAACAAAATAATAAATACATTTTCATCATCATCATCATCTCAGCCATAGGACGTCCACTGCTGAACATAGGCCTCCCCTTTAAATCTCCACATATACCATCACCATATAATACATTTTATTATTTTATATTTTTGACAATCTAACGTCGGACTAATAAGATTATATCACTCAAATACCCTATTGACCGGGAAAAAAATAAAAATAAAGTTAAAGCCTTTGTGATAATTCATCACCTATTTATTATGTGCGTGTGCATTTTAAAGCATCGTATTTCCCACGAACAGATATTTCAAACTAACTCCATTACATAATCATTATACAGTTTTATATAATAAACAAGAAAGGCAAATCAACACTTACCGCAAAGAGCGAGCACAAAAATACATAAAATATTATTCATAATGAATCACAAAAAAAGAGCGTTAAATCAAAAATACTTTAATGACACACAGCGTTCATAAAACTGAAAAAACATCGCATTAGGTGTATTGTAACGAACAAATAGTACGTAGCCTTATCTAATCATCTTATCCGTATACGTAAATTATTATCAAAAATTATCGAAAAGAGTTTATCGATAAAATGAAACATGAAACAAAAGTATAGTTCGTATAAGTATTCGGGCACGTGTTTTCCTGTTCGATTAGAAATTAATGACTCACTGCATTAATTTAACAAAGCTGTAGTTATCTTGAAATAGGAATTTTCCGATTATTATCGCTTAGAGACAAACCACAATTGGGACTATGACAACGATTTTCTAAAACGGAACTACATTTACAAAAAAAATACTCATTCAACATTACCTACTCTCTTATCGAAAATTAAAAATGTATAGGTACATTATAATTCTACAATGTGTGCGGTTTCGGTATATACAAACTTAAAGAGGACCGGGCCCTTTTAGTTTGTTCAATTCTGTCAATTAAATTATAGCACATGAGGGATCAGAAAACAACCCCTCCTGAATGGTAACCATTTGGGATAGCTTGATACGCTTCATGGACTAACGCTTGCTACTTATATTTGACCCTTACACTAAGATCTATAGAGTAAACATAGAAATAACTCAAGCTTAACTCATGGTCTAAGATCCGGATATGGAATAGGTATTATACCCTAGGGTCTCTAGACGACGATATTTAATAGGTAGCCTAAATCGCGTACCTATAAAGTTAGTTTATACAAAAAACACGGTCTACCCCCCTCATCGGCTTTTTAAGAAAATCAAGCATTTTCTGATAGAATATACCCCAACAACATAATTATTATTATCTTCGTTTTCTATCAGATAACGACGATTTTCATAAATAATTCGATGAGCGGAGTTGATCGAAAATAATTTTATAAATAAACATTATCGGTACACAATTTAATTGGACAACCTATTATCAAAATATCTTACGATGTTTTTATTATTTGATAATAATTGCTTTTTATTTTATCATTGCAATTTACATTAATTGGTAATAGTTAATAAACAGTTGAGGGTTTATATTTCTTAACCGGATCCCGTACCATCAATAATGCTTCATCCGAAAACAATGTTTAGAAAAAGAAAAGTTAATGTGCGCATTCTTACAACTAACTGTTATCGTATCATCTTTTACTATACATATTATATAAAAATCTTTTTCAAAAAAAATGTAACCGCCTTCAAAAACAACCACAAAAACCGGCCAAGTGCGAGTTGGACTCGCCCATGAAGGGTTCCGTAATAGCAAGCATAGATTAGGGATATAATAATATTGAGATTAGTAAGTAATATACACAAACAATAAAAATAACTTTGTTTTTCATAGTGTTTGTATGAATGGCAAAGTTAATTTGCGGTTTTTGAAAATGTACTATATCTCAAAAACTGCTAACTGTAACTCATCCAAACTAATTTCCGTTGGAAGTTTTTGTTGAGGTCTACATTATATATATTTTTTTTTGTTTTATCATTCTCTTATTTTAGAAGTTACAGGGGGGACACACACTTTTTACCACTTTGGAAGTGTCTCTCGTGCAAACTGTTCAGTTTAGGAAAAAATGTTATTAGTAACCTCAATATCAATTTTGAAGACCTATCCATAGATACACCACACGTATGTGTTTGGTGAAAAAAATTTTTTTGAGTTTCAATTCCAAGTATGGGGGGCACCCCCAAAATTTGTTTTGTTTTTATTTTTGTGTGAAATTCCTAATGCGGTTCACATAATACATCTACTTACCAAGATTCAACAGGATAGCTCATAAACTTTCGATGAAAAGTGGCTGTGACATACGGACGGACAGACAGACAGACGGACAGAGAGCTACGGAACCCTAAAAAGGGTAAAATAACCTACAAAATAACTTTTCTTTCAGAAGTCGGTGCCTTTATTTTTTTTAAATTTCATTGTCTTTTTTGCCACCGACTTCTGAAAAAAAAGTTATTTTGTAGGTTATTTTACCCTTTTTTGTGGTTGTTTTTGAAGGCGGTTACATTGTTTTGAAAAAGTTTTTTATTTTACTCTTTTTAGTTTAAATATTCAACTCAAATTCTTTTCAAATAAATCATTCTCTTACATGTACATAATTATGTGCACTAAAATTTTGTAGCACCGGTAACAACATCGCTCAAGTGCACAATAAGCTAATAAAATTCCCTATCTCAAAGACTACTGAACCGATTTTGATGAAACTTGCAGTATTCCGTAAGTTAAACAATGCTTAGTGATGCCATGCCATGATACCATGATAAACTCACAATTTTAACCCAAAATATACGCAGCATAAATAAGAATTTCGACTCATTACTCGTATTTCTGCAGCGCCTAAAGTTTAAACCTGATCTTATAATACTCACCGAATGCTGGCTTGATGAATCATTTAATGCTATTAATCTAGAAGGCTATAACTGTAATTATTCCAAAAAATATATTAACCAAAATGACGGCATTGTGGTGTTTTCTAAATCAGAACTTTGCGTCCTTGTAACAGAACCCCCTTTCAGTAATGCCAACTGTCTACAAGTAGATGTTGGCCAAACGCATTCAGTTATAGCAATCTATCGATCACCATCTTTCTATAACCTTAATAACTTTTTGACTTCCTTGGAAAACGTCCTGAGTAACCAAACTAGCCAGCACTGTGCATTGGTTGGAGACATTAATCTTGATATTAAAGAGACTTCCATTGATCCTCGCGTTGATGAGTATCTAAATCTTATAGCACATTATGGGTATGTTCCCGGACATACTTATCCAACGCGTGGGGCAAATAGTTTGGATCATTGTATGATTAAATCAGGATTATCCTCTACTACAACAATTGTCTGTCATTCCGATATAACAGACCACAGCACGATATTATGTATTATGGGATCATCCGTTTCCAAGAACAAAAGAAATAAAACAAGTACCAAAATCGACTACAAAAACTTAGTTGAAGATCTCAAGAAAATTGATTGGTCTGATCTGTATAATACAACCGACGTTAATTTAGCTATTAAACTCTTTATCGAGAGATTTAATCATGTCCTTAATCAAAATAAATGTACACGTAAAATTAGTAGTGCTGATGTTATTGAAAAAAAATGGATAACACCTGGTCTCTTAAAGTGCATCAGACGCCGCGATGAGTTGCACATTAAAGCCAAAAAAAATCGTGATGACTTTAATCTACAGGAACAATATAAATTATATAGAAATAACTGTATTAATATACTACATCAACAAAAAACACAATACGAACAGAACCTTATCGCAGAAAGCAAAAATAACATTAAAAAAACATGGGAATCGATAAAAACCATTTGTAATATAAATAAACTAGGCAATACAAGCGATGATTTACTATCTATTAAACCTAATTCTATAGAATCACTGAATGTAGTCAATAAATACTTCAGCTCTATTGGACAACAGTTGGCTGGTGCAACGCTTGGGCGGTTAGGAAAAACTGAAACTGAACTAGCAAATAAGAGGAGACATGCTCAAAATTTCACACCGGGCTCTTTGTTTCTCACGCCGACTGATGAAATCGAGATAATTAAATTAATAGGTACCCTTAAATCTAGTACTGCGGAAGGACACGATAACATTAGTAACAGTATGTTAAAACAGACTAAACATGTTATAGCAAGTCCTTTAACACATATTTGTAACTTGAGCTTATCTTCCGGTGTTGTACCTGATGACTTTAAGATTGCTCATGTGATACCAATCTTTAAAGCAGGTGATTCGTGTCAACCAGCTAACTATAGGCCTATTTCTCTTCTGAGTGCACTATCAAAAGTGATTGAAAGGGTAGTAAATGCCAGACTGCTCAAATATTTGGAACACAACAGTCTATTGGGCGGAAATCAGTTCGGTTTTCGTGCTGGCAGATCTACGGAGGACGCCGTTACTCAACTTATTAATTCGGTCGTGGGCAAAGTGGATAAGGGACAGCGGTGTATCGGTGTATTCCTGGATCTAGCCAGGGCATTTGATACTGTCTCCCGGCCGATACTGTTAAAAAAATTAGAGGGTCTAGGTATAAGGGGCTTAGCTCTAGACTGGTTTAGATCTTATCTGGAAGGACGAAAACAGCGAGTTCGCATAGGTGAGCATGTCAGTGATCTTGCATATGTTGAATATTGCGTACCACAGGGCAGTGTTTTGGGTCCTACGTTATTCCTGATCTACATAAACGACCTTTGCTCTCTTGAACTCCGCAATGCTAGCATTTTTACATTCGCGGATGATACTGCCATTATCTTTCATGAGAATACATGGAGTGATGTCGTTTCTGTGGCTCAGGAGGGGCTCAAAAGGGTTGCTGCCTGGCTGGAAGATAATTTGCTGACCCTAAATATCGGTAAAACTAAGTTGATGTGCTTCAGCATTTCGGACCGGTCTGCACCGGACAAAGCACTTCAGGTCAAACTTCACACCTGTGGCAGTATCAATGATGAAAGTTGTCTTTGCTCGCCTATCGAACAGGTGCGTTGTATAAGATACCTAGGGGTCCTAATCGATGAACATCTGTCATGGAAAACACAAATTGATGCACTCGTAAAGCGAACTAGAAAACTCTCTTATATATTTAAAAAACTAAAGTCCATCGCAAGGCCCGAACTGATTCGCACTGTGTACTTTACCTTGTGCCAATCAATATTGATGTATTGTGTTTCTGTCTGGGGATCAGCTAGCAAAACTTTCTTGTTAAGGCTGGAACGAGCTCAACGAGCTATTTTAAAAATATCTTACAAAAAAGCCTGGCGTTACTCTACTGATGCTTTGTACTCAGAGTGCTGCGTGCTTCGTGTGAGACAATTATTTATCGTTTCCACATTACTACGCTTCCATAAGCATGCTAGAGAATTGGCCCGTCAGTCATCCAGAACATTAAAATGGGATCGACCAAGGGTAAACTCATCTTTTGCGCGAAGATCTTTTGCATTTCTTGGGCCTTACCTCTACTCAAAATTATACTCACATAATAAATCTATACTCACCTTAACTTACAGCTCATGTCGAAATGTCATCTTTAAATGGCTGCATCCCAAAAATTATGATCAAACCGAACACCTTTTGCATATTCAGTCGTAATATTTTTTACATAATACACAATCATGCACGTGCTTACTCGTTCCACCCAAATACAACCCACACCTCACCCATGCAAACACTCACACACACACTAACACACTCACACACTAACACACTCACTCTCTCACACACACGCACACTTCAAAATTATTGTTACACTTATTCTCTTGTTTCTCTCAATTTAATTTTTGTTTTTTTTTTTTGTTTTGTTTCCTTTATAATACAAATTAGTTCAGTCAATTAAAGCTAACATGTTAAACATCGCACGGGAAGAGACTGGACTCCACGACACAGGGTACCCTAGTGTGGAGTCCAGGGAATATGTAAATATCTAGTTATTAAGGATTACTGTTCTTTGGCTACTAGCTTTTTAATATTGTACCATGTTATGCGAACTGAATAAATCTTTTAAATCTTTTTTTTTAAATCTTAGTACAACCAAAAAAATTACTTAAATCGGGCTTGTAGTTCCGGAGATATGCGAACACAAACTAAATCAGTCGATGCCTACTCCAAGCCGTTGAGGAGTTGTACCTTCCATCATCAGCTCATCCACCTGAGATGATTGTTGTGAGCACTTCACTAGTCGTTAAGCACATCACTATTCTTGGTAACAACACTAATGTTAAGATGGCGTCATGAACCGCTCTGTGTCTACAACTATTGTAACTGTATTTTATCATGTAACTCTGCATATCTTAATAAAGATGTTCTCCAGTGCTCTACATGTTTTATTCAAATAGTCATACAACCAAGACCAATACATGGTGTCAGAAGTGGTTCGTCAACTCATAAATAAAGTCATTGTGAAAAAGGGCGAGCGGCACGTGTCGGTGTCTTCACGCCATGTCTGAAGAAAAGCCCCCCAAGAAGCTGTCCGGGATGTCGAGTCCGCATCCCATGATTATGTCCGGCAATTTAGCACAACAATGGAAAAGATGGGTACAGGCATTCAAATTCTACTTATGCGCGACCGGCATGGACGAAGAAAGCGATAGGAGGAAAGTAGCGTTATTTCTACACGCTATCGGCGAAAAGGGCGTAGATGTCTTTAACACGTTTGGGAAAAACGAGGATGAGGTAAAATACGACGAGTTAATTGAATTATTTCAAAATCACTTCGCACCGAAAGTTAACCTCACTTATGAATGTCATAATTTTTTCACATACAAACAAGGTGAAAATGAAACGTTAGAGGACTTTGCCTGCACATTAAAATTAAGGTCGCAGAACTGTGAGCTAGGACAGCTGCAGGAACGCCTAGTCAAAATTATGTTCATATGTAACATGCACCAAAAATATAATTTCATAAGAGAAAAATTATTGCTTGAAGACAAGCTAGATCTCAATAATGCTTTGGAGATGGCAAAAGCCATGTTTGCCTCCAGAAACCAAACAGATGAATTGGCATCGGAACACAGTTCAGTCTTGTATAATAAGAGCCAGTCACGGTCAAGATCTAAGTCTAACTCAAGGAATGTCAGTCAAAATAGTCAGCAGTCAAGAAAAGAAGTCTGTACAAGGTGTGGTCAAGTGCATCGTCACAAGTGTCCAGCATTAAGTGTTAAGTGCAGAAAATGTGGCAAAATAGGTCATTTTGCAGTCTGTTGTCGTTCAATTAAGTCAAAGTCAGTAAAATGTCTACAGTCGGATAGTAACATGGAAAAGGTACAGTCAGATAAAGATGAATTGTTTATTGGTCATATACAGTCATCTAAGTCATTGTCAAGTGAATGGACAATTAATTTATATATAAATAATTCACTAATTAATTGTATTATTGATACAGGCAGTGATGTCAATATTATGTCAAAAAGTGTCTATGATTCACTTAATACTAACAATTTATTGTCTAAAACTGATGTAAAAATTAAATCATACACTGGTAATAGGCTAGAGGTACTAGGTCAGCAAAACTTACAGTGTAAATTCCAATTTAATGACTCATATGTTACAAAACAAATTAATTTTATAATTGCAAATGTGAATTCTCCAACTGTATTAGGTAAACTTACCTGCTCAGAAATGGGACTAATTAAAAGAGTTTTTTGTGTCGACACTACAAGTAGTCAAATGTCAGAAACTGAAATAAGTCAATTGTCTTCTGAAACAAGTCAAAATGAGTCAAATTCATGTCAAATTATATGTCCTAAAGTCACAAAAAGTCAGTCAGTCAGTTCCATTAAAGTCTCAAAATATTAATATAAATTTAAACAAACTTGTTGAATTTAATAATTCTGTTTTTACCGGTCTTGGTTGTCTACCTGGTGAGTGTCACATAAATACAAATCCTGAGGTCCAGCCAAAAGTGGATGCTCCGAGGAAGGTACCATTTGCATTGCATCAACGGCTTCAACAAGAGCTTGAGAAAATGGAAAAAATGGACGTCATTGCAAAGGTGACAGAGCCTACTGAATGGGTGAGTTCATTAATTCTAGTCGAAAAGAAAAATGGTCAATTAAGGGTATGTCTAGACCCCCGCAATTTAAATCGGGCAATTAAAAGGACTCATTATCCAATTCCATCTGTAGACATGGTCCGCTCCAAGGTGGCTGGTGCAAGATTTTACTCCACCTTGGATGCGAGTAACGGATTTTGGATGTGTAAATTAAATCAAAAGAGTTCATACCTCACAACTTTTAATACTCCTTTTGGACGTTATCGTTTTAAACGTCTTCCATATGGTGTCAACTGTGCTCCTGAGTATTTTCACAGAATAATGACTGAAATGTTTGGTGACATACCAGGGGTGGCAGTATACAGTGATGATATCTTAGTGAGTGGTCAAACACTACAAGAGCATAATGAGCGTCTTAATATAGTGTTTAAAAGGGCAAAGGAGTATAATGTCAAATTTAATAAAGAAAAATGTACATTTGCCAAAAAGAGTATTAAATATTTAGGTCATATTTTTTCAGCAGACGGAATCACAGCTGATCCGGATAAAGTCAGAGCAATTAAAGAGATGCCCTCTCCTACCTGTCTAAAAGATCTACAAAGATTTCTAGGCATGCTTAATTATTTAAGTCCTTTTATTAAAAACATGGCAGGTGAGACAGAAGTTTTACGCCAATTGTTAAAAAAGTCTACTGATTGGCAGTGGACTGCCAATCATGAAACAACATTTTGTCGTTTGAAGCTATTAATATGTCAAGTCCCAGTGTTGTCACACTTCAATGTTCACGATCATATAGTCATTCAAAGTGATGCCAGTAACAGTGCTGTTGGCGCAGTGTTGTTACAAAATCAGCATCCTGTATATTATGCTTCAAAAACTTTAACAGATACTCAACAGAGAATGGCACAAATAGAGAAAGAACTCTATTCAATAGTCTTTGCTTGCATCAAGTTCCATCAATTTATATATGGACAAACTGTAACTGTAGAGACTGATCATGCTCCTTTAATAACATTGTTTAAAAAGTCTTTAGTCGAGGTTCCAACACGTCTGCAGAGAATGATTTTGAAAATACAAACCTATAGTCTAAATGTAGTTTACAAGAAAGGTAGTCACATGTATATTGCTGATACCTTGTCAAGAGCAGCACTCTCTGAAACAAGTTCAGATGAATTGGATGATGATGTCATTGTTCATGTCAATTTACTGATAAAGTCATTACCAGTCTCCTCAGAACGTCTACAGTGGCTAATTAAAGGCACTAATGAAGATGAAAGTCTGCAGATTTTGAAAAAATACTGTAAAGAAGGATGGCCTTCAAATAAAACTCAAATTCACAAAGATCTGAATGAATATTGGCACTATAGATTTGATTTACGTATAGAAAATGATTTAATTTTTAGAAGTAATAGTATAGTCATTCCTAAAAAATTAAGGCCAGAAATTTTGAAAATAATACATAGTGGTCACTTGGGAATTGAAAGGTCAAAAGCGTTTGCAAGAGGACATGTATTTTGGCCATTCATGTCAACTGATATAAAAAACATTGTTCAGTCATGTCATACTTGCCTGTCACATAGAAGTTCAAATGCTCCAGAACCACTTCTTCCACATGAGGTAACATTACTTCCATGGGAAAAAGTTGGTGTTGATTTTATGGATTATAAATCTAAAAAATACATTGTAGTACAAGATTATTACTCAAATTATATTGAATTAATGTCAGTGGCAAGTACTAACGCCAAAACAGTAATTGTTTGTCTTAAAAGTATTTTTAGTAGACATGGTATCCCAGTTGAGTTATTCTCTGACAATGGACCACCATTTAATTCGGTAGAGTTTAAGAATTTTATTTTTGAATGGGGAATACAGCATAATACTTCAAGTCCCTACATACCAAGGTCAAATGGTTTGGTAGAGTCTGCAGTCAAGATATGTAAACGTTTTCTTACCAAGTCAGAGGAATCAGGAACAGATCCATATCTTGCATTACTTCAGTTCAGGAATACACCTAGAGGAAATCTACCATCTCCAGCACAACTGTTAATGTCACGTTCACTCAGAACACAGTTGCCTACTGTCACAAAAAATTTAAAACCAAGAACAGTCAAATTTCAAGAATATGTAAAAGCTAAGAATGATAACAAAAATAAAATGAAAAATTACTATGACAAAAGGACCAAATCATTACCCGAATTAGAAGAAGGAGATACAGTATATTTTAAGAAGATGCCTGAAACCCCTTGGATTACAGGCACAGTAAAATCCAAATGTGACCAGCCTAGGTCCTATACCGTGGAAGGTACAGATGGGTTTGTAGGAAGAAGAAACAGGCAACATATCTTGAAACCTCTTAAGTCACCTCAAACATCCCCAAGTATCAAGAAGACACCTACATTACAATCACAGCCAGTAGTACCATCCTTTGAACATGCAACAACTCCAGCTGAAATCCGCACTAGATGTGGAAGAATAAGTAGACCACCAAGACGGTTAGATTTATAAGAGTTAATGTTTTGTTAAGTCAAATGACTGTGAAGGACTGTTTTAGTTAAGTAGATTATTAGCAAGAATAAGAGTAGAATATATATTTTCTTTTTTAATTTAAGGAGGATGTTGTGAGCACTTCACTAGTCGTTAAGCACATCACTATTCTTGGTAACAACACTAATGTTAAGATGGCGTCATGAACCGCTTGTGTCTACAACTATTGTAACTGTATTTTATCATGTAACTCTGCATATCTTAATAAAGATGTTCTCCAGTGCTCTACATGTATTATTCAAATAGTCATACAACCAAGACCAATACAATGATGATTTTCAGATGCAAATTCTTGAACAGCTTTAGAAAATATATGAAAATGGTACTATGTGCCTATAAAATTTGAAGGTTGCCCTTGATTTCCCTGGGATCCCATCATCAGATCCTGACCTGATGATCATGGGACCACTTGGGAAGTAAACCCTTTCAAACAAAAGAAAAAAAATCCAAATCGGTCTAGGCGTCTTCGAGAAATCGGGGAACATACATAAAAAAAAAAGATTTCGACGAATTGAGAACCTCCTCCTTTTTTTAAAGTCGGTTAAACAATAAGTCGGGTTTTCCTTCCTGACGCTATAACTCCAGAACGCACGAACCGATTTCCACGGTTTTGCATTCGTTGGAAAGGTCTCGGGCTCCGTGAGGTTACGAGTTTTTTTTTTTTTTTTAAAAGAAAATTCGGGATAAAAAATTCTTCTTTTAATCACCAAACGAAATGTTACGTAAAAGGAAGCCATCTGGTGGCGAAACGGAGTTCGCCCGGTTTGCTAGTAATCACAGCTAGTAATAATATAAAAAAATAAATAAATAAATTTAAAAAGGGCCAATTGAGTCTATAGGTCTGACAATGAGTCTTTTCAATCAATTTTCTCGTTATCTTAGTGCTTTTTAGTGCGATATTTTTGTGATGGTGAGAAATATCGCTGAAGTATGAGTCAATACAATTCGTATTAACATGTCTACATTCTTATCAAAATTGATTATTATTTTTATTATCCTAAAGCCATGCTCAGAATCTTAATTAGAACAGTATCTGGGAATTATCTTAGATTATGAAAATCTCCTTGTTCGGCCATGCGTTGCATTGCTCAAGCTGATTTACATCCGTTTAAATACTAGGTTCGAAGTTTTGGTTGAAATATGCATTTTATTTAATGCGGATGAAGTTCTATGTTCGCCAGTACTCCAACACTACACACATCACTCTCTTGGAAACGTGGCTTTAGTTTTGCATAAAAGTAGCTTCGAAGCTTCAGTACTTAGCAAGAGCGTCAGCTAAATACTTAAAACTTACGTGAGCACCGCGTTCTCGGCGCGAGATGTGATGAACTCGTACATCCTAACTGCTATCATATATGAAAGTGGTTTTGTTTGTCAAGTTTTTTCGCCTAAATCGTTTGATTTAGGCGAAAAATTTACAAAAGCGAAAAAGAATTGAGTAAAAAAATATAACCACTCATTCAAGCGTAGTACGTCCGTAAAAAAGAAAAACGTATGTAGCTACATAATTACTGTAACTGTAGCTAGAGTAAAGAGTAAATGAAGGCACAAAAAAAAATGAATTATTGATAGAGAATTTGAATAGACGCTGTATACGGTTGCTGGCTACTTCTTTTTGGTGAATTTCGCTGCAAAGGCACAAGACGCGTTTTTCGCATATTACGTAAAGGGGACAAAATAATCCTAAGCGAAGCCGCGGGCCAAACCTGGTACAATAACACATGACGTGTGTAGTCAAACCAAACGCCACACGATCTTAGCATACGCGATGCGGTTAACGATGTCATGTAATGCATAATTATGAATATCGCCCAATTATAGCAGTAACTATGACATGAATCTCTGAGTTGGGTATTGGATCGTAATATTAATATGCAGATCACTAACCACAGAACCTGGAAGAATTTTGGTTATTCTTGACTTTTTGATAAAATTTCAGGACAAAGAGTCTTAAGATTAGGTAATTTTGGTACATGGTGAACTGAAACTTCTGCGTACTGACGGAACACAATAAAAAAGGTTTATTCCACTTTGTTCACCCAGGTGATATCACCCAAGTGAACAAAGTGGACAACTTTGGTGTCCTTTGTTCACCTCGGAAAAATATCACCTGGGTGAAAAAAGGTGACTATTCTTCTACGATCTTGTGGACTTTTATCACCTATGTAAAAAGCAACAGACAACTTAATATTTAAATTTGATTGTATGTACTAGAAGAAGAGGATATTGAAAAAGGTGTTAGTGCCGGAATTCAATATGGAATCTGAACAAAAATACTAGGAGAACAGGATCATGAAGAAGATGTTCTTGTCCCGTGCTGTCTTCAATAGAATAGAATAGAAAAACATTTTTTTAATAACTTTTTTTGTATTTTTAATTTAATTAAATATTAAGTTACCTGTTTTTTTGATGCTTTTGTTATGCTTGGCGTGGGTGATAAAAGTCCACAAGATCGTAGAAGAAAAGTCGCCTTTGTTCACACAAGTGATATTTTTCCGAGGTGAACAAACGACACCGAAGTTGTCCACTTTGTTCACCTGGGTGAACAAAGTGGAATAAACCTAAAAAACCGGCCAAGTGCGAGTTGGACTCGCGTGAAGAGGGTTCCGTACGATGTTACCTATCACGTTTTTTTTTTTTAATTTGACCCAAATTGGTACGCACAATATTGAGTGATTAACCATGTTATTTTAATATCATGGACTTCTTATAGCGAAAATTACCTCCCATATCGATATGGACTTCTTATAGGTTTTCCTATAATCTATAAGTAGAAAACTAAATTCTGTATTTTAAAAAAAAAATTGATTCAGTAGTTTCGGAGATAAGGGGGGGGGGAATGGTCAAATTTCGTCTATTTTCTTGAATAACTTGGAAACTATTAATTTTAAAATTACAAAAAATATATATTTAAGATTGTCTCAACAAGACCTTTCATTTGATATGTCACACGATGCAGTTTTCAATATTTTTTTTTAAATTTTCCCCTTCCACCCCAAAAATTACCTCCTTTTAGGTTCAGTAGTTTCAGAGATAAGGGGGGGGGAATGGTCAAGCTTCGTCTATTTTTGTTGAATAACTTGGAAACCATTTATTTTAAAATTACAAAAAAAATACTTTTAAGTTTGTCTCAACAATATCTTTCATTTGATATGTCACACGATGCACTTTTCAAATATTTTTTTTTTAAATTTCCCCCCCCCCCCCAAAATTACCTCCCATATACAGATATGGACTTCTTATAGGTTATCCTATAATCTATAAGTAGAAAACTAATTCCTGAATTTTTTTAAAATTTTAGTTTCAGTAGTTTCGGAGATAAGTGGGGGGGGGGAATGGTCAAGCTTCGTCTATTTTTTTTTAATAACTTGGAAACTTTTTATTTTAAAATTACAAAAAAAATACTTTTAAGTTTGTCTTAACAATACCTTTCATTTGATATGTCACACGATGCAGTTTTCAAATATTTTTTTTAAATTTTCCCCTTCCCCCCCCAAAAATTACCTCCCATATCCCATAGATATGGACTTCTTATAGGTTATCCTATAATCTATAAGTAGAAAACTAATTTCTGTATTTTTTTCAAAATTTTAGGTTCAGTAGTTTCGGAGATAAGGGGGGGGGAATGGTCAAATTTCGTCTATTTTCTTGAATAACTTGGAAACTGTTTATTTTAAAATTACAATAAAAATATATTTAAGATTGTCTCAACAAGACCTTTCATTTGATATGTCACACGATGCAGATTTCAATTTTTTTTTTTTTATTTTCCCCTTCCCCCCCAAAAATTACCTCCCATATACAGATATGGACTTCTTATAGGTTATCCTATAATCTATAAGTAGAAAACTAATTTCTGTATTTTTTTCAAAATTTTAGGTTCAGTAGTTTCGGAGATAAGGGGGGGGGGAATGGTCAAATTTCGTCTATTTTCTTGAATAACTTGGAAACTGTTTATTTTAAAATTACAATAAAAATATATTTAAGATTGTCTCAACAAGACCTTTCATTTGATATGTCACACGATGCAGATTTCAATTTTTTTTTTTTTTTCCCCTTCCCCCCCAAAAATTACCTCCCATATACAGATATGGACTTGTTATAGGTTTTCCTATAATCTATAAGTAGAAAACTAATTACTGTATTTTTTTTTTAAATTTTAGGTTCAGTAGTTTCGGAGATAAGAGGGGAGGGGCAATGGTCAAATTTCGTCTATTTTCTTGAATAACTTGGAAACTATTTATTTTAAAATTACAAAAAAAATACATTTAAGATTGTCTCAACAAGACATTTCATTTGATATGTCACACGATGCAGTTTTCAAAACTTTTTTTTTCATTTTCCCCTTCCCCCCCAAAAATTACCTCCCACATACAGATTTCATCTATTCACGTCACACCTCTGTGCTTGGGTCACAGGAATTGATATGTGTACCAAATTTCAACCCAATCGGTCTAGTAGATTCGGAGATAATTGACTGTAAGCGACAGACAGACGGACACACGAGTGATCCTATAAGGGTTCCGTTTTTGTATTCGGACGTACGGAACCCTAAAAATGGTAAAACAGACGGCTATAGTGAAGCCTATTACCGCCAGTGGAATCGCCCAGCCCTCACCGCAGGTTACGGGTACCCTACGGTGACTTTGCTTGGGGTGGACTGCTAGAACGCGTATCTCACAATTTTTTGGATTAATAAAAGTGACAAGATAAGATCACATATTAATTCAATATTAATCTCATTGTGTCTATTTTTTCTAAGCAAGGTTTTTTTTCCAAGCTTTAACCGACTTCTAAAAAAAGGAGGTTCTCAGTTCGACATGTATGTTTGTGTATGTATTTGTTTGCGATTATCTCGCGTTTGGCTGTACCGATTTTAATGCAGATTTCAGAAAAGAGTTCTTTACATTCTGGAGATGGTTTAAGTATACAAAAATATCCGCATGGATCCGTTATTTCTTACTTCGATGGCGGATTTTCGACGCGATACCTGAACTGAATTCCAAAACAAACACAACAAACAAAAAAGTTCCACAAATAACAGCTCAGACCAGTCCTACTTTTAGTTTTTATCGAAAAGAGATAGCCTCTTTTTACTAAAAACTCAAGTTAGTAGGTATCTAAAAATTATCTATTAATTTAAGTGTGATAAAAACCTGTATCGCATATTTTAGGTAGTTCCCCAGTTCCCCGACTTGGGGTGCTAAGACAGGAAACCTCCACGTGCGCCCGTGGACTGGAGTTCCCTCTCGGATACGTCCGGGGGGAAGACCAGTTTTTCGGGCCGGTGCGCCCTGGGATGCGGGCAAAAACTCTCCTTAGGCACTGTGTGCCTAAGGGGTTTCTTTGCCCGTATGCAAATAGCCTGTCGGGTGGACGCTCCAACGCGTGTCCCTCTGAACAGCAGAGGGCACAGCGGCGGAGCGGGCTTGCGGACGGTGAGTAATGGGTATGCTCGCCGTCCGACCAAGGACCAAGCCCGGGTCGGTGGCGCGTCGTGTTTCACGCGTCACCGACGGGGCCCTTTATGGGGCCAAATGCCTGCCGGGGTCGCGGATTTTTCTTAATCCAGGATACCGTGGCCCCGGAACGTAAAGGGCATCCGACGGAACACGGGTGGATTTTAGTCAGTAAGAGTCTGACAGTCCCTCCCGCCCCACCCAGGGCGGGAGGACTCATTTGATGATTTTGCCACCCTAAAAAAAAAAAAAAAAAAAAAAATAAAAAAAGTTCCCCGACTTTTGTGTCACTCACTACTTATACACATTGCCGAAGATATATTTACAGCCATTCGCATACCACGTTGCCTATACGGCTATATCAGTGGTTCTTAACCGGTGGTCCGCGGACCACTAGTGGTCCCTGGAGGCATTCCAAGTGGTCCGCGTAGCCATCCTAATAATATGTGGCGTGACGTAATGAGTCGAGTCGAATCAACGCGAGCCGTGAGCGCAAAGCGCGCGCGGCACGAGTCTGACTGAAGGCGAAACGCGGTGCACGAGGGCGGGGCCGGGGGTTTCGTTCCATTCGTTCCTTGTTTTAGCGGCGCGGCCGCGCAGGTCCGTCACTTCACTTGCAACGTCGCGACGATGCGATGTAATGAGCGGTAGGGATTTATAACGTGGCCTTGAGAGAGTGACGAGTATTGTAACCTACTGAGTAGGTACTTGGTTTAATCATTATTTTTTAAAGTTCGACAGCAAAAAGCAAATATCCTTAGTCCAGGAAGGTAGTTATAGTAAATAACTATTCCAGATATAAATACTATACTACGTAGGTAAGTAATTACTATTTTCGTCACATTGTAAATCTGCTAGGTTTCTTATTAGGTAATGTGTACAGTTTTTAATTTTTTTTATAAAACGGAAAATAATGCAAATTAAAATCTGTAACTTTTTGCTAAATACCTAATAAATAAATGAGTGCTAATTATAAAATTGTGCTTGTTTTCTTTATCAAACAATCCTTAATTTAGGAAAACCAACTGGGTGGTCCCCGGCAAGACAAACATTTGGTAAAATGGTCCCTCATGACTAAAAGGTTAAGAACCACTGGGCTATATAAATTAGGAATATCGGCCATTGAATGGAGTGATTACCATGGCACCTGATTAGCATTGCCTCAATAAGCTGTCATGAGTAGACCACACGGTTTTAGCCATATATGATCAGGTTACATTGCATCGCCGTCAATAACTTGATGACATTTTTAACTGACTCCAAAAAAATGGAAGTTCTCGGTTTGACCTAGGTATATGTTTATTAGTATGTATGTTTAGTGGTGGCCCAGTGGTATCGGCCTCGACTTACGAGTTGTAGGTCGTGGGTTCGAACCCCGTCAGGCGCATTACTTTGTGTAATTTATTTCAACACCACTGCTCTCAAAACGGTGAAGGAAAACATCGTGAGGAAACCGGCATGTCCTAGAACCAAAAATTCGAAGACATGTGACATCTACCAATCCGCACTGGGCCCGCGTGGTGGATTACGGCCCACTCCCTCTCACAGAGAGGAGGCCTGTGTCCCAGCAGTGGGAACATTTATAGGCTGATGATGATGTATGTTTGTTTGTTTGTCCGCGATTATCTTGCGTTCAGATGAACCGATTTTGGTGCTGTTTTCGTAAAAGTTTTTCGTTACATTCTGGAAAAGGTTTAGTATTTATAACAATAATGGAAATCCCGTGACAGATCGGTCGTTGCTTACATGGATGGCGCATTTTCAAAGACGCTGATTTATAATAAAAACCTCCAGGGCCGTTTTTTTGAATATGCTTTTGTATATAAATATTATGGGCCACCTGTGGCAATTTTAGCCCATTAAGTAACGCGTGGGCAAATATCTTCACTCTCAAGATCGTGTGATGGAGTAATCGCCATCGAGATAGACCGCGACGAACATGGTGTGACGATCATTTTAAAGGGGTGAACTTTAAGAAGCTTGAATCCTTTCAAATCTTTAAGTTATAAGGCGTGACCTTTGCCCACCACTGTTCAAATTGCTTCGCGCCATGTCTCCAAGTGAAAATACGCCTTAAGTATTACAGGTGGCAGCTGGCGCAGTGGTTGAGAGATCGACTGCTACGCAGCGTGTCGTGGGTTCGATCCCCGCACGGAACAAATATTTTTATGATCTGCAAGAAGTTGCTCCGGGTCTGGGTGTTTGTGCATGTGAGTTTCTATGTTTGTAAACGCACCCACAATAGAGGAGAAGTGACTAGTGTAAGGCGACGATTTAAAAAAATTACGTCAAAGTTCAAGTTTGCCTTACGTCACAGAAACGTGAAAAGTCATGATGGAGTCTGTTTGGTATATCGTATCAAATTCGATCAAGTACAATCGACAAAGCGGAATTATGACTTACCATAAGTTTATTTTCTTACAGACATTCAAATACAATTAGGTCCACATTCGCGTAAACAATATCCATGGTAACGACTTTGACCTTTGTAAATTTGACGGATTCAATCAATTTATTGTCAAAATGGGTCATGATTCCACTTTTGTCTATTGTACATACTTGACTTCGATAGTAATTATTATACAATTATTATAGCAGAATTATACAGGCCTGTTGGTCTAGTGGTTAGTGACCCTGACTGCTATTCCAGAGGTCGTGGGTTCGATTCCCACCCAGGACAAATGTTTGTGTGATGAGCACGATCATTATTTTGTTCTGTGTCTGGGTGTAATTTATCTATAATATGTATGTATTTAGAAATATATAAGTATGTTTATCAGTTGTCTAGTACCCATAACACAAGCTCTGCTTAGCTTGGGACTAGATGGCGTTGTGTGATAGTTCTGGAATATTATTATTACTTCTCCGTATAAAACGACTAGGTATATCGACGATTAGGTGTATCAGTAATAATGACGTCAAAGAAATATAAACCTAAATAAATAGGTAAATAAAAAAAAACCTCAAAATCATAAAAAAGTAGTAATAGTATAAACTGACTTCCACATTTTCTTTACATACTCGTACTATAAAAATTCGTTCGTAGTTGTTGTCGCCCGCTTTTGTAGTAGATTGTGTTCGATTATCCATCCAATTGAGCACCCAATTGCACACATTTTTTTTAAGTAAAACATCGCAAACGCTCAACGAGATACTTACCGTTCTAATTTCGAACGCAATGTGAAGAGAAATTATTTTCAATATGTCGTTCAGAAACTGCGTTGATTTATTTTGAAACAGTGTGTCGATTTTGTGCACATGTGGGTGAAGTGAGCTCGTGAAAGTTACAAAAGAACATAAATTTATGCTTAGATCTTTATTTATTTATTTAAGGATTACCAACTTGAGAAACATTACATGAAACGTTGTAGAGTGACTTACATTTATTCCCATGCTGCATTGCTCATTACGGATATTGTTATCCTGCATAGATAACAATATCCGTAATGAGCACTCAATTACAGGTAACCTTAACTTACACACACTCTTTTAAACTAAACAAAAGATCTTGGGGTGCTAAGACAGGAGACCTCCACGTGCGCCCGTGGACTGGAGTTCCCTCTCGGATACGTCCGGGGGGAAGACCAGTTTTTCGGGCCGGTGCACCCTGGGATGCGGGCAAAAACTCTTCCTTAGACGCTCCAACGCGTGTCCCTCTGAATAGCAGAGGGCACAACGGCGGAGCGGGCTTGCGGACGGTGAGTAATGGGTAAGCTCGACGTCCGACCAAGGACCAAGCCCGGGTCGGTGGCGCGTCGTGTTTCACGCGTTTCCGACGGGGCCCCTTATGGGGCCAAATGCCTGCTGGGGACGCGGAGTTTTCTTAATCCAGGATACCGTGGTCCCGGAACGTAAAGGGCATCCGAAGGAACACGGGTGGGTTTTAGTCAGTAAAAGTCTGACAGTCCCTTCCGCCCCACCCAGGGCGGGAGGACTCTTAAAAAAAAAGATCTTAACGTGTTCATAGACAGAGTGATTCATCATCAGCCTCATCATGTTCCTACTGCTGTTAAACAGGCCTCCTCTCTGTGTGTGAATCCTCCACCCGGGTCAAATGCGGGTTGGTAGATGTCATACTCGTATGTCTACGAATTTTTCGTTCTATGACATGCCGGTTTTCCTCACGATATTTCCTTCACCGTTTTGAGAACAGTGGTGATGAAATAAATTACACAAATATGCCTGGCTGGGTTCGAAACGACCACTCATATGTTGGGGCCGATACCACCGGGCCACCACTGCTCGTTAACCGAAGATTCCTAGATAATGTAAGTAATTTGAAGCAATTTGTCATTAATTCTAGGTAATATTACTTAGTAATCGACAAAAATACGATAATCTACGATAAAGCCGTTTGGTGATAATTTCCTGCCACATGATTGTCGTGACGTAACTGTTCCGATTTTGACCGTTACCGGTTTTCAGCTGTATTTTCACGACATACGAAGCAGTAAATCCCACTGAAGTAGCGGTTCACATTAGATACTTTTTGAATTTTGATTAAAGTGGAACAGAGTGCGAATAATGTGGATGCATCCAATATAAGTTTGTAAGGCGTGATTCAGGCTCATTTATGACCATGCTTATTTCGGAAGTCAACGTGAGCGACAGTAGTTTCAAAGTGGCTTTACTAGCGAGATTTCAAGGTTTATTAAAGCGTTATCTGTTTTCTTGATACGTTTTTCTCCAAGAAAACAATTTAACTTTTTTTTAGATTAAAAATTTGTATTCTGTTACGTTCATGAGCTCAATTCATCCAAGTGAGCACAATTGAACATTTTTTAAAGTAAATCATCGTTTATTGAGTAATTTTTGGTGCTACGATCAGGAGAGTTGAAAACCAATAATGGATCTGTACATTTGTTGCGCAAAAAAAATTGTCTCAATATTCACCCGGTTCTTTACAACACTAGGTACCAACTTCTGCAAGCTACTAAAATAAACAGACTTAGGCCTCCTGCAGACAGACGCGATTAATCGCGCTGCGACAACGAGCCAAGCTAATTTCCACTCTAAAAATACTGCGAATGGACCGCGACATGTCGCCCCGCGCGGTTAATCGCATGTGTCTGCGCAGGAGGCTTTAAAAGTAACATTCCAATGTTGCAAAGACTTAAAACGAAACCCAGCGAAACGTTTCATCGATTGTAGAATGGTTTATGTATGTGAAAAGATCTATTTGATTCACTTGAATTTGTATCCTAATATTTAGATCTGCCGAGATCCCATTTATTTTTATTAGGGGTCTGGTATCAGCATACGAATGTGTAACAAAAAAACGCAATAACATGTTCTTCTCGCTTCGATGTTACTATTTTATCTTTATTGGAGATAAAAGGTTACATTTTCAATTAGAAAATTATTCTATTTGTTTTTGGATCTGTTTTAAATGATTGTATTATTTAAATTAATAAGATGTATGACTTAACTCAAAAACAGGAACCTATACTAAGACATTGCTGTCTTTTCGTCTGTCACCTGAGGCCTTACCACGAGCTCTTAACGCGATCCAGTTTAGGTTGTGGGAAAGAGATGGCGCTAGACGACTTGTGTAGCTCTGTCTCTTTCCCGCAGCCCAAACTGGATCGCGTTAAGGTGATTCCTCAGTAGTAGCCCGCGAAATTCGTACAACAAGTAGTAGCTTGATCAAAATATGATTCGCGACAATAACAAGTATAACTTTACATATAAGAATGATCAAAACATTCGCTGCATTCGCTTTCAAAAAGATTTGTACAAAGTTGGTAAAAAATCCGAAAACTAACTCATTTAGTGTGATAGCGAACCGAACCGAATCCTGTCATATGAAAAAGCGAAAACGATCCGATAGTCTATGTGACAGGCTTCAAACAATTCCATACATTACAAACAAAAACGCTACGCCACGGACGGATTCGGTTCGTCTGTCAGTTTGACAATAGCTTAAGAGCTCGTGGTAAGGCAATGAATGTATCTCATGAACAATGATAGATGTATAGTTGAAATTTTCACATGCGATGTATTTCTGTTGTCGCTATAACAATAGATACTAAAAACAGAATAAAATAAATATAAAATGAGGCTCTCATACAACAAACGTGATTATTTTGCTAATTTTTGGCACAAAAACAAAATCATATTCAACCGCAGTATTATTTAACGACGAAAGGTTGTCGTTGTTGATGCACCGCGCATCGGTTTTAAACGGAACCCTAAAAAAAGAAATTGCAACAATTACTAAAATAGTGATTACAGGATGCATGAAGCACCATTTCTTTTTATCAATTTATTGAGATAAGATTGTAGAATGTAAAACCTATATATTTCAGCTCAATACTTGTAACAGCAACCAGTTATTTCTGTGTCTAGTACCTATCACAAGCTGTTTTAAGCATACGATATTTTGACTTTAAAATTATATAAATAATAGTCTCTGCCTTTTAAAAATGAACAACTTTGTGTTTTTATTTGTGATTGCTGTTTGTGGTATGTTTTGATACATTGTTATTTTTCACTGAATACAAAGTATTATTTATTCAACTTTAAATAATTATGTTATTAGTTCTTCAAAAAATAAAGTAGCTACTCACCAGTTTAAGACTAAGCCCATCGGGGCATTAGGCCCCGGTTCTCTCCATGTGCTGATAGTGACCACCGGTGTGGTTTTAGTGATATTTGTATAGAATTATTTATCATAACTAGGTATACATTTTTAACACATGAGAACCGAAAGTATGTGTTGATCCGTACAAACTCTGAGGAAACACAAGGGCCGTTTTTCCATACAAACGTAGTCCCCTGTTTCCTCCCTGGATAATGTCAGTAGAGCAATAATTTTTTTACAATAAATCAATGGCCACTAGTGGCATCTCTATGTTTTCCTTTTTTCCATAAACTAATTATTGAAAGAAATATGAACATTCAAAACCCTAAAAAATTGGCCAGATTTTCCGCTGTGTTCAAATATCCAGAAAACAAATTTGACGAGATTATATAAATAAAGGAAAATATAGGAACACGGCCAAAGCCTTTCTTTACTTTTCAAAGAAAAAAGTAGTTAAATCGGTTAAGTTTTGGAGTAGTAATCAGGGGACTACGAATCGTTGATTTTGTGTTCATTTAATAGGGATTTTCGGTTCAAGCTGCAGTAGTCTCTATCGCGCTCTGCGGGGTTCGATTCGGGTACTGCGCGACAGCAATAGATTTTACAAATACCTATTTTTCGTGTATTTTATTTTATCATTAGCTTTTTAGCTATATCACTCAGAACCAAAGCAGCTTTCAACTGATGAAAGAATTTTTGAAATCGGTTCAATAGATTCGGAGCCTATTATTCAACTCAAACCAACAATCAAATCTTTCCTCTTTATAATAAATTAGTGTAGATCGATGCGCGCAGAAGGAAGAACCGGTATTATCGAAAATATCGGTGGAATGTGGGCCGCACTACGTCGTGTCAGTCAAACATGATTCAGTTTATCGTCAAGCGCGCCGCATGCGGCCGGCGCGTGAAGTAAACTTGACGGTGTATGACTTACCTCACACCGCTTACAGCGCTCAGCAAACTTATGGTGTATGGCTGGCGTTACAGAGACGTCTGTTTCGTAGCAGTTAGAGCGTTATCGTCTTACAATACTTATGTTCATATTAATTAATGATACTTACTTTTTAGGAACAGGCACAAGCACGAGTTCTTTAAACGCTGAAAGCGTTAACAGAATAGCGGGTGGAACTGCTGCAACAGATGCCAATCGATTCCGTTATATGGTAATTATATTTTTACTTTGAATGGTAGTAGTCAACACATCATCATCATCATCATATCAGCCGTAAGACATCCACTGCTGATCATAGGCCTTCCCTATAGACTTCCAATAGGACCAGTTGAAAGCGGCTTGCATCCAGCGTGATCCTGTGGCCTTCATAAGATCGTCTGCCCACCTTGTTGGTGGACGTCCTACGCTACGCTTGCCGGTGCGTGGTCTCCATTCGAGAACCTTACGGCCCCATCGGCAATCAGTTCTGCGTGCTTTATGGCCTGCCCACTGCCGTTTCAACTTGCTTATTCATTGGGCTATGTCGGTAACTTTGGTTCATCTACGAATCTCCTCATTTCTGAGTCGAAACTCCGAAATAGCCCTCTCCATAGCTCGATGGACTATATTGAGCTTACTTATGAGGCCTGTAGTAAAAGACCCATCAGTTTGTCACACAACGCCAAAACATAGTGCTTACTAAATTCGTCTTATGTGGCGACGCATTAACTGTTAATTTTGTAGAGAGCCTACTAAGAGATAATAAACGAACAATGGAATTAGATTTATGCTCTGAGTTTATTTGAAAATCCAGAACGAGATTATTTGCTAAAGCCTCCCTTTAGCTAAGTGAACCGACGACATATTGAGAGATGAATGCAAGTTCGTTCACCGTGGTAGTCTAATGGAACATTTGTTCAGCAGTGAACGTCTTCCTTCTGATAATGATGCCTAACAAAAATAGAATAAAATATAAAAAAAAAACATTTATTTCATTTTGAACGATTTAGCAAAATAAGTTAAGTGTAATTCTGTATCTTCTTTTAGATTTCGTTGCAAGATAAAAGACAATTAGATACTCTGTATAGAGGACACAGATGTGGGGGAGCATTGGTTACGACACGGCATGCAGTAACAGCTGCAGCTTGCCTGTATGACAACTTAAATGGGTAAGTACTTATTTTGTGTCGAGACGGTCTAGTTGGTCAATATGTCCCTTCCGTAAGACGGTAACTACCAGGAGTTTTAAAAAAGCGGCAAAACCCGTCATGCCACTGGCTGGCGATCATCCATTTATACACCGTGACTTTTTAGTCGTCTTACAAAAGCAGCCCAGTTCATGTATCCAATGACTAGAACACGTTTTTGAAGAAAAAATATGTATTTAAGAGATTTGAAAAATTTAATCATAAAACTTTAATTGGTTATTATGACACAAGGCGTAGTTAGAAACTCCCTTGTCTCATAGAAAATGGAAATGGAATGATCTACCCGACTATTGTGCTGGGTAGGTACACTCTACAGATTGATACGTAAACATTTTAACAGGGTGTTTCATATTTCTAATGTACCTATTTATTAAAAATAAAAATTATTATTAACGATTTAAAAAAAAATAAACTCGCCTAGAGGTATATTAGGTCGGATACATTAAGTGGACGACTTTTGTAAGACGACTAAAAAGTCACGGTGTATAAGCACGGTTGGCACAGAGGCTGAGCAATCGACTGCTGCGCAGCGTATTGCGGTTTCGATCCCCACACGAAACAAATATTTTTATGACCTGCAAGTAGTTGTACCGGGTCTGGGTGTTTGTGTATGTGACTTTCCATGTTTGTAAACGCACCCACGACGCCGAAAAAATCCTAGTGTTATTGGAAAAAAAGTCCAACGACAATTAGGTCGTCTGCGTTTCGTTCACGCTTCATCATCATCATCAGTCAATTCCCAATGCTAGGACACAGGCCTGCTCTGTATAAGAGGTTGCAGGTGACCAATTTTCTCGAAAGATCATTGTACTTACTGACAAGAAAGAATCACAGTGTAAGCAAGTTTCACACACAACATTGATTTCAGAACAACATTGCTTACTACTCACGCCCTCAAGAAGGGCGTCAAAATATATGATTTCCATAAGCTACAATAGCCGCTTCCCATCAGACGGGTCGTTTACATGCTAGAAACCTTTATAGTATATATTTTTTATTAATGCGACTGGTAGACTACACCGAAGATTTCATTTTACATCCAATTAACAAAGCTAAATAATTTGTTTGTAACGTAACGGTTTAATAAAGTAAACCTAGCCGAATCTGTCTAATTATACCAATCGAAAATTAACATTCCCTTATAATAGTAATAAGGTTGAAAATCTATAATTTCAATTATTTTTAAAAACACAATATGTTGATGTGCTGGTGTCTGTACTAGTTTAGAATAAATTATCTCTTATTATTATGGTGAATCATATAAACACAATATGAACTTTAGAGGCAATGTACCCTGCGGGATTGTCTCACTCGGTAACAGTGACCCTGGTACATAAAGGGCTATTGAAGGAACACCGTGGATTTTAGAGGGACTGTCAGACTGTCAGTACAAGTCTGACAGTCCCTCCTGTCCCGCCCTGGGCGGGAGGACTCATTTGATTATTTTGCCACGCTAAAAAAGAGGCAATGTACCTAGTGTTTGATGTATGCAGAGTTTTGCAGAACTCGTCCAAACTGAAAACTAAAATATTGCCCTGTTTTTTAGGGTCCATACACTTCTGAACGCGAATGACTACAGAGTGTTCGCTGGAGCACTTGACCTCACCAACGACAATTCTGCTGATCACTATCGCGACGTACAGCGCTTTACCGTACATCCGGATTATCGTCCGGGTACCCCGTACGTTAACGATATCGCTGTTATTGCCGTGAGTATTTATCCGCTGCATTATTTAAAAAAATAAATCGGTCAAGTGCAAGTCAGTCTCGCTAACCATGGGTTCCGTACCTACTTGTAGATTTGTAAATTGTTAGTAAATCACAGAAATCCAATACACAAGGTTAAAGCGATCGATTTTAGGCAAAAAAGTTATTGGACTAATATGAGTGCATATTAGTCCAGTACCTTTGTTGCCAGAAAGTATGGAGTAATTTGCATCTCTAATTTTTTGCATAATCATTTATGATGTAGCCCAAGTTTGAGACCTCGAGCACCGAAGCAACTTTGTCAAAAATAAAAAAAAACCGGGATCATTTTACATTTTTTTGCAATTGTAAGCCAAAAGACTAGTTATTAACAAAACCACAACAAGGACATTTATAAAGATGACTAAGTTTGCTACAATATGACTAGAGTTGTCTCTGCAGACACAAACGTTTCAAAATGTATCATCATTATTTTCAAAAATCGCAATTTTTAAACATCTAGTGGCTTCTCAAACCAACGTGATTTTATTTTATGATCAATATGGAAAGAGAAAGTATCAGATGTCATTTTAGCAACACCCGTTAAAATCCTCATGGAAACCAAAATTTTCCTCTATCTTGATTTTGCAATTATAACTGTAAGGGACCAGTTTTGATAGTATCTTCTGATAGTATCTTTTCATAATATCTTAACCAGATTTTAAAGTTGGTCTTACTAAGTTGTAAAATGCTTCAAAACGAGACTAGAAAATATGTCTACGTAGTACCAATAGTTTCGGAGATTAAACTTTTTCGAAATTCATTCAGAACGACGACTATTGCAAAAATTGCGAAAGTGACAAATATTGAAAGGTTTTATCCCAGAATCTATTGAGTCTACAGAAACATTTCTAGTTTCATTTATTAAGTCTGATTTAAAAACAAGATAAGATAGGATCAGCATTGCCATTCAACGTGGCAATGCTGCCAGCGTTCTTGGCACTTTCCCCATTGACAGCGATGTGGATGGATTTTTTGTCGCCCTATAAATTTTTAGTTTTAATTTAGTCATTTTTGTAAATATTTTAGTTTTAATTTTAGTTTTTAAATGTAGTGTGCATATTAAGGTTTTTTTTATCTATATCTTCTTCTATACCTAAAATAAAACTGTAGAAAAGAAGTTTTTGTACATTAAAAATAAAATAAAAAAATATAGCCAGGGTGTTAAAGGACAACCAATAGAACCCATTTCCAGCATTTTTAGAATTTTTATCTGTTTATCTGTTTGTCTGTTTGGTTATTCGGACATCACGTAAAATTTACGAAATCAATGTAGATAACTTTTATACACCACAATTTAGCGTACATTGAAGTAACATTTAGTTTTTGTTTCATTGCAATCGGTTCAGTCTATCAAAAGATATTTGAATTTAAAGTGATCCAGAAGTAAAATATTACGGTCAGTACACACCGAGACGCGCAGTTCAGTAGCGCGATCTAGCTTCGAATAGAAAAACTACATAATATTCAAATAATTCATCTAAACCAACGATAACACGGTAGATGGCGTTAAAAAAAAACCTGGAATAGAGGTGTTAAATTGAAGTAATATTATGTTTTTTATTTCATCGATAGGATGGGATAGGATGGGATGACGGGCCCCCACTTAGAAGGCCAAAGCTTGCCGGGGTCGCGGAACTATCGAATTACCTTGACCCCGGAACGTAAAGGCCTATTATAGAATTTATAGGACACCGTGGATTTTAATCAGTACAAGTCTGACAGTCCCTCTTACCCTGCCCTGGGTGGGAGGACTCATTTGATGATTTTGATGATTTACGTACCTGCGCATATTTATGTATGCTCCAGAATTATGGTTCACAGCTAATGTTGTTAATAAAGAAGCACTAAAAAAATACATTGTTAAGTTCCGACATCCACGAGAACGAAGTCGCGGGCACAGCTAGTAATTGATAATTATGTAATTTACGTTTAAATAAAACTTGTAATCATGCGTCACCTAAAAAAAAAGATAAGATAGTATGAGAAAATACTATAAAAAACTAGTTCTTTAGGGTTATAATCATCAAAATCTAGATTGAGGAAATTTCCTGTTTTCCATGAAGATATTGAAGAAGCGATGCTGTAGCTGTTGCTTTTGGCAATTCATTTTTTATTTTTGACAAAGTTGCGTTCTGTGCTCGAGGTCTCAAAATAAGATTATTTCTTGGGCCAACATCAAAAACAAGTCTGCAAAAATTCAGAACTACCAGATTTGACGCAAGCACCATCAGTGCATCAGGCACGCCGCAATCGCGGCGGTAAGACCCCTCTTAGAGGAGTGGCTGGAAAGGCGTCACGGCGTCCTGACCTATCGCATGACGTCGCAAGACGATCTCCGGCTACCGTAGGTGCGGGCATGCGGGCGGCGAGTAATGGGCAACTCGCCGCCCGGTCATGGACCATGCCCGGGTCGACGGCGCGTTGTGTTCCACGCGCGCCTCAAAGAGCGTCAGCAAGACGACGGGGCCCCCCTCTAGAGGGCCAAAGCCTGCCAGGGTCGCGGGACTTATACCATTACCGTAACCTTGGAACGTAAAGGGCTAATGAAGGACATTAGTCAGTACAAGTCTGACAGTCCCTCCCGCCCTGCCCTGGATGGGAGGACTCATTTGATGATTTTACCACGCTAAAAAAAAACAAAACACCATCAGTGCATTAAAGTTATTGGATTATAATTGTGTGAAACATAATTTAGAAGAGAATAACTACATTAAGTTCAGAAGGTTTTTTTCGGATGCCGTACCTCAAAGAAGTGAGAAGTTATAGTACGAATAAAGGAATTAATTCGAAAATTAAGAATGTATGTTGTTTAAAATTTATGTAAATATCTTACCCATTTCAGTTCACGAGTGCGTTCTCAACAAACATTGTACAAGTTGCGTCACTAGCGGTTACCGACACTGTAAACGAATCAAACCCTTTGGATTGGATCTGCACGTCTTCCGGCTGGGGATCACAGAACCATACAAATACTGTAAGTTGTAACGATAAGTTTGAAAAAAATTGACCTTCAACCCATCAAGTACCCAGCAGTTTGCGTGTCAAATGTTCTTTTGTGTCTATTGGCCTTGTTTTCAGTCTCGTGCTTGATATTGAGGACAGTAGAAACTACATAGTTACGTATGTAGTCAGCAACAGCTAAAAATTTCTTCGGCAAAAGATGTACTGTAAGCTAGTGTAATTTCATGCTTAGCCCAAATATTTTCGGTCAGCATTAAGTCAGTCAACTAGCCAGTTTCTTCTTTTTATAATATATATTTTATTGTATAAAATGAAAGGACGACTGCTGAACGTGGAATTCTGGATTACATGGGTTGGGCAAAAAGTGCCGTTGGAATTTCCTCTTGGAATTCGCGTTTGGAATTTGGCGGTATGATACTCCCGTGTCTCGGAAAGCACGTTTAGCCGTTGCTCGTGCGCTTGATCTCTCTTCAGTCGTTTCGGATAGGTTAGCAATGAAGGAACAGAGATTGCACCTGTGTCTGCGCGCACATACTTGTGCACTGCAATATATCTCGCACCGATGCCGATGGCTAATTTCCATTGAAATTCCCCGTCGTAGAAGAAATCGGTTAGGAGAACTATTTACTGTCTTATTAACTTGGAATTAGGTAAATAATTCTAGTTAGTATGATTTGGCTTTAACGATGACGCAAAATATCATCAACTTTTGAATAGTTAAAAATAAACAGGGCTATAACCAAATCCAAAAACTGATGCGACGCAATGCGACGCGATTCGACCGATTCCAACTACAAGTGAAAATCAACCATGCCACTAAGTTATAATGATGCAATTAGATTGGCTTGACGTCGTCGTGGCGATCGTGTTTTATTTTTCATCTACCCATAGATAACAATGTGTTTTATGTCATATGTCGTAGTGGTAAGGTTAATTTTCACTTATAGTTAGAATCGGTCGAATTGCAATCGCATCGCGTCGCATCGCGCCATGGATAAAGTCCCTAATACTTACATAATTAATAAAATTAATACAGGGTGATTTGCAATTCGATGCGGTCCTTGAAATGGGTGATACTAGACCTTATTTGCAACAATATTTTAACCCCGACAACATGTGGTCATACATTTATTTTGAGAAATATGCTTTGAAAGACAAGGGAAGTTTTCAGAAAACTTCAAAACAGAAACTTTATGACACTTAATTTTCCAAGATTTGATTAGTTTTACAACAAACTTATATTCACTAGATTCAGTCGTTCATATATATTCTATCAGAAAAGTATGTATTCTAAGTGGTGACTATCGTTAATTTCTAACAATAAGCACTCAATGAGGGAGAGGTGGAAATATTTCGATAAATCTTTAAAGCTCGATATCTCCAAAACCGGTAAATTTGGACTCCATGTTGACAGGGTTGAAATTGTTGCAAAAAGATCTGTTATCGCCCATTACAAGGACCGCATCGAATTACAAATCATCCTGTATATACTTACTATGTATCGGTATACTTAGATAGTCCTAACCGCTATTTTTTTTTTTATTTTAGCCCAGTACGCAGTTGATGGAAGTAACACAGGCCGCGATGTTCGATATTAGAACATGCCAACAGTTTTACACTGACCCATTTGAAGCAGTTACTTTACAAAATACCATGTTGTGCGCCGGGTCTTACACGTCATCATCTTCATGCCAGGTATAAACTTGTGTACATTACTATCTTTCAGACACCTTTCAAGGCTTTAGCCAAATTATATTCAGAATTGCAGTACAAAAGTGCCAAAATATGAATGCAAATATGCAAAATTAGAAGCACTATATTCTAACCAATTTTTCTCATTTTCTATCTCGCTCACACATTAAATTACCTACTGAAATGCATAAGCTATAAAAGAAAAAGTTTTAAAAAATACGCAATAACGCTATAAAAGTTGTGTGATACATTTGCATATTAAATAGGTATTAAACATAACGAATATTCATTAAATCCGACGACTTTGTGGACAGAGCAGCACGTCTTCTTCTCATCATAGCTCTTCAGTTGGAGACATTATTATGCATTATTTTCAGGGTGATCTAGGCAACCCGTTGGTATGTGGTAGTAACTTCCACGGTATTCTCATTCGCACCGCCAACAGCAACTGCTCAGACCGGGTGTTGGGATATCGACCTGAAATTTATACCCGGATCTCCAGTTTCCGTGTATGGATACAAACCACGGCGGGTGCATCTACTTTCCAACCTGGAATGGCAGTGTTAGCTGTTATTGCTATTGTTCAAATTATAACCACACTTTAAATGTAACGTCTTCAAGACATTTTTTATGTTAAAATATAATATAATTTTAACACAGAAGTAGCCTTTGATTTCTATCCTTATTTATTAATAGTCTATTTCAATAAAGTTTAATCAAAATGGAACTTTGCATTTTCTATCAGATAAACTTCGATTTCAGCGCTTAGAGGGAATAAAGTTATGTCTATTCTAATTAAGTTCCTTAACTAAAATAGGCTTAATTTTATTCCTTTTATATTTAGAGAAAGACAGAAAAACATTTATTTGATACACACAGAAATAATAAATTTGAAATCCCGTTCGAATCCCGTCAGGCGCATTACTTTGTGTAATTTATATCAACACCACTGATCTCAAAACGGTGAAGGAAAACATCGTGAGGAAACCGGCATGTCCTAGAACCAAAAATTCGAAGACATGTGACATCTACCAATCCGCACTGGGAGTGCGCCCCACCCAGGGCGGGAGGACTCATTTGATGATTTTGCAACCCTAAAAAAAAAAAAAAAAAAGTTTATTCAGTAAGCATTTCGATATCTTGTATAGTTTTCGAGGTATCTGCTCTTGAATGTCTGTAATTTGGGAAAAATCATTTTTATTTTTTCACATTTGGAAAGTTGTATTTGGTATCGCCAAAGATCCAAAAAGTAGCAGCAGTCTTTTCAAACCCTCCCCGCACCACCTACGACGAACACAGACAGGAGAAACCTGCATGTTGAGCTGGTATCGGGCTCCAGCTAAAGAAGTCTCCGACAATGCCCACAAGTATAAGTAGTTCTTGGAGTCGGTGGCCACCATCAAGCTTGATATCTCTTGTCTTCCTCCCTCCGAGGAAGCAGTAAAAATAGCGCAAAAACTAATTTTAATTTATATTAGGTACCAATAAACAATTTGTTATTATTATTATTCACAACTTATGTCGTATTTCGTTAGATTCGAGTCGTTTCATAAGATTTGTCCCACTTCTGTTGCCCCGATATTATCCTTCTCATACAATGAAATTATTCTAACATGACACTAAACCAAATAGCATCATAAAAAATAAATATTTTTTTCGTTCATACAATTTGTATGAAAAATATTTTGCTTTTGACCAACTTCCGCCGTCCCGATTATTTTATCCCATTATTATAAAATGATCCTTACCTGAATGAGAGTCGAACAAAAAGGGTTCTGTGGAAGTAAGATTCGACTATTTTTTTTTGTTACCTCGTAACTATTATCGACTTGGTGAAACGATTTTGATGATTCCTAAAATGTATTGATATGTTTCTCACGGCTGCGCCAAATAAGCCCTGAAGTGCTGGTCAAAGGCAGCCCTGCTCTGGTTATAAAAAAAAAATAGAAGTGTAACGGACACATTCAGTATATTTATGTGTCAGAAAGTCAAAATTATTCTAACTACCCATCCAACCATTCAGAGAAACCACACCAACAAGATCATTGTACGTACCTACAGGTCTTTCTAGCGCGATGGGCCTCTCAGGGCGTTTACGGTTACATAATATGCCTCATAATTTGTCGTCATTCACTCATCCTCTCAAAGTTACCAAGCAATTATGAGCATACATTTTTAAATTATTAACCGACTTCAGGTTGGACTAATGATGAATCGGTCAAAGACAAAAGTTATGACCAAGAGCACCAAGAGTAGGGTTGAATTAGATGGACAAGAAATCCACTATGTCGATGAGTACATTTATTTGAGCCAGATAGTTTCCTTCGAAAACAGGCAAGACAGAGAAAATGACCGCCGTGTCGACAACGCTTGCAAGAGCAACTTCTCCATGAAGTCACTAATGAAGGGTGGCCTACCTCTATCCCTGAGCGCAAACTCATCGACATGTGCATTCTTCATATTCTTACCTACGGTACTCAAACCTGGTCCCTGACCGAGTCACCAAAGTCCAAATTCAAGGTTTTCCAAAAAGAGGTCGAGCGTAGCGTATTGGGTATTAAGCTCAGCGATCGAATTCGAAATACCGCAATACGCTCCAAAACTGGAATTGCTGATGTGGACTATAAGATTGCCAGATTGAAGTGGGAATGGGCGGCCCATGTGTATAGAAACATAGGGGTCGGTGGGCCACAGTCGTTACGCAGTGAGTGTTGGATGGGCGTTGTTGCCGAGAGAGGCCTAGAAAACGCTGGCGTGATGATCTAGACACGTTTATAAGAGATTGACCCGAGAAAGTCACACAAAGGGAGGAGTGGAAGGTTATGGGGGAGACCATATAAGTTAAAAAAAAACGACTTCAGAAAAAGAGGTTCTCAATTGTTTTGAACTGGAAATCACAAAAATACCGAATTTGTCTTTTGGAGAGTCTCGGAAATCAATCCAAGCGACTGTAATTAATTAGTTGTCTTAGTTTTTAAATTAGATAAGATAAAATATTGGAAAATCTACCTGTATTATATTGATAAAACCTTGATTAGCCACAAACGTATTGACATTTCTGTAGTGTGTTTCGATATTTTGTAGGTTGTGTATTTTTATAATTCTATCTGAATTTTACAACATGGAAAAGTTTTTGTTTTTATTTGTGATTGCTGTGTGTGGTAAGGATAAAAGACAATTATTTTATTGAAAAGTTCGAATTTATTTTAATGTTAGTTTTCTGCGATGAAGTTTATTGGCCCAAAATCAAATTTTAATTAAATTTACTATAACGTATGTACCCATCGGCAGTGTATTATTACACATTTTTATACTTTATTTATTTATACATATTATCCTAAAAATCTCAATTAACAATTGCGAGATGCTACATATCAAACATTATTTTAACTTTGTCATCAAAAGTCTGTCGTTTTGGCGTTTCGGTTTTTTCAACTGTATTTAACGCCTGAAACAACGTTAAGCGAACGACCGATCATACGATAATGCTCAGTTACGCGGATCCGCTCGTCGGTCGGGTCGCGCGGTCTTTTATCCGGTCTCTGCGAGTAATATTTGCGGGAAAGACTGTCACCTTCCCACAAACCTAATCGCGTATAAACGCGACGAGTGCTCGATATCTGCTTTTCGCAATTTCCGACATTAGATTTTGATACTAAGCCATGACTTACCAGAGGGTCATGGCTATCCAGATGATCCGAGGATACCGCACGATCGCCGGCGAATCGTTCAACCTCCTTGCCGGATCGCTGCCCTGGGATCTGGAGGCGACTGCCCTCCAGCGCGTCTATGAGTGGCGCGTGGAGGCGCAGCGCCGGGGTGTATCCCCGCTGCCAGAGCAAGAGCTCCGGCGCGATCTCAGGGCAGTATGAAGGGAACGACTGTCGCAACCGAGGTTCGGGCACGCCGCAATCGCGGCGGTAAGACCCCTCTTTGAGGAGTGGCTGGATAGGCGTCACGGCGTCCTCACCTAATACGGCTTGACGCAGGTCCTCACCGGACACGGATGTTTTGGGAGGTACCTGTATCTGAAGAAGAAGGAGGAAACGCCTGGGTGTCACCACTGCGAGGATCGCCCGGAGGACACGGTGGAGCATACGGTGTAGGACTGCCCCACTTGGGCAGAGCACCGGCGTGTCCTCACGCAGGTGATAGGCGACGACCTCTCACGCCCGGCATTGGTCGTGGCAATGCTGCGGAGCGAGACTTAGTGGGAAGCGGTTGCCTCCTTCTGCGAAGTAGTCATGCTCGCGAAGGAGGAGGCGGGTCGTGCGAGGGAGAGGACAGCGTCCACCACTCACCCACGCCGCAGTGGTAGACGCCCACGACGAAGGACGTCGCGGGACGATCTCCGGCCACCGTAGGCGCGGGCATGTGGGCGGCGAGTAATGGGCGACTCGCTGCCCGACCATGGACCATGTCCGGGTCGCGTTGTGTTCCACGTGCGCCTCAAAGACTGTTAGCATAATGACGGGGCTCCCCCTTTAGAGGGCCAAAGCCTGCCGGGGTCGCGGGACACACGTATACCGAGATCCCGGTACGTAAAGGGCTACTGAAGGACACCGTGGATTTTAGTCAGTACGAGTCTGACAGTCTCTCCCGCTCTGCCCTGGGTGGGAGGACTCATTAGATGATTTTACCACGTAAAAAAAAAGCCATGACTTAGTATCTAAATAATAATAATAATATTCATCAGAGGCCATCAGGCCCCGAACAGGGTCCCCGCTGCCGGTGGAAATGTGTCGCGCATGCGATGGACTCAGTCCATTAATGAAAACGTGATGCGCGCATATTATAGGGCTACTGAGGGGGGAAGCAACTTGACTGCGTACCGTGGTCGAATGCTGTCTCTGTTTCAGGTGCTGGAACCAGATGTCAACGTAACGGCGCAACGATTATCGGATCAGGTACGGGTCATTCAACGTAACCATATGTTGAATGACACAGTACTTGATCGACTACGCTCTGAATCACGGAGTAACCCAGTTACTGATCCTGCTTTGCCATTGACTGCGGTGCAACTACAAAACATTTCCAGTGTGCCGCCGCGGTCTGAGGACATTGGTGAAGAGGATCATGACGAAGTTATATCCGTGAGTACCCAATGCAACGCACAATTGAGGAGCGCTTTGGAGAGTGCGTTCCGGGAGTACCGCTCCGTACCGCCGGAACTTAGACCACGTTTACCTCGTTTGCCTATGCACAATAAAAACAAGGCGCTTATGTGTGCTCTAGACTCGGAGCTGTCAAATTGTTTTGACAGCAGTAAGGATCTTACCGACACCCACTCAATCTTGTACTGTGCAGCTGTAGCGGCATGTCGTGTAGCTCACGTCAAATTCCCAGACAGCGACAGAGCTACACGACCAAAACCAGCAGCTCCAGCTTGGCAGTGCAGGATTGAGCGGCGTGTCGGTGAGGCTAGAGCACTCATCGGCAAATTGCACTGCTTCAGGGAGGGTAATACTCGGCCTAGAGTGATGCGTTTTGTGAGGCGGGCGTTTGCGGGGATTGATATCGATCCTCGTGAATATTTGGCCCGCGTCACAGAACGTATCGACTTCCTGAAGCAGAAGATTTGTGCATGGGCAAACCGTATTCGTCGGTACAAGCGACGAGTGGAGCGATACACTTTGAATCGCACATTCCAAAGCGATGAAAGGTGGGTCTATAGGGCTTGGGAGCGACCGGACCAAGGTGTGACTGACACGCCCCTACCGGATGATGACGCCATGAGTTCATTCTGGCGCAGCATCTGGTCGGTGCCTGTCAGTCACACTGAGGGCGATTGGACCCGGGAGATCGAACGAACGTGTGATCAGATTCAAGAAATGGGGGCAATTACCATCAGCCCCCACGATGTAGCTTGTGCAGTCCATCCGTTGCCTAATTGGAAATCCCCAGGACCGGATGGGCTGCACAACTTCTGGATCAAATGGTTTAAAAGATCACACGTCCGCTTGGCATCCCAGTTCCAATTAGCCTTAGAGTCAGGGTCACTGCCCCAGTTCTTGACTACAGGAATGACCCACCTGCTCCATAAATCGGGTAGTACTGCGGAACCCAAACATTATAGACCGATTACTTGTTTACCAACGGTCTATAAAGTTCTTACATCCATTTTGAGAGCTAAACTCAATCAACATATTGTGACTAATTCTATCATGTCTGCCTCTCAGAATGGATGTAGGAACGGGTCTCGCGGTACTAAGGAGCTCCTCCTCATTGATATGGCCATTAGCCAACAGGTTCGTCGCTCCCGAAAAGATCTGTCCGCATGTTGGATAGATTATAAGAAGGCCTATGATTCGGTGCCCCATACATGGCTCATGAGGGTGCTGGAGTTGTATAAAGTTGATATATCTCTACGTACCTTCTTGATGTCGTGTATGGGGAGCTGGAGAACAGTCCTTCGCTATCCAGGATGTCGACAGGTCCGAGGTAGCAGCGAACCGATAAGGATTGAGCGTGGCATATTCCAGGGTGATAGTTTGAGTCCCTTGTGGTTTTGTCTGGCCTTGAACCCGCTCAGCACATTGCTGGAGGGTTCGGGGCTAGGATATCGGTTGAAGAGAGGTGGTCAGGTCATATCTCACCTTCTTTACATGGATGATCTGAAACTCTTTGCCCCCAACAACTTGCAACTGATGAAGCTACTGAAGGTAACGGAAACTTTCAGTAACGCCATCAGGATGGAATTTGGTGTGGACAAATGTGCAGTCATGCATGTGAAGCGAGGAGAGATTATGGAATCAGAGGGAACTCAACTCTCGGATTCCATACACCTCAGATCCCTCTCTTCAACAGAGACCTACAAATATTTGGGTATGTCGGAAGCATTAGGCATCAATAATGCTGACATGAAACAATCGTTGAAGGAGCGCTTCTTTGGCCGCCTGAATAAAGTGCTAAACAGTCTTTTGTCAGGTGGCAATAAGGTGCGCGCTTTCAACGGTTGGGTCATGCCGGTGTTGATGTATTCTTTCGGCATACTCAAATGGACTCAGACAGAACTTGACGCCCTGGATAGGAGAGTCCGTTCACTGCTGACTGCAAATCGGATGCATCACCCACGGTCGTCGGTGATGAGGCTGTATATCCCGCGGAAGTGTGGGGGTCGTGGCTTCTTAAATGCTAAGACCCTGCACAACCGTGAGGTATGCAGTCTCAGGGAATATTTCCTAGAAACCGACGTGGGGATGCACCGAGATGTGGTCATAGTGGACAAGGGTCTTACTCCGCTCTCCTTGGCTAACGAGAACTGGCGCAAACCTAAAGTATTAGACACTAATGATCGAAAGGAGGTATGGCAGAGCAAGGAGCTTCACGGACGCTTTTACCGGGCATTACATGGTCCCGATGTAGACTTTTTAGCGTCCGTATCCTGGTTGCGCTTTGGTGACCTGTTTGGGGAAACCGAAGGTTTTGTCTGTGCAATTATGGACGAAGTTATGATGACGAATAACTACCGGAAATACATTGTGAAGGATGGCACGGTTGACATATGTCGGGCATGCCACCGTCCGGGAGAATCGATCCGACACATTATTTCTGGGTGTTCTCGTCTGGCTAACGGAGAATATTTGCATAGACACAACCTCGTCGCCAGGATTATCCACCAGCAACTTGCTTTGAAGTACAATCTTGTGGAATCGGAAGTGCCGTACTATAAGTATGCGCCCGACCCAGTTCTCGAAAATGGCAATATCTCGTTGTATTGGGATCGACCTATCATCACTGACAGGACTATTGTTGCCAATAAGCCTGACATTGTGGTGATAGATCGATCGGAGCGTCGCGCAATGATTGTTGATATAGAAAGAAAGAAAGAAAGAAAGAATATAACGGTCCCGCATGATGAGAACCTCGTGAAGGCAGAAAAGGATAAACAATTCAAGTATCTTGATCTGGCCCGCGAGGTTGTTGACATGTGGGACGTGAATACAGCAGTCATTGTGCCGATAGTCGTGTCTGCCAATGGCTTAATTGCCAAGAGCCTCGAACAACATCTGAGGAGGCTCTCGCTTGGCAGCTGGATCAGGCGCCTGATTCAGAAGGCAGTACTTCTGGACACGGCGCGTATTGTTAGGAGGTTCCTCTCTCAGGAGCCCTGACCACCGGCGGCCCGGACCGTGTTCCCGGTGCTGGTGAACTGCTATTTTTTATATTTTTAAATGTTTTTTATTTGTTTTTTGTAAAAATATTTAAAAATGTAATTTATAAGTAAAAAAAATGAATAAAGAAATAATATTCCACAACTATCACACAACGTCATCTAGTCCCAAGCTAAGCAGAGCTTGTGTTATGGGTACTAGACAACTGATAAACATACTTACTCGTATATATTTCTAAATACATACATATTATAGATAAATTACTATTTACAATTAAATGTCATTGGCATGAAGGAACTAAAGAAGAAAGTTATTCTTCAGTAAATTAATGTTTAAGAGAAGAGAAAAGAAATCAAATGAGGGAATAGAATTTGCATTCCAGAGTAAAAAAATCAGGAGTAATGACTAGTGTAGGTCAACTTTCTAATAAATAAAGAAAACGAACTGAAGTCAAACAATAGAAAATAGAACCATTACATCGTTCTACAGTCGACCACTAGTATAAATTACTATGATAATACACTTTGTGAACAGGCACGTCCACGGGTTCTTCAAATGTTGAAAACAGAATAGCAGGCGGCTCCCTGGCTACAGATATCAATGAATTTGGGTATATGGTAATTATAATTACTTTTTTACTTTGCTTATTGATAATGAAGAAGAGAACGCCCAAAGAAAAAATGGATTGAATGTGTGACGAATGAAATGAAAGAAAAAGGAGCAAAAGATGCAGTGACGTCAAATAATGACGAATGGAATAATATGTTTAAATATGTTGCGCCGATCCCAAATAGAATGGGAAATGAACAAAAAGATATGATAGTGATCATCTGTATAGATACAAAAAAAAACAGGAATAGATGATGTCAGCACAGCAAAATAACCTTTATTATAATGTTTTTTTAGATTTCATTGCAACAAAAAAGTCTACTAAACACTCCAACTAGAGGACACCGATGTGGGGGAGTATTGGTGGAGCTAGATCAAGCAGTGACAGCTGCTTCTTGTCTTTTTGACAACGTAAATGGGTAAATATACCTCGTTGTAATGATTTTTTGTTTTGATGAAAGAAAAAAATCAGCCGCGAGTAAGACTCTCTATAAAAATAATACATAAAGGTCAGAAATCTTCCGTTACAGAGTAATTTACAATAAAAATTGATTAAAAGTCAACAATTTTAACATTAGCACTGTTTTTCAGGAATTATACAGAATTGGACCCGAACAATTACAGGGTATTTGCTGGAGCACTTGACCTCACCAACGACACTTCTGTCGAACGATACCGTGACGTAGAACGCTTTATTATACACCCTGATTACCGCCTGGATAAACCGTATGACAATAATATCGCTGTTATTAAAGTTAGTATAGATACATTATTAAAAAATATATATATTTAAAGGGATTTATAATGGGTCAATATTTCGGTCGACTTCGTCGTGCGGCGAAAATCGATTGACTAAATGAACGACTTGTTTTTTTACTACAAGTACAATGATGAAGAACGGCTGATAACTTGCCGCACGGCTAAACCGACCGAAAAATTGACCCGTGTAAATTCCCCATATGAATGAACATATAGAATAATATCGATGCCTTCCGGCCCAAAGGGGGTAACCGCCACTTTACAAACTTTACAGGAGAGTAGTTTAAAGTTCAAAAAAAGTGAAAAAAAATCATATAAAATTTTCTGGACGTTCCTAAAGTTTCAAAATTTACCCGTTTAGCTTTTGATTAGGTCTCTACGAAATGGCATTGTTAATTAAAATAAATCACACTCCTAACACAATTTAGTGTCGCTTACCCTCAAATAGTCCCGAATTCACTAACAGGAAAAAACGTATTAAATGAAAACAACTCAATGGTTGAGTTCCAACCTAAATGATTTAAGTGCACCATTCGTTTTATTTCTATTGAAGAAAAAGAGCATACCTGTGACTTTTCTGTTCATCAAGTCCAGCCAATATGATATAACCGGCTATTAGTTAATGAGAGATGATCAAGGAAATTGTAATAAGTTCCTTATCAATAAGAAATATAATTAGCACTTTTATAAACAACGCGAAAGCACATTGTGTTTAATTCTTATAAAATTATACATCCACACTTAAATACGTAGATTAGACCTTTTTAAGTTTTTAAACTGACATTTACTAAGATGCGGATATAAAAAAAAGATATTATGCTCTATCTCTCTTTTTCTTTGTCTTCATTTTAAAGAATAACACAAAACAATAGTTATTAACAGTAAGTTAGTCTTGATAGTTATACATCCATGCTGCAATTCATACTCATGGACTACCTCTTAGGCATGACAAAACGTAAGACCCCTCTTTGAGTAGTGGCTTTTTTACGTGGTAAAATCATCTAATGAGTCCTCCCACCCAGGGCAGAGCGGGAGGGACTGTCAGACTCGTACTGACTAAAATCCACGGTGTCCTTCAGTAGCTTTTATGTACCGGTCTCAGTATACGTGTGTCCCGCGACCCCGGCAGGCTTTGGCCCTCTAAAGGGGGGGACCCGTCATTATGCTGACACTCTTACAGGCGCGCGTAGAACACAACGTGCCGTCGACCCGGACATGGTCCATGGTCGGGCAGTGAGTCGCCCATTACTCGACTCCCGCATGCCCGCGCCTACGGTGGCCGGAGATCGTCCCGCGACGTCCGTTGCCGTGGGCGTCTACCACTGTGGCGTGGGTGAGGAGTGGACGCTGTCGTCTCCCTCCCACGTCCCGCCTCCTTCTTCGCGAGAATGACTGCTTCGCAGAAGGAGGCGACCGCTTCCCACTCTGTCTCGCCCCGCAGCATGGCCGCGACCAATGCCGGGTGCGAGAGGTCGTATGCTCCACCGTGTCCTCCCGGCGATCCTCGCAGTGGTGACACCCAGGCGTTTCCTCCTTCCTCATCAGACACAGGTACCTCCCGAAACATCCGAGTCCGGTGAGGACCTGCGTCAAGCGGTAGGTGAGAACGCCGTGGGGCCTATCCAGCCACTCCTCAAAGAGGGGTCTTACCGCCGCGGTTGCGGCGTGCCCGAACCTCGGTTGCGACAGTCGTTCCCTCCATACTGCCCTGAGATCGCGCCGGAGCTCTGATTCTCTGGACTCTCACTCTGGACTTTTCGAGGCAGCGGGGATTTCCCCGGCGATGCGCCTCCGCGCGCCTCTGATAGGCGCGCAGGAGGGCTGTCGCCTCAAGATCCCAGTGCAGCGATCCGGCAAGAAGGTTGGCCGATTCGAAGGCGATCGTGCGGAATCCTCGGATCATTCTGATAGCTATGACCCTCTGGCATGCGAGGAGTTGCTGGAGAGCCGTCACGGCGTCCTCACCTTCTGCCTGACACAGGTCCTCAACGGACATGGAAGTTTCGGGAGGTTCCTGTGTCTGATTGGGAAGAAGAAACACCTGGGTGTCACCACTGCGGGGACCGCACGGAGGACACGGAGGAGCATTCGGTGCAGGACTGATCCGCTTGGGCATAGCGGTGCTATGAGGTATGTACCTCTGGCGCCAGGCAATGATCGAGGCCATGCTGCGGGGCGAAACAGAATGGGAAGCGGTCACTTCCTTCTACGAAGCTGTCATGTTAACAAAGAAGGTATCGGGTACCATGAGGGAGAGAACAGCTTCCACCTCACAACCTAACCGCTGCGGGATGCCTATGGCATCGGAAGTCGCGAGGTGATTTCCGATCGGTCACCGTAGGCGCGTAACGCTTCGTGTACCACGCGCGCCTCAAAGACCTGCCGGCAATTTGAAGGTAGATTCATAAAATGAGTTCTCCCACCCAGGGCAGGGCAGGAGGAGCTGTCAGACTTCATCATCATCATCATCAGCCTATGAATGTTCCCACTGCTGGGACACAGGCCACACAGGCTGAGAGAGGAAGTGGGCCATAATCCACCATGCGGGCCCAGTGCGGGTGCAGACTTGTACTGACTAAAATCCACGGTGTCCTTCAACAGCTGTTTACGTTTCGGAGTCTCGGTATTCGTTAGTCCCGCGACCAAGGCCAAAGCCTTAGAGGGCCAAAGCCTGCCGGGGTCGCGGGACTGTCTAATCAAGAAGTCGTGATCCTGGAGCGTAAAGGGCTATTAAAGAATCACTGTTGATTTTAGTCAGTACAAGTCTGACAGTCCTTCCCGTAGGTACCGCCCTGGGAGGACTCCTTGGATGATTTAACCATGATAAAGAAGGGTCAGATCAGGCACAGGATTAACTCTTGGCTGTTGCAGAGAATTCATCACAAAAACCCAATAACTCCTTGCTGGCCCAACCTTGGATTCGAACCCTTGATCATGTTTCTCAGCCGTATATACTAGCCAACAAATAAACAAAAGTACTGAAAAACAAAACTGTAGGTCCTACTTATTTAACTATTCAGTATCGTCTAAAATAACTAAGTAGAATAATACACAGTCATAGATGAACAGAAAGTCTATTAAATAAACTTCCCGTTTTATTTTCCTTATAAAACTTTGGGCCAAAATGATCCACGAGCACGGTGGTGCTTACGCCGTGGTCGTATACAGACTGTATGATCGGTGTGCAACGCTAACGACATTTTGTTCGAACGAAAGAGAGTGATAACTGATGCTGTTTGTCATTCTTGTGTAAGCTAACCACCAAACCTTTGATTTATCTTCTTGTCTAACCACCATACCAGATATTTTTTTTTCGGGAGGGAAAAAAAGGGTAAGCGACAATCTAAGGCGACATTCGTTTGGATGATTTATCCTAAGCGCCTTCGATGATTGATTTGGTGACTAGGGAAAATAAAAATAAGCGCCAAATAAAGTCACGGAAATGAGGCCTAAATGTAATAAATGACATATATTTTATCCAAAGAAACTGCCCTAATATCCTAACCGAAAGTTTAGTAAACCAATATTCCAGCCCAAACTACTTAACGTTCAAGTAAAGAAAAAATATTCAAAGCCAAAATTGCTTATCTCACATCTTTGAAATATTATTTTTATCCAACCACCATAATACAAAATATAACAAAAATAACTGTCGTTTATGACGAAAAACTTAGTGTTAGAACCTCAATTCCTTTAACGCCTAAGCGACAAAAAGTTTGTCCTAGAGCCATGAAACTTAGACCATTAGACGCAGAAAAAAAAGCCGATTCTAACCATATATATAAGTCTATTTCGCAAAAAATGTCGCTTACCCCCTTTGGGCCGGAAGGCATCGATATGTAATAATTTATGTAGAAAATAATTTATGTTATATGTATTTCTTTTGATCGTGAAAATTACATTAATTAGTTTGAATTATTTGAACAACATTTCTTGAACCAAAGGCCTTAGCACAAGATTTCCGAGTTTTACCTACAACGTACCTACTTTGAAGTTTTTACGATCTTTATTGATAGAAAATGAAAAAAACGAGGTACTATTTTTTCCATCAAATTAACGTTAAAGTTTACGTCTCAAGAATGTAAAGTCTTGCTAAGGCCTCTGGGCTTTTTTTTTATCGTGTTAAAATCATCAAATGAGTCCTCCCACCCCGGGCAGGGCGGGAGGGACTGTCAGACTTGTAGTGACTAAAATCCACGGTGTCCTTCAATAGCCCTTTATGTTCTGGGGTCACGGTAATGAGATAAGCCCGCGACCCCGGCAGGCAAGGCCTCTGGGCTTGGGCATGCGGGCGGCGAGTAAAGGGCAACTCGCTGCCCGACCATGGACCATGCCCGGGTCGACGGCGCGTTGTGTTCCACGCGTGCCTCAAAGAGCGTCAGCATAATGACGGGGCCCCCCTCTAGAGGGCCAAACCTGCCGGGGTCGCGGGACTTATCTCATTACCGTGACCCCGGAACATAAAGGGCTATCGAAGGACACCGTGGATCTTAGTCAGTACAAGTCTGATAGTCCCTCCCGCCCTGCCCGGGGTGGGAGGAATCATTTGATGATATTACCACGCTAAAAAAAAAGGCTTAACAGAAAGGTCAGATTTTAGTGTCAATGGATAGATTAAATAGATAGAATATTGAGGTTATTGTGGTTGAAGTGATCAATATATGTATAAAGCACATCAACCTACCTCAAACTGGCTTTATTTAGTAGATTATCTACTGTATCACAAAAGCAGAAGGTTCATATTCAATTGGGAAAATCAAACATGACAGACTGTAGTAGGTTGTTGTGCTGGCGTCTATAAAATAAATTATCGAAAATTCTTTATCCATTTCAGTTCGAAAGTGAGTTCTCACCCAGCGCTGTAAGAATTGCGACACTAGCGAATACCGATATCACACATCCACTACCATTTTGCAGAACATCCGGCTGGGGATCCGTAAACGGCTCAAACGTTGTAAGTTACAAATTATAATTATGACTTGTATCAGCAATTTATATGCCAAATGGTTCCAAACTTGTTTGTTTGACGGCACGGTTAGCGCAGTGACTGAGTGAGCGACTGTTGCGCAGCGTGTCACGGGATCCATTCCCGCATGGAAAGAATATTTTGTATGATCTGCAAGTAGTTGTTCCGGGTCTGGGTGTTTGTGTATGTGAGTTTTTGAGTTTGTAAACGCACCCACGACAAAGTTAAAATCCAACTGTGAGGTTACGATAAAAAAAAACTTAATTAATGTTTGAACTAAATGTCCCTTATTACCTAACTGAAATAAACTCTATTAAAATAGCTCTAAAATTACGCACTCAATGACCACACTTTATGTAATTATGTTTTCATAATTGAAATTGGCCAGAAGTGAGGCAGAGCAAGCTGATAATATTAAAAAATGCATACTTGCGCAAGAATAAAAAAAAAAGTTGTTTTTCCAATGTTCAGATATCGACTTATATTTTGCGCGAATAACTCTGAAACCTGACGCTTTAGGACATTTTGATGATTAAATTTTTGGTTTTTTGAGCGCCCTCTTTTTGAATGTGCAAATATTTTCAATGTGCACCCTGAATCTGAAACAAAAATGGAGTGCGACCGTTAGGGCCAAACCCATACAAATATTTTTATTTTTAAAACCGTTTTTATTTTTTTTCGTAATCATCAATGAGTCCTCTCGCTTTTTGTGGAGCGGAGAGGATTGTCAGAACAACAATTCTATAAAGAACAGCGCGGTCAGCTGGATATACACGAAAAGTGTCTTTAATTTATTATATTAATATTTTTGTTTTAGACCAGTACGCAGTTGATGCAAATAGCGAAGTTCGAGATGGCAAATAATGAAATGTGCCAAAATTATTACACAGTGCCCTTTGGACCACAAGTCACTATATCAAAAAGTATGATTTGTGCAACGACGGGAATTGTATCATACTCTTCATGCGAGGTTTGTACCAACTGTTTGGCCATTACCTACGTACAATCTACAAAAGAGTTGGGTATACAGACAGCACGTTTTAAATCGTTTTCCTAACACTAAAAGTAGGTACTTTTTATCGTGTTAACTACTACTACTAAAAAACTATGCACTTGCATAAATAAGTATTATGTACCTATGTATGAGAGCAGTGGTGGCCCAGTGGTATCGGCCCCGACTTACGAGTTGTAGGTCGTGGGTTCGAATCCAGCCACTGCTCAAAACGGTGAAGGAAAACATCGTGAGGAAACCGGCATGTCCTAGAACCAAAAATTCAAAGACATGTGACATCCACCAACCCGCACTGAGCCCGCGTGGTGGATAATGGCCCACTCCCTCTCACAGAGAGGAGGCCTGTGTCCCAGCAGTGGGAACATTTATAGGCTGACGATGATGTATCTCAGCAATTTTTAGCTGTTTGCTGCCAAAGATGTTGGTGTTCAAGCACATTGAAACGTACACCACAACATTAGAAAACCGTTTCACCCCTCCTACGTCACTTTGAAAACATGAAACTCACTAAAAAAAATTACAAATGTCCCGTGATCACCGTAATCACGCGACATTTGGACACCTAATAAACTGGCAATCTGTTTATTAGGCCTGTTTTTAAAGCTGAAAAGAGTAAAGATCCATTTGAACACTTTGTATTTCATATCTAACAACAAATTAAATTTAAAATACAGAAGTCCTACCATGACTTATCACTTTTTTGGGACATAAAGTAAACTAGAACTTTGACGATCATTTCATGGAAAAATTAGTTCCTTATTCTTACACTAAAGATATAAGAGCTTTCATAATTTTCCATTTAATTAACGCAGTAAATAATTCAAATGTGCATTAAATAAAACACAGAATCTTGTGATAAGGCCTCAGAATATTAATTGTGATAATTGTACGTTACTTTCAGGGCGACTTAGGCAACCCGTTGATATGTAACGGTAACCTCAAAGGCGTTCTCATTCATGCCGCCAACAGCGACTGCTCAGCCTTAAGCGCAATCCCACGACCCGAAATATATACCCGAATTTTCAGTTTCCGTTCATGGATACGCACCGCGGCAGGAGCATCTACTTTTCAACCTGGAATGGCGGTGTTAGCAGTGATCGCTTTTATTCATTTTATAACCACTAATGTATTAAATTAATAAAGTTACACTAATTGAAAACCGAACATGCGTCTCTTTTTTCGTCAGCCTATTTATTTATTAAAATTTACAAAGGCGGTCTTAATGGGGTGCTAAGACAGGAAACCTCCACGTGCGCCCGTGGACTGGAGTTCCCTCTCGGATACGTCCGGGGGGAAGACCAGTTTTTCGGGCCGGTGCACCCTGGGATGCGGGCAAAAACTTCCTTAGGCACTGTGTGCCTAAGGGGTCTCTTTGCCCGTATGCGAATAGCCTGTCGGGTGGACGTTCCAGCGCGTGTCCCTCTGAATAGCAGAGGGCACAGCGGCGGAGCGGGCTTGCGGACGGTGAGCAATGGGTAGCTCGCCGTCCGGCCGAGGACCAAGCCCGAGTCGGTGGCACGTCGTGTCGTGTTTCGCGCGTGCCTTCGGGGAGTTGTCAGCAGACTGACGGGGGGCCAAATGCCTGCTGGGGTCGCGGGTTTTTCTTAACACAGGATACCGTGGCCCCGGAACGTAAAAGGCATCCGAAGGAACACGGGTGGATTTTAGTCAGTAAGAGTCTGACAGTCCCTTCCGCCCCACCCAGGGCGGAAGGACTCATTCGATGATTTTACCACCTTAAAAAAAAAAAAAAAAAAAAAGGCGGTCTTAATGCAATGCAGAGGAATATACACAGTAGGTGCAGCATGAAAACTATTTATGAGAAAGCAAAAATATTATAATAATAAATACATACATACAACAGAATATATAAATGAAAGAGAGATAAAGATTTACAGCTGAGGAAATTCCAACAACAAAGTAATTTGGGTCGAATCTGCCAGCTCCTTGAGTAGATGTTCACGCGAGGCCTTTGTCCCACTCCTGAACAAAGGCATCGCCCCTCCCACTTCTCTCAAAGATGTGCCTCTTCACGCCAACTCACAAGGAAGCCATTCAAAGCGTCCTGCCATCTTCTCCTCGGTCTGCCGCAACCCCGCCCAGCTGTCTCAGGGCTCCATTCTTGTGATGATCGAGCCCACATTTGTGATGACATCCGGCAGATATGGCTTGCCCAGTCCTACCCCTACGACACCAGACAATTTCATCACAAGGAAATCAAAAAATATTTGTTTGAATGTCTGAAAAATACAGTACGGCTTAGCCACTAGCCTTCTCTTTATGAGCGGCTGTCAGTTGTTTTCAATCCGCAAGGCTCACGATCACCATTCTGTCGGAGTCTGGCGCGAAATAGGAGTTTCAGTTCTTTCTGGGTAAGCTCGCTTCTACTTAGACCTCCTCTTTGCTACTGAACTAGATTGAGACATGGGAAACACGGGACTCTATTGCACCGTATTTTGTGTGGATCTATATACAAATGTACTCTGTGGTGTGTATCCTGCCTGACTGACAGCATTTCTTTTTACAAGTTTACAGTAACGCGTATCTATGTATATTAATTCTTCTGCCCGCGACTTCGTACGCGGATCCCGTTGCTGATGCCAGCACCACTGCGTTCGTCAAAATCGAACATCTGATAAGTCTGATGTCCAGTTTCAAGAGCCTGGATAAATAAATAAATGGGAGTTTTGGCCTGTAGAGTCAAATTTTTAAATTCATATATAAGTATTCATCGTCATAGAAAATTTGTTCTAAACTGTTACCGCCTTATCTGGAGGCGATTGCCCTCCAGCGCGTCTATGAGTGGCGCGTGGAGGCGCAGCACCGGGGTGTATCCCCGCTGCTTCGAGGAGTCGAGGCGCGGCGGGAAGAGCTCCGGCGCGATCTCAAGACTGCCCGGCTTGGGCAGAGCACCGACGTGTCCTCACGGCGGCGATAGGCGGAGACCTCTCGCGCCCGGCATTGGTTGCCGCCATGCTGCGGGGCGGGATAGAGTGGGAAGCGGTCGCCTCCTTTTGCGAAGCATTCATGCTAGCGAAGGAGGAGGTGGGAGGCGTGAGAGAGAGGACAACATGCACCTCACGACCCAGTCGCAGGACGCCCACGGCGACGAACGGCGCAGAACGATCTCCGGCCAACAGGCGCAGGCATGCGGGCGGCGAGTAATGGGCGACTCTGTGTCTGATCATGGACCATGCCCGGGTCGACGGCCCGTTGTGCTCCACGCGCGCCTCAAAGAGTGTCAGCACAATGACGCTGTTGGAGGAAACTGATACAAATATTTTTTTTGTCGTCCTAAAATCGTCAAATGAGTCCTCCCACCCAGAGAAGGCAAGGAGGGACTGTCAGACTTGTACTGACTAAATTCCTCGGTGTCCTTCAATAGCCCTTTACGTTCCAGAGTCACGGTAACTCATAAGTCCCACGACCGCGGCAGGCTTTGGCCCTCAAAAGGGGGCCTCGTCATTATACTGACAGTCTTTGAGGCGCGCGTGGAACACAACGGGCCGTCGACCCGGGCATGGTCCATGATCAGACAGCGAGTCGCCCATTACTCGCCGCCCGCATGCCCGCGCTTGTTGGCCGAAGATCCTTCAGCGATGTCCGTCGCCGGGGGCGTCTACCACTACGGCTGGGTCGTGAGGGCATGCTGTCCTCTCTCGGTCGCACCTCCCACCTCCTCCTTCGCTAGCATGACTGCTTCGCAAAAGCAGGCGACCCCTTCTCACTCTCTCGCCCCGCAGCAAGGCCTCGACCAATGCCGGGCGCGAGAAGTCGCCGCCTATCGCCGTCGTGAGGACATGACGATGCTTCGCCCAAGCGGGACAGTCTTGCACCGTATGCTCCATCGTTTCCTCCGGGCGATCCTCCCAGTGCAGTGGTGACACCCAGGCGTTTCCTTCTTCCCCATCTGATACAGGTACCTCCCGGAAACTTCCATGCCCGGTGTGGACCTGCGTCAGGCTGTAGGTCAGGACGCCGTGACGCCTATCCAGCCACTCCTCAAAGAGGGGTCTTACCGCCGCGCCGCCATCGCGGCGTGCCCGGACCTCGGTTGCGACCAATGATATTATATATTATGTACTTATAATCTGAGGGTTGCGACAGTCACTCCCTCCATACCGCCCTAAGATCTCTTCCCGCCACACTAAACTTGTCGAGGCAGCGGGGATTCGCCGTAGCAACAGTTCATGGACCAAACGAACGACTGTTGGTAAAACGTTTCAGACTCTTATAATATTATAAAGAGGAAAGATTTGTATTTTTGTGTGTGTGTGTGTGTGTATGTTTTTAAATGTATAAGTTTGTAATGAATTAACTCAAAAACTACTGTGCTGTCTTTAAAATTTTTTTCACCATTAGAAAGCTACGTTCACCCTGAGTAATATGGGGCTATTTATCATGTCCACCCGTGCGAAGCCGGAACTGGAAGCTAGTAAATAATATTTTCGTAGGTTCTTTCCTCTCTGAAGCAAGTCGGCCCTTTCACGTGAAGTTAGAAGCCGGAGGTAACATCGTTCTCGATCAGAAAGGAAAATTCTTGCAATTAATTATCTGCCCCTGACAGGGTTTCGTTTGACACTGACATAAGTTACAGTTCATAGTTTTTTTTTTTAATAAATAGCGCGACGTGTTGAGGAGGTTTAGTAACTACTTAATACACCACATGACACTGGCATGCTAACAGTGCTATCGACTCGGTTGCCAAAAAGAAAGAAAGAAATAAAAACTTCTCAACATGCTCCTCTCAACATGATAACATAACCGATGTCAGTGACGTTTCGCGTCAGTGGCCAGTATGGCGGCTGCGATCTGTCTGGTTAGAACCATTAGAATTTTACAAAATACTCGACAATCCGAATTTTGCGGATATATGTTGTCGACTCGAAATCTTTATTTTTAAATATTTTATTATTTAGGTAAGCTTTCGTTCGAGTCTACCGTACCCCTTGACGAAATTATTAATATAGATGTACTTATTTACTTCCAGTAGCATGCAATTTTTGTAATGGCCAAATGTGCAGTCCATGTGTAGAATGCGACAACAATAAACTCGGTAAGCGGCTCAATTTTTTTTCTCTATAACCCGACAAATAATAATGAACGAAGCTATATGAATCTATGCCTTGCTTACCTTTAATATTCCTTGAGAACTGATGACTACAGAAATATCTACCTACATTTTGTACCTAGATGTGTATTTAATTATGTATGAGTCACGTTTCACCCGAGCGAAGCCGGGTTTTCATCTAGTAACATTGTATTGAACGACATCTGGTATAAAATTATTCACAAGACGTATTGTATGCCAAAATCATCAAGGGTATCTTTTGAAGATAAGTTCATTGCGTGCAATTCTAGTACAACTGAGTTTATTAAACACATTTTAATCTATGGTAATCGAGATCCGGCATCAATACTGAGTCACATTTTCAAGTTATACCTATCGCTCATATCTCAGATACGTGACTCTTTTAATAAGATTTTTTCCGCCACAGTACCTACTTGCTGGCATTAAAACCAGCTATTGATTATTTTATTAATGAATCGATAAAAATTAATAACATAAATTCCATTAATCAATCAATTCTAAGACATGTGACATCTACCAATCCGCACTGGGCCCGCGTGGTAGATTACGGCCCACGCCCTCTCACAGAGAGGAGGCCTGTGTCCCAGCAGTGGGAACATTTATAGGCTGATGATGATGATGATGAATCAATTCTAAGTTTGCTTTGTGTCAAACTTATGGAAGTGTGTATCTGTATAATGTTGTTTTAATTGCATCAAAATACTAGGTTTATGTACAGACGTAGACGCCAGCACATCAACCTTTTCTTAGATTTTCAGCTTTTTCAGCCAATAGTGAAAGGTTAATGTTCGATTGGTAAAATTTGACATATTGGGGTAGCTTGACCTGTTAGCGTCTGTGCCACAAATTGTACATAAACGTGTAAATAAATAAATGAACTTTTACGGTTAACATTAAATTAATATAAAATGAAATATGCTGTGATATATGACGCAATGTTATGTTGGATACTGTTCAGACTACATCTGGAGTCATCCGTGTGTTAAAGCGTTTTTGCCATACCTATTATTGGAATCAAATATAGCAGCTCACAATTTAGGACCCATTAATAATTACTTAGTAGTAATTTTTACCCGTGGTGCTAGTCAACTGGGCTTATCCTAGTTGTAATGTTCCTTTGTGTCTCTTGGTCTTGCTTTGTTCTGTCTCCTGCTTGACACGGAGGGAAGCGGTAACGTATTTTTCTTACCTACTCCTCAACTATTATTTTCTGATTAATTTCGTTGCAGGATCCAAGGCAGGTAAATTCATTCTCCGGGACACGTCGAGGTTCATTGACTCGGCGCTTTTCTGGTGGTTGCCACTGTTGATTCTGGCTTTCAGGAGTTGCACTGGTTTGGGAATAGTGTGGTGGATGTGCCCCAAAGAAAACAAAAAATACATTACACACACTACCATGCGTTAGGCCCTTTGACACACATTGAGGGACTAAACTTAAACATAGTTTAAAGAAAAAAATAAAAACTTTTTTTAGTCTTTGTAGTTTTTCTTGTAGCTGTTTTGAAAATTGATTTTTTTTTTAAGTTTTATCATTTACCCTTTTTTAGTTCAAATTTTGAGGTATTCCTCGTAGCGCTCCCGTTTTGAAACGCTCCCATCTAAGCGCTCCCGTTTTGTTCCTCCAAGCGCTCCCAAAAGGAGCGCTTGGAGGAGCGATTAAAAATATTAAAATTTATTTCCTCGAAGCGCTCCCATGATTAACTTTCGGATAGAGATGGGACTATACTAACTGAAATTATCGATAATATCTAGGTAATAAGTAGAACACATTGTTATCCTTCAAGTACCGACGTGAGGCTTGAGTTACATAAGTACCGACGTGACGTCTGGCAGACCACCTTAGCTTAAAATATACAACTAGCGGCCCGTCCCGGCTTCGCACGGGTTTGGTTTTTTTTTTTTGTTTTATTTTAAATCCTTTAGTCCACCAAATAGATGAATATAATCTGCCGACATATGTACCTATTCATGTTTTTTATTGTTAAGAAAGCTTATGAATTCTCTCCATTATGTTTCCCATTACTACCCCCTTCCCCGCACACCTCAATGTTTAGTCGGAAGTTTTTCGTAGAAATAAGGCAATGAGGTGTCTATCGTTTACGTCAATGGTAGAAATGACTTTCCTTGTCCTATATAGGCGGGGCGAGAGAGTGTCAGACTCTTACTGACTAAAACCACGTACTGACTAAAATCACCTGCTCTGAGCCGGGACCCAGTAACGTATTGCGCTCAACGGTGATTATACCTATGCGATTGATAAAATGGTTAAAACAATTATTTTATAATGAATTTTTGCCAAAAATAGCGATACTAACTTCTTAACTAAAGGCAGATTTACATTGAGTCAGTGGCTGTCGTCAGTGCTGTCGCTGAAAACTGACGCAAACTATTTATACGCAGTCAGTATTTCGTCAGTAGTCGAGGATATTTCTTTTGGTGTACACACTTTCATAAAGTCACTGCGGAAAAATGAATTCTCGAAAACAGCAAAAAATCAAAGTTCCAGCAATGCTGGTGCACGCATTTCTTTATTTCTATAATTTTGCGATTTGAGATCCCACAGGCATTCATTATCTCGGTATAGTTGAACAAGTTTTAAGTTTTCCGTGTCGCTCAGTTTTCGCATCATTTTGTGATGCGGTGCGAGGAAGCGTGGTCACCATACAACAGAGCGGCAGCGACTGAATTGGGCATATTTACACGCCGTCAGTTGCTTTGGCGCGGGTGGCGGGGGAGCGAACCGACGCCGAAAATATTGAAGCGCGAATATTGAAGTCAGTACTGACGCGACAGTACTGTACTGACTTGAAATCAATTTACACTATGGCAGTGCCAGGTCACTGACTCGTCAGTGGACTGACGTCAGTTACTGACTCAATGTAAATCTGCCTTTATTCTCTCAATTTCGTAATTTGGTTAAGCAACTTCGATGTCGATGATGCACACATGAGTTTTTAAAAATTATCGATATAATTCATCACGTTTACTTCATGCTTTTCCCTATTTTTAAACGTGGGAGTGCTTCGAGGAAATAAATTTTAGTATTTTTAATCGTTCCTCCAAGCGCTCCCAAAAGGAGCGCTTGGATAGGAGCGTTTCAAAACGGGAGCGCTACGAGAAATACCTCCAAATTTTCAAATAAAGTTCTTGTCATAATACATCATTTTCTTACATGTGCACTATAATCCTTAGCAGCGTCCACTTTAACAATAAATAATTGAGAAATGCTCTTATCAAATCAAAAGCATTTATTTCAAATAGACCAGTTACAGGCGCTTTTGAAAAGTCAAAGAAAGACAAAAAATAATTGTATACTACAAAATTATGATGCTACAATCCCAGTCACAAGACATAAAAACTGTGAAAGTACCGTAGATGCCCGTTCCAAGGAGTAGATCTCTATGGAGAAGAACGGGCAAGAAACTCCATGGACACTCTTTTTAGATCGCCAAAATTATTACAAAACCTTTGTTACATCATTCATTTTGAGATGGTACATTATGTGAGAACGATGTAGCAAGTTAAAAGTGTCCACAAAAATATAAAAATTACAAAAAAAAGATAATTCGGAAACACAATAATCAATAATTAAACCGTGGCATAGAGATGACCAGTCTCAACTGACAGCGCTTGTTCACGAACATGACACACGCATTAGCACCATTCCGCTCAAACATTTTGAAGGGAGCTAAATGATCCGACACACGTGCCACCATCAGCGAGACATTTGAGTGAGCATGACATTCTTTCAACCACCAGGGCCACCTCGAGTCAATAATAAATTAATAAGTAGTATATAGTACTCACACATGTGCAATGAAATTACACAATACTAAGAAATTGAATCGATACAATGCAAAGATAATCTTACAGTCTTCTGCAGCTTCCTCAATAATATTATGCGTGGTACTGGTACCTAAATAATAAGTTGACCCCTATTGTTGTGGAGCAGGACCCAGCATTGAGCCAAGCATGTTTATCATTAATATAATCCACCAACTTGTAATACGCTTGCCTACATAGTGTGTGTTTTATACATTATTTGAATTTTGTTTCATTCAGTTCTATTTTGTGAAGAGGTATTTTATTGTAACAATTTAGACAGTACCCCATGAAAGATGTGTACTTTAGCTAGCCTGAAACCTGGCTGAACTAATTGGTCCCTTTTTCTAGTGTTATAGTTGTGTCTGTAACCTCTTTTACTGAATAGATGCAGATTTTTTTTAACGTACATGATGTTTTCATATACAGGATGATTTGTAATTCGATGCGGTCCTTGAAATGGGTGATACTAGACCTTATTTGCAACAATTTTAACCCCGGCGACATGGGGTCTAAACTGACTGGTTTTTGAGATATCGAACTTTAAAGGTATTTCGAAAAATTTCTACCTCTCCATCATTAAGTGCTTATTGTTAGAAAGTAATGATGGTCACCACTTAGAATGTATACTTTTCTGATAGAATATGAACGATTGAATCTAGTGAATACAAGTTTGTTATAAAACTAATCATATCTTGGGAAATAAAGTGTCATAAAGTTTCTGTTTTGAAGTTTTCTGAAAACTTCCCTTGTCTTTCAGAGCATATTTAAAAAAATAAATGTATGACACTTGGTTTACAAATTACAGAAAAAACTTTCTTGTCTCATTACCTTTCTAAAATAGTGCCACAGTACCCACTTTTAGTTAGTGTCTGACCAGAAAATTTGGACTGTTACTGACAAGGTAGTATATCAACGAAAATCGGTTGCAATGTTTTTTTGACCCAACATTTTTTTCTGTGATTTTTGTCCAAACTGCTATCTGATATTAGCTTTTTGAGTCAATGCGCTTAATCCTGGCCGTAATCACATAATCATATCAGGCAAAGTCGGTTTTTATTTGGAGTATTTTACCTATGGACCAGATAGTCAAACCATCAATTCTCTTCCATTTAAAACAGCTACTTGAAACATAAGTACAATGACCGAATGTTTGTAAACCCTGGTTTCATAAAAAAAAAACTAAACTGGTGTGCATAAAAGTTAGGTCACCCTACTGGTAGGACAGGTAAAAATACTCCCGCTAAAGCGTGATTTTGCCTGATGTCATCGACCAGGATTTAGCGCATTGACTCAAAAAGCTAATATCAGATAACAGTTTGGACAAAAACCACAGAAAAATAATGTTGGGTCAAAAATTGGTTGTAAAACTTTACAACCAATTTTCGTTGATTTACTACCTTGTCAGTAACAACCCTAATTTTCTGGTCAGACACTAACTAAAAGTGGGTACTGTGGCACCATTTTAGAAAGGTAATGAGACAAGAAAGTTTTTCCTGTAATTTGTAAACCAAGTGTCATACATTTATTTTTTTAAATATGCTTTGAAAGACAAGGGAAGTTTTCAGAAAACTTCAAAACAGAAACTTTATTACACTTAATTTCCCAAGATATGATTAGTTTTATAACAAACTTGTATTCACTAGATTCAGTCGTTCATATTCTATCAGAAAAGTATAAATTCTAAGTGGTGACCATCGTTACTTTCTAACAATAAGCACTTAATGATGGAGAGGTAGAAATTTTTTGAAAAACCTTTAAAGTTCGATATCTCCAAAACCAGTCAGTTTAGACCTCATGTTGTCGGGGTTGAAATTGTTGCAAATAAGGTCTAGTATCATCCATTTCAAGGACCGCATCGAATTACAAATCACCCTGTATGTATTTATTGCAGTATAGCGCTATTTACGTCAAGGTGTGTGGCGCGTCTATTTATCTTAAATATCAAAGAAGTATCATTAGCAAACAATACTATGTCAGGTTGATTTTTGAATAAATGGGGTAGATCTTACTGTGTTTCATTAGATCTGGGAAGACCCATTGATCCACACACAAATTAAACATCGATGCTAAATACCGGTGCTACAGTCTCAATAATTGAAGTACAAACTTTGATGGACATACCCCATAGATCTTCAGTTAATGTCATCTTGATTTGCTTGTAAGCTTTTATGACGTTTAGGGTGTTTATATGCTTAAATTGAAATTCATTCGGGCAGGCTGTAACGTTCGCTTTTAATAAATCAATAGAAGGCAAGGGAGATGAATTTAAAGTTTCAGTTGTTTGAAGTGGGATACTGGTAAAGAAATTTACAAATTTACAACTTCTTTGTCTGAGCTTATTAGACCACGTGAGGTCTCTAGTATTAAATTGTTACTACGTTTTTTATTTCTATAAGTTTCATTGTTTATTATTTTCCAAACTATTTTATCATATTATCAGCCGATTTAATCTTCTTGCTAATGAAGATAGATTTAGCTACCTTACAAGTGTTTTTGAAAATTTTGAAGTAAGTAGCAACATATCTATTAAATGTTTCTGAATTAATATAAGGCTTAAGGCCGTACAGCTCAAACAATCGTTCCTTACTTTTTCTAATACCCTGCGTTGCCCAGTCACTAAAAATAAACTTTGGGACTATCGTTTTCATTTTAATTTTTAAAATAATTATTATTGTATGCGGTACGAACTGCTTCAAAAAAGTGTTCATACAAATCGTTTACATTGTTTAAATTAAAAATATGGGCTGAAACATTTAAGCTATTAATTAGGATATTATTAAATCTAAGTTGCTGGGTGTTATTTGTCTAGTTTGTATTTGCACTTTTTGTAATTGTATATTGGACTCGAAAATAACCGCTTAACCGCTGTGATCCGAAGGAAGGTAATTTACAATAGATTTATCTAAGCATTCGCAATCGGAACTCAATGTTATGTAATAGGCTGCAAAAACGTTGGAACACACTCTGACAATTCATACTATCAGGGTAGCTGCTGTGAGAATAAAAAATATAATTACTTTGCAGACTATTACACAACATTGAGTAATAATAAATATCGATAAAACGTTTTAAAATTCCTTTTCATTACTCATACTCAGATAGTAGGTCATTATATGCCTGCTAAGCGGTTTGAAAGTTACCCATTGCAGGCCTAGGCCTGGCTTTCAACTGACAGTTGGCAATTTGAAAAAAAAATAATCTAGTTCTATTTTGACATAGAATTTTGATATTGAACCATGTTCAAACTTTTTATACAGCCACTAAATTACAGCGCGATTTAAAATTTAAATAACGTAAAGTTAAGTATTAAGAATATAATAATATATTATGACTTTATTTTTTTTTTAATTTAGTTCCAGTTATTTAATTTTCTAATAAAATAACTTATATTTCGGCAAAATCTTTGCCATTTTTACCGAATTCAAAAAAAAAGGAGGTTATCAATTCGACCCGTATGTATGTAATATTTCCAGAAATGCCCAGTTTTCATATATACACCGTGTTCTTCACGTTATCCATAAACTTTAGCAAATACTTCTATGGCTTTTACAAATCAAATCCAACAAAGGAAGTAGTACTTAAAAAGGCTTCGTTACAAAGATATTTGTAATTTCATTTAATGAAATTTAATTGAGCTATGCAGTGAGAAAGTATCTTAATTTGAAATCTATCAAATACTATTTGCATTTCATTTGTTTCAGCCCGCCAAATGTTATGAATGAAAATATACGACGTTGCCAATTCGGATAAAGAGGCATGCATATCGGGTTATTTACGTCTAGGTATTTAGTTTGTATGAAAATTAACAAAAAATAAAAAATAAGAATTTATTAATGTGTCCATAATGAAAAATGCTTACTTCCGTGGTTTGAACATCTGGTCGAAGTTTATGTATATCGTCCGGAACACGGTGTATTATGTTAGTCTGTAGCAGCGCCTAAACAAATGTGCCAAATTTCAAAAGTGTATGTATGTATGTTTGTGTTCGCATATCTCCAAAACTACAAGTCCGATTTAAGTAATTCTTTTTTTGTTGTACTAAGTATTGTCCAACTTAGGGTACACTGCAAGTTTCATCAAAATCGGTTCAGTAGTTTTTGAGATTGGGAGTTTTTTGCCTACTTGGGTTGTAGATTTTCAAAGTCGATTGTATTTTTGGTGGCAATTATCTCGCATTTGACTGAACCGATTATGATGCAGTTTTCACAAAAGTATTTGTCACATTCTAGTGAAGGTTTTAGTATAATTATAACAATCATGGATATCTCGTGACGTTGACCGCATAGATCCGTTGTTGTTGCTGACTTGGATTAAAGATTTCTAAAGACGCCGATTATACGAATATTTTGAAAATCTGACTAAAAAGGGTAACTAAAAACTAAGAACCGACTTCAAATGAAACACAAAAAAGTTTAATATAACTTTTCTTTCGGAATTCGGTGGCATTTTTTTTTTACTTATTTTAATTATGAACATGAAAAATACTGGCTGTATAGCTAGACGACCACAGACAAAAAAAAAAAACAAAATAAGCGGGAAAGCGACAATCCGATCAACACTCATTTTTAGCTAATAATGTATGCTATTATTTTTCTTTGCTCGTATTTGTAATGAACAGCACAGTGTTTACCTCGGGTAAATTACTTATTTAGTCCCTCAAACTTACGGGCGCCAAACACCGTCTTGGGATTTAAATAAGTAACTTTTACTCCTTGGGTGTACTATTATTATCAGTGAGGAACAGCTATATAAACAAATATTGATCCGTGCGAAACCGGGTCAGGAAGTTAGTTGATTTTAATAATGAAATTCTATTATTATACCATAACTAAACAATCGAACATACCTTTCAAAATAATATCGTAGTATGTTCCTTTTCTAATGATAAGACGTCTAAAGTACTGATCCAAAAGGACACGGATTCGAGTCCCATTCTCAACTGAATTTGTTTTTCTTAAAAAACCATTATCTTATTTTACGTTTTAGATTTTCCTTGTATGAAACACATACCATTCTAAACTAGTATTTATCGGTATTTTCGGATTACGATAACATTTGACTTATCTGATATAACTTATACATAATGGAAAACCAGCATATATTACTATGATAAAGCTTTGATTAGACGCAGAACTGAGCCAGTATTTTTGCAGTGTGTTCGTAATTTTTGCTGTGGTGTATTTTTTCATGTTAACGTTTTGAAAAAAGAAAAATGAGATTTTTGTTACTTTTGTTTTTAATTGCCTTGTGTGGTAAGTATTCTGTTTTTTTTTTTAATCTTTTTATATTTTTCGTTCATTTTTTTATTAGTTTTCCTTAAGAACAAAAGCAACTGCTTTGTTTTCGGACTATATGGTTCTCGATTTTATAAGAGTCCTTAATTTTACGATAAAAATTTTCATTATTTTTGAACTCAAACTTTTGGATATCAATTAAAGCTTCCTGCAGACACACGCGATTAATCGTGCTGCGACAACGAGCCAAGCTAATTTCCACTCTAAAAATACTGCGAATGGACCGCGACATGTCGCCCCGCGCGATTAATCGCGTGTGTCTGCAGGAGGCTTAAATCCTCACCGTGCTACTACAAAAAAGTTAAAAATCTCAGCCTCCTGCAGACACACGCGATTAATCGCGCGGGGCGACATGTCGCGGTCCATTCGCAGTATTTTTAGAGTGGAAATAAGCTTGGCTCGTTGTCGCAGCGCGATTAATCGCGTGTGTCTGCAGGAGGCTTAATAAACGTCAACTGCAAAAAGACATAAATTTGACGTTGATAATTATAAAGGCCGCAATTACACTTATTTTAGACAAGGGTTCAATAGATGTTTAAGTTTTTATAGTAAGATAGCTGATTAAGTTCAGATATCTGCCAGCCCAGACAGCAAATTGTTACAATTTCTCAATATGTATTGTGTTTAGAATTCAAATTCTTTTCAGGATTTCAGAACAGACTTAATAGATTTACTTTTTAATGTATCAACTCTATTTTCGAATTTCAACATTGTAATTCAATTACATTTTTAAATCCAGAAATGTAATTTAATAATGATTATTTTTTACTTTGTAACATAATTATTTTATTTACAATTGGGTATTTGACTCTATTGACCAATAATTCCAAAATTATTTTTCTCTACAAACACATTTAATTTTAGGCCTGAAAAAGTTTAAAGAAACTGTTATATTAGGTTTTTCGTAGCTTTCTCTATTTCTCTGAAATTATTAATAAATGGGAAAACCATTGAATTAACTAGTTAGTGGTGTCACGGTTTGCTTTTGCCATCCAAATCTATGGGAGAATTGCGTTTTAACAGCTCATAAAAAGTATGCCAATTGATTGAGGTTCAAATACTTGTATAGTTTATTATTACTGGTGTTCAAAAGCCTGAAATTCTGACAACAAGATTCTTATCAAGGGATATCTTGCTACCGAGAACAGAGGCCTTACCACGAGCTCTTAACGCGATCCAGTTTAGGCTTTGGGAAAGAGACAGAGCTATACAAGTCGTCTAACGCCATCTCTTTCCCACAGCCTAAACTGGATCGCGTTAAGAGTCCATGGTAGGACACCAGTACCGTGAAAGTCAGGCAGGCAGTCGCTCCAATAAAATTATGATAAATATAAGTTTTAGCCCCCTCCGCCTAGAATGGGACGAGCCAACCACAATATAATTCGAAAAAGTCTAACCCTTATAATTTATTTATTTATTTTTAATTTGTTTAATTTTATAAACAGGTACACTTGCAAGCTCCTTTAATGCTCAAAGGGAAAGCAGAATTGTTGGCGGACAACAAGCCGGTACTCAAGTGCAATATGCGGTAACTCTTTTATAATTTTGTTATCTTATACTTGAATAGAAGACATAATATCTGGTAATTTAAATCTACAGGGCGTCCCACGGCTGTGCCAAATGGAGGGAAAGTACCTTGAATATTTTAGATAGAACATTTTACTGAAAGAAGATATTATTTTAATTTAAAAAACAATTAAACTGCATTCATAGATTTTTTAATAATTACTTGGTTCAACCAGGAATCGAACCAGCTACACGAGAAAAAAAAATACCCTGTAGCTTTATCATACCAATCGAAAGGCTTCATCATAAGGATTTTTTTTTTGCTAATTAATAACATAGTGTCAGAAATAAAAGAAAGACCACATGAATTTTAACATTTGTAATACAAAATTAATCAATTAATTATCAAATGCTCAAAATATTATTATAATACATACAATACAACAATAAATATTATTATTCAACAGCGTGGGACTCCCCACGCTGTTGAATACAAAGTCGCACTCTTTTGCTTATTTCACTCACTGTCGATTTTTTGATCTTGTAGTGGTGGATATTATTTTAGAATAATACGTTTAAGTTCTGTTTGTGTCTCGTGGACATTTTCATACTGGTTCTTGTAAATTACACTTTCAACATAACCCTATAAAAAAATCTAATTGGGTTAGATCTGGGGATCTCGGCGGCCATCTTTTTTTTGTCCATTGATTCCGATCCAGGGACGAAAGTGTTCATCGAGATATTCCCTTGTTCTATGTCTGTTATGAGCCGGATAAATGATTAAAATTATGCGTACTTCTCAAGTAGGTGCATTTATTAATAAAAGGTAGGAGGATACCTACTTATGATAATGTCAGTTTTTTGTCCTTACGGCAATGTCAGCTTTTCATCTTTCTGAACAAAATTTCACATCAAATGTTAAAATTCAAGGTCTTCCTCTTATTTTTGACACTATGTTATTTAACAAAAAATAATCCTTATGCTGAAGCCTTTCAATCGGTATGATAAAGCTACAGAGTATTTTTGGGTCAGAGCCCATTCGTCCCCTAAGATTCGCACCCTGTGTCCACTCGTCCCCTGGAACTTTTGAGGGGCCCATTCGTCCCCTGAAGAATATTTATTTTTATTCATTCTTCTAATATAAGTACATATGTACATGTGTATACTGCAGCTTGGTAGTCCTGGTACAGTCGCGCAGAAAAGGGTAAAATAAAAAATATTAATGTTAGCAAAACAGAATTAATGTTAGCACGTTCATTATTTTTGTACATTAAAAAAACTTTTTGAAAAAAAGGGAACCGACTTCAAAACCAAACACAAAAAAACTGTAAAATAACTTTTCTTTCGGAAGTCGGTGGCTTTGTTTTTTATTTCATTGACTATGGCCACCGACTTTCGAAAGAAAAGTTATTTTACAGTTTCTTTGTGTTTGGTTTTGAAATCGGTTCCCTTTTTTTCAAAAAGTTTTTATTTTTCCCTTTTTAGTTTAGATATTCAACAAAAATCTTCTTATAATCGTCGACTTTGAAAATCTACAATCCTAGTAAGCAATAAAAACGGATCTATGCGGGCAATTTCACGAGATATCCATTATTGTTATATATTAAAACCTTCCCCAGAATGTAACGAACACTTTTCTGAAAACCACATCAAAATCGGTTTAGCCTAACGCAAGATAATCGCGGAAAAACATGCAATGGTCACTGAAAATCTACAATCCAAATAAGCAAAAACGAATCCACGCGGGCAACGTCACGGGATATCTATTAGTGTTATATACTAAAACCTTCTCCAGAATGTAATGAACACTTTGCTGAAAACCGCAACAAAATCCGTTCAGCCAAACAAACAAACATACATACATACATACAGGTCGAACTGAGAACCTACTTTTTTTTGAAGTCTGTTAAAAAGGGTGACAACGACTCCACATTGAGCTAAAACGAAAAACTTAGAATACAAGAACAATAAAATCCATTAATATGATAAAATAATAATTACGGATAAAAAATTGCTATACATATTTAGGAGTAAATAATTTAGTTTTGACTTTTTAGTCAAAATACAACTTTAGTATTCCACCATAAATTTTTAATATAGTCATTTTTGTAAATATTTTAATTTTAGTTTTTAAATGTAGTATAGTAGTAGTATATATAGGTTCTTTTTTATTATAATTATATATAGGTAATACAATATCGTTAATTCTGAAAAAAAAATATAAAAGTGTGAACCATAAAGTGAATTACCATCAATAATAATACTAATCATATTCCAGGATTCAAATGAGATAATTCGATTCAATTATATGTCAAAAATATTATTATTATTATATTAATAGTATTGTTTATTTCGTTAGGCGAACTCAAGAACCAATATGTCACCACCACCACCACCACCAATAGGCAGCCATAACATACAAACAAAACACCTTATCTATTATTTTTGTAACACGTTTTTTTAACAAGCCATTCGTAGAGAGACAATTTTACATCGTAAGCCTATCGACAGGTTATATTATTATCATGACGGATTATCATTCATCATAGCTCTTTTTTCAATGATCTGTTATGATTTATTAAATTAATTCCGTTAATAAACTGTTCACAAGTGTACTATGTTAATCGTTTCTTATGTAAAATATAGCTAATTTTATCTCAGGGGACCAATAGGCACCTGAATAGGTGCCGAATCTTTAACTTATATTGTATATACATTAGAGGGGACGAATGGGTACCTTAAAAATAATATTTTTTATTAAAATATTAATTGGTCCCCTACCAGGAGACCAATGGGCACCTATATAGGGGCCGAATCCACAACTTTTATGCTGGGGTACGAATTTTAGGGGACGAATGGGCTCTGACCCGTATTTTTTTTTCTCGTGTAGCGGGTTCGATTTCCGGTTAAACTATGTAGGTAATTATTTAAAAATCTATGAATGCAGTTTAAATTGTTTTTTAAATTAAAATAATTACTTCTTTCAGTAAAATGTTCCATCAACGATATTCAAGGTAGGTACTTTTCCCTCCATGTGGCATAGCCGTGAGACGCCCTCTAAACTAACTATAGGTACATTATTTAAAGTTCATTTTTAATTCCAAATTAAGTCATGATTATCTTATAATTATTTTAATCGTTGAAGCTTGTTTTAACTTGATGCAAAGTTTTGACGTTAGATATTGTGGTAGCATCAATTCTGTAAAATACAAAGTTTTTAAAAAACTGCCTAAAGTGCATAGCACCGTAAAATTAAAGCTAAAAGATTCTGAAAGTTCTAAGTTATTTGTTTTCTTCAAAATAAACACATAACATTTTCAAAACAAAACCACCACCAGAGGCGAGAGAACACGAGTGTCAGACATAAATGTTATTGAAAATACGAGTATTAGTAATTTAGCACTGGTCCTATTTATGTAAGTTAAAAAGCACAATCAGTGATTCAAACTATATAATAATTCAATTTTAAATTAGAACTTGAAACAACTTTGTGATACAAAGAAAATTTTATAGACCAAGACAATTTTACACGTCGCCGTATCTCCAAAAGTACTAACGTTAGACCATTATGTTTATTAGTAACTAATGTCTTTGTTAGTAACTAATACTCGTATTACGCTTAAAGAAAATACAATGTTATTATTGAGGGGTGGACAATACATACATCGGTCTCCCTATGTTCTTTAAAATCGAAAATATTTACTAAACGCTTATGTCAAACACTCGTGCTGGTGCGTTAGATGCATGGTCTAGATAAATTAATAAAATGTTACTTTTTTCAGATCTCCTTGCAAAAAAGAAGTGAAGAAGACCATTACTCCAGAGGACATCGTTGCGGTGGAGCTTTGATAACACTACAGCATGCAGTGACAGCTGCATTTTGCAATTTCGAAGTTGTAAATGGGTCAGTACCTACTACCTAACTACACGTTGGAATAAAAACATTTATTTAAATATGTACCTACTTCTACGTAAAGGAAGGGTTGGTTTCATCCGCCTGCTGGCCCTCAATGCAAGAAAATAGATAAGTTATAGGTGTAATAAGAATTTAAAATTCTTTTTTTTTTGTACAATATACAAATAAAAACATTTTCTCATGGGTATGTCCTACTACAATGCAGTAAACCATAGAATAGTCCTTTTGCCTACCGCGTCGTTTTTTTAATTTCAGACGTAAGGAGATTTTAAAGGAAATTGCCAAGTTTCCCTTGAAGCCTCGGCTAAAACCCAACAAAGATGAAATATTAAAGTAAAATAAATACTGTTGGAACTTGTGACGAAAGTTTTATTTTTCAGTAGAATGACATGATACAAAATGACAAAAACTGTTGCTATGGAGACTGAAGGTACAGTCTTCCTAACCTCCACTCCTCTTTTAGGAACTGACACCAAGAGCTTTAGTTAGCTTTTCCAGCCTGGGTGCATAGAAGGGCTTTGTGAAACAATCAGCGAGTTGGTCCTCAGTTGTAACTTGCTTGACCTCAAGGATGCCGGCTGTCACACACTCTCTGACATAGAGATACCTTCTTTGTATGTGCTTGGTCCGACTATGTTGCTCGTACGGCGGATTGTACGCTAGCTTTATTGTTGACTCATTGTCAATATAAAGAAGTGGTGGCTTTTCAGTTTTCGTGATTTCCTCCAGCATCTGTTGTAGCCATATCATTTCCCGTGCTGTCTCCGAAGCTGCCACTAACTCCGCCTCCGTCGACGATAAAGCTATCGTCTTTTGTTTATTACTCCGCCAGCTGATTGGTCCTTAATACAAACAAAGTATGCCGGACATTGAGTGCGCTGCTGAAAAATCCGCATCGCTGTTGTAGCAGATTAATTTGTTATTGGCATTATTAATTTAACGCATCGAATACTAGGCATTTACTCATTGTACCTTTTAGGTAGCGTAGTATTCTTTTTCCTGCTAGAATGTCTGCTTTTGATGGATTATCAAGGTTTCTCGAAGCGCAGCTGACGGCGAAATTGATGTCTGGCCTAGTTGCAACCATGAGGTAGGCTAAGGAACCCACAGCCTGTCTATAAGGGAAGATACTTTCTTTTTCATTTGATAAATAATTCTCTATTTTAGTTGTCTCTTTTGTAATTGCTGTCTTAACTGCTTTGCACTCAGCCTTCTCGTACTTTTCTAGTACTTTCTTTGTATAAGCCTTTTGACACAATGTTATGTTCCCATTATCAGATCTGTCGATTTCCAAACCAAGAAATATGACACTGGTTTTGTTACAATTTTGAAGCGATTTTGTAGTTCCTTTATCAATTTCTTTCCATCATCCTCTGTGGTTGATGTAACTAACCTGTCATCAACGTAAAGTGCAATCAATACCTTAGATTTTCTATTCTCTCGAATATATAGGCATGGATCAGAAGTACCCTGTGTGAAGTTTGAGGTCACAAGAAATTCATGTATACTGGTGTTCGAACATCTTGGAGTCTGCTTGAGGCCATAAAAGCTCCTCTTCAGGCGGCACACTCTGTTTGTTCTATCGCTATAACCAACGGGCTGTTTTATGTAAATTTCTTCTTCTACGTTCCCGTTAAGAAATGCTGTCGACACATTAAACTGACAGAGAGATAATTTCTCTTCTACAGCTACTGCTAATAGAGCGCACTACAGGGCTGAATGTCTTTTCATAGTCTACCCCTGCTTTCTGTGAGAATCCCTTTACTACCAATCTTGCTTTATGTCGTTCGACACTACCGTCTGGATTGGTTTTAACTTTAAATACCCACTTGCAAGGCAGCGCTCTTCTGTTCTTTGGTAAAGGAACAAGATCCCATGTTTGTTTCTCATCAAGGGAATTTATCTCGCTCAGCATCGCTCCTAACCATTTTTCTTTGTCTCTGCTTTCTAGAGCTTCGCGATAAGTTGAAGGTTCTCTATAGTTGTTAAACTCTACAGTAGCAGCGAGAACAAATTCATCAAACCTTTGTGGTTTTCTGAGAAGACTGCGATCACGAACTATTCGTTGTTCAGGAGAAGCTTCATTAGCAGTGACTTCATTATTGATAACTTTATCAATAGGATTTATTTCGATAATAGTGTCATTAACATCTGTATCTGGGATGGGTATTTGTCCATCATCATACCCTTGTATTGATGCTTGTTCATCATTTTCTTGCACTGACTCATACTCACTTTCAACATCATCGTCAAAAAAGTTTATTTCGGCGTAATTTTCATAGTTAACTTTCAAAGATTTTGTTATTTCCGAGATTGAATTTTGAGTATCGGTGTAGTAGAGTTTGTTAGTGAACCGAACATCTTTGGCAATCATGATTTTATGTTTTGAAGGTACCCAAATTCTATAAGCGTTGGAAGTATCTGAGTAGCCTGCAAACATCCCAGGTATAGCTTCCGATTTGAATTTATCACGTTTTTTACCATCTTTTAGTAGTATGAAGGCTTTTATTCCAAACTGACGCAGATGGAAGACGCGAGGCTTTCTTTGTACCCATTTCTCAAATGGTGTAGTAACAGTACCAGAATGTGTGGATATAGTTTTGTTGACACTCCGATTGGAAAGGTAGTTTGCAGTTCGAATAGCTTCTCCCCAAAGGCTTTGAGGTGCTTTGGATTCGATCATCATGCTCCTAGCCGTTTCAAGTAGCGTACGGGTTTTGCGTTCTGCAACACCATTCTGGTGTGGCGTATATGGTGCTGTTAATCGTCTTGTAATACCATGCTCTTTCAGATAGTTGTCAAAATTTTGATTGCAGTATTCCAAACCATTGTCAGACTGGAGACTGATATTTTTGTCACCTGTGAAATTTTTCATTTCTGCCTTGTGAAGTTTGAATTTGTCCAATACACCACTTTTTTGTTTTATGCAATAGACTCGGCTGTATCTAGTATAGTCATCGATGAAGGTTATTTAATATTTATTTATTTTTTCAATGGCAAATTCCATTGAAAAAATAAATAAATATTCCACAAGGGCATTTTACTAGATTGTCCCTTTGATACGGAGGGCATAAGACAAATGCTGCAATGCTTGACGCATGGAATACATAAAGAGAATCAAATTGAAAATATTTTTCCCATTAATGGATTGATTTATTGAACAGTATTATTTGTAACTACCAATTATTATCTTAGATAGACAAAATACTGAGTACCTAACTGTTGTTACTCGATTCTTTCTAAATATAAAATTTGTTCTACAGGGTCTCCGTAGCAATTAATCCGGCTGAATACAGGGTGTTTGCTGGCTACAGAAATTTTACTGTTTTGAATTACGTCATTTTAACTCGGGGTATAACAAATATCACCGTGCATCCCGATTACCACTCCAGTACCCCGTTTGTGAACGATATCGCTGTCATCTTCGTGAGTATTCTTATTATATCCTTATCATAATTATGTAGGTATATTGTACACGTGTCCCAATAGTAGGAACATTAGAGGCTGATTAAAATATCCTCACTAATATTATAAATTGTATAATTATTATGAATTTGGATAGATGGATTCATGGATAGATTTTGTTTCTCAATCACGTCAAAATAGTTTTTAATATGCCTAAAATGTAGGTTATAGTCTGAAATAACAAAAGGAGCAACGCAAGCAGCAGATAATTAATGATAATTGACTTATTTCAGTAGCTTCGACCACATGGATTTCGAAATACGAGTAAAAAGTAACCTATGTAGGAATAACTCCAGACTATAAACAATTAGTATAAATTCATGCAAATCTGTTCAGCCTTTCTGATGCGATTGAGTTACACATAAATCCATAAATTACATAAATCCATAAATCTAAACATTCAAACTTTTGCAACAATACTGAGATTGTTTAATAGAAAATGATTCAAAAATAACCTACGTTCTTCTATAGCTCTCAGGCTACCTGTAGATATTTCACGATATAACGATCGAACGTTGCGTAAAATACCTACAGATAGCCTAGGAACTCGTAGCTCAAAGTTTAAGAAGTGAAAAGAAATTGACAGACCGAAGAACAGGTTACTTCTAGGCAAGCGTGCTTCACCGTCGCCCAGATCTTCGCTTAATTTCAGGCGAGATAGAAGTCAAACTTGAACCAATAATTAAATATAAAAAACAGAGTAGACCCATTTTTGGCATTTGGCTTTCGAGATATTGTTAGCATTTGACTTTTATATTTAGTGGCTCTGTTATATGGCGGTGTGACTGGTAGTTTCATACAATCTCTAGCGAAATCAAAATTGAAATATTTTATTTCACCGTGTCGTGCTGTTGCCACCATCGTTTTGTGTGAAAGCGCCAATCCAACGGCACGGTTGACATAGTGGCTGAGCGATTGGACTGCTAAGCTCCATATCGCGGGTTCAATTCCCACTCGGAGACTTTGTATGATCTACTAGTAGTTGTTCCGGGTCTGAGCGTTTGTGAGTTGAAATGTTTGTAAACGCACCTACGATACAAGACAAAATCCTTAACAGCCTTAACACATTTTTTCTTCACCTTTTTATAAATATGTACTGACGTGTTTAATACATAACCTTCTTCTTATTTCTTCAGCTCGCTCAAGCGTTTACTTCTAATATACTTGTGCCTGCTCTTCTGCCTACCCGAGAACCTCTGTATCCTGAAGCATCACCTTGTAGTGTTGCCGGCTGGGGGGCTCAAGACAATTCTACTAATGTAAGTTGAATGAATTTTTACAGCAACGAAAATACAATGTATTATAGGGCGGCACAGTAAGCGCATCAGTTGTATTAGCTGCTGATCAACGTGACGGAACAAATATTTGTATGACCCAAAAGTAGATACGTTCCGGGTCTGAGCTCTTATCACGAGTTTTCAGTATTTTTATACTTTACAGCGTCTTTCCAGTATTTAAAGCGTTTCTTGTATGGAAAAATGGAACAGCGCCTCTGGTGTGCGAAGAAGGAACTAATTTTTTTTTTGAAATTAATGTCAAAGTTCCAGTTTACTTTACATCTCAATAACTGAAAACTCACGATAAGGCCTCTGGCTTTTTAATTATGTGAGTATAAATTTTTGTAAATGCATCTGATACAGAAAGACATGCCAAGTGTGAAAAAAAAAATGTTTTTCAAAGAAAGATGTTACAATTATGAGTATTATGACTGTCATCTCAGTACCTTTTCTTGCAAACTTGAAAAGAGTTTATCTTAGTAGCATGGTTTTTCAGATGTTAGCAAAAAAAAAGTTTTAACGAATAAACATAGTACCAGAAAATATCAAGGTCGCACGATTTATAATATTCAAGGACTTAAGAAATCACATTTTTTTTCTTCTGTTACAGGCTAGTGTGATACTGATGAACTTCAATAAGTATCCGAGTAATCAGGGCTATTGCCGTGCACTTTACAATGGCCAAATTAATGTTATAGAAACTATGATGTGCGCAGTAGGTGTTCAGCAGACGGAGTTTGCAGGATGCACGGTAATGAATTAACTGTACTGTTGTTAAAAATAGTTTGACTATCACATAAACAGGTATAACGAAACATTGGTTTGTATCTTATATGGGGGCCACACTAATGGGTAATGCCATTAATAATTGCGGTAATGGCATAATTATAGAAATGTATGTTTTCAGAAGATGTAATTGAATGTAGTTATACAATCATACTGGAGGCTCGATAAGACGAATATTATTCCCAATAGCCCCTCTAGCCCTGTCCCCCGGGGTGACAGCTACTTAGAACCAAAAAATCATGGACAAGAGACGTCTACCAATCTGAACTGGACCAGTTACGTGGATTACAATCATCGTACAAACATTTCAAAAAATATTAGGATATTTTTTGAAATGTACGACGACGACGTACCAGCAAAACGTCACAGTTGAAAATACATTTTTTTTTTTAATTTCCAGGGCGACATAGGCAACCCATTAGTATGCAGCGGTCAACTATTTGGTGTTCTTATTCGAAGCAAGAACTGCACAGTTTCCGCAGACCCTGAAGTGTATACCCGGGTATACAGGTACAACCCATGGATTAACAGTTTAATTGGGACCGCACCCGCACCCGCACCCGGTGGAGCATCCACTTTCCAGCCTGGACTGGCAGTTTTAGCAGTGATCACTTTTGCTCAAATTTTAATCACAAATGTATCTAGTTAGGATGTTTTAATACTAAGGGACATTCAATCACAGGTTTACACGAGAGAGAATCTTTGTCATAATAAATTATGTGCATGGTCTTTCATTAGGTACAATAAAATGTACCTAGAAATTACAATTATTTAAAATAATTATTGTATTATTTGCTCTTACTGGCAAGTACTACTAATAATTAATTAGCACAACCTATCAAAAAAATGTTACAGTACTGTAAATATGTTGTAGTGTATTTCAAGTACTTATAAAAACAAATAATTATGTACATTCCAGACAATATTATTATATAAATAATGTAAGACCTATAATATTATGTTAATGGTGCCATTTTTCCTCTTTTTTAAGCTAATAAATAATTATCTGTTAATAAATGAATGATGACTAAACCATATTATTTTCCTGGTCACTTTCGACCAATATCCATCCTCCCCTTTTTGTCGAAAGTACTCAAAGCGTGTACATAAACAATTATCCTCATTTCGACACCTGCACGCAACAACATCGTAACTCACTTTTTGCGATTTTGAGTTACAATCATAATTATTCTTACTTTACAAAATATTATGTAGAATTGTTTGCACTCACTCCGGTGGCTCTAGCCCAGCCTTTACAAAAGTGGGCTATAACGCCGTTGTGGCGCTACAGGCCTAAAGGGGGGTGGTAAGACACTCAGAAAAAAAAACCCACGTTTTTAAATGTCCTAAAAAGAAGAAAATAACCCTACGGGGCTGAGAGAGGGGCCACTCAAAACGTGGGGGCGTATATTATATAAGGGATTATTTATGGGATATATTTACATGACGTGAGATCGTAGGTGTAACTTGCAAAGATACGCCCCCACGTTTTGAGTGGCCCCTCTCTCAGCCCCGTAGGGTTATTTTCTTCTTTTTAGGACATTTAAAAACGTGGGTTTTTAGATTTTTTTTAAATCTATTAATTATTTTATTATTTTTATCATTGTTCATCGGGTTTGAAGCTACCCTGAAAATTAGCCCCTAACCCTAGCCTAGCATAAGCCACATGACATTTTTTTTCGTATTCCTAACAGCAAACCCTTTCATTTGATACCCATATCACGGGGGTGGATTTCAAACAGCCAGTCTACCATCTTGGACGTCCGCCATATTGGATTTAAGTCACGTGACTATTTTTTTTTCGTACTCCTGATAGCAAACCCTTTCATTTGATATCCATATCACAGGGGTGCATTTCAAATAGCCTGTCTGCCATCTTGGACGTCCGCCATATTGGATTTAAGTCCCGTGACTACCTTTTCGTATTCCTGACAGCAAACCCTTTCATTTGACACCCATATCATGGGGGTGGGTTTCAAACAGCCAGTCCGCCATCTTGGGGAGGCCGCCATATTGGATTTGTTATGACGTTTCTTAGCAAGTCATGTATTGTCATCAGAACTCAAAGCGTGTACAAAATTTCAGCCTGCTAGCTTATCGGGAAGTGCCTCAAAATTGAGTTGCAAAAGTCCAACCGGAACGACAAACAAACAAACAAGAAAAGTGAGTGTATAAAAAAAAACGTGGGAAAAAATGGGGGCGTTGTGTAGAGGCTTCGGAGGGCGATTTGTAATTTCATCTAGCTAGGAGGACTCTTGTATGCCGATTGAGGTCTCGACTCTCGGCTACAACTTGTGAACATCAACTAATATTAATTAACCCCCTTACTTATAAAAACTTGTGTTGCTTAGCTACCGATTAAATATCACCTGTCCTTGTCATTTCTATTTTAATGAATAGAGATGGCAAGTGACTTAAGAGCTATTTAAGATAAGTAACGTCTAATCAATGTTTATAAGTAAGGCCCTAAGTCATCAAATATATTATCAATATTTCATCAAATATTACCAGTACAATCAAAAGTTAAGTTAGCTATAATTTTAGTTCATCACAATAAAACTGATCGGCCAACCCGTAAAGCAGCACATAGGAATATGTAAATATGTAGTCCCTAAATATAAAAAACTACTTTGGCCAAAGAACTCAGCAATAGGTGCGTCCACACAGAGCGCGCAGCCTCGCGAGGCATTTGCTGCGCGAGGAAACTGACAAGCCAGGTTGCTCATGCTGTGTGGACGCGTCTATTGTTTTTCGACAGAGGCACGAAACAAAATACGCGAGCAAACAAAAGCCGACACTGGATGGCTCGGGTGCTCGGTCGCTCGACCGCGACAGCACTGTTACTTGCCTCGCCCGAGAGACGTCCACATCAACCGAGCTGCTTCGCGCGGAAAATGCCTCGCGAGGCTGCGCGCTCTGTGGGGACGCACCTATGAAACAGCATCAGGTTCATCCTTCACATGTTTGTTTTATTTTGAACTAGCACTCCGCACGCGACTGCGGGTATTTCTAACTTCAAACTCAGTGAATTTAAATGCCGGTCACCCTCCTTATTGGATCTTCTTCTTCCTGCCCTTATCCCATTCTACTTGAGGTCGGCGCAACACGTTTTCTTCTTCCATTCTCCCCTATCAGACGTCACCCTCCTTATTGGATACTTTTGGAAAATCAAAAATGTATCCAACTAACATTGTAACTTTAAAAAAAGTCTTTCACATTGAAGAAACCCTCTGTACCATTGTGATTTCATTTGATAAAGGTCTTTATTTAAAGGCTAGATCAGGGGTTCCCAAACTTATTTTGTCTACTGCCCACTTTGAGAAGAAATTAATTTTTAGCGCCCCCATTTTTTCACCTACTTAAAAACCACTATAACTTAATATTAAATTAATTAATTGTTGTGAGCTGTATTAGCGGAGATTAAACATTCATTCTAAAAGAGACTTTTACTATACTTAAGTCTTAGAGGACTGACCGCTGAGGTCGCGGGTCTATCTTATCATGTAACCGTGACCCTGGAAAATACAGACCTATTGATGTATGAGTCTGATAGTCTCTCCCGCCTCTCCCCGCCTCGCCCCTTCCGAGGACTCATAAATGATGATTTTACCACGATAAAAAATAAATCTAATACTAAGTCACGTTTTCTAGTTAGGTTTGTTGCTTTTATCTCGGAAACGTGACTCTTTTGTCCATTTTAGTACCTATCTACTTTTGTTAGTATTGATAACACATTGTTATTTTGAATCGACCGACCAAAATTCTATATCACTGTGTGTGTCAAACTAATGGTAATGATAACGTATCAAGTCCAAGGCGTATTTTACCAAAAAAATTGCTCTCTGCACATGAACTTTACGAATTCCTAAAAAAATACTTTATTACAGACACTAGGTACCATGCATTTGACGTTTCGACACACACTGATTATCAAGGGTCATACTGAGGCCTTATCATGAGTTTTTACTTATTGTGACGTAAACTGGAACTTTGATATTTAATTTCAAGGAAAAAATTAGTTCCTTCTTCGTACACCAGAGGCGCTGTTCCATTTTTCCATACAAGAAACGCTGTAAATTCTGGAAGACGCTGTAAAGTAAAATAGTGAAAACTCGTGATAAGGGCTCTGAAATTAATCCTTTATTAATATGTAAAGTTGCCCGACTATACTTTTGGGGTTAAAGGTACTAACTAGAACTTTTCTAAAAGATTTTTTTTAAGATCCACAAAATAAGAAAATAAAAGTTTTTGGCCATTTTGTTCAGTAAAAAAACACAATAGAGTTTAAGTAAAAAAAAAAATTAAATAACTTTTCTTTCGGAAGTCGGCGGCAAAAAATTCAAGGATGTAAAGTAAAGTTTTTTTTTAAGTCGATTTTTTTTAAGTTTTTATTTTGGGTACAGGCGTCTTCTTCTTATCGTGTCGATGACAATACAAATTGACTCGGCCCAGAATTGGGCCACGAGTTTAGCGCTCTCCGAACTGTCCATCAGCTCCTGTAACGAACAGTCGGCAGGGCACGATATTAAGTGCCTCATCGTTTGTGGAGCATCACCACACTTACACCCCAGAGCAGAGTTATCAATGAAATTCCACCTGAGCAGATTTTCTTTACTTCGGCCTACCTGGGTACGGAGTCTGTTTATAGATTTTCAGGTCAGCCAAGGCAGCTCTTTTCCACGAGGAAGATCTTCAGCAGGCGGCACGAATGGATCTTGTAATGAGGTACCGGCGTGATGTTATATTTTGTGATAATTTGCTGTCATTAACTAAAGAATAATCTAGATTTCTTCAAGATCTTGATATCAGATCCAGGCTTGATTACCATGGGACCATTAAATTTGTAAAGTATGCCTTTCGAAAAAAACCGACGTATAAAGTAACTCCTCCTTTTGTCCAAGTCGAAAAACAACCGGGGTCGCGGGACTTATCTCATTACCGTGACCCCGGAACATAAAGGGCTATTGAAGGACACCGTGGATTTTAGTCAGTACAAGTCTGACAGTCCCTCCCGCCCTGCCCGGGGTGGGAGGACTCATTTGATGATTTTACCACGATAAAAAAAAAGTCGAAAAACAAAACAAAACAGATTACCTACCTACACAGATTTTCCAATAGCATAGGAACAGCATTCTTCTAACATATTTAGTTGGTATGACAAATTTCGGATTATGATAACATAAATTTATTGATTCTGATATTAAAACTGATATTGGTAACCCGTCTATATCATAATGATAATGCCCTGATTAGTCACACAGTTGAGCCAGTTTTGGCAGTGTGTTCATTATTTTTGCGGTGGTGGATTGTTTCCCTTTCGTCTGCGTTTTGAGAAAAAAGAAAATGGAAAAGTTTTTATTTTTAATCGTGATTGCTTTATGTGGTAAGGATTCTTAAAAAATAATACCTATATTTAATTTTTTTTTTCATATTTGGTTTTATTACTGCAAAGTAAGGGTTGCGCATTTGATCCTAGGTTCAAATTCGCAACCTACAACTCGTAAGTCGGGACCAATGCCACTGGGACATGCTTATAAGTTTTAGTTCCATCTGGCTAAAACCAAGCACAACATAATGTTGTTGGGAAAAGCCTAAGCCTAACTTGAATAATTTATTTTAATGATTTTATTGTCAGGTACACTTACAAGCACGTTTAATTCTGAAAGGGAAAGCAGAATTGTAGGCGGACAACCAGCCCGTGCCCATGTGCGATATGTGGTAAATATATGTAGATATTTTTAAAAATTTTAACGCAGAAATGAAGATCATGCGATATGTACCCTTAATTTGAATATACATAATTATACTGACAATAAACGTTCCTTAACGTTCACTAAGAGGGATCCCTTTTTCGCATAATGTTCTTTGTCCTAATATACTTCGGCATAACGATTTTGGTACAATTTGTTTTGGCATAATAATACTTCGGCATAATTTTTTTAGGCATACATTTTAAGTTGGCATAATCATCTTAAAGACTAATTTGTTTTGGCAGAATATTGATTCTCATAACGTTAGTAGGCCTAATGACTATTAGCATAATAATTTTTAGGCATACAATTAATATAAATAACAAAAACAATTTTAATAATTTATTTTAATAAATAACAAAATTGCAAAGTAATTAATCATTAGGTGGTAATCAGCAATTTTACTAAGGATGCAAGAGCGAGCGAAGCGAGCTCTGGGCTTGGGGCACCCCGACTCGGACCGGTTAGGTTCGAAGGGGATGGCGGGGTCTGAAAGACCCCGCCATCCCCTTTGTGTTAGGTTACTTTAAACCTTGCAAATAGAAATAGGGGCTCCGTCGAGCTACCTTGGTGGGTAGTAATCGGCAATTTGACTAAGGATGCAAGAGCTAGCGAAGCGAGTTCGGGACTTGGGGCACCCTGACTCGGTCAGGTTAGGTTCCAAAGGGATGGCGGGGTCTGAAAGACCCCGCCATCTCCTTCGTGTTAGGTTACTTTAAACCTTGCAAACAGAAATAGGAGCCCCGCCAAGCGGGGCTCCGTCGAGCTACCTTGGTAGGTAGTAATCGGCAATTTGACTAAGGATGCAAGAGCGAGCGAAGCGAGCTCAGGACTTGGGGCACCCCGACGCGGGCAGGTTAGGTTCGAAGGGGATGGCGGGGTCTCAAGGACCCCGCCATCCCCTTCGTGTTAGGTTACTTTAAACCTTGCAAACAGAAATAGGAGCCCCGCCAAGCGGGGCTCCGTCGAGCTACCTTGGTAGGTAGTAATCGGCAATTTGACTAAGGATGCAAGAGCGAGCGAAGCGAGCTCAGGACTTGGGGCACCCCGACGCGGGCAGGTTAGGTTCGAAGGGGATGGCGGGGTCTCAAGGACCCCGCCATCCCCTTCGTGTTAGGTTACTTTAAACCTTGCAAACAGAAATAGGAGCTCCGCGAAGCGGGGATCTGTCGAGCTACCTTGGTAGGTAGTAATCGGCAATTTTACTAAGGATGCAAGGGCGAGCGTATATTACAGATTACCACCTACCAAGGTAAGTTTATAGGTATAACAATGAAATAATTATTTCATTGATATAATTATGTACCTATAAAAATATGTTTTAATATCATTATGCGTAAATCAATTAATGCTTTAGGATGTTATGCTTAAAAAAGTTATGCTTTAGAACTTTATGCTTAATAAATTTATGCTGTAGAATATTATGCTTAATCGTTATTATGGTTAGAGTAATTATGCTTAAAAAATTATGCGTAAGCTGTTATGCGTAATTATATTATGCGAAAATATAATTATGCCAAACAAAATTATGCTAACTTATATTAGGTCTTAAAATTTTATGCAAATGGATAGGGAACCTCATTAAGACAACGTTGTTACAAGTTAAGTCATGATCATCGTCAGCCATTTATTTTGTAACAGATAAAGCTTGTTTTAACTTCAAATAAAGTTTTATTTTATGTTAGATACTACACTTTTTTTATCGTGGTAAAAATCATCAAATGGTTTGTCCCACCCCGGGCTGAGTGGGAGGGACTGTCGGACTCGTACTGACTAAAATCCACAATGTCCTTCAATAGTCCTTTACGTTCCGGGTCACGGTAATTCGGTAAGTCCCGCGACCCCGGCAGGCTTTGGCCCTCTAAAGGGGGGCCCCGTCATTATGCTGACACTCTTTGAGAGGCGCGTGGAACACAACGCGCCGTCGACCCGGGCATGGTCTATGGTCGGACAACAAGTGGCCCATTACTCGCCGCCGGCATGCCCGCGCCTACGGTGGCCGGAGATCGTCTGCCGACGTCCGTTGCCGTGGGCGTCTACCACTGCGGCGGGGGTGGAAGGACGCTGTCCATGGCCTCGACCAATGCCGGGCGCGAGAGGTCTCCACCTATCGCCGTCGTGAGGACACGGTGGTGCTCGGCCCAAGCGGGGCAGTCCTGCGCCGCATGCTCCACCGTGTCCTCCGGGCGATCCTCGCAGTGGTGACACCCAGGCGTTTCTTCCCTCCTTATCAGCGCAGCGTAGAACGTCCACCAACATGATGGACAGACGACCTTACAAAGATCGCCGGTAGACGCTGGATGCAGGTCTCTTCCAACCGGTATATGTGGAGATCTAAAGGGGAAGCCTATATTCAGCAGTGGACGTCCTATGGCTGAGATGATGATGATGATGATGATGAAGTATTTATAGTCCGCGCCACGACTCAAGTTATTTTGACGCGGCTCTAGCTTCTATGTCTTCACATCGAATTGCACTTTATAAATATAGTACGACCCTGAATTTCCCGCAGGTCGAAAGAGGTGAGGCTTACGTCTCACTCTGGTGCCAGCATCTCAGTTTGTGAAAACAAACATGTTACTTTTGTTTTAGATCTCCTTGCAAAAAATAAGTGAAGCAGCTCATTACTTCAGGGGACATCGTTGCGGTGGAGCGTTGATAACACTACAGCATGCAGTGACAGCTGCATCTTGCAATTACGACATTATTAATGGGTCAGTACCAAACCCCACGTCGAAAAAACATAATCGGCGTGTTTTCCGAACGCTTTGTCTCTGTCAACCACTACAAATATGACATTTGGACTGTTTTCAATCGATATTTTTCTGCATTTATTACCCTAGAATGTATAATTAAAGAGCCTTATACACCACGCGGTGGTGGCAATGGCGGCGGCACAACAGCGACCAAAAACACTGCCGCCACCGCGGCGGCCGGCGACGACGTGACGGTGCCGCTGCCGTCGCGGTTTCATATTTAAACAGCCTAAGAGAATAGATGTAAAGTTGTTTATTCGGACGTACATTTTTTACTATAATATTATCATTTTAATGCGTTGTTCTTTTATATACAGTAATTTTTATTTTTTAATTTAAATGAAATTATTTGCACGCCACATGTGGCAGAATGTGATGAAACTATAGATATATTATATATTTTTTATGTTTGATGGGTTTGCTCTTGACCTTAGTCTAGATCAGGAGTGACTAAGACAAGGTCGACGATGGAGCAAGCTTACCCAGGAGAAGCCTGTTCACTCTAATTTGAAGAGATTAGGGTTGTATGTATTCGGAAACACAGACGCAGGCAGAGAGTTCCACTCCTATTATTATTATTAAGAGCATTATGTACCATATTCAGCCAAAGATCATTATAATTCTTATATTATATTATGGATACTACAGTATAGAATTTGTAACTACCATAATTATACAGACATAGCTATTGAGTGTTTATGATTGCATGTCACATGACAAAGCTGTGTTACTCTTCTTCATTGTAAATATTAAAACTGTTCCACAGGACTCGCAGAGCAATTAATCCGGCCGAATACAGGGTGTTTGTTGGCTCAACGAATTTAACTGTGGACGATTACACTTTTTTTACTTCGGGTATTACAAAAATCACCGTGCATCCCGACTATCTTTCAACTATCCAGTATCACAACGACATTGCAGTGATCTTCGTGAGTATTTATTTATTTATTTACACCAATAACTACAACATCTTACAGCAAAATTCCAAAACGATGTTATAGACAAAAACAAAAATATACGTAACCAAAAATAAACCAAACTAAAAAACATAAAAGATCAAATTGGTATTCCTACTTCAATGCACCTTTGTGCGCCTGATACAAATTTCGGCAGGCTCTCATACATAATATCTACCGACGATATATTATATAATAAATGTGCGGCCCTTGACAATGGAGCAAACTTCAATAAATTAGTCCTAGCCCTTGGTACCTCTAACAAAGGGGGGCGGCGGCGCGCTGTTACGTACCCGTCCGGGACACAAAACCGTAGCGCTTCCAGCACATCTGGGTGGTGCACCAGCCCACGAATGACCTTCGCCACGTACTTTATCAACGCAACATCTCTCCTGACCGCCAGCCTAGTGTACCCGACCATGCCCAACACAAACAGACTCGGATACATTAACGGGTAGAATGGGTATACCCCATATTGCTTCAAATATAAATATCTAGTGAATTTATTTTGAATTTTCTCAATCATGAGACTATATTTTTCCTCATGTGGATTCCATATCAAAGCACTAGTCTCTAGATGACTACGAACTAAAGCATTATACAGTATTTTAATTACTGCTATATTTTTAAAATCCGAACATTGCCTTAATATGAAACCCAAGTTTCTAAAGGATTTGCCACACAGGTCTATAATATGCTCGCGAAACGTCAACTCAGACACCATATGAACCCCAAGATCCCGCATATGCGTGACACGCGGCATCACCGCACCATCTATCTCATACGGATTATGCAGCGGGGCACGCGCGCGACTATACGTCATCACGCAGCATTTGGTCCCATTGAAGACCAATTTGTTTTTCTGGCTCCACTGCACCACCTTATCCAGATCTCGTTGAAGTCGCTCACAGTCCGAGAAGCCCGCTATCGAGATGAATACTTTAAGATCATCTGCAAATAGCAAACACCTCGCACTGCTAACAACCTCTGGGAGATCATTAACCATAATAATGAATTCCAGTGGACCCAAATTACTGCCCTGGCTAACCCCTGAGAACGTATAAAATGGTTTAGATTTGTGCCCTGCGTACTCAACGTTTCAACTCGAACTGCACAATCGCTTCCAGTGCCTAACCGAATGCGAAACTGTGGACGAGATTAACAATGGGTTGGTGGAAACTGTCCAAGCTGTGGGGTCCAAGTTCTTTAAGACCCCGCGCCGCAATAAGCCTCAAAAGCTCTCGAATGGAACCATCAAGTTGATGCAAGACCGGGCCGAGATGAGGCTGCAATCTTCAGCTGACATGTCGGAATATGGCAAACTCAATAGACGAATCTCTAAATCAATGCGACGTGACCTGCGTGCCTATAGTGCGGCACGGATCAAAGAGGCAATCGAGCGGAACCAGGGCTCAAAAGTCTTCGCAAAGAATTCGTCTATTGGGCAAAGCCAAATGACAAAGCTAAAGATTAACGACGGCAGCATCATTTCGACGAAGCCGGAGATCCTGAGAGAGCTTGAGAGGTTTTACGGACAGTTATACACATCAACACGACAACCTAGTGTCGGTACAGTTCGAGACGCAAGAGCTAAACTGACTCGACACTACACTGAGGATATCCCGGACATCAGCCTGTACGAGATTAGAATGGCTCTTAAACAGCTAAAGAATAACAAGGCGCCGGGTGAAGACGGAATCACAACAGAACTTCTGAGAGCGGGTGGAAAACCGGTACTTCTGGTCCTCCAGAAGTTATTTAATTCCGTCATACTCGAAGGTACTACGCCAGAAGCATGGCACAGGAGTGTGGTTGTTCTTTTCTTCAAAAAGGGTGACAACACCTTGTTGAAGAACTACAGGCCAATCTCACTTCTGAGCCATGTATACAAGCTGTTCTCAAGAGTCATTACGAACCGTCTCGAACGCAGGTTTGATGACTTCCAGCCTCCCGAACAAGCCGGTTTCCGAAAAGGTTTTAGTACTATAGACCACATACACACGCTCCGCCAGATTATACAGAAGACAGAGGAGTATAATCGGCCATTATGTTTAGCGTTTGTGGACTATGAAAAGGCCTTCGATTCAATCGAAACCTGGGCAGTATTGCAGTCCCTCCAACGATGTCATATCGACTATAGGTATATCGAAGTGTTGAAGTGTTTGTATAGAAACGCCACCATGTCCATCCGACTTCAGGAAGAGAGCACGAAACCAATCCAATTGCAGAAAGGCGTGAGACAGGGAGACGTTATTTCTCCGAAACTGTTCACGAACGCGTTGGAGGACGTTTTCAAGCTCTTGGAATGGAACGGATTCGGCATCAACATCAATGGCGAATACATCACTCACCTTCGTTTTGCCGATGATATAGTCATCATGGCAGAATCGTTGGAGCACCTCAATGCTATGCTCAGCGACCTCAGTATCGTTTCCCAACGGGTCGGCCTTAAAATGAACATGGACAAGACGAAAGTCATGTCGAATGTCCATGTGGCACCCGTACCGGTTGTTGTTGGGAATGATACTCTCGAAGTTGTAGACCATTACACTTACCTTGGACAGATTGTTCAGTTAGGTAGGTCCAACTTCGAGAAAGAGGTCGCCCGAAGAATCCAACTCGGATGGGCAGCGTTTGGGAAGCTACGTGATATCTTCTCATTGAGAATCCCACAGTGTCTCAAGACAAGGGTGTTTAACCAGTGTGTGTTGCCAGTGATGACATATGGCTCTGAAACGTGGTCTCTGACTGCTGGCCTTTTAGAGAGACTAAGAGTCACTCAACGAGCGATGGAAAGAGCTATGCTCAGAGTTTCTTTGCGGGATAAAATCCGGAACATGGATATTCGGCGAAGAACCAAAGTCACCGACATAGCTCATAAAATTTGCAAGTTGAAGTGGCAATGGGCAGGCCACATCGCTCGTAGAACTGACAACCGATGGGGAAGAAAAGTTCTCGAGTGGCGACCACGGACCGGAAGACGCAGCGTAGGTAGGCCTCCCACTAGGTGGACCGACGACATCGTGAGGGTCGCGGGCAACCGATGGATGCAAGTGGCGAATTGTCGTTCGGCGTGGCGGTCTAAGGGGGAGGCCTATGTTCAGCAGTGGACGTTTTCCGGCTGATGATGATGACTCAACGTACTGCCGGCGCTCACTAAGGTAACTCGAAAAAAATTTCAGCAAACGAGGTGTAAAACCTAACGCTGCAAATTTAGCCAAAAGAATGTCATTATCCACCATATCAAACGCTTTCCGAAAGTCGAAGTACGCGACGTCAACCTGCCCTCCAGCGTCCACTACTGGCATCAAATACGACACAAATGAGAGCAAATTACTTCCCGTACCCCGACCTACACGAAAGCCATGTTGTAATCTTACTATATCCTTACCATAATATTGTGAATGTGTCTCAGCAGTGGGAAAATTATAGACTGACTATATTAATCCTTAACAACATAATGAATGTTTTTTTTTAAGCTATTGCATAGCTTTTATCACGGGCTCTGAGCGCGGCGCGGGCGCGGCGCCCGAATCAAAAAATTTCCAAAAACTTAAGGAAAAAACCTGACACCACGCATCGTCTAACAACGTTGAAGTTCGGGAGACTTCGGCAATCATAAAAATATCCGTCATAAAAACAATTTACCGTTTCTTACTGATTCAAAACGGCCAGCTACAAAAGGAGTTTTCACAATGAAACCTACTTATAAAATTCTCCTACAACAAAGAAGTTCTTTATTGCAGTAGTGTACCACAAACATTTTAAATAAATTAAAATATATTCTCGTTAAATATACGCGGTAGGCAATTTTATTCTTTTGAAATAAAAAAAAAATGTTATGCAATAGCTTCACCGCGACAGTCTCCGAGTGCCACATGTATTTTTTTTATGGTGGTAACTTCATCAAATGGGTCCTTCCACCCAGGGCGGAAAGGGAGGGACTGTCAGACTTGTACTGACTAAAATCCACGGTCTCCTTCAATAGCCTACACACCTAACGTCTGATTAACGCCTAAGACAATTGGGTTCAATGACGTGTATAATAATCTACACTTCTTTTTCTGCAGCTCGTTCAAGCGCTCCCTGCTATATCAGAAATTTTTCCAACTGTTAGTCTGCCTGCCTCAGGACCCGACAGTCCCGGAGAACAGGGTTGTATTGTTGCTGGCTGGGGATCTCAAAACGATACTAGTTATAATGTAAGTACTTTTGCATTAAAATAAAGGGCGGCACTGATAGTGCAGTGGCTGAATTGGTTCCGGACCTGGTTATTTATTATATTTATTTATCTTTGTAAACGCACTCACGTTATTGCAAGAATTCCTTGTGTGGAAAAAGCAAATTATTCTTTCATTTCAGTCTTGAATGTTGAGAGCAGAGGTGGACCAGTGGTATCGGCTTAGAGTAACGATTCGTAGGTCAAGGAATCCAGCGAGACGCAAAACTTTTTGCAATTTATTTCATCACCACTGCCCTCAAAACGGTGAAGGAAAACATCGTGAGGAAAACCGCCATGTCCAGAACCAATAAATCGAAGGCATTTGACATCTACCAACCCGCACTGGGACCCCGTGGTGGATTATGGCTCACTCTCTTTCACAGAGAGGAGGCCTGTGTCCCAACTTACAGTAGGATCATTTCTAGGCTGATGATGATAATTTTATGTTAAATCATGTACTGTGGACGTCCATTTTCCATTGTCCATTTAATTGTTGAGGGGACCAATTTGGTCCCCTCAATAATTCAAGGGTTAAAGGTTGCAGTACTTTTTAAGATTTTTGAACGTCTGGAAATCTAATCAATCGATCTATTTTTAAGAAAATTTAATAAAAATCACTTTACAAAAATTGAATGTATCCTCAAGGAAATTGAAATAAAAACACGCGAGAAAAAAATCAATCATAGCACTAAACTATAATTTAGACGTGTACCTATTGTACAGAGATTATGTCAAAAGATTCAGCTTTTTAGTAAGTAATTTCGTTACTTTTTATAGAAGAAAAAATAATCAATAATAGATGTTAGCATTATAGCGCTCACATTTTGGCGAGTACTGGGGTCGTGCGCCCTTATTTACACACAGTACTCAACTTTTTAACCGTGCATGTCTGACGAGTTGATAAAGTGACATCCTTAACTCACTACCTTTTCTTGGTAACTTGAAAATAAACGAAAAGAAGGTGTCTTAGTAGCACGGTTTCTTAGATATGGCAAAAAAGTGTGTTAAAGATTATACAAAATCAGTTTATCGAACTTCGTATGATTTTTCCGCACATTCAATGGTGACCTGACATTTTATTTACACAGCTTGATGTGCAGCCATGTGTAATCAAAAAATAATACAGACAAAATAGATTAAATTATCATTATAAATCACTAATTTTCGTTTGTTACAGGCTAGTGTGACATTGCAGCAGGTCAATAAGTATCTGAGTAGTTCACGCGATTGCTTCTCAGAATACCTTGACCAAATTGGTGCAACTTTGAACACTATGATGTGCGCAGAAGGTGTTCAGCAGACGCATTTTGCAGGATGCAAGGTAATGAACTAACTGTATTATTGTTCAAATAGTACACCATTTTTTTTAGGAGGTATAATCATCAAATGAGTATTCCCACCCAGGGCAGGGCTGGAGGGACTGTCAGACTCGTACTGACTAATAATCCTTCTTCAATAGTCGTTTACGTTCCGGGATCACGGTAATTCTCGAGTCCTGCGACCCCGGCAGGCTTTGGCACTCTAAAGAGGCCCCCCCCTTTGTGTCGTCAATAATGACGGCCCACCCTTTGGGCATGGTCCATGGTCGGACAGCGAGTCGCCCATTACTCGCCGCCGGAGGAGGAAGCGATCGCTTCCCCCTCCGTCTCACCCCGCAGCATGGCCTCGACAAATGCTGGGCGCGAGAGGTCTCCGCCTGTTGCCATCGTGAGGACACGGCAGTGCTCTGCCCAAACGGGGCAGTCCTGCACCGTAAGCTCCACCGTGTCCTCCGGGCGATCTTCGCAGTGGTGACACCCAGGCGTTTCTTCCCTCCCTATCAGACACAGGAACCTCCCGAAGCTTCCGTGTCCGGTGAGGACCTGCGTCATACGGTAGGTCAGGACGCCTATCCAGCCACTCCTCAAAGAGGGGTCTTACCGCAGCGATTGCGGCGTGCCCAAAATGGTCCATCATAAGACAGTTTTAAAAAACCAGATCTGGTGGCCTACCATGACGTCTTAAAGCCAGAGTAGTTTCAGTAAGGGAACGTAGAGGAGAGAAGGTGGTGGTAGACGACTTGTATAGCTCTGTCTCTTTCCCTCACTGGAACTACTCTGGCTTTAAGACGTCACCGTAGGCCACCAGGTCACTCCAAATTTTCATACAGTCGTCTGGAAATGTCTTGGAACCAAAAAGTCGATACAATCATGACGTCTATCAACCTGAAATGGACTACTTTTATAGATTACAAACGATTCTGTCTCTTAGAGATAGAATCAGTGACCCAATAGTGACACGACACGGTTGGCGAGGTGGCTGAGGGGACGACTGCTGCGCAGCGTGTCGATCCTCGCACGGAATAAATATTTGTATGACTAAGCCCCTTCGCACACAAGGCGACGAAAGTCTCCGATACCATAGGGCGAGGCCACAACAATGCGTTGCGGCGTCGCATCGTAAAAAAACACTGAAGCCGCACAACAAAATTATATTGCAATCCGTCGTCAATTTTTACGATGCGACGCCGCAACGCATTGTTGTGGCCTCGCCCTTACGGCTTTGGCATCCATTGACGCGTGCCTGTGTACGAACCTCTACGGATTTGCATTGCGATAGTCGCCTGATACCAAAGTCGTAAGGTTTTGGAGATTTGCGTCGCCTTGTGTACGAAGGGACTTACAAGTAGTTATTCGGGTCTGAGTGTTTTGTGAATGTGTGATTCTATGTTTGTAAACGTACCCACAACAACTGGAGAAATTACTATTGTGGGGCAGTTTAAAAAAAAGAAAAAATAGTGCCAACATTACCAAAAATGTCCTATGCTTACCAGACTACGATTTTCTATTCTAGAACAGCAAAATATGCAAAAAATGTTGACATGACTGTTGTCTTATATCTATAAGTATGTGCATAAAGTTTAAATATATAAATAATTTAACTTTATTTCCAGGGCGACATAGGCAACCCGTTGGTATGCAGCGGTCGACTACTCGGTATTCTTATTCTTAGCAAGAACTGCACAGCTTCCGCAGAACCTGAACTGTATACCCGGGTAAGCAGTTACAGCACGTGGATTAAGAGATTAGTCGAGCCCCCTGCAGCACCCGATGGAGCATCCACTTTCCAACCTGGACTGGCAGTTTTAGCAATGATCGCTTTTGCTCAAATTATAATCACCAGTGTATCTAGCTAAGATGTTTTAAGTCTAGGGGACATTCAGTCACAGGTTTTCACGATAAAATCTTTTTTATATGTTCATGATCTTCATCAACATATATAACTAACATTCCTACGGTATGTAAGTATTTTAATTAGTCTAAATCATTATTGTATTATTTTCTCCTGCTTGCAAGTACTACTAGTAATAATCAATGACCGGTGTTTTTTAAAGCGGTTTCTATTAAATAACATTGTCCACTAAAAACTACATTCGCTACAAAATTACTAAGCAGGGATCGACTCCAATAAATTAATTGATCTGGAAATGTATAAAAATAGGGCAAGAAAAGGCGTAGTCGAGGGAGCTCCGCTGTGCGGGGCTCCTATTTCTGTCTGCGGGGTTTAAAGAAACCTGACCAAACCAAACCTCGGGTTGCCCCCAAAACTAAAAAAAAGTGTCCGCATTGTCATATTAGTGGCTGAGTTACTAATGTGAATGAAATGGGAAATAACAAACAGAGCTACAATCTGTTTGTTATTTCCCATTAATAACTATCTAAGAAAATAAGCACGATAACCTTAAAAAAATGTTGCAGTACCGTAAGAGTATTGTATTGTAGGTATTTTGAAATGTAAAAAATGTATACATAATTATATCCAATCAGTAGATAATTATGTATTATGTACAATCGACAAAGTTGAATTATGACCCATTTTGACAATAAATCGTTAGAATCCGTCAATTTGACAATGATCAAAGTCGTTACCATAGATATATATGTATGTTGACGCAAATGTTGACCTAATTATATTTGAATGTCTGTAAGAATATAAGCTTATGGTGGGTCATGATTCAACTATGTGGATTGTACCTAAAATATATGTTACTGGTTTTGTTTTTGTATTTATTTTTAACTTTTCTATAAATAAAAACAATATTAAAACTAAACAAGCTCATTATTTATAACACAGATCAATTTTCTATAGGATCGCTACATGCCTGCGTCTGGGCGCTCCTGGCGGGGCTCCACATCGTTGTCATTGTGGCGAAGGCGTCGACTGCCTCGGGCACCATGGCCTTTCCTGCAGCAAGAGTGCACGTCGGCTAGCAGGGCACGCTAGTATAAATTACATTATCCGTCGTGCTCTTATCACCGCCGTGGTGCCAGCTGTTTTAGAATCCAGTGGCTTGGCACGCGACCATGGGAAGAGACCAGATGGGATGACTATAATGCCTTGGAAGTTGGGTAGACCTTTGGTGTGGGATGCAACATGTGTCGACACCCTTGCGCCATCCCATCTTCCTGGTACTACATGCTATGCTGGTGCGGCTGCTGCAAGTGCCGAAAACCTCAAACGGCCCAAATACAATGGCTTGACTTCTAGCTATGTGTTTGAGCCGTTTGGGGTTGAAACACTAGGGCCATGGGGTCCGAGTGCCCATCGAGTTTTCAAAGACATCGCCAAGCGTATAGTCGACGCCTCTCGTGGCCAGAGGGCTGGCCTATTTCTCGGTCAAAGGATCAACATTGCCATTCAACGTGGCAATGCTGCCAGCGTTCTGGGCACTTTCCCCATTGAGAGCGATGGGGATGAATTTTTTGACGCCATATAATTTTTTAATTTAGTTATCCTAATAACACCAGTGTCGCGAATCAAAAATTAAATAAGGGATTGGGTTTGAACACACGACCTTCAGATTCAGTACATCGGATGCTTTACACGAGATCAAACTCTTCCATCCTTTCTTAAATTGTACTAAATAGGAAGGTACTTGACTTTGTCTCTCTGAATTAAGATTACGTATTCTGAAAGTTGGCAACATCGCAAATAATTATTAAATAATAACAAGTTTTAATTAATTTAGCAATGTTACTGTGTATGGAAATAAGAAATATGGCTTTGTAGTGCACAAAAAAATTGATAAGGGAATGCATTAATTAATATCGTAACACCGAATATAATTATAGTTTCAGATGTAAAAAAAGTAGGTATTGGGAATCTTTAAAATGCCTTTTTTACACGAGAAACGGTGACAACATCAAATTCAGTGTTTTGTTGCATTCCTAAATAAATTTTTAGTGTACTACAGTGCCATATTTCTTATTTTCACACAGTAAATTAACCAAATTAATTAAAACTTATAAATATTTGACAGCTATTTGCGACGTTGCCAACTTTCTGGTTACACGCCCTTAACACAAAATATTTTTAATAGGTAACATGAATTTCTTGGATTTCCACAAAGTAACACCTGATTCCACAACTTATCTTCATAATCTTTTCGGATATCATAATACCAAATTGTACATAGACCAGATAATGATATGGTTTGTGATACCACCATACACTCTCTGAAAGATAAGAATAATGACGAACTTAATTAAATGTAGATAAATATTTGTGCTTAGCCCGAGGCCGAAATGACTGAGATTAAATGGCAATAAAGAATACCTTTTCAAGAATTCGTACAGTGGCCAACTACTAACAATAAACGAATATTCAGAATTATAATTCTAATAAGTATCTTGAACTGACCCGCAGAACCGTAAAGCTAGCCTTTTATGAGGCCAGTGCGAGCTTCTTTAACTGTGCCATTTCTGCGCCCCTCCAAGGTCTGCGCATTACCGTGGGAGACGCCCACAGCGACGGACGTTCCGAAGCGATGATGGCTATGATTGCGAGTTGGTGACTCACCGTCCAATCATGGACCTTTCCCGGGTCGACGGTGCGCCGGGTTCCAAGCGCGCCTAAAAGAGCTATCAGCAATCAGACGGGGTCCCTCTTAGAGGGCCAAGAACTGCCAGAGTCGCGGGACTGTTTCATTAGGTAACCGTGACCCTGGAATGTAAAGGGCTATTGAAGGATCATCGTGGGGTAAGTAATGTATGATATAACTACAAAATCTCTAATATTTACAAGAGATAACAACTGAATATAATTATAATTTTATTTGATATAACTATCTGTTAATATAATAAACGATTGACATAATTTTATAATGACTAATTTCTATAAGCATAACAATCAATAAATATAAAATCGTTTTGTATTGGTATACAAAACGATTTTATATTTATTGAGTGGTCTCAAAATACATAAAACTTATTTGGGCAAATTTTTTTTTTCTTCCTGTTATGTAAATAACTCTGATGTACCCACCTGCCATGAATACTCGAGCTATCTGAGCTTAATCTATTTCGTACTATAAGGATTTCAAAACAATAATTGTTACCTATATATTATGACGTTTTTTTTTTTTTTTTTTTAATTTATTTAAAGGGCTTTGTCTCTTAGAGACCACATCGCCCAGTGCGGGAAAAAACAAATATGATAAATTACAAATACGTTACTTATGAATAGCTTATTACCTATTTATCACAAGTTTGTACAAAAGCTTTGCTTCATCAGAACCTGGAAAAGCAAGAATGGCGTTACAAATGCCAATATCATTCCTATTAGACGGTCCAAAAATGTTCACCCTAACATTTTCATTCCGGACACATTCCATCAAGATATGAAAGACATCATCAACCACTCCACATAAATCACAATTTGGTGATGAAACTTTTTTCATTAAATAGTAAAACTTATTTGATGGAATATGTCCGGAGCGAAGCCTTAAGGCTATGGTAATTAATGTTTTGTTAAGATTACAATCTATCCATGGAACCCGAGAAATCTCTGGCTGGATAGTTCGATACCATATCCCCTTTTCTTTTGATCTTTCATCAAAATACTCCTGCCAAAGATCTAAACACTTGATCTTGGCCTTTCCGAAATAGTCCGAATACAGTGGGGTGACATTCATAGGAACACCATCAACACATGCCTGTTTGGCGAGCATATCCACAGCATCGTTTTCTTCATATTGTACATGCGATGGAATCCATTGGAGGCGCACCGTTTTGGAATCGGATTGAAGTTTTAAAAGTAATTCATATATGACGTAGGCTGTCGGAATACCTCGCACGTGAGAAGTGTTCCGAGCCAAGTGTTGCAGCGAACTTTTGGAGTCTGTCAGAATCACAAATTTATCGCCATTGATTGATGAAATATAGGATAAAGCTTCCAATATCGCAATCAGTTCAATGTGCATAATAGAAATATCTGAATCAATTTTAATCTTCATGTGATTCAGAAGGTTGGGGTCTAAAAAGGCTGCACCCCCCAAATGTTTATCTTTGGAACCGTCAGTAAAAATTTTGTGATAATCTAAATATTGATCATGGATGTATGAAGTACATAATTGTTTTAATTGTAAGATACTGTAATGGCGTTTAGCTTTAGAGATACTAGGAATTTTATCGATAACTATATGAGACAAATCTATACTACTTATCCACTTATCTAGAGAAAACATTCCAAGTTGAACAGTTGAGTATATTGGAACAGATTTATACTGAGAGAAGATGTCGATAAGTAACGGCAACTTCTTGTTCTGCCAATAATTGGAACCTGTTACAAGCGAAAGGTTTTCTAGTGAATGTATTGTTTTATTGTTAAGAAAAGAAACTGATCTTAAAATAAATTTACTGGCTAGGTATCTCCGACGAATATGAAGTGGCGGCAGGCATAGCTCACTTTCCATGACGTGTATCGGGGTGCTCCGTATAAATCCACCGATAGTACGTAACGCCTGGTTTTGGACCCGATCTAATTTGATTAGTTTAGAGTTACAACTATTATCAAACAAGAAACTGGCATAGTCAATTCTACTTCGAATTAAAGAAATGTATAAACGTCTAAGGTGTTTTTGATGGACTCCCCATCCTGGACCGGATAAAACTTTAAGTAGATTAATGAATTTCATTACTTTCTGTGCGGTTTCATTAATGTGCTTACCCCACCTTAACGAGCTATCCAGCCAAAGACCCAAATATTTCACATTATTAACAACATCAATTGAAATATCATCGAAATCAAAGTTAATAGATCTCCTAAAGCAACCTTTTTTAAAAACGCAGATCTTAGTTTTATTTGGAGACATTGTTAAACCTAATTTATCAATTAACACTTTAGTATATCGTAAGGAAGACCGAAGCTCTTCAAAAACTAAATCTAAATTATTTTTGGTTGAATATAACACAAAATCATCAGCATATTGAGAAATATTAACCTGGTTAATATTATTACATATGTGTAATGTTAGAATATTAAATAAAAGTGGAGCCAATGGATCTCCTTGAGCTAACCCACGGCCAGTAAATCTAACCATTTCACAATCGTGCGTCGCCAGTTGTAGATGTCTATTTGATAAAAAGGACCACAAATAGATACAAAATTTTGACCCAACTCCAAACTGATCTAAAATACGTAACAGGCAAGGAATATCAACATTATTATAAGCGCTTTCGATGTCTATAAAGCATGCTGCTGTAACCATATTTTTAGAGAATCCTAGTTGGATTTCGGATACTAATCTTGTAAGATTATTTAGACATGATCGTGCCTTACGAAAACCCACCATGTCCTCAGGGAAAAGACATTGTTTTTCAAAAAACCATTCTATTCGCTTGGCCAATATAGCATGAAAAATTTTACAAATACACGATATTAGAGAAATAGGACGTAAGGATGAAGAAGAACTATGTTTGGGGATTGGGACTATTTTGATTTGACGCCATTGTAGAGGAACAAAACCTACCGAGAAACATTGATTATATATTAGAAGTAACATATGTTTTCCGGAAGTCGGAAGGTGTTTGATCATGGAGAAGGAAATTTGATCTGACCCAGGGGCTGTATCGGTAGATTTAATACAGTTGACTAATTCTGGCATTGAGATTGGGGACTCTAACATTGGATTATTGGAATTAAAAGTAGGTTGCAAGGGACATACGAAATCTGGAGTGAGGTCGTTAAGCAAGTGCTCGGCTTTTTCTTTATCTACACAGGAGTTGGGAGTCTGCCGACCTTTTAGCCACCTCATCTTGCGCCACATTTCGGATGCCGAAGAGGTTTCATCAATAGATGTACAAAACTGCTGAAAGGATTTACACTTGGCCTTACGTATCAGCCGTTGAGCAGTGCTTATTTTTTCTTTGAGGATATCTAAATTCCTTGAAGAGGGGCAACCTCTCAGATTCGCAAGAGCCAAGCGCCGCTCCGCAACAGCCCTGGACAACTCCGTTGACCAATATGGTTTTGGCTTAAATTTGTTGCAAATGGTTTGAGGGATTTTAATGTATGGAATATACTTGTCAGCAGCTTCTTGCATGATATTATGTAGTCGGTCATATGACTCCTGAGGATCCTGGGGAATTACGCAGTTTTGTAATTTTTCATCTATAAATGTTGTATACGAAGACCAATCAGATTTTTTGAAATTTCTTTTATTTTGATAATCGCGACGAATATTAAGTAGACAGTTTAATTTAATAATCAAATGATCACTTCCGAGAGATTCGTTTGTTAGTTTCCACGTATATAATAAGGACAAATCTGAAGAAACAAATGAAATGTCGGGACTAGATTGTTGAAGAACTCCATCAACCAATCTAATTCTAGTGAAGCTGCCATCGTTTAAATGAATAAAATTATAATCCAACATGGAGTCAAATATTTCGGAGCCGCGCCGATCAGTTCTTTGAGACCAGTTAGAGTGGTGAGCGTTAAAATCTCCCAAGATAAGAGTTTTATTGTTCCCAATAGAAAAAATCGCGTCCCAATCGCTTTGAGTGGTGTTTACTGTCGAAGGACAATAGATGGAAACTATATTCTCAATATGCTGACAATTCAGAATTCTTAAATGTAATAATTCAATACCAGGGTTCCGACTTTGTGTTGTACAAATAATAGATTTAACAGAGCGATGAGTCATAATGGCCACGCCACCGTAACCATCTTCTCTGTCTCGTCTATACGTGTTGTATTCGCTAATTCTAAAAAAACTTTCGGGTTCCAACCAAGTTTCACTCAACACGGCAATGTGGATTTTTTCTTGACTTAAGTGTAATTCGAGTGAACGAGATTTGGGCCTTATACTTTGGCAATTCCATTGTATAATGTTTAAGTTAGTACAATTATTATTATTAGCCATTTCCAACAAATATATCAAATAACGAATCCATCGATAAGCTACTTACAATTTTTTGTGTCAGCCACTCTGTAAATATGGAAATAGATTGCTGGATTTTAATCTGTAGAGATTCTTTACTTTTTATAATATTTCTTATTTTAGTAATCAGATGCCAAAAATTTAAATTATGGAACGACTTATGTTTATCTTTATTAACGTGAGGTGTGTCCAATTTTTCTGAGGAGTCTGAAGATTCAGAATTATGATGCGATGGTATATCTTCACTGGGCGTAGGGGTCATTGGTCGGCGAATTGGCTTCTTTAAGATACGTTTAGCCTGAAGCTTAGGTCGTATATTTATAGTGGATGAACCTGGGTAGTCTACTTCATAGGGTGTTCCGACGTTTCCATCTATTGGAAGTGGCGTGAATGAGGATATTGGATCAGTAACCACTTGTGGGGCCTGGGCAGGGGAAGGAGGGACGTACATGGTGAGTGCTTTCCTGTAGGTGCAGTTAAACTCTGCCATGATATCCCTAAGCTTCTTTTCCTTCTTGTAAAATGGGCATACTTTATCGAGCGCCATATGACGACCTGAACAGTTCACACAAGTAAATGATGTACTTTTACAATTGTCGTGTTTTTGTGAGCATTTAGGACAAACAGGTTTTTTGTAAGGACACCTTATCTTTAAATGACCGAATTTCCAACAGTTAGCGCATTGAGTAACCGGAAATACAAACTGCTCCACTGGAATCCTCAAGCTGTAAATGTAGACAAACGGCGGCAGCGAAGGGCCTTTGAATCCTAGCCGAATCGTTTCACTCGGAGTCCAGCCGTTACCGGCAGTGCCATCCAAGCATCGTTTATTTAGCCTCTTCATCGATATTATTTCAGCACTGCTTGATAAATTAGTTTTGAGTTCCTCATCAGGGATGTCCAGGTCCATGGCTCTAATGAGTCCGTACGACACACCTACTTCCGATGTTTTTTGACAAGACCAACCCATGTCAGTAAACACCGAGCATTTTATAAATTCCTCTGCACCGATATCATTATCAAACGTAATTAACATTTTATTCTGGTGTACGTATTTAATTTTATAGATCTTACCGCTATCGATGTTATTTGTCTTGAATAGTCGTGCTAAAGCGAATTGTTTCGGCAGAGGTTCTTTACACGTCACGTGCACTTGAATCCTCTCTTTTTCCCGCTCACCTTGTTCTTCCCCACTACGTATAAGTTTGCTTCGTCCTCTATTCACTACGCTCCATCCTTCTTCTGAAGAGTTTCCATCTCTTATCCTTTTTCCACTTATCTCCGAATCACCCTGTTGTGTATTGTCCTCAAATTCCATGTTTGTACCGTCCTCTAACTCGTCAGCGCTCGACAAAGAATTTATGTTTTCATTAATTATATTAGATTCAGACATGTGCACAAAGCAACAGTCGCAGGGCCCGACCGGAGAAACCGGTTGGCCTGCGCGTAAACAAGATAAGACTTACGCGCTCAATAAAAAATCACTAATAATAATGAAACGTCCGATCACAAGGATAGCTCGTGCGGCACTGATTATGACGTTTTAAAATTGGTAAAAGTAGATAAGATTACCACTTGTATAAAATGATTACCCAAAGAACTCAACTGGCATTTTCGGTGGTGTACTGTTTCGATATTGTTTGTTTTTTGAAAATATGGAAAAGTTTTTGTTTTTATTTGTCGTTGCTTTGTGTGGTAAGGATTCCAAATAATATAATTCATTGAATTCAAAAATTAAATATTACTTTTTATATTTGTACCTAATATCACCTTTCTTATTATTGTGTGAGCAAAATTTTTGCTATCGGGCTAAAGGCCTTTATTGATTTTTTCATTGATCACACTTATATCCATTAGGTTTAGCGGTATGTGCCAGCAGTTACAATCTTCATGATATACTCGTACGTCCATTGCCATACCAAAAGTGAGGTAGTACAGTACTTTCTTCACAAAGATTTATTTGGTAAAAAATGACATAATAATTGGTAGTTAATGGACATTTGAACTACAGTTTTTCAGTATTCCAGCGTTACCGTCTGAGCGCGCATCATGATTAAAGAAATTACTGAAAACGCAGAACTGGTTAAGTCTCATTACGCACTGTCGACTGGTCGCCGGCGTCTCGGTCAACAGCCACTGTGACTTTCATTAGGTGTTTACACACTTAGTCGCCGCTCGCTCATCTGTTTCCGTCGCGCGTCGTTGCCGAGGAACTGAATCGCTGGCGACCAGTCGACAGTCCGTAATGGCTATAAGACTCTCACGCATTGTAACTAAAACATTGATAACAGGTCGTGGAATTTGCAAGTTCCACCTAGGAACATTTTGGGACCACAGATAAAAATAATCAAAGTTATGTCTGTCTGGTACAACGTAATTACGTTTTTTTGCGGTTACAGACTTACGATTACGCTGTACTTACATGCTAGGTCTAAAGACCGCTTTAAAAGGTAAAGAACCTACTGATAAACATTGTTTGGTATAATAATATAATATAGATAAGATAAAAATAAAAATTACAATCTAATGAGTTTCCAAATCGTCTTTATTTCGTTATATCGTCGAAAGTTAAAGTCACTATTGTTGTGTTTTCTATCTAGAGTTCTTGTTGAACATAATCAAGATGCACTGAAAAAAAATATCGGTAATACCAACCGATTTTTCGGTAATATTTACCGTTTTGGACAGTAAAAATAGAGCCTGTTGTCCAAAGCAGTAAAACTAACTGAAAAAAAAACAGTTGAGTTATAACAGTAGATTTTACTGTGCATCTGCTACTGTTTTCTGGTCGGTTATTTTTACTGCTTGTTTTAGTTAACGTTAATGTTCAAACAATTGAAATAACTGTTTAGCTCTTTACTGTATGCTACAATAACTGTTCAGAAGCAGTAAAAACTGCTACGATACCAGTAAAGCTCTGAAAACGGTAATACTTACAAGGAACTGTTTGTTTCAGTAGACTTTAATGTTCATACAGTTGAAATAACTGTTTAGCTCTTCACTGTTTTTGCCCATTTCAGTGCACTGTCCGTAATCAATTATTATGTTCCCGGAACCGTTTTTTTTACTGTTCAAGTACAGTAGAAAGTCTCGTTTTATTTTTTACAGTGTGGAAAGCAAAAAGACTAATCGTCAGTATAGTAATTTGTGGCATTACCTACTTTAGTTAAATGATCATTCATCATTAATTATTTTTGGTCATCTTGATACGAGTAATATTATTTTAACTTGTGTTTGTATTAGAGTGGTGAACATCAATTAGGTAAAAATTGATATTATGTTCCAATATCCATTTTCATAATTAAACTGTTTCTTTTTTAGAGGTCCGTACCATAATAGTATTTTATTTTTGACGTTTTAGGAGTGTCAGTATTGGTCAAATTGAAATAAATTAATGCTTTTTAATTGAAGCAAGAAAAGTAGTCATAACTTTTGAACCGTAAGAAATAACACAGTGTCGGATTTTTTTTTTTAAAAAGATTGGAAATTACATGTCACACACCCTGAATAATGCTGCACAGAATCGGCTTTTTTTCTTTCATAATTTAATTATTTTTATGCTTTCTATACTAATTAAAACTATTTCTATGAACAGTAACAAGCATAAGCTCTCTAGATGACGAAGGGTTCACCCGAATAGCTAACGGAGTGCCTGCCACTGAAAATCAGTTCCGGTATATGGTAATTATATTATATTTTGTATACCTTTTAATATTTTTAAGATGTCTGTCTATTCGTCTATGACATGGACATGGTTTGATCCAGATTAACTAGACCGATTAACCGGTGTAATGTGGAGGCGACCAATTGGTCGGCATTCAATTGTCAAAACAATTGTTAAAAAAATGGCCACAGTCCATGATTTAAGGATTTGTCACACTGGATGCGTTCTGCGGCCTGCGGTCAGGTCAAAGCGAACGCAGCCCGCATCATGTATGAACAACATTGTCGGTATCAATATATTTTGTATAGAATGCAATCTGACCGTGCGAACACAACCAAAGAACGCATGTTGGCCCGACGGGACGGTGGGGAGGGAAGGACGCGTACGGACTGGTTGGCTGCGGGCTGCGGGCGGCGGGCAACGGCCAGTTTTTTGATGTTCGTCAGCGTTGTGCACACAAGTTCATAAAGAAATGTCTAACAAACAGAGGGGTGTATAGATGTTGTAAGACGTTTTCCGTATTTGTACGCCAGTGTACGCTGTTTGGCCTGCCTGCATCGCCCGAACCGCGGTTGCCCTGCCCGGATCGCTGACCGATTATTCTGCCCTGACCGCAGACCAATTGTCCCGACCGACAGCGCTGTTCATAAAAGATGCGGGCTGCGTCATTTTGACCTGACCGCAGGCCGCAGAACGCATCCAGTGTGACAAATCCTTTAAGTTGAAAGACTCTTGAATTATTAGGCATGCTAATAAAATCAAAATATCTAGGTACAATTAATTTTAACCCTAGAACCCTACTCGGTGTGCTGAAGCGCCACACAATGTTTAGTTTATTTTGTTTATTCTAGAAATGTCTACCTAAATAACCTTGAGATCACGCACTACTGATTGATCAATGTCTTGTCGATATGCCATTGTTAGGCGCGGGCCACACAGAAAGGACGTAACACGCAGACGGGGCGGAGACTTATGTCTCTTCGGCGTCTCATTCATACAAAATGTTTAGAAGCGTCGCGACGTAAAACACACAGAAGAGACGGGGCGCCGCGCCGGCGCGACTCTCATACATTTTCGCCCGTCTGCGACGCGTCCTCGTCTTACGTCTTTTCTGTGTGGCCCGCGCCTTATAGACGTCTAAGCGTGTGTCGTTACGTGTTGTATCACCCTTGTGTAGTAACAACGTAAGTTAAGGAAAACCAAGAGCTGGCCCATGTGCATTATTTTGGTAAATTGGTAAGTATCAACACTCTCGGGTTGTTTATAAATGCTAAAAATCAAAAATAAGCCTCTAACGCACGGCTACAAAGGGTAACTTGGATGTGAGATAAAAGAAAAAGTATTTCGGCAATCCTCAAAGAAGTCATGTGTGTCAATTGTTCTGAGTCTGAACGTCAATCCCAGGGCGGCTGTGGTTTTTACCTTCGAAGCAAGAGTCAGGACAGCCAGTTCAGGTGCACTAAGTTCATAATTCCAATTTCTTGGAACTCTAAATCAAATTATGCCAGAAGTGCTCAAATTGATTTCTTATGATTTCAATAAGTTTATTATATGTATAAACAAAATTGTAATCGTCAAAAACGTTTTTTTATAAATATTTAATTTGGGGCTCCCCGCCCTGTGTAATAACATTGAATATGTTCTAAGGTTAGGGTTCTAAGGTTAACTTTTTAGGATAAATTACAAAAATAAGAAAATATTAAATGTATTTTATATTATGTATGAAAATACATTTAATGAACTCATTTATATTATATAAAAGAATAAATTTAAAAAAAGCTTCTGTTCTAAATTTTGAATCAAATTGTTAATAATGTTGATATACTTTCAGATTTCGTTGCAAGAGCTAAGTCGAATACACACTACGGCCAATAGAGGACACAGATGCGGGGGAGCATTGGTTACACTACAGCATGCACTGACAGGTGCATTTTGTACTCTTGAGTATATAGAAACGTTAGTAATTTATTGGAATGAGGAACTCGGTGTCGGTGGTATTTATGTATTTGTAGAAACATTAGTATTCAAATTTAATGAGGAACATTACTATCCAGAATTTTATTGTTATTAGTGACGCTATCGAATGACGTTATAAAACAGAATGATTGTGTTTTGTTTCCAAAATCAGCGGGTTCGATTCCTGAAAAATCTATTAATTCTGTTGTAGATTTTTCTATAATCCAATAATGCAGTTTTAGTTTGCATCTAAAACGGCGACATTTCTTTCAATTTTCTCGATATTCTTAATAGTTTCATCCACGCTTCTGTTGAAAAATCACCTTGTGCGTCGAGAATTAGTATAATTATTATTTGCTTAATATAGTATCTACCGATGTATTTTACTTACGAACGTTATGGTACTATGTAGGTAGGTACTAAGTAATACTGTTAGTTAATATCTTAACGCTTAAATTCTTAAATTCGTTTTTTTTTTATTATTTTTTTTCAAAAACTTGCTCCACACTAGGAATTTCTTCCTGTATCGTGGGTGCGTTAACAAACATATAAACCCACATACACAAACACCCAGACCCGGAACAACTACTTGCAGATCATACAAATATTTGTTCCGTGCGGGGATCGAACCCGCGACTTCACTGAGATCTAAGATTTTAACCTTAGTGACTCGGATTTCAAACCTAGAGGATTGATGTAGTAGTAAAAAAATTGTTTAGGTGAAACATTCAGTCATGTATAGTATATAATATATTATGTAGACCTATAGGTACTAGATTTTGTTAGAAGATTTTCAATTTTTTTTTCGAAGATGAATTTAGAGAATTTTCTGCTCTAAAAGACCAAATCTGATTTTCAGGGACCGCAATTATCAGAAAATCAATCCGGCTGAATACAGAGTGTTCGCTGGTTCAGTGTTTCTCACCAACGATGCTTCACCTAATCGCATTCGACGAATTGCAAATATCACCATATATCCGGATTATAATATTCATCCTTATCAGCACCTTAACGATATTGCTGTTATTACGGTGACTTTTTTAATGTACATTTTTTTCCTAGGGCTTAAGGCGTCAATTTAATATACATAGCAACTAAATCAATACAATAATTTCAGCTTGGCACACCGTTCTTAAGCAACACAGTGGCGCGATTACCGATTGTAGACATTGGCCAAGATATGCTAATGTGCAATTTTTCCAGTTGGGGCGTAAGTAATTTTCTTAAGTTATGAAACCAATCAATAATAGTACATTTCGATATAAGTGGAGAAAGTTGGCTCGAGTGAGAGTGATAAGGGGTCGAGAACAGCAAAAACAAATGCCCACACGTTAGGTCGACTAGCTCGGATTATAGGCGTAGGTAAATTAACTGATTATTAGGTTTAAGAACAACTTTATTTCTCATAAGAATTACATAGTTAATTCACTTACTGAGAAACACACTAAAATTAAAACTTATAATTAGAGCGCACAGATTATGTGGGTACACAGATAAATAATAACCTAAACTCGATCATAATATATTAAGTTTAACAAAACACAAACATGGATGTAGTTTGATTTTTACTGGATGTGGCATTGATGGCATGTAGGTATGTTATGAGCAGGTTTGTTACCATTTTGTTTTTAATTTATTGTCTTATGAATATTGATATTTTTTGGTACATTCATGATTTATAATATATTATATTTTGAGTAGATATTGTATTTTTTTTTTCTTGTTTAGTTTAAGTAATTACAAATGCTTTTTTTGTATCTTGTAATATGTAGTTGAATGTAGTTCATCTTTTTTTTTAAAAACTTATTTGTATGTATTAATTGTGTGGGCTTTTAGTAACTTTTTGAACCGGGTATAACTTTATTCTCCTTTTATTACTGATGGTAATTTATTATAAATTGTAACACCCTCAAACTCCAAATTTCTTCTTCCATAGTTGGTTCTAGGAGGGCGAGTCACTAAGTAACTAGCACGCCTCAAGTTAATTTTTCGTGTTTGTTGTTTTGTTACAAAGCTTATATTGGAATGGATTTTTTAATTTATTATTTTACGTATTAGAATACATGTGTAGTATATGTAGGTTTGTTTTATATTCATTATTTTTGTTTGCTCGTATATCTTAGAAGTTGGTGTCCGAAATGGGTAGTTGAATAAAATTTTAATTAGTCTATTTTGAACTCGTTGAATTGGATCTATATTAGTTTTCGCTGCAGTACCCCAGATTTCAATGAGGTAGTCGATATGAGGCTTAACCAGAGAATTATAAATGAGATATCGCACTTTTCGAGGGAGACAATTTGTTATGTTGTGAAGAGCCCCTGTGAGTGGTCTCAGTTTAAGTTTAATTTTTTCTAGATGTGGTTTCCAATTTAGGTTACTATCCAAAATAAGTCCGAGATATTTTTCTTTAGGTTTTCGTTCAAGTAGTTGACCGTCTATTTTAAGTTCGAAATTATCATTTATTTTTTTATTAATTGCTGCAAAAATTATGTAATTTGTTTTTGTAATATTAATAGTTAAAAGATTTGACTGAAACCACTCATTTAAAAGGTTAAGATCATTTTCAGCGTCAGATATTATAGCTTCGACTGAATGTCCAAAATAAAAGAGACTTGTGTCGTCTGCATAAAGGGAGATGTCTCCTTTGAGACCCAATTCACTGATGCTGTTAATATAAATAAGAAACATGAGGGGGCCTAATATTGATCCCTGGGGGACGCCAAAATTCAGGACACAGGAGCTGCTTTCATATTTATCTATTTTTACTATTTGTTTGCGGTTCTCCATATATGATTTAAAAATTGCAAGTGCTTTGCCTGTAACACCGGTGAGTTCTAGCTTCTGTATTAATTTGTCATGACTGATGGTGTCGAAGGCTTTTTTAAGATCAATAAATATTCCTAAGGCAACTTGTTTCTGATCAATTTTATTTTTAATTTTGGTTACGAGGTCAATTGTAGCAGCGAGAGTATTTGACTGAGCTCTAAATCCATACTGTTTATGGTAAAAGAAACTTTTTGAATTAAGGAAAGACTCTAATCGGTTATACAGAATCTTCTCAAAAACTTTAGAAATCACCGGGAGAACTGATACAGGGCGGTTATTGCACGGGTCAAATTTACTTCCAGATTTATGAATTGGTACAACTTTTGCAACTTTTAACTCGTTGGGAAAAGTACCTCGCGCCATATGATAATTAATGCAATCTGTAAGTTCCATTGCAATAATGTCTTTTACGCATTTTATTGATTTTGTACTAATACCATCAATGCCAGATGCAGTATTACAGTCCAAATTTTCGATTATGGTAATAACTTCCTTCGTAGTTGCTGGTTTTAGAAACTGCAATTCTGTTTTGTCAGTTAGTCTACACTCTTCAAAAACTTGACTTGTATTTGATCTTTCAGAGATCATACTTGCTAGGGTTGAACCAATTGTTGAAAAATATGAGTTAAAACTTTCACATATTTCTTTTCGATCCGTAATAGTACCAGCTGCCGTTTCAAGTTTGTCCGGTCCAGTTCTGTCATGCAGTTTGTTTTTCGACAAATCATTTATAAGTTGCCACATTTTTCGTGGTTTACTTGAATTTTCTTCAAACCTCTTTAGGTAATAATCACTTTTCGCTTTTCTTATGTTGTGTGATACTCTGGCTTTTATATGTTCATACTCTTCTTTTAATTGCATGTCCTCTATATTTGTTTTATGTTTTTGCCATAATATGTTCTTGTTATTTATATCTTCTAAGACTTCTTTTTTAATCCAGTCCTGCCGCGGAGGATTCAAAATTTTAGTCTTTATGATTGTGCACATTTTTAAACAGGAGTGTAATTTGCCTGCCAATTTATCATAGTCTACATCTTCATGATTTTTAGGATATTCATCCAGGCATCGATAAAGTTTATTGAAGTTTACTGCGTTGTATTTCTGTTTTAATATAGGTGGTGGTTGGTATTGCTTCATCTCTAGAAATATATGTCTGTGGTCAGACATTAAAGATTCCATAGTGACAAAATGAAAATTGTTTTCACTCAAGTTACAAGAAACATGGTCTAACATTGTCTTGGTTGAGGTTGTTTCGCGGGTACAGTGTTTTGGACTCATCTTGTTCAGGACTTTGTAGTTGGCCTCTTTTAAAGTGTTCTTATATTTGCGTGTCGCTAAGTCCGGATTGAGTAAGTCCAGATTGTAATCGCCAAAGACTATTGTTCGCTTCAATTTGTGTAATTGTTGTGCATACATATCGAGAAAGTTGTCCGTATTCAATTTATTGGGCTTATAGATAGCGCCGATATTTAGAGAGAATTTTTTTACGAATACCCAGAGATAATGAGTGTCATCCACGCATTGTTCTTCAACAAGGTGATGTTTCAGATTGTTATGCACAAATATTGACACTCCACCTCCCCTTTTATTTTGTCTATAATTATAATAATGTGTATAGGAGGGTATCTGGAGCATTTTGGCCTCATCTTCATTCTTAATCCATGTTTCCGAAAGTATAATTATATGCACAATTACTTGTAGGGAGGCGATAATACATCTAAGCTCGTCGAATTTTCCAGGTTTGACAATACTGCGAACATTGGCATAGAAGAATTTTAGAGATTTTTTTGTGAAATTAATATCTGAATAATTGTTGGTTATTTGGTAAGTTATTTTCTCTTTGTACGACGCCGACGTTAGTTTTTTGGAGTTTCCTTTGTTGTTGATTCTTGCGTTTCTTTAGTGACTATTTTGGGTATGCCCTTAATATATTTAATGTAAAGGCCACTTTCTCCATTTGAAGTGCGTTGCTGTAGCTCTTCTTTTAAATTTTGAAGGTATTTCCGTTGATATGGAGTTTGATCCGAAAATATCTTGATGTGTTCCTTGTCAATCTTGTTTCTATTACGTAAGATGTTTTTTGTTGTGTCTTCAGACGAGAAACATACTTTTATTGCACGAGTTTTCTCTGATTTATATTTTCCAAGACGAAATATTCCAGTAGGCTTAGGGCAGCCATTGTATATAAGCCCAATTATTCGCATTATTTCTGTCTTATGATAATCCTGCCGACCAGTTACAGTATCGTTCTGTGGTTCAGGAATCCCGATAACTATAATATTTTTGGCTCGGAAGTTTCGCTCTTCGATTTCGGTGAAAATTTCATCATACGTGGCAGTTGCTTGAATAGAAGATAAAGGTGGCATATTTTTTAAGTTATTGACATCGGCTTCAAGAACCTCCATTTTCTTCTCTGTGTTTTCGTTAGCAACAGATAGTTTTGAGAGTTGTTCTTTAAGTTTTTTGTTTTCCAAAACAATATTTTGCATAGTACTGCTAATACTGCTGACCTCGGCTTTAATCGCAGCGACATTTAAGGAGAGCTTATTTATACTTTCTGTTTGTTCGTTCTTGGAGGTTTTTAATAATTCCAGCATTTCCGACATCTGTTTTTTTATTTCAGCAATATCGGACTTTGTTGCTTCATTATCGTCTAATAACTTTCGTTTATTACGAAGAGTAATCTGTGGTGTGGTTTCTTTATGCGACTCAGACAAATTCGGATAAGATCCGCTGCGTCCCGCACATATGCCACTTCCAGGCGGCGAACGTGCTGGGTTCATTGTAGATCTATGTAATTGAAAGACTCACTTGGGAGCTGCGTGTGCGCCGCCGTCAGGTGCGAACGGTGCGGAGATACAGTTGTAGATATTCCGTCCTTGTTACTCAAGGGGGTGAAGAGCGGTTACCGCGTCGATGCCGCGTTCTGTACTCGATGCTCAAAACAGTTATGGTGTATGTCACTCGCGCTCGATTTTGCAAAAAATGGTTGTAAATAGTTGCCGTAAGGTTCGTAATTGGCTCAAGAACTTTTTGAATTTATTAAAATAAACAGAAACACGTCCGCTCTGTGCGCTCTAAAGCGGAAGATCATAAAATATTTCCTAACATATGTAGTTGCGATTTCTTTACTTTTCACCACCTCAACAGCAGCACTCGTTTGTATAATGTGAATGATAGATAGCTTAAAATGGATCATTGTGTTTGTTACAGGTTCGTACACAATTGCATTACGCACGATGGGTCGCGATGAATACCACTACGTGTCGAATTTTTGGCGCATTACCGAGTATGATGTGCGGGTATTATGGACAAGGAGGTGGCGCAAGCTGGGTAACAATTAGTGTAATAAACCTCCGAGAACAGCAACGTTGGTTGGGGATCTAATCCAAAGCCATTTCCTGTCGCTGCCAAAACTAACTTATTACTTTCAAAATCAGTTATTTGTTCAGAAGTTAAAAGACAAACTGCACGAGTGTCAGTGAGATTGGGTGCTATGAGATATGCGAAGAGAGGGAAAGAACATTATTACTCTGGAATCGGGCACCTTGTGTATTTTCATTTTCAAGAGAGAGAACAGTTATGCTATGATAAGCAGAAGACATGTCACAAATCAGCCAAGACAAAATTCAGTAGGCTCTGAACAATTCAAAATGGAAAAGCCCTTTGTTGAGGAGGGAATTACTACCGAGCTCCTGAAAGCAGGAGGAAGTCCTGTGTTAAGGGAGCTTTAATTCTGTCCTGCTCTTAGGGAGAACACCAGAGGCATGGCGGAATATGACGGCATTTAGGAGTGTGGTCATTCTTTTCTTTAAAAAGGGTGACAAGACACATTTAAGAACTATAGGCCCAGTTCGCTCCTTATAAGTTGTCACAAATCGTCTAGCACGAAGACCAGAACAAGTTTATGCCTAAATGTGGTGGACATTTAGGCACCATAGACCACATCCATACAGTGCGGTAGATCATATAGAAGTCAGAAGTGTGTAATCTGCCCCTGTGATTAGAGTGTAACAACCACCTAATATTAGTGAAGTGCACTTTTAAAGGGTCGTTTAACCTAATTCTTCGTATTTTTGGTCCTTTATTTAGTTAACAGTAGTGTGGGTGAAAGTTAACATGTCGAGACGCTGCACTGCTAACCCAAGACTGCTATAGGAGTTAGATCTTCAACCACCCCAAAACTGTCGTTAAACTGAAACTATTTACCATGAAATTATAATTTTAATATTATCACTTTGTGTTTTGTTGTTTATAATGTACTAATACAATGTTTTCGATTACTTCAGTTTGAATACAAATAATTAATTACGTGGGATACTGAATTGAAACACTTTAACAAAGATTCTTTATTTTTCAGAATGATCGTGGTAGCCCGTTCGTCTGCGACCGTGGTTTAGTGGGTATTCTTACCCAACCTTCAATGATGGTTGACCTTTATACCCGTGTCGCCAACTACACTACATGGATTAATTATGTGATCGCCCAACCTGTACCAGATCTTGGGCCCGAACCTTCAACATTGCCTCCACCAACAACTACCACTATTCAAACTACGACCACGCCATCTCCAGGTGGAGCACCTGCTTTCCAACCAGGAATGATAGTATTAGCAATAATCGCTTTTTCTCAAATTTTAACCATCACTCGTAAGACGTTTTAAAACTATGATACAATAATTAGTCCCATTTTTGCAAAGGTTATATTGTTTATCCAAATGAAACTTGTCAATAAATACATTCTCTTTTATTAAAACAATAAAACTTGTATGTTGTTATAAGTAGTCTAAATACTAAATAGGCTACTTGACTGCTTTCAAAAACAGCCAAGTAGCCTATTGCTAAATTTCCTTTAACAGTTAATTTATAGATATTCCTTTAACAGTTAATTTATAATCATGTCATGATTAAATCTCGCTTGAAATAAATAACCTGTACCTTATCGATATGGCCCTATTGCTCAGCCGTTTTAGGGTTCCGTAGCCAAATGGCAAAAAACGGAACCCATATAGATTCGTCATTTTTGTCTGTCTGTCACAGCCACTTTTCTTCGAAAGTATAAGAGCTATCCTGTTGAAACTTGGTAAGTAGATGTATTATGTGAACCGTATTAGGATTTTTACACAAAAATAAAAACAAAACAAATTTTGGGGGTTGGAATTGAAAGTCAAAAATTTTTTTTCACCAAACCCATACGTGTGGGTTATCATGGATAGGTCTTTAAAAATGATATAGAGGTTACTTATTTCATTTTTTTTTTCTAAACTGAACAGTTTGCGCGAGAGACACTTCCAAAGTGATCCCCCCCTGTAACTTCTAAAATAAGAGAATGACAAAACTAAAAAAAAATTATAATGTGTACCTCAACAAAAACTTCCAACGAAAATTGGTTTAGATGAGATATAGTTAGCAGTTTTTGAGGTGTAGTACATTTTCAAAACCCGCAAATATAACTTTGCCATTCATACAAACACTATGAAAAACAAAGTTATTTTTATTGTTTGTGTATGTTACTTTCTAATCTCAATATAATTATATCCCTAATCTATGGTTGCTACTACGAAACCCTTCATGGGCGAGTCCAACTCGCACTTGGCCGGTTTTTTAGTCTTCCGATCAAAACTGGTGTCTGTTCTAACGTTCGATACGGCCCTCAAATATAATACGCTCGAGTTTCCAGCTATCGGCGCCCAATCATAACCCCCTTTAAGACCCTTATTTGGGTCCAGCGACTACATTGCCAGCAAATCCATTGACTATGCCAGCGACTTTGTTGACACCCACCCCAGATCACTATAACTCAAATTTTGGCGCAGTGGTATCGGCCCCGACTTACGAGTTGTAGGTCGTGGGTTCGAACCCAGCCAGGCGTCAAACATCGTGAGGAAACCGGCATGTCTTAGAACCAAAAATTCGAAGACATGTGACATCCATCTACCAATCCGCACTGGGCCCACGTGGTGGATTACGGCCCACTCCCTCCGAAAGATCAGAGGCCTGTGTCCCAGTAGTGGGAACATTATTGGCTGATGATATTTTCTTGTAGTTTAGTTTAACTATGTCCTAATACTGAACAAAGTGCACTCAAAACTACAAGCTGAGATTCAATATTGACTCACGTAGTCGTTTAGGGTTTAAAATAACACGTTTATTTTTTCTACTACAATGAAAATTATAGATTTAAGACTAGCTGACCCGGCAAACGTTGTTTTGCCATATAAATAATTTAAAAAAAAATTAGGTGTGGACTACTCCTAACATTAAGGGGGATGAAAAATAGACGTTGGCCGTTTCTCATAGATACCGGATAAGCACAAAAAATTTCATCAAAATCGGTCAAGCCGTTTCGGAGGAGTATGGCATCGAAAACTGTGACACGAGCATTTTATATATTAGATAATACGTTATTTTTTTAAATAATTATTTTAAGGTTTTTATATAATAAGTTAAAAACATAAATTAAGATAGCAACAGTATGTTTCGAAACAATGCAAGAGTTGTTCAGTAAAAAAATAATGCGCATAAATCTTTTATAATAATTATGAACCTTTAATCAGTACGTATATTTTATCAAAAATCCCTATATAAACAACGCTCCGGTGACGTATTTTGTGTATTTTACGATTAACGTTTCCTTAGTAAGATAAGATTACTTAGGTATAGGTATTTCTTGATACAATAAGTGAGCTAGTGTTTAATTGCTGTGAATGTGTAAACAGTTTTTTGGTCATAATGTTTAATTGTAAGCAGTACACTTAGTAGATAATAAAATGGAAAAGTTTGTGTTTTTGTTTGTGATTGCTATAACTGGTAAGACATTTTTAGGATAATTTTATAATACATACGCATATTTCAATGATTATAGTTTTTTACACATTGCATACCACTTGCATAAATATTTATGCAAGTAAATAATGATAGTGTTTAAACCTAGGGGCAAAGATCGAGACTGAGTGTAAATCTATCAAACGATAAACATACTAGTATGTCTTTTGGGTTGGTAATTGAACAAATTATTCCCACTTTCTGGGTGGAGCTTAAAAGAATTGTCAGATTTAACTGACTAAAAACTACCATTGTTTTTTCAGTTGCCCTTTGTGTTCCATGGCTGCGGTAATCTCTTAAGATATTCTCGCGAACCCAGCAGGCATTTGGCCCTATCAGACCCCGTTAGTTTTGCTGATAGCTCATTGAATTTAGGCCTTCTGTCATTTTCCTTTGTTTGTTTTTTCTCACAAAACTTTTAGGTTATGTAAAGATAATTTGCTCAACAGCCGCAAGTCCAACTTACAATGGGGGATTAAGCAGGATTTCAAACGCACTCATTGCTGAAGAAAACCAGTTCCAATACATGGTAAATATTGTTTATACTACAACTGAGACGGTGCAGGGGGTCTAATCTCTAAGCACGAAACCCGTGGTTTCGGCGTTAGTTACAGACGTTTGACAACTTTTAATATCATTCATTCCCGTGTTTTGTTTAAAGACTTAGAAAGTAGACACCTACATCCAATAAGTAAATTATAGTAGTATTAATTATGTTTTAATTATTTTTAGATTTCGTTACAAGAACTAAGCAAAATAGATACTCTTACACGAGGGCACAGATGCGGGGGAGCATTAATAACGTATCAGCATGTCTTGACTACTGCATCTTGCACTTACTATAACAACAGTGGGTAAGAAACTAACTTACGTAATGTATGTGAGGAGCTGGTGGCTAAATAATTACAGCCGCACAGGCCGATCTTCTGGGTTAAGCCGCGTTTGCCGAGGTTGGTCTGTGGATGGGTGACCATCTGTCATAGCGAGTTTCCTCCGTGCCTCGGAAAGCACGTAAAGCCGTTGGTCCCGGCTGTCATTTGTAGATCTTTGACAGTGGTTACTGTTAGTCAGAAGCTCTAAAGTCTGACAACCAGTCTTACCATGGGGTATCGTATTATCCAGTTACTGGGTTGTGGAGGTCCGACAGTCAGTCGCTCCATGTAAAATACTGATATTCAGCTGCATCTGGTTCGACTTGAAGCCAACCCCAATATAGTTGGGAAAAGGCTAGGCAGTTAATGAGTTCTCTTAAAGTTTCTTGATTTGATAGAAAGTTGAGCAGGCACCATACTAAAAGAGACACATTAGGCTATCACTGTAACTAGAAACGGGTTTTTGCCCAGGACATATTAGGTGCATTGAATTAACGCCCGATAAATGCCCAAACGCCTAATAATTGTATTTATTTCTAGATTTTTTGCCCAGTTAAGTTTCTGCTTAGTTTTGTACTAAACAAAGTTGTTAGTTTTTATACCGTGACCAGGTATTTACTTGGGCGTAAATTCATTTATGCTCAACATGCCAAGTTTATATAGTTCATAAGTTTTTGCCCTCGTACCATCTCTATCTGTAACCAACAAGCCGTGGTTCGATAATTCCCTTTTTTATTTTGATGTTTTGCAGGATCTTCTCACCAATCAACCCTGCTGAATACAGAATATTCGCTGGTTCATCAGTTCTTACCAACGACTCTTCTGCTGATTTTTATCGGAGTATAGCTAACATTACCGTGCACCCTATGTTCGAAATGAGTCGGCCGTTCAACAACGATATTGCTGTTATTACAGTAAGTTCTCAACCTCAAGTATTGTTTAAAGATCCAACAATTTCAGGTGCTTTTTTTATAAGGAAGCAGGTTGCCGGTACAAACAGATCGGTACGAGTCGGTGCTATTCGGTGCAGGCAGAGTAGACCCATGCTATTTTGCACTTTATAGATTTTTTGCTTAATCAGTGGGTGACCAATTATATACCCAGCTTTCTCCGTGTCTCGTAAAGCACACAAACCGAATGGTCCTGACTGTGAATTATAGATCTGTGGCAGTCGTCACAGGTTACCAGTGACTGAAAAGTCTGACAGTCAGTCTTATTAAAGGGTACCAATACTAACTGACTGGTTTAGCGAGGTCAGAGAGGCAAGGAAGACATAGTGAGGACTTTCCTCACTATGTCTATATATCTTATATATATATATATCTGCGTAGCCCTTTGGCTACGCAGATTATAATGATAAATAAGTATCATTGGATCAAGATCATTCTCTCCAATGTAAAAATATGAAAGAATCACTCATATTCGGATTCCATCATCGCAGGTGAGTTAATAGTCAAACCCAAGCAAGCAAAAGAAAAAAAATACCATGACCACTGTTCCAAATGCCCAACAAGTATTATTGTAAAAAATATAAAACTGCAATCGGTGGATTCTCTTTGATTCCTTTCGTAAGCGCGACTGCTGAGCATGGGGTCCCAGGGTTGATTCCCAGATTGGACAAATTGCCATAGCTTACGGTGGGAATCAAAATATAGCTGGCAAAACGTACCTAACCCTTCTGGGATTACAGGTGTCCGTCAAATCGTGAACGAAAATGACAATGATAAGTATTAACATACTAAAATTACATTTTTAGCTCACCTCTCCTTTCTCTGAAGACGTAGTTGTACCAGTGAGGATGGCACTTTCGGCAGACGATGCTATCACTTCAATAATTAGCTGCACAGTAGCAGGATGGGGAGCTCAAAATGAAACAGCTGTTGTAAGTAATAACCCCTACCTAGTTATTACTTAATAACGTCTGTCGTCTATCTTCCATCGTTCAGGGTCGCATTCTCATTTACTCTGGACATGTTTCTCAGCGAGGAAACCCTACAAGACGTTCCACAGATGCATACCTTCGCCGAAAAGTAGTGTAGGGCAAGGTTGATGGTATAAGAGCTCGAGCCAGATCACCTATGTGCTGGACAAACTAGTCGCCTACACGAATGTACCAGGAAGGTAGCAGTTTGAGAGGTATGGCGGCGCATTGTGAAACGAGTCGCCCCTGGTGTGACGACCACGACCACTCTGCCATTAGCGTAGCGACTAAGATGAACTATTTATTACTTGTTGGACAATTAAACTTGCAAATCAAAAATCAAAATTGCGATGAAAAAATGAAAGAACGGCTTCTCAGCACCATTATCATTTTGTTTCTGATGCCGGTTAAGGCTTGTATTCGATGATCACCTTGACCATTTTCCTACGTGTTAACTTACGGTGAACTGAAGCAGTTAGCTGTCAGTGGCTGGATGCAAAGATCAGGAGATCGTGCGCCGTGGCACTTTTTGGGAGAGGTCTATATCCAGCAGTGGCCTGCAATAGGCTGAACTGATGATGATGATGAAGTCACGATGAGATGACGAGTAACAAACTAAGTGATTTTGTAAAACATTGAATATTTTTTTTATACTGTTTTGAAAAACAAATTAGAGATCCAAATCATTGAGATGGTTTCATTTCAATGATTTGGAGGACATTTAATAATAAAAATTAGGTTAGTTCGTCATCAGAGGCCTTATCATGAGTTTTCACTTATTGTGACGTAAAGTGAAGTGGAACTTTGACATTTAATTTAAAAAAGGAAAAAATTAGTTCCTCCTTCGCACACCAGAGGCGCTGTTCCATTTTTACATTCAAGAAACGCTGTAAATACTGGGAAGACGCTGTAAAGTAAACTAGTGAAAACTGATAAGGGCTCTGATGTATATACTTCTAACTCAATAGCTTTGTCTCTTATTCTTCTTAAGTTTAATAAGTTAATGTTTTTTTTCTTTCTATCGTTTATTTAAGGCGAGCACCCAGTTGATGTACTTGAACAAGGCGATTTTTAACCAAACATTATGTGGCGAGATTTACAGTGAACTCAATAATATAACCGTGGAAAGAAATATGATTTGTGCGACCACAAGACAATTGGCACCTTCTGGATGTGTAGTAAGAACAAAATTCAATTCATAATATCTCTTTGCAATAAATAAAACCCTTGGGTTTTTATAATGCGAATGCAGCTTGCTGCATTCTAATCAGATATAAAAAAAATGGATACTAATAATGATTAAAATCTTTTTACAGGGCGACGGCGGTAACCCTTTAGAATGCCTTAGACACCCCATTTATCCTGGCCGCCTCATGGGTCTTCTTACCAAAACCAATGACTGCACATCCTCTGATAACCCTGAAATATACACTCGTGTTTCTGCCTTCTACGGATGGGTACATCAGGTCATCTATCATATTGCTCCAAAGCCTGTTCCTGATGCATCATCGGCATTCCAGCCTGAGCTTGCTATGATAGCAATATTAGCTGTTATTCAGTTTACTGTTCATGTCATACATTAAATTTTTATTAAATTTAATGTAACTTTACTGTTTTTTTTTATAATAACAGATAAATTATTGTCTATATTATCTATACCTACTAAGATTATAAAGCTGAAGAGTTTGGTTGAACGAGTTAATCTCAGGAACTACTGTTTTAAATTAAAATAATGTTCTTCTTAGCGTGTCGATGGCAAATTATTTTATATATTTTGTTTAGCCCAAAATTCAGCTACGCGAACCCCGCTCACTGATGCAGTCATAAGGTCGTCAAGTGTACAGGTGACAGGACTTGCGGTACAGGAGAGAAGGTGAGCCATTGGATGCACCCCAATGGCTCAGAAAGGAGCCTACCCGAGTGACGTACCATTTATATTCTTCTGCAACGTCCGGCGCGCCCTGGGCAACCGACTCCCGTCGGTTGGCTAATCCTTTCACCACGATGGCAAACAAAATAATGTTGTGTTGAATAGTCTATTTACCGAGGAAAGCTATTATAGGGTATGTAACATCACGCTAATGCCGATAGGAGCCGAGCAGCGGGTGTAACCGCGGGAACGAGGTAGTAATAAATATTATCATCAGGGACCGTACATGTACTTATAAAATAAAATAAGAAATAAATAAAATAAAATAGCCTTTTATTCTACTACCAACTTACAAAATTACAATAAAATTTTATAACATGCAACAATTAAACAATAATTTATAGGTACGAGTATATTATTTATCTGAATAATTAATTAGATTCATATGTCTTTTAAGTATTATAATGTATGTCGTGTTGCACCGACCCCAAATAGAATGGGATAAGGGCAGGAAGAAGAAGATGTCTTTTAAGTATTATAATTTAATTTTTATTTGTTTTTAAATAAGATACAATTTTTATTTATTAAAATTCATGTCATTAAATTAGTTTACTCCATAGTAGTCGCCTCCTTGGCGTAGGCCTCCCCCATTCTTTTCCAGAATTGTCTGTCTTCGGCTTTGGTCATCCAGTTCGGTCCTAGTCTTTGTGTAAATATGTCTGGCCATCTTTTCCTTAGGCGTCCTCTAGATCTTGTTCCTTCTCTTGGAATCCATTCTATGACCTTTTTGGTCCATCTCTCATTTGCCATTCGACATATGTGACCCGCCCAGTTCCACTTTAGAGCCCGCACTCTCTCAACAATATCGGTTACCTTTGTTAATTTTCTTATATCTTGATTTTTAATTTTATCTGTTATCATCAGGGACCGTACATGTACTTACATTAACCTAATGGTTAAGGTGCTCAAAACGTTAGCTTTTCGTTCGGTCACTGTAGTGAGCCCTTATGGGTTAGCCTTATCATTCCAGATTATCTATTGACTATTGAACGGTTTACTTTTTTTAAACAGCGTTACCATATGCGTCTAAATTTCTCAAAAAAAAGGTTTTCATGGGCTTTTGGTTACGTTTATGATTCATGTGTTACCCGTTCACGGTATACTTATTTTCCTTTTTTTCGAGTTGAGGGTTTTTGAAATCCTTTGAGGCAAACCCCATCGAGAATCCTCAATATGGATAACAGGAGTGGTCCTATGTCTCTTATTTATTTTATACCCTTGGAGATAATACTAGGTTCACAATAATGCAAAATTTCCGAATTCGAATCAGCAGTTCTGAATATTACCTTCTACGTATCCTAAACAAAGTTTTATTGAAATGAATTCTCATAAAAATCAAGTGTTTTACGGTTTTTGCACTAACGTCCTTAACGTAACGTCCAATATCAATGAAACTTTGTGAATCTGTATGGTTGATTTCAACTTGAAAAATATTATACCCGTACCCGTACATGGTGTCGTACGAAGCATAAACGCCGGAACAGAATTACATTTAAAATATGAAAATAAGAAATACTGACTGTGTTTTATTGCATGTAGTATGAATAAGGAACCTACCCAGTTAGGAAACCTTTCCAACTAAGATGTGCTCATAGCTTGAACTCTTAGCCCAAAAACGCTAGTCTATACCAATATTATAAAACAGTGTTGGACAGTCCATTCATTAAGGAAGGCAATAGACCATAAAACATCACACTTTGATTGAAAGGAGTCGAGCAGCAACTTGTATTACAATGTTCCCGGGTTGACGGCACCTCGTATTAAACGAGCGCGCCAAAGCCTGCCGGGATTGAGAGTGAGACTGTTCTCGAAGAAAGCCCGGCAGGCTTTGGCGCGCTGTCTTTTCAGGTAACCGTGGCTTTGGAACGTAAAGAGCTATTGAAGGAACACCGTGGATTTTAGTCAGTATGAGTCTAACAGTATGGGTAAACAAAACTACTGGATGGCTCGGGCGCTCGAGCACCCGAGCCATCCAGTGTCGGCTTTTGTTTTGCTCGCGTATATTGTTTCATACCTCTGTTGAGAAACAGTTGCGCGTCCACACAGAGCAAGCAGCTTCGCGAGGCATTTGCCGCGCGAAGCAAATGCCTCGCGAGGCTGCGCGCTCTTTGTGGACGCACCTAATGGAAAACCAGCACGCGCGCTCTACGCTGCATCATGCAGTCCAGTGCCAATCGCCTTAGGTTAAGCCTGGCTTTCTTCGAGAACAGTCTCACTCTCAATCCCGGCAGGCTTTGGCGCGCTGTCTTTTCAGGTAACCGTGGCTTTGGAACGTAAAGAGCTATTGAAGGAACACCGTGGATTTTAGTGAGTATGAGTCTAACAGTATATGGGTAGGAGGACCCATTTGATGATTTTATGACGACAAAAAAAAAAAAAAAAACAATAACATTGGAAAACCGTTTAAAGTTTCTTGCTGACTGTACATGTTCTACATGATAAATAGTGGTGGAGATACGACTAAGTTCCACAGCGTGGGTTAATACAGCAGGGGACCCCGTCACACATGATTTATAAATACATTGGCGATTGACTATGACAATCGTAAATCTTTATAACGTTGTTAATAAAAGTCGTTAGCCGTAAATAATGAAACGAAACTGGGTCAAACAAATCACTGGTCTCAATGACACGGTAAATTCACTGGATGCAAAATAAAATTATTTATCTAAAGGGCAATTAGAATTCCATGACTTCTATTTTGAAAACAGTTTTAAGGGTCGGCTCAGACCGAAACGTGACGCTGCCCGCACATTTCAATAGAGCTATTCAACATCGAACTCTATTTCCTACACGAAAAGATACACCTGTCACAACCCGGCGCGGCGCGTCGCCACGCCGCGCTGCATTTTAATAGCGACTCAATATCTAACCTTATTTACGACAAGAAAAGATACACATTTGAAGTATCGTTGCGTCACGTCGCTTCGCGTCGCGTGTCGGTCTGAACTGACCGTAAGTGGATAATTCACAATATTTATCAAAATAGGAGCAATAAAATGTTGTTCTGTTGGTGCGCAGGAGTTCTAGTGCCTTTTGGGTAAGCTCGCTCCACCTTAGGTCTTCGCTTCTGTATTGTACTGTATTTTGGTTTTGGGTCTATGCTCTTCATTTTTACTGACTTACCTCTTTAGTATACGAAATTCAGTATGTGTGTTAAACATAAGATGTAATAATTAATTAATAACCGTTTCCAATTCTTCGTACTACACAGTTGTCTAAAATGCATTTACTCGAACATCTGTTTTTGTTGAGCTATCTCATGCACGTATTCCACATTTCGCTGCAAAGTGCATCGTAATTGAATCCTTTTGTGAACGAACGGTCTGAGAGAGAAGTAATTTGAGTCCCCACTACCACTGTCACAAGCCTATAGCGGTTGAATATTTGAAACAGATGTAAAGGGAATGCTATGAGTACATTTTATCCCAGATTCCTGCTCGGACATAGTATTAATTTTGAAATATCAATGGCATTTGCACGAGTATGTGACGGAACTAAGGCGATTGGCACTGGACTGCACGATGCAGCGTAGAGCGCGCGTGCTTGTTTTCCATTAGGTGCATCCACTCAGAGCGAGCAGCCTCGCGAGGCATTTGCTTCGCGCGGCAAATGCCTCGCGAAGCTGCTTGCTCTGTGTGGACGCGCAACTGTTTCTCAACCGAGGTATGAAACAATATACGCGAGCAAAACAAAAGCCGACACTGGATGGCTCGGGCGCTCGGTCGATCGCCCGCAGTAGCGCGCACGCTTTCCTCGGCCGAGACACGTCCACACTAACCGAGCTGCTTCGCGCGGCAAATGCCTCGCTAGGCTGCTCGCTTTGTGTGGACGCACCTAATTGAAAACACAAATATGTAGTACAACATATTTGTGTTTTCAATAGGTGCTAATTTGACAGGCCTGTTGGTCTAGTGGTTAGTGATCCTGACTGCTATGCCGGAGGTCGTGGGTTCGATTCCCACCCAGGACAAATGTTTGTGTGATGAGCACGTTCATTTGTTCTTTGTCTGGGTGTAATTTATCTATAATAAGTATGTATTTAGAAATATATAAGTATGTTTATCAGTTGTCTAGTACCCATAACATAAGCTCTGCTTAGCTTGGGACTAGATGGCGTTGTGTGATAGTTGTGGAATATTATTAAGTATAACACATAGAAAACGCATTCACGTGCGCATTACTTCCCAATGACCTTAGTAGTTAAATGACAGCTATGAAAGATTTTTTTAATCTTCTGCGCGTTGCCAACTCTACAATTTCGTCATGAAGTTTTTTTTAGTGTTTTTACTGTGAGTGTGTCTGTGATGTGAAGAAACTTGAAGTAATTAGTAAAGTAGGAGGAATTGTTAAGAGAAATTGATACCGTGATTCTTTAAACAACACATTTTTATCTTTAATCTCCTTATATGGGTTACAGATATTGTGATGATTTCTCTGTCTCTGTTACTTGATAATATTACAGATTTCGATGTTTGATAAGATAGCAAGCGACTTGAGACAAAAAATTGAAAATTGTAAAGATAGATTTCAGTTAGAAAAATATTACCAGTGAGTGTGTAACACCGTACATTTTATTGTGTTTTCTTTTATTTGCTTTGTGATAATTAAAAATGGAAACGTTTGTGTTTTTGTTTATGATAGCTTTAAGTGGTAAGTTTTTTTTTTGTTTCAATCAACAATTAGGATACGTTTGCAATTTTGATTCTCCTACCTTTATTTAATAAACTTAAGTACTTAAATCCGATTTTACGACATTATAGAAATTCTCACGATTTCAAAGCAATTTATAATGGTTGTTTCACACGTACCGCAACCAATACACAGGTGAGCGGATAGTTCAAAAAAATTGCAGAGTTTGTTCGGACCACATTTTTCCGTCGTTATCGATCACGTGGGTGATGCTGCCTTATCACAGCCACCAGCGAATTAGTGGAGCGACATTGTAAGAATAACAACAACCACATCCATATTTTACCAACTTACTATACGACGCAACTACAACACGCTGCAGTGACACTATTCACGCGTAACTATTGCTTGACCACCTTTTGTCGATGCGTTGTGGTCTGTTGTGATGGATGTGAAACAAGCCTAAACCTTTCTTGTTTGAAACATCAACGGAAGTTCAATCACAGTCTCATGTTTAGCAGCAGAAAATGGGGTACAGTATTTCTCTTGGGGTTTGAGTTTTGGACGTACAAGGGTTATATTTCTTGTGATGAAATGGATGGCTTATGGGGGAATCATATGTAAGAAAAAAGAGGAATACTGTGCTGATAGATAGAGATAAAAAAAATGTGTTTTGCAATACCCAAGTAACATGATAGGTATAATGGTAGAAAGGTGATGAAAGAGTACAATTCTATGCAACAAAATAGCTTTCTGATGACTGAGACATACACGGCATGTACCCTGTTAGTAGGTGGCGTGGAACACAACACACCATCGACCCGGGCGTGATCCTTTATATGTTGGTGAACATTACTGGAGGAGGATAAGGAGGAGCATTTCCTCTCCCTTACACGTCGTGCTTCCAAACCATACTAGATTATCTATACGCTGGTGTAGAGAGTGACTAGAGGTTTGGACATGTTCTTGAATCAATTTGTGTACTGCTTTTGCTAACAAAGTTTTTATGTTTTATTGTTAATTTGACCAACAGGGGCCAGTCCAATTCACAAGACACTTACAAATCGGATGATGAACAGTGGACCTGCTGAAGAGAACCAGTTCCCATATGTGGTAATTTTTTTTTTTTTTTTGTGAAAATGGGTGGTTGAATTACTATAAACATCTTTTTTTATTTTATTTATTTAAAATTATGTAAATAACATCTTAACAGCTATAACGCCAAAGCGATGTTACTACCAAATATAAAAAAAACGTGGGAAAAATACAATAATATACAATACAAAAAACACAATTAAAATACCTATAAAAACATTCCTGGATTCAAAATCCCGTTAAAATATTCAAAATATCATTAAAATCATTCAAAAATACATAATATTAATCATACAACAAAATAAAAATAAATAATTTAAAAATAATGTAAATAACAATTGATTATTCATTCAAAACAAAAACACCAATCATAAGTACCTACAATAAATAAAAATAGATTTCATTTTTCACAAATTTCTACGCATTTCTGTGCTGCTCCTGTGAATTTCACCATACTGCAGTGAAATATGTCTACCTGAATCGGAATAATATTTAATAATGTTGATATTGTTTTTCAGATTTCGTTACAAGAAATGAGTGATTTACAAAGTCCCACAAGAGGACACAAATGTGGGGGAGCATTGATTACGTATCAGCATGTCTTGACTACAGCATCTTGTACTTTTTATAACAACAGTGGGTTAGTACTGTTTATCTGTATAAGAGACATAATATCATAACTATACATTCGTCGTATGCCAAGACAACGATATTATTTTTCAGTACAAAAACGGCTCACACGTTTGCTTCTTTTTTTCTTGTTATAAACTTGAGTCATGCTACTTGGCAAATGACATAAAATTGCAAATCTATTGACAATAATGAAAAAGTTTTTTTTTAATCTATGATTAATTGACAACGATTAAATCACAAATCACTGGAGTGGGGCTAGCGCCGTCAAAACTATTAAAAATTAAACGTAGAAGTGAACTACTGCGAATTTTAAAAGCATCGTATATTTGTCGTAATTTCAGTTTACGTAACAAAAGGAAAAAATACAGGTCAAATAGTTTTTGATAAATTAATTGACTAATTACGTTTTTTAAGCTATTGCATAGCTTTTATCGCGGGCTCTGAGCGCGGCGCATCGCGGCGACCGAATCAAAAAAAATCCAAAAACCTAACGAAAATACCTGACACCACATCGTCTAACATCGTTTCAGTTCGGGAGACTTCGGAAATCATAAAAATCCGTCTAAAAACAATTTATTTTTTCTTACTGATTCTAAACGGCCAGCTACAAAAGGAGTCTTCACAATGAAACCTACTTATAAAATTCTCCTACAACAAAGAAGTTCTTTGTTACAGTAGTGCACCACAAACATTTTAAATAAATTATATTCTCGGTAAATATACGCGGTAGGCGACTTTATTCTTTTAAAATAAAATAAAATGTTATGCAATAGCTTCACCGCGGCAGTCTCCGAGTGCCATGCCATGCCATGTATTTTTTTTTGTTCTTCTTCTCTATTGCATGCCGCTTCACAACGATGCAGCTCTGTGGACACAGTTTTATTTGTTTCTACAGAATGAGCATGTTAGCAGAAGATGTAGCCTACAGTCATCTGAGTTGTTGTTGTTGTTGTGTGATGTTTCATGCACTAGTGACCATTGTAATGTTTTGCAGGGTCTTCATGCCAATTAACCCAGCAGGGTTCAGGATATTTGCTGGTTCAGTAGCTCTTACCAACGACACTTCTACTGATCGCCATCGGAGTATAGCCAACATCACAGTAAACCCCTTCTTTGTTATGAGTCGGCCGTTTACTAATGATATTGCCATTATTACGGTAAGTAATTAACTCCAAGTCTATTTGTGATAAATTGTAGTGGTCCTTTTTTTGGTAGGTGGGATCTTCCTTTTACCGGTCTACCTGGAAAAGCTGATCCAGCTGATTGAGTTGTCTTCATAAAGACCACCTGTCTCGTGATCATCATCCTGTCGGAGTCCGGTGCCAAATAGTTTTTATTGAGTTCTGTCGGTGTGTAGGAGTTCAAATTATGGTTGGGTGAGCTCGCAACATCTTTGGTCTTATCACATCGCATCATGTTTTGTTTTGGGCTAGATCGACGCCAAGAATAAAATAAAAATAAAAGAAACTACCATAGCAGCCGCAAGCTCAGTGTTAAGACGGTCTTTCTTTCTTCAAAGACGGGTCTTACTAGGACCCCTATTTTCCTCTGGAGAGGCGTCATGCTGGCCGCATCTTCCGCCTGGCGCAGGTCCTGACCGAACACAGATGCTTCGGGAGGTTCCTGTTTCGGATAAGTTGCGATGAAACCTCCAAGTATCACCACTATGTGGAGTGCCCGGAGGATACGGTAGAGCATATAGTGGAGGTCTACCAGGCTTGACCGGAGCACCGCGCCGTGTACTCACGGAAGCAATTTAATGTTTAAATGCTGTTAAGCTCTCAATGTGCTCTTACGAAATTAAAAAGCTTGTAAATTTATTTTTTAGCTCTCCTCGCCCTTCCCTGAAGGTATAGTTACACCAGTGTTGATGGCAACTCCTGCAGACGACGCTACTACTTCATCACAACGATGCACAGTTGCAGGATGGGGAGCCCACAATAAAACAGCTTCTGTAAGCAACAATATTAGTATCTAATAAATAGTATGGGTTTTTTTTTTCTAAAGCTAACTTTTTACGGCGCACGCGCTCACACACGGCGAGTATCGCGAGCGCAATTCGCGCGCTGCATGAAGGCGCGTCTGATCCGTAGTTGACGGATTGCGCTCATACAGACGCTGACGCACACAATACTCGGACCGCATTTCGGAGCTGAAAGATCTGATGTTGATTTTGTTACGTCATTGTGCTACGTGTCATTAAATAATTTAATGGAAAAAATAAAATGACACTTTTCTGAGTGACATTTTCCATGTTAGAAGCCCATATTTTGATTCTTAAGGAACATAATAAGAAATTCTTTAATTATTTCACAATGAAGAAGTGGACGCTTAACTCGAAAACTGCACTTGACATCTAAAACTTTTTTGTTTAAGGCGAGCACACAATTGATGTACGTGGAAAATACTGCAACTGATCATGCTTTGTGCTCTGCTACCCACAACCAACGCAATAATAAGTTGACAATAGATGGTAATATGGTTTGCGCAACAACTTTAGTCACAGGCGCAACGACGTCTTCTGGATGTGCAGTAAGAATTAATGATATTAAAATTGATTTTTTTATGATTGAACGAGACTAAAACTAGGTAAATAAGATGAAGAAAGATAATAATGTAAATATGGATGTAACTTTTTTCAGGGCGACGGCGGTAACCCGTTAGAGTGCTTTATGACGAGCAATACACCAGGCCGCCTAGTGGGTCTTCTCACAAAAAGCAATGACTGCACAGCCACTAACAACCCTGAAGTATATACCCGGGTCTCTTCTTACTACTCATGGATAAGCCTTGTCATCAACAATGCGGATACGGATACAGTCACCCCCGCCGCACCTGGGGCAGCACCGATTTTCCAACCTGGACTTGCAATGCTTGCGATATTAGTCTTTATTGCTAATGTCATAAATTAAGATTTTTTTAAATAAATAGTTTTCAGGGACCGTTTATGTACAACTCCACTTGAGTGTCAAGTCATTCAAAAAGGTAAGCTATTCATTCGGTTACATTATTAGATCGTGTAACGTTTCGAATAGCATTATGCATTTTGAATACCATGGAAATAAAAACAGTTTTTAAATTATCGTTGTGCCAACAGCTGGGGCATCTACGGTGTCAATACATTTCATTCGTCTCCGTAGTCGCTCTGTCCCTCTTTTTTCACACCTTCAAAAAAGGAGTGAAAAAGACGCACGATCAGATTAGCAACGGTGTAGTCGATTTTTCTGGTGTTGCAGGCGTACATAGGTTATGGTGACCGCTTTCCATCAGGCGGTCTGTGTGCTTGCTTGCCTTTACCTTTATAGTAAAAAAAACACGGTGTGATCAGGCACTTGCATGGGTCAGTCTTATCATTCTCGTAACCAATTCCCGTTGAATCCCAGTTTTTAATCCAATTTTTTACCGACTTCAAAAAAAGGAGTTTATTAATTCGACCCGTATGTATGTAATATTTCCAGAACTGCCCAGTTTTCATATATATGTTAGTCTATATTAGCGTCTGAACAAATGTGCCCAATTTCAAAAGTGTATTATGTATGTATGTGTGTATGTATGTGTTTATGTTTGTGTTCGCATATCTCCGGAACTACACGTCCGATTTAAGTAATTCTTTTTTTTTGTACTAGATATTGTCCAACTTAGGGTACACTGCAAGTTTCATCAAAATCGGTTTAGTTGTTTTTGAGATAGGGAGTTTTTTGCCTACTTGGGTTATAGATTTTCAAAGTTGTTTGTATGTTTAGTCGCGATTATCTCGTGTTTGAACCGATTTTGATGCGGTTTTAACAAAAATATTTGTTACATTCTAGGAAAGGTTTTAGTATACCTATAACAATTATGGATATCTCGTGACGTTGACCGCATAGATCCGTTTTTGTTGCTGACTTGGATTAAAGATTTCTATAAAGACGCCGATTATGCGAAGATTTTTGTTGAATACCTGAACTAAAAGAGGTAAAAAAAATAAGAACTTTTTTTAAAAAAAAAATGAACTGACTCGAAGTCGGTCATCAAACACAAAAAGTTTAAAATAACTTTTCTTTCGGAAGTCGGTGGCAATAGGCAATGAAATAAAAAACAAAGCCACCGACTTCCGAAAGAAAAGTTATTTTAAACTTTTTGATTTTTTTATTGTTCTCTTATTATTTTGAGATTTGGGATCCAACGGGAATACATAATAATGGTTTGTGGGATCCAACGGGAAAAGTTTTCAAGTGGGATCCAACGGGAATAAATCACTAAAAACATTCCAACCCTTTCGAAATAAAAGGTTGTGAAGTTTATTCATAATGATCATGCTTTTTGAAAACTGCTATCACTCAATGAAGTCGACAGAAACGGTCCCTGAATGTGACTCAGACCTTGCCTCTTATTTGTCTTTATTGTTTAATAATCATCACATTTTTATCGCATAATCACGCATACATGTCCTGTTTCATTGTATTTGATAGTAGGTACCTACCTAATATAATAATTTAAAAACTAGCCGTCTTATTACAAATATGTTATACATCTGTTCAACCTAAAAAAATGTCAACTGCAAAACGGCATTTTGACGTTAACATAAGGCAAATGTTCAACAAATATTTAACTTTTTGTGGTACGACGGTCAATATTTTTGGATTTTCCTAAACCAGATAAGATACTAAGTATCGATATCTAAAATTAATAAGCAGAGGTGAGTAACAGCTTTCAGTACATAAACTATTACAGTGAGTGTAAATTGTGTTTCATTATTTTATTTTCATTTTTTAGCAATTTTCCTGTGAATATAAATAAAAATAATGGAAAAATATATATTTCTGTTAGTGGTTGTTTTTAGTGGTAAGAACGTTTTCATTATTTATTCTTTTTATTTCTAGTCGCTCGAGAATATTCATGTTTTTTCTATCTTTCATATTTTTAATGGGTACTGTTACTGGTACAATAATCAGCTTCAGAGAAATCTCACCCCCTTTGGTAGTGATGTCAATACCAAATGGGGTGAGTTTTCTCCAAAAGTAATCTATTCGTTCACTCTTGACTTTAAGATTCCAAGTTTTTAGCTATCAGGAAACACAGACTCTGGCAGGAAATTCCGGTCGATAGAAAACTTTTTACGTAATGTTTTGTTAATTTGGTCAACAGTCGCAGGCGCAGTTAATAATGCAGAATCAAACAGAATTTCAAACGCTCATCTTGCTGCAGAAAATCAGTTTCCTTACGTGGTAAATATATATATTTTTAAGGATACTATGAACAGACGTTCGTCGTTATGAAAAATATATGATTTAATAATTTTTAGATATCTCTTCAAAAAATAAGTGAGAATCTAACTCTCACAAGAGGTCACAGATGCGGGGGAGCATTGATTAGATATGACGTTGCCTTAACAACTGCATCTTGCCTATTTAACAACAATAGTGGGTAAGTACTATCTATACCTATGTCCTCTAGAAACTATTATTAAAGAAAGCCGTAATAATTGTTTATAATAGAAAGTGACACCTAAGTGTAAAAAGTGTCACTTTCTAGCTCTCCATGACAACATTAGTCTGACGATCACCAGTTTAGATCATTTTTTATTTTATTATAAAAGGTTCACCAACAATTGTTTACACAATTTCATTTTAAAAACACATGCTTATTGATAGTATCACAGTGTAACAATCACTTATAGGTGAACTCCACATGCATACAGTAATTAATATTAGACCAAGGTCAAGCTAACATACCTACTCAATATTTTGGTGGCATGATCACCAAAATATTGAGTAGGTATGTTAGCTTGACCAACTTACAAATAAAATGAATATCAGATTCAGTTCATGAAACAAGTCGTGGCAAATGCCATACAGTAAATAGATTTTTAAGGAACGAAAAATTCAGTTGCGAGCAGGGCTCGAACCTGCGTCTTCTGGATAGGTACTCCAGACGCCTTAACCAATTAGGCCATCGCAACCACTACTCACAAAGCTGAATTTCTCGCTCCCTTGTTTTTAAGTAAAAGCTCCTTTGTGAGTAGTGGTTGTTGTTGGGAATGATACTCTCGAAGTTGTAGATCATTACACTTACCTTGGACAGATTGTTCAGTTAGGTAGGTCCAACTTCGAGAAAGAGGTCGCCCGAAGAATCCAACTCGGATGGGCAGCGTTTGGGAAGCTACGTGATATCTTCTCATCGAGAATCCCACAGTGTCTCAAGACAAGGGTGTTTAACCAGTGTGTGTTGCTAGTGATGACATATGGCTCTGAAACGTGGTCTCTAACTGCTGGCCTTTTAGAGAGACTAAGAGTCACTCAACGAGCGAAAGAATCCGGAACATGGATATTCGGCGAAGAACCAAAGTCACCGACATAGCTCATAAAATTTGCAAGTTGAAGTGGCAATGGGCAGGTCACATCGCTCGTAGAACTGACAGACAACCGATGCGAAGAAAAGTTCTCGAGTGGCGAACACGGACCGGAAGACGCAGCGTAGGTAGGCCTCCCACTAGGTGGACCGACGACATCATGAGGGTCGCGGGCAACCGATGGATGCAAGTGGTGAATTGTCGTTCGGCGTGGCGGTCTAAGGGGGAGGCCTATGTTCAGCAGTGGACTTTTTCCGGCTGATGATGAGTAGTGGTTGCGATGGCTTAATTGGTTAAGGCGTCTGGAGTACGTATCTAGAAGACGCAGGTTCGAGCCCTGCTCACAACTAAATTTTTCTTTCCTTAAAAATATCTTTGCGAAGACGCGACGCAGGCATTATTGCGTATAAAAATATAACTTTTGCCGTAGAGTAGTCATGTCCCTTTTTTTAATCGTGCTAATATTATCTTATAAGACCTGCCACCCTGGCCTGGACGGGAAGGACTGTCAGACTGGTATAAACGTTCACGGTTTATGGTCACGAATCACGGTTACCTGATTAGACATTGCCGCAACCCAATAGTATCCTTTATTAGTGTGAAAATATTATGAGAGCACGAGAAAATAAGATTGAACACGCTCTGATAGTACCAATCGATATCGACTGAGGAACTGATTGGTCCTTATATCTTCTTCTTATATCTTATGACTAATGGTTGTCCACATCATCATCATCATCATCATCATCATCATCATCATCTTCCTGCCCTTATCCCATTTTACTTGGGGTCGGCGCAACACGTTTTTTTTTCCTGTCTCCCCTATCAACGTCACAGTATCATTTACTCCTTTTTCGTTCATATCATTCCTTAGACAATCCATACATCTTTTCTTTGGCCTTCCTCTTCCTCTCCATCCATCAACATTCATACTCCTCACTGGTTGTCCACAGTGTTGTGTTTTATTTTTTCATTCATACTTAAGGGTCAGCTTACACCAAGAAGTGCCGTGACGCGACGTAATGTGACGATACTGGAAATGTGTATCTTATCGTTTAGTAAATAAAGTTAAATTTTGAACCGCTCTAATGAAAACGTGCGTTGCTTCTTGGTGTGAATTGATATGAGGGATCTTTCAAACAAAGCATAAGTAATATAGAGTGTAAAACAAAACTGTATCGTTATGTTATTTTGCAGGGTTTTCACGCAAATTAACCCGGCTGAATACAGAGTGTTCGCGGGGTCAGTGGTTCTTTATAATGATACTTCTGCAGATCATTATCGTAGTATTGCTTACATCAGTGTGTTCCCACTGTTTGATATTAGGAAACCGTTAGAAGGCGATATTGCTGTTATTACGGTAAGTTGTTAATACAGGTTTTCTAGCTTTGTGAAGTAACAGAGAAATGATTTGCTAACATTTTCTTACCAATAATTATATTTATAGCTCTCTTCTCCATTCCCTGAAGACGTTGTGTACCCAATTCGGATGGCGTATACCTCAGATAACATTCAAGCACTATACGGAATATGTTCAGTTGCAGGATGGGGAGGTCAAAGAAAATTTGAAACTGTAAGTGATAACACCTTTCGTATTCCTATATTATTTACGAAAAACGTCACACATTTATAGCAGCATGACATTATGACGTCATCTACATTATTCAGTTGCTGATGGCATTTACAGATTTCATAAGATTTCATACAACGAATTCTAAACTGCGACGCGTATGGCGCGTGCGGCGCAAACCTACGGTACTGACAAATGACATCAGTCATCACTATTACTTTTGTATTTCAATAGTAAAAAAATAAACAACAAGTTCTAATTAAAAAAAAAAATCTTTTATCATTTGTTTTAGGCGAGCCTACAGTTGACGTACACGAACAAGACGTTATCAAATCAGACAGCGTGTGCTTTGCTCTATAGCAATCTGAATAATATCACAATAGATAATAATTCCATGGTTTGCGCAACCACAGGAGTCACAGGACCTGCAACGCCTTCTGGATGCCAGGTGAGTGTTTACTTACATAAATAATAATACTTCGTAATAAATAATATCAAATATAAACACATAAATATGGCACATAATTATTTAAATTTAATTTATAAGGGTGAAACACAAAAACACTGTGTTTATTGATGTCCAAATGTAGAGATGAGCTTTAATTTTGACAGGGTCAGTGAGTACACTAAAATTTGGTATTTGCAGAACCTTTAAAGCGTGTTTATAAGTATGACGTCACATTGGTATAAAAGTCAACAGTTCAAACTACCTACTTGTTACTTGTATACAGGTTTGTTCAAGTTGCATACATTTGCAACTCATATACAAGTAAGTTGTTTAATGGAAACACGGTCGTAGGACAAGAAAGTGTACGAGATCTGATTTCACGGCCATTAAAATGGAGTTCGTATGAAGAAATTCTAACTGTACCCTGAGCACGAGTTTTCAGTATTTGAGACGTAAAGTAAACTGGAACTTTGGCAACTTCAAATTGACAATTTTCAAGGAAAAAATTAGTTCCTTCTTCGTACACCAGAGGCGCTGTTCCATTTTTTCATACAAGAAATGCTGTAAATACTGGAAAGACGCTGTAAAGTAAAAGAGTGAAAACTCGTGCTAAGGGTACTGACCAGAACAATACCTTAAATATGGATATAATTCTTACTACAGGGCGACAGCGGCAATCCGTTAGAATGCCTTAGACGGCATCCCAATGTTCCTGGCGTCCTTTTTGGCCTTCTCACCCAAAGCAACGGCTGCTCGGCTTCTGACAACCCTGAAGTATATACGCGAATCAATAACTACGACGGCTGGGTAACTCACATTATCAATTCTCCTCCTCCTCCACCACCTACTCCTGGCGCTGGTTTGACTTTTAAACCTGCACTTGCAATGCTAACAATGCTGGCTTTTATTCAATTTATAAGTAATTTCGTAAATTAATGTTGTCATTGATGTAGTGTTCTTAGACACCTGCGCACCGAGTGTATTTTAATGTAAATACCTAGATTTAAATAATTTTATTGTATTGTAAATAATATTTAGTAAGAATCTTATTGAAATAAAGAATCTTTAAAAAAAAAAAGTCAGACACAGTCAAACAAAGACACACAAAATGTACCCCTCTGGAGTAACACAACTCAGAGACAGATTCGAACCTGGACAGGTTTCTCAGCTGGCCAGGTTTCTCAACTGGACAGATTCCCCACTTGGGTATTTGGTAATTCTAAATGTTAGCCTTTAGTTCTGTTACCCTAATGCTTGTGACGATGACGTTGTGAATAGCCTTTACAATACGATGCAGTAGAAACCTAGTAATCACAATCTATACCGAACAACCACTCACTTTCACTCCCTCATACATACACATATACTTTAACACTCATACATGCACACACAAACACCTACATTCTTAGTCATTCTGCTGTTTGTCAACTTCATGTTTTTCTGTTGTAATAAGTGACGAAGGAGGCTGGACCTCACAACACATTATTATGAAATACAGAAACCCTTTTTGTGAAGTTAAGAAAAAAAATATTATTATTATTATCTCGGTGAAAGTGTACAGTCATCATAAGAATTAGACTTTTAAATAATTGAAATACATTAAAAAAAAAACTTTAAAAAAAGTTACTTTTTTTAAGTTTTTTATTTTAAATATTTAGTTTAGGTATATGTACAACCCAAATTCTTGTCAAATACATTTTTTATTTATTTACAAGTATACTAGAATTGTGTAATCCGTTAACATCGCCCATGTACACAATAAGCTAAAACCTCCTTTTTAGGGTTCCGTAACCAAATGGCAAAAACGGAACCCTTATAGATTCGTCATGTCTGTCTGTCTGTCTGTCTGTCTGTCTGTCTGTCTGTCTGTCTGTCTGTCCGTGTATGTCACAGCCACTTTTTATCGAAAGTATAAGAGCTATCCTGTTGAAACTTGGTAGAAAGATGTATTATGTAAACCGCATTAGGATTTTCACACAAAAATCAAAACAAAACAAATTTTGGGGGTGCCCCCCATACTTAGAATTGAAACTCAAAAAAAAATTTTTCGTCAAACCCATACGTGTGGGGTATCTATGAATAGGTCTTTAAAAATGATATTGAGGTTACTAACATCATTTTTTTCTAAACTAAACAGTTTGCGCGAGAGACACTTCCAAAGTGGTAAAAAGTGTGTCCCCCCCCCGTAACTTCTAAAATAAGAGAATGATAAAACTAAAAAAAATATATAATGTAGACCTCAACCAAAACTACCAACGAAAATTGGTTTGGATGAGATACAGTTAGCAGTTTTTGAGATATAGTACATTTTCAAAAACCGCAAATATAACTTTGCCATTCATACAAATACTATGAAAAACAAAGTTATTTTTATTGTTTGTGTATATTACTTACTAATCTCAATATAATTATATCTCTAATCTATGCTTGCTGCTACGGAACCCTTCATGGGCGAGTCCAACTCGCACTTGGCCGGTTTTTTTAAGTTGGGTTTTAAAACTACTGAACCGATTTTGATGAAACTTGTAGTATTCCCTAAGTTGAACAATATCTAGTACAACAAAAAAAGAATTACTTAAATTGGACTTGTAGTTCCGGATATATATGCGAACACAAACATAAAAACATATATACACTGGACTCTACGCAAGTTGGAGTTTCCGCGACAAGACGAACACATTGTGCGCGTAAATCTTTATGCATTCTGAAAATACAAAACAAAAACGATTTTTTCCAGACATGGGAACAAGTTAGATCGTTTTTTCGTCCCCACGAACCCCCACATAGCAAATTCCATCCAAATCGTACCGTTTTCGAGAATGCATGCAAAACATTAATAATATTTTAAGATACTTATTAATATATAAGGATAAAAAATTGGGTAAGATAAAACAAAATAAAAATATTTAAACACAAGAACTCACCAACCTTATCATCGTGATAAGGTTGGTGAGTTCTTGTGTTTAAATATTTCATTGTAAATTCAACAAAGATTCGACGATTTGGCCCTATTTTACACGATCCGCGTAAAACTGGGTTGTATTGGATTGTACGTGTTGGTTATTTTCGGGCACATTAGCGTTTGATTGTGTCCCTCTTTGTTTAAGCAATATGTATTGTATCCTAATGAATGTAGGTACGTAAATTAATATAATGATTGTTAACTGTGGTCGCTAATGACCTGTGATGTTAGAAAGCGACCTTAAATAAATAAATAAAAAAAAAACTTTATGATTCAACCGATTAACTCAATCTAAGATATTATGAGGCAATTTGCAGGATAAGTGGACATGCAGGCAGGTACTCAATTATCAAAACTAGGAATGTCATTATAACATCCGTAATTACGAAACTTGATTAAATATAATTATGGAAATGTATGTATAATTCACAGCTACTCCGAAGCATTTTTACAAAATTTATAACGCGACAAAGCACACAGCTATGCCATTACCATCCATTTGGTGCACTTACAGTACTGTGGCTCTAGAATTCTGTTAAATAACAAAACCACGGAGCAAGTTCTTACGGCAAATGGGTGTACAGTCCCCATTTATGAGCCCCGTGCGACGTGACTCCACCGACTACAGTCGCCTCACCTTATGTATTATAAATTCACCTAATTCCAAGCTGAGTGAATTTCTAGTGTTGTTCGCGACAGATTAATTAAAAGTCCACTTTGTTTATATTAAAGTTAATCTTAATTATTCATGGCTAAGTGCGAAGTAAGCTCATGTCTAACTTAGTGCCTAGGATTTTGCTTAAAAGCTTTCATATTTTCTGTTTTATGTGTCAGAGTAAAAGCAGTGATGACCCTCGGGGTTAGAACTAGAAATGTTCGTGGGACGTGGTTTTAACTCGTACCACTCTCTTAATTAGGCCCTATTAGTTTGGTTTTAAATTAATATTCAACTGGCAGAAATTATGATAATCAAGTTGAACATAATTTAATGTATTTATGGAGTAAAGTTTTGGAGCTGTAAACAAAATAACGTTGCCAACACTAGCTTTAAAGCGTCGATGTGTTTATTCGACACCGTGCCGTCACAGGAGCGTGTTAATTCGCCTTCACTTTGATCAATCCACCAGAACTTAGCACATAAAGTGCAGGCAATTACTTAATCATGTCGCACCCCACCTCATTGCACAGTCAAGTCTTTGAGGTGCTTGAGAACTTGTATCTGTTTTTGTTTGTGTACATAAACTCGATGTAACGCCAGCTAATATTTACAGAAAATAAAACCTTTGCAAATATTTGCGAACAACCCTTACAATGTTTTGTATAGATGCTTCAATGAAACAATTATTTGGCAGGCTAAATTCAAAAGCGTTTCGTATTAACGAAAAACATAATGGAAATATTATAAAAAAAGATAATTATTCCAAATCTCCATGCCGGATTCCGGGGCTTATATCGGTTTCAAAATTTAATCCGTTCATAAGTAGATTAAAAATATTAATATCATTTTTGGGAAAAGACATGGTATAAATAATGCAAAAGAGGCAATGGAAAGGTTCAAAAAAATATGAAAAAATATTCCGGGGTAAGCAACATTTTTCCCTTACAATGCCTCTCCTACCTGTTTTGTCGAAATCCCTATAAAGCCCCATCATAAATCCTATGTCCCATACTGGTCAAAGGGCATAGTTTATGTATTGTGTCTCTGGAGGTACACCAACTAATTAATGTGCATGTACACATTTGGTAAATCTTAGAGCCGTGGTGGGCAAACCTCTGACATACCTATCTCCTTGTTTCGGCTTTATCTCGACCGCAGTTACTTAGCGGATAAATGAATCTTTTGTGACACTTATGACGGCGAAGAATGAATGTGCGTCGTGTTTGTTTATAAATCTTGTGTTACACAACCCTTTCTTGGTCTTACATTGCGTACTAGCGTATGCCCGCGGTAAATAGTTTTTGAAAATTGTCGCAAGAGAAAGGACTTACCGAATTACCGTGACCCTGGAACGTAAAGGGCTATTGAAGGACACCGTGGATTTTAGTCAGTACGAGTCTGACAGTCCCTTCCCTGGCTGGGAGGACTCATTTGGTGATTTTACCACTTTAAAAAAAGGGAACGCAATACACAAATAAAAGGTAACTTAAGTATTAATCCAGGTTGTAAACTAAAGTATAGTTTAACTTCATCCAATTATCCAACCAGCCGTTTTTGCGTGAAAGAGTGACAAAAATCCATCCTTCCACACATTATGATAAGAGTTGAGGTCTGAGGTCTTCAAATATTAACATTGAAAAAATAACATCAAGAATGCTCGGCATAGACAGATAATTATGTTTGTTACTCAATCACGTCAAAATGGCTGAATGGGTCTCGATAAAATTTGGTTTAAAGATAGATTATAGTTTGGAATAATACATAGCATACCCTTACTATTATGTTCCAAGGCTACCAAGAAACCACATTCTATTCGAAAATTATTTGCGTTTCAATTTCTAAATTGGAAAATGTAGCGAAATGGAATGTAATCAACAGTGTGAACCTCGGTAGACTAAATATTGCTGCCTAATAACAATTTGTGTTGTTTGCTTTGTTCAACAATGGAATATGTTTTGAATGAAACATAATGTAAGTAGATTTCTGTAAGTTCATTGTTTAGACATACAGTTACGCATTTTTAAGATTGTTACGCTGGCGCTGCGCTGGTTTAAACTTAGAAGGGTGTGCGCTGTACACCATTTCATACAAACTTTAAGTCCTTATTTTTTACTAAACCGCTTTTAATGAAACTTCATAGGCACAAGCTTAAGCAGGGTATGTAGGTCTCATTAGCTTATGGGGTCAGTCGTTTTTTAAATATAAAAAAGGTTATTTAATATCGTTCGGAGTACACACTCTTAAAAGAATTTATCGTTGTTATGAGTGTTTACATTTGACTATAACCCACCATATAGCTTTTCTGTAGTCGTGTAAAAAAATACCATAATATTTTATTGTTTTTTTTTATTTATTTGGTGAAATTACCAGAAATTCAGTTTTTGTGAATCAAATCTTCTAAGGGGTAATTGTACTCATCATTATAAAATACTTACACTACGAGAACTAGAGAACAACCGGAAAAAAACATCAATAAGTTGTTCATTTTTTTTCTGATGAAGACTACGAAAGCTCAACCAACTCTCAACAGGCATTAAAATTACCAACCAATTTACAAAGTCTCTCTTAAAGAAAACATCTCAAATCTAATCACGAACAAAACCATTACAATCTAGAAAGTAATCAACATTTTCTTAAAGTACAGACATTCATTACAGAACATTTCACACGATTCGACTCCTTGTTCCCCTATCTTACGGGGAAGATCTTTTCCTTAACACGTCTTTTGGCTTCGCGAATCACCAATTAGGATTGCTCAACGTATAAAGGAGAAAGGTAAAAGCATGTTCAAAATATACAAGACATTTGACGCGGCTCCACTCGACTTTTGCCCTTAGTACGGCACGCTCGTTAATGCTCCTATCCGTGTTACAGTTAAACTTACAAAGCGAGATTTGTCTGAATTACTGGATTTACTAAAATATTAAAAACATACTTTACCGTTGGTCTGATTATTGAGTGCAGCAGAAGCCCAGTGATATGGGCCAAAACGAAGACAGCCAGGCGCATTACTTTTTGTAATGTATTTCATCACCACTGCTCTCAAAATAGTGAACAAAACATTTCGAGGAAACCGGCATATCCTAAAGCCAAAAATTCTCAGACTTGTAACGTTTACCAACCCACACTAGGTGCGCCCAGTGTGAATCTCACAAAACGCTTTACACTTATACAGGGCATGGGATTTTTCATCAAAAATTTAATAATACCTACCTGCAATGCTATTATCTATCAACACAGCCTTGTGACGCCTCGCCGAAGTAATATACTATCGATAAACCTTTACTTAGCTATAGAAATTTATTAATCTTCATTTTCATTAGGTAAGATCAAATGTAGTGAATCTTTTGCTAAGTACTTTTTTTTGTTAGTTTCCAAATACCATGGACTACTAAATTCACTCGAAAACATAAATTCAACTAGAAAATCCCACAAATTTTCTTCGTGTTTCACAGTAACATTCATAAAGTGTTAAGTTTACTTTTACGCCCGACGTCAGGTGTGTGAGCAGCAATTCTTCTCATGGCTATAATGTTCGCCGGGGATGGCACACGGATGGGCGTTAAGGAGCTCGTCCCGTGTAATCTGTAGAAACCTTTATTTTGTAAAGCAGTACGCTTGTATTTTTTTTTTCATAGGTTTGGATTTAGGAATACATTTTTTTTATTTAAACTTATTCCTGGATACATAATTTTATTTGAGTAGTTAGAAAGACTTGATTTTATCAGAAAGAACTAACTAAAACTATTTTCACTTAATATTAAATTCGAAGAGAGACCATAACGTGACTTGGAAGAGTAATCGTAATCGTATCCTGAGGATAAAATTATATAAACTATCGAAAAACACGCAAAGGTTGCTACATCCCCAAACAAGGCAATTATTGTATCAACGATGGAGTTTACAATACAATGTTTGGTTGTGGCCAGTACCTCGAGGGCTGTACAGTCAGCTTCAGAGAAAACTAACCCCTATTTGTATCGATGTCACTACCAAAGGATGTTAGTTTTCTCTGAAACTTGCTGTACAAGGTATAGACCCAGACAATGCTTGTTCGAAGTTTCCAGTTGCTAGCTAAAGTAGATTACCCCTTGTAATACTGTGCACTCGCATCGGGGTACGACACGTGTTAGTGTAAAATGGATATGTTAAACCCGACCAGTGTGAACAGATACACTGTAGAGAGTATTATCGCTAAACTATGTACATTTTGAGATAATTGTTGAAATACTAGAGTGCTACCGCCTCGAATACTCAAAATTTGCAATTTCTAAGTTATAAATTTTCATGAATTCTAAGAAATTTAGAAGTTCCTAACTCAACTAGGCTGATTTTGTTCACCGACAGTACGCAGTCAGACTCTTAACAGTAAAAAAGAAAAGAAAAACTACATTTTATTTGCGCCCGTAGCGGACCGCACGCGCGGATTAAACGAAATAAAAATAATAATAGAAATCTAGGTCGAACGCATTCTACGTGCTACGATGTAGCTGTCATGCTAAGACGTAGCCAATGCAACAGACTTGTATTATCCAGTTATAGAAGGCAAATAAGTATACAAATAGTAGTGCTGGTTTACTTTTTTTTTTTTTTTATCGTGGTAAAATCATCAAATGAGTCCTCCCACCCCGGGCAGGGCGGGAGGGACTGTCAGACTTGTACTGACTAAAATCCACGGTGTCCTTCAATAGCCCTTTATGTTCCGGGGTCACGGTAATGAGATAAGTCCCGCGACCCCGGCAGGCTTTGGCCCTCTAGAGAGGGGGCCCCGTCATCATGCTGACGCTCTTTGTGGTGCGCGTGGAACACAACGCGCCGTCGACCCGGGCATGGTCCATGGTCGGGCAGCGAGTTGCCCTTTACTCGCCGCCCGTATGCCCGCGCCTACGGTGGCCGGAGATCGTCTTGCGACGTCCGTCGCCGTGGGCGTCCACCACTGTGGGTGGGGCGGAGGGAGGACACTGTCCTCTCTCTCACGCGGCCCGCCTCCTCCTTCGCGAGCATGACTGCTTCGCAGAAGGAGGCGACCGCTTCCCACTCCGTCTCGCAGCATGGCCGTGACCAATGCCGGGCGCCACAGGTCTCCGCCTATCGCTGCCGTGAGGACACGTCGGTGCTCTGCCCAAGCGGGGCAGTCTTGCACCGTATGCTCTATCGTCCTCCGGGCGATCTTCGCAGTGGTGACACCCAGGCGCTTCCTCCTTTCTCCTTAGACACAGGTACCTCCCGAAACTTCCGTGTCCGGTGAGGACCTGCGTCATGCGGTAGGTCAGGACGCCGTGACGCCTATCCAGCCACTCCTCAAAGAGGGGTCTTACCGCCGCGATTGCGGCGTGCCCGGCCGTCGGTTGCGACAATCGTCCCCTCCATACTGCCCTGAGATCGCGCCGGACCTCTTCCCGCCGCGCCTCGACTTGTCGGGGCAGCGGGAATTCTCCCCGGCGCTGCGCCTCCACGCGCCATTCATAGACGCGCTGGAGGGCAGTCGCCTCCAGATCCCAGGGCAGTGTTGGTTTACTTGATAAAATAAATGTAATTACTAATTTTATTTCACTCACTTAAAATTATAAATTTCGACTAGAAGCGAACCCCAATATTAATTAATTAAAATTAATATATTGGGAAAAGGCTAGGCACATGATGACAACATAATATAAACTAAGACGCAAATGAGTGTCTGCCACAGAATTCTGGAAAACTAATACAGACAGGATATAGATAGAAATAACAGAACGCCACGATCACTGCTACGATCCTTTTATACTTCTTTCGCCTCGTCAACACATCACTGAAATTAAATCTTTATGTATGTATACATAAAGTGGATAAGTATACATCCTATTTATACTTAATTAAAATATTGTAACAGACGCAGCTCCGCACCCATCGTATAGCCTATCGTTATATTCATAAGCGATAATAAGTTTTATATTATGTAATAATAAAGGAAATTGATATTAATTACCCCTGTAATTAGCGTAAGGACAATAAAAGAAAACGATAGGCCCGCACAAGGCGGAAAATATGTGTAAAACTTTAGTATGAAACTTATTTTCAACATCATTTCCTTACGTGGTAGCGAAAATGTAGTATTCATGTCATGTCGAAAAACGCTACCAAATATGGTCATGAAGGCTGTTGGTAAGGTCTGTTGTGGGCGGAGCCTCCGACAAGTCGAAACTTGTCCGTCCTAAAATATCAGGAAAATTCACGTTAAAGGGCTATGATTGGCCAGAAGGCCCTGAGGCACAGCAAGGTCCCGCCGCGACGCACGATATGGTGTTTTGCTATAATAGCGAGACAAATGTTCAGTTCAGTTCTATATTTCTCTTATGTACAGTTTTTAGTTTACAAGTTTGTTAGTTTTTAAGTGTTACTGTGAGTCCCACGTGCCTTATGTATATTCATGTCGTTATTATGTTCAGAAGATTTTGTGTATTACGTAAATCAGTGTAAATAGTAAAGTAAGATTGTCGTGTTATTGTGTTACGTGAATCTAGTTTAAATGGTAAAGTGTCTGATCCATGTGAATAAGTAATAAATGTGTTAAAAACGTCGCAGTGTTTAATTGAAATAAGAATCATACAGTCCACACAGAACAAATATTTTTTGGAAAAAAATATGTACGTGAAACATAAATACGAGTACATACGTGTTTAAATTATTGTAATCGAATCAGTTATTGATTCTGAACAAACTACATTATTATTCAGGTTTCACATATATTTCCACAAATCCCACTTAACTACTGTTAAATCCATTATTTTCATGTATTTCTCCTTGAGCAGACAGCTAACATTTCCTTTCAATTAATAAAATAAACCTCGTAACCTCTGTTCGCTGCAAGCACCGCCATTATTTAGCAGTAAGTAATAATGCTTCACTTTATTTTATAGCGGCCTTTGAGTTCGGTTTTATTTCTAGCAACAAAGATGAATGAATGGTTAACATTCACTCTGAGTTTATATATAGCGCAAGTATTCTACTCCGTCTCAGAGAGGAGGCCTGTGTCCCAGAAGTGGGAACATTAGGCTGGAGTTCCACTATAACTAATACAATGACTGTGCGATCTACAACTAGTTGTTCGGAGTATGGATGTTTGTGTGTGACTTTATTTTTTTTTTAAATAAACGCAGGTAGACCCAGGAGAAATTCCTATTGTGAGGCAAGCGTTAAAAACAAAACAATATGATCAGCTGAGAATCTATGTATTTATCTGTATTCATAGTTTACATATTTGGGGTTGCCGGAGCAAGTCGTGAATTTTCTTCTGTTAGCCTTCATTTCAAAATTCACCTGGCCTCTAACTATATGGCAGCACATTATTGTTTTTGTGACTTCACCAACTATCATAGCCATCTAAATTTATACTCAAAACTTTTCTCACCACTTTTCCTTTTTTTTTTCAAATTAAATGATCACAACAATAACCTCAGATACAGTTACATCCAGGTTGTCCTATATTGATTTGGATAACTCCTTTTGTGTGGCTATTCTTCGTTATTTTTTCTTTCATCTTCCACCTCTTTCTATCTCAAAAGCTCAGCAAAATTTTGGTCACAAAATCTTTAAATAATGGCTTCATTAAACTATATTATATTGCTGGTGGCAAATGGCACTCATTTTGCAAGTTATGATACCCCAGAGACTAATTAAGTCAGGACCGTTGGACCGCACCTAACAGAAGAGGATTTTTCTTATCCATTAAAACTTTGTAGTGTCCAACTGTTTTTATCTAGGTATTAAATTTTTATTTGAACATAAATTGTGTCCTTGAAAATACTCGTAATTTATTTTTTGTTAATGCATTACAAGGTAGGCTTGAAACCAAGAAATGTTTAAAAAACATTCTAGCTTTTGCTAAACTATGTTAAAGTTAGTTTTCATTAAAATCGGATACGGTAAAACAAAAATAATAGAAAAACAGGCAATGGGTAACAAGAGAGAGAAAAATACAGTGACTACCGAAATGTGAATAACGGATACACTGATACACAATTTAAAAAAATTATTTCAATATTTGACCACCTTCTGCCGCCCCAATATCCTTTCCATACAATGAAATAATTCTTATATAAAACAGAGTTAACAATTTTGCTAATTTTTATAGATATCATGCCGAAAATCCCATAACTGTAAAGATAAAAAAAGAGCTAAAGATTTGTAAGATTTTTTTTCAATATCTCTTACAGGATTTTTCCTATTATTAACCAATTTAAAAAGAATTACTCTGTATACTTTTATTTATTGCTGCAAAAAAGCAGCTATTTAATTTTACGGTGCAGACCAAAAATATTTTTTATTAATGTTACGAACGAAAGCCATCGTGATAATACTGCACTTTGATTTATTTTCATTGTGTCTGTTTTGTATATTTTTATTCTTTTTCATGCGGATTAAATGGATAGAACGTAAATATTTTACTATCTCGTGTAATAAACTACATCCAATAACCTCTGAGAGTAAACTGCAGAGGGCAGCACAGCCGCTGGTTGTCCAACTTCCTGCTGTAATGAAAATATCTTCAATATTAATCTGCATTCAGGTTATTGGTGGAAACTTGGAGATGGTTCAAGTACCCCGTAAAGTTTGCTCAGAGGCATTATTAGGAGTAACTATTTCTAAAACTGGGTCAATGACTAGCCCCAATAGAACTGAGTGATTTTAAGAACACATTAGGTGCAGACTGTTAAAATGGTTATGGCTGTTTGACTGGTTGAAAATTGTATGCTGCCCAGTTAAATAATATGGGTATCCTGGGTGTTTCAAATACCCCTGTTGGAAATATAAAATTTGTTTGACAGTTTTGTCCTAAAAACGTAAGAACCGGACATACATAATAAGGGACAAAGGACATAAATAAATCTACTAAGACTTTGCACCCTTCTCCGATAAATATGTATGTTGCATATTGCAAAATGAACTCTCTCCTCTCTCCTTAGGTTTTATTTACCTTAGAACCACCTACTAAGTAGGTACATCGTTTCTCAAGTTGTCTCATACCTATTATACTTATAATATCAGGGTGAACTGTCACAAACAACTGAGTGTATCAATCAATGCTCAAGCCATCATAATTTTGGCGTCCAATGACAAGCTTGTATTCAAGATGTCAATCAAATGCAATTCAAGCTTAATCTGACAATGTACTTTCATAATATAATGTTTAAATGTCGCAGTGAAATGAGGAAATCAGGGATTTCACGAAATCCCTAGGGATTATTATTTTTATAAATAAAAATCCCCTCTTAACTGCTTACAATAATTATTGATTTAAATAATTTCAATTGACCCTGTACGTTGGTTTAATCTTAGAATTTAATGTTGTATATTTTGGTCAGACTAAACTACCCCTAATTTTAACTTTAACACTTTTAATGCCTACCTTTAATAGAACCAAACAAGCTCTTCTGAAGATTAATTTAATATTAATCAAGCACCGCATTAATGGTAACGCAGGTTGTATCTTACTTGACATCCTAAAACGTAACGGTAGCTTTAATCTGACCCACAGACGTCGTTTTGGGCATATTCGTCCTTTATAACACGACCCACAGAGTTATCGCATGAAACATAATACCTTCTAAGGTTTTGTTTTTATTTTTACACACATACACACCTAGCTATAGGTATACTACACAAAGTATGAACTTTTAGACCGATTTTTACTCAAAACACAAATCAAATGAAAACGGAAAATTTTATGAAACAATCCACTACTGCACAAACATACTTTGAGAATTTGAAGAAGATCAGATAATTTCAAACAAAATTAGTCTGTTAACAAATTGGCCGAAACAAGACTTACAAAGCGCTTTATCATCCCACAAATTTGTTAAGTCAATCGTTCACCAAAACTTAAATTGAAAACATAAGGAGAGATGATTTACGACAAATAGACCCTTTCCCTTTAGTAGATAAATAAAGGGACGCCTTTCAGACAGCATTTCAGACGAGCCTGTATTCTTCTCACGAGTTTCGTATTACCAACCAAAAGTGTATAAGTAGAGACGTTCGACGACCGATCTGAAAGCTTTTGTAACTTCTCCTTTGACGCCAACCAGAATCTTTTATAAGTTTTAGCGTCAAACCTTCAAACAAACAAACTTACAAACTTCTGCTCTCGAAGCGTTGATCGATTACCTTAATTCAGAATTAGTTTAGTTGAAAAATTTGTGATATAAACAGCCATAAAGGAAGAGAGAGCTAACAGTGGGAGATTAATATGAAAGAAGTTCAGGCGATCCTCACACAACACCGCAGCCGCTCGTCAAGGCGGGGCGATGTCAAAATTAATATATTGGAGATGTGTTACGCGGAGAGGCGGAGGGAGAGCGCTATCTGTCCGCGCGGTCGTGCGGATAATGGCGGCAGAATGGTGGTTTACGTTATTACGTATACAGCCCACTTTGCCGCTTGCGCATGCAGACGAATGGTGTCGTGTGAGAATCGTCTTAAAACGCATAGTTTGTGAACTTTTCTTAAATAGTCAAAAGTTAAAAGTAAAAGACTAGTCAACTGCAAGACGCATTTACGCTAAAGATGTTAACAACAAGTTTTGAGACTCCGTCTAGACTTAAAGTTAGAAAAGCTGTAAGTACTTAAGCTGCATTGAATTTTAAGTTCAATGAGATAAACAGCGTTGTGAAGATTTTTAAGTATATTAACAGTGTAAAATAATACTCCAGAAAACTGGCTCTTGTGCCTTTTCTTTCTGTTTATTCTTTGAGAAATTATAGTTTTCTCTTAACTTCTTTCAATATAACCTCAGTATAGTAAGTAACATATAACACATTCCCTCCATATTTTGCTCTCAACAACTTACAGTGAAAGCCGAATGTTTAGTCACTCGTTATGGAGCTGAAAAATTTGCGATCTAGATTTTTTTTTTCCACAGAAAACCTAATCTGACATTTAATAATTATTACTTACAGACGGTCAGACAAACAGACAACGGAGTCTTAGTAAAAGGGTCCTGTTTTACCCTTTGGGTACGGAACCCTAAAAAGTAGTAAATCTAGTAGAGTACTGACTACGTGGAATTGACAACGTGTCAGCAACAGAATGTTGAATATTGATGTTAAGCGTGGAATTGAACAGGAAATTTATTGGAAGGTACCTACCACGGCAGTTGCGTCATATCAAGCTTAGACGTTCTCGCGTCACCATAGTGATTTTAGTAAGAGAAGTGTTAAACGATTGAATTGTTCGGATACGTATTTCATAAACAATTAAGTTGACACCTATGATATAAAAGGTGGCGGACAAGTCCAGCGATCAACAGACTGACTTGTGTATTACAGAAAACACCTGAAAAATAATAATCTTTGCTGTTTAACCACTAAATGTTTTGGAAGCAATTCTAATTTAACTTGTAATCATTTTACTATACAAATTGATTCAAAATAAGCATCGACTTATTTTGCGTGGGATGCCCTCAGCTTAATAAACCAATGACTTTAGGAAAGGGCTTTTGAAAATACTGGATTTAGAAAGTGGAGAATTTCTCTATTATGATAATTATAATTCAAATAAAACTTGATAATTACGAGTATAATCAGCAATTTTCGAACTTTGAAGCTTGCACTAGTCAGCCCCAAAAACCCGACATTTTCCACTACCTAGTGTTTTTAGCTTCGCAGAAGTGTATTCATAGTAAGTTCATGAACAACAAAATCAAGACATTTTCTCAAAAGATTCATTTTCTTGGGCCGGAATGAGGTCTTTTGGTAACTGACAGCTTAACGAGATATTCTCCTGAAAACAAGAAGAAAACTTTAGATTTAATTCACGAGTGAATTTTAGGAACTCTCATTTTTATCTTGTCAGTGCGTTTCTTTGATTTTAGTTTAAGAAAATTGTAAATACACACGCAGCAGGTTATCTGTCTACCAATTTAATCAGCGTGTAGGTAGTACACTTAGCTCATTTTAAATTCTTCTAAATAACCACGTAACAATGTTGTTGGCCTTTTTTGTGTGAATTTGAAACGAGTGCTGTAAATAAAAAAGTCCTCTCCACAAAGAACATTTACGTCGCTCAACGGTCATGACCGCTACCCCAGAATGAATTAGCTGGCTTTAACCTAGCAATTTTAAATCTCAAAAACCCTAGCTTACCTGTTATTTTGAACATATTGGTTTTAAGGGTGAATGATTTAGTTGGTAGGTCATTTATTTAATTATTATTTATCCTTTATTTGACTTCAATGTTCCAGTCAGTGGAGGTTAGACAAAATAAAACAATTGAAGTAATGAAATTCAGTTGTTTGTTCAAGTCTGATGTTTGACACAAATGAAAATTATTGTTGATCAAATCTATTCTATTTTAGTAAATGACAGGCAAGTGAGTTGGAAAAACCAGTGTGCATGATTAAAATATAAAATCAAGAGTTGAATGAACGTAAAGAAAATTAGATTTTAGATTGATTTAGACACAAGTGTCAAAGCCAAGTTTAAGCAACTGAAAAAGCAGTAGCCGTGTGTACTCCACAAAACATTTGGAGAACCTTGATCCCATTATACCTACAGGGTGTAAGAGACATCGACGCACAAACGGATACCATGGGTCCAGGACATGATTCTGGACACCCCCGTGTTGGAATTTTTCGTTGGTTTTTCCTATTTTTTATTTTTTTATATTTGTTTTTTTTTAATAGTGAGCCGCGCTTAAAGTACTACAGGTACTGTGGTACTGGACACAGTATTTAGGTATACGATGACCTTTCATTATAAACATCTAAGAAGACAACATTTCTAGTTTTATTTACATTGCTACTTTTAGTGAAAGTAGTGAATTAATTACTTTTGTATTAAAAATCTCATTGGGTTAGGTAAGAATAACGATTATGAACAGTCTAAAGAAAAAAAAAACTCAAAAAAAAATAAAAAATTAGGAAAAATCCGACGAAAAATTTCAACACGGGGGGGTCCAGAATCATGTCCTGGGCCCATGGTATCCGTTTGTGCGTCGATGTCTCTTACACCCTGTATTGTGCAGAGTATGAAAATTATTGTTGGATCAGCAGATAAACAACTGAAACAAAAAAAAATAGATTTTAAAAAATCTAAAAGCCCACGTTTTTAAATGTCCTAAAAATAAGAAAATAACCCTACGGGGCTGAGAGGGGCCACTCAAAACGTGGGGGCGTATATTATTTAAGGGATTATTTATGGGACATATTTACATGACGAGTATACGATGTGTGATCGTGGGTGTAACTTGCAAATATCGCCCCCACGTTTTGAGTGGCCCCTCTCTCAGCCCCGTAGGGTTATTTTCTTATTTTTAGGACATTTAAAAACGTGGGTTTTTTGATTTTTTAAAATCTATTAATTATTTTATTATTTTTATCTTTGTTCATCGGGTTTGAAGCTACCCTGATAATTTCAGCCTGCTAGCTTATCGGGAAGTGCCTCAAAACCTGTCCGCCATCTTAGACGTCCGCCATATTCGATTAAAGTCACATGATTATTTTTTTCATATTCCTGACAGCAAACCCTTTCATTTGATACCCATATCAGGGGGGTGGATTTCAAACAGCCAGTCTGCCATCTTGGACGTCCGCCATATTGGATTTAAGTCACGTGACTATTTTTTTCGTACTCCTGACAGCAAACCGTTTCATTTGATATCCACATCATAGGGGTGCATTTCAAATAGCCTGTCAGCCATCTTGGACGTGCGCCATATTGGATTTAAGTCACGTGACTATTTTTTTTCGTATTCCTGACAGCAAACCCTTTCATTTAATACCCATATCAGGGGGGTGGGTTTCAAACAGTCAGTCCGCTATCTTGGGGAGGCCGCCATATTGGATTTGTTATGACGTTTCTTAGCTAGTCATATATTGTCATCAGAACTCAGAGCGTGTGCAAAATTTCAGCTTGCTAGCTTATCGGGAAGTGCCTCAAAATTGAGTTGCAAAAGTCCAACCGGAACGACAAACAAACAAACATACAAACAAACAAACAAACAAGAATTGTGGGAAAAAGGAAATTAATGTTTAATAAAAATAATTATTAAATAAACATATTATATTCGACGAAATTGGCCAGCTAGTACATTTAAGTAGGCATCGATTATATCCAAATCACTCAAATAATAGTAACAGAGTTTGATTCATGCGTTTAGGCCAAGTAAGTAACTAAGTAACTTTTTTATTTTTTAATTAAGGAAGTACTAAACGAATTTTGGCAGCAGACAAAATAATCCTGTCTCTCTAAAAATGGATGATGATATACACTGTTGAAAAATAGCGTTAAAATAAACGGTTACATTAAACGATAATTGACTACGCAGTCAAGCAAAATCACTTGAACCGTTTTCATAAACATGTTTGCACCTACGCGACTTGGGAATATTGTTCCCCATTTAATTGTCTGTTGTAAAATCAACGTTTCGTGTGTTCATACCGTTTCAAGATATTGATACAAATTTAAATGTCCTAAAAATAAGAAAATAACCTTACGGGGCTGAGAGAGGGGCCACTCAAAACGTGGGGGCGTATATTATTTTAGGGATTATTTATGGGATATATTTACATGACGTGTATAGATCGTGGGTGTAACTTGCAACGATATGCCCCCACGTTTTGAGTGGCCCCTCTCTCAGCCCCGTAAGGTTATTTTCTTATTTTTAGGACATTCAAAAACGTGAGTTTTTAGATTTTTTAAATCTATTAATTATTTTATTATTTTTATCATTGTTCATCGGGTTTGAAGCTACCCTGAAAATTTCAGCCTGCTAGCTTATTGGGAAGTGCCTTAAAGCCTGTCCGCCATCTTGGACGTCCGCCATATTGGCCATATTTAAGTCACATGACTATTTTTTTCGTATTTCTCACAGCAAACCCTTTCATTTGATACCCATATCATGGGGGTGGATTTCAAACAGCCAGTCTATCATCTTGGACGTCCGCCATATTGGATTTAAGTCACGTGACAATTTTTTTCGTATTCCTCACAGCAAACCCTTTTATTTGATACCCATATCATGGGGGTGGGTTTCAAAGAGCCAGTCCGCCATCTTGAGGAGGCCGCCATATTGGATTTGTGATGACGTTTCTTAGCTAGTCATGTATTGTCATCAGAACTCAAAGCGTGCACAAACAGCCTGCTAGCTTATCGGGAAGTTCCTCAAAATTGAGTTGCAAAAGTCCAACCGGAACGACAAACAAACAAACAAACAAACAAATAAACAAACAAACAAACAAGAAAAGTGAGTGTATAAAAACGTGGGAAAAAACGTGGGAAAATGCTTTAAATGCCTAGGTATGTTTGTGAAACAATAACCAAATAGACATAATTGTGCTATTTAAATGAAATATTCTACTTTACTCAGTGCAACAACGCTTCAAAACACAAAAATTAAGCGGAAAAATGGTATAAAATAATAAGTACCTACATGAGTGACTAGCACACTTTTTTTTATCGTGGTAAAATCATCAAATGAGTCCTCCCACCCCGGGCAGGGCGGGAGGGACTGTCAGACTTGTACTGACTAAAATCCACGGTGTCCTTCAATAGCCCTTTATGTCCCGGGGTCACGGTAATGAGATAAGTCCCGCGACCCCGGCAGGCTTTGGCCCTCATCATAGAGGGGCCCCGTCATTATGCTGACGCTCTTTGAGGCGCTCGTGGAACACAACGCGCCGTCGACCTGGGCATGGTCCATGGTCGGGCTGCGAGTTGCCCTTTACTCGCCGCCCGCATGCCCGCGCCTACGGTGGCCGGAGATCGTCTTGCGACGTCCGTCGTCGTGGGCGTCCACCACCGCGGGTGGGGCGGAGGGAGGACACTGTCCTCTCCCTCACGCGGCCCGCCTCCTCCTTCGCGAGCATGACTGCTTCGCAGAAGGAGGCGACCGCTTCCCACTCCGTCTCGCCCCGCAGCATGGCCGCAACCAATGCCGGGCGCGAGAGGTCTCCGCCTATCGCCGCCGTGAGGACACGTCGGTGCTCTGCCCAAGCGGGGCAGTTTTGCACCGTATGCTCTACTGTGTCCTCTGGGCGATCTTCGCAGTGGTGACACCCAGGTGACTAGCACACTTGCATTATAATTGCATTGCTTGCATAATTATACTGAATGGTAAAAACCAAGGTGTAAAAATTTGTATATTCTTTTGGTTTATTGACGAAATTTATGTACGTATGTGTGTGTGTGCCTACTATTAATAACCCTTGGAGGATTACGGGCATAATGTTGTGTTATGTAATACTGACAGGTAACGTAATGAATGAGGCTTCCTATGTTTTCTATGTGTTATCAAGTTACTATTGTGTAACCAAGTTATTGTGAGTGATTAGTCAGAAAGTTTGTTGTAGGTAAGTACTGTACTCCTCAACCTCATCCATCCATCCATCGCACATCTAGACGCACGGCAAATTATCATCCTTTTTGAAATTGTCACCAATTTGCACGAAGCGTTTCCAAACATCGTTTATAATGCCATTAGCAAAGGAGTGGTACTCTCTGAGTGCGTCTGTATTTCCGAACGCATACAACCCTAATCTCTTCAAAGTTAGAGTGAACGGATTTCTTCTAAGTAAGCTTGCTCCATCATCGCCCTTGTCTCCGTTATCCAGGGATAGACTAAGTTCAAGAGTAAACCCATATCATATCTTATAAAAAAAGGTTCTTTCTCTCCTAGGCTCTCGTAAATGCAGGATTTTTTTTTCTTAGGCTTACGATACACTTTTTCCGTATAATTTACTCACACAAACAATTAACATTGTGTGTTGTCGCGACACGGGGGGCGGATACGACTCTCCCGCTCAAATACAACGGACGCACCATGCGACATTACGGCTTGGTGAGGTATCGTTATGTCAGTTTTACATTGCTTATCTGAGACTGAGGTGGTTGTAAAAGAGCAATGTATTTAATGCAAAAACAATACAGTCAGAGTAATATAGGAAAACAAGAATAAAGTAGTACAAGTGATAGCTGAGCGAAACGCTCAACACCACGGCTTCACCGACACGCCCCCTTGCCACTTCTCCTGTTTTTAATATTTCTGTGGGAGGGATCCTTTAAAGTTCTTTGTCGATAAGACCGAAGAGTGTGGGATTCATAATTATCTGACTTAACCAACTAGCTAAACTAGCGGTCATCAACAGCGTACGCAGACAGGAGCAACAAATTCCTCTAAAAAGACTAACCCCCCGGTGCAAAGGAACATCCCTGAGAAGACTGGGGTAAGGGGGTCTTCCCTGAGCCTCGATGTGTATCAGGGTATGTGTATCAGCACGTGACCATTCTGCTACCAACTTATCTGGTCTCTCCATGGTAACAAATTCACAGACACTGCATCCTGCGAAATGTTTATGAATCTTAGTGCGTCGTTCGTGTAAACTAACGCGTGATTACATTTTCCAGCCAGATCTATCCGGCCACTCAGCTATACCGTACGTGATAGCGCTTAAATGCAGAGCCGCATCATTCGCATAGTCGAATAACTACGCAGAATGCCACCACGTAAAGGCGCTTAAGCCTGCTCCAATGCTCGAGTGTAGTGTGGTGCTTGATCGCTACTTCTACCCGATTAGTCGTGCGACAAAACTGACAGATTTGTACGAAATCTGAAATTGCGTGTCAGAAAACGCTTCAAGCGACAAAAACCTGCTTATCGCCGAAGTCTTAACAGGCGATTAAAGAAAATCGGTTTTCGCTATAGTGATATTTGGGCGAAGGGCGACTACACAATGCTATTTAGCGGATGATTGGAATCTGTAATACCCATTACCCAACACATTCCTAAGCGTAACCTGGGTAGCTCGGGGCGTGTATTCTCACCTTTATCTTTAATACCGTTACTGATTTCCTCATTAAAGATAATCTTGATTATTAAAAGATATTATGGCGAGGTCGGATTTGCAAATGCGGCGTGATACGTGAATCAGCGTTTTACAATATTTACCGAGAAAATTGTTTCGGGAGCTCGGGGCAAGTCGGTAAAAGGTCGACCGTAATGCTATTGTTAAACATACAGGCGAAGCGAACACGAAGCGAACGCGAAGCGAAGCGTTTTTGTTTGTAATGTATGAATTTGTTTGAAGCCTGTCACATAGACTATCGGACCGCTTTCGCTTTTCTATATGACAGGATTCGGATCGCATTCGCTTCGACTGTCTGTTTGACAATAGCTTAAGTGATAAGGTAGATATCAAACCTGTTTAATACGTATAAGATTACGAAATGAATTTAAATAATACTTTCTAATTATACTTATGTTTATTCAACAAAATACAAAAATGTATGTCAAATAATTAGTGTGCCAATTCAGTAAAACTATGACTGTAAATATTTCATATTTAAAAAAACAAAGAATTTATTGTTTATAATAACTACGTAGTTTCACATAAAACAAAATCCAATAAAAAAAATCCTATAATGTACACTACAAAATCAACTATACATATTAATAAATGTACATAATTAAATATAGTTTACCATGTATATTGACCACATAGAAACAAAAAAGAAGGGCCAACAGTGATTGAATCCTGTATAATGTGTTGTGTGAAGGGCGCTGGAAGGCTCACGTCGCAGTAATCGATAAGCATCCCTTTTCTAAATGATTGATGTTCTAAATTGGGGCGCCAGTTACCGCACACCTTGGGTCGTATAATCAACTACGAAAATACTTGCTAATAAACTTCAACTTATACAGAAGTTGTAAAATATTAGGTACCTGTACAGTTTCAGGAAATATCTTAAATTCAAAGTATTTCAAAAGGCATCTTTGTAAATAATAATTGTATTTTAAGCTTTGAATGTGTGTGTCCACACTGGAAGCCTAGCTAAATTGTCAACCATTCTACATAATAGGCTAGTTGCCCTAAAAAATGTAATTAGTCCGTCTTTTAGATTATTCAAAAATAAGGGACACGTATTTTTTTATTTGTAAATTAGACTAAAAATGACAAAGATATAGCCTATTAAAGTTACGTGTGACGTCACGCCACGTGGTATTTTTTCGCGCGGGGTGACGTCACACGTAATCAAAAAAGGAAAAAATACGGATCCAATATTTTTTTATAATCTAAAATACGGACTAAATAGAATGTAATTATTTTGACCCTGGAAACTACCCTATTCTAGTCAAGCACAGTAAAATAATTTAAATGTTTACAAATACCACCTACGGTAGTATTTTAGTGCATGTCCTGATAACTAGATGGTGCTGACTATAAGACCGAAATGGTTTACCTACTACACCTGCCACCCACCCTTTATATCTGTTGTTGCCTAGCAACGCCTAGGCTAGCAAAATCGCTTGTAGCCATCGCGCTAGGCCCCCGCCAGTCACTTCAGTGTGGCCACGAGCGGCGATTTCATACGTTCAATATTATCTCGCCCGCCGCCGCCACCGCGCTAGGCTCGCAGTGTGTTTGAGCACTTATGAGCTTGGGTCGCGGGCTGTCTAAGCAAGTTACTGTGACCCTGGAACGTAAAGGGCAATGGAAGGAACAGTGTGGATTTTTAAGCAGTAGAAGTCTGACAACCCCTTCCGCTCCATCCAGGGTGAGAGGACCCATTTTAGTTTTATTTTACCAGCCCAAAAAAATTGCTCTGCATAAAATTTTCATGGAAAGCTCCACTAACTACTAAGTATTTAAGCAAACCTTCATAGAAATAAATATCACACATCTTAAAAAAAAACAATCAGTTGATGGGAACTGTCTGTCAGGTAACCATAACCTGTAATGTAAACCTGGAACTTAAAGGGCTATTGATGGACACCGTGCATTTTAATCAGTACGAGTCTGACAGTCCCTCTCGTCCTGTCCTGGGTGAGATGAGTTTACCGTGTAAAAAAAAAAAGGTGAACCTCATGCCTAACTCCTCTAGGCCGTATATTATTTATAAATGCAAAAGTTTGTACGGATGAGTAGATGTTTGCTACTCTATAACATAAACATTTCAGAACAGATTTTCAATTCATCATTTTCAATGAATAATTTATAGTAATGTCTATGATATCTAAGTACCTACATCACTAGATAAAACATAGGCTATAGTAACGATTTTATGTAAAAAAAATCCTTAGCTAATATTATAATAAATCAGTATCTGTATTTATCGCTAAATAACGGGTAACAAAATCTCCTGGCATCATACGTCCACCGAAAATAATTAGTCCTAAATCACAGCTGGAGTTGGGTTAGTTCTATCAAAATAATCAATTCAACGAACAATAACAAATGACATAACACTGTGGTAATAATGCCTGTTATTAATAACTGCCCACTGACAGCCGTAGATAAGGTACTGCCATAATAGGGGCGCAAGGAACATGCCCATTTTATGACGGCATTATCGTTAGGCAAAATTGACCGCGATCAAACTAAAACTTCTCTCACTAACTAGGTACATACAAAAGAACGATAAAATTAGTGTTTCTTGATGCCGCTGAAGGTTTTACGACATGAAAATAACCTAAAAAAAGAAATGGTTACCTTTATTAGCGGTAAGGGCGTAAAATATAATGTTACGTTCCAAGTTGGCTGTGTAATACTGTTATAGCCCAAATGATGGCGATAAGAAATAGATAAAATATAAAGTTCTATTTCTTTGGGGTCGAAATGTCCTATTAAGTATTGGAGGGATCTTTGGGTTGACCTTGTGGTGGATAAAGGTGCTTAGGTAGTTATTGTGATAAAATCTTGAACTGTACATTTTCGTCCATTGAATGTAAGTACCTTACCTATATGTGATTTAAATAAGCATTGTCTCAAAGTGATTAATAACACTGGACGCTGTTGCATTTTTTTTAAATTGACTTATGTTAGCAATTTGGCTTGTCTTGTGGCTGCATTTACAAATATACGTGTACCGGGTACATAAACAAGTTGAAATTACTGTCAAGTAGTTTCCTTCCTCTACAAAGACTTTAAAGTCTTCTCTTTTAAGGCTTTTCAGTCGAATTTATTTATTATTAAGCTATTGCATAACTTTTATCGCGGGCTCTGAGCGCGGCGCGGCGCGGCGACCGAATCAAAAAATTTCCGAAAACCTAAGGAAAAAACCTGACACCACGCGTTGTCTAACATCGATTCAGTTCGGCAGACTTCGGCAATCATAAAAATATCCGCCATTAAACAACTTTTTATTACTGATTCTAAACGGCCAGCTCCAAAAGGAGTTTTCGCAATGAAACCTACTTATAAAATTCTCCTACAACAAAGAAGTTCTTTATTAAAATAGTGCACCACAAACATTTTAATTATATTATATTCTAAAAAAAAAAAAAATGTTATGCAATAGCTTCACCGCGGCAGTCTCCGAGTGCCACATGTATTTTTTTTATTATTCGATCTTAATTATCTCGATCACAAAGTTTTTTTTCTGAAGGTTAAGAGTAGCAGAAATTATAATTATGGAACCCTATCCTTACACCATTAAAACCTCCATAAATAAACATTCCAAGTGACCAGTGAAGCAAATCCCAAACGGGTTAGAAACATAACAATGGTTTCTTCACTTCAAAAGAAAATTGAATAAACAAACAGGATTAGTAACGCTAACCCCAATGTTCTTAAGGGTCATAATCAATCAACACGCACGCACGCCCGTAATTAGCGAGTTTCTTGATAGATCACCGGAAGGCGCGCCGATGGAAACAATAGGACAGTCCTGAAGCTTGATTTATTTGCACTACGAGCCATTAACATTGAGAATGTTTGTTTTGGGACCTCTAAGATTGGGTTTGTTTGCTGAAAATTACGCTGCCCCGAGTTTATTGGGTGATGGAAATTGTTGTAGATTTTACTTAACCAGTGACTTAATTTTGTCTCAATGGTGTAGGGACATTGGCAGAGCTTCTTATGAGCGTGAAGTGCTGGCTTCAGGTCTCTTGTACTATAGCACAGTGTTATTTTTTTTTAACGTGGTAAAATCGTCAAATGAGTCCTCCCACCCAGGGAAGGGCAGGACTGTCAGACTTGTACTGACTAAAATCCACGGTGTCCTTCAATACGTTCCGGGGTCAAGGTATTCGTTAAAAGCTATGGAAAAACTCAGACATTTTCCTAGTCAGTGACAATAGACTAGGGTTCCTTTACATGGGACTTACACAAATATCGCAATGTATGCAGTTTATGAGTGTATGTTTGTCGTTGTTTGTTATGTCATTTGAATATTTGTGAATGCACCCACGACTCAAGAATTAATTCCTATAGCGAAGAAACTTTAAAAAAATGTGGGTAAATTATAGTACATCTCTGCCTAACCTTTCGGGAAAAAATAGGCGTTTCTTAGTTCTTGGCTACCTGAGCACTTTAAATCACAATAAATTTTCTAGACCAGTTTTTGCTATCGAATAAACTAGAATACAGTCCCAGTTGATAAATCGCTCAATCTAGGAATTCAAATTGATTTCTCCATTTCAGACTTTTTTCTACATTACGACTCGCCACAAAAACTCGGTTTCTTCAATGCCTTAGACATTTATTAATTTTCAGAGATTTTACTTCGAAGTCATACAAAAATATCTTTCCAGATTTTTCTTAGCTCTTACGTTTTTACGTGAGAGCTAAGATTTTTTATTGATATCTTGATTGGATCTTTGGATCCAATCTAAACATTAATTTATTTAAAAGTCCACTTAGTGATATACTACGTTAAACCGACCCTTCTTAACGAACTCAACCAGGCACTCTGTACACAACTTTTTCTAATGTGTAAATTACGTTTTATGGCAAGGGTAATTAACTCGTAAACATTTCAGCACGAATCATTTAATGATTTCATTATTCTCCTAACCAGTGTGCATTGGACAGTATCTGTAGGGGTCTTGGAAGTATTTAAATTAAAACTACACACCATTTATGACTCCTATACTTTTTAATCAAGTAGCAGAATAGAATAAGAAAATGTGTTGCACCGACCCCAAGTAAAATGGGATAAGGGGAAGAAGATGATGAGCAAGTAGTAATATAAAGTATTAGATACTATATCTTAAAGAAAATACATAGTAGCTACTTAATTTACTTCCTTGAACTGAATAAAATTATGACTTACTCGTATCTAGTCAGTATCTACATGATTCTAATCCATTTACCTATAATACCTATGAATAGGTACAAGACACGGCAGTTACCAACGATAATATCCCTATTGAACGCCCGCCGTAGAGGCACCGACAAAGCGAAATCTCGAGTGCGAAATTTCAACAACGCTCCGACAATTTAACATGAAAGGTTCTCAATAAATAATAGTCAAAGGTGACCTCGTTTTTATGAGTAGCTCAGCGGCACTCTCAGCGTCAACTACTCACTTAACATTCAAGTTGTTAGTTAGTCATCAATTTTCCGTCCCTAACGAAGTCTCTTTAATTAAGTTATTGTGACCCTCATTCCGACCCCTTTATACATGTTAGGCAACGCCATTAAACTTAAATATGATAATGTATGAGATTCTGATTTAAGATAACACAATTACTTTTAGTATTCTTCTTAGTAGTAATATCTACGTGAGGTGAGTGAAATTAACTGGCTATCTAAATGAAAATCCACATCAATTTGAAGTACAAAGGAACAAAATAATATCTTCAATTTTGAGAAATTCTTAGTCAAAAAACTAAGATATTAATTTATGTAATGGCAACCTCTCAAAGGGGTTTGTTTAATAAACATCTCCTAGTTCATACGACGTCGTTGAAGACTTGAACCACATTATACAACATTCTGGAATACTTTGGTAGCTGAGCGAGGTCTCAGGACAAGTTTGCAAACATTCCACTACTGTTTTGTCATAAAAGTTTAAGTTGGAACCGCTGAACAAAATAGTTGGCACAAACAAAGATAGGAACTTTGTTACCTGGGTAGGGTACAAAGGGCGATTTTTCCCACATATTTGCTTAAAACTGGGCAATGCATGATCTAACCTTGATATTTCAAAAACGTTCTCTAATTGGACAATGCGCTGATCTGAACGAAAATTATGTGTTAAGACAGAGTTATTAATTTTATAAAATTCACGCTGTCATAAATCACATTGCTTATAATAAATAGCACATCACAAATGGCGTGTTTGAAGATCGTGAATTTTGCACCTTTGTGGAATTTAGAGACAGACGCCTCGACCTGGAATTTAGACATTTTCAACATTGGTTGCCTGAATACCTAATTTTGCTTTGTGTCTATTTTATGCCTACAAATTAATATTTACTCATCTTAGTCAAATATTTCGAAAGCAACGCTAAATAAATCCAGACACACAATACCGTAAATATTTCGACGTCAAACATAAAGGAATAAATAATATAATATATTAAAAAGAACAAACATTACACAACAAAATATTTTGCAGAACATTCGAGACCGTTCTATCGATACGGCGGTAACTGCATCGGTTTTGATAAACTTTTAACGATTTATGATAGAAGCGGTGACGCGACGGCGATTCACTGCAACCGCTCTCCGTTCAATGGCTACCGATAGTTCCGCAATGCAATTTAAGTTCGTTTGCTATTTAGAAGTTAGGCGGATATCAGCTTGCAGCATTTTTATTCTGTATTATTATATATTTTTAGTAGTCTGCACTGCTAAGTCGTCACACGCTAAATACAAGTTTGTAAAATCACCATACCGTTATACACTTATACAATTCACAGCAAATATATATGAAAAAATACTTGGTGCGTGGGTTAACATAGATATAAGAGATATTTTGATAGAGATGAAGCTTGCCGAAACATAAGCCGCTGAAAACGCTTGCTGAAATACATGGTACCAAGATACTTTTTATAAATAAGCCAAAGCGAGACAAAACAATTGTGGAGGTTTCTCCTTCCTCATCCTGGTCTTTGTATAAACATTATTACTAATATCAAGCTCGATACAGCCTTGAAGAAAATATTAATAAGTTTATTAAATAGGCAAACGATAAAATGCAGCGCAAAAAGTGACAGTGATTGGTCACTCTCCCTCCCACCACTTTCTAAATGAGCAGCTTTCAGCTGTTACTTAATTAAAGTTCTTTTTGCTAAAATATCCCCAAAGTTAGGAAAAAATTAAAAGGAAAGGCGTGGATGGAACAACATTTTTTTTTCTTTTTTTGTAGAATTTGTTGTATCTACAGACTTTCTGTAGACATAATATCTAGCATATTTTCGTGCAAAATAATGCTAGCTACATTATGATTGTTATGTAAATAAACACTCCCAAACAAATTATGCTGGATACTTTCTATACCAAAATAGTAAGATGAAAACTTGGGAAAAGTGAATGCCATCTCGTGTAATGATAGTGGTTAAACGTCAATATAATAATTTGCGACTGAAATTAGGTAATAAAATATACATAATTACGATTGTTGATAGCTTCAGGAAGAGCTCGTGGCTAAATAATTACAGCCGCACAGGCCGATCTTCCGGGTTAAGCCGCGCTTGCCAAGGTTGGTCTGTGGATGGGTGACCACCTGTCATAGCGAGTTTCCTCCATGCCTCGGAAAGCACGTAAAGCCGTTGGTCCTGGCTGTATTTGTAGATCTTTGACAGTCGTTACTATTAGTCAGAAGCTCTAAACGTCTGACAATCAGTCTTACCATGGGGTATCGTATTACACAGTTACAGTTGTGGAGGTCCAACAGGTAGTCGCTGCATGTAAAATACTGAAATTCAGTTGCGTCTTGTTCGACTGGAAGCCGACCACAATATTTTTTTTTTTTAGGTGGTATATTCATCAAATGAGTCCTCCCGCCCTGGGTGGGGCGGAAGGGACTGTCAGACTCTTACTGACTAAAATCCACCCGTGTTTCTTCGGATGCCCTTTACGTTCCGGGGCCACGGTATCCTGTGTTACGAAAAACCCGCGAACCCAGCAAGCATTTGGCCCCATAAGGGGCCCCGCCAGTTTGCTGACAACTCCACGAAGGCACGCGCGAAACACGACACGACGCGCCACCAACCCGGGCTTGGTCCTTGGTCGGACGGCGAGCTTACCCATTACTCACCGTCACCGTCCGCAAGCCCGCTCCGCCGCTGTGCCCTCTGCTAATCAGAGAGACACGCGTTGGAGCGTCCACACGACAGGCTATTCGCATACTTGCAAAGAGACCCCTTAGGCACACAGTGCCTAAGGAAAAAAGTTTTTGCCCGCATCCCAGGGTGCATCGGCCCGAAAAACTGGTCTTCCCCACGGACTTATCCGTGGAAGTTTCCTGTCTTAGCACCCCGACCACAATATAGTTGGGAAAAGGTTAGGCAGATGATGACGATTGTTTATAGCTAACAGTACCAAAAACCCGGGTTTCTGACCTATTTGTTCAAATAGAATGGGCTTGCTTAAATAGATATTGCCAATTGTCTAGACACCCAGTGACCCAGGAATGTGTCATTACAACGATAATATGACTCCGCTGTTTTGGTAGCTAAAACTGCGTAATGTGTAAAATATTTGCATATAAATAGACGTGTACCTAAGAAAAAATAATGATATCACATTTGTCGTCAAAAAGCTCGAATTTGAATTTATTTTTATTGTAATGGAGTAAAGAGTAATAAAAACTTATAAACAGAATTGTTTTGAAACAATTTTAATTCTATAGCTATGTGTCATGAATTATGTTTTATATTCATTATAATTTTCGTCTGCGTAGGTATTCGTAAAACTAATATTTATTTACTTATCCAATTTCAGCCTGGTATTTTAATAACTTCAGTTAAACGCGAAAATAGAGCTTTCGCGTTTCTTTCTTTCGGTTTCTTTCGGATCTATGAACAAGTGGGTATATATCGTGCTTCACTTGTAACTACGAGTATGTACATTGTTTACGACTTTCATTATAATAACTTACCTAAAATACGATTATTAATTCGAGTCAGTAAATGACATTTCCAATGTTCCTGGTTTGTTTCATTTTGTATGTATCAGTGACAGTTGCACTTGTCATTTTACTGACTCGAATTAATAATCAAACTATAATTATAACTTAACTAATACAGTAACTTGCATGATACGTTGAACGTAAACATATTTCGAATTCTACTCGTGTAAATGTATTACGATGATAATAAATATGAAAAATTCTTCGAAAGGTGTTTATTTTATTTTTTTAAACTGTTTAACGTTGTTTTGAAAATACTGACTAAAGTCCTCCAAATACTCCAGGTTTGTCGAGTCACCGTCATATAATTACGGGTCCATGTCAATATTAGACCTTCTCTTTGTCATTTATTAGGTACTCGTAAATGCCAACAAAGATTGTATGCTTTGTTTCGAACTCTCATAGTCCAATGTTTGCTACACGCTAACTTGTTTTTGCGAATAATTTACAAGATTATAATTTGAAATTATTTAATCTATCTTATAATTTTATACTAACATAAATAATTTACTATAATATTACACTCCTAATCGTCAAGACCGGTCAATATCCACATTGAATTGCTCAAAAGTCGTCATAAAATCGATTTAAAAATCGCGCACCAAACGTTTTCTTAGCTGCAATTGGTGGAAAATTCGATGGAAACTATTGAATTTTCGACGATTATACCAGTTTATAACAAACTGTAGCTGTCAATGATCTAATGAGCAGAATGTAGGTACCTATGTCGAAGTTGACTTGAGTTGAGTTACTAACTAAGAATAACATATACGCCACAGGGTAAAAAAATACAACTCATTGAAATTTTGTAACAAAAGTTAGACTCGAGTAAAAATTTGAAAAGTTCTTCCCCTGAAGATGTTGTAGATGAGTGTGAGGGAAGTTCGTATTTTTTCTACTAAAATCAGGTGCATGTCTTATCCTGAATTATGTCTTTATTACAGTTTAAGCGTTCCAATATTACCCTGTAACTGCTTTAACCAAAACATCTGATAAAAAACCTCAATTCGTCTTAGTAATTTGACATATACGTAGGCGTAGGTAATTATATTGTCTCATATCATTACGGCTATCAATCACAGTGCCCGATCGAGGCATCGTGTACCTAAATACACCCCTGAGATCCCTTTTCAGTTGATTCGAATAGGATTACATATTCGATCAATCTTTGGTAAACCGCAAAGGTATACAGTTGCAGTTTTTTTATGTGTTTTCTTGGTTTCAGACGTACGTTTTCTAATGGCAAATCTATTTGGTGTGGTCAGATTTATGTTCTATAATATAAAATACTGCCAATACTGGGAAAATGCTGGCCTAATGGCGAACACAAAAAGGTGAATTCATTTTTTGTTAACTTTTCTCCACACAACGAAATTCTCGTGGGTGCGTTTACAAACATAGTTCAAACTCACATTCACAAACACCGACTAGTAAATATTTGTGCGGAGAACAAGCCCACGAAATGCTGAGCAGCAGTCGTTCGTCCAGACATTTTTGCAAACTTATTTCAGAGTAGAGACAACTACCAATCCGCACTAAGCCCGCATGGTAAATTTATAGGCCATATTTTCACTATTTCCTCTTTCACTGCCCCAGCAGTGGGATCGGTTTATGCTGAAATAACTGCTGTTTCAACTTAAAATCATTATGTTCCCAACCGAACCCAATTTTCGGACAAACTAGATTGTCCTCGGACAAATTAGTTCATCTAAAGCGGGTTAGGACAAACCACATTACCTTACGGGCACAACAATGTGCTTCCTTCATTACTCCGAGTACTACTAGCTTTTCTCGTATTGTATTACATAGTTAGAAGCCTTCGTAATTTAATAATAAAAAATAGATAGTGTGCTTTTTGTAAAATATGATAATTGCATCAAAGTTTTTTTCTACAACTCATATTTCATTATTTTACATTCACTAAAATTAAACTTTGTGTTTTTTTTTATCACGAATCTATTATATTCAAACAAAAAAGCCCAAGGTTTATAAAAATTATTCTTAAGAAAAACAGTTGGAGTTGGCCTAAGAGGGCAGGTGGTGAAAATTGAAATCTAGCTGATCAATGGTAATTTTTATCTCTGAAAGCCATATCATCCAGATAACCTGGGTATGCGCTAAATACACTTAAAATGAAAAAAAAAGGACGGAAAATTCACGGGTGTTCTGCTAATTAAAATTAAGTACCGTGTGTATTCAATTTTAATTAGCAGAACACATTTCCTTTTTCTGTCGAATGTCGAAAAATATTGCTAAACAAGGCTTCATTTCCTTTTCCGTGTCAAAACTTAAAAGGTAGTCTGCTCTGTGAAACTAGTACCTATATTTCATAAGCTGTTCACGTCGTTCGTTATCGGTTCACGAGTCATTTCGTGCCCATCGCGACACTCTGGCGCACTGTGCAAGCCTTTATTCGAATTCGAATTGTTTTCCTTCTCTTACTTCATTGAATGAATCATAATTATGTGTAATTTACCTGTCATTGCTAGATTACAGAGTCAATTCCTTTAAGCCTGTTATTTTCTTTCTTCTAAGAAATATGTAAGTCTAGTCTCAATGGTCGCGGTACTATCTTATCAGGTATACGTGACCTTGAAACGTAAAGGGCTATAGAAGTAACATCGTGAATTTCAGTCAGTACGAAACTTTCAGTCCCTTTCGCTCCACTCAGGGTGGGAGGATTCATTGGATGATTTTATCAGGTAAAAAGCCTAGTATCTATGAGAGTTCATTTCCCTACCAAATTAAATTACTTCAGTACTTATAATCGTAATAATCGACACTAAATGGAATCTCGAAAATAAGACTGACCGAAAAAAATATAACTTATTTCGTCTCAGTCGCAAAATGCCTCGTTCGCAAAATGTATCTTTCGCAAAATGTACATCTCGAAGAATGTCCAATGACATAAAAAATGTTGGCAGTCAATATAAGTTAAAGAAAACAAATAAACTTCTTTTTGAGATAAAATTAGATTCTTTTTAGTAAAATGGAAGGATGCACAGTATATTATGTATCCTCTCAGTTTTACTAATTAAACATAACTACATTACCCCTCTGTACCCTACGCTTTTAGCTTCTGTTTGAGGATAGGGTACATTTTGCGGAAGGAACATTTTGCGAAAGGTACATTTTGCGAAAGCATTTTGCGACTGAGCCTAATGAAAACTACTTTAAAAATCTGGACGTGAGCTCCTGACCTATCCTTCCACTTTATCGTGCCACGCGAATGGTCTATTTAACTTGACACTTGTGTTTTAATAACTAGTTATTTATAACGTCATGTGAAACGACAATTTATCTAAAAGCAATGTTCTTTATTTATGTTGCAGTAGCAGTTTTTTTCCTTTATCTTTACCGAACAAAAGGAATTTCTCTTGTATCGTGGGTGCGTTTAAAAACATTTAAACTCAAATACATAAATCCGGAACCACTATACTTGTAGACCATACAGATATTTTTTTCTTGTGGAAAGGTAAATTCGATTACCTACAGGACTTAAAGCTGCGACCTTCTAATTCAGTACCTACACCGGATGCTTTACTTGCTAAGCCGCCGCATTCAAGTCCCGCAAACTCGAATTTGTTGCAATTGTTGAGCGATCGACGATCACATGCGTGCGCAGGTTAGATTTCCGAAAAGTTGTTGTTTCGGGGCTGGGTGTTTGTGTAAGTAGGGGAACAGTGTATAAGACGGGGACGCGAGGTATGATGGGAAATCACACACTTAAGGCAAATTTAACACAATACTAACGTAGCACAAGCGCCAACAGGACGCCATTTGTTAATGGCGCTATCCTCATTATACATCGCGATTATTATCGTCCCCGTCTTATACACTTTTCCCCTAAAATTGATCAGTGTTTATTGTAAAATTTTGTAACTCTAAAAATAAGAACGTTAAAGAGAGCTAATAAATTCAGGAAACAGAATCTTTACAATACTGTTATATACTAATGTGTACGTAGATTACACAGTAATATTTCTAATAAATAACGACTCATACAGTTAATATTTCTGCAAGAAAACATTTTCCTTTCCAAGATTGTATTAGGCGAATGAATAGAGTTTACTCATCCAAATAATGAGCAAAAGTGTGTATCTAGGATGATATTAGGCTCTTTGAAAGACTGTTATTATTAGCTGAAATGAGCAAAGTACGGCGGGGTCAGAGCCCATTCGTCCCCTAAAATTCGTACCCCAGCATAAAAGTTGTGGATTCGGCCCCTATATAGGTGCCCATTGGTCTCCTGGTAGGGGACCAATTAATATTTTAATAAAAAATATTATTTTTAAGGTACCCATTCGTCCCCTCTAATATATATACAATATAAGTTAAAGATTCGGCACCTGTTCAGGTGCCTATTGGTCCCCTGAGATAAAATTAGCTATATTTTACATAAGAAACGGTTAACATAGTACACTTGTGAACAGTTTATTAACGGAATTAATTTAATAAATCATAACAGATCATTAAGGTTTAAGTATATAACACTAATAGATATCCCTTGACGTTGCCCGCGTGGATTCGTTTTTGCTTACATGGATTGTAGATTTTCAGTGACCATTGCATGTTTTTCCGCGATTATCTCGCGTTTGGCTAAACCGATTTTGATGCGGTTTTCAGAAAAGTGTTCATTACATTCTGGGGAAGGTTTTAATATATAACAATAATGGATACCTCGTGAAATTGCCCGCATAGATCCGTTTTTATTGCTTACTAGGATTGTAGATTTTCAAAGTCGATAAGAAGATTTTTGTTGAATATCTAAACTAAAAAGGGAAAAATAAAAAAAAAATTGAAAAAAGGGAACCGACTTCAAAACCAAACACAAAGAAACTGTAAAATAACTTTTCTTTCGGAAGTCGGTGGCCATAGTCAATGAAATAAAAAACAAAGCCACCGACTTCCGAAAGAAAAATTATTTTACAGTTTTTTTGTGTTTGATTATGAAGTCGGTTCCCTTTTTTTCAAAAAGTTTTTTAACCCCCGACGGAAAAAGAGGGGTGTTATAAGTTTGACGTGTCTGTCTGTCTGTATGTCTGTCTGTGTGTCTGTCTGTCTGTGGCACCGTAGAGCCCAAACGGATGAAGCGATTTCAATTTAGTTTTTTTTGTATTAAAGGTGACTTACGGGCGAGTGTTCTTAGACGTGTTTGATGAAAATCGGTTGAGCCGTTTGAAAGTTGTGGTCGTGGCAGTGGGGAAGGGTAACCGAAGGTTTGCAAATAAACTCGAGTGGGGTCGCAAATGAAAGCGCACTAAAAAGGAATATTGATGACTTAATCGAGAGTGTTCTTAGCATTGTTTGATGAGAAAATTGGTGGTTAGAAAATTTTGCAACTGACGTCAGCGGTCCCCCAACGCGACGTATTTTGTTTATAATTATTAATACATACTTAGGTACTTACCTACTTTAAGATTGATTTGTTTTATTATTTATTACTTTTTAAAGGGAAATTAGTTTTTGTGATGGGGGTTTTTTAAATTTTTAATTTAATTTTTAATGTACAAAAATAATGAACGTTCTAACATTAATTCTGTTTTGCTAACATTAATTTTTTATTTTACCCTTTTCTGCGCGACTGTACCAGGACTACCAAGCTGCAGTATACACATGTACATGTACTTATATTAGAAGAATGAAAAAAAAAAATATTGTTCAGGGGACGAATGGGCCCCTCAAAAGTTCCAGGGGACGAGTGGGCACAGGGTGCGAATGTCAGTGGACGAATGGGCTCTGACCCGTACGGCGTCTTTTATTATTTTATTTTAAAACTGCTTATAAAAATAATTTAATTTTAATATTTCATTTTGACTACAAAAGCAAGCTTAAAATATTTTTAATTACTAATTTATTTAACATTTTTTAATGTATAAATGTAGTATGTCATTTTGTAATGAGGAACGTACAAATGGTTACCTATCATAAGATCGAAAAATGTTTGACCGAATTTCATTTGACCTAAAACTTTTCAACTATTAACGTTTGGTTTTTTTTTACTTCATCGAAGTCACGATTGCCACTGTTTTAGTTAACCTATTATCTATTCGTTTTTTTTCGTTACTCCAACACTTCATTTGGCCGAAAAACTTTTTACTGATGTTACACTTACTCGAAATGACGGTTGTTCGAAGTATTATGTTTCCAAACATTCATTATACCACTGTTTTAATTGCCATATTTTCATTTCACCAAACACCTAGAAATTTGTGCACACTAATTATTGCTGTTACATTTTTAGCAGGCGCCATTGAAATGTAGGTAGACAATATAAAACAATTGTACAAAAGTCATATACGATAATTTCATAAAAATAATTTTTAACGCGTCTTGTCGCGCAGTTCCACTGCAGTGTAGTTCCGCCTAGTGCGGTTTCACCTTTAGGGGTGTTCTGGCTAGCACGTATGTCCGAATCTTTTTGCGGATTTTGTGTGATTCTTCATACTCTTCTGTTATTGTGTTGTTCTTGTGTTTGTAAAAAGGTTTGTATTGTGATACACTTGCATACAGCATAAAAACAGATATGCAACATGCAAACAAGCACCACAAAAACATACAAGCAAGCATGCAGCATGCAAGCAAGCATGCAGCATTCAAGCAAGCATGCAGCATGCAAGTAAGCACGCAGCATGCAGCATGCAAGCAAGCATGTAGCATGCAAGCAAGCATGCAGCAAGCACGCAGCATGCAACATTCAGCAAACACGCAGCATTCAAGCAAGCATGCAACATGCAACAAGCATTGTTTCTGTCATGGCTCCGGCGCTGCGGGGTTTTGGGTGGCCCCACGCGAGCTTATCGTCGCAGATGATTTGAACGCTCACCACCGCAGCTTCGGTTTACTGGCCGGCTTCGCCGGCCAGCCTCAGCCGCGGCGGCGGCCGTTCCAAACCACCTGCTCCTCAGCTCGCGGGCCACCCCACCGTGGCTTTTCAGCATTTCGTTTCCGCCACAAAGTTTTGTAGCACAATATATTGAATTTTTATGACAGTAATTTAATTTTTCGGTAAAGTGTTATTTCGGTATGGTGAAAATATGGCAAATAAATCATTTGGCAATTGAAAAAAGTTTAAATGAGGCTTCGGTCAATAGTATAAAGTTATTTTGTTAATCGGCGGAACATACTTCGGTAAAATAATACTTATGGCTAATGATACTTCGATGAACAGAAAATATGTCAAATAATGCATATAGCAAAAGAGATGTCGGTCAATAGTTTTCGGTGTAATGAAATTCGAACAAACAAAATTCGGTAAATTGATCGGTTCCCCGTACAAATAAATAAAATGCAACATTTTCGTAATGGCTTTTCAATTTAATATCACTATTTTTCTTTCGTAATACTATGATAAAAACATAATGGAGTTTCTGATGAACTATGGGCAAAAATAATGACTTAGGTGTCAACTCATCCAAAAAATTTTGCTCCGAGGATAAAACGACACCCTTAAAAAATGAAGGCGTCGACTCATCTGCATGTTCGGATGAGTCGTCGCACAGCTAATATTGATGTAATCGTTTCGCCCAAGAATAGACATACATAGGTACAAACAATTATTGTGTAACATTACAGAAAATGAGAATACGTTGCGGAATATGAACAGAAAACAGAACGAACTAAGAGAACAGGATCATGAAGGAGGTGTTGGTGTATTTCAAAACGTGTTTTTGGTGAATACCCAATAAATGTAAGCTAATCAATGTAGGCTTGCATACATTTAAGGTGGTACTTATTCGTCGTTTGTCGGTACGGATGGTGCACGACTAGCATTTTACAAGTTTTTTTCCTTAACTCATCAATTAAGGAAAAAAACTCTTCAATTGATAAGGTATCTGACATTTCTGAGTACTCATTGAGCCAATAAATTAGATCCTTATTAGTATACGAGTACCTAATAATAATAATAATAATTCGTTTATTTCAAGTGACAATAAGACTCATATACAAAAACTTAAAAACAGATACAAAATGTGACACATACAGACAGGACAAAAAGCACATACAAACAATGAAACAGTCACTGAGTAAAAATATGTCTGCTACAACATTGCCGGATGTAAGGGCAATCCACCCTGTTGCCTATCATCGCTAGGACGGTATTAGCGCTACCCCGCACTCTGCGCACCAGAGACGCGCACCGCCTGCGCATCGTCGCATGAAAGCAGTCGGTGCGCAGTAACCACACATAGAAACATTTATCCGTAATCACATAGAAACATTTATCTTTAGAAATTATCTCTAGATAAAATCAACGAGCCATCCCAACCAAATTACGGACGCTCGATGAATTGTTGAACGATGCGTCAAACTATTTTGTATGTTTATCATTTTGTGATCTGAAGGTGTGTCATCAATCTCAAACACAGAATTTCATGGTTTTGTGAAATTCTTTAGACTTCGTCGTCTTGATCGTAATCTTTTATCAAACGTTGACATATTTCTAATAGATAATAAGTTGTTTTCAAGATAATTAAAGATGAGTATTCTTTTTTATAGGAATATGTGAATTATTACAATAATAATGTTCTAATGCGAAGTGTAGGTATCTATCTGTCTGATATAATAGTATCCGGCATTTGCGTGATACATTTACTGAAAAATTTATGTACTGGTACTAATCATAGAATAGAAATCATAATTGCTAAGCAAATGTAGGTACTTCAAAGTTAAATCGTCTGTAGAAACAAAATGCAACTGCATAATTATCTCGTTTTTTATGAAATAATTAACATCTTTTTATTATATCGTATTATAAATTACTGTGACTGCACTAGGTAGATTACCGGCTGCAAATCTGAATAATGTTGCAAGGCAGTTTGGAGGGGGTGCTAAGACAGGTAACCTCCACGTGCGTCCGTGGACTGGAGTTCCCTCTCGGATACGTCCGGGGGGAAGACCAGTTTTTCGGGCCGGTGCGCCCTGGGATGCGGGCAAAAACTCTTCCTTAGGCACTGTGTGCCTAAGGGGGTTTCTTTGCCCGTATGCAAATAGCCTGTCGGGTGGAAGCTCCAATGCGTGTCCCTCTGATTAGCAGAGGGCACAGCAGCGGAGCGGGCTTGCGGACGGTGAGTAATGGGTAAGCTCGCCGTCCGACCAGGGACCAAGCCCGGGTCGGTGGCGTGTCGTGTTTCACGCGTCACCGACGGGGCCCCTTATGGGGCCAAATGCCTGCCGGGGTCGCGGATTTTTTCTTAATCCAGGATACCGTGGCCCCGGAACGTAAAGGGCATCCGAAGGAACACGGGTGGATTTTAGTCAGTAAGAGTCTGACAGTCCCTTCCGCCCCACCCAGGGCGGGAGGACTCATTTGATGATTTTGCCACCCTAAAAAAAAAAAAAAAAAAAAAAAAAATACGGCGATACCAACTAAGCCTTGACATATTGCATTTTGTAGAAGTTGTATATTCAAGTTATTTGGTAGACAGAGAGCTGAGTCGCCTGAGACAATTACTATCATCGCTTATACGGCTCATACATGACTTTGCTCTAACCAGGGGTCACCAAATGGCGGACCGCGGTCCGCGTGCGGACCGCCGACCCATTTTGTGCGGACCGCGAGAACACCAAGACTTGCACTACAGAGTACGATCTTATGATCAATTTCTAGCAAGTTTCTGGATTTAATATCAAACACGCAATAAAACATGACACTTTCCTCATAGAAATGTGAAAAAATACCTTTGTTATAATTGTATGTAAATGTTCCGCAATAAATTACAATTTATTGTTTAACTTCTTTTTTCTTCTGCAAAATGTTCTGCGGACCGCGATGGTCATTTCATGTCTTAAAGCGGGCCCCGAACGAAACTAATTGGTGACCCCTGCTCTAAACTATGAGCAATGCGACTCAGCGGTGCATAATTATAAGACATGTATGACTTTGTAAATACGCGAATTCGCCACTGGCGGCGCCTAGTGGCGTATTTTAAAAATTTCAATACATTTGATTTTACCGCTTGCCACCCCGCGCTAAGTCACCTCTTACAGGGTCGTGAACGGGCCGTTATAATTTATTCTCTATCCAAAATGATATTGACGTTATCATGTATTACTTAGTCGCTTCCCTCCCTAGCCGCCAAGTATTCCTTATTACTAAGGGCTATGAGATTCCCTCGACGTGAAGTAGTGTTCAGCTTGACGATACTTACTTCACTATCTGTTTTTGTCCTTGGAAGAGTGCAGAGCATTTTGAATTTTTATTTCCAGGGAAGAGCAAGTTTGTCCGACCATCTAAATAGACTGCGACCCTTCGGACGCTTGCCATCAATCTTGCCAGTAACCATCAATTGTTACAGGTTGTGACCATCGCAATGTGCCCAAAAAACTGCATGACAACGACTAACAGTAACAATTCTCGAGCTAGGAAGTTTTCGTTTACACGAGCAATGTAATTGGAGAAATTTTTCTAAAAAATATTTCTAAGAAATCACTTGGTTTTGGATTCCATGGCGATCCATCGGCAAACCTGGTATACTTACAAATAAAAACAGTTAAAACAGCTGCCAGTTCTCTTGGGTAAAAATGATAGGAACAAAATTGAACAATCTACAAACAAGGATTTTGCAACTATGCACAAAAACTGATTGAATGACGTACAATCGCTGATAGGAACCACCGCGAACGGATTTCAATTTTTCCGCCCGCATTGTGAGGTACACTGAAGTTACATTTTTTTTGCATAGGTACACATTTGTGGCAAGAGAAAAATACTTACTATTCGTAGACTATGTAGGTATGTAAAGGCTATGTGGAGTTTTCAAATATATGATTTTAATTTTAATTCTCCGGTTACACCCATACAAGCTGACAATTGCGTCTGAAGAGGCCTATGCCTAGCAGGACTTCCCCGCTTGGGCAGAGCACCGCCGTGTCCTCACGGCGGCGATAGGCGGAGACCTCTCGCTGGAGGACAGCCTCCTCCCTCCGCCCCAACCGCAGTGGTAGACGCCCATGGCGACGGACGTCGCAAGACGATCTTTGGCCACCGTAGGCCCGGGCATGTGGGCGGCGAGTGATGGGCGACTCGCTGCCCGACCATGGACCATGCCCGGGTCGACGGCGCGCTGTGTTCCACGCGCTCCTCAAAGAGTGTCAGCATAATGTCGGGGCCCCCCTCTAGAGGGCCAAAGCCTGCCGGGGTCGCTGGACTTATACCATTACCGTGACCCTGGAACGTAACGAGTACGAGTCTGACAGTTCCTCCCACCCTGCTCGGGGTGGGAGGACTCATTTGATGATTTTACCACGATAAAAAAGTGAATATTCTACTTACAACTTCCAGTACAAATAACGGCACGATTATAAACCTAAATGTTCACCACCTCTGTATAAAAGCTTGATATTATTTTATATAATTCAGAAGGCCGTCTAAAACAGGGATACTCAACCTGCGGTGAGCCTTTCTATGTGGCCCGCCGAGCTTTTATGTGCCAAGTTAATTAAATATAGAACTAAAGTTATCCGGGAATTATAAAGCTTGGGTAGAAAGTTATGGTATCATAATATCGGCACGTGCAACGAAGTGATTGCTTTTCAAAATCTTATTACGAAGGGATCACAATACCGATTAACGTATTACGGCGTATCCTCCTTACTGTTTAAAAATAGGTTTACTCTTAACCGTAATCTAATCCTAAACACATGGCTTAAGGTTTAGCGAGCTAACAGGAACTCCTGCGCACCAGTGGAATACAGTAAAAACTATTTGGCGTCGGCTTCCGGCAAGAAGATGATCGCTAGGTAAGTAATCCTGGTGAGGCCTGCTAGAAAATGGCTAGTGTTATTTATGTAATTGGAGCGGATAGAATCAAGTTCTCAACAAAAAGACACCTAGTGACATCTATGGAGCAATAGAAGAACAAAGCGAGTTTAGAAGATTTAAGCAGCTCAGACCGAGACGTGACGCTGCGCGTACATTTCAATACAGCTACTCAAAATCTAACTCTATTTCCTACATGAACAGATACACCTTTCGCAACGCAGAGCGGCGCAGTGCGGCGGCTGCTGCGGCGCCTCGCTACATCACCCGTCTAGTTGGAAGTTGTTGGACTTTTACACTATATTTCTCATACCTGAAACAAAGAAGAAAATAATCAGTTCAAATAACGAAATAATATTTGTGTTTAAAAAAAGCAAAACAAAAAAAAACCCTAACATCTTCGAAAATAATTATTTTATTGAATTGTGAGCCGTTAACTTTAACCAACCAGACGTACTTTGCCCACATACAAAAAACGTATTATTTTCTTGAATAAAAGATATTACATTTTAGAGCGGCTTTGAGGACCGTCTAACAAATATTTCTAAGACGCCAAAGAATTTCTGACGGGAGAGAAAACATTTACGGGAAGACACATGCTGGAATTTGCCAATTATTTTCCTTTGAAGGATCTCGTGAAATACTCCCAGGAAAAATGTTACACTTAAATTAAAAAGTCTGGTGACTTACTACCTACTTTATTGGGATTAAAAGTCATTTTAAAGTTAGGAACAGTGCCCTACGTCTTGCCACGTTTATATTTCTTAGAATTTTTCCTTCACTAGACGTGAACAAACATACTTTCTTCTTTCATGAATATTTTTCAATACATACTTATTTTAGTTTCTTTTGAAGACATAGCGCTTCTCAATCTCCAGCAACGCCATAGGTAAGCTGTAAGCTGAAAACAGCCTAAGGTCAAATTGGCCTCCAGATAATTCTAAACACATACAAAGGTCATAATCAAATCCAGCAAACAATATTGAAATGAGGATAAAGTCTCTAAAAAAACATTATTTAAAATGAAACTGCGTACGTGTGCAAAAACAAGAACGAGGAGAGTTTACTTAACTAATTAGTGTTCCAAAGTAAACTACTGAAGCTCTTTTACTGCTATCGATACGTGACGTTCTTTACTATTGTGTGATCGTGTCACGAACGGATTAGAAAAAGAAAAGAATCCACATTTGCTGATCACACAAGAAAGTAGATACCTTATTCAACAAATATCCCCTTGGATACAAGACTTTTCTCGGAACCCCTCTGGAATACAACGAGATATAATAATGCTGAACAGTTTAATACTCCAGCAGACATATTAATATGCAGGGAGTCGGAAACTTTGTTCTTTTTTCCTTAAACAGGGCCGAGTCGAACACCAAAAGTTTGGGAACACCCCAACCCAGATCGCCTTTTACAATTCATGCAACGTTGCCAAACGATAATACGATGCGGTGTAATGATTAATTAAGTTGCAGACGGTACCGTTTATAAATTACTTTATTATATTCTTATAGATTCGTGCGCAGCGTTCAAATTCTATTGTTCTGAAGAAATTTTCAATTTAAACACATTTCGTTGGCAGTTTACGACGCCCACGCATTCAAATGCGATACACTTAAGTACCATACGGTCTTAAATGGGCTCAAGGCAGCTAATAAAAGAAGGATCGAGTGCGGGGAGCGAGCAACGTCTTCGCTAAACACCTGTTTGTTATTCCGTATTTATTTTGCCGAGTATCCGACTTTTTATTTGGAGTTTCTTCTTTCAATCTTCGGAAAGTTCCCCGTAGCTTGTTGTTTTTTGCTGTCTCCGCTACTTCTTGGATACTTAACGGTAATTGCTTTTATTAATACAAAAAGCAGGTTAAATATCCTGGTAATAAAAAGGGAGCACATTTTGCGTTAAACTTTTCAGAAGAGAAATAGGTACTTTAAGTACTATAGATTACGTAGAATATGGCTCATGACATTATGTAATCGTTATGTTAGCACATAACAAACATATTTAGTACTGTGGTAAGCATTGTCTATTACAAAAGTTATGACACAGTATTCATAAAATCTATCAGAGAATTTAAACTGGAATTCATAGTCATATACCAATCATGGTTCAGAATTCATAGATTGTAGAGTGCCTAGTCATGAATATTGTACCTAACGAGTAAAATGAAAAAGAAAGAACTTCATAATTGTATTCAAAAAGAAAGGAAGTAGAAGAAAAACTTAAATTGGTTGCGTCATAATCTGACGTTGCAGCAACAGCGAAGTAAAATAACGGAGTCATCCAGTTTTATACATTTGAATTTTTGAAAAAATCTCTACCCATTCGATAACCATTGATTAAATATATACAATTAAAATCAAATCAAGAATTTCGATTTTTGTTTTCGCCGTCTATGATATAGTACAGCGGAACATTATGAAATCCTGGTAAAGTTTTACTTGTTACCGATACCGGGCCCGACTTCACGTGGACAGTAATCTTAAGAGCTTTTTCGACCATAAAGAAGGTTAAAGGTTAAAAAAGGCAACAGCTAGTATTAAAATAAAATACAAGTACAATGTTACTCGCTGATCATTTAGTTTTAAAAAGGTAAAAGTTAAAACGGCATGCTAACAACGTGCAAACTTTTGGACCAGCTATTGATATAAATGCATGGTCCTGTATCAGTGAACAGCAATATCACACTTCTCTGGAAACTCTAATTGAAAAGATTTTCATCTAAACGACCCAAAAATGTCTCAAAAATATGGCTCAGACGTTAAGGAGGGTGGAGTGGGCACATTTCAGCTCGTAAAGGGTGTAACCTCTCTAAAACTTTCAAAAAATGGTCTTAACTTTAATGCCCACCTGCGGGCAAATTTCAATCCTTAATTTTATTTTGGAGATTGTTTTTCTTTTGTTTTTTATGAGTATGTAAGTTTAGCTTTTTTATCTTTTTCCGAAAAAGGTGTTTTTGCAACATATTTTAGCTAAGAATAATTTTGGGATCTGGTAATTGTTATTCAAATTAAATAAAAAAGATTTGATATTATCACTATCATAACATAAAAAACTTTCATGCCTGTATTTCCCGAAGTTTAAGGCATGTGCTATTAATCGGGCAAAGTCCAGACGTCTTCATTCAGATAGAAATCCATCTACTGCTGACTGAAACTTTTCTGAAGGAGAAGCACTTTACATGACCTGGAAATCGAACCGAAGACCATAAGCTTGTCAATCATGCAAACTTTTACCACTACCTAAACCAGCTAGAATATCAATAGGTATGCAATATGGAAAATGCCAATAGAAAAGCAAAGTAGGTACTCTCACACGAAAACCATGTAATTATTGTATCTAGCAAACCAAAATAAAATCAACGGCACGGGCACTATGCGTTCAGACTTTTGATGAAGGCAAAATCGAGTGAAAATCCACAGTCAGTCCCCAGTATCTAACATGCCGTGAAAAGTACAGATCTGCGATCAATATAAGAAGTCCTCTAAACTAAACCTAACGTTTCGTTGAATTCTACCGACACAACCTGGCTGCGTAAAGGTGCATTTTCAATTAAAATATAGCCTTTATTACTCCTTGATAATATAGTTATCAATAACTGAAAGTATTTTGAAATTGGTCCAGTAGTTTGTGAATTTATTCGTCACAAATAACATTTTATTAATGAAGATTTATAAATAATAGCAAATAGAACATTGTGCGTAAATAAATAGTGCATCGTGTTAGTTACAAATTCCTTAATATCTGTGTACGCTACTAAAAGACAGTAATGAAACAAACACATAAAATTAATTTATTTACGCTTCTATATTTTCTGCATCGGAGGCCCAGAGGCCATAAAAGATAAGTTGCGCACAATTTCTATTTTGATATTCATAATATGATGGTGCTGGATTGAAGGTTACAATGTATAGCTCAAAGTAATGCCTTGGTGTCCAAAATTTTCTATCAAAGTTAATAAAAAGACCCAGCAATCATTTTCGAAAAACGTTACCCCACACTAGGAATTTCTCTACTACAGCGCCTCTGGTATGCGAAGAAGGAACTAATCTTTTCCTTGTGTCAATTAACAATGTCAAAGTTCCAGTTTACTTTACAGCAGAATAAGTGAAATTTCTTGATAAGGCCTCACTGTATCGTGGGTGCTTTTACAAACATCAAACTCACATACACAAACGCCCAGACCCGGAACAACTACTTGTAGATCATACAAATTTGCTCCGTGCGAGAATCGAACTCGCGACACGTAGCGTAGCAGTCCAATCGTTCAGCCACTGCGCCAACCGTGCCGTCAACACATAAAATGCTGTTGAGTGTGAACAGGATCGTTGCGGCTTTTTAAAGTTGTGTTGTGGTTGCAACTGGGTTCCATTTTAGTTACCGAACAAATCCTCACTACAATGCAGTTTTGTGTCACAAAGATGTCGAACTTGGTCCGTGTGAATTAAAGTATTGCGCTCGCTCACATTGTGTCGCTGCAGTATCTTTGCGGCTGTTGTGTCGTTGCGGTACGTGTCATTTGAGTCCCATTGGTAAAACTAAACAGCCTTACTACAAAAACATCTGTTGAACACTTGTCTAAAAAAAAGTGTGACTGCAAAACGGACCTTATTTCAACGACATAATCTGACATATTTTTAGACCAGTGTTCAACAGATGTTTAAAAGTTTTTGTGGTAGGGCGGTAACTGTTTAATGTGTTTAATTTTCACTTGAGTACTTATTCATTCGACATCCATATATCCACATACGAAATAAGAGCGAAAACTTACAAAGTAAAACATAGTCGTCAATTCCATGGGAGGTACATATTTTTCTACTGCAAAGTCAACATTACGTTACTGCCGAAGTTACACAAAGTTTGTTGTTTAACTAAAGCCCAGACTACACACCGCAGTATTCAAAAAGGTATGTGTACCGACCACGTCAAAGAGAAAGTTTCTATGTAATTTGTATATAGTGCATACTGACGGACATCGTGGACTGACCAAGCAACGTAATTACCAAATTGGTATGCAATGGTCAACAGAAGGTATTCATTATTGTCTTGTACTCAGTTCTTGTTTGTTGGCATGACTTTAGTTTAATATGACAATGTGATGCCTGTAGCTATTCTTTGTACGAATGTGTGCTTACACTTATATTTTACTAGTTACATTTAAGATTTGTGTCCTCTTTAATAGAGGGTCGTCAATGTCAACAAAGTCGTCAAGTTCGAGTTCACACTCAGCTGCTAATTCTTTCTTTTTAGTGTGGGTATGCCAAACCTCTGGTTTCAGATTTTGTTAAGTCGCTTATGAATCCTACAGGCCTCTGGTGAAATCTTAAGACTATGTATTAGTAGTTACTATATGTATTATTAGTTTATCATTAAAAAATCTACAACAAAAACTGAACAGCGACAACTTTCAAACGAAGGATTAAAAATCCTACACAATTTTACGTAGGTACTTCACATAAATTCAAAAAGTTTTAGTCCAGTATTGTTGAAACGCTGTATCCTCAAACGCGACATACATTTTTGGTTTTAAAAAATCTCCGTCCGTCCAGGGAAAAATAATGTAAAAAGTTTAGTCTAGTGTCGCACGGAAGGCTTTTTGGCTAAAATTATGATGTTAGCGAAGTATGCTTACGTATCCTGCACCCGTTATGGCACTTTAAAACAATTTTTGCATACAAGTTTTTGTACTCTTATGCCCAATTAGCATAAGTCCTGTTTGCAACACTGGGAATAAAATTATACTTAAGTTGACTATTTATATTTTACAAACAAAACATTGTTTGTATCTCTGTTTTAGAAGAATGGAAATATGTTTTGGAATAATTTGCACTTACGACTCTGTTAAAGTGTTTCAGACCCGTAGTTTGTTTATTAGATTCTGAAATTGTGTTTTCGAATGAGAATAACTATTGAGCAAACAAAAAAGTGCGAAATATATAGGTATTGGATATAATAACAGTAGTATAATTTACTAGGGAAAAAACACTGAAATTGTAGTGCATGACTGTCAATGCTCATTAGTTGAATGTCAATGATTATTAGGAAAAGAAATTCGAACTTCACGCTGAAAATAAAAACGCTTATTCACATTCAAAGAACGATTGCCCTATTGTCAGAACGAGTCTTGTCTCAATGACCGTGAGTTTTAAATAAAACTCCGTCTGGTATACTATTACCAAAATTGCAAGTGAACAAACAAAACAAGTTGCATCAAGTACGGCAAGAGTTACCTCCATCTAAGACGGGTGCCGGCCGACATTCTTCAAGACGTGTCTCAAGAAACATCACCCAAGGCCGTGAACGGAGTCTGAATGTTCCCAGGATGTTAGAAATTCGGAACATGTTGTTCGTTGTCCTTAGGATTTTTTCCTGATTTATAATATATTAAGCTTCCTTTCCTAAGAAGGAAAGCTCCTGCGCGGGCATGCGGGCGGCGAGTAAAGGGCAACTCGCTGCCCGACCATGGACCATGACCGGGTCGACGGCGCGTTGTGTTCCACGCGCGCCTCAAAGAGCGTCAGCAAGATGACGGGGCCCCCCTCTAGAGGGCCGAAGCCTGCCGGGGTCGCGGGACTTATCTCATTACCGTGACCCCGGAATATAAAGGGCTATTGAAGGACACCGTGGATTTTAGTCAGTACAAGTCTGACAGTCCCTCCCGCCCTGCCCGGGGTGGGAGGACTCATTTGATGATTTTACCACGATAAAAAAAAAAGAAGGAAAGCACCTAAACCAGCCGCCACACTTAACAAAGTAAAAAACAATCAATCATAATTTCATGATGACTTTTATTATTAAATATCTCAAAAACAATTATGAGGAGAAAAAATTAAATTTATTGCCTCTATAATTTTGGTCCAATTTTCCTGTTTCATTATCCATTTATTATATCAGATTCCTCCATTTTACATTAAACAAATAATGATTTCGTAACATAAATATTCTTGTGGATTTTGCGCGACAAAAGAGCTACTTTTTCAATGGGCGCGTTCAATAAAACCTTCTTATGTATCGTTGTATAGATCAAGACATTGTTACCTCAACAGTGGCATTCAGACAATTCTATTACGAATGTATCTGAATGGCCGATCTGTTTCGCCCGAGGGACTCGGACGCTAGTACTGATCCTGATCAAATTACATATTTTATGAATCCACTGAGAATTTTATTGGTACGCCTAACAAGACATCTCGTTCGCTCACACTTCTTTGTGAGGAATCAAATGACTCATCCATAAACACGTGGGTTTATGTTACGAGGGACTCGACAAATTCGGGGTTGTTTTTTCAGGAGAGTATATTTGTAGCAGTAGGTAGGTATTATGTATTAACCATTACTGACGGGATTTTAGAGGTCAAATAGGCAGTCGCTCCATATAAAATACTGGTAGGTACTCAGGAGAATCTGGTAAGACTAGAATCTGATCCCAACATAGTTTGAAAAAAAAAGAGCAAAATAAACTTTATCATTTTTAACCGATTTCAAAAAAGGAGGAGGCTTATAAGACAACGAAATAAAAAAAAACAAAGCCACCGACTTCCGAAAGAAAAGTTATTTTGTAGGTTATTTTACCCTTTTTGGTTGTTTTTGAAGGCGGTTAAATTAAAAAAAGAAAAGTTTTTTTTACATGAATCTTTTGATCAATGATCAGAAGGTTGACTTGACAATCTTAGAATCAGGACGCCGTGATGCATACCCAGCCACTCCTCAAAGAGGCATCTTACCGCCGCGATTGCGGCGTGCTCGGACCTCAATTGCGACAGTCGTTCCCTCCATAATGCTCTGAGATCGCGCCGCAGCTCTTCCTCCGGATTGACCCCGGCGCTGCGCCTCCACGTGCCACTCATAGACGTGCAGGAGGGCAGTCGCCTCCAGATCCTAGGGCAGCAATCCGGCAAGGAGGTTGACCGATTCGCCGGCAATCGTGCGGTATCCTCGGATCATCCGGATAGCCATAATATGACCCTCTGGCATGTGACCAGCTTTAGTGGTCGCGTCCGGTTGCTCAAGGCCTAAACGGGGGCCCCGTAGAAGCTCATGGATGGAGCGCACGACACCGGCGTACAGCCTCCGGCAGGAGGCGTTTGACCCGCTGAGATTAGGCAGGAGTCGTCTGAGGGCGGCTGTTGCCCGGTTCAGCTTTGGGACCAAACTCATGAAATGCTCCCTGAAGTTCCACCGGCTGTCGAGGACGAGTCCCAGGTACTTCATCGTCCTCCCGACGCCGATGCGAACCCCTCCCACCGTTATGTGGGACTCTGAACGTGCTGCGTTCAGACGGTCATGAAAACACATGGCCTCTGTTTTGTGCAGCGCCACGTCGAGCTCCAACTGCCGGATCCTATCAACGACCGTCGCAACCGCTTGCGTCGCCAGGTCGGCCGCCGCCTGGTGCGAGTCTCCCTCCGCCAGGACGAGCGGCGTAATAAGTTACGCCGCCGCCGACGCCGTCATAGGTCGCTGAGTAAAAGTTGTTTAGTCTGATGGGCATTTCCTGTTGACTTACAAAAATGAAATGTCTGGAACGTCTCGCGCATCCAGTTATTGTCCCGTCCCCGGGCTCTTAGAATTCGACATCAGATGTTTCAGGAACTTCGATTTTGACGACCCCGTTGCCGCTGGCATAAGCAACAGGATCCGCGTACGAAGTCGCGGGCAGAAGCTAGTTGTTTATAAATTGTAACACAACATTTTGCTATGACAATTCAATAAAAAACTGAACATTGAACAAAATATTCTGTTCGCACCCGTTACTGCTATCGATATTATTAGTACGTAACGGTAATACTACAGGTTTCTCATCCCATTGAGGTAAACGTAACAGAATCTATTTTCTGATAATAACTAAAGGTCAAACAGCTTACCCAAACCGACTTAAATCAATGAAGAAGGTCGAAATTCCGATCCAAATTAATCTCTTAAGTTATTTCAAGATGAATTATTTAAAGAGCGCTTAATTTAAGTAGTATAAGATACTATATAGATAATACCTATACCTACGTTTCATCTAAACTATTATGCATACGGATACCAAGATTAATCAAGAGTAATCTTCCGAATGTTCTTCATCTTAAAGTCTAAAGTTTCTGAGTTTAAAGTCTAAAGTTTATGTTTGTTACTCCTTCACACAAAAACTACTGAACAGATTTGGATGAATTTGTAAAAATGGCTCAGCTAACAAACGGATAGTAACATTATAAAGAAAATTTTGTCGTATGCTTGTTATGGACAAACTCAAAACATTCATAACATATTTTTTTAATTCTTTCACCTATAAACGCAAATTATTATCAACCAGTAACAAAGGCTGTGTTTTATTTACAAACTACTTTCCACGTGAAGTTAGGATCTAAAATAAGTAAACACAAAATTGTAGCGTAAAACTGTTCCAGAAACCAACATTAATGAAGTTGTGAAACGTGGCTTTTTGTGAACAAAATAAGTTGCTGAACACAAAAGAAAAAGAGGAGAAACCCGCAGGAACCGCAACAGAAGATATCGAGAACTGCAACCAACGCTTACAAAGACTCTCTACATTGAGAAAAGGCAGGCAATGAAACCGCAAGGCAGGGAAGCCACAGCGTGTAAAACAACCAGGGAATAAAATTGCGTTTAACTTTACAATTTCTCTTTTATAATTTGAGTTTTTATAATATCTTGGTGCTTTTATTACATATTATGTTTTAATAAATGCTTTCTAAACAATTAAAGCATAATAGTTTATGAATTTGTCACTTGTATTTTAAATTATTAAAAATATTTTTGTAATGTTACAGGCTTTGTCGTTGGTATTGTTAACGACAGCGACCAGTGGTCCACTATGGCCTTGTGTTGAGAAAACTGGAAGTCATGAAAAGAGTTATTTGCCTAACAGTGGGATGATGTAGACCAGCAGCCTACAATATCAGTATCGGTATCAGTATAAACTTTTTACCTTTTAGAAAAGTACATAATAGGTATTTGTTGACAAAAGCGTTACGTACAGTGCTCTGTTGAGCGCCAGTGTACCTATCTCATATTTTGACACTTTCTTTAACTTTATGATGTCTGGGTCTACCGACCTGATTTTCAACACGAGTGAACTAATAAGAAAGTTCGTATCATGTAACAAGTTGATAAACTGCGTGTATACTTACTTAAATGAGTTAGACAATTGTTTTTTTTTCGTTAATATTCGTAAAGTGAAAGAGATAAAACTTGTTAAAAATTGTATTTATTGATTACTCAATTACAATTGGCAGAATAACGATTAACGAATAGTAAAGTAATTTTATCTGTCGTCGTGTCCCATAATAAGTACCTACTAGATATTACAAAATTTAAATACATGTCGAATAGAAAATCACCTCCGTTTTTTTTTGTCAAATAACAAAAGAAAATATATTTTGATTTAAGACATGTAAACGGTTTGAATAATGGAATACAAACACCGTTACTTACAATATTACTTAATATTATTTATTCAAAACATCCAAATACTACACAGCTTATAGGTAATATTGAACTTAACTAACTTGCCAGTGTTTTTTGGTGTCGGTTATGAACTTCGACTACTGCCAACTGACGCAAATTCTACAGAAACTTGGTGTTATTAAGCGGCTCAGCCTACCGGAAGGGGCATTCACTCGGCTTTGAGCGAAACATGCTTACACAAATTCATCAAAACTTTAAGTCAATCGGTTACAACTTAGCAAATTACTGTTAACTTACGTATCTACCTATTATATTTAAATATTTACACAAACTTTAGAAATGTTAGCTAGTAAATATTCTCATTAAGTAGCTGACGAATTTTCTCGGAATAAGTGGATGGTCTTTTTAGGCTTTGATAAATTATACAATTGAAGAGTAGACGACCTGACATAATATAAAATAAATAAATACTTTGACCTATTGACGGACCAATTTTAATAAAAACTATGACTACCGATTTTTGTAAGAACCAATGAATTCTAAAATTCGTGGCTGACTTTTAAAACCTTCATCATCATCATCATCAGCCCATAAATGTTCCCTGCACTGCTGGGACACAGGCCTCCCTCTGTGAGAGGGAGTGGGCCGTAATCTATCACGCGGGCCCAGTGCGGATTGATAGATGCCACATGTCTTCGAATTTGATGGTTCTAGGACATGCCGGTTTCCTCACGATGTTTTCCTTTACCGTTTTAAGAGCAGTGGTGTTGAAATAAATTACACAAAGTAATGCGCCAGATAAGGAGGAAACGCCTGGGTGTCACCACTACGAAGATCGCCCGGAGGACACAGTAGAGCATACGGTGCAAGACTGCTCCGCTTGGGCAGAGCACCGACGTGTCCTCACGGCGGCGATAGGCGGAGACGGCGGCATTGGTCGAGGCCATGCTGCGGGGCGAGACGGAGTGGGAAGCGGTCGTCTCCTTCTGCGAAGCAGTAATGGAGTCGCGGCCCGCCTCCTCCTCGCGAAGGAGGAGGCGGGCCGCGTGAGGGAGAGGATAATGTCTTCCCTCCGCCACACCCGCGGTGGTGGACGCCCACGGCGACGGACGTCGCAAGACGATCTCCGGCCACCGTAGGCGCGGGCATGCGGGCGGCGAGTAAAGGGCAAATCGCTGCCCGGCCATGGACCATGCCCGGGTCGACGGCGCGTTGTGTTCCACGCGCGCCTCAAAGAGTGTCAGCATAGAGGGCCAAAGCCTGCCGGCGTCGCGGGACTTATCTCATTACCGTGACCCCGGAACATAAAGGGCTACTGAAGGACACCGTGGATTTTAGTCAGTACAAGTCTGACAGTCCCTCCCGCCCTGCCCGGGGTGGAAGGACTCATTTGATGATTTTACCACGATAAAAAAAAAGTAATGCGCCAGACGGGGTTCGAACCCACGACCTACAACTCGTAAGTCGAGGCCGATACCACTGGGCCACCACTGCTCATAAAACCTTTTTTTTTAAAAAAAAAAAAACCTTATTTAATTCTAATTATGATCGATATTTCCTTATAATTAACAAAAAAAAAAATAGAAAATAAATTTTTCATTAGCAGCCTAGTTTTATCATTTTACGTACCTATTCATATGGTAGGTTGTATGTTTCTATTGTATTTCAATTTCATTGTGAACAAGTGTCGTGAAACACCGCCTACACATCATGACCTAGTTAGCAACGTTGTTTCAACATGTATTAAGCCTCCTGCAGACACACGCGATTAATCGCGCGGGGCGACATGTTGCGGTCCATTCGCAGTATTTTTAGAGTGGAAATAAGCTTGGCTCGTTGTCGCAGCGCGATTAATCGCGTGTGTCTGCAGGAGGCTTTAGGCTTTTTTCAGTATCTCCTGCTATAAATAAACATTTTTGTATATTTTTCTTTCTGGGTTTTCATAGTAACAGACATCAAGTAGCAGTACTCATGATTCCATAATACATTTCCAAGATATGGCTCTATAGAAATTTATATCAAAGTGTTTCTTCCTACACTTAATTGTTATATAATGTGGTTAGCGTGATAACGCCAGCTTATCAATCTACCCAAGTTTTTTTTTTTAATACATAGATTGTCAACTTTATCATAAAGGAAGAAGATTTAATGTTCATAATATAGATTGATGTGCTGGCATCCATCTGTACATTAAAATAACCCGAGCCTAGAAGCTATTGTGAAAATTATGTTTATACATACTCGTATCACATCACAGTATTTCAAATCAAAGAAAAAACGGATTAGTTTTTGCATTGGCATGTTTTAATTTGCGCTCAGATTCATCTAAAAAAATTATACATGGGCAATAAAATATGTTGTGGGTGTTCGTGATATAATAAACGGGTCGGATAAACCTTTGCACCGAATTCTAACCCAAATATGAAATACAATTAGCAAACCGCTATCTTTTTATTATTCACAAATTAAAAATCTTTCAATCTATTCAACAATTTTCTGCGAAATAAGCTTTATTATGTCACATTAACACTGAATTAGGCAGAAAATGTTGTCCTTCTTAATCATTTATAATTAGAAGAGTAAAAACCTTTTGTGTCTGTCGCTCAGTTGATTTAGGACCGTTTCGTTCTCAGGCTTTGCTTTCAGGAGGCTCGCGTTAGCGATTAACTCTGACTCTCTTATTTGGGAGGCTTTACAAATTCTTATCAAGCAATTTAAGATGCGGCAGACGTAGCTAAATAAAGTACGTAGAGCCCAGTTTTACATTATGCTAAGTTTTCTGGTTTATGTCTCTTTTTGTTGTTCGTGAAAACGTTGAAAGAATGACCTAAATATCTAATCGACAGAAAGAATACATAAGTTTTTCTTCATAATTATGAGTTAAAATATATTATTTATTCTTTTTACTGACAGACATAATTCTGTTAATGAAATACTTCACCTTAGGGAAAATTATATCATAATCAGAATTATCTTAACCCACCAAAAACATTTCATATAAAATGTTGTGCATTGTCTGTGTACCTATTGATCCGTACAGGACTAGTTGCTGTCAGAATCGGATTCTTTTTTGTTCTTTGTTATCCTGCTATGTCCCACGCCTTCCACTTCTCGCGAACCCGCCTTCTCCTTCCAGTTCTAACGAAACGTGTCGAGTTCATCCCGCCATCTTCTTCGTGGCCTGCCTCACTTTCTCAGAGCACCATTATTGAACTGTTTTCGGCCAATGTTTGTCTGCGATAGACATGTCTGGCCCAGTCTCATTTGCCTTAGTCGGAGTATATCTTTAATAAATATTCAAGTAGTATTTTGTAGAGTTAATTGAATTTAATAAGACTTTAAATATTTTTAACGGCAAGGCTCTGGTCTAAAAATAAAGGAATACTTAGAAAAGGATTCAGATCATCGTTAATGAGACTTTTAGTTAAGCTTGCTGTCCTCGCTTGATGACAAACAAAAGCAGCTCGATAGTAATGTTTTGGCTACGTTTTAATTTACATTATCTTATTATTTAATGAAGGGTCTTCTGATGTTTACCAACAATGTCCGAGAATTATTAGTTGGTCTCATTCTGTGCGGGACGAGTGATTATAGTGAACAATCGTAAATAATCGTGTATATAGTGAAGTTGTGTATAGTGCAGTGAAGTGCTAATAGTGCAAACAAACTGATAAAGACAGTGACATCTGATAGTTTGATAAGATAGTTCATAGTGTTTTCTTATAAGAATTTGTGCTTATTCGTTATATTTCTTATTAGAACTTATGTTTATATAATAGATTTTCATTTAGTTTCTTATTAGAATCTTATTTTAATAATAAATTGATAGTTTTATAGATTTGTATAAGGAAATGCTCTGTACATAATTGTTCATTATCGATGTATGTAATGTTCAGTTTTTATGTTGAATTTATGTTTTATAGGTAGAAATAAGATAGTAGAATAAGAAAATACACAATTTGTCATATGTTTTAATAGAAAAAGTTAGAGAAAAACGCGAAAATTGTCACGCGGCTCTCTTTACGGTAAAGTTCTGTTGTACTAAAGCTAACTGTGTCGCCCCGCCCCTTTTTTCTGATTGGTTGGCGCCTTTTGTGTTTAATTCTGATTAATTCTGATTGGCTAGAGTTCATGCGCCTTCGTGTATAAATTACGGGTGGTTTTTCGCTAGCGACACAGTCGGCGGGCAGCAGCAGAACAAGAAACAAGAAAGAAGAAAGAAGAAATAAACTTCAAGACATCTTCAAGCCATCAGTGTTTTATTCACCAATCCAGCGTTAGTAAATGTGCCCCGCACATTTAGTGGTCCTGTCGAGTCCGGATTAGTGAAGAATACTGCATGAAGATAGAAGATAGTGCTACAGTGAGAAAAATTTGAAGATAGAAGATAGTGCTACAGTGAAGAAAACTTGAAGAACGTACTTCGTGTTAGTGTCTGCGTGCCATCGACCTTAAATATCAGCTGTCATCATGCCCGTTACGCGCTCCGAGGGAAGGGGCCGCAAGCCGTCGAGTGAACAGAAGCCGTCATCGTCCGAGGCCACTCCAGAGACCTCTGCGACCGGTACCAGCACGGAAGTCACATCCGAATCGACACAATCGGGGACGACTGCCACGGAGAGTTCCGAACAGACCTCTACCTCCGCGACGACTGATCCCACCACCGTGACCTCCGCCGCCACCGCTTCGACTGCTGCATCCGTCTCAGCCGCCAGCGCGCGCCCCGCGCCGGCAGCCACCGTCCCCCCCCCCCTCAGCCGCCAACGTGCCCTCCGCCCCGCAACCCGCCGGCGTCGCCGCACCTTCCGTTACCCCTTCCGCCGCGACGACGCTCAGCGCGGGTGCGAAATCGAAACAGCTGATGAAGCCACCCGCCGCTGTCGCATCGAAAGAAAATCGCCGTGATACTGACGCCTCGACTGTGAAGCAACGAGTTGTCAAGAACATCGCCGCCGGTACGTCGAAACCAACCGGCCCACAGACTCTCCGCCCCCCTAGCAAGAAGGGGGGAGGGGGGGGATCGACTTATAGCAAGACGAAACAACAGAAGATCGCCAAAGCAAAGGAAGATTTGCTTCGTCTCCAAGTTGAACTAGCTGCTGCCCGCCTGGCTGCGCTAGAAACCGAGGACACCGATAGGGAAGATGAAGATGAAGAAGAGGAAGGAGCTGAAGATGAAGTCTCCCTCTACTCAGAAGTCAACGCCCGTGTGGACAACTGGTTGGAGAACCAGGTGACTCGCCCCGTCCTAGCCATCGCCAACGAGCCTCACCGCCCTCCACCAGAGCCGACGATCGTCCACGAAGAACCACCGAAGCAAGAAGAGGTTCATCGAACACCGGCGGGAGGTCAAGGGGACCTCGCCCTCCTAGCTGAAGCCATCACTCGGGCTGTCAGCGCCGCCCAGCGACCCAAATTCATCGAGCTACCCTTCTTCAGCGGGTCGCATCAGGAGTGGCTACCCTTCCGCGCCGCCTACTACGAGTCTGAGCCAACGTTCAGCGCCGTCGAGAACATTAATAGGTTAAGAAGAAATTTGAAAGGGAAGGCCAGAGAAGCAGTCGAAGGGTTACTCATCACGAACGCACACCCTTCAGAAGTAATGAAGACTTTGGAGTCAAGATTTGGAAGACCAGAGTCAATCGCGATGATAGAAATGGAAACGCTTCGAGGTCTACCACGTCTCACCGAGTCGCCGAGGGAAATATGCATATTCGCCACGAAGATCTCCAACGTCGTAGCAACATTGAAGACATTGGGTTGTTTCAACTATATGTACAACCCCGAACTTGCGAAGACATTGGTGGACAAACTGACGCCGACGCTCCGGTACCGCTACTACGACTTCTCATCGACGCAACCCAAAGAAGATCCCTGCCTCATCAAGCTGGAGAGATTCTTCAAGAGGGAAGCAGAACTGTGCGGACCCTACGCACTGCCTGAACAGGTGGCAGCACCATCGACGTCCGCACCTCCAAAGAAGACTCAGCGGGTCACCAACGTCACAGAGAAGAGCAACACACCGAAGTGCTTCGTGTGCGACGAGACAAGCCACACCAACGCGACAGAGTGCGACACATTTAAGAAGATGGAAGCCAATTCAAGATGGGATGCTGCAAAGTCGAAACGCCTCTGCTTCAGATGCCTACGTTATAGGAGCAAGACTCACAACTGTCGACCGAGGCCATGTGGTGTCAACGGGTGCAAGTACACACACCACAAGCTGCTTCACTATGAGAAGAAGATAGAACAGGCTGAGAAGACAGAAAACGACGAGAAAACAGAAGTCATCAATTCGACGTGGACACGAACAGTAAAGAAGCAATCCTATCTGAAGATTCTGCCGGTCCAAGTGAAGGGGCCAAAAGGAACGATCAACACATTCGCATTGATGGACGACGGATCAACGGTCACACTCGTCGACGACGACGTCGCTGCGAGTATCGGAGCTACAGGACCCGTAGATCCACTGAAGATAGAAACCATCAACGAGTTGAAGACTGCGGAATCGGCATCAAGAAGAGTGACCATCGGGCTGAAAGGGGTCAACGAACATGAAGAGCAAATTCAAGCAAGAACAGTGAAGAACTTACAAGTCTCCTCTCAACGGGTTCCACGCGACTTAGTTGAAGGATGTCCACACCTATCGGACATCAAGGCACATCTCACATACTCCAATGCGAAGCCACGCATCCTCATCGGTCAAGACAATTGGCATCTTCTGCTGACTGAAGAAACAAGAAGAGGGGACAGGGACCATCCAGTGGCATCACTCACGCCCCTTGGATGGGTACTCCACGGAAGCCAAACGAACTCCTTCGGTCAGAAGATCGACTTCGTGTCACATATGAAGGAAGCAGAAGATGACCTCGAGGACCTGGTGAAGAGATACTTCGAGATGGACGCCCTCTGCATCAACCCGAAGAGACCGAAAACCGACCCAGAAGAAAAGGCACTTCGAATACTCGAACAGAAGACTGAGAAGATCAGCGAAACGAGATACCAGACCGGCCTCCTCTGGAAAAAAGAAGACATCAAGTTCCCAGACAACTATGAAAACTCACTGAAGAGGCTCTTCAATATTGAAAAGAAGATCGATCGCGACCCAGCCCTTAAGAAGAAGTACGTCGAACAAATGGAAGCTCTTATAGAAAAGGGCTACGCCGAGCCCGCGCCGCCGCAGAAGACTCCAGAGAAAACATGGTACCTGCCTCACTTCGCGGTCATCAACCCCATGAAGCCGGACAAGCTGCGTGTTGTGCATGACGCCGCCGCCAAGACCAGAGGGGTGGCTCTCAACGACATGCTCCTCAAAGGTCCGGATTTGCTTCAGTCGCTGCCGGGTGTCGTCATGCGCTTCAGACAGCATTGCATCGGGGTCACAGCGGACATCAAAGAAATGTTCATGCAGGTCAAGCTACGCACAGAAGATAGAGACGCACTGCGGTACTTGTGGCGCGGGGATCGCCGCGACAATCGACCTCCGGAAGAGTATAGAATGACGTCACTTATATTCGGAGCATCAAGTTCGCCGTCTACAGCAATATATATAAAGAACCTGAATGCCAAGCAGCACGAAGACACTCATCCGGAAGCCGCAGCTGCCATCGTGAACAAGCACTACGTGGACGACTACCTCGACAGTTTCAGAAGCCTAGAAGAGGCAGTCAACGTGACAACGAGTGTACGTGAAGTACATAAGAAGGCCAGCTTCGAGTTGAAACAATGGAAATCGAACTCAGCATCACTCCTGGAAGCACTGGGAGAGGAAAATAGAACCGAAGACCTAGAGCTATACAAGAATGAAGAGCAAACCGAACGAGTACTGGGAGTTATATGGAAAATAAAATCGGACGAGCTGACATTCAACCTCAACATGACAAGAATACCTGCAACACTCATCGAAGGAAAACGACCGACGAAGAGAGAAGCCTTGCGCATCGTAATGTCGCTCTTCGACCCGTTGGGATTCGCCTCGCCTGTCACCATCAGGGCGAAACAGCTGCTTCAAGAAGTTTGGCGCCGAGGAACAGCATGGGACGACCACATTGACGAAGACCTGGCGGAGCAGTGGGAGTCGTGGATGGGACGCCTGAAAAGTCTCCACGACATAGCAATTCCGCGGCAGTACCTGCATTACAGTGACGCCGCCTCCCTCGAGCTTCATGTCTTCAGCGACGCCAGCGAGTCGGCCTACTCGGCGGTCTTATTCTGGAGGGCAGTGACACCGGACGGCGAAGTGGGAGTGTCTCTCGTCATGGCCAAGGCAAAGGTTGCTCCACTCAAGCTCACGAGTATACCGAGGTTAGAGCTACAAGCAGCAGTCATGGGTACCAGGCTCTCCGAGGCAGTCATTGAAGAACACGAAAGAAAACCCGATAGAAGAGTGTTCTGGACCGATAGCAGAACAGTACTCACATGGATAAGGACCGGGTCACGTTCATACAAACCATACGTGGCTCACCGTCTCGCAGCTATAGAAGAAAGCTCAAAGGTCAACGACTGGCGCTGGGTTCCGACAAAACAGAATGTCGCCGACGACGCAACGAGAGATGTACCTACAGCCTTCGACAAAAATCATCGATGGTACAAAGGGCCGGATTTTCTCTACTTGACAGAAGACTCCTGGCCAATAGAACCTGTGAAGACCACAGAAGAAGAGCCCCCCGAAGAAGAGAAGACGCATCATATTACCAGTAAGAGAAGACTGAAGCTAGCAGAGGGCCTGCCTGATCCAGCGAAGTTTTCCAATTGGGACCGCCTCCGGTACGCGACAGCACGCGTCCTACAGTTCATCGACCTCTGCAGAGCCACCGGTCAGAAGGTCAACTACCGACGAACGAAGAAGAATAAAGAAGCGGACCCCACATGGAAGAGAAATAAGCCTACGACAGCGAAACAACGGGCGCCCACACCGAAGAAGAGATCAACACTCAACCTGCTTCCAGTCACAGCCGAGCTCCTCAAGAAAGCCGAAGAGCTCCTGATGCGATCTTCACAAGAAGAGGCCTTCACAGAAGAAATAGAACTTTTGAACAACGGGAAGCCCGTCACCAAGGAAAGCCGCCTACACCAGCTCAGCGTCGAGTCAGTCAACGGCTCACTTCGACTTCGTAGCCGTATCCAAGCGGCCAAAGACGTTGAACAAAACGTCAAGAGCCCGCTAGTCATCGACGGGGAACATCGAACGGTGAAGCTATGGATACTGGCAGTTCATCGGCAGCTACATCACGCCGGCGTCGAGGCAACCATCAACGAGTGTCGCCAACAGTACTGGGTACTAAGATTGCGCCCCATCACGCGCGCAATCCTTCGACGATGCCTCTTCTGCCGCATGAAGACTCAAGCGCCACCATACCCGAGAACCGGGGACCTGCCAGCGTGTCGCCTAGCTCATCACAAGCGACCCTTCACCTTCACTGGGGTCGATTACTTCGGGCCTCTCTCCGTGACCGTCGGACGCACCAGACAGAAGAGATACGTGGCCATCTTCACGTGTCTCACGACGCGAGCCATTCACCTAGAAATCGCAGGCTCGCTCAGCGCCGATTCAGCGGTGATGGCGGTCAGACGCATGATCGCACGACGTGGCTGCCCGGCTGAAATTTGGTCGGACAACGGCACCAACCTAAAGGCTGCCGACAAAGAACTACGACAAGCAATCGACGCGGCGACAGCGGAAGAAGCTGCGAAGAGGACCATCTCCTGGCGCTACATCCCGCCTGGAGCACCGTTCATGGGCGGCGCCTGGGAGCGCATGGTACGCTCCGTAAAGACCGCACTCGCAGCAACACTGCACGAGCGCCACCCTACCGAAGAAGTCCTCGCCACTCTACTAGCTGAGGTAGAGTACACCGTCAACAGTCGCCCGCTGACCCACGTCTCCGTCAGCGCAGAAGATCCCGAGGCCCTGACTCCCAATCACTTCATGCTGGGGGGTCCTGGGCGCGTGCCACAGCCAGGCACATTCGACGAGCAAGACGCCATCTCCCGGTTCAGCTGGCGAGCTGCACAGAGGCTCGCTGACGTCTTCTGGCTCCGCTGGGTGAAGGAGTACCTTCCCGAGCTCCAACACCGGCGGGAGCCCCACGGACGAGGTCAAGAGGTCAAGGTGAATGACCTCGTGCAGATCGTCGACCCGAACCTGCCCCGCAACGTATGGATACGAGGCCGAGTCATCGCGGTGTATCCTGGTCCCGACAGCATCGTGCGGACGGTGGACGTGCAGACCAAGGGAGGTGTCCTGCGCCGGCCAGTGAGGAAGCTGGTGATCCTGCCCCTGCCTACGGACGACGTGCCCGCACCGGAACGAGATGCGACTCAGTCGCACGGCGGGAGTGATGTGCGGGACGAGTGATTATAGTGAACAATCGTAAATAATCGTGTATATAGTGAAGTTGTGTATAGTGCAGTGAAGTGCTAATAGTGCAAACAAACTGATAAAGACAGTGACATCTGATAGTTTGATAAGATAGTTCATAGTGTTTTCTTATAAGAATTTGTGCTTATTCGTTATATTTCTTATTAGAACTTATGTATATATAATAGATTTTCATTTAGTTTCTTATTAGAATCTTATTTTAATAATAAATTGATAGTTTTATAGATTTGTATAAGGAAATGCTCTGTACATAATTGTTCATTATCGATGTATGTAATGTTCAGTTTTTATGTTGAATTTATGTTTTATAGGTAGAAATAAGATAGTAGAATAAGAAAATACACAATTTGTCATATGTTTTAATAGAAAAAGTTAGAGAAAAACGCGAAAATTGTCACGCGGCTCTCTTTACGGTAAAGTTCTGTTGTACTAAAGCTAACTGTGTCGCCCCGCCCCTTTTTTCTGATTGGTTGGCGCCTTTTGTGTTTAATTCTGATTAATTCTGATTGGCTAGAGTTCATGCGCCTTCGTGTATAAATTACGGGTGGTTTTTCGCTAGCGACACAGTCGGCGGGCAGCAGCAGAACAAGAAACAAGAAAGAAGAAAGAAGAAATAAACTTCAAGACATCTTCAAGCCATCAGTGTTTTATTCACCAATCCAGCGTTAGTAAATGTGCCCCGCACACATTCAATTTCGTACTTGTTTATTTCTATTAATAACATTTTTCTTTTATATTTCCATTTGAAAGTAAGCATATTGTGAAAGACGAATAATTAAAAATATGTATTTTGCTAACAACAAAGTAAAGTTTGAACTTGTTTGAATTATTGTCTCAAAAAATATATTATATAACAAGCTTTGTTAGTAGTAAACAGATTCCATTATTTATTTTTAACTGACTTCAAAAAAGGAGGAGGTTATCAATTCGACTGTTTTTTTTATGTTTGTTACCTCATAACTTGCGACAGGATGAACCGATTTTCATGATTCTTTTTTTATTTGAAAGCTGGTGCTTCCGGTGTGATCCCATTGTCACCATTTCAATATCTGATGATTGGATCCTGGAGAAATCGAGGGCAACCCTCAAATGTTATAGGCCCACACATCGTTTTTCGCAAATATTATGAAGTAATTTAAGTACTTGCGTATGGTAATCATCATCTCATGTAGCTGAGCTGATGATGGAAGGTACAACTCCTTAACAATAAGGAGTAGGCATCATACTGATTTAGTAAATTATTATTTTCATGAAGTATTTCAAAGCACTACAATTTAATAAAGGTCTGGAGTATATCTGATGATGGAGCTGAGAGACAGTCGAGGGAACTCCTCAACGATTCACAGCAGCTATCTTGTGTTTGAGCTTGATTAATTTGTATTGATAAGAACTTTACACCTAGATGAGTTGTAACTGTTATTAGGGGTCTGATGACGAAGACGAAGGACAGTTCAGGGAATTCCTCAACGGTTTACAGTAGCTACCTTGTGTTTGGAATTAATTCATTTATATTGATGAGAACTTTACACCTAGATGAGTTGTAACTGTAATTAGGGTTCTGAAAATGAAGACGAAGAACAGTTCAGGGAACTCCTCAACGGATTATAGCAGCTATCTTGTATTTGGACTTAATTCATTTCATTCATTCATTTATTCTAATGAGAACTTTGCATCCATATGGGTTATTGTTCGATGCAGTATACCTGCCATTTGGTCCCATAAAAAATCATTTATTTTGGCGTTCTTGCTTATTGTGTACATGGGCGATGTTATAACCGGTCCTGCGGATAATAAAATTCTAGTGCACATGTAAGAAAATTATGTATTTGAAAAGGATTTGGGTTGAATATTTCAACTAAAAAGGGTAAAATAAAAAAAAAATAAAAAATCTAACCGACTTCTTACCGTCGGCGCAACACGTTTTCTTCTTCCATTCCTTGGGGTATCAGACGTCACGCCATCGTTTATTCCTTTTTCTTTGATTTCATTCTTACACAATCCATCCATTAAAATAAATAAATCTTCCAAGTTCTGCCATTATTAGGTCAAAACATACCAATATTCATTTACATGTAACCGTACCGTGTTTCCATTTTAGTAGAAACACAATAAATTATGATGCGGGTGCGGTTCGGGCCAAAATTATGGGCAAAAAGGGTAAACAAACTAATCATAAGTAAGCCTAGTAACGATGTTTTAATTATGTGAGTTCCAAAATACATAATACTTGCTTTAAATACCATCATTTTAACATAAATGTCTCCTCAATTTTATTTATGAACCCTTGACCGCTGCTAGTTTCAAGAACTATTTATAGCTTGAGCCAGCTATGCACGGACAACTTGAGGCAGTCAATCAGTGTTGATTTCTTCAAGCTGCGTCTGCACAGCAAACTACAGTCATCAACGGACACAAGAAACTGCTGAAGCAGTCGTGACTGCTTCGAGTGGTCACTTCGTCAGTACTGCAGTGAATTGCATCGTGTGGTCAAGCAGTCGCCTGGTTGACTGATCTCGCGCAGTTATCTTCGCCCGCAGTGTATTCCTCGACGCGTGCGCCGCCCGCCGCTCCGCTTGCTTCTTGTTTTGTTTCTTAAATAAAATGTTACTGACTACTGCATTATCAGTGACACTCTCAAGCAGTTGAAAGAGCAGACCATATACTTTAGTCACTGCCTAACTGTTTTAACTATCCTTTAATGCCCAGCCTTAGGCTTAACATGATATTTCAGTATAGACTCATCGGTATTTCTCTAAAACCCGTATTTGAAACTAGATTTGAGTAGAGATTAGCATAAAATCTGTCAGATTTGAATCTTATATCAGCTTGAAAGTGACTTCAGAATACGGGTCTCTATCGTAAATCCAATTTAATCTACTATGTTTTAGATATTAATAGAAATAGAAAAGAAATATTCCACAACTAGGTATCACACAACGCCATCTAGTCCCAAGCTAAGCAGAGCTTGTGTTATGAGTACTAGACAACTGATAAACATACTTATATATTTCCAAATACATACATATTATAGATAAATTACACCCAGACACAGAACAAATGATCGTGCTCATCACACAAACATTTGTCCTGGGTGGAAATCAAACCCACGACTTCCGGCATAGCAGTCAGGGTCACTAACCACTAGACCAACAAGCCTGTCAAAGATACCAATTTAATGTGCTATTTTGGCCCAAATCAATTTCAAACATGATAATAAATAATGTATTTTGAATCCGTGTGTTTTCCAATTTCATAGAAATAAAAAAGATTTTACAAAATGAATATTCCTCGAAGCGAGAATATTATAGAAGTTACTATTTTGGACGAGACGACCTAAAAAAAGTTTGAACTTTCCGAGAACGACAAAAATATCTTTATCGAAAACTTATCACGATTGAAATAGTTTCATTGAACCTAATAAAGACAACTTTGTGCCCCTCACACAATACCAGAGAAAATTACTACAAACGTTTTTCTAATCAAAGTAATTGAGTAGAACAAAATAGAAAGTAGGCTTTGTTGTCGCAGTTTACTTATGATTGTATTATACAATACAAAAAAAGGAAAACGTTTGCTTTTGTATAACTTAGCGTTTTTTCCTCGTAGCGTGCTCGGAATGCTAAGCGTTGCCAATTACCTATTTGTTCATTTGGTTCAGTTTGAAGCCAATAGTTGGTAATAACGATTGATTGTTCTTACTTACGAACGACAACGAAAGTTGCGGAATCGTTAATATATACGTAATTATGTATTTTCAATAATTGCTTGTGCTTGCATCTTATTTTTTTTTTTTTTGGGACAAACCCACCACACTATTCCCAAACCACTGCAACTCCTGAGAGCCAGAATCAACAGTGGCAACCACCAGAAAAGCGCCGAGACAATGAAGCTCGACGTGTCCCGGAGAATGAATTTACCTGTCTTGGATCCTGGCTTGCATCTTATGTAAATTTGTAAAATATTTGATTCTATTTTTTAAAAATGTGTTTGCTCTTGTCTCTAGTTTAGGTCAGAGGTGACAGAGGCAAAGACGGCGATCCACAGAACTTACCCAATAAAGATTATTCACTCAACTTGAAGGCATTCGGATTGTATGCGTTATGAAACAAAAACGCAGGTAACCAGTTCCACGTACTCCTTTACCTTTGGATGATTTGAAACGCTTAGTACGAATTCGTGAAATAGGTATGGACTAGCTGTTGCCCGCGACTTCGTCCGCGTAGTATTTGGTTTTATGGCACTTATACCAATGTTCTCTCTTCTTTTTAATTTTTTGAGAAAGTGAGGGTGCCTTATTTCCCACTTTAAAGTTTGTTATCAAGGGTGTAAATTAGAGATATTTGAATGAGATTCACGTCAGTAGGCTCTAAGGGGGAGGGGTCCGTCATTGCGCTGATACTCTTGGAGGCGCGCGTGGAACCCAATGCGACGTAGACCCGGGCCTGGTCCACGGTCGGACAGCGAGTCGCCCACTACTCGCCGCCCGCATTCCCGTGCCTACGGTGGTCGGAGATCGTCTAGCGATGTCCGTGGCCGCGGGCGTCTACCACTGCAGCTGGGTTGTGACGTGGTCGCTGTCCTCCCCCTCATGAGTCCCGCCTGGTCCTACGCTAGTATGACTGCTTCGTAGGAGGCGACTGCTTCCCACTCCGTCTCGCCCCGCAGCATGGCCTGGACCAATGCCGGGCGCGAGAGGTCTCCTCCTATCGCCGTCATGAGGACACAGCGGTGCTCTACCCAAGCGGGGCAGTCCTGCACCATATGCTCCACCATGTCCTCCGGGCGATCCTCGCAGTGGTGACACCCAGGCGTTTCTTCCTTCCCTATCCGACGCAGGTACCTCCCGAAACTTCCGTGTCCGGTGAAGACCTGCATCAGGCGGTAGGTCTGGACGCCGTGACGCTTATCCAGCCACTCCTTAAAGAGAGGTCTTACCGCTGCGATTGGGGCAAGCCCGGACCTCGGTTGTGACAGTCGCACCGTCCAAACTGCCCAGGAGCGCGCGGGAGCTCTACCCGCCGCGCCTCGACTTGTCGAGGCAGCGGGGTTTCGCCTCCACACGCCAGACGCGCTGGAGCGCCGTCGCCTCCAGATCTCAGGGCAAAACGGTTACATTACAATCCTGAAACACCTTTGCTTTGTTACAGTTTCGTGACAGCGAACACGTTGGTGTTTCAGTATTGTCTAGGTCGACTGGGATTTTAAACATAGTGTCTATTGTTAAAACAAAATTAAATTACGCATCTTGCTTTGTATGTCGCTATACTGCCGCGCGAGCTTCATAACAATTGAATGGAGCTTCGCAAGTGCGGTACGCGTTTTCGTCTTAATTTAAAATTAGTATCGTTTTTCTTTATTTTCGCTGGGCTCTTGGTGTCCCACATCAGGTGTTCTAGATCTTCAATTATTATACGTCAACAGATAGTGCTCATCAGGCGGAACAACTTTGCTGTATATGTTATAGTGTAGCTGGGCTCTTGTAGTTCCACATCAGGTGTTCCAGATCTTCAAATTTATTCTCTCAGCAGAAAATACTCATCACGTGGAACAATTTTTGCAATGGCACCATTTTTGTATCTCTTACAGTTTAGCTGGTCTGTTGCGGTTCTGCACCAGGTGTTCAAGATAAATTACAGCCTATATAGGCTGTATTAAGTCTGGCCAACATATGTTGGCCAGACTTAATACCTATACAACAAAAAAGAATCATTCAAATCCGTCCAGTACTTTTTGAGTTTACCCCGGACATACATACAGACAAACAGACAAACAGATAAACAGACAAACAGACAAAAATTCTAAAAACTATATTTTTGGCTTCGGTATCGATTGTAGATCACACCCCAGGTATTCTTTTAAAAAATATTCAATGTACAGTTTTCACTTTCTAATACTGTCAACAAAAAATAAATTATGTTGCAGTGCCAAAATCAACTAGTTCCACTATGTTCCAGACAAAATTTATTCTTCAAAAAATAAATTATACTCTAAATGGGAATGAGCATTTTGTAGCGAGACACAAACAAAGCATAAGAAAAGAAAGAATAAACGGAATGAAATGTGAATTTAATTTTACAGTTGGCCGGATTTTGAATGACAAGGGTGTGTGTGGATGTGTCGCGGGGATATTGCAGATTCGGGTTTATCTTAATGTTATTGTTGTGTCGTATTAGATTACCAGTATGTTTTGTCCCGTGGGTTATATCATATTTTTTATTAACAGTATATTTTTCCTTAACTGCCCCAATCGTTACGACTGCCAGTGTTGTTAGGTTTTTCCGCTAGGAAATTCTCAGTAGTAGCCACGAAGTCTTTACGAGACTGTCTAGGCAACATACCGTGGCCTTCGGACACAAAGGGTAACTGGAGGAACAAAAACTTTGATGATTTCATAAACCAAAATAAAAAATAATAACTTCGAAGTCTGAATGTACGTCCAGTGGATGGCTATAAGGCTTGCAAAAACATAACTGACGAAATGAGGGCTTGCTATTATATCACCGCTGTCTTACCCTCTTGGGGTATTAAAAGTGATTGTATGTGATGTTAATGTATTTTTATTTATTTCTCTCGCTCTTACATTTTCTCGGTACAGTTAATCAAATGTCAATCATTGTGTTGTATAACGTAAACGCGATATATCCACGTCGTGTTGGCTTTCTTGTGAATGTGTGGAAAGCATTACATTATGTTATAACATGACGCGTTAGGTTATTCATGATGTATTTCTTTGGCGTCTTAAGTTGGTGATAAATTGTGAGTGCATTGTGTTTAGTGAAGCGAGGTGTTTGGAGAACCAATTTGAATATTCTTGGTGCCTTATGTGAAATACCTCAGGTGACATTAACTCAGGTGCCATTTCAACGGGTGCCCAACGTAGAATACCTCTAAAGCTGATCAATTTTGTTGTGTTACCAATGTCTGAAATTGGGATAATATTAGATCTTGTTTTCTATTTTTTTTTATTAATTGTCTATCAATATTTATTATGTTTGTTACTGTGAAATAAAATCCTATATTCACTCAATACAGCTGATAAAAAAAGAAATACTAACTCAATGAATCGACTTTTAACTCAATGTGCAGTGAGCTGTAGCTTCTTGCAATTTAATAGACATTTATTGTATTGTCTGTTGTTCATTATTACAGCAACTCGCGTAACTCTTTAGTATTTCCTTTAAAATACTTTTATTTTCTTTGTAGATGCCTTTTAGAGACAGTAAATAAATTATTTTCTCACTTATAATGTATTTTTTTTTCTCGTCTCTCTTTTGATATATTTGTGTAAATAGAGTAAATTAAAGTAGATTGCATAAATGTTACTTGCTTTTTATTTAAATAATCTCAGCACAATTATTATTTACGTACGGAACAGCAGCACTACTAGCTACGCCGTAGCAGGCCTACGCCGTAGCAGGTCTACGCCGTAGCAAATTTGCTACTCCGGTTACGAGCACCTGACTAGACCGTATAATATACTCAAACAACACTATAAATGTCAAACATACTGTTTTGTTGCCAAATAAACAGGCAGTATAGAGTGGCGAAACGTTAAAGTTTGTTATGTACTGAACACGGCTCTCTGTCCCCTTTCTGAGGCAGGTAACTTCTCAATTCAAGACGTGAATTTGTCGGAAACCGATGCACTTACTTGCGAGTGTAAAGGCGGGACTTGAATGTCGTGTTCCACTACTTGACAAGTTTGTAGATAAAAGTTTTATACTTTTCTCCACGCGTCGCACTACGAAACCGTCTTGTAGACTGTTTCAGGTTTTACAAATTGAGTAAATGAATGTTGCATAAAATAAATTAATAATAATTACCAGTAGGTAAGTTAGCATAATAGTAGTCAATCAATTAAAACAGTTATATTGCTAAAAGTTAATTTTAACCAGTTTGATAAGCTACTCTACTTACATAATAAATCCTATCAAAATATACCAAAAATACGAGCATTCCCACATAAATTGATAAAAAAAACCAATCCCCATATTTCTTTTAGTACGTTGCTATCTCAGTTTCGGCACCAAGAGGGTTATAAACGAAGACGTGACATCATCACGCCGTATCCGAAACGTGCTCAACACCTCATTCGGCCACACTTGATGCGAGCGAAAAAATTACTCTTATATCGTATAGAAAACGTAGCACGTTTTGTTGACTTTGTACTTACATTCTAAGGTTTATCTGATAGTACTTACCTCTTATCTCAGCAAACAGCGTTCCATAAATCTTTTAGTGGTAAAATTTTTCGCGAGAAATGTGAGGTAACGCTGGGGGGACGCCCTAAGAAGTCCTATACTGACCTTAATGCTTCGGAAAGGTCAGGTGCGTAATACTCGCAATCTGCGGTGGCCTGCATGTATGACCAGAGGCACTAGCATGACCTTTTCAGTTTTTGTGACGTAAAGTAAACTGGAACTATGACGTTAATTTAATGAAAAAATTTGTTACTCGTTTGTACACTAGAATTTTTCAATTTTCCATACAATAAACGCAATAAATACTTCAAGAACGCTAACGTATATGTAATACAAAAATCTTGTGATAAGACCTCTGATGTATGAATGTGAATGAGGCGAAACGAGTATTTTAGTATTGGTAGTAGGTGGCGCTGTGGTTTCAGCTGACGGCCATAATAATATGGGAATAGGGCGTGAGTTTACGTGTCTATATGCCGAAGCGCAGACGCATTTCAAACAATCTGGATCAACGTCATCTATCTCTCTTTGGAGGAACTATACAGGGTGTTAGGGACATCGACGCACAAACGGATACCATGGGTCCAGGACATGATTATATAATTGTATAATTAGATTTGACAGATAACGTTTAGGAACGTCAAGTAGTAACTTGGGGATGGTTAGCCAATAGTAATAGTCAAGTCAAATGTCGATTCGGAAGTTTAATCAGCTATTCGACATTGACAGGTACTGACGTTGACAGATAGGTTGGCTAACCTGTGTGGGGTAGGCCATGTAGACGGTGACAGTTGAGTGAAGGATCACTTTGAATCGGTCCGGCGGTCTGGCCAGACATCTTCGTTACTCCACGCTAAACTTCCCGCGTTCCTAAGTTTTTTTAATCGAGCCATATCTCGGGCATCCTTGATTATTTTGTATTCAGTGTGTTTTAGCAAGTAATTAAAAGTGTCAACGAAGGTTTTGTGAGTGTTATTTCCGATATCGTGACCCACTGATAACGATTCTCCGTTATACATATACTAATATTATAAAACTGAAGAATTTGTTTGTTTTTAACGCGCTAATCTCAAGAACTACATACTATCTCAAATTGAAACTATTACTGTGTTGCATAGTCTATTTATTTAGGAAGGACTGTATATAAAATCATGCTACGATCCACGTAAAATCACGGGAAACAGCTAATGTTTGTATATTTCGAGGGACTGTCTTAAAACGTGCCACTGTAACATAAAGGAAATATGAACAAACTGGATGATTTTTAGTGAGTAGGATAATGACAGTACCTTCCAGAGCTCCATCTATGGCTGAAGGACCCATTTCATCATTTTTACGGGTCACCCGTGACACACATCGCAGCGATCGCTCGGCAACTGCACCAACCGAATCAAATCAAAGATATGTATCTAAGCAACAGATAACTAATGATTTCATTTATGAGACGATCATTTTCCGTTACTTCTTGTCCCTAAAATACTGTAAAGTGCTGAAGGGGCGTTTCGGGGAATTATCTTAAGAAATTTTGACGTTCAAGAAGTGTTGATTCTTGAGCTTTGACTAAATGAGTGTTGATTTTGTGCTGAAAGGAACGTTAGCTTTTGTCAAATTACCACCGACTTTAACCATTCTTATCCTCCTATTACAATGAGTATATAGCGGTGTGTGTATAGGCACTACTCATATTTATATACCCGCTTTCACACATACTGTCACACACAAACCCACATAATTAGTATGTACATGCACGCACATAGCACCACCCTTGTTAGTTAACCTTATTGTTTCATTGGTATTTAGTTTCCATTTTTTTTTCTATTTAAAGAAATAAAAAAAAAAATGGAAACTGATCTTGATCTCTGAACTTTCTGTCAGACATAAGCTGATTATATTGTGTGATAGATACTAATATCGGCACCACACTAATGCAATGGGAACCGCCGTTAGTAATTGCGATGATGTATATTATTTATACGAACAAAAGTCTATTGTCGCGATGTTTAACGGGATTTCCCGTTAGTTGTGGCCCCCGCATAATCCATGCAATACAATTTTAACTAGCGTAGGTTTTAGGGAATTCATTATTGAAATAAATTGTATCTTATGTCGCCAAAATTGTATATCAAACTACAGCCTCAAGTAATAACTACGTATTGAATAACTACGTATTGTGATAAAGACAATGAATAACTACGTATTGTGATAAAGTACTAAATGTCAAGATCAAGTGCATCACTAAAAAACCTTTGACAATTTGTTACTAGTTTTCAATATTTAAAGTAAGTTTTTCATCTACCTAACGAAAGAGCGAGTCAAAGCAATTTATTATATGACATCGCCGGTATGAAAAGAAACGCTACGTAGATATTTTAAGATAAAAGTAGAGATCAAAGTTAGAATGCAAGTTCAACGTACTAAAAAGCATGCATGTTTACCCGATGGAATCTAGGTATTACATAAATGCTAGTAGAAAAATACATGAAAAGTTGGCATCGAAATTCAATTTTGAAAAACGAATGCCTAGGTGAGAAAAAAAAAACATGAGACTGGTATTCTGGCTAATCAGCGATTACAATACCGTTGTACACTCAGAATTAATAATATTGTAATTTTTTTTCATAAATTAGTGTATCTGTAATAATGTATATTCTATTCATATATATATATATTCTATCTATATTCTATTAATATATATTCTATTCTATTTCTATTAGCCTCTGAAAACCTAAATTATAAATTATGTCAATGGCTTTACAAAACGTTGTAGGAATACGAAACATAATTGTTATTTATTTAAACCGTCTGAACTGTGCAAGTACCAGAATGACGTCCATGTTTTAAATCGGTGATTTTTCATTGAATTATTCACGCTTAGTCGAATGGAAAAAGAAAACACAAACTGTTTTTATTTGAGTTAGTTATTTTTCATTATTGGCATCACTTTAAATTCATGAGCTTTGCTGTCAACTCCTAGTTCAGCCTTTTTTAAATTCTGATGCTCTAAAAGCAAATTTGAATTGAATGATTTATAAAACGATAACAACTTAATAAAAACATTTTAATAAAAAAAGAAGAGACTTAACAAAAGCCTTTAAAAATAATAAGATGCCAACAAAAGTAAAGTAAGTAAATAAAAATAAATACCGTACTTCAGGCAGAAGGAGAAATAAAACTGAAGTGGACAGATAAGGAGGCGAGTTGCTTTATAAGAATGACTTTCTGTTCAAGACCAATGATAAGAGCTCAGTTAAATGGCTAATTAGGATTATGAAAGGCAAATGAACAAACGAGATACTAATCTTTTTCCTCACAGGGAATTGCTTTTTGAGGGAAATTCTACTCATTTTATTCAAAGATAATTGTCTTAATTATCCAAGAATGTTTCGAATAAAAAGTAATAATGTCGACTCACCGTTGTCGTTCACTTTGTACTAATAAATAAAATTATGCTTCGTTTTTGAAACGGCCCTGTTCTTAATGAAAGAATTTAAAGATAATTGTTTGAAGTTAAATAATAGACGGTTGTCTTTGCAGTTGTATTCTAAATGTAAAATCTGCCAGTAAATTGTCTGGCGAATTATAAAGCTTATTATTTTAATTTAGTCCTGTACGAAATTGCCGTCACAAGTGACTTTTAAGGTCGGTCTACCCTTATCAAGTTTTGTGAACTTGAACTGTCCTGTAACTAGTTATAACCAACGAATTGCGGAGATTTTGATTATGTTTTGTAAAATATTTTCATTTTAAAAGTTAAATATGGTTGCTCCAGCGCTTAAGCCGTTGACCACTGCGCTACGCGTCGCTGGTTTGATTCCTGCACAAAACAAACAATTTGTATGACTAGACCTGCAAGTAGCTGTTTCGAAACCACGACACAGAAGAAATTCCTCGTATCGGGCAACGTTTTAAAAAAATAAAAAGATAGAATGAAAGGAAAATATCGTTCAAAGACGCAGGAGATGAATAGATGATCAAATTATAATTCAAAAGACGATGTTGCTGCTTAGCAAGCTCTTAACTTAATCTCTCTCAGGATTTTTATTACACCCACGCTATTCCTTTGATAAAAATAGTCAAAAACCACTCAAAAGCAATCTATTTAAATAATAGATATATTTAGTTACCCGTTATAAGTACACTGTCTCATATCCGCGAATATAAAAAGATTTCCCGCAACGTTCCTCCTTCCCAACACGGAAGAACTTCTTTAAGTATTTATGAGCCTTAAAGTCTCCCGATAACGATGAAATCCGAGCAAATTACCTTTTATCTAGTTCACCCTTTGTCGTGAGTCGTTTATTCATTGTGAGCATAATACTATGAGTGGCAGTATAGGATGATAAAGTTACTCAGTATAGTCGTGGTGGCTCAGGGGTACCTACTCGCCTTTCACGCACGAGTTTGTGGCTTCCTCGTGCCGATTTGCTCCGTGTAGAGAGAATTACAGTTAAACATGATAAAGTTCGGGATTTCTTCGGGGTCTGATCACATCACAAATGTTGCGGATTTGAAACTCTGTCTGACGCCTTAGTTCCCGACTTCGAATCTGGTTTTGCTAAAATGTGTTTCGGTTTCTAAGACTTCAGGTTTTCTCATTCACTAAAACCTCATTGAGACTGCTAAGACCAAAGATTTTAAACCCACAGTTAAACAATTACAGCTGAGTCGTATGTCAAATAATTTTTCCTTCACTTAAATGCGCTCCTTTTCCCAGAAATTTTCTTTTTACCAAAAACGTTAACGTTTTAAAATCTTTTTACCGCAGAATTCTAAACATAAAACACTGAAGCAGAAACTGTAGTTCACACCAACGAACTATAAATTTAAAATTAAGTTGAAGTTGAGATACTTCGCGAAGAAATTGCTATTTCGAGAGTGCAGTTTAATATTTAGAATGTTACAAGCTGTCGACCTCGAAAGCACTGTGGTGAATTCCGGAGACTTGGACAAGAAGATTAAACTAATATTACTGCGACAAAAACAGCGCGACAACAGAGATATAATATAATATGATATAATATTCCACAACTATCACACAACGCTATCTAGTCCCAAGCTAAGCAGAGCTTGTGTTATGGGTACTAGACAACTGATAAACATACTTATATACACACATCAAAAGTGTCTAGGGATCAAGCATTTTTATGCGGATTTCTTGAGATTGAGATGTGGCTTTGTAATAAATTTATGATTTTATAAATTTATGTGGATCCTTTTTGGTGCATTTCATAATTTGAATCAGGAACTGTGAATCAAATTCGAGTAAAAGATGAAAATCAGCTGTCAATATTTTCCCTATAAAAACATACAACGCATTGAAGACATTATTAGTGCTACTGTTTCCCTACTACTGATTAAAACCAACGTTATTATGGAGCGGCGACGTCATTTAAGCAGGGAAGAAATGCTCAGAGCCGTGGGAATGATAGAAGCTGGTTCCCGGCAACGTACTGTGGCTTTAGCTCTGAATACAAGTCAGAGTGTTATCAGTCGACTTTGGACACGTTACCGAAGCACTGGTACCGTGGCTGAGCGCCATTGAGGACGGTATCGCTGCACCACACGGAGACAAGACCGATACATTCAAATCTTAACTCGAAGAGCTCCAACAATAACCGCCATGATGTTAGCCGTGAGGCTTCATCACTCTTCAGGGAACTTAATTAGCGACCAAACAGTCAGAAACCGCTTGCATGAAGTGAACCTTCATTCCCGAAGACCGCTACGGGTACCACCTATAGCAATGCACAATCGTAGGATTCGATATCAATGGGCTCTTGAACACAGAAATTGGGCAGAAGAACAATGGCGTTTCGTGTGCTTTTCTGATGAGTCTCGTTTCGGTATGAGACCGGATACAAGACGTATACGACACTGGAGAACCCCTGGACGCCAACAGCGATTAAAATCCTGCCAGGAAGTCCATCCTTATAGTGGTGGAACCATCATGGTATGGGCGGGTATTTGGATCGGCGGAAGAACTGAGTTGATTTGGATCAGAGGCAACCTCAACGCTCAAATTTATGCTGAGACGATTGTATCAGACGTCATCGTTCCTCTACAAGTGCAAATCGGTCCCTTATTTCAGTTAATGCATGATAATGCACGACCGCACACCGCAAGAGTTGTAAGACAGACTCTCGCCGCAGCTAACATCAATGTCCTGCCCTGGCCTGCTCAGTCGCCAGACTTGAATCCGATTGAGCATGCATGGGATATGCTACAGAGAAGAGCTCTGCCGAATATGGAGGGTATCCAGTCGCAAGAAGACCTTTTTTTTGTTGTTGCAACGAACATGGGCGGCCATTCCACAGCGTGATTTGGATGAACTCATTTTGAGTATGCCAAACCGATGTTCTTGTGTTGTTAGTGTTCGCGGTAGAAACACGGATTATTAATTGTTTAAGTTACCCAATAAAATTTTAAAGAAAACTGTTATTTCAGTCTTTTTTTCGAACTTTTGTGTTAGTGGTTCAAATGTCAAAAATCCCTTTATTAGGAAAATGGCAAATTTCTTTATTAATGCAAAGGTGACTTGGTTTATCGTTACTGTGACAAACGAAAACACTTTATTTGATGAATCCTTAAAGAAAATTTTAATTAATATCAATCAGGAGAAAAGTTATTGCAAAAATATATGTTGATCCCTAGACACTTTTGATGTGTGTATTTCTAAATACATACATATTATAGATAAATTACACCCAAACACAGAACAAATGATCGTGCTCATCACACAGACATTTGTCCTGGGTGGGAATCGAACCCACGACCTCCGGCATAGCAGTTAGGGTCACTAACCACTAGACCAACAGGCCAGTCAGTGTAATGTGGAAATTGTTACTTATTATTTAATCAGCAAAAAGTTACCGTTTTACGTTTTTTCTTTTACATAAATAATGTTAGAATGCGAGTGACATCTTAATCCATTTTTTCGCCTGTGTGTCGTTACTGAAAACCAAACAATTATAAATCAAATTCAGCTTTGAACCAATTTTTAAAGTAAGTATGTTTAAGTTATACATAATTATATTCGGCCCGCTAGTTTTAACTGTACCCCAAGTCGTATAATGTTTTATACCATTTCTGTTCCAAACAAATCAAGATATTTTCCGTTAGGAAGTCATTCCAGGTATTTCTACAAAAACGTCTTCAATAAATCAGAGTCCGTGACCCAACTCTAATCCTCCCAAGTCAAACCACAGTTTCCCAGCCCAAAAGCTACCTCACAGCAAAAATATAGCCGAGTTTAGATAATTCATGTCGCAAGGCGGTCTAAATATCGTTGTTTACATCTTGCCGGATAAATTCATAACTGGGAAAGGCTTAGGCAAGACAGTAAGCACCTAAATTCTTGTTTCGTTTTAGTACCAAAAATGGCGCTAAGGAACTTGGTACTTTGCGGCAGGCTTTCAAAACGAACAGTATTTATAACAAGTCATATTGTACGGATATTGGCGTCGCATGGATGACGTCCACCGGCTTTCCACGTGAGAAGGGTCCGGTCAACCCGTATAAATTCATAACAAAGAAAATATTTCAGATATCTATTACACGGTTCAAATGCGTGCGAAGGTTCTTCCGACTGACGCTAAAAATAATGGGCTGCGTATCATTTTTCGTTAGGTTCGAAAATAAGAGCAATTGTCAACATGGCTTTCTTCAGGATTTCTCATATGGCACCATATACGTTATTAATGTAGGTAAGTTATTTTTAGGTGATTTGAAAGAAATATTAAGATTACTTTGAACTAATTTAATTCGATATTGATACTGGATATAGCATTTTTGTCGTGACCTTTTAGATATTGTTATATAATTATGTACTTGCTTTTATTTCATGTTTTTTGTTGGCAAAAGTGACATCTCTTTTCAGTGAGTCTAAATACTTTATTAGGGAGGTTAGATAGGCAGAATTTAATACTGGTATTTAAAATTTTACTGGTTGGTTGGGCTGGAAGTCGAGCAAAACGTTGTTGAAATAAACTAGGCAGATGATTATTACCCGACTGCGCCAGAAGGAGGGTTATGTTTTTTAAATACGGGGTTTCAAAAATATAAATGGAAAAAATCTATTTAATTTCTTGGAACCCTGTACCCAGTTACTAATTATGTTCCGTCAGCGAAAAATATAACACACCGTGAATCCAGTTTCTCCTGAAAAAACACTGAGAGCGTGCACTTTAATTAAATGTTTAATTGCAGCTTACCCTTGCGGCACAGTATAAATGGGAACAGAAGGTCAAACCTGCAAAGTGATGAACGAAAACCTTACCTGTCAATTTTAATATAACTCCTACTTGTCCCTAGTTGAGCTTAATAAATTCTGTACGCAGAATAGACAAAGAAATACTTCACGAAACAAGTGCACCAATAATAAGCAGTTTCTTTTTTTTGTAATTTTAGCGTAACATATATGAAGTATATAGATAGTATGAAGGAGTGGAACTCTCTACCTGTGTCAGTGTTTCCGAACGCATCCCTTTCCTTCCATACATCTCATCAACGTTAGTGTCAACAGGCTTCTTTTAGATAAGAAGAAGAACTCTGTCTCAGTCAGCTCTGACATAGACTAGAGCAGGGGTCACCAATTAGTTTCGCTCGGGGTCCGTTTTAAGACATGAAATGACGATCACGGTCAGCAAAAATTTTCTTGGACAAAAAAATTTACAAATGTAATTCCAGAATTATTATAAAACAGGTATTTTTTCACATATCGATGAGAAAAATCCCATGTTCTATTGCGTCTGTTTGATAGTCGAGATCGAAAATAAAAGTTCATATTCAAAAATGCTGCTTCACAAGTATAATGACCCAAACAAAGTAAGAAGTTTCAAAGCTATTTTTTGTAGGTCTGTTCGTTCGATCAGAAGATCGTACTCTGAAGTGCAAGTTGCTGTGTTCTCGCGGTTCGCACAAAATGGGTCGGCGGCGGTCCGGACGCGGACCGCGGTCCGCCATTTGGCGGAATATTAAACTTTTTCATTCTTTTTCTTTTCAATGTTATACTTTTAGTTAGATTTCCATGGAAATTGTTTAACCTAACCTTCTGTACACTTGCTTGTTTATGCCAGAGCGAGTAGAAAAAGGTGAATATAAAGATAATTGCAGAGCAACGGTTCATAAAGCCGATGAGTTTAATCTTAGGAACCTGGATCGTGCTTTGATTGGCTCACTAAGCACAGCTCATTAATTTGAAACCTGACTAGTTTGCTCGAGAAATTACTTCAGCACGAAGTCACATTTTCTTCAGATTTATTGCCATGGCAAATGATTGGTTGATGGTATAATTTAATTAACAATGATAGCCGATTAACGTTTTAACACTGGTATATCAATATACTGGAACGCCAACTGAAATTTATCGTAGGCCATTCTGAATGGTTCCGATCACTATTGGTTGAATTTCATGTTCAAGCTTATAACGAGGCGTTGTTTACAAAGCTTGGCAAAGTCATCAGTTTTTATGTCTTACGAGCATTTTCATGTAAAAGTACCTCCAGATTTTTTTTAAATAATGCAATAATATCTTACGACAGATACGGTATTCGATCTATTTTGATTCAAAGTATTTGAAATCTAGATTCGAACATTATTGCCCTAATTCTATCAGCCCAATAAAATTAAAGGAATTGAAACCTGAAAATAGATCGGTAGGTAGGTACTATTCTTCGGGAATGTGCATTTTACTTGATTATACCTTTCGTTTTTTAACTTACGACTATTATATCAATGAAATATTTTACTTAGTCGCATAATATATTCTTGAATGTGCTAAGAGACACTAAGATGAATGGAATATCAGTAAATCTACAAGCACAAATACCTAGTTGAGCGTTTCACTTTGACTTTAAATGTAAAACTTAAAGTGCGAACAGTCGAAGTAAGTTGAAAAGCGTTTCAAACACCGGATGAGGCTAAAATTCTGCACGTATACCGTGGAATCTTTGAAACCACGGCTAGCATATATGACTCCTAAGGGAGAGAAGAAAATGTAAGTTTCATACAACTGAATTGGATTCCCATCGTTTTCCCAGCGGAAAAACAGGGTTTCAAGCGATGCAGTAAGCATAAGTACGATTGTACACTCGGGGGGAAAACAATAAGAAAAAAAGTAATGCAATCGTCAACTCATCTTGAGAAATCAATGTTCGGTCTAGCCTGTATGAGGCATTTACCGAACAGTGGGGCAGAAATAGACCAGTATTTTAGTTAGTTCAATTTTAGTGTAACACGTTCAAGCTGCAACTGCAACACCATCCAACTCAAAATTGATCTCGAAAGAGACTCTATGAGATCTCTCTTAAACTTCGTGTTATAAACAACTTGAAAGCAATAACTAAATTGAGATACTTAATCTAATTAACCACCTATGTAGAAAGGTTCAGTAACCTACCATTATGTGTGTATTGTAATACAGTAAATATGTACACGGTACACTTAACTTACGCAAACAGGATTGTATCTACCAAAGCAACGGCTCACTCTAATACCGTTAGCTTGTAGTGGAATAAGCACAACATACAATATTGGACACATCATGTAGTTACAGAATTTGGGAAGCTTCTGACCTACTTACTACTGAGGGTTGTGTAGACGCGCCACCGTCAAAGCTTTAGATTTAAGGGTCAGTATATACCGAGACGCGACGTGGAACGACGATACTAAAAATGTGTATCTTTTCGTGTAGGAAATAAAGTCGGATTTTAAGTCGCTATTGCAAGGTGCGCGCGACGTTGCTATGCGCCGCGCTGCGTCACGTCATCGGTGAAATGTGTTGTCTTTTTGCGTGTTAAATAAACTTTTCAGTTGCTCTATTAAAATGTACGCACTGCGCGTGGCGTCTCGGTGTGTGTAGACCCTAAATCGAGGGATTTGCCCAACCGAAACAAAAGAAGATCACGTTTTTGTTTCGTTGACAGTTGAATAGCATTGTTTAACCTATTAAGAGAAGCGCTTAATTGTAACAAGTTTTACAACAAGTCAAGGTTAAGCCACGCTTGCCAAGGTCATTCCATGGATGGATCTATAATGACTAAGATCAATATTTTTATGTACCGAATTGCCTCTTTTCCAGGCGTTATTTGTTTTTCTTCAACAGCCGTAATAGTTAGTAAGTGGCCCGAATAATCCAACAAGCAGTCGATACATAAGTATCTAAAGAGTAAATATTGTATTACACCTGAGCCCTTATCACGAGTTTTCAGTATTTTACTTTACAGCGTCTTTCCAGTATTTACAGCGTTTCTTGAATGGAAAAATGGAACAGTGCCTCTGGTGTATGAAGAAGGAACAAATTTTTTCCTTGAAATTAATATCAAAGTTCCGGTTACTAAATAGACATTCATATGTGGAAGCTTGTCATTAGCAATTGTCCTTATTTATATAAGGCATTTATAATTGTTATTAGTCTGTAAGCTTTCCTTAAAAATAAATAAATAAGTAACTGAAAACTCATGATAGGAGCCCTTATCACGGGTTTTCACCATTTTAATTTACAGCGTCTTTCCAGTATTTACAGCGTTTCTTGAATGGAAAAATGGAACAGCGCCTCTGGTGTACGAAGAAGGAACAAATTTTTTCCTTGAAAGTCAATTGAAAATATCAAAGTTCCAGTTTACTTTACGTCACAATAACTGAAAACTCATGATAAGGCCTCTTGCCTCTGATTGGCGAAACTAATCACTTGAAGTAAGTTAACGTAAGCCACAAAGTACTCATAGTTATGACATGACCGCTTGCGTATGTGGTCACAACATCGTCGATACTGACCACACGTTTGGGACAGCTGTGTCAACGCGACTGCAAACTATCGAACAACACGTTTTGATACTTGTGGCTGGCCACATTCTGTCAGTATAATGTAGTTGTGGCTGTGGCGCGTCCGAGCAATTCTAGCAAAAAGTTGAGTTGTTAAAATCATATTTAAGAAACAGGCGATTACGGGGGCTTATAATTTTACAAAACTCCATGTGAATAGTGAATAAAATGATTGATCTTTGTCAATTGGAAGTTACCCATATACCCGTATATACTTACTAAAACAGAAATTGCCACAAAGGTGCTACTCGCAAAGACAACTAGCCGTATTGACGTAAGATCAAGCAGTCCTATTCACTTTTACACACCTTGTTTGTAAATTGTATTTTATTTTAATGCCTGTAGGATGCTTTTGCCTTTATCGGTGCTTCCACATTTTGATTGCGCTCAAAGTGAAGTAAGAGAGATACTTATTAAGATCATCATCATAATCTGCTTAGCCTTTTCCCAACTCGGTTTACTGAACAGCTGAAACAAAAATGATAAAATGAAAAATGAAAAAATAAAACAAAGATCATACAACACATTTTTAGATATTTTTGAAATAAAACAAGCTACGAAATTACGGATCTAAGCTACAATAACACAAGGCGAAATCAATTACTGAATCCTGTCGTAAAACTTCCTAAGGTTCACTTTATGGGCACAGGGTCAAGGCATCTGCTTCTAATGGCCGCCTTTTTATTGCTATCTGTAATATCGACTTATGGCCGACATATTAATTTCACACCAATTTCGTAATGAAAGCACCTACACACATCTATACTATACCACCTACAAATGAATCCTGAATGAACCCTACCTACTTTAATTGTATTGTGAGGGTTTAGCACAAGATTTCCGTATTTAACCGTACAGCGTACCTACTTGGAGTATCATGACTTTAATTAATATTATAATAGTATAATAATAGTATTCCACAACTATAACACAACGCCATCTAGTCCCAAGCTAAGTAGAGCTTGTGTTATGGGTACTAGACAACTGATAAACATACTTATATATTTCTAAATACATACATATTATAGATTAATTACACCCAGACACAGAACAAATGATCGTGCTCAACACACAAACATTTGTCCTGGGTGGGAATCGAACCCACGACCTCCGGCATAGCAGTCAGGTTCACTAACCACTAGACCAACAGGCCAGTAATTGTATGGAAAATGAAAAAACCGGCCAAGTGCAAGTTGGACTCGCCCATGAAGGGTTCCGTAGCAGCAAGCATAGATTAGAGATATAATTATATTGAGATTAGTAAGTAATATATACAAACAATAAAAATAACTTTGTTTTTCATAGTATTTGTATGAATGGCAAAGTTATATTTGCGGTTTTTGAAAATGTACTATATCTCAAAAACTGCTAACTGTATCTCATCCAAACCAATTTTGTTGGTAGTTTTGGTTGAGGTCTACATTATATATTTTTTTTAGTTTTATCATTCTCTTATTTTAGAAGTTACGGGGGGGGGGGACACACTTTTTACCACTTTGGAAGTGTCTCTCGCGCAAACTGTTCAGTTTAGAAAAAAATGATGTTAGTAACCTCAATATCATTTTTGAAGACCTATTCATAGATACCCCACACGTATGGGTTTGGTGAAAAATTTTTTTTTGAGTTTCAATTCTAAGTATGGGGGGCACCCCCAAAATTTGTTTAGTTTTGATTTTTGTTTGAAAATCCTAATGCGGTTCACATAATACATCTTTCTACCAAGTTTCAACAGGATAGCTCTTATACTTTCGACAAAAAGTGGCTGTGACATACACGGACAGACAGACAGACAGACAGACAGACAGACAGACAGACATGACGAATCTATAAGGGTTCCGTTTTTGCCATTTGGCTACGGAACCCTAAAAACGTATCTGGTGTACGAACGAGGAACATTTTTAAAGTCCCGTTTACTTTATACGTTTTAAGAAATTTATTTCGCTCAAAAATAATACAATTATTCACTTCTATGAGGAAAAACATCACAATTAAGATAAGCGACGGCTTCGCTTGGTAGTAAGCTAAAATTAGGTTGTAACAATATTGGTAAAAACTTATAATGACAAAACATTAGTCAGGTGGTGCTTCAATCTTCTTCTTCTTCTTCCTGCCCTTATCCCATTCTACTTGAGGTCGGCGCAACACGTTTTTCTTCTTCCATTCTCCCCTATCAGACGTCACAGTATCATTTACTCCTTTTTCTTTCATATCATTCCTTAGACAATCCATTCATCTTTTCTTTGGCCTTCCTCTTCCTCTCCATCCATCAACATTCATACTCATCACTTTCTTAGTCACATGGGTGTCATCCCTCCTCATCACATGTCCATACCAAGATAGACGATTCCCTTTCATTTTTTCTGTAACAGGCGCCACTTTCAAACTTCCCCTTATAAACTCATTTCTTACTTTATCCATTCCAGGTGGTGCTTCAATAGCCTTTTAAAAGTTAATTTTCGTTTTTAGTTAATTTCTTTAGGTATTGAGTTATAGGAGTTCAGCTTCCTCATATACAATAATCTTTCTGCCGTAGTTTGTCCTAGTCATCATCATCATCAGCCTATAAATGTTCCCACTGCTGGGACACAGGCCTACTCTCTCTGTGAGAGGGAGTGGGCCGTAATCTACCACGCGGGCCCAGTGCGGATTGGTAGATGTCACATGTCTTCGAATTTTTGGTTCTAGGACATGCCGGTTTCCTCATGATGTTTTCCTTCACCGTTTTGAAAGCAGTGGTGTTGAAATAAATTACACAAAGTAATGCGCCTGACGGGGTTCGAACCTACGACCTACAACTCGTAAGTCGAGGCCGATACCACTGGGCCACTACTGCTCTCATGCGTACCATCTACCTTGCCTCGTCATGCGTTTTTGAATTTGAATTCTTTTTGTAAATGTTATTTGTGTATGTATGTCTCTATTAATTATTTTTCGCTTTACGTTGTAAAAACGTGAAAACTCGTGATAAGACCACAAAAGTGGAGGGATACAGAACATTTTCAAAACATGGTGATAGCAAGTATATACTCGTATAGAATGTAGAGCCCCCACTAAAAGATACATTAATATAGAAAGCATTGGTAGACCGATGACCATATGGGTGGACAATGTTTAGATCGAGAGTAAAACCAAATTTAGTCAAGACTAAATTGCATATATTCCTGTCCTGCTCAAGAGCAGGACAGGAATATATGTCATCAAAAGGGAGAAGAAGGATATTCCGTAGTGGATGGAACAGGGCTCACCATGATGATGATGATGACAACATATTAATAAATTGATTTTCGTATCAGTCTGGACGTCAATATTTAAATGTGACCCGAGGAGACGGCAGAGCATTCGCATTTGCCTCAGAGCCGCCTAGCGTGGTTGCGAACCACAACCAAACTAAAACTGTTGGGTGCCTGACTCCAAAAGGATGTTTTGGAGTCAGGCATCCAACAGTTTTAGTTTCTCCCAGGCAAGCTCTCATCTTAGGTCTCATCATTGCTTCTGGGTTAGATTTGAGGCCTAGAGCGAATTCATAGCAAATTAACAAAATTATATTGAATATACTCGTATGACATCAGTTAAAAAGAAAAATCTCAACGCGACGCCGACGACGGGTACAACACGTGCCTTTCGGCTTCGTTAAAGGTCTTTTCACACCCTTTGGTATTAATTGAATTATATTCGTCTAAAACACAAAATTCTTGCTGATTATACGAGCATAAAAAAAAATTCATTTAATTTAGATCTAAATGGGATTGCTAATTGCTAAAGCGAAAAAGAAAAAGCAGACTTTTTTTGGAATTGTCTGGAATCAAATACCTTTCGGCGGTATAAAGGTCCTTGTACCACGAACCTTTGAAAGCAAAACCTTTTCATATTTGATTTAAGCTTGTAGTTGAAATCCCTAACGTTCAAAATTGTGTCTAAATAGGAGATTATTAATTTACTTAAATTACGTATCTAATTACGATGTCACAAGTGTAAGGAATGCTGCTCTATGTTATAAAATACTAGCGTTTCGCGTGGCGTCACTCATCGGGTTCAAAAGTATCTGATATTTGAACTGGAATCTCACCAACCTAACACTTAGGTACAAAAAATGAAATCAGTCAAGTGCGTTCCGAAGGGTAAGGTTATACACGTGATTTTTTCATTAAAGCTATATTTAAATGTTTATTCTATATATATGCGTTCTATTAGACAGCAAATCCAATTTACATGTACAAAACCATTATTTTTCATACATTAAAAACAGACAGAATTCAAAAGGAACTTCAAACTTTGTAGAATAGAAGAAACTTGTAGAACCGACCAGTTGTTTGTTTCATCTCAATTCACGTAATCGCAGTTGGACAAACAAATAATTGGATTACTCCGCAAAGACAAAACTCTGATAAATAAATAAATAGAGGAGGTACGACACAGTTCACAGAGGTAGGTATAAGTTTATTTTTAACTATGTGACATGTGGATATTACATGCTTTATTATACACCAATACAGCTCTTTAACAATGTTTTCTTTTACTTCTATTAGAAGAAGTGAAATCTTGATCATTTGGAATATAAAAAAGACGGAATTAATAGGGTTCCAAAAAATCTGATAATATTTTTTTATTTTTAAACGCAAACGCCTGTCGCGAATCGCAAGGATTTTCTTTTTTTCCGTAACCCACTTCAACAATAGATTGCGCCAAACATCGCCGTAAAGCCTCCTGCAGACACACGCGATTAATCGCGCTGCGACAACGAGCCAATCTAATTTCCACTATAAAAATACTGCAAATGGACCGCGACATGTCGCCCCGCGCGATTAATCGCGTGTGTCTGCAGGAGTCTTAAGATGTTAACAGGCGGGCACAGCGTAATTCTTTGAGTACCTAGTGACTGGAGAGACGTCCTCACCTACCGCCTGACACAGGTCCTCATCGGACACAGGTGCTTCGGGAGGTTCCTGTATCGGATTGGGCGGGGAGCTTTTTCCACAATAATCTGATGTTATGCTTTGATTTTGTGTCTACTGCTTCAATATTTTGCTCACTTCTTAAAACATGACAATCAAAAGATTTATCGGTGACTGTTGCTTTTTGAGCTTGCGATCCTAAATATTTTTTCTGTCCATTCAAATAACAGATTTAAAAGGTACACATAGAACACAAAATAAATATGCAGTTCCACTCAGTATATAATTTTCTACCTCTCATTTATCACAAAAACTGCAATAAAAAGTCTAAATGCATTTTTTCAGCGTGCTCATTACAGTACAGTCTGATTTTCATTGTAAGAATATTTCACAGTTATTTTATGCGCGGAAATGAATGCCACAAGCTTTTGAAACTTCATTTGAAAAAAGGCAAAGAGTTGTTTTTAACGTTGACACATATTTTTACAAAAATAGCAAGGATATTCATGTTTTTCTCGAATCATCAAATATAATTATACACCGTGACTTTTTAGTCGTCTTACAAAAGCAGCCCAGTTCATGTATCCAATGACTAGAACACGTTTATAATAAAAAAATATGTATTTAAGAGAATTGAAAAATTTAATAATAAAACTTTAATTGGTTATTATGACACAAGGCGTAGTTAGAAACGCCCTTGTCTCATAGAAAATGGAAATGGAATGATCTACCCGACTATTGCGCTGGGTAGGTATACTCTACAGATTGATACGTAAACATTTTAACAGGGTGTTTCATATTTCTAATGTACTTATTTATTAAAAATAAAAATTATTATTAACGATTTAAAAAAATTTAACTCGCCTAGGTATTTTAGGTCGGATACATTAAGTGGGCGACTTTTGTAAGACGACTAAAAAGTCACGGTGTATACAACGAGTATCATTATCAGAATAGTTTATTATTAAAACGAGTATCATTATCAGAATAGTTTAATAATACTTATATTCCCTATATAAAATAAAATGTAACGTCTTCATATTCCAATTTTCATAAAAAAAATATGTATCTTATTTGCGATAAAATATAATTGGCACTTTATACCAGTTTTATTTTTTTCACGTCGAAAATTAGGGTAACATTCAGATGTCTAAATGGCTCCATTACTGAACTGAGACGTGTAACAGTCGCAATTTGCAAGTTCTTTAGACCAGCAAAAGGAACAACTGGAAATGGAAAGGAACACACTGTATTACGTATAAAGATCGCTATTTGCGTGTATAGAGTATTGACTGACTAAAAATCTAACTAGATTCGTCAGTTAGTTTATCTAAAACATATTTGACACGTACTTATTCTTTTGTTACTTCCAAAATTGACGAAGATATGACGCTATTAAAATTGGCAAAACGTTACAAGCATGTGTAGTCTTTCCATCGCAACACGCAAGAGGGGGAGAGGAAGACCTCTAGCAACATGGCTAACGACTGTCCAAAAGGACATGAAGATGCTAAACCTGGCGAAAGAAGATGCCGAAAACCGCAGTAAATGGCGACGCATGATAGGGAAAGCCGACCCCGAATAACGGGACGTGGCGAGGCAGAAGAAGAAGAAGTTACAAGCATGTGTAGTTTTTACTTTCTTCTGACGTCACGGGCCCCACTCTCGACTTTTGATGCGTTATATCTTTGTAAATATGTATTGGCTTAACAAAAGAAAATATACGTGACCATTATTTTTCAAAACTCTAGCTAACGGACGGACTAATTAAAGTTTCAATTTATTGATGCTGTCGAATTGCCTATTAAGTTGGGTTTGAGACCATAATTATCTTTCCAATCTCGGACCAGCCACAGTCTGAGCCTTATGTTTTCACGATCCGTTCAGCAATAATGTTTGAAACATCCAAACTTTCACACTTGTCAATAAACTAAGTAAGGGTAAAATAAATCTAATAAGAAAAATCATTACACAATAAACTTAGAAAATGCATATGTTGAAATCCTACGTTTGTTCAACTCACTCAGCGAACAATAAGCTGTTCAAATCGTTCGTGGTTCCACACACAGAATCTAGCTTTAAAGCCCTGGTTTCGTGCACGGAACCGACCGGAAGGGTCTCGATATGTAAACAGCTCTGACCTATGTACGGTTTGATAGCGGCAACGTTGCTTAAGCATCCTCCAATTCAAGTATCACGACTTCAGATTGACTTTGTGCTCAATACGAAGTGGCGAAAGTACAAATTCGATCATAGACATCTGCCTGGGTTACCAATCGTGCTGTTTATTATAAAAACAAAACGCCTCATATCCCTGAAGAGTTAGACAGACACATTTCACCACTCATGTTCAAGTCCCGTGTAATTGGGAGTAACTAATTACACGAATAATTATATTGTAATTACACGAATAATAATAATACTGTAGTAACGGGTATTTAAAGATTTTGAATATGCCGAAAACTTATACAGCCTTGCTACAAAAACTTAAACTTCTGTTGACCACTTGTCTAAAAAAAGTGTGACTGCACAACGAACCTTATTTCAACGTCATAATCTGACATTTTTTAGACAAGTGTTCAACAGACGTTTAAAAGTTTTTGTGGTACGACGGATAGAATTTACCGTGTTTTTATAAGCTTAACGTCAAATTTGTTTCATTCCGATGTCTCATTTTAACTTCTGTACCAATATTATAAAGCTGAAGAGTTTGTTTGTTTGGATCTTAGTAACTATGATTCGCTCTATGTATTTTTTTTTGTTGAAAAGTCCAATAATTAAGGAAGACTATTTATAACATCACGCTACTACTTGTAGGAGGTGAGCAGTGGGGGTGAAAGTACGGGAAACAGCTATTTACATAATTATGTTCGTCATTCGTGTTCCTCTTTCCTCAAAACTTTTCTTCTGAAGTAATAAAAAGCAAGTTTCTTCCTATCGGATCTTTCCGTTACTTACCGTTTCTCGTAAATTATCTCCACTTTCAAATTTCATCAAGCGAAAGCACTCAACTTGGTCTACTCGGTACCCTCGTTACAAGTGTCTTACTTACGAAATGCGACTCCACTTAGTTCTGTGACGTCACTACGATGCTACTTTGAAGTTCGATTTCCTAAATTGAAAGGGATCATTGGTTTGTACAGTATCTTTGTCGCTTTTTTCGATTAAAAATAGTGGAGGTCCTTCGAAAATATTAATTGATTACCATCAGAGATAGTCGAACGCGAGCCCATATAAAATAAAAAATTTAAGGGAAAGAGTTGGGGAAAACTACAATAGGAAGGAATGGAAGGTTATAAAGCCGACCTTTGCCCAGCAGTGGGACAATAGAAGTTAAAACAAAAATGTTTTAATGCATCCAGCCTGCGGGCATGCGGGCGGCGAGTAATGGGCAACTCACCACCCGACCATGGATTGTATTCCACGCGTGCCTCATAGAGCGTCAGCAAGATGACAGGGCCCCCCCTTTAGATGGCTAAAGCCTGCCGGGGTCGCGGGTCTTATCTCATAACCGTGACCCTGGAACGTAAAGGGCTATTGAAGGACATCGTGGATTTTAGTCAGTACGCGTCTGACAGTCCCTCCCTGCTCTGGGTGGGACTCATTTGATGAATTTACCACGATAAAAAAAAATCTAAGCACTTTTAGGAAAAAAAAAACTAATCTATTGCCATACCCTACCCATTGTTGTTTATTTATAGTTTGAGTAGTGTGGCTGTCAGTAAATTAACCTTAGACATCAATTTAATTAATTAATTTAGTGTGCGCACTAAGGAGTGGAAATCCCTGCCTGGTTCTGTGTTTCCTGATTGCTATTAACCTTGGGGTCTTCAAGTCAAGAGTGAATAGGCTACTTCTAGACCGACTACATCGTCGACCACATTATCGATTACTATCAGGCGAGATTTAGTGATATAATATAAAATTATAAAACTATGAAAATAAAAGTGTAACATTATTTTTGTTGGCGTAATTCTATTAACTTATATTTCAATGAAGTAGATACGTAATATATTTTATTTCTGTTCAACAAATCAAGTATCGTCGTATGACTATAAAAGAAGAATAGGTATTGTTATTAAAAGAGAAATTGTACTCGATGTTTGAGTAAAAGTCACAGGAGCATGTAAAGAACTCGCCATGAGAGTGTATTAACAAGGGTCGTATTATTTTAGTACAACATTAGAATAAAGAATTGTTTGGGTTGCTAGTCAAGCCCTCAAAATCTTGAGGAAAAAATAAGAGGTAGGCACTTCTTCTCGATATAAAAATAGAAAGGTAAAAATACTAAATGTTTCCTTGTAAGGTTGCTACTTTGATCCTTAATTGCTTGTTGAAAACAATGTTGAACATTTATGCAGGAAAAGTACTACAAAACAGTAAGAAATGCTATTACAGTAATTTATTTCCACTTAATCTCCCTTTTGCCGAAGAGTCAAAATAAAAAATAAACAAACAAATAGGGTAAGCTAAGTAAATCCGTTTATAAATCTAATAAGCCCTAGCCTTGGGTGTAGTGAAAGTAAATGTCAGAGACTTACTTTAAAAAAACCACCTTCACATGCCCTTTGCGTTTTAAGGCCGTGGTGTCCTGCGTAGATAGTTTCTCACTTATGGGATTAAAACCTCCTCTCCATGAGGGAGTCCGTATTAGTAATAATCCACCACCTTTTCCTTTACCTTATGTAGATTGAGAACTCTTTTATCATTTCTTAATTATCAGTCTTGTTCTATAAAAATCATATCAGAGATAAAAATCAGAGAATTAAATATCAGTGTGAAGTTGTAACATATTATAATTATAACAACATCCTGGAAAATTATAATGTAAACACCTTTAGTTAAAACCGTGGTCTGCCAGTATTTTTATAAAGTGAAAAGTACAGCAGCACGCAACGTTAACGACAGCTTTTAAAACTGAAAACGAGGTATTTAAATGAAAATACTTCATTTTTAAGGCTCGTGGGTAGCCAGCTCATTTGAAAGTTTTTTCATTACTGGCCCTGTGTAAACGAGGACCCGCGGTTCTGTAAATGTGTAAAGTGTGACCAAAATCACTCCGGATTTAGGCGTTCCGTATAAAATTTGCATTTTTCTGCATTAAGCGATTCTCACACTGCCCCGCATGATGCAGCGTAGTGCGTGGATGCGTGTTCTTCCGTTGCTTGTAAGTATCTCCGTTTGTATGGAAAACACGCACAGTCTAACACACAGAAAATGCATCCACGCGCGTTCATGCGGATCACGCGCATACACGCGGAGAAACATGCACCCCCGCGCGTACGTGCGGGGCGAGACGCAAGGTATGGCACACCGAATCCCGCAGTGCCGCGCGTGATTTTGAATGGGCGTGACGTGTGTTTGTGTGTGATCACAGAGAACGGCGAATAAATGAGAGCCGTCGTGCGTGAATCTACAAAACGCACTTACGCGCGTGAGTGCGCAAAAAACCCGCACGATGATGCAGATCTGCACTCCCGCAGGAACGCGCGTAGGTGCGTCGACACGCAATATGCAGCATGATGCGGGGCAGTGTGAAAATCGCCTTAGATAAAGGGTCAATCACTTTTGGAAGTTAACTCAGACTAAACATATGCAGTAAATCTCTTTGCGATAATTCTTAGCCAGTTTTTACTAATGAAACTAAGTACCTAATCCAACAATAAATAAAGACTATTTTTCCAAAGGATTACTGCACGCCCTTTTCCTGTTTAATTGTCTCAACGAAAAACTATCTCAAAATAGTCACTGTGATTTTTTTGTTAATTCTTTGGGTATTGGAGTCCGGTCATACAATATTTACTTTAGCATATCCAATCACTCGAAATATTGATATAGTGAAATTGATCGGCTTCTTAGCAAAGTATCCCACCAAGTAATATCTCAGACAACTAAAAGGGAACAAACAAAAGAGGGTAGACTTACAAAAATCCTACGATTTCGTCTAGAATCTAGACGTGTGCTCGCCTAAATTAATTGAAGCCAAAGTCCCTTGTTTGTAAAGGAAAGTTAATTTATAAGCAGGAAAGTTCTTGTCTGTAGTTGGAGTGTGTGAAAGTTGAAAGTGTGAACATGCCCTAAAGAGTTCTTCAATTGTGTCTAAAAGTTACCTACACCTACTTTGTTTTCGAAATTTCTAACTAAAGTCTGAGTGATTGCCAACAACAATTTGAGTAGGGAGATTTATTTCCGCTACAAAAGAGACGTTTCATTTTGACCTTTGAATTTTAACCGCCTTTAGGTTGTCATTTCTTTTATCAGAATCTGTAATATTCATTATACGTGGGTTAAATGTAACATTAAATAAGGGCTAGGCAAACTTATATCTAGGTATGTTACATAATACATACATTTCATGTCAAACTAATGTAGTATTTGGCATTACTGATACGTAATCATTTACAGATTCAATTCCAAAAATAAAACTAATAAATCCTCTTATAAACACAAAAGTACTTCCCTTACATGACTAACAAAATCAAACTACACATTTTTCAGTCCCATTAATACCTACGGAAGGATCATCTCGTGCTCTGCCGGTCCCTAGTCCGGATGTAAGGGTGAGGGTAGGCACAGAGGTGATCATAGCTGTCGGAAATCCAACGTTGAACATCGAACCAGTAAATATACCGAACCGATAGGAAAAAGGGTGCAAGCGAATGGCTTTACAAAATGGCCGGGTCGTATGAATGAGAGAAAAGGGATATGGACGTTTTAATTTCGGTTGTTCCGTCGTTGTAATACCGTACTCATAGTCTGAGATAACAAAGGTGTGTCTCGATTAAAGAGTGACAAAGTCAGTTTTATACCATTTAAAAGTAATGGAAGAAAAGCATTTAAAATCTAAGTAATAAATTGGAACAAGATTAGGTTACTATTTTTTAAAAGCAACGCTATTATTTTTACTTTCGTCAAAACTTTTTTTTATTAAATTGTATTTGTCTTGGCCTCAATCTAGCCCAGAATCAAAGATGAGGAATAATAATTATGATGGGGGAGCTCACACAGAACGCATCCAAACTCCTGTGCGCTAACAGAACAATGAACAAACTAGTTAATTAAAATATAACGTGGATCAACCAGCTTAATGGACATGATTGACATCTTTTTTTGATTCAGAAGTATTGTATACTATGATTTTTGTATTGTTGAAATCACAAATTGAAGTATGGGCACTGCTTAGCAATGTAGAATCAAATGTCAGGCCTTTTGTTTTGAGAGTGGTGATGAATTGGGCTACATGTGCTCCATCGTAACTATACAAATTAATCTTATTATTTCGTCTTTTACATTTACAGCCCTTTCACGACTTTGTGTTAGAGGTGAGCGGTGCGACGGGCGGCCCAAATAAGACATTACGAATTAGCCATTGGCGGCGCCTCGTGGTGTCTTTCAAATATTTCTTAACGTTTGAACTTACCGCTCACCGCGGCGCGCTAATTCACCGCCCACAGCTGCAAGGAAGGTATCGTCAGGTAAAAATAAATCAACTTATTCCATCACGAAACTTTGACAACCGCACACTTAGCATGGCACCGTACAAGCAGGGTTTGTCGAAGTAAGAATAGACAAAATGACAGAATGTAGAAAGATTTATTTCGTCCTAAGCATGTCGATGATTAAAATGTAGAAAGAAAAGTTTCTATTTTCCAGACCTCTATTATACGGTTCATGCCATATTTGGATATTAAAAATCTAGAATTGCATAGAAATAACTTTGTCTATTCTTGGTACAATAGAAATAAAATTGGCCATGCTACGCGTGCTGCATTATAATTAGGTACCTCTCGTTTACTAAACTGCAAACATTCCGTGTACAATCATCTTGTAGAATCTGCAACGCTCGTAAAAGCTGAAGCTGTCGCCTTACTAGAGTTGTTAGGGAAACTCATTACTCATTCAATTATGTTAAGTTTGTGTCTGCTGTTAACTTTTTCCTCTGCTGACTCGAAACATGAAGTGATTTGGTGGATTTTGTGACTCGTGTATTTAGGGTTTAAAAGTACTCAATTGAAGTCAAAAGTCGCTTTCATCTTTACTAATGTTATAAATGCGAAAGTGTTACCTCAATCACATCAAAACAGTTCAACGAATCGGGATTAAATTTGGTACAGAGATATATAGGTTATATATATATTCCTAAATAACACATAGAATACCATTTATCGCGATATGTAATGATCCCGTGAAAAAAAAATTATGTGGAGCCACTGGTATCTTAATATAGAAAAGAGAGCTATTAGTATCTAAATATAGAAAAAGCAGTCATCGATCATTCTCGAACGTCCAAGAAGAAATAATAAGAGACAACAAAAACACATAAACTCAAAACTTTTTCCCATGGGGCTAGGCAAGAACTATCACAAAACTACTGAATGAAACCGGAGGAGATCCTTGCGCAAACTCCTGTCGCCTTATTTACATTCACATAATTCTATCTGATCTTACACGCATGCCTGTGTGAGTGCTGAGTGACCGAACCAACCTGGAAAAACATAACACATTTTCTGTAGAAATATGTAAACTTATGTTATCAACAAAGTATTATTTTATTCTGATCATCAAAATATTTTTACTTCAGTATAACGCAACCAATATTCTTCTTTTTCACGAAATTGGTGGAACTTCAAAATGTTTGGACCATTTATGTAATTCATTCATGAAAAATACCTCGCAATGTTTTCGGTAGATACGGGAGGTAATACTGTTCGTTGATTATTTTTATCCTCGCAGAAAATATTGAATGAGAGACGCAAATATGCAAATATTTGAACTGTCGACGCGGCAAGGATCAACTTTTCGCCATATTTCATTATAATGTATTTGAAAAGTTTCATGTTTCGTTTGCCGTTAGGGCTCAGAAGCTGTTTTCTTCAAGTTTCTTCTCTAAAATAACAATATTACTGTCACGCAATTTGTCGCCGAGTCATTTTGATAAATGGACGAGTAAAATACAAGTTACAATACTTTTCGAGTCACACTTGGCAGCTGACAGCGTTGTAACTCAATCACTGGCGAATAAATCAAACAAACGGATAGCTTTCTTGTTTTATTTTATACAAGCTTTTAACCGTGACGTCGTTTGGGGAAACTTCACTTTACTGCGGTTCACACTACATTGCTATCACTCTTTTGTAACTGAAGTGAGTTTAAACTAAGCACATTATAAAAATAAAGTAGTAGTAGTAAGTAGGTACGTACTATCTGAAACTTCATTCAAAACAAAAGTTTTGACCTCAGATGCACCTCTATACAACAACTCAAATGCATAAATTCACTTATTGACTGGCCTGTTGGTCTAGTGGTTAGTGACCCTGACTGCTATGCCGGAGGTCGTGGGTTCGATTCCCACCCAGGACAAATGTTTGTGTGATGAGCACGATCATTTGTTCTGTGTCTGGGTGTAATTTATCTATAATATGTATGTATTTAGAAATATATAAGTATGTTTATCAGTTGTCTAGTACCCATAACACAAGCTCTGCTTAGCTTGGGACTAGATGGCGTTGTGTGATAGTTGTGGAATATTATTATTATTTCCTTTATTCATCTTTTCACCTTACTATATACATTTTTAAATATTTTTACAAAAACACAAAAAAAAAACATTTAAAAATATAAATAATAGTGGCCCACCGGTATCGGGAACAAGGTCCAAGCTACCGGCAGTCAGGGCTCCAGAGAAAGGAACCTCCTAACAATGCGCGCCGTGTCCAAAAGAACTGCTTTCTGAATCAGGCCCTTGATCCAGCTGCCTAACGAGAGCCTCCTTAGATGTTGGTCGAGGCTCTTAGCAATTAAGCCATGGACCGACACGACTATCGGCACAATGATCGCTGAATCCACATCCCACATATCGACAACCTCGCGAGCCAAATCAAGATACTTGATTTGCTTATCTTTTTCAGCTTTCACGAGGTTCTCGTCATGCGGGACGGTTATGTCAACAATCATTGTGCGCCGCTCTGATCGATCCACCACCACTATATCAGGTCTATTGGCTACAATAGTCCTGTCAGTGATGATGGATTGATCCCAGTACAGTGTGATATTGCCACTTTCAAGAACTGGGTCGGGCTCATACCTGTAGTACGGCACTTCCGATTCCACAAGGCTGTATTTCAGAGCAAGTTGCTGATGTATTATCCTGGCTACAAGGTTATGTCTATGCAAGTATTCTCCGTTAGCCAGACGAGAACACCCGGAAATAATGTGACGGATTGATTCGCCAGGACGGTGGCATGCCCGACATATGTCAACCGTGCCATCCTTCACAATAAATCTCCGGTAGTTATTCGTCATCATAACTTCATCCATAATTGCACAGACAAAACCCTCGGTTTCACTAAAGAGGTCCCCGGATCGTAGCCATGCCACGGACGCTGACAAATCTACATCAGGCCCATGTAGAGCCCGGAAAAAGCGTCCGTGAAGCTCCTTGTTCTGCCATACCTCCATGCGATCATTAGTGTCAAGCACCGCAGGTTTGCGCCAGTTCTCTTTAGCCAAGGAGAGCGGGGTGAGGCCCTTGTCCACCGCCACTACATCTCGATGCATTTCCACGTCGGCTTTTAGGAAATATTCCCTGAGATTGCATATCTCGCGATTGTGGAGAGTCTTAGCGTTTAGAAAACCTCGACCTCCACATTTTCGCGGGATATACAATCTCATAACCGAAGACCGTGGGTGATGCATTCGATATGCAGTGAGCAATGTACGGACCCTCCTATCCAGGGCATCAAGTTCTGTTTGAGTCCATTTGAGTATGCCAAAAGAGTACATTAAGACTGGCATGACCCAGCCGTTGAAGGCGCGCACCTTATTACCACCTGATAGAAGGCTATTAAATACTTTTTTCAGGCGGCCAAAGAAACGCTCCTTCAACGATTGTTTCATGCCAGTAACATTAATGCCCAACGCTTCCGACATACCCAAATACTTATAGGTTTCGGTTGCTGAGAGGGATCTAAGGCTTATGGAATCCGAAAGTTGGGTGCTCACAGATTCCACAATCTCCCCTCGCTTTACATGCATGACCGCACATTTGTCCACACCAAATTCCATCCTGATGGCGCTACTGAAGGTTTCAGTTACCTTCAGTAGCTTCATCAGTTGCAAATTGTTGGGGGCAAAGAGTTTAAGGTCATCCATGTAAAGGAGATGAGATATAACCTGACCGCCTCTCCTCAACCTATAGCCTAGGCCTGAATCCTCCAACAGTGTGCTAAGAGGATTCAGGGCCAAGCAGAACCAAAGTGGACTCAAACTATCACCCTGGAAAATACCTCGCTCTATCCTTATTGGTTCGCTAGTTCTCTGGATATGCTGACATCCTGGATAGCGAAGGACTGTCCTCCATTGCCTCATACACGACATCAGGAAAGTGCACAGAGTTGTATCAACTTTATACAACTCCAGCACTCTCATGAGCCATGTATGTGGCACCGAGTCATAGGCCTTCTTATAGTCTATCCAACATGTCGACAGATCCTTTCGAGAACGGCGAACATGTTGGCTAATGGCCATATCAATGAGGAGCAGCTCCTTAGTACCGCGGGACCCGTTCCTACATCCATTTTGAGAAGCAGACATTATAGAATTTTCATCAATGTGTTTACTAATTTTAGTTCTCAAAATGGATGTAAGAACTTTATATAAAGTTGGCAGACACGTTATCGGTCTATAATTTTTGGGTTCCGCAGTACTACCTGACTTGTGGAGCAGGTGGGTTATTCCTGTCGTCAGGAATTCGGGTAGCGATCCAGACTCTAAGGCTGACTGGAACAAAGCCGCCAGGCAAACGTGCGACCTTTTGAACCACTTGATCCAAAAGTTGTGCAGTCCGTCCGGTCCTGGAGATTTCCAGTTCGGTAACGGACGGACTGCACGTGCTACGTCTTCGGGGCTTATTAAAATTGCCTCCATTTCTGTTATAGGACCGCACGCTCGCTCGACGTCTCCGGTCCATTCACCCTCAGTATGGCTGACAGGTACCGACCAGATACTACGCCAAAATGAACACATAGCGTCATCATCTGGCAGATCCCCGTCAGCCACACCTTGGTCTGGTCGCTCCCAAGACCTGTAAACCCACCTTTCATCTCTTTGGAACGCGCGATTCTGATTATATCGTTCCACACGCCGCTTATACCTACGGATACGGTTTGCCCATGCATACACTTTCTGCTTCAGGAAGTCGATGCGCTCTGTGACACGGGAAAGGTAATCCCGAGGATTTATATCAGTCCCCGAGAATGCCCGTCTCACAAAGCGCATCACTCTAGGGCGAGTGTTGCCCTCCCTGAAACAGATGAGTTTGCCGATGAGTGCTCTGGCCTCACCAATACGTCGTTCAATCCTGTACTGCCATGCCGGTATGGCTGGTTTAGGTCGTGTAGCTCTTTCATCCGAGAATTTTACATGAGCTACACGACATGCCGCTACAGCCGCACAGTACAGGATTGAATGAGCATCAGTAAGGTCTTCGCAGTTATCAAAATAGCTTGACAACTGCGAATCCAGAACAGCCACCAGCATCCTGTTTCTGTTATGCATGGGCAAACGAGGTAACCGTGGTCTAAGTTCAGGTGACATGAAACGATACTCTTGAATCGCACCCTCCAAAGTACTCCTCATTTCCTCACTGCACTGAATACTTACATTAGTAACCACGTCATTGCTCACTACGTCATCCTGACTGGGTATTTGGTTGGACTGTGGTGGAACCACAGCCTGTGACGGTGGGGCAATGACATGGTTCCTCTGCATTTCAATTCGCAAGCGATCAAGTACAGAGTCGTCCAACATACGGTTACGTTGGATGACCCGCACCTGATCCGATAGTCGTTGTGCCGACACGTTGACAGCTGGCTCAAGCACCTGAAAAAGAGAGAGCATTCGAACACGGTATGCGGTCAGGTTGTTACCTCCCTCTGTAGCCCCATAGTATGAGCGCATGACATTTTCATTGATGGATTGAGTCCATCTCATGCGCTGCACACTTCCGCCGGGAGCTGGGACCCTATCAGAGGCCGGTGGGCCTCGAAGTCCTAAGCCGTCCGGCGGCCGGCGTCCTCCCCGTCGGCGAGCAGGTGGTGGCGTCGTTGGCGGGGAGAAATACTCGTCGCTGGAGCTCGACGCGACTGCCACGGCCGATGTCACAGCACTCACGATGGGGCTGGATTCCGGCGGCGGCGAGGCGGAGCTCAGCGACGGGCCCGGAGATGGAGGGCGTGCACGGCGAGCCGCTGATCTTGTTATCATGTCTTGATCATGTTAAATTGGTTCGAAAATTCCTGACAGGTCGTCATAAAGTAAATGACACCTGCCATAATTCTTCGTCTATTTTTTCATTAAATGATTTTGAGCACATAATTTATTTCTTTATAGGTATGTAGTATTTTTCGGTATTGTAATTTATAGTTTTGGTTGGAATATACTTTCTAAACACTTATGTTTGCAGATTTTTAATTTTTATATTTTCAGAAACCAACTTCAAACCTTTGACATTTAGTGTTGCCAGCCTTATTATTATTATTATTATTATTCAAATGTAGGTACGTAGTAAATACAGTGTTTTCAAGACGTGGTTTGGGTTAGGACATGTAGCAATTAGGGTTTCCAATCTGGAGATCCCAATTGCAAGATAATTGACAGAAAGAAATAAAGAACCAGACCTGTCTTTCAAAGACTGTCTGTCGCCACTGGGATGTAAGACATTTGTGCAAAAGGTACCAGAGTGACAGACAAGACAAGGAGGTCTAAGCGTGTAGATGTGAGACGTGACGGCGACAACGTTCGTCGCTAAACAATTTGTTTCCAATTTAACGAACCGACTGTTGTATGCCTTAGGACTTTTCGTCTAGTTTATTACGTATATATTATTATATACTTTTTTATTTTATTATTATTATTTTTTGTTTAGATTTTGGTAAGAGCCTCTTCTTATCGTGCCTACGATGTTCTCTCGTATTTATGTATACCAATCTGTAACAATAACATTGTAAAAGCAAATATTTTAAAAGAGTAACCATGGAGTTTCTTGCCGGTTCTTCTCCATGGAAGCGACCAACCCGAACCGTGCCAAAAAAATTTTTTTTTTCCCTCGACGTTTTATAAGTGCCCATTGTGGCCCATGTAAAATAAAATATTTTGATTTTTGATTTTTTTTTTTTGACTTGTTCACAACCTCATACGATGCGACTTTCGTTAATCGTTACTTTACTGCTTTTATATTTTCCCTCTGCAAATTGTATCACAGTGACTCATGGCATGCTTTTAGCAATTTTATTCATTTGTTTTTTCACAGCCGCCGTCACTCTTTGTCGCAGTTGCTCGAGCATATTATAGTTTGTGGCCAAGCCATCAAATATGGCGAAGCTAATAGCGGCCATACACCATACTGCCTATCGTACAATCGGCATGACGCTGCCGATTTGATCAGTTAGATTTGACCGTGTGTGGGCGTGGAATCCATCAAATTGGCATGATCATGCCGATTTGATCAAATCGATTTGATCAAATCGATTTGATCAAATCGGAATGATCAAACTTCAAATCGGCAGCAGTGATACCAACTTAGCAACTTTATAGCTAGATCTAGCTAATATTCGGTAGCTACTTTTTAACCGACGTAAAAAAAAGGAGGAGGTTCTCAATTCGAAACGTTTATTTTTTTGGAACGAAGTTCCTTATGGCGCGTTGCGAAAGGGGGCTAGGCGGAAAAAATTGTCACGACACTTTTTACAGTGGAGTGGAGTGGAAAAAACTGGTTCAAGCGATTTTCGACCTTATTGACATTTAAAATTTAGTTTGTTTTTTCTCACATTCTCGTTAGCTAACATTGCTCCTTCATTAAAATCCGGTGTTTGCATAAATGTCAATAAGGTCGAAAATCGCTTGAAGGTCGGAAAACATTTGCTTAACGATAAGCAAATGTTTTCCGACCTTCACTTGTATTACCAACTGATTCCCACCAGTGGGATAGACCGGTAAAAAAACAAGTCGGTAAAACAGTAGCTAAAAAGTTAAGCCACAACTTTTATAAAATTGTAGCTGTCGGTCACCGAATAATAGCTAGATCTAGCTATAAAGTTGCTAAGCTGGCATCACTGCTGCCGATTTGAAGTTTGATCAAATCGATCGTCATGCCGATTGGACGATAGGCAGTATGGTGTATGGTGTATATGGACGAACTGCCAATTTGATCAAATCGATCGTCATGCCGATTGTACGATAGGCAGTATGGTGTATGGCCGCTATTACGGTGAGCTAACATAGGGCTTCGTGTAAATTATTGCCGTTGGCGATTTCACCACCCCATGCGGTTCATTTAAATGGGTTTTGACCCCCGTCGCTTTACCTTACCGTGGTGATTGCTCTGTACCGTGTGGCACACCTAATTTTGCTGTAAAATATATTTTACGAAAATAATGTTAAATATCAACCAAATCATTTCAACATAAATTCAATAGAAACGGTTTGAAGAAAATAGCGTATAATATACGTCCTTGACATCAAAATATAGCAAAAAGAACAGTTACAAGTTTAATTAAAGAACAGAAAAACAATTCATATAATAATAAATTCTACTGAAATGACCTTCTTAACCCTTATTAAATTAAAGGTATAATGCTTACCACTTGGGTTTTTAGCTTAAAAAAGTATTTTTCTTGCACCGGCAACACTTGAATTTGATATTAAGTAAAACGTTGTCTTTTTTTAAATCCAATTACTAGCAACATTTCATTCATAAACGTCATCCATCCATATACGCCAATGTCAAAGTGAGCCAGTCGGCAGTTTGGTGAAAATTTTTTGAAATTTTTGTGACGTTACTCAAAAATTTTTAGTTTTGTTCAACCAAAAATCTGGTAAGTGTTTTTTGCGTTCAGATTCATAAACTATGTTATATTCTTGTAGTTTTGCATCCATTAGGTTGAAGAATCCGGTACTATATGCATGTTTTTTGATCGTGTGAAGTTATGGGTAATAGTGGTAAATTATATGCCATTGTGCATTCGTGCCTAACTGTAAATTGGATTTACTAATATAAAATAATGTGTATTTTTTGTGTGTTGAATGATGCATTATGTTCGAATTTGCTTAGGGTTGCTTATTTTGCTTATTTCAGTGAGCTACATTCAACATGGCGGAAAAGAAGAAAAGACACCAACTTTTTATAATTAATAAACCTCTCTTTTTATTACGAACACAAGTATATTTTATTTACCTACCTACTAAAAATACACATTACATTCATATTTACATTCGAAAAAATGTTAATGCCTATATATTTTTTTTTTCAAACAAATTACACAAGCAAATCCAGGGAAAACAACTAGTATAGGAATTTGTTCAAATCGTATTGGATAATGGTAACTATAATACCACCATCGTAATATTTTACAAGTCGGTAATGGATAATGGTAAGATATTTACCACCCAAAAAACCCCCCTTTCCCTCCCCTTTTTCGTTTTTTTTCCATCAAAAATGAAATCTGTGGCCCCTAATTACCTAGAAACAAACCTCGTTTTTTTCTAAATGTCCACAGGGGCTCGCGTTTGTTTAAGGGTTAAACCCCAACATGACGTTTGTTAGTATTCTACACATAAAGCTTAGCACAGAAAATAGTGGAGCTTCAAGAAACGAAGTCTATTTCGGCAATATTAGTTCCTTGAAGAACTCTTTATTTACTCGGCAGCGGAGAAAGTTTCCTGTTTTGTATATTACTTGAATTTTGCACATACATAATAAATTCTTGTCTCGGCGTAGCCAAGGGCGACTCTTACGTCATAACTATTTTTTACTGAAAGGTCGTTTCGCCCCAGGATATAGGTAAAAGCTGAATAAGGAAAGTTACTATTGCATTCATAACACAATAAACTTATTTTCTTTGTGAAACAAAGTCATTTCAATGGCTCTTTATGTTAATAACACTGTGTGGAATGTTAAAGTTGATGATTTATGGGCCTCTTACTCCGTGAGGACTTTCTTTTTCCTTTTCTGTAAGTGACAAAAGGGGATTGTGTTGCTCAGGGCACATTGTATTTGATTAGAAAGAAAGATTAATCTCGGCGCAACACTGTTTCGGGATTATTGTGATTTCGAGAATATTGGCTCACCAAGCTGTCCACTACAGATAAGGAATTAACTGTATAACTAACAAATATATAAATTATGTTGAGCTTGTGACCTATTAACTAAGAACAGAAGATTAATTGTTTCATTCAAATAAATAAAAGAGAGCAGAATTAATAAACACATTTCATATAATGGAAATATTTTAAGAGGGTGTTTCGGGTAAAATTTCAGTGTCGTTGTTATAAAATAACATGCCAAGTACTTATTAACTTCTTATAAAAAAAAAACAATTAAATTAAGTAAATAAATAAACATAGATTTTATTTTATTATAAAAGGTTCACCAACAATTGTTTACACAATTTCATTATAAAACACATGCTTAATGATAGGATCATAGTGTAACAATCACTTATAGGTGAACTCCACATGCATTAATTAATATTAGACCAAAGTCAAGCTAGATTATTAAATTTTAGATTGTTAAATTACACGTTTAGAAAAGTATTACAAACAAGCATCGAGATAAAAAGTATGTCCTACAATTCGACAAGTAGCCTTATAGTTTCTGCAATAAGACACATGTTTGACACCCAAGCCCGTCTAGAACATGTGATAAATGTATGTAATAGAACACCTAGGCTTCAAGAAATCTACTGCAGAGCTATGAGCTCGCATCTTATTTGCATACAACCACTTTGTGTGTGCCGTACAATGCAGTAGAGGAAAATAAAACGAAGAAAGTTCCTACTTGTGACGCTTTATCCGTTCTCTTGCAAAAAATAGGTAGGACTGGTTGTTGTACGGCCAACTTACGGTCTTCACAGGGGGTGGGCACTGGGCAGGGTCTTCAGGTAAACTCAGTTTTTTCTGTAAATATTTATCTTAAGAATTAAAACTTTAAATTACACTACACACAAAAATATGCGAGTTAACATTGTACGCTTTATTCAAAAAACAAAACATGTCTTGCCAAAAGAACCTCTGCAAAAATATTTCCCTACCCATCGGATTTTGATAACACAAATGAAATCACGTATTTTTGCGACACACCGCCGCAATCCACGATGACAACTGCCTCTACGAGAAATATGTATTTAGACACAAAAAAATGTGGTGAAAATATGCCCCGTCTCTACGGGGCATATTTTTACCACATTTTTTTGTGTCTAAATATGTATATGTATTGGTAAAGACCAATGAGAAACACAGTTTATATAACGTGCGGTAGTTAGATTACAGATACTCAAAAATATCCCTTATTTGTACACTAAAATTCGCATTAATGAAAAATACTGCCGGTTTTTTAATAAAACACTGAGACCTGAACGAGGTGAGGCCAAAATTTAATAGGATTAATCGGTTATTAATTTTGACGTCATCATCATCATCATCAGCCGTCATTTTGACGTCAATATCTGAAATCCTTAGCTCTTCAGATTTTCAATATTAGTAAATTCTTTGCTGGTATATTCCCTTATGGCGAAACGCCAATCGTAGTATCTATTAGCACAACTGTTACCCTTTCCTCTACCGACTTTTACGACCTGTACCGGATGGTAAGCAGTTCAAATTGATTTATTTATTGGCACATAAAGCAAAACAGGTCCCAGGAACGGTCTAAAACTAAAAAGTTCACCTTAGTCTTGAAAATTCAAAACAAGTTTGGGTGGACTTAAAATATTCATCGGTTTTGGTCGAGTGGTTCCAAGTTTATTCCAAACAACTCCCTATGAAGGCATAAAACCGTTGCTGTCTTCTACCTTTCAAAAGGAAAACTAATTAAAACTTCTTTCTTTGCATCACACAAGTCCTCGGAGTGGGAACAGGGACAGGCAGATGTCCGGGGAACACGTTTTTAGGAAATCACTTTCGCTAAAGTTTCCCCATTAGATAAGTATCGAAAGGCAATAAAATTCGTATTAAGTGTGCCTATTAACAAATCGGTTGTAGTCGCTCAAAGCTACCTGATTCGTAATAGTTCTGATTAATGTTCTAATTTATCTGAACTGAGCATAAAGCCAGCTCTTGCTACTTAATCGAAGATTTGAGAATGCTTGGTTTGACTATTCAAACAAAATCCATCTACTATTTGGTCACAAATGACTTTGATCAGTTTCCAGTCTTGTGATTTTGACTTTTGATGTGGAGGTTGCGGCACATTATGACGACTAAAAGCGAGTAAATCCTTGGTTTTGAGACACAATATCATAGAATCAGAATCATACAGGGGGTATACTCTCTTAGTCCGTCAACGAAGATAAAGGCCCAGACGAAAGTAACTTGAAATTGGTCGAACCCTACTCTCTCTTAGTTTTGAATTCATAAGTTCTGACAACACATCGGGAGTCGGCCGGGACCACTTTTCAATCACGTTGTCACTAATTTTTAGTTCATATCACGAATGAATCTCAAATCCGCAAGTGATAAAGAGTAGAAATCGCCCGAAACGTTGAGAGAAGCAACGGGTTTCTTGCTTAGATAGTAGTACTCCTGGTTACAAACCCTTTCTTCATAACAAAACATTATCAACAAATAGCCTTTCATCTGCTTACCATTAGTTTTCAGTCTTACCAAATACAGCTAAATTGCAGTCTTTTATATGGAGAGACTGTTTATCTGACCTCCATCACCCAATTAGTACTGGGTAATAAGATATCCGTTGGTCAAAGTGGTTATCAGAATTTCAGGTTATTTATTTTTTTTCTGCGTCAAATATTACTTACTCTGCTAAAAAAATGTGAAAGTTTGTGAGAATATATAACTTTTATTATTAGGTTACTTAATTCAGTTTTTAAATAAATATAAATATCGCATGTAGGTTATATTATAAATGGATGCTAATTACCTCTTAGACAGAAACAACTAAACGAATTTGAATGAAATGGGTTAGAAGATTTTAGTATGGAAGGTCACCCGCCATTTTGATTATTTTTCAGAATCGCGGTGCAAAACTAAAGTCACATATATTTAGATAGAGGACACTTAGACAAACAAAAAATATACTAAACATAATTTCCTAAAGCGTCAGGTTTCGGAGTTATTCGCCGAAATATAAGTCAAAAACTGAACTTTGTAGAAACAACTTTTTTTATCCTGCAGGTATAGGTACAAATTGAATTATAAAGACAAAATTTCATCATATATGGTTTATTTGTGTTAATTATTACGTTTATCTCGTATTAATGTGAGATAATGTTCTAAATAACAATGATCATTATGTTTCTAGGTAAACAAACTCGTGGATGGTCACATATTACCTTACATGATGTAAATATGTTGTTGTAATTCAATAAGTGTACTTGCAGGGAGAAAAAAGAGAAAAAGTTGTTTTTTCGAAGTTCGGTTTTCGGCTTATTTATTTCGGAGAATAACTCCGAAACCTGATGCTTTAGAAGATTATGTCCATTATATTTTTTCGCAAAGATATTTTAAGGAACGAAAAATTCAGCTGCTAGCAGGGTTCGAACCTGCGTCTTCTGGATAGGTACTCCAGACGCCTTACCAGTCAGGCCATCGCAACCACTAACCTCGAAGCTGAATTTCTCAATCACCTTATTTTTGAACGCTTGAAACGTTGCGCTATCGTTGCGGAAGCGTCTCAAAACACTTACCAACCATCACGTCTGATATTGCAATCAAACCAATATCGATTTAGATAACGACTAATAAACTAAAGTCACATTTTTACACGCTAAGTTATATTTTGAAACACGACGCAGGCGTTATTGCGTATAAAAATATAACTTTAGTTTATTAGTCGTTATCTAAGCGCACGGCAGTGCGCAGGCCAAGTTCCAGCAAAAGGCCGCGCGCATGCTGTGCACTATTTACACGAACCGTTTCGAGCCACTTTTGACCCCCCTGTAGCTCAGTGTCTATTGCAAGTACAGGTATAAAATTATACCTACGTAATCATATACTAGTACTTAAGCAGTATGCCAAATTTCATAGATATAGCTTCAGTAGATCCTGAAATATGACCCTGTGAAAATAGCTAATTTTGGCACTGACTGACTCACTCACTGACCGGTAATCAAAACCTTTAGGGCACTTCCTATTGTCCTAGCGTTATGAAATTTGGCACACAGGTTGTGTGTTATATGTAGATTAACAAAAAATTTAAGAAATCAGTCAAGCGTGAGTTGGCTTAATCGAATATCGAATTTTGAACAAAAATATTTATGGGCCAGTGATACAATGAGAATACGATGAGGAGGGGGAGGAGGAGAGGGGGTATAAAATGTTGTATTTTTAGACCTACTAAAATCAATCATGATCAACAGCCTGATCCACTTTAATTGTAAAGTGCATCTAAATTTGACATTGGATTGGTACTATTTGCTAAAAAAAGGTTTGGAAACCCACCAAAAACATGCCTGTTAAATCGTAGATTGGTACGATTTCTTGAAAAAAGTATTGTAATCCCATCAAAAACGTACCTGCTAAATCCAATGCCAAGTTTAATGCACTTTAAAATTTGATGTTTTAGGCTAAATGGACCGTCGTTGACGTGAATAAAGTGGCGGGTAGTGGCTGGATGCGGAAGGCGGAGGACTGGGTGTGGTGGCGAGTCTTGGGAACGGCAAATGTTTACCAGTGGATCAGGCTGTTGATGAAGATGATTATGATCGATTTTAAAGCGTATCTAAACTTGGCATTGGATTGGATTCCAACCCTTTTTTAGGCGAACAATTAGCCAATGGGAACTTGGCCCCTTTTTTAACAGGCATGTTTTTGGTGGGATCTAATACAACATTGATTTGATTCCAACAATAGATGGCGCAACACGAGCGTTCAAAAAACAAGGGAATGAGAAATTCAGCTTCGCGGTTAGTGGTTGCGATGGCCTAATTGGTAAGGCGTCTGCAGTACCTATCCAGAAGACGTAGGTTCGAACCCTGCTCGCAGCTGAATTTTTCGTTCCTCAAAATATCTGATGTCCTCTATCTAAATATATAACTTTGGTTGTACACCGCGATTCTGAAAAAAAAAATAACATGGCGGGCGACCGATAGGGCCAGAACCTTCAAACCCCTTTGGTACACGGATAGCTGTTTATAAGCCAGATAACAATAGGTTACTTTGTATTCCGGTATGTCGTTCCTGTGGAATAATTACCGAACTTATATCAGGCAACGCCTCGGGCTTCTAGTAATTACTGAATCAGGCAAATAAAGAATTATATTTAATATCTTCTACTTGGGCAACGGCAGCCGTTTATAACAAAAATAGAAGAAAATATTCTTACATAAGAGAATCTCCCACGCGCTTCGTTTTCGTAAATGAAACAAACAGGATATCGAGTTTACTAAGTTGTGGAGAATACCCGATCAAAGGAAAAAAATACGATCTATTCCATAATAAAACCTTCTTCGGTTCTAACTAGCTGTTGCCACCGGCACCCGCATTTATGTCGAAAATTATCGTACGAGAATAAAATTAATACCGAGTTGAAAGGTATCCTATGTGTTATTCCAAACTATAACCTGTCTGTACCAAAAGAGATAATTATTTCTTTTACTATTTAGCCCCTTCGTACACAAGGCGACTCAAGTCTCCGATACCTTACGACTTTGGTATCCATTGACGCGTGCCTGTGTACGAACCTCTATGGATTTGTATTGTGATAGTCACCTCGATACCAAAGTCGTAAGGTATCGGAAACTAGCGTCGCCTAGTGGTCGAAGGGGCTAAGTTGTGGCCCAACGATGTAGTACATAAAGAACAAAAAAACACAGATTCGGAACTAAAATATTATTTAGACGCCAACCAACACATCAACCTACCTCAATCTGTCAAATTTCGTTAATAGATTGACAACCTTATCACAATTAGGGGAAGGTTAATGTTTGATTCGTAAGATTTGACAGATTGGGGTTGGTCGTTTATACCTCCGTACGTGTTTAGGCCGAAAAAGAAACCGTAAAGCCGAAAAAGAAAATTAAACCTCTTTTTATCAAAATCGGTTTAGCCGTTCAGACATACCTAATTGAGTAACAGACAGCCATCTATTCATCCTCACAAACCCTCGCATTTTATATTGTTAGCAAGAAAGATTCTAATTCCTTTGAATATTTAGATATAATATTACCGGATAATGTCATTTTAAAGAGACTTCTCTTGTGTAGGACGTAATATCACTGTTTTTTACCTGTTCCTGTTATCACTGTTTTGTAGTAATAATAAGATGAATAGAAACTTACACGTGGACGTCCTTCCATTGCCCACACACATCATTTGAAATAAACAACTGCTTTATGAGAGAATATTAATTTAGTGGGCGGAGGTACACCCACAGCAGTTTATCATGAAATTATAGACCTATACCCTTAGCACGAGTTTTCACTCTTTTACTTTACAGCTTCTTTTCAGTATTTACAGCGTTTCTTGTATGAAAAAATGGAACAGCGCCTCTGGTGTGCGAAGAAGGAACTAATTTTTTCCTTGAAAATTGTCAATTTGAAGTTGTCAAAGTTCCAGTTTACTTTACGTCTCAAATACTGAAAACTCGTGCTAAGGGTACTGGGCCTTTAGCCATGTAACAAACGATAAACGCAAACGCTGAGTAGGCTTTAATAGATTTTCAACTTAATGTACTTGGGTATAAAGTGGAAGATCTATTGAAGATTGCATAGCGTTTTCGGTCGTTCCAGTCGCTAACGCTCAGAAATCTTTAATAGGTTTTCAACTTTAACCTCTAGGGTATAAAGTTGAAAATCTATTGGGAGTACCGATCGTTTACGATTATCGTTTGCGACTTGGCTAGGGGAGCTGGAGCTTCTTTAAGACCACAGTGCAATACACTTTTATCGAACGATTTTATACGTATTCCTAGTTTAATCTTTTAGATTTTTTGACCTTTAATCATTCAACGGGTCCACCTGTCAGACTCTAGCCGTCGTACCACAAAAACCTTTAAACGTCTGTTGAACACTTGTCTAAAAAAATGTCAGATTATGACATTGAAATAAGATCCGTTTTGCAGTCACACTTTTTTTAGAGAAGTGTTCAACAGATGTTTAAGTTTTTGTAGTGACTAAAGGTACACCTTGTTCCTTAAATGGCTCTTTGCTTTCCAGGGTCATGTTAACCTGCTTAGACAATCCCGCGACCCATTATTATTGTCATCGATCTAATTTTAGGTTAGTTTAAACTACGATTATCATTAGTATCACCTGACATTCTTAATGTAAACTAGCCTTCCAGACTGGCTCGATTCCGTAGCGCTATCCCCCTAATTTGGTAGTATACACATAGGATACGTTAGCGTAGATATAAGGTCTATTACGGAGCGCGCCAACCCGGAAAACCGAAATTACGTAACCGCTACATTGAATTTTCCTATAATCGACAGAGGAATTCCCCCAAATAGACGTTTGATGGCACGCCATTTGCAACTTATAAACGATATAACACGTCTTTAACTTAATGAACGCGCCATTATCAATGTAAGAGAAATGAATTGAAATTGGTAGTTAGGAATGGGAATGATACATTTTAGATATTGCGATAAACTTTGGTCATTGGACACGTCCTGAGCTTCCCTTTTGTAAATTGTTTAAATAACTGCCTCGATATTACTAATAGGTACAACTAAAAGGCAACTTAAATAATGAAAGTAATTGTATGACCAGTTGTTTGTTTTTTTAGAAACAAATAGGTATGAAAACATTATTACACGAGACAAAAATATACGTACCTATATAATTAATCATTCTTATAGGCAAAAAGCCATAGACAAATTAATTATGACGTTATTCATTCACACAATAAACGTTGGTATCAGTGGCTTGAATTAAATTATTTACGCCAAAACAAATAGAAAGTTTTCTTCATTAAAAGTGAAAGAAAATAATTAAGACCTTAGTTCATTTTCCCTCATTCTATTAAAACACACTCGTGGATATATATCGGTACAGCAAGGTCGGGCCTGCCTAATTGCCGGCAGTCGGGTCACTTTATATCATTAATGGTGGCACGTCGGGGACACGAATTACGCCCTCCGTCTATGAAATTTCCATGTAATTGGAGATCCTTCGATATATAGGGTACCTGAGAATGTTCGGATTACTTAAATAAACACAAGACGAATCGAGAATCTGTTCTGAGAACTGGTGGCCTACCATGACGTAAGTTAACCGCCAGTAATTTTATTAAAAGGGATTCGTAACTTGTGGATTTCAAACTTAGGTTAGCTTTCGCTTATTGATTAAATTAATCAACAAAACTATAACATGACTAATGAAACTTGTGACCAGCGGAAATTACGTTATCTATTTACAGAACAATCCGACGGAATTATAGAGATCAATCATAAATTTCTTAACATGATTGTATAAAGTATAAAAAAAAACCTTATCTATTTTTCAGCATTTTTAAAATAATATCAATCAGTTTCATCAATCAATGTACGATGATAAATTGTCAAAAATATAAAAATAAATGTCATTGAATTTTACACAATCACCCTGTTTGACACAATTAAACCAATCCGCTGCAGTCTTATTCCCAAACAAATAAACAAAGTGGAATCCGTGAGGTTTTTTATGCGTCCGTCATGGCAAGCGTGTAAAATATATCGCTGTAACTGGAACAACAATGGCTTGTTTTCGTAAAATATGTGACGATTTATTTGCCATGGACGGTACAAATATTTACCGAGGGATTACAAAACACCGTAACGAGCAAATGTACATAAATCATGATCCAAAGTTTTGTGGAATATTTGTCACGGTAGGTAAGCAAAAATATTTGGAATGTGGATAAAAGTTTTGTCACATTAAAATTGCATAGCTTTTCTCGCAGGCTCTGAGCGCGGTGCGACGCGGGGAGCGAATCAAAAAATTTCCAAAAACCTGACACCACGCATCGTCTAACATCGTTTCAGTTCGGGAGACTTCGGCAATCATAAAAATATTCGTCATAAAAACAATTTACTTTTTCTTACATTCTAAACGGCCAGCTACATAAAATAAATTAAATTCTATTAAAATAAATTATAAATAAATATAAATTAAATTCTAGTTATATATGTATAAGCGGTAGGCGATTTTATTCTTTTAAAATAAAATAAAAAAGTTATGCAATAGCTTCACCGCGGCAGTCTCCGAGTGCCACATGTATTTTTTTTATTTTTGTCTGGTCTTATTGTTGGAAGAATTTTATTTGTTAGGAACGAACAACATTTTTATAAGATTGACAAGAATAGAGAAAGAGTACAAAACCATAACTTTTTGTATATAGACAACTAATAAGTATGAATATACAACATGCTCCCTCAAAAAGTTAATTGTATTGCACTCTTATGTCATAAGCATAACACAAAGGCATTAAAAAAAAAACAGTAAATAGAACCATTACGATATACCCATCATTTGCAAACAACTGCGATGTTTTGTTGGACCCAAAGGTTTCGTCAAAACATCTGCAGGTAACCTGTCGGTAGGCATATACCTAAGTTCAACGGTTTTATCGTTCACTTTTTCTCGGACAAAATGGAACTTTACATCAATATGTTTTGTCCTATTGTGGTGAACCGGATTAATGGCTAATTTTTGTGCACTCTGACTATCCGTATACAGAACTATGTTAAGCGACTTACCTGTTATATCGGATATCAGTCTTTTTAAAAAGCACGCATCCTTTACTGCTGTAGCCAACGCCATATATTCAGCTTCAGCGGACGACAAAGCCACTGTGGGCTGTTTTTTAGCTTCCCAGGAAATAGGGCCGCCTGCAAGTTCATAATAGAACCCAGTGTAGGACCGTCTATCAGTTGGACAATTTGCCCAGTCTGCATCTGAAAAACCCGTCAAAGTTGTAGTATTACCTTTTTCTTTCCTGTATGTAATACCAGTATCTTTTGTCGCGTTCAGATAACGTAGACATCGTTTAGCAATATTCCAATGTGACTGATCAAATTTAGAGTTAAATTGACTCAAGTAACTCACGGTGTAGGCTATATCTGGTCTGGTATTTACAGCCAAAAACATTAGACAGCCAATTAACTCTCTGTAAGGGTACTCACACTCACCAATACCAGGCTCAAGTATCTTCTTGACCAGTGGTGTAGAAACACCCATACAATCTTGCATGTTAAATTTTTTCAGCATCTTTTCAATATATGTACTTTGAGATAGCTTTATTCCATAATTATCATGGTGAATATTTATTCCCGTAAAGAAATTAATTTGTCCAAGATCTTTTGATGAAAAATATTTAACAAATTGACATTTGAAATTGTCAAGCGTAATTTCATTTTTATACAAAATTACTAGATCGTCGACGTATACAGCCAGAACCAAGGAGTCTAAGTTTGTATCTTTTTAAAAAATACATGGCTCAGATGTCTGCATAAAACCAAGAACTGACAAAATCTGTTTTAATTTTGTATTCCAGGCTCTTGGTGCCTGCTTCAACCCATAAAGTGATCGTTTTAATAAACACACTTTCGACTCTTCGCCTTCCTTTACAAAACCTTCTGTCTGTGTCATGAAGATTTCTTCCTCTAAATCGCCATTCAGAAAAGCTGTGTCCACATCCATATGCCGGACCTTATAATCTTCCTGCACTGCAAGTGCAAACAGGGTTCGCAACGATGAGTTGCGTACAACCGGAGAAAAGGTTTCGTGGTAGTCGATACCTTCTCTTTGTCGAAAACCTTTTGCTACTAGGCGCGCTTTATATCTAACAACGACACCTTTCGCATCTCGCTTCAGTTTGAAGACCCACTTGCTAGGAATACACGTTCTATGATTTGGCTTGTCTACCAAAACCCATGTGCCCTTTCTGACTAAGGCATCGTACTCATCTTTCATTGCTAAAATCCAGTTATCCTTTTCATCGCTGTTAGTCGCAGCCTGATAACTATTTGGATCATCGCACCCATCTTCTAGCAGAGTATTATATGAGAAATAATCCGGTGGTTTGCGAACTCTTGAGGGATATCGACGAGATTCAATTGAGGAATCTGTAGCCTCACTTGACTGCTGATCATCAACATTGTTGACCTCTACATTGACTGCTTCATTGTCATCTTCAGCATCCATGAAAGAAGTATCCATGGAAGAAGTATCCATGGTAGGAGCATTTACCTCACATCTTTCAGGGTAAGAAGTCGGTAGTACTTCTTGTCTTAAAACTGCTGGCGATGGTGACTGTGAGAGCAAATTGACAATATCAGAGTTAACAGTACATATAGGCTCAATATTTTCCTTCAGTCCAGTAAAGTTATTTTCAAAAAATGTAACATCTCTTGACTTTAATAACCGTCTAGGACTTGCCGCATTCCGGAAATAATAACTACGAGGATCATCTGAATATCCTACAAAAATCTGTTCCTCAGCTTTCATGTCCAATTTACACCTCTGACTTGATGGAACATGAGCAAGTGCTCTGCATCCAAAAACCTTCAGATGAGACAGATCGGGTTTTTTATTAAACCACATTTCAAATGGTGTTTTACCACTAAGCGCGCGGTGTGGTGATCGATTTTTCAAATAGACGCTTGTCTCCACTGCGTCCTGCCAAAAGGCTTTTGAGAGAGAACCATGTGATAATAATGATCGAGCCTTCTCTACTATGCTCCGATTACACCGTTCAAATACCCCGTTTTGCTGAGGGCTGTAAGGTGTTGTCGTTTGCCAATCGATACCCAGGGAGTGAACATAATCCATCAACTCCTTATTAATGAACTCAGTTCCATTATCTGACCGCAAAGTCTTTATTTTTCCATCAAACTGTCTCTCGACATGAGAATGAAAAGAACAAAACTTATTTTTGACTTCAGTTTTAGAAGACATAAAATACACAAAAATAAAACGTGTATAGTCATCTATAAAAATAATAAAATACCTATTACCTGTAAACGAATTTGTAGAAAAAGGTCCACAGACATCGGTATGAACCAATTGAAGCGGTGATGTAGCCTTCCTATATTTTAAGCTTTTAAAGGGCTTTCTAGACTGCTTACCCTCTATGCAGGGTATGCATGGTTCCTTGTCAACCTGTGTGTACTCCACGCCGACAGCTTGACCTTTTCTGAGCAGATCCATGCCAATTCGACACAGATGTCCTAACCTTTTATGCCAAAGCTGAAAGTTGGAACAATCAGAGTGCACAAGTTTAGCTGAAACATTATTGAACATATTAATTGAACAATCGAGAGTATACAGCCCATTACATACAGAACCATACGCTAAAACATTTTTATTGTTTACTACATCACACTTTGAGTCATAAATAATGCAGCCTTCTTTATTGAAAACTACAGAGGAACCTTTCTCTACTACTTTCTTCACTGAAAGTAAATTACAGTTCAAATCAGGAACATGAACTACATTCTCTATTCTGTTCGCCAAAGTATCGGTATTAATGGATACATCACCAATACCCACAGCTGCCACGTGTTGTCCATTAGCCACAGTAATCGTTCCACCTTGTACAGACCGATAACTGCTGAACCACTCGCGATGCGGAGTCATGTGGATGGTTGCACCTGAATCAATAATCCATTTCCCATCAATAGCAGCTGGCGCAGAGAGAGCCATTTCCTTTACAATAGCCTGTTCCACCTTTTCATTATAATGGCAATCTGTATCTTTAAAAACCTTTCCCGACACACTCAAAGCCTTCTTACCCTTCTTATTGGGACATTCGGGACTTTTGTGTCCTGGTTGTCTACACTTAAAGCAGATTATAGGCTTCTTCTTTTTGCTCGTAGAACCTGTTGAACGTAGCGCAGCCACCTCGTCCGGGTGAGGGTCCTTAGAAAGTTCGTTTAATAGCTTTGCCTTAACCAACTCACTGGTTACTTCAACATTCGAGTTCTCTAAAGCCATGATCAGCGGTTCGTATCGTGATGTCAAACCTCCGAGAATAATCGCAGCCAGAGATCCATCGTTGATTTTCTTACCAATATCTTCAAGATCTTGAGCAGTACTCATTATGGCGTTGATATAAGATTCTATGTCTTGGAAATCGGTCAAGGTATATTTGTACAGTCTACGCTCTAGAGAGAGCCTTCGACCCATACCTTTATCCTCGTACGCTTTTTGTAAAGCACTCCAAGCCTCCTTAGCGTTTTTCGCATTTCGTACGTGCGAAATTGCACCTTCGTCTACAGTAAGGCATATTTTTGACAATGCCTTCTGGTCATTGCGAGAGCGCACATTTTCCGCCGTTTTATCAGAATCATCGTACCCTGTGATGGACGTCCACAGCTCCTCATGAATGAGAAGCATTCTCATTTTGAACTTCCAGGTTGGGTACCCGTCTCGGTTTTTTAACATCTGAATTCCTTGAAAATTCATACTACTATTCTCTGACATTATTTACTTTTAAAATAAGCAGCCTCGTGCTGATAACGTGTTGGAAGAATTTTATTTGTTAGGAACGAACAACATTTTTATAAGATTGACAAGAATAGAGTAAAGAGTACAAAACCATAACTTTTTGTATATAGACAACTAATAAGTATGAATATACAACACTTATAGAATTTTGTAAGTGTCAATTCTTCGGGCACGCCGCAATCGCGGCGGTAAGACCCCTCTTTGAGGAGTGGCTGGATAGGAGTCACGGCGTCCTGACCTACCGCATGACGCAGGTCCTCACCGGACACGGAAGTTTCGGGAGGTACCTGTGTCTAAGGAGAAAGGAGGAAACGCCTGGGTGTCACCACTGCGAAGATCGCCCGGAGGACACAGTAGAGCATACGGTGCAAGACTGCCCCGCTTGGGCAGAGCACCGACGTGTCCTCACGGCGGCGATAGGCGGAGACCTCTCGCGCCCGGCATTGGTTGCGGCCATGCTGCGGGGCGAGACGGAGTGGGAAGCGGTCGCCTCCTTCTGCGAAGCAGTAATGCTCGCGAAGGAGGAGGCGGGCCGCGTGAGAGAGAGGACAATGTCCTCCCTCCGCCCCACCCGCGGTGGTGGACGCCCACGGCGACGGACGTCGCAAGACGATCTCCGGCCACCGTAGGCGCGGGCATGCGGGCGGCGAGTAAAGGGCAACTCGCTGCCCGACCATGGACCATGCCCGGGTCGACGGCGCGTTGTGTTCCACGCGCGCCTCAAAGAGCGTCAGCATAATGACGGGGCCCCCTCTGTAGAGGGCCAAAGCCTGCCGGGGTCGCGGGACTTATACCATTACCGTGACCCCGGGACATGAAGGGCTACTGAGGGACGCCGTGGATTTTAGTCAGTACAAGTCTGACAGTCCCTCCCGCCCTGCCCAGGGTGGGAGGACTCATTTGATGATTTTACCACGATAAAAAAAAAAAAAAAAAAAGTGTCAATTCTTCAGATTTGGAAGCATTTCTAAACTTTTAATTTGAAACATGGCGGCTGGGTAGCGCTGGGTAGATTTCAGATTTATTTATTTATGTAGGTTGTCAATCGTTCGTATCGTAGTCGTTTGACATCGCTTTCTTATCCGATTACAAGTGATCATAATATTTGGTATGATTTTAACATAATGCAATTTCTAATTAAATTGATAAATGTCTCTAATTAATTATTGAATTGTTCTGATTATAACCATGGCAATCCAATCTCATTCCACTCTAATGCCTCCGTAAGGCACTTAAGTATAATTATGTTGAAAGCAGAAGAGAACGTAGTTTCATACAATACTTATTGTACGAATCCTAGCTTTTGGGATAGTCGGATTTGATGGGCCTTTTACATTGTTATGCAATGAAAGCCTCGTTTTAGGAGTATCGGGTAGAAGCATGATGAATGATGATTGATGGATGATGAACTATCGGCGCGAAATATGTTTACATTAAGCACTAAGATTATACCACGTAGCTCTTAATCTGGTAATAATAGCCTAATGGCCTTCCTAGAGTATACCTACTAGACTGTCATACGTAACGTAAGAGGTTACACACATTATAGCAACATTTTTTTTTATTTTATCGTGGTAAAATCATCAAATGAGTCCTCC